>CM046061.1:77409018-79937318 GCA_025215515.1 Schistosoma japonicum
TAGACCCAGCACTTTGTAATCTATTTTCACGAGCCCCAACCTTAGATTCTGATTATAAAGTAATTGTAAGAGATTTTAATCTGCCTCACATTAACTGGAAAATAATCAGTGGCCCACAACGACGAGGTGACATAATTACCGCTATAGATTTAAATAGATGAAAGAAATATATCACATAACCTACACGTGGTAACAGTATCCTAGATCTTATATTTTGCCAAATTATCATACCCATTACGACTCAACTCGGTAAAAATTGGTCTACTAGCAACCACAAAATGGTTTTCTGTTCTTTGCTTATTCCCTCACCAAAAACAGCACACAAACAGAACCAATGTGACGCAAACACTAGGAGCTTTAGGAATACAGACTGGGATTATTTTGGGAGACTCATAAAATGCTCTAAGTGGAACAGCTTCTTTACTACTGACTCACTTCAAGAATCTTTAACTATTTTTCCCACGACAATTCTATCATGTATAGATACCATAGCCCCCAAAACAATATGCATGCGCTCTAGGAATAAATCATCATTTCTCTCACGTTAACACCGAACTAGACTCAAAAGATTTTCTATTCGTCATTTCTGTTCTTATGATTATTCATCCTTACACTCAATTTGGGAAACCTTAGAATCTGTAAGAATGTCACTTATCAAGATGAAAGGAACAGAGAGCATAATGGACTTAGAAGCAGCACTAAAACAAATAATCCAACAGATCTTCTGAGTGAACTTACACACATTAGAACAGACACCCCATTTTCGATCCAAGACGGCAAGGTATACAACGACCCTAGAGCGATATGCGAAATTTTTATTAGTTGGTTTAGCTACTTTAAGATCAAACTACCTACAAGCTGAATGTGTATGATACTTGTAGATAGAAAATTGCTCAAAATACCTTTCAGCGCTAAGTGCATAGCTGGAGCTATCGGACACCTTTGATCTACAAAAGCCTAAGGGACTAAAGGTCTGGTTTTGTCTCGTACTTGATGCTTGACTAGGCGCGGACTAACTTAGCACCCCGAACGCTTGAACACTCCTGGCCGCAAATCAGAAGACAGAAGACGGGTAGACAGGAACTTTATTCCAGTGAGATGGAGAGTAAGTTAGGTACAAAATATTCGTATATTTATAGTTTTCTGAACAACAAAAATCAGTGTTATAATCCATCCAATCGGAATTAAGAAGACTCAACAGTTACCCAATCAGAACGTGCCACGTCGAGATTCTGGAATGTTCTATCGATCAGTGATTGGATGGAATGTCTTTGGCTCCTTCAAGGGATCTGGAGGCTTCGTTGAGTTTTCTGGGAGCCATCCCAGCAAGGCCTCTCATCAATCTTTCTCAATGGATGGGGCGAAAACACGCCACTTCTACTCATCAAATTATTCACCTTGTCGCTAGATCTAGGAGAACACCCAGACATTTGGAAACCTAGCTACATCATCCCCTCCTCCCAAATGCAATACCGATAATAGAGTATGTGCAAGTAATTATAGGCCTATAAATATTATTCTCCTTCTTTCACGAATCATGGAGAGGGTAATAAAAATTGGCATCTCAAAATACTTATCAGCACAAAGTCAAATATCAAAATCACAACATGATTTTATAAAGAGTCGATCGAGCTTAACATGTCACTTTGACTTCTTTGACCACATTGCATCTTGCTGCGACTTACGCAAAATATTGAACGCAATTATTGGATTTTTAGCAATTTTCAACTCTTAATCACATGTTTGACAGTTGTTAAATTAATAAATATTCCGTTAACTCTTCGTTCTGACTTTTAACATACATCGATTATGTCGATGTCAGTCAAATAAATGACGAAGCATCGAGTAACTGGAATATTGTACTCAATGTACTCAATACACAATATGCCTGCAGTGCCCTGGTACTGTAAACTGTAAACCTTGTTACCTTTGGCTTTGTAATTAATGAATATTTTCATACAGCATGAATTCATAACAGCGGCACTCAGTCAAAACCCCATTAAAAACAAGCCACATCATTCTGATTATGCCTGTAAACTGGTATGCTCTTATGTACAAAATGCGACTTGAGAATAAAACTATTATTTTTTCCTTCAAAACACAACCAATCACACTTAGCAGTATTAATATCTAATTTCCACTTCGAGCACCATACTATAACCTTGTTGAACGCAGGATTGACGACACTGAGTGTGTGGGAAAGTTTATGAGGATAGAGTGAGCGCAAAATTTTGAGACAATCTGAATATTGAAAATGTCTACCAAAACTGGAGCATCTGCATATATTCATCGCACAAGCTTTAAAGACAAGTGGTCCCAGAACGATTCCTGGATAACGCCACCTTTGACCGGTTCGACCACGTTTTCGTGACAGCTGTTATTTTGAGTCTGAATTCCTTTACTAAACGTTAAACTTTCGAAGCTATCTTTCTAATACACCAGTTACGTGGATTCACCCTTATTTGTTAACGCTTTAAGCTACGATGTTTCCAGTTTTCGTTAAGTCGTCTTAAAAATCAACTGATACGTATTAGTTATCACCAGGTTAGGTGATAAATGATATTGCATGTGATACACGTAGTAAAATCATATACATTATTGCGAAGGTCGATGACACTAGCGCTAATATTGAAAATGAGCAATTGTGTTTCAACAATTTTGAACAAGTTAATTGATGATAATAAAACAGTTTCTTTCCTTAGTAGTTGCTTCTATCATTTAATTGGTTGTAGTTAGGTCGTTCATGCTAAAGTAGCTCTTTAGAGTCAAATGAGACCTCAGAACCTACAGTAAGCTCTTTGTTTCTAACAAAACCAACAAACATAGACGATTTGATAGAAATTATCAAAAGGTGGGGGGTTATTCTCCCCCTCCGATAAATCTAACTTGAAATACCACTAAGAGATTTATTCTGGACTACAAAAACCACAAAAACCATGTTGACTGGCCAAAGTCAACTCTTCTGGTCACTCACTGTCATCTGCCAACACTTGGCGTTAAGCTGTATGAAGTAAAAACTGTTGTAACCCTCCCATCAAACGACTTGGTATTTTGATACCATTGAATTCGTTTTTTTATTCTAAATTATACTGTTGACTGACATGACTTCTAGTACCCACCATGTCGATGTCTGCAATAAAATTTAAGGTTAGTACTGCTCAAAAGAATACCTAATAAGCAAAAAAATGCATTTATCATTTCGTTCTTATAAACAATTTGTCACTATTCCTATTCGGAATAGTGGATAATAGTTACCTTGTATTTGATCAACATATGAATAGCAGTAGTATTTTAAAACTCTGATAGGACATCACTTGATACAGTAGCACGGCAAATTTGACATTTTGTAAACATGGTTTTTGTTTGTTCGGGGATTCCGCCGGACTAGTTTTCTTACTGTGAAAAGGGAATGCCTTGATCGGGAACTATACGTTTTTTGTTGGTAATGGTCAATTTCCTGAATCCACACAAAGACATGGGACGAAGTGTTGCTAGCGTAATAATGTTGATAATCATTATATTTGTTTTTAGAGCTACTGAAATTGATCAGTGTAGTGTAAGTAATAATAAATAAGTATTTTCTAAAACTGTTCAAATCTTATTGAAGTTTGCAGGCCTAGACATAATGATATAAAAGTAGAAACACTTAGAATATGATGAGTTGTGTTTATTTACGCAAAGTTCACGTTACATAATTTTCCTATATTAAGAGCTATCATGGCATTGATAGAGATCGTTTAAAAATTGTTATAAGTGGAGTATGGTACGAGGTTCTGTCTTATGACGGGAGCGACCGAGCGGCTGAAAGATGGAGCAGAAAGTGGTCCAAGGCAGCATACCAAAGTAATGCACTTTAACAGCAAATACACTTGTCAGTTCTGGGTGTGAAAGTCCAGAGTAATACTCAATGTAGCGCATCAGCGTCTGTCAAAAGGAAACGTGAACGGCTGAATGAAGGAACACACATAATTGACACTGTATAATCTAATAAACTAAGTAAGCATGGACATTGTAGTGGGAAAAATAATAGAAAAAATGTAGATCCTGGTTTCAACAATTTGTTTTACAACTACTAGCTAACTTTATTTTTTTCTATTTTGTATATCATTCTATATCATTTTCTCCCCTAGCTTATGAATTGCTCTTATGAGGAATAAGTCTATTTCTCCTAACTCTGCTTGATGACGTACTTAATCCATCCGTAACTCACTGTTTAAAATCAACGCACATAGATGCCAACACTACAGAAAAATATCCTCATATATGTGCTCGGTTGAAGCCTATATTCAAGTTTTAAATATTGTTAATCGTATCCTGTATCTGAATATGCCATATGGTCCATTCCGTTTACCCCCTGCCGTCTCTTAGAATCGTAGCGCCAGGAACAATAGGCGTGTGGTTGTTTGGCAGAAGGGCATGCAGTACAACATGCAGCTCTGGCACCCTACTACTAGGAACCTTGATGTCGTTGGCCTTGTTTTTAATGAATACCTTCATATAGTGTTAATCGCTTCTCAATGAAACCATCAGAATCCTTGTATGTAAATAAACCTATCATTTTGATCATGCCTGTAAACTGGTAAGCTTCCATCTACAAGAAGCTATTTGGGAATAAATCTGTTATCGTTATTCTAAACCGTCCGTTTTGAAGCTATATACTATCTTAAGATTGTTTGCATACGGTCAGTTTTATAACGTTGTTTATGTCATTTATGTAAATAATGAACTATAGGGGGACCTAGTACTTTTCCATGTATAACGCCGCTGGTAATTCGTTTATGGTGATGAAAGACTTATTAAACCTTACTGCTTGCTGTCTCCCTTTTAGAAAAGATAAAAAACATGAATGAGATGGGTCTTCGACCCCAAATGACTATTTTAATGAACAGTCACTCATATACGACCTTGTCAAAAGCTTTACTGAAGTCGAGAAATAAACCAGACACTAGGAGCCCACTGTCTTGTTGTGTAGTTATGTCATCTAGATAGTCTAACAAGCATGTGCCACACAACTTAGCCTTTAAGAATCCATGTTGGAAAAGGGGAGGCGGTTTGCCCCTAAGTAAATGTTGGAGTTATTCCTCCCTGATTATTTTTCTATTACTTTTGATGCAAGAGAGGTTAGGTTCGTTATTCCTTATAGGTTCGGATTTAAACTTAGGAATGACATATGCAGCTTTCCATAGGATAGGGCAGCATGCAGTAGTGAGTGATATTGCCAGTAGTTTAAGAAGTGCTAGGTAAAAGTCAGTTACACCATTTTTGATGGGGTTATAGTAAGTTAAAACATAATGGATAAGAGGGTCAGGTTTAGAGTTGTAGATGAGATATTAACTTGGGATTATTTGTTGAGATTCATGTTGTTCATATACTAATGAGTAAATGATGGGTGATTGCTTTACAGTCCCAATGTTTCGGTCGTCACTGCCATCATCATTTTTGACGCACAAAGTAATTGTAATATGTAAAGACAGGGTGCTATTAGATTGGTTACTTAGTAGCGGCAGAGCTTAAATGTGGCGATATTTCGGCCTGTCACAAGTTGTTGACTTAGCAATAACTGCGGGGGCAATGAGCAAAGGTGAAAATGGTTGTGAATTTCCATATGAGGACACTCTGAAATTGATTAGAGTGTGCATACGAGATATAAGGATCATAGTAAATTGGTAATGAGTATTGGGATTCAGCCAAGTAGTCGTAGTTAAAGTAATCTACTGTAAGAAAGTAATTAGGCCGTACGTCTCAATGTTTATGAGAAATTTTATCTTGGTAAGACGAATAATCTCTTAAGCTGAAATTAGTCTTCCTAGTATCTGATTGAGATAGAAACAATATGATTACGAAAAGGAGGCTCTCCCGCTTTGAATCGGCCTTTGAAGTCATTGACACACGGTGCTCTGACGCAATGGCATGTGTCATTCTGTTGTTTTTAAAGTAACTAGGAGAGGGAACAGACTCAAGGTAAGAGAAGTTAAATCATTTGTTGTTGTTCTTAGCACTGATCTTCAGATCTAGTAATTCAGAAGTATTGTGTCCAGTAATTTGGCGTCTGTCACTTATTTTTCGGAGTGTTAGGGATTAAGTCATAACGGGCCATATTATTAGAAAAAATATTATGCGTGTTGTCTGCATAAACTACTTCAGTTTGTTTGGTCATATAACATCAGCAGCAACCTTCTGTGGCAGAGAACGAATCAACTAATATCCATCGAGGAAGAAATTAGGAAAAATCGTTGGAGGTGGATAGGACAGACATTGAAAAAATCATCAGACTGTGTCATCAGACAAGAACTAAATTGAATTTCCGAAGGTCAAAGGCAAAGAGTAAGACCAAAGAGCACATTGCGTTGAGAATCAGGGACAGACATGCAGAGAATGAAGAGCACTTGGGAAGAGCTGGAAAAGGAAGCCCAGGACAGAGTTGATCGGAACATTGTGTTTATGGGCCAATGATCCACGTTAGGTAATAGGCATTATTTAGCTGATGGATTGGTTAACTGATTGATTGAAACAAACACACAGTGATAGGGAGATACTTGAATAACAATACTTAATAATGCATTAATAAAAACATCCGGAGTAAAAGTACATAGTCATATGATTGTCTGGATTCACCTAAACCAGATACAAGAGATTACCATGCTAATCTCTTATGCTAGCGTTTGCAAAAGGTTACTCACATTCGGTTCCGCTAAACTAGTAGTAGCTGCAGATTATCTGATATGAAAATGGATGCACTCAAGCAAATGCTGTTCCATAATGATGGATTATAGGGTTCGTTCATTTGGGAGCTTTTCCTCTAACTAGTTTTTGGTTTAGCATCGGTGAAAATGAATCATGCATTGGGAATACGTAGTCACACTTTATGTGGTAATCACAGTACTTGTCCATGAACTGATAGTATTATGTTCAGTGATAATATAATTCCAAATTATCTGTAAACCACTCTATAGCTGGCAGACTAATATATATTTACAAACAATCGCACAAGTCAGTAACGATGAATATTATGAGAGTTATGTTTGAATACAACGTAATTGCAACAAGCACAGAATTGAGACAAACAAGGAAATAAGTAACCTTCAAATTGTGTTAAGTCAAAAATTGGACACACATACTACACAGGAAAGTACAATATTTGACATGTTATTTTAGAGTTTATATTTGGCTGCTCCATATCTACAGAGGATATTCAAATTACATCTAAATAGATACACAACTATGAATATTGGTGCAGTTAGGGAGTGTTATATGCATAAACCATAATGTGATTTAGCATGTCAATATGCAAACGTAAAGTGGCTTCTACATTTGCTACAGAATATTCTGTAGTGAAATATATTCTGTAGAATACAGTTCAGGAGATGTGATAATACTGATAAAGAGAAGCTTTTGTTATAATAGTGTGTTCTTCTGTATAGCTTATTTCTTCGTAACTAATTCGTTACAATTGAATTTATTACTACTTTCAATTCGGTTAGTAGTCGCCAACTGTTATGACGCAAGATATTGGGTGATTGGATGGCCGATTGCCGATGGCTGGTGCCTAGTAGGTTAGTGCGCGCCTGCCCTGTGCCCACTTAGTCCCAACCCGAAATAAGAAGAATGCGAGCCAATAGATCAGCCAGACAGAATCATATTATATTCCAAGCATTCTTTTATATATACACAAATTCAGACCACACAACAAACCAATTAGAAAATTAACATGATTACAGAACGAGGGAAATAGTGGTAGTGAATAGGAGCAACTTGTACACAACTAATTAACTATAGTTCATAATAAGAGACAATGTAATAACAGTAATTATGCTGAACCGGGAGGATAGGGCAAGCGGAGCGTAACAATAATAGAAACAAAATGTTCACATTACAGAAAGTTCGAATAAATGAAATAGTGTTCGAAACAAGAGTTCTGAAAGTTTGTTACGCTTCTTTGTATTCCGGCATAACACCTCCCCTTTTGAAAAGAACTGGTATGGTCCAGTGGGTTTGCATAATCAGCTTGGTTGTGTACAACTAAAAAGTACTCGGAAAAAAAGGGACATGATTAATTACAATTCATGAAAGCAATTACTTTTGCTCCACAATACAATCTTCCTACTAGCTTAGTCTTTTGTAATAGCTGCTGGCTGTGAAGGGAACAAGTCGCGGTATACGTCTGAGGTACAAATATCAGTGAAAGCGTTCGCTCACGAAACCCTCAAAAATCTAGCATCACAACAGTTGGCGACGGGGTGAAAACCAACTGCAAATTTCGCGCATCACAACAATAATTAATATACGTTGACAAACCTTTATATTAACATTTAACCCTAAACACATTTGAGGATAATAACATATGCCTATAATGGAGAAGTCAGTAACTGTAATTTTCATATAAATGTATTAGAATTGATGCCAGTCCAGTAAGCAATCAAATCAGCGAGATTATAGACGAGAAGTTCATATATGTGATACCAAAGTTAAATCTGTTATAACTGGAAAACCACCAACTGTTTTACGTGAACTAACTGCAACTCTAATCTGCAAATTTTTCTACGCCAACTGATAATCGCAATCGTGACCAACAACTCGATAACTGATTACTCACCCCAAGCCAAAATCAAGAAGACACGAGCTCAGCACTAGGGAGATTCATTTCTGTTATATCCCAACTCTGTATATATAGTTACAAAAGCGACCTTGTAGCGATTAGAGTAATTAGCACACTAAAATGACACTACAACCAATCACAATTACCAAGGTCAGAGAGGAGGAAATCAAGAGCAGAACCGGTTACCGCTTATTTTACAATTAATAAAAAATATCAAAAATGAGAATAATTGCATGAAAAATAACTAGTTTCCTGTCTTCTTAGCAAAATCACACTTTGAAAAAGAATACTAACATAAAGATGTATAGTAAATAAATTATTATGCCCATGTGTGTCAAGTGTACCCGGGTATATGACCAAGTTACGCTTGTCATACAACCAGAGCAAGTTTTAGCGATTGAACCCACTCTTACAAATGAGAAAAAATTAGAAGACACTGAAGGATGGAAGAGAAATTATATTTGATCGTAAACAGAGCTTCAGTAGGAGAGCAACGTCTAGGCTAGCGAACTAGATAGAGATGCTACTCACAGTGGTTCGAGTTGTGATTTGGTGGTGATGCGTGACCGCGCGTCATCAACTAGTAGTGTCCACTGAAACAAACATGGTCAGCGTCGATGTCGAGAGCCTATGCAACTATTTATTCTGGGAATTATTTACCGCTACAGCTAATCCCCCCCCATAATGGGTTCATGAGGGCCCAAAGACATACCAGCCAAAGGATTAAACCTAATGCGTTAGACATTGGTAAACGTTTCTTCGATGGCTTGCGACGTTGTGCAGCTTCTGGACGTCAGTCTCTACGCTATGGTGTCTTTGCATAAAATGTTTGTACATAGTAAATCATTTCACCTTTCGCGTTCTTCTGTTTGTTTCCAGGCGGCCTGGAAGTTGAAAAGAAAAAAATAAAATTTAAATCTGCGCAGTTTGTGTACGAAAAAACTAATTGTTAGCTCAAGGCGTCTATAGAAAACAAAACGTGTTGAACACTGACAACAAATAATCAAACGCTTTTTTTGACACGAAAATGTATGAAATGCACACCGTAAATTAAAAAAATAATAATAATGGGTTTATCGATTTTTGTTTATTATGTTTTTGTTATTATTTCTTTTAAGACAACAAAAAATTGTTATACGTACGTAGGTAGTGGGAATCGGGATGAAATTAGTATACATAGTATCCGTTTAGGTGTTCTGGAAATCGTACATTTCTACCAGAACGCGTAGCTCTCGGCGTTATGGAGCTCTTCGATATTTCCACTTGCGTGTTAGTCGTTGCTTGAGGCGTAGTGACTTCGTTCATGTTAAGTTTCAAGGGTGTTGTAGTGAATTCGACACCAAAAGGTTTACCTTCTAGGTAGGCTGCTTTGAGGCGGTCAATGCTGACGTTATCCTCGTGGCCATTCTTGTTAATCGTATAGTACTTTGTTTTACGTTTAAGAACCTTGTATGGCCATTCGTAAGTTGCGTCGAGAGGTCGGCGTACAGCATCACGACGTACGAAAACGTGTGTACTATATTTAAAGGCAGGTTGGATAAAGGTGTCTGTCGACTGTTGTCGAGTTTGAACTGGCTTAACTGAACACATAGCATCTGTAAGCCGGTTCACGTAAGAATTCAGATCCAGATTTTTCGAGTAGGAAGCGGTTTCCACGAACTCATCTGGGAGTCGAAGAGTCGTTCCGTAGACTAATATCGTATGTCAGTAGAGAATGGGGAGATATAGTCTAGATGACGCGACCCTCGTGGAAAGTACTTATCTGAAGATAAACTTCATTGAAAACGTTAGTGGTTTATGGTCGATGAATATTGTAAATTTCCGGCCTTCGATGGAAGGTTGAAAATGTCGTACAGCACAGTACATGGCTAGTAGTTCACGTCTAAAAGAGCTGTATCTCGATTCAGTGTCGTTTAACCGTCTTGAGAAGAATGCTAAAGGTCGCCAATGCTTCAGCAAATCCACTTTTTGTAGAACTGCGCTAATGGCTGAGTCAGAAGCTTCTATCGCAATGCTGTCGAAAAGCTTCAGTATTGTAGTGTTTTAGGATAGTTACATTGGCTATTGGCTCTTTAGTTGCAACGAAGGCTTTCTTTGATTCTGAATCCATTGTGACTACCTTTTTATTCCCACGAAGATGATCCGTTTGTGGTTTTACAATATATGCACAGTTGGGGATAAATCGTCTGTAGAAACTTACCAACCCGTTGAAAGGTCGTAACTGCTTAGTAATTGTTCGTTCCGGATGCTCCAGAATTGCCGCCACCTTATGTTTTCGAGGCTATATACCATTAGCATCAATGGTATGCCCCAGGAAGTCTAACGAGGTTGTTCCGATTTGACATTTTTGTATATTAATAGTAATTCCGTATTGCTGCAGTCTTTCAAAAGCTGTCTAGATGTTAGATATGTGTTTCCTCGTCTGGGCTTGCTATCAAGCAGTCGTCGACATATGCATGGACATAGTCAAGACCGCGGAACACGTCGTTGATGAAACGCTGATATGTTTGTGCTGCACTTCTCAAACCGAAGGGCATTCGGAGGAATTCGATAAGACCGAATAAGGCTACAATAACCGTTTCGGGTATGTCATTCTCGGCCATCGGTATTTGATTGTACGCCTTTACTAGGTCGATTTTCGAAAATATTGTCATTTCCTTCAACGTGGCCGTTAGGTCGTGGATGTGTGGTAAAGGGTAACGATCAGGCGTAGTTTGTGCGTTAAGACGTCGGTAATCACCGGTAGGACGCCATTCACTGCTCTCTTTATTCGGGACCAAATGTAACGGAGACGAACATGGCCTACTGGAATGGGGAGTTTATTCCCAGGTCAATCATATGATCGAATTCGTTTTTCGCGATCCTTAATTTTTCGGGTGCTAGTCGGCGTGATCTGGAGAATGCAAGTTTACCTGTAGTCGTGATGTGATGTGCAACATTGCTGGTTATACATGATAACTTCGACGTCGCCTTATTCAGATCCGGATACTTGTCAAGTATTGGCTGAAAATAAAAGTTATTTAAATGTTTAAAGCGAAGACGACATGGGCTTCAACCTTTGGCAGTAGTTACACGCATGTAGAGCTTTGTGTTACCGCCTACTAGCCTCTTTTGCAAGGGTCCACAAGCAAGTTGTAGTGGCCTAATAAATCTATGCCTATGATAGGTATCTTCACATCGGTGATAGTGAAAATGCAGTGTATGGGTTTGCGCAAGCCCACATTCAAGAAGACATGTTTTTTCTATACCTGGCTATTTGTTTTCCGTCGGCTGCCTGTAGATTAAATGCGGCTTCATATTGGCAATCAGATGAAGTTGCAGGAGAAACGCTGACTTCTGCGCCAGTATCGACGAGGTAGCAAACATTCGTTATCACATCGGTGATGAATAACAGGCAGTTGTTTTCAGCCAGCTACGGCTGCCGCCAACGCGTGACGGCGGGATATTTTGCCGACGCATCAACAGTGTTTTTGTGGCTATGGAAACTACAGGGGGTCTCTACACTTCTTTGAGTCCTTGCCATAGGATATTGAGGTACCAACATCAATGTGAATGTTTTCTTCGTTGAGGTCGAAATCAGTATCTTTTGCGTGATGAACTTCGTCGTCGAGGATTGCTTGGTCGACGTTGTTCCTGTAAATCAAGGAAACGAGAAAGAGTATTGCACAATTCGGTTATTTCGTTTTCGGTCTCGTGAGGTTTTTTCGTAACGGAACAAACCTCATTGTGGCGAGTTCTGGTGATCTCCAGAATTCGATCAGCAGATGAAGCTAGTTCATCTACTGGGTTGTTGTTAAATGTTACCAATACTGCTTGCACTTGTTGTGGCAGTTTTGATAGAAAGAGTTGACGGAAGAGACCTTCATCGAACGTGCATTGACCAATTACCTCTTTCATACGCAATAACATTTCCGTGGGTGAACCGCTAACAAGCTCAATGGTGTAAAACGACTCGTCAAGACGTTGTCTGTCGGACAAGTCTCCACGTTTGAGAATTGATCTTTTGAGCTGTTCGCACGGTTCTAGGCAGTCGGGACTGGAAAAAGAAGGGGTGATGTACCTGTTCAGTTTACGAGGACATGACCTTACAACCGCCAGAAATCGAACGCGTGGTTCAGTCACAGATTGGTCTCGAAATTCCAGCTTTTGCGTAGCAAAACCAAGCTTCTATATTATCTGCCCAAAAAGGAATGAGCTAAAAGCTTGGAGGTGAGAGGGTTTTAATCCTAATTAGCTAAGGAGTCTGATCTGACATCATAAAAATAGTAATGTATGCAAATGCAAAGATACTGTGAAAAATATGCCGGAAAAAATAAAAACACCAATAATGCTCTGTTAAAAACTATATAAAGGAACGAACTTACAGTAAATGATCGTGTCCAGATCACGTCGCGCTCACCAATGAAGTGTACTCGGGTATATGACCAAGTTACGCTTGTCATACAACCAGAGCCCCTTCTATCGATTGGACTCACTCTTACGAATGAGAAGAAGTCAGAAGACACTGATGGATGGAAGAGAAATTATATTTGATTGCAAACAGAGCTTCAATGGGATAGCAGCGTCTAGGCTGGCAAACAAGAGAGAGATGCTACTCACAGTGGTTCCAGTCGTGATCTGGTGGTGATGCGTGACCGCGCGTCATCAACTAGTAGTGTCCGCTAAAACAAACATGGTCAGCGTCGATGTCGAGAGCCTATGCAACTATGTATTTTGGGGATTATTTACTGCTACATATTCAAATTTTGGAACTCTCTTCCTGACGACATTATGTCAACACCTGCTGCTTAACATTTTGGAGTAAAATTTGATGCATATTAACTATATGTTGGTACTGAGAGACAATTTTTGCAAGAGTAGCACCCTAGTCTCCAATTTATAACACTTAATTCAACTTTTTTTCCTCAGTTTCAGAAGCAGTACTAACAGTGCTGTACTTACTAAGGCCAATAACACTTTCACCACATGGAAACAGATCCCATGGAATGTCAGTTTACTGATTTTTGTGAAGGAAAAGTTTGAGTTATAGTCTGAATTCGTTATTATGCCGAAATGTCCATTGAGTTTTGATCGATGAATTCGCGCTTCAACTGACATTTTACGCTTCTAAAACTGGCAAGTGGTAATTATTCTGGATCGAACGTCTTCCCAGATCCTTTCGAAACATGTGAAGAGAAGGGAAAGTCTTCAAAGAAGAAAGGTTAGCTAAGTAGAACAACTGTTGTTTGAGCGTTTTTGATGCCACTTATCACACTTGCTAGTTACTGTCCCTTCTAAGTATCTATTATCTCAAAGAAATGTCTCCTAATGACGTATACTGATTTCGAGTTTAGTGTTACACTAAACTTGGAGAATATGGTTCGAATATACCCCAACGAATATTTATTTTGTTTTCCGCTCACCACATGCTGTCAGACTGTGTTACCTTTCATATGAACAAGTCGGTTGGGTGATATTATTAAATTCAGTTATTTCAGAAATTATTAATTTGTTAAGGTATTTGTGTTCCTTTCCCCTTAAAACCTATGTAAGCTAGTTTTTGCTAGCTTCCAACATATTTTAAATTGTGGTCAATACATTTTTTTAGTACTATCCGTTACTTATATGATATAATTCTCATTATTCGTCAGTTTCTTAAAAACGAAACTTCATATCAATGCCACATATAGTTTTAATGATTGAATTTTCCACTGTCTACTGTTTTTATAAACTCTTTAGGGTTGCGAAGTTTATTTAGGCATGTTTCACACTCAAAACATTCAAACCGTAGCCAATGTTCTACAAGTGAGCCCAAAACACCGGAGACATCTGTCGCAACCAGTAACTCATCTTGTTTGAAGGATGACCAAAATTCTAAAAACCAAAGACCAGTTTGGGATTTGTTGGAAACTTGTGGCTCTACACGAAGTAGTAGTCTTTCTGGTTATGAGGCGCAACTACCTGTAGAATATCGTATGGAGGATGCCTTTTCTCACACTGTTAATGATTCAATAGCTAACCATAGCAACAAATCCATTTCAGACTCTGGTATATCTCCGGGTGAGATATCTAACTTCAATTCATCACAATGTGGTGTTCCGTTGTCGTGGTAGGTTCATTTTGATGTAGAAACTTAATGTAATGCCGACACCAGTACATTTGATGTTGACGGATACATTGTTTTTTTTCTTAATTACAGTTATATTTCATTTAAGTCGAATGGATAGATATTTTCCCTGTTATGTCCCCACTTATCACAGTTAATGCATATACTTTGTTTTACTTTAACATCAAACCACTTTACTTTAAAAACCCTACATATTATACTTAATCCATATGTTTTAGTCTCATCGGCTTATTGGTTTGTGTGCTCAATTTAAAATCAATGAACTAGAAGCCCTCCAACTAGGATATATGAGGGTCCGAATAGCATCCTAAACGCTCACAGTTGATGCAGTTTATTGCCTAGTAAAGAAACTTCACATCTCTCGCGTTCGTTAGGATCACTGGGTAAGTAACAATGAGGTTAGACGCTGGATATTGAGTGGGGGACGGGTTGGTAAATTAGATGATGAGGCTGTTAATCTTCATTGACTGAGGTGGTCGAGGTGTATGTTACGTATGCTTAACCACTGCCTTCTTCATCGCTCTTCGCAGACCGATAATAGAGCAGGATCGAAGAAAGCTAGGGGCGGTCAAGCCAAAACATGACATAGATCAATGATATCACTGACTGTCAGTCTGAGCCGTGTTGATAGATAAAGACTACTTGGCTGAGGTCCACGCACATGTTGTAACTAATGGCTGGGGGCTAGGTAACCACTCAATCGTTCAGTGGCATAGGCGCATTCGCTCTTTGTCTTCCCTCAGATCGTCAGCTTAAAATTGTTTTACACCGTTCCATGGACTAATTGTTCTCTGCCACGTTCTATATTATAACGCTTTTTCCTTATTACTATTGAAAGAGCTACTACTTCTAATCTGGTAACTTGGCTCGTCGCATATGTACCAGTCTATGTTATACATACATACATACAGGTATAGAAATGTGTACATGGTCTTGTTGTTGCATCACTTAGATGGATACTTTTTGCTCACCAAGTCTTCTCAGTTTCCACATAATTTTTGTAAATTAATGTCTACTATATATACGTGTTCAATCAGCTGTTCAACTTGTGGTTATCTCCATACTTCATTTGGTAGTAAATTATTATTGTTCATCCTAATATAAACTGTTGGTCAGTTACTTGAATCTACGTGCGTCTACTAAATATCATTTATTTTCCTATCCGTCAGTGCATATAAACCGTAACGATTTGTTTTCAAATTGAATTTTGTTTGTTTACTGTCGAGCACTACTAATTCTTCGAGTAGAAGGCTCATTCTAGTTTGTTAAAAGCTAATGTGTTTATGTTTATTGTTCGGTATATTATTGATCAGTATGCAGTAACATGAATTGTGGCACTACTTCTTTGGTATGCATCCTGGCAATTTCATTTTCCTGTACTGCTGTAGTGTGGCAATTTGATTTGAAGCAAATGTGTCAAGTTTTATATTGCTTATGACTTGCTAATTGAATTGTGAACAGTTAACGACTAGTCATGATAACCACACGATAGAAAGTCACAAAATAAATGACTATAAAAGATAGAATAACTAACTAGCATAACATATTTGTTTATTATGGAAGCATATTTGCTCATAAATTGCTCACGACAAACTAAACATGACTACAGTTCATTTAAAACAGCGATTGTAGGGTGAGGTTCTTTGTAAATATCTCACCAACCAAGAAAATTAAAGATTCTCACATCCTTAACCGTCAACTACCTCAGTGTGTAATGTTTACTAGAATAGGGGTAAGTTAGAAGTATGATTACTGTGACCAGTGGTTGGAGATACTGAACGATATAACTCAGAATCAATTAAGGTGATACCAATTCATTTACTCCACATTCATCTAGACTGAATTTCAACATTCCTTCGTGCATACCTTCTCATCTTTTTTTTCGAACCATGTTTCCAGTGTTCACTATTAATGTTACAACAGTTTTTTCTTGTCTATTGTTATCATTGTGGTGATATGATACGGTGAACTAAACCAGAGCACTTTTTGTGAGGTTCTACATTGGTTTCGACTGACTGACATGAGAGTCAAAAGCTTGCTATCGCTCCTTATTCCTATCCCTCACATCAGAGCGTTAGTTAGAGTTATTTGTTACGAACCTAGCCATATCTGTAACTATTAATTGGCTGTAAATCATCTTCAAACAAATCCAAACTGCATAGTCATCACAACGTTTTATCGCTGTGACAGCTTTATAGATCAGTATTCTTTCTTTAATCAAGTATTTCACCACCTACTTGTCTTCTCATATCCCATATTTTTCAACAATAATTATCATTTTGGTTTTAGTGCAACTCCTATCATGACAGTAACTAATCCAGCGCCTAAAACACAGCAAGACAGATCATTTTGTAGTTTGCCATCACATGCATATACTGCTATTCCTCACACACACCTGTCTGTTCACAACAGTTACGAGGTAAGTGAAATTTATCTAACATTTAAGTTTCTTTGCTTTCATTATCTGCATTTGAAAAAAATTTGTTATCTTGTAGTTGCTGTGCCTTCAATTATTAAGTTATTGCTACTCTTCGTAGATCAATGTTAGTAAGTCTTTGGGAAGTAGGAGTAATCTTCAAATAGTCTGAATGTATACTTTTGTGTTATTCACTGAACAGATTCAATACCGTTTAATCTAGTTAATAGACTTGTTTGTTCATAATTATTAAGTGAGGACTGACTTTTGTTCTATTTGTTCACGATAATATGACGCCTGCAGTAGTTTCAATGATAATAAAATAGACCGTTTACTACGTTTACTTTTTATCCATTTACATTTTGCCTGCATATTGTTTCGAAAAATCAGTGTTGGGTACATTTTAATCTTTCATTGATTTGATTATGAACTGAAGTTGATCTGTCTTTGTTGCAATATGTGCATTCTAAGTGGACTGCCTTGATGTAACGATAGTTCACAAGTATAGTTTGACTTGAATTGTGATTGGTAAGCAGGATCTAGAATATACTTTTTGTCTTATTTGAAACTCAGCTTAATGTACCTGCACAGGTGTAGCTACATGGACTCAGTAGCTTAGAAGTGAATCCAATCGCGTTCGGTACGAAACGAACTGTAGTCGAGTCCCGGTGCGAACGCCAACACTGGGATGCAGATACATCCCCTAACGACTTCTACGTAAGATGAAATGCACGTTCTGGATTCCACTTCCCAGCCAAAATCCAATTAGTGTTTATATATATATATATGTTTCGTAACTATATATCTTTTATCAATAAATGGTCAAAGTTTGTATTTGTTGACATTAACTGAGTAAATCAGAAACAAGGGATAACATTCATTCTTTAGCTTAATCGTGAGCTTAGCATTATTTTATACATCTTTTCCTATTAACTAATTCTGTGTCATATTCTATATATCTATTCTCTTTTCCTACTATCACTAATATAACTCATGGTTATACTAAGATTTTTATCTTACTGTGCTAATTAGATAAGGCAACTTGGACCACTGCATATAAGTGCTAGCTTTTACGATGTGCATCATATATATATATATATATATATATATATATATATATATATATATATATATATATATATATATATATATATATATATATATATATATATATATATATATATGGTAATAATACCCACTTTATAATGAGTGTAATCATTAAGTTTTATTATGACAACAATTTTTAAAATGAAATATGTGCTGTCCTGTATGCTTTGTTGCAGTAGATGGGAATTGTAATTCGAAACTGTAATGACAGGCTCATTGATTATGCATTTCTAAACAATAATTTGTTTCCCTAGTAAATCGGTAGTTACTTTAAATGCATCTAGAATTACTTAAATCTTTGTTTAAGCTATCTCTATCTCTGTTAAGAACAAATCATGAAAATTGACCAGTGTTATGAATAACAGAACAGTGAAGGATTAGAGTAGTTGGTTTTTACGTTAAGAGATTAGGAAGTTAATCTGTGTGATTGATATCACGTAAATTTGAGCGAGAATAACTTCGTCCCTCACAATTTTCAACGTCATTTATGTATTGACATCTGGAATCACTAAACTCTCATAACTATTTTTATTCTAGTCAACAATATGCGGGTAGCTTTGATTATATTAAATGTGTTCTAGTCATATATTATGCTTGTCATATAATTGAGTGACATTATTCAAAATCGGTGACAGGCTGGGATAACTGAACTGCTTGTCTAGTTCACTGATTTTTTCGGATAAGCTATGATTTATAGTT
This sequence comes from Schistosoma japonicum, assembly GCA_025215515.1. Lineage (NCBI taxonomy): Eukaryota > Metazoa > Platyhelminthes > Trematoda > Strigeidida > Schistosomatidae > Schistosoma > Schistosoma japonicum. The sequence goes on from CM046061.1 coordinate 77,427,943, forward strand.
GTGTTTACAATCGAAATCATGAGTTTCTGTATGCTTGTTGAAACTACGTATCGATTTAACAGGAAAATTCGACTTTGAGTAGGTTATGGCTTTATACACTTGACCCTGGTGATACTTATAATTTTCGTATTGTATGAATATTATTTTAATAATCAGTGTACTGATCATTTTCTCCTAGACGGACGTTAAATTATTATCTTAAGTGAACCAATAATCTTACTGGAGTATAGTTAACGTCAATATTACTGTCATAAACTTACATAAGTATATACACACAGATGCCTAAATTCACATCTACCTCCTATATACCTATCTCATTATTGTTATTTCGTACATAATTCAATAATTTTAAGGCTAACTGAATGTAAATGAAATTAACTATCCAACTCTGGTACCGTAATAATACTTGTTACTAACAGATTATCCAATTAAATTTATGAAATGCATGTTCATAGGTCACGTAAGTGACTGCAAATGTGATATTGTTTTGATTGTATGATAAAATTCAATTTGTATGCAGCCTGTACACCTGTGATGTGTATATATGCACTCATTCACTATATATATATATATATATATATATATATATATATATATATATATATGCATGATAATGAAAATACAAAATATCTATTATTATTCTCTCATGTTTTAAAACAACAGCAGACAGTATCAACCGTGTTAGTGAATAGATACTCTAGAATTCCACGTTCATCGCATTGCTCGTAATACAAAAAGCTAAATATTAAGTTCACTTATATAAGTATCTTGAAATCCTCATGACAGTGAATTCAGTCAATAATACCATTAATAACAAGACTTATTCTGGATATTTATCAATGTATTTTGCAAATTTGAAGTGAATATGCATGTTATTTTGTTGATGAATACTTAACCTTATGATTATCTATTCTAAAAACTACTTCAAATGTGGCTATCGTAAATGTATCCTGCCCGGAACTAATATTCTTCCTGTCTAGCTCTTTATAGACCCAAATGTTTTAAAACTTAACTTCAAAATTGTGTTGAATTACAAATACATGATGCAATGTAAGACATTTAACAACGCATACTTGAATGGTATTACTTCTTGACTTGAATTCTGCGAATATTAGTATGACCTAATGATATAGGCTGTTGTGAAGGGAATAATTACAGTACTTTCATTTTGTCGTCACAGTGATCTGTATTATTGTTTTTATTTGTTTTATTAGTCAAGTGATACACAATCATCTCCTCAAATGATATCAGTTATTAAGATGAATGGTGATAATTTGAATAAGTTAAGTGGGGGTTGCAAAACATTACAAAATATATCTGCAGATTGTGACGTCGGAGCTCAAACCACTACTTCTGCTAGTACTTTGGCTTCTGGTATTCCTGCTTGTGATGTTGCTGCAGTTACTAATCCTATTGATTCTGAATTAACAGCTTGTAAAATAAAACAGTTACAACATGATGTAGTACAACTGGAAACTGCAATCAAAAATAACTTGAATGAACAGAAAGGTATGTATTTGTTTGTTGATAAAGATTAAATCAGTGGTTAATTTAAATTGTAGTAATGTGGTATTTGTATGCTTGTAGATTAACCTCATTTTAAGATTTGTTTATATTCGATCACTTAGTGGGGCAAATCACTCAAGTGGCTTAGTGGTCAAGTCCTTCCACTTTCGGTTACTGCACTATTTCAATTGATTTCGATCTCTGTTTTCATCGTTCTAATCATAATTTAAACAATTTCACTAAGCGACTCAAACACAGGTTTTACCCATACTATTTTCTGGTAAAGCGTTAAAATGTTGATTTTTTTTATTTTCTTAATAGTGAAATGAACTTCTGCGTCAACAGTTCTTGAAGGAAAGTTCTTTTGAAAAGTGTTTGCGTTGCGTACTCTATTGTTCGTGTACTTTTATTAAGGCGGTTTAAACCAGGTGACAACACAGTTGATCTACTGGGTCATGTAATTATCAGTCTAAGTAACATAGGACTAATTATTTGCATATTTTATGGTCTATTTAGGTGAAATACTATTTCAGTAGCTGTTTCAATCTGAATTCAGTGTAATGAATCACTGTTTTTACTTTATTTAGGTCTCAAAATCTGAATCACTATTACACATAGTATACAAATTGTTTTCCTTTCTGTTCTATTTTCCTTTTTTATCTGTTAGGATTATTATTAAAGCTTTACATACTGTTTTTGCATGCACTTTTAAATTAGGCTTACACCTAGGTAATCACTATACTGTATATATATATATATATATATATATATATATATATATATATATATATATATATAGTTTGATCGATTATGGTCAGGATGTATTACGATCATGTACGTATTGTATTGATGAATTATTCTGATCAGCATTTATTTACATATGACACATTGACCTTTTGAAAATACTGTTATAATAAAACCACCTTCCACTTATTACGAATTTTGTTGTACTTTAGGTTAATGGCTGTATAAACTAATTCAGTGCATAGAGTAAACAGTGTATTTTCACAGCGTTACATTTTATTTTTTTTAACTTCTTTTTTAACTAATTAGTCCCTCGTTGTAACTTCATTTCGTATTTTTTTCTGTCAACTCACTAAAATTGAATAAATCATTTATGTTGTCAAGACGTTGTACATTATCCAACATTTATCCTATATTCACAAAGCTTTTACTTAATAGAATTAACTCATTTACTGAGGACAAAATCGTGTACATCGCTTCAAATCACACCCTACCTGCTAACTGTCAGAAGTAGAAAAGTAGTTGAGAAATTCATATATCCAGGTAGTCGTAGAATTACTCGTAGTGATGTGTTAGATAACATCGGTCTACTTATAATAAGAACCAAACAGGCTTATACCAGACTGAGCTGTCTTTGATGCCGTCATGTTGTGGATCTGATTGTAAAAATTTGGATTTAGAACGTTTCGATGAGAGCGGTTCTATTTTATGCTTGAGAAACCTCGTCTTTCTAAGCTGAGAATGTCCGACGTAAGAGACTGTCTTTGTCTTCAAGGAATTGCTGACATCCGGTGACAGTATCATATAAATAATTCTGAGCTTCGGTAATATGTATTTATGCCTAGTGATGGCGATCCAATGAAAGCCGATGGTGATCACACTGCAGTTTCCTATTAAAGCCTAGCACTATGAATGCAACTACATTTTTCCTTTGAATAGTGTTAATGTATAACTTCAGACAACGTGCTTTTTATGTGGATATTTAGTAAGCATTTAGACCATTTAAATTTGAATTAAATCTGCGATTGGTTTTAGTCAAGCAGTTTTTTTTCGAAAAGAGTGTTTTCTGCTCTAGCATAAATTAAGCCTATGATTTTAGTAAGATTCTGTGTCGTTTTTTATGTTGATCCCAGCTCATAAGAACAGTTATTTCCTCATGGTTATTTGAGTCCTCGTGGATTTTAACCAGTTATTCAATCATGTGATTTAGTGTTAGTCCGATTAGTGTACGTTTACCTTTTTCAATCTCACTGTCATAAAACAGTCATACCTTGAATAGCCATACTGTTTACTTCAATAATATGTTACAATGTTTTCTTCTGGTCGTTCGAACGGAGATTATCTACAAAGTTTTCACTGATTGCTAAATGAATTGCTTCTTCTGGTCAGCAGTCGAATAAAAGGAGGAAGAAAACAGTCGTTCTCTGTTATTGAATTTGGTGCTCAAGGATGCATCACTTTTGTCGTAAATTTTAAGTTAGTATGTACGGACTAAAATCAGTCATTAACATTCATTTGATTATAGATGACTACCAGCTATACCTGCTGTATGGGCGTTTAGTTGTTTCGGTTTCAAATTTTCTATTCAAGAAAGGAGAAAATTTCATAGTCAGGTAATTGATCATCGTCGTAATTTGGTTTTCTGAGTTTAGTCCAATTCAAAGAAAACCTATAACATCTGCTGACAAACAAGCGAAAACAAAAGAGGACTGAACATCTCATTCGTCTGAAATTAGAACTGCTCACTCAGGACTGGCCTGCGTCAACCCCTGAACTAAGGATAGGGAGTGAAGAAGTTGAATGCGTTGATAACTTCACTTATCTTGGAAGTCTGATCAGCCCTAATGGGTTGGTGTCTGACGAAATTTCTGCACGAATTCAAAAGGCTCGTTTGGCTTTTGCCAACTTACGTCATCTATGGCGTAGGCGTGATATTCGTCTATCAACTAAAGGACGAGTATATTGCACAGCAGTTCGTCCTGTTCTACTTTACGGCTGTGAAACATGGCCATTAAGGGTAGAAGACACTCGTAGGTTACTAGCGTTTGATCACAGATGTCTTAGAAATATATCTCGTACCTGCTGGGATCTCCGGGTAACTAATAATGAGGTTAGACGAAGGGTATTAGGGAATGATGGTAAATCTGTTGATGAGGTTATGAAACTTCATCGACTGAGATGGTTGGGGCATGTGTTACGTATGTCCGAACACCGGTTACCACGTCGCTCAATGATGACTAGTATTGGGGTGGGTTGGAAAAGGGTTAGGGGCGGCCAAACCAAAACGTGGCATCAGTCGTTGAAGTCACTAACTTCTGGTCTGAGCCACATTGGTAGATGTCGACTACCTGGTTGGGGTCCGCGTGACTGCCGTACCCAGTGGTTGGAGACTCTTGGTGACATGGCTCAGAATCGATCACAATGGCGTAGGTGTATACATTCTTTGTCTTCACGTACACCTTGAGACTAAAACTACTCTACCTTTCTTTCTACAAACTAATTTTTTTTCTCTCTCTCTCTCTCTACATATTATATCCTTATATGCAATCTTCCTTTTATATATTACTACCATTAAAGTAACTGATTCTATGAATTCGGTGATCATCTTGCTATGCTGTTGAGGTGTGGCAACTTGGACCGATGCACTTATGTGCCTGGTCCTACGTTGTATCTGTCTGTCTGACTCACAACACATCTATGACTTAACCTGTAAATCCATAGGATGAAACTCGATTTTTCGATGTTTGCTTTGCTGATCACACCTCGTCGGTTCGAAACTGGTTCCATCTAGTTCGTTTGAGACAAGTCGGTAATACTTTTGATCTTTTATACAAAATAGTATGATCCGGAGTTACTGAGGCCCAGATTAAAAAAATATTAAAATGATTTTCACTTGACCAGTAACAAATACAAAAATCTGCAATTACTTACTGGGTTGGTTTTCGCGGACCTATTACACAAACATCAGTGTCAATCTGATTAACAGTCTTATGTAATGAATTTTCATTCCTACCGGTTTTATCTAATTACTACTTTTTATTTACAGAATTAAATGACCGATTGTTTGAACAGTTGGCGGAAGTATCAAAACCTGAAAATAATACATATAAGTCCTCTTCGTCGTTACTTTCCTCATCATCATGGGACCAGTCCGTCTCTTGCGAAAGTGAAATAAAGCGTATTTATAGTGAGAAAGTAAAAATGCTTAAAAAACAGCTAAAAGCTTTGAATGAACAGCTACAAACAACACATTATATTATTGAAAAATTAGAAGCTTATGGAATTCCATTGGGACAATGTCCAAAAGATTATGTCAAACAATTTATTAACAGTCGGCTTAAATCATCTATAGGTTGTGCAACAACACCATCTTTGTCAAAAGGGAAAACATGTAAGTTATTTCACGCTTTTATTCTTAAGAAATTAATTTTAATGGTAACTTAATGTAAACAGGTAGTGACTGTTGGTGATTTGTAGATAAAATTGTACTGCGTATAGAGTTATTTCCTTGTAATTACATTGTTCATGTATTTTCATGCAAATTAGTCAGCAGAAGATCGATAATCGACATGTTTACTTAGATTGTCCACCACGATCTCTAAAACTTTATTGGTTGGTTTTTATACTTTAGCTTAGGTCGTTACCAGTTAAGAGCAGGGAATATGAGCTACAAGAAGGATATTAAAAAAGGGCTTTGCATATCCAGCATGTTGATATGCTCCTAGATTTTAGTTTGAATCAACTCTTGTTATCTCTTTTATGTACACGATATCCAAAGTATGACTTCAGACAACATTGTACATTAAGTTGTTCGTGGTGTGGTAATGTTAATAGTTGGTGAAAGTCTATTTCACAAACTTTCTGATTTTATTATGTCATTATTCAGATTATCTCTAGTGCTGCTAAAACTAAAAACTAACTTAACATATGCGTGCGTACACGTCTGTATTTCTATAAGTGTTTAAAATGCTTAAAATAAGATTGTTTATGAATGAACGAGTGTATTATGAATTGTAATGATGATGTTATTATATTCATGTGTGTATATAACTTTTCAACTTCTAATTTAAGGATAGACCGAAAGTGAATGAACGAACTTTCATCATTGCAACCTACCTATACTGACGCGTGTCATAAAACGTCCCCAACCACTGATAACTGTGGTTTTAATTAGTATACACTAAATGACTCAAAAATTCCAAATACTTTGTTTCTACTTCTATATAAAGTAGATTACTCTCTATTTTACAATTTATTTTGTTGATACATTCATTGTTTTTAGTATCTTTATTTTATTTTTACAATTGTCTAAAATGCGAAAATATAATACTTAAGTTAGTGGGTGGGTTTACATTGATAGTGATAATGATGGTGATGTCGGTGTACGTATGTGTATATGGGTGTTTTTCATATATCTATTTTTTTTTTATTTCTAATATAAAAATGATAAACTCCATTGTTTTTGATAACAAACATGTAATATAAGATGAGAAGTACTCTGTTTCTATCTAGGTTTATTACTTACTACTATATTCGATTTAAAAAAAAATGTGAATAAGTGTTTTTGTCTAAGATTATTACATTTTGTTTATAGTCAAATAACTAATAATGTTTTTTTTTTTTAATATTTAATTTTATATGTACTGTATCGAAGTATACATAAGCTTACTGTGCACACCAGTGTTTCTCACATATACTAGTTTCTAATGTGTTTGGACTTTATTTTGCTACACATGGACAAAACTACTACCTGACTGACTAACTGGTTATGTAATGTTATCAAACGAAACTATCAATCAGTCAGATATTGTGAAACTGTGCATGTAATACATATATGTATGCATCTGTTATATATATATATTAGAGAGAGATCAAATGATTCAGGAAGAAAGAATGAATTCTCAGCACGTTATAACATCAGAAAAGGCTGTTAGTTATGATAGTAAAGTATAACCAATCACTATGCGCCCAAACACCTACCCTGTAATTGCTGGTTCCCCCAAAGCCGGTGTGAAGGAGATGAGATAACTGAACTGATCAGACAGAATCCTAGTGTATTTGAAGCATTTTTTTATATATACAGAAAACTAGACCACACAGTTAGCCAATTAAAAATATAACATTAATACAAAACACAGGAGATAGTGACAGTGAGTAGAGGCAACATGCACACAACTAATTAGCTGTAGTTCATAAATGAGAGATGACAATAAATATGCTAAACGGGAGGATAGTGCAACGGGAACGTAACGATGACAGAAATATAGTGTTGACATTACACACAGCTAATATAATTCAAATAAGATAAAATATGGTACTAAAAGTTTGTTGCTCTTCTTAGGTAGTCTAACATAACACAGAATGATAACTATAAATACACTTTTAAGCTTCTAATTTAAGGATAAGTGAAAAAGTGAAAGAAAACACTTGCATCATTGAAACCGACAGATTCTGACGCGCTTCACTAGCCACTGATGACTATGATTCTAGTCAGTGTAAACAAAATACTTAAAAATTGCAGATACTTTACTTCTTTTGTGTAAAGTAGGTCGCTCTTGATTTTTCAACTTATTCTGTTGATACATTCATTATCTCTAGTGATTTTATTTTCTTCTTTTAGCTCTCCCCTCCACATCTTTGACTAATAATCAGCAACCATTGTCATGCAGTAGCAGTGCTACAAATGATAACAGGAATCAAATTTCAATGCCGCTTGATGTTTGCCGTAGTCATGAGTTAGCAAAAACACTACCTGCGCGAATATCTAATCCAAGCGTTGATCCGTTTAAACCACCTGCAAGGCAATCAAATACTTTGCCGGCTAAAACTATTTATGATTCTAGGCCTAGTAATTCCGATAGATTGTTTGGTCCTTCAACTCAATTTTATATCAGTGGTCCATATATCAATAATTCAGACATGAAAGCCGGTTCCGTCGTCTAGATCATCTTTAGCTACACCAATATCACATAAACATGAAACAAATGAACCAATCATGTCAACTGGTATATATACACCACATAAACCAATGCTTACTTCACACCCTACTGCACCACATTTCTATCCACATTTATCACATAACGATCCTATTTACAGTGATGTGTATCATTCTTCGAAACTAGTTGCGACTCCAAACACTAGTGTCTTGAGTACTGTACGCACAGGTTTAGGGTGAGTAGCGTTTATTGTTTTGTTATATTGTTCATAGTTCCGATCTTTTTAAGGTATCATGCAAATAGATAACCCAGGTGATGTCTCAACTATCATACAATAATTTTATGGTTAGTAAAATGTACGGTGATTAATAGATACTCTCTACTAATCATTATTTTCATTAGCTTTTTTAGGTTGATTTGCTTAGTTTGTTAATTTTCCATCTATTAAAAGTGTGAACGACATACTGTTATTTTTATGATGTGTGGATTCAAACTTTCTGTCTTGGAAATCCATATTATTTTCATTAGTTTTACTCCGTTAAATTATTTTCTCTGTGCTACTTTATACTCTGAATACTTAAGTAGCTCGAGTTTTGTGTAATGGTTTAGTGTTGTTTATATTTGTTTGTGCCACTATTGTTACCTCGTGATAGGAATGCTTTAAATACTAGCTTCGGTAACCTCTTACGGTATGAAAAGTATTCTGTTTTCGCTTTTGTAAACAATTTGTTCCTTTATTTCTTGGCATTGGTCTTCTACAGCATAATCTGTCAAGTCTGTAACATTCGCGTGTTATGTTCTTTTATCTATTAAATCATTTATCGGATATATAGGTCCGTGTACGTGGCTTTGAGTCACTCTTTAAGTATGGTATCTACCTATGCTACTTGGTGCGATTGTTTATTCGTTTAGTAACTGACACCTCTAGTAGTCTAGTGCATTTATTAAAATAAATCATATAGGTTATTGGTTAGTGCAATTTACTTACAATGGTTGAACATTTGTTTTACCTGCTTATGTGCTAATCTTTTTGAGTAAACCTATATGTAATTTCTAGCTCTCAACGTTTTCCCTTTCAATGTCGCCGACACTAGATTATAAAGTACATGTGTAACCGTGAACTGCCATCAATATTTTTAAGGTTTTGTGCATACACAAAAAGTATGAAATCGGTATTTTTGTGATCATGTATCTATGATTTAGCTACGATATACACTATACGAGGGCGTGTTAATAATGTTAAAAGTACAACTGCGCTACATATGACTGTGTATTGTTTATCTTCAGTCATTTGATTATGTACAACTCATCTGTCTAGAATGTATCTAGCAGTCAGTTTGGTCACCTGTGCATTCTTTATTGATTTTATGCAGAAATTACTTAGCTCTAAATAGATGATTTTGTTAGTATTTTTTGACAGTAATAGTCGTCACTTTTATATTTCAGAATATGTTTATCGTGGTGGTGGTTATTGACGTACTAGTTTTTTTTTGTATAACTTTAATTTAGATCTTTTGGTCGTCAATTATTTCGAGTTGGTAAACCTCGCTCTCATAGTGATGAAAATATTCCAGTGAAAGTAAATGGTATTTCACGTAGGTGTAATAATGATTTATGTATAAGTCCAGTACTTTCGAACTATATTATTGCTTATTTGTTTCTCAGTTTTAGTGTTCTAAAAAAACTTCAAGTACTTCAGACTAATGAGTCGAGTGACATCGTTCTGTTGACTGACACATAAATTCACATGATTATATAATTCCAGCTGCTGGCTGCTTGAGGTCATTTTAGTAAAGCTTTAGTAAAATCAGTTCATTCTATGGAGATCCAGTACTCAGTCTTTTGGTATATAACATAATATATATGTATATATATGCTCATATCTATATTTAAGTAAAGTTTTAATATAATATTTTTGTGGATTATTATGTGAAGGAATCTCTGTTTAATCTTTGCTTCATACTTTGATCGAATTATTGTTCAGTTCGCATGTACCACTATTCTAAAATCTCTTACATTCCGCATGGAATGTGAAAAAATAATGCTGGAGAGCTGTTAGGACTTTTGACTAAAATGTTCCTAATCACTACGTACTCTCAGACAGTCATAATCAACATAGAGCTTAATGCAATTAAGCGATAGCTCAAGCTGCTATAACAAATTTACAGGACAAGATGCATAACAAAGAAGTCGAAATTATTGTGACAATGGTAGCGAGATTGATTAAACGTTGGAAATCTATTTTGAGAAGAAGTAGCGAAAAGGTATCTAAGTATGAAGATATACTGAACGTTAAGGTCTATAGGAAAATAATGATTGAATGCACTAGGGCCGTCACTATCGTTCCTCACTCACTTCATGCAGCATCTTTAACTACTGATCACTGTCGTCTACTGGACCTCAACTAATTAGTTTCTGTTTACCATTCTAGGTAGAATTAACAGTGAAAATCTCTATGAAGTTATTCCGTAAATTGCTTTCCCTCCTCTAGTTTTCTTCCAACCTTCTAGTACCTCGAGGATTTCGCATCGGTATAAATGGTTATTGGTAGTGCGCAGTTTGTTCCAACCAAGTCATTATTAAAAGGTTTCGCATTCTCACTAACTTCTATAACTGAATTTTACTTCTGCTTATGTATAATTTATTCCGCCTGGAGCCCCTCTAGGGTTACTGTTGGTCCCGATCCCATATAAAGGAGGAGGCTTGGGCATGGGGTTAGCATCCCCATCCCGTAAAACAACAGCCTTCCTAAAAAAACGCTAACCAGTGAGAACCTTTATAATCACTTTAACTCTGTCCTGGGAGTTGGAATGCCTGCTATGACGCCTCATGGTAAAAATCGAGTTTTTTCGGAAGCCACGAGGCCGATGTTGCTTCTGATAACCAGAGCAACCATTATTATTATAAGCACATGGAATATCCGCACAATGTGGGAAACAGGAAGGAGCATGCAAATAGCTGAAGCAATGGAAGGATATAACTTGAAGATACTTGGAATAAGTGAAACCCGTTGGTTACAAGCTGAACAGCAAAGATTATTCTCAGGAGAAGCGCTTTTATACTCCGGTTACAAAGAAGTAAACGCCTCACGCACACATGAAGTAGCACTGATGTTGTCCCAAGAAGCAGTGAAAGCCCTTACAGGATGGGAACCTCATGGACCTAAGATCATTAAAGCATCATTCAAGACAAAGAAGGAGGGGACTACAATGAATGTCGTCAAACGCTATGCACCCACCAACGACAGCCACAAAGATGACTAAGATCAGATCTACGCAAGGCTGCAGTCAATCATCGAGAACTGCTCAGCCAAGGACTTGACCATTCTGATGGGCGACTTCAACACCAAGGTTGGAATGGACAACCCCGGATATGAAGACATCATGGGACGGCATGGACTGGGAGAAAAGAACAAAAACGGTGAGAGGTTTGCAAACCTATGTGCCTTTAGCACATTCTGATAGTGGCTAAAACGAAATTGAAGCTGAAGAAGCACTGGGTAACTGGATCAGCAATATTACGAAAGTTTAACACAGCCCTTCTCCAGGATACTAACAAACGCAACGAATTCAACATAACTCTCAACAATAAGTTGCAAGCATTTCATGATCTACTAGAAGACTGTGGAACTAATATGGAGGACAATCGGAAAGAGATTAAAGAAACAATAACTTCAACATGTCAGGAGATTTTGGGTCGCAAGGAACAACACGATAATGAATGGATTTCTTTCAGTACTGTGGACGAGATCCAAGAAAGAAGGATCGAAAAGTTAGCAATTAATAACAGCCGGACAAAAACAGAGAAAGCCAAAGCACAGGACGAATACGCTGAAGTCAACAAGCAAGTGGAGAGGAGAATCAGGTTGGATAAATGGAAATATGTTAAGGACCTTACAATGACGGCGGAAAATGCTGTAGGAGGAGGGAATATGAGGTATCTATACTATACAACGAAGTAGCTAGCTGGGAAATTCAGTAAACCAGAGCAACTAATCAAGAACAAGACTGGTAAACTAATCACAGAAGTGAATAAACAACGAAACAGGTGGATAAAACACTTTGAAGAGCTGTTAAATAAAGCAGCCCCACTGAACCCACCAGTCATCGAAGCAGCAGTCAAGAATCTCCCCCTCCCCATAAACACCGACCCACCAACAGTCAAATAAATCAAAATGGCTATCCGACAAATCAAGTACAGCAAGTCAGTAGGTTAAGATAACACAGCAGCTGAGGCACTAAAGACAGATATAGAAGCAATTGCAAAGATACTCCACATTCTATTCAAAAAGATTTGAGAGGAAGAACAAATGCCAGCAGACTGGAAAGAAGGATACTTTATCAAGATACCCAAGAAACGAGATCTCAGCAACTGCGTAAACTACAAAGGCATCACTCTTCTTTCGATACCAGGAAAAGTACTCAACAGAGTGTTACTGAACTGAACGGAAGACCCAGTCGATGCCCAACATTGAAACCAACGGGCCGGATTTCTTTAGGACCAATCGTGTATCGACCAAATCGCTACTCTACGGTTCATTGTTGAGCAGTCAATTGAATGGGATTCACAAATTTACACTAACTTCTTTGAATACGAAAAAGCATTCGACAGCGTGGTTAGGAGAGTATTATGGAGCTTTCTACGACATTATGTTGTACGCGAGAAGATAGTCAACATCAAACGGAACTCCTATGACGGACTACATTGTAAAATCGTGCATGGAGGTCCACTCACGAATTCATTCGAAGTGAAGACCGGTGTTAAACAAGGCTGCTTACTGTCACCCTTTCTCATACTGCTGATAGTTGACAGAATCAATGAAGACCAACATCTCAAGGCAATCTCAGAATACAGTGGACAATATGGATGAAACTAGCATGGCTTAGACTTTGCAGATGATCTGGCTTTCCTATCCCACACACACAACAACAAATGCAGGTGAAGACGGACAGTGTAGCAGCAGCCTTGTCAGCAGTAGGCTTCAACATACACAAATGGTAAAGCAAGATCCTCCGATACAAAGCAACGAACACTAACCCAATTTCACTTGACGGAGAAATTCTGGAAGATGTAGAAAGTTTTGCATACTTGGGCAGCATCATTGATAAACAAGGAGGATGTGATGCAGATGTGAAGGCGCGGATTGGAAAGGCAAGAGCAGCATTTTTACAACTGAAAAACGTCTGGAACTCAAAGCAACTTCCACTCAACATTAAAGTTAGAATTTTTAATACAAATGTGAATACAGTGCTGTTTTACGGAGCTGAAACTTGTATTGAGAACTACGAAAGCATCCTTCAAAGCAAACGAGTGTTTATAAACAACTGTTTGTACGAGATACTTTCTATTCATCGGCCAGATACCATCAGCAACAACATTTTATAGCGGAAAATAAATTACCTTCTAACCGATGTAAGAAATTAGAAAAGACGCTGGAGGTGGATAGGACGCACACTGAGGAAACCACCAAATTGTGTCACAAGACTAGCATTAACATGGAACCTATGGAGGTCAAAGGAAAAGAGGGAGACCCGAGTATACACTGCGTCGGGAATTGGAGAAAGACATGAAAAGAATGAAAAGCTCGGGAAGAGCTGGGAAGGAAAGTTGAGTACAGAGTTGGTTGGAGAATGCTGGTCGGCTGCCTTATGCTCTACATGGAGTTACTGGCATTGATCGATAATGTAAAATTTGACAACTTACAGCAAGCTTATTGGTTATCGTCATAGGATTCACAAGTTACTTAAATTTTAATTTGACCAATGTTACATGTAGGAATAAAAGCTTAAGTTGTTTGTGCTGAAATTTCTTTGTTTCCTGAATAATCTACATGAAATTGTACAATTTCCTCTAACTATCGTTAATTTATAGTTCGATGCGGAATCGATGAAGACAATAAAGTAGTATATCGTTTATCCATTTATATCGTGAATGTGTCACTGAATATTTCATACATGTGAGGGTGTTAGTTTCGAACCTCACTCCACTTTCAATTATTCTAACAACCAGTTGGTATATAATCGACATAGAACTGGTATATGCTACTTACTTATCCTTTGTATGTAAATAAACTACATGTTCTTCATATTCAGTAGCTTTTGCTAATAAAGTCAAATGGAAGTTTTTCTGAATACGAATGACTTCAGGTTTTATCGAACTCAGAATCTTGTAGGTAACATAAAATTACGACGGGTTTGTAATTCTTGTGATTCTTATCAATTACACTGATTTGCCGTAAGCCGAAATACGATTTCCCATTGGGAAAAAATTGTACAAAAGAATTGAGCTCCTTTTCATAGGTTATACTCTAATGTTTAAGTTTGCACTAGCTCACAATTTATAATTTATTATCGTCAAGTATGTCATGTCTTCATATGACATTATGGGAAACTATATTAAACAATTCCATTATTTTTTATGGAAACATTTTGTTATCCTTTTAGCTGATGATAATGCATGTCGTAAGAAGGGCAGTTCACGTCCCGTTGGTTATTCGTTTTTTACACCTAAGTGAGTTTATTTTGGTTTCTTTGCTTCTATTTACATTTCCATGCACTAATACACTGTATGCTGTTTTAGTTAGTACACAGCAATAGTCATTCACCATTAAACTGAGATGGAAATTATATTTATGATCTATGGTACAGAATTGTAGTTATGGCTACATAAATAGTTAGTTCTTATTTATGGACTGTAAACAGTATGGCAATAGTTAATAGTTTAAATAAAGGTTGAGGGCGTGTGGAGGGAATCGCAAAAATATTTAATAATGTATTCAATGTGTATCTACTCCGATAATTAAAATATTCTTCATTACTCTCTCTCTCCCCGTATATATAATATATATAATAATAATATATAATATATATATATATATATATATATATATATATATATATATATAACGTGATCTAAATTGAGTGATTCCCCTGCTGGTTTTGTCGAAGTAACGGTTTTCTTATCTAAGCCCAGTATTGAGAAATCAAAATGTTCATAATGTACTTAAAATTAATTATCGGAAACATGTGGAAAACCAGAATAATGAAACATGTAAGGAAATAATAAAGAAAGTGAATCACTTCAAGTATCACAGTTTACACGTGACTATTATTCACATTTTACGCATATATCTTATATTCCCATTACCTGTCTGTCTTACATCGGTTCTACAATGTACTGCATAATCATCCTTTGTTAATATGTTTATATTCGTAAAGGTCTTAGGATAATCATTTCTTCTCATAACATGTCAGAGATCGTCTACCAGGAGTTTCACTAGTCGACATAGAATATGTAGATGAATTGTTTTTATTATCTGAAGACAGTGAAATAATATGGTCTTTTCTGAAAGCCTTGTGTGTGTTGGGGATGTTGGATCCCCAAAACTCACTTGGCAAACTTGTTATTTTTGTGATTTTATTGTGTAAATTTAAATTTCCTGTTTTTGCGCCAAAAAGTCCCCTTCTCACCTTCAGTTCGTGTTTCCCACTTGGTAAGACGCCAAATCTTATTGGTTCATTGTTTATTTTAGTACGCTATTTATGATGTTCCAAGGACGCTCTCTGTTTTTGTATATATACGTATGAGTTGTGTGTGTTGTCGTCGTCTGACAGGCTGCCTGTGGAATTAAACGCTTCTGCTGTCTTTGGACTTCTTACTCTAGTTAGCTGAGCTGGGGCGCCTGCAGAATAGCTAAGCTTCCTGTTACTGTGTCGCTGGTCTTACGTTCGTTAGCAGTTATCTAGGTGTCACCACAACTCAGCGAAACCTTAGCAGTGTGACAGCACATACATGTTTGAAATGCATTCCTCTCCTTTTAAGTGCAGATCTTTGCTACAGACCTTGTTTTTGTCATCTAGATTAATCATATAAACTGAAGTAATTGAGTGTATTGACCTTCACACTTCTGTTAGACATCACGTTAATCGTGGTTCGCTACTGTTTGTCGAAATCTCAACATGGATCCATAAAGCCACCTTCGTGTTTTTTGAAATGTCTATTTGTCAAATATAAATGATTATGCCTCTTTCCAGTCCTCTCTGTGCCACTACTCAATGGGTACGGGTTATTGACTATAAATATCTTTGGATCATTGTTTTCGTATCGTCGAACGACCGCGTTAGCATTGCCGCGGTTAGACTGAAGGCAAAGATGAGAAATAGTTCGAGGATAATGGTAATCCTTAGCGATTTAAGTAGCTGGGACATGTTTCCCTTATGCTTAACCGCTGCTTGGCTCCATGTAACAAAAAATGGGCATCGGGAGGGGGAATCGAGGAGAAAATGACTGGAAGTATAAATAATTTTAAAATTTAGGACCTAAGTGTTTCAATGGTCTTAATCCGCCTATACTGTTGTAGCGGATTCTGGTGATTTGTATATCCTAAGTTACCTAGAGTTTTAATTTGGCTGAGGATAACGAGTTTTCCAATCGGATGTCAACTTTTAATTGGACTATGTAGAAAATATGTATTTTCTTAGCATAGCAGTACAGCTTTAAATATTTTGGAGGTGAATTTTATCCATAGTGTACTTAACTGTGTTTTACGAAATGAATTGAACTGTACCACATTTTCCGTAATTATGTATTTGTTAGGATTGCTCAGAAATCTTGTTTAAACCCGTGGAAGCCCTGAAGTGACCCAACATTTTATTTAGTTGTCATCCAGTATAATTTCAGAAGCCTTGACGTAGTGTACTTCATCTAGTCAACTGCATATCTTACTTCCTCCGGATCACATGAATTTTAATCGCAATTTCTGTTTTATATAGAAACCATAAGCGCCACCAGCTTTATTGTACGTATTCAGCACTTACTAGAATATGCATTCCTTCTGGTTTGCGGCTTGGTGGTAGGGGGGCGGAAAGTCTACACGCTCGGTTCCAGAAGTTAGAATCTGATATTGTAGGTTATCAAAATACATCAATATGTTGATTGTCATCATTATTTAGCAAAAATATACGCTTGCTTTTCTCTGGTTTTTCCCTTAAAACGTGTATGTGCATTTTATTTCCACCTAGCGATAAAAAGAAACATAAGAAAATTACAAAAAGTCATTTGGCTGTATCCAACCTATTATATCCTGTAAGTTTCTATTTCTTTTAATTGTAATTTCATACCCAGAAGTTGATAACATGATGTAGACTACATAACATCACAATGTTTTCTCAATCAAATTTGTCTCAGTTATTGTCAGCATTTATATAAAAGAAGTTTTCATGGCATTTCGTATTTAACTGATGTTTATTTAGTTAAAGATAAAAGCGTCTTCCTTGTTGCCTAACATTACCCTTTTTAAACATTTTGAATGCATTAAATATATTTAGTTTTATAAGAAGTTTGGGTGGTTATTCACTGTTGGAAATCAACTTTAACTAAGAAAAACTCATCCAAAGTACTGTTTTTTAGTGGGTTATAATTCAGAGTAACATGAAATCGAATATCTTTTAGGTTTCATTTTATGGTTAGCATCAAATAACTTTAATCGCATCTCTATACTGATAGATCACCACAGCATATACAGTCTTCATTTCATTATTTCCTGCATATTTTATTTGTTTATTAGAGAACGCACTACAAATCACAATTGTACTTGGCTTAAAAATCCCCGTTTCACTTATTAGATCAACGAATTTCTGAGCGAAATCTAACTAATTTATGACCCACCAGTTTTTTAGCTTTCTTTGTTTGGCTCGCCTCACAGTTTAAGATTGTTCCTATTTAACACTTTATGTAGAGTTTACACGACCCAGCAATATCGTTTTAAACCATATCCCACCACTCTGTACAACACTAGGTTTAATTTAGTCATTTCCTTTAAACCATTTATAATTAACCTTAGTTATCCTTCAACATTATCATGAAGTTTCTATCTCAACTGTGGAGTGGTAGCTTAGTGGTTAAAGCGCTTGACTTGCAACTACGACATCTCTAGTTTGTTTTATCTATTTAGGTTTAGGCAGCTGATTAGAATAATTTGCCCTATAAATGTGATTTAATGTTGAATACACTTGGTAAGTTACTTCTTCTCTAGCGGATTTTCATGCGTTTTGTTCTTCTGTGCATCTCAATTTTGGTTGAATCGTTATAGCATTTAATCTGTCAGAAAATAATATTGAACTTTTTGAAGTTCATTTTTAGAATATCTTTTTAATCCTAACGATTACTTTGAATCCAATTATGTTGTATTGCACTCATCAGAAAGATAAAAGCAGTTGCTCTTATATGGCCAATAAATTGCTTATGGTTAATTACCATTATTATAGCTCTCGCTTATAATTTAAATAATTTCTATTCTATAGGATTCTAAATAGTTTATTTATTACTTAATCCATAGTGCGGAATAAAAGTGATCGCTTTTCTCTTTTAAATTTACATTTCTTGAAATTTCATAACTTCTTTCATGAGACTAATTTCACTATTCACAAGACGCAGCTGAAAAAATTAACTAAGTGCATTCATTCTGTTGCCGATTTGATATTTCTCATCTCCTACAATTCCATCAATTTAAATCAAGACAGTTTTATAGTGATTGGTTTTCATTTAATGGTGTATTCGTCAAAGACTTATCTCAGTTGGGTACCATTGAGACTGTTTGTTCCAGAATAGGACTCCTCAGCAGTGCTGCGATCTAAACATGGATCTAGCCTAGCACATTTAAGTCTCTGGTTGAACACGACCATTGGCACCTGTGAGTCAACGTTGAAACTTAGAATTCCCCACTTCAACCGGTTTTTAATATGGCTCGATAATCATCAATATTTATTGTAACAGGTCAGTAGAAGTTGAATATAATGATAGAATCATGGATATCATTGTTTTCTAGTAAATTCCTTCAGAGCGTCTCTGTCATTAATGTTTTTTCAACTTGAACAATTCTACTGCTCCTATCCCAGTACAATAATCTGTAACAATAAATTCGATTCGATTTGGCTTACGTAGAAAAGTGTTATTTTACGGACGACAAACTGATTGCAATCTAGATATGCATGAAGAGATACTCATGCCAAATTATTTGACTAGTGGTATCGATTCTCGTTTTATATTTACAGTTTAGTAATGAACTAGAAAGTTACCATTGCTCACTTTTAACAGTATATTCCACTGTTCGGTTGAGTTTGTCCTACGATGGTTTATTATGTTACATTTTATAAACTTTAATTGGGCTGCAACTCATAAAGCATCATTGATCAATCGAATCTCTAACCCTTGCTAGTAGTGGTAGACTACCTGATTGACTCAGGTATGTTCGCGCTTAGAATTATGTTATACTTTTCATTCTGCAAATTAATTCTGTGTATTTTGTGTCATTTTTCTCATCACATATCACCACTACATTTCCTATAGTATCCATCATGCTGTTCTAAAGTGGTATGCTAAGTTCTACATTGTAGATAATTGTTTAGTACACTTAGTGTAAGCTTCATTACAACCTACATTTCAAGCCTCTTACGTTGTCCGCAATTATTAGTTTATAGAAGCCTGATATAATAGATGAATAACAACACACTGAAGTGGAATGTTCACTGAAAATCGCTCTTAAATACGAAACACTCATCAAACGAATGGAAAATTGTTTAAATATCCCATATGTAATATACCTAATGAACAATCCAGTCTTCACAGATAACTAGTTGGGTATTCATTATATATTATTTGGTTTTCAAATATTCCTGTTTGCTTGAACAAAACATAGTTTTAGATACAAATTCAACCATGGCATTACACAAAAACTATACAATTTCATTGAATGTTAAATTGACTTTAATATTTAGAGCTTAAGTTTCCTAAATCAGTAATTGGTGTTTATTCTATTGTACATTGATCGGCCGCTCAGCAATGACAAGTGTGGCGTTTTTTTTTTCTAGTTCTTTTCAATAGTCCTGGTCTAATCCTATCGATCAGGTTGTACTGTAGTTACTAGTCCACATTTTTCCACTTCATGTTCATGATGTTGTAATAGCAAGTGATTTAGGGATAGTCTGTAGTCCCAAATAGCCCGATTGTAACCATGGTACTTAGCGACCCGTGATTGAATTCACCAGGGAGCACCAGATTATAGGCACGCCTTTCTGACTAGTGCTAAATAGAGCGAAAGCTTTGTTTAAAGTTTTCTGTTGATTACCCCTAAACCATCACTTTACATTGTTTTCAATTTAATTTCCATTGTTTTTCACTATTTGCTTACGTAACTCTAATTGATTTTTATGTGTAATTGATAGCGTATGCAGAATCAGTGAAATATTCTAATTCATTTAACTTTTAATAAACTCATCAACTGACTCGTTATTTGTCTACTGTTATATATATATATATATATATATATATATATATATATATATATATATATATATATATATATATATGCACTTCTTTGTACGTAACTGTCAACTAAAAGAGGAATGTCATGAGACTATTGGTTGGACTTTTGTTATCATTAAGGATTTTATATTTTGTGTATAATTGTATGTTTTCATTTATTTTTTTAGTGATTATGTTAGCTGGTGTAGGAGTATGCTGGAAGTAGGCTGTGAGTGGGGGGGAGGTGGTGTAAGAGGGGCAAACAAAAATGTGATATCATACAGTGAAGTCATTGCATATTAGTCTAAACCGTATTGATACAAAAAGAATATGTGATTAGTATCATTGTGGTAACCATGATCAATGGTTTAAGATGTTTAGTGAAATGTCGCAGAATCATTTATTGTAGCATAGATGCATTCATTCTTTATCTTCCTCTAGATGTTGAACTGAACTACTTTTCTATAGCAAAAACAAAATCATACGATTATAAGCTTAATCAGATTTTTACATTAATACATTAACAAATGTGCTTTGAAAATTTTATTAAGGTGATTTGATGAAATATGTCATGAACATGTACGTTAACTTAGTCCTTTAATAGGATATGTATCGTGTCAATTAAATTTGTAACTTTTGCTACTAATCTTTATAAACCACTAAGTTATAGCAACACGAAACATAATACATATAAATACATCCTGTCTATTTGTTAACGTTCGGATTGTATTCATCGTTAGTCGATGTTTGCTTCATTGCTAAAAAATATATCACATTAACTGATATATGCTTATGTATAACCTGTCCTAGGTACTTGTCCTTCATAAATGAATCAATCAGTAAATGTAGAATTTTACTTTAATTGACGCGACTCGTTTAGTGACAGATTTTTCTGCCTCACTATTCAGTATCTCCAACTGTCGATCATGATTGTAGCTCAGAACTCGACTATGTAATATGCACATATCGACACGGCTCAAACCATCAGTAAACGATTTCAAGGATTTATGCTATGCTCTAGTTAGGCCGCATCTAGTTTCATTCCACCATACTCTTTCGCCAGCCAACATCATGCGTTGAAGTAAATGGTGGTCGGGCTTGCGTAATATATATCTCAATCTTATTATTTAACTGACAATCTTTGCCTAATATTTTGTCTAATGTCACCATTACTCGTTTATCGCGCACAGGTTACACGAGCAATAGTTCAGGGACCTGCAGCCAATGCATGTTTTCCAGTCATAGATGCTCAATATACTAGTTCTCTGATTGATTAACGATCATCTAGTTTATGCTGCAAATGAACCAAGTTGACAAATCTTGAGTCGTACTGAGACTTCATAGGGCACTAACACAGCATCCAATAGAACGAAGGAGGCCAAGTCTCTTAACTACTTTACTACATATGATAATTATAGACAATATTGTTAATTAGTTATCAAGTCATATTTTGCATTTAAAAGGAGGCAATTGTATTCCCAACGTGACTGTATTGTTAGTCAAGGCGGTCCAGTGCCTTTGAATAGTGTTAGCGTCACAATGGACTAGGACTACATGATATGTATATTCTAAGTCGACAGACGAAAAGTATGGTTTCTATGACGAGATTAAACAAAAAGGGAATAAGGGTCAACTCTCCTGAACACCACTTAAGGTTAACAATTTTGATAATAGTTCTTCATAAGCTGACTTGATCTGTAGTGCTAGGCTAGAGAGCCTTCACAAAGTTTATGTTCTTTTTAGTACGTCTTTTTATCAGATTGAACCAAATAACTGACTCTTATCTCAATAAGGTCGAAAATTCGAATTAAAACATTTGTTAAAAAGATAATGGAGCGAAGAAATTTCTTTTCAATAAGTTTCAACACTTGCTTGACATTGATTTTTATTATTATAAATTATATTGATGCAAAGGCAATATCAAAACTAATTAAGAATTTCTTCGCCTCATTGTTTTTTGCCATTATTTGTTAAACGAATAGTTGCTTTCAAATTACGCTGGAATCAGTAATAACTTTCACACTTACGATATTAATTTCTTTTTGTTTATCGCCGTTAACTTCCTTCGTTGTGATCGTCATTACTTCATATGTGAGTAAGGTCGGGTTCGATTGCAAGTTCTTGACAAAAATTTTAATTAGGTCGATAATATTGTGACTCTTCATCTACGTAAGTGGTTCGGACATGCATTATTCGTCTCCACCATCCAGCTACCCAGATGTTAAATAATGTGAATTTTTTATATTCTGTCCTCTTATCAGCTCCTTATTTACATTTTCCTTTGTTTTTAGCCTGAATCATCTAGCATATTCATACCTGAGAATTTGGCTAGTAGTAGTTCTCAACCAATTCGAGCTGGTTCATTATCGTCTACAAATGGAATTAATCTTGTAAATTATGGTGGTTATGATCCTGGTGGTGGACGTAGTATGATAAGCGGTTTTAGTGGTATGATTGGTACTACTGCATCAAAAGATGACCCATATCCTGGTATTATTGATCCATCTAATATCAATACTGTCAGCACTACAGGTAATAACAATATTGGCTCATCTTCATGGTCAGAGGGTGGAGACAATACATTGGCACGAATATTTGAATTTCTCGGCGTATCTGCAAATCAAGTGTTTAGCAGTCATAATCTACTCCTCAGTGGTGGTAATAATAATGTAGCCGGCGTCGGTTCTTCTGGTTCATCTGCATTATCTGCTTCAGGACTAGGTGTTTTAGATAAGACTAAAGCTGGATCGAAAAGTCATATCAGCGGAGCAAATATTGTTTCACCAGAATCATTTAGCACTCCTCACAGCGGTGGAATTGCCACAGGTAGTTTAAGTGGTACTGGAGTTGGTTGCCTAGGTGGTAGTAATTCAGTAATGAGTATCTCACCAAATAATTTAGCCCTTTCATTTGCTTATCTTTATCGTCGTCAAGAGTGTCAATTCGCCTTACTAACTAATCAACAATCACAAATATTTCAAGAGCTTCGTGATGAATTAGCTGTGATGCACAATGAAACACGTAGTATTCAGTCCACTTTGAATAATTTAACAACAGAATTAGAAGCTATTCGAGTTAGTCTTCATTTAATATTAGTGTATTACTATTATTGTTATTTAATTATTGTAGTTAGTACTTGTGCTTACCAATTTCTGTCTTTCATTAGATAAATACTGATAAGCATTTTTTTAAAGTCAAACATTGGTGTTTTTGTAGCACTCCTGATCTTTATTAAATTTTAGAAACAACCAAGTAATAAAGGTCCGTACTACTGTGTACAAGCCAACCAACCATAGGACGCGTATTTCCTTTTACGAGTTGTAAGACGAGGTTTCAAACTGGTATTTTCTAACACCTAGTTTAAGCACAGCCCACGACAGTTGTTTTCAAACTGATATATTTACCTCATAAGTTTTGTCAGTTATTTTAACACAAGGGTTAGTGAGTCTGTGGCAGTTTGTTTTGCTTTTTACTAGCTGACCAAAAGGAGATTGGATTATTCTTTTATTTGTCATACATTGCTATGTAATTTTGGGACGTGTTTCTACTCGGGCTGACGGTTTACGTAGAATATACGATTCTGGATTAACATATACTTGTTACATTTTTGTCGTTTAACCACTTAGTGAGCAATATTAAGGCTAATTCTCATGTAAGAAGTATAGGTTATTTGATGAGGCTTTAGCCTTGCACTTAGAGATACAGAAATAATTCGACAAATGGTTCAGAACAGCCTTATTTAAACATGATATCAGTTAGTGAATCGATTGATTGTTAGGGTAGGAATAGTAAGGTAATTTACATGGTTCAACTTCAATTCAAATACATCAGATTCACTCATTTTTTAGATCATAAGCTTCATGTTACTCCACAGTTGACCACTTCTCTTCTTCATATTATGACACAAATCGCTTCTGCCAGCGACAACATGCCACCACTTGGTTGGATGATTTATATATATATATATATATATATATATATATATATATATATATATATATATTACTTACTTACTTACTTACGCCTGTTACCCCTCTCGGAGGAGCATAGGCCGCTCACCAGTCTTCTCCATTCAACTCTGTCCTGAGCAATCCTTTCCAGCTGTCTCCAGTTACTGTTCATCTTTCTAATGTCTGCTTCCAGTTCTCGACGCAGGGTGTTCTTTGGCCTTCCTCTTTTCCGTTTTCCAACAGGATTCCAAGTTAGTGCTTGTCTGGTGATACAGTCTGATGATTTCCGCAGTGTATGTCCTATCCATTTCCAACGTCGTTTCCTGATTTCCTCTTCAGCTGGAAGCTGATTTGTTCTTTTCCAAAGTAGGCTGTTGTTAATGGTTTCCGGCCAACAGACATTCAATATTCTACGTAGGCAGTTGTTGATAAATACCTGTACTCTCCTGAGGATGTTTGCAGTAGTTCTCCATGTTTCAGCTCCATACAGAAGAATTGACTTGACGTTCGAGTTGAAGAGTCTAACTTTGAGATTGGTAGACAGTTGTTTGGAGTCCCATACATTTTTCAACTGTAGGAATGCTGCCCTTGCTTTGCCGATCCTTGCCCTTACATCCGCATCGGATCCTCCTTGTTCATCGATGATGCTTGCCAGGTATGTAAAGGTATCCACTTCTTCCAGAGTTTCACCATCAAGTTCAATTAGGTCGGTGCTCTCGGTGTTGAATCTGAGGATCTTGCTTTTTCCCTTATGTATGTTCAGGCCTATCGATGCTGAGGTTGCTGCTACTTTGGTTGTCTTCACTTGCATTTGCTGTTGTGTATGGGATAGAAGTGCTAGATCATCCGCGAAGTCCAGATCATCAAGTTGCATCCTACTTGTCCATTGAATCCCGTGCTTCTTCTCAGATGTAGAGGTTTTCATGATCCAATCGACCACTAGGAGGAAGAGGAAGGGCGAGAGCAGACAGCCTTGTCTGACACCGGTTCTTACTGAGAATGCATTTGTCAGCTGTCCTCCATGCACAATTTTGCACTGTAGTCCGTCGTAAGAATTCTGGATGATGTTGACGAGTTTCTGTGGTATACCGTAGTGTCGAAGAAGTTTCCACAATGATATCCTGTCTACGCTGTCAAACGCCTTCTCATAGTCGATGAAGTTGATGTACAATGACGAGTTCCATTCAATTGATTGTTCAACGATGATGCGTAGTGTTGCAATTTCGTCTGTGCATGACCGATCCTTACGGAAACCAGCCTGTTGATCTCGAAGTTGAGCATCCACTGAGTTTTTCATTCTGTTCAACAACACTCTGTTGAAGACTTTCCCTGGTACTGACAACAGTGTGATCCCTCTGTAGTTCTCGCATTTGCTCAAATCCCCTTTCTTTGGTATCTTGATAAGGTATCCTTCCTTCCAGTCTGCCGGCACCTGTTCTTCCTCCCAGATCCTCTTGAATAAAACGTGGAGCATCCTCGCCGTTATGTCTATATCTGACTTAAGTGCTTCGGCTGGTATATTGTCAGGTCCTGCTGCTTTCCCACTTTTGATCTGTCTGATAGCTATCTTGATTTCTTCCATCGTTGGTGGATTGACATCAATCGGGAGGTCTGTAGATGCTGCTTCGATATGTGGTGGGTTTGGTGGAGCTGGTCTATTCAAGAGTTCCTCGAAATGTTCTACCCATCTGTCTCTTTGTTCTTGAATCTCGGTGATTAGCTTGCCTCCTTTGTTCCTGACCGGTCGCTCTGGTTTACTATATTTCCCTGCCAGCTTCTTCGTTGTGTCGTATAGCTGTTTCATATTTCCTTCTCTTGCAGCTTTTTCCGCTGTTGTTGCAAGGCCTTCGATATACTTCCGTTTGTCGGCTCGAATACACTTCTTTACTTGTTTATTTGCTTCTGTGTATTCATTTTGGGCCTTGATTTTTTCTGCTCTAGTTCGGCTGTTGTTGATTTCTGCCTTCTTGTTCCTCCTTTGTTGAATTTGGCTCAGGGTCTCTGTGGAAATCCATTCCTTATGATGGTAGTTCTTGCAGCCCAGAGCCTCTTGACAAGTTGAAGTTAGTGCCTCTTTGATTCCTTTCCAGTTGTCCTCCATAGTGGTTTCTTCCTCGTTCAGCAGATCTTGTAAGGCTTGGAACCTGTTGTTGAGAATTATTTTGAATTCATTGAGTTTGTCAGTATCCCGAAGAGAGGCTGTATTGAACCGTTTTAATGCTGTTGCTCCAGTTATCCATTGCTTCTTTAGCTTCAGCTTCATTTTGGCAACCACTAGGTGGTGGTCTGAAGCTACATCAGCTCCTCTCCTGGTTCTCACATCTTCCATTGATCTTCTGAATTTTTTATTGATGCATATATGATCGATTTGATTCTCTGTACTATGATCTGGTTAGATCCATGTAGCCTTGTGTATGCGTTTGTGGGGGAATATTGTACCACCTATAACCATTTTGTTGAAAGCGCAAAGATTTGTAAATCTTTCACCATTTTCATTTCTTTCCCCCAGTCCTTGTCGTCCCATGATGTCTTCGTAACCGGTGTTGTCCATTCCGACTTTGGCATTTAGGTCCCCCATCAGGATTGTCAGATCCTTTCCTGGACACTTCGCTATAATTGACTGAAGCCTATCATAAAACTGATCTTTGTCCTCGTCGTTGCCGTCGTTGGTGGGTGCATAACACTGGATGATATTCATTGTAATCCCCTTCTTCATTGTCTTAAAGGATGCTTTGATGATCCTGGGTCCATGTGGTTCCCATCCTACAAGTGAATTGCGCGCTTTCTTAGACAGCATCAGAGCAACTCCTTGGGTGTGTGGGGCATTTTCCTCTTCGTGCCCGGAATATAGTAGCACTTCTCCCGTGGCTAATGTTTTCTGTCCAGTTTCAGTCCAATGCGTTTCGCTGATCCCGAGCACAGTTAAATTGTATCTCTTCATTTCTGCTGCTATCTGGCTGATCTTCCCTGTCTCCCACATTGTCCGAACATTCCATGTACCTATAAAAATTTTTGCTCTGGTCGTTAGAAGGGGTGGCATCGGCCTTATGACTTCCGAAGAATCTCGGCTTTCATCATGAAGCGTCATATAGGTTCCTTCTACTTCCAGGGCAGAGTTTAAATGGTTAGGTTTGTTTATTCTGGTTAGCGTTTTTTTAGCAAACTTGAGTTTTACGGGATAGGGGTGCTAGCCCTATGCCCAACCCTCCTCCTTTACCCGGGCTTGGGACCGGCAACAACCCTAGAAGAGCTGCGGGCGGAGTTTTATATATATATATATATATATATATATATATATATATATATCGAATAGTGAGTATTATAGTGATTATCGGCTTCCGGGTACTCTTTCTTGGAAGCTACAAACTATTCCAAAACATTGGTCCACAAAAGTTTCTTACCGACTTGCTCCAAGCAATCGGAATTGCTCAATGCTAAATTATCAAGGTGTTTATTGTTTTGCCATTTGTTCGTATAACCTAAAAAAAGAAAGAATACTAACTTGATTTACTGTCCTTATCCCTACTAAAATATGAAAGCAGTAAACAGTATCTTATCTCCTACATTGATTGTTTTTTTCCCATTGTGTATTTATGTGTATATGGATAAACACAGACGTATGTGGCATTATAGCCTTCACTGCGCACAATGTGCTTCAGTATTTATATAAATAAATCCTCCTTCCTCTTCTTTTCTTATCTGTTTACTTATTTGTTTTTATTATTTTCTGTAAGTGATTGATATTATCACTTATATATTTCCTATGTTATTGTTGATTTCACTATTTACTAGTCTTAACATCATAATTAAAGGTAACCTGCATCCAATCTTAGATTAGTGGATAAAGCGTTAGCACTTTAGACAATTGATATTAATTTCGAGTGCGCATAGCTGCGAGGTTCCAGATATAACGGAATGTGCTAGCTATTATCTAAATATACTAAGAAATGATTGATATAAATGTCTTTGTACCTTACCGTTTATGTTGTTAAGGCTTATAATTGATCAGTCTTCGATGTTGTATGTGCATCCTTAGCTGATTGCTGCTACATGGCATTAGTTGACAAGTATGATTGGAGTTGGCAAGTGGAATATAGGATGCACAGTTCGTCCTATTTGAAATCCACTACTTGTACAATAGGTATTCACAGAAATATTGAATGTGTTTGTAACTTCTCGTTAATGTTGTTGACTACTGATCAATCTCCGTGCACATATTTGGTTGTCTGAATTTAGTTGTTCAATAGAGAATGAGCTGGCATTTGATGCGAATGGACAGACTTCGAATCCTTGTATAAACACCAACACTCTTATGCAGACAAATCCAGTTAACGACTTTAAAATAGGGCTACAGGCAGGTTCAATGTTTTACCTCCCATCCACAATCCAAGTTTTAATAACACTAAGATATAGTTTCTTTCTTAGTCGTTTTCTCTGTTTATACCCTAAATACTATGTGCGCTAAATTCCTTATATGAAATCGAAACAGACATTTAAAACAGACGAAAGATAGTAGTAAATATAATGATATTAACGATTTTATATTTTGTTGACCAAACAAATTATTTTAGAAACTGATTAAGTTGATTAATTGAAAGATAAGTATTTTAGGGCTAGCGTTACCTCCGTTCCCAGCTACTCCTCAATTTTTATATGTCTGATACTAATATACACAAGAAGAATAAACAAACTTTTGAAATTCCTACTTACCACAATTTAGTAATCATCCTAAAAATTTCAAAAACTGTCAGTTCAACTGTGTGTGGCACAAAATTTTCTTGATGGGAATATATGCTGTCTCCTCAATTTATCCACTTTTAAATTGTGTGACCATCTATTTGAAAGTTTGCATCATACTTCACATTTCTACGAAGTACTCTGAAACGTTAATGGAATGTCTTATATTTCTTGATAATTTCATTATTACCACGCTAATACATAAATATATTTGGAAAATGAACTACTCTCAATCATATTTCATGACTAAAGCATACAAGCTTCATATGCAACTGTTCAATCATTCACTCATGCCCCGATGGATGTAAGCTTCTGTGGATTTAAAGAAATTGATATCTCTGTTTTACTCCTGAAAAGTGATCCAATTCTAGAATAAACGTGAAAGAGGTTGCTAGGCTGTAATTTGCTATTTATCATATACCACTAATTTGTACATAGTGGTAAATCAACAGACGATAAGACATTTTACCTCAACTACTAACGCTCACCTTTTAAATCATTCTTTACCATCCCACTAACCAACCTTCTCAAGGTCGAATGGGAAACTGAAATCAAACGCAGTCACTATACAGGTCTTTGTTAGTCATCATCCGTTTATTAGTAATGTAATATCTCACATTTATTCATTTGAATTAATTTTACTGATAATTTAAGTAATAGTAACTTAGTCACTAAATTAATTCTCAACATTTCTCTCCGTTTCAGCGTGATGCAACAACCAAGGCAGAATTACAAAATCAAAAGTTAACTGATGCCAGTTCGCGTATTGAACGGCTAGACGCTATAGCCGAAGAATCAAGACAAGCTTTGCCACATGAATTAGCAGCTATACGTAACGAATTTCATGATTCTTTGTATTCAGTTGAGTACCAAGTTACTACAAAAATACGTGATCTAAGTGATAATATTACAAGCATCAATAATAAGGTTAGTATTTTTTCTCCGTTCATCACGTGTTTAAATAATTGGTTTGTCTAAATTTTTTGTAGTTTGCAACACGAATCGATTGTCGTTAATCAAGTTTTATGAGCCAAAAATATATTAGACATCTTGGTATATGTGTATATCAACGTGTCCTGAAACAAATCAAATAATCCACTGTTTCTGAATATCAAAACATACTGAACTTTGTTATTGTCGCTTCACTCCACCCCACTATCTGTTAGTTTTTACTTATCAACTTTCCTCAGACCAGTAGTCAATGATTTCATGAACTGTTGCTATCTCTTGGTTTGACCATTCCATGTCTTTAAAGTTATAAATGATATCCCATGTAAATTTGTGTACACTATTGAATTATGTTTATAAGGTATCATATTTCATTGTTCATGATTTTCGAATAATTTATGTTTACGAAGATGATTTACGAATAAGTCCTACTAGTGTCTCAATTGGTCAGTCAGTTATGACGTAGAGCCTGATACATTTTACTGTCTAAAGTAGCTGTCACATTGTTATGAGACAACTGAATTCATATTATGAATGGCTCATGGGTCGAAATAATCTACCAACAAAGTTAGGGAAATAGACTTAATGTTGTGGACACAGTCCGGTAAGGTGAAACGAAAATGTATGTGTGAAGGAATATGTGGACCTAACTATCAATGACTTCCTAGTTTCTTGTCACTGTTTTGTTCGACCTCTAACTTAATGGGCCAGTAAAATTTTAATAAATGTCTACTATCTATAGAAATTTCTAATGGGATTGAGCTACGTTTTTAAAACTATCCTTAAAATAATGAGAAGTGTGTCATTATCAAATATATAACATTCTTTCACCGATAATTATGATAGATTTACCTACTTAGGGTTTAGTACCATTGAAAATTAGGAAGCAATGAGTACTTGTTTCGTCCTAGAATGTGATTACTTAATAATAAATACTCACAAACCTACTAGGTATAAAACTCATGACCTTCAAGTCTCTCAAAGACACACATCAGCATCTCAGGACCGGAATAAAACAGTGGAACTCCCACTTTAATCAATTTGTTATATATCGCGATGATCATCTAACGCTATTCGCGAAATCCGTCTCATTCTCAGCTTGTTTGTAACCCCCCTGTTCACTTAGGACCTGCTGCAATTTTGAGAGAATTATGAAGCAAGTGAACTGATTATTGGATGGCCACACTGCAATTAAACAGCTATCGATTGCTTCCTGGTTTTCGATAGTACTCAAATCGTACCAAACTGTGATTAATACAAACAAGAAATCGAAACTCATCTCCACAAAGCCATCTCGTTTCATTTTTTAACAGCTGTCATTTTTAAATCATTATATATTTGTTTTTTCACTAATCGTATAAGATAACTTTTGTTTCTAATAGGTAAGTATGATTGAAAAACCTCATGATCAGTCTAACGCACTTGGTGCACATGGAACAGAATTAGATCGCGTTCGTCGTAAAGTTCTACACTATTTAACAGATTTATGTGTTTCTTTCTTTGCATTGGTCACCATGTTGCTTCAAGTGCTCATACGTTGCTTAAATCTGGGTGCTGTTCTAACAGAAAATAGGTAAACCTTTTTTTCTATACAAATTTGATAGTTTATGTTGTGTCGCTAGGATTTTTGAGGGTTGCGTGAGCGAACACTATCTCTGATACTTGTACGTCAGACGTATACCGCGACTTGTTCCCTTCCCAGCCAGCAGTTATTACAAAAGACTAAGCTTGTAGGAAAATACAAATTCACTGGTTTGCTGGTTCACTATTCTCTCTTCTCACTTTTGCTCCACAATACAATCTTCCTACAAGCTTAGTCTTTTGTAATAACTGCTGGCTGGGAAGGGAACAAGTCGCGGTATACGTCTGACGTACAAGTATCAGAGATAGTGTTTGCTCACGCAACCCTCAAAAATCCTAGCGACACAACAATTCAGTTTAAACTCTACTTTTTGTTAGATATATATTCACTTTTATGAGTAAACAGTTTTACTAATGTTAAGCAATTAAAGTAACCTTTTGCTGTAGTAATCTATTTTATAACCGAAGCTGAGTTCGTTGTCCAGCATTTTTGTTTATTTTACTTTGTGACTGTAGAATGTTGCCTTTAAAAGTAGAGGAAATTTGTACCCTACTAGTATTTGATCATTGATATCATCGAATGAAAGTATTTGCATCATTGCGATAATTATTGAGGTTAGTTGTACGGTACTGAAGAAAGCTAGTAAATAGATTGGTAAATTTATCAATCTTTATCTTCTTTGATGGTTGGGACAACCATTATATATTCCCAACAATTTATTACCTATATGTTTAATACTAGTTAAAGTGGGAGTACGTTACAAAAACGCTGGGGTCTACCACATTGAAGCGCTACAAATCCATAAAGTCATTGCCTGCTGGTCTAGGTTATTTTGGTAGGTGCCAGCTACCTATTTGCAGTGTGATTAATTATCACAACTAATGGTTTGAGTAGGTGGGTGAAGCAGTTTTGATTGTACAAGCGCATTCACAAATATGACATTGGTGAGCAGTCAATATATACATTTTCCCTTTGTTCTGCAGTAGACAATAAGCTTCAGCATCATTTTTCACCTTTTACTCAGTGAATCTATTCTCTCTTCCCTAGTCATATTTTTTTAGTCTAATCACTTTTACTACTACGTATATTAATTTTATCATTCATCTTGATATTTTCATCTCTCTTTTTGTTGTGGTATGGCAACTTAAACTGGTACTGATAAGTACGAGGTTCTATGTTTCTTACGTTTGTCTTACTAAATTGTATTATAACCGTAACCGATTTTAGCCACATCTTACTCTTCAATTAATTTTATCGGCATGGCTTCAAGAAAGTAAAATTTTCAGTTCTAATAAGTTAGCTCATTATACTAGTCCGTTAATTAGTGTGATTTAGAGTGATTGTTAAGGGGTGTACATTATCAACACAACATTTCTATTTACTATTATTATTTGTTTTATGGAATGTTTATGCCTAATGTACTTGTGTAAACTCTCCTTATTTTTCTCATCTCTTAGGAAACTTGCTGTTTGCTTTTCCATGACAGTGTTAGCTAGCTGTTTGCTTGTATACACCTCAGATCCTATTATTTTATGGCTCAGGGGAAATGAAACTATTACAGATAATTCAGATACAATAAATCGAAGATCTCAACACTGGCGAAATATACTAATTGCCATTTTATCATTTTTTCGGAGTTTCTCTCGTGGAATGTCTTAATTAACTATTTTAATTTGCTTATTTCAATTATTTAATTAATTACATATTTAGAAATTTAGAGATAGGCCACCTTTTTTCTCCTTTCTTCATCCAAGATTTATTCTTCGTGATTTTACCTGGTGCTGAATTATTTACATTCATATTTGTGTCTATGAGTGAATGGTCCTAGTTACTGAAACTAGTGGTACGTCTCGCTTCCAATACCACTGATCATCATCGCCATGATTAAACCTTATACTTAAAATCTGCGGTGGATTTTTCTCGCTGTACACACATTTATTCATAAATAAACCCATCATGACAAATGTTATTTCTTTCGACAACTTCAAGCTATTTTAAATTATCCCATTAAGAAATTGTAATTTGATTAATAACTGCTGATCAGCGTCATCATTTTTAACTTTCTCTTAATACTGCTTACCGTTTTTCTCATTTGTAATTCTTCGTTTATCTTGTTTGCTCTTTCGTGAGATCAGGTTTGCTATATATATATATATATATATATATATATATATATATATATATATATATATATATATATATATATCCTGTTGAGTTACTTCAGTTTAAAAACGGCTGTCTTAGTTTTGCTGTTGTATCTCTCCTTATTTCTTCTTGTTTATTCTTTTAATTAAGAGCATTGTCAAGTACTCTACTCACCCGGTTTTGTTTAATTACTTCTTTTCACATGACATCACATGTACAATTTTATATCTCGTTGTGGATTATGTACTTTTTGATGGCTGTCCCATGTGTATATTGCTAGTTCTTCGTAGTTTTCCGAATTAACTTGATACTTTTGTTTTATTCTTTACTGAATAAACTTCCAATTGTTGCTATTTATTTAATGTCAGTTTTTGTAAAAATGTACGTTGTGATAATGCCAGTCTGATTTTGTGTGTGTTTTTAAGACTTGTGGGTAGTATCTCCAATCGATATCGTTTACTGCTATCATCCATCATCACTTTTCTTCCACTTAAAGTGTCTCCCATCATTTTGTTTGAAATGCTATTTGCTAAATGTCTTAATTTGAGTATAGAACTCGTCTTTCAAGGACACAATTAGTGATTTGCTTTCCTTCCATTATTTACTTCGTACTTAGTAGCTCAGACATTGAAATGAAAATCACATTATGAAATAATTAGTCTGCTAGCTGAACAGATATATATGTATCAATGTATGCCTGTCTAAATTTTCTTTTGTATTTAAAGCAAGATATTTTCGTTTAAACTTTTTGTTCTATTCTTACTGTCTGCGTCTTATGTTTGTTTGATAAAAAATACTTGAATAATTTAATTGCGTGAGCATATGTACGTTCATTTCAGTGTAAATTAAATACTATTACACATCTTGAACAGTAATTTGCTTGTATTTTGTTATGACTATGAACCTGAGTCAACATGATGAAATTGTATTAAAATTACAATTATAACATTGTTAGAACACATCAGGAATCTCTGATGAAGCTGGGAAAGTACTTTTTGACACTCCAGGTTACTTCAAGTATGTCACTGGATTATGTAACATCGTAATAATTGTCAAAAACCAGTAAGCATAGATGAACAATAGGAGTGAGGCCTCTTTTCATACTTCACGCCCTCTGTTTGGTCGGGGTGTCGAAGGTAGAGAAACCTAGAGGCTTGAAGAGATTAGCCAATCTTTCAGGTGATAGGTGTATTAGCCTTCCGAGTCAATCATCTGAGATAAAAATGTATGGGTTGTTTGGGAATGAGATTGTTGTTATGATGAAGAAGGATCTAACAATACACTTTCGTACAAGCCTTAATTTTCAGTTGTGCCTAGTAAAGGATCCTTCAGTTACTTATATTCCGTTTATTTTCTACCATGTTTTTGATTGCAATAAACTTAACAATATACTCATGTCAGGAAAATGCTACTTCATATCCGTTTGATTCGCCAATATTCAGATTGTTTGAAAAATCTATTCAACGGTCAATAGTTATTATTTATCCTCATCCACAAACGTTTTAGTTAACACTTTATCATTTTTGGACAGCGAACTCGTTCTTAGATTTATTTTGCCCCTACCCCCAACCATTACTGGGAAAGAAGGTGAATATTTTGCAGAATGATGAAAGTAAAGTGGTTATTTTGAAACGATTACTAAAAAATGAGATAGGGTATTCACATGGACGTTTAGAAACCATAAAGAAGTACTTTTTGTTATGAATTCGATGCAATTTTCTAACCCTTGACTTTAATATCTAACAAGTTGAAAACAAATGCTAGATGTATTCAGGATCGTCTCGGAAAGAGATGCACCTACCAAATCCCCTGTGTTGTAGTGAATCATACTGTATAATCCGACCTGTTCAATGTGACAACACAGGCTCGTTTTGATACGTCAAACAAGAAGGCAATAGGATCAGTAGCTTAGAGACGGTATCTCTCCTTTGAGGCAATCTTATACTAGCAAAGTAAAGTAGATCAACTGCGGAGAATTAATGATTGAAATCTACACGTACTATTTCGTGGTCTTTGATAATATCACTAGTAATGGGTTCATACTGTAGCTGGAAGTCTTTCGAATCCCTGGAATTTGCTCAGTCCGACCGAGTAATGTTAGGTGCTAACCCCGTGAAACTTTATTGTTGCCGACCAAATCCTATGGAAAAAGAGATCTCAAGTGCTATGCCTACGCGCACGATGTCCAGATATAATATACAATGGCAAGAATGATTATTAGTAGTATTTATACCGAAATCTACAAGTTAGTTGTATGAATTATGGTGGGAGGTAATCAACGCAGAATAATGTGTCGTTGCCACGATGACTACATAGGTGTCTTCGAAAAAGAATTGTTACCCAGCAGTCTAGACTCCATAATATTGAGGCCATAACTCAGTGTTTTATAATTTCAACCCTAGTGTTTACAGCAATTAAGGAGCCCTGGTACGACCTAAAGTTGAAACAGTCTACTGGGTTTCGAATAAATGAAGACCCAACTCCCTGTAAAAAAAGTCGCAGATGAAAGCCATGTACACAGTGTTAGGGATTTTTGCCTAGCGATGCGATGCATGAAGTCGTGTATGCTAATCAGATAGGCCTGACTGGTTGCTGTTGTAGTCCAGACCAACGATTGCAAAACAGTCAACCAAAACATAATACAACGTTTACAGCAGTGACACAATTTCAACAATTTTAATATTACACAAATGTATCTGAAACTATATTCTGTAATTATTAGTGTATATTGGCTGTTGTGATAAATTCTATTTAGTCCAATAATGGATGACGGTTCTATTAAACAATATTCAATGTCTTCAGTGTGTCAGCTCCCTTAACACTAGTTTTAGGGAATAAGACCTGTTCACTCTTACTCACTGAATAAAAAGTGCTAGTCTAAATGTGATGCTAAACAATACTTTGAACTCAAACTAGTTTGCATATCCAATGACAATTTTCAAAACATTTAGAACATATTTAATAACCCACATTTTAAAATCGCCACAGAAGACATAAGAGTTTCTAAAAATTGGTCGACTAAAAGCTACTGCCAGAGAGGTTACTAAAGAAACATAAAGCTTGCTAAAATGAGACTTATACAGATTTAAGGTACCAGTCAAAAGATAAATCCCAATCGGTCGGACAATCGTAAACGTTCCTCCGATGGCTTGTGATGTTGTGCAGCGTCTGCACGTTAGTACCTAAGCTAGGGTGTCGTTGCACAAAACATTTTGTAAAAAAATATATATTTTTTACCTTGCACGTTCTTCTGTTCGTTTCCACAGGGCCTGGAAATCCAGATCGTATATCTCTACGTTATGGAGCTCTTTGAAATCTCCACTTGTTAGTTGGTCGTTTCTTAAGGCGTGCTGACTTTGTTCGTGTCAAGTTTCGAGGGTATAGTCGTGAATTCAGCATTAAAAGTCTGACCTTTCAGGTAGGCTGCTTTGAGGCGATTAGTGCTGACGTTCTCCTCGTGACCATTCTTGTCTCGAAAATTCGCCGAATTTGACACTGATGATAATTAATATTCAATCTATAATGAATAAAATGACATCTCGGAAAACTTTGGTTCTCCTCTACAACTCTACACTTGCTAAAATAGCGGGAAGTTGACTGGCATCTGATGTTCCTAACTCATACCTTGTCATAGATGACTAACGCTGCATTTCGTTGCTAAAGGAGGTGAGGGTTGTCTGACATACATATCAAAGACTATAAATTTGGAAAACATCGATTACGATGTTCCTAACGCAGCATCTGATTCAATATAGCTGAAAGTACATTCAAATAGCTACCAATTACAACTAGGTTGCATATATAGGGCTCCAAATACTCCTAAATTAGTAGACGGCTCAATATTAGCATCATTTGAACATTCTGCTGCCCTCATCCTCGACTGTAAAATAATCAATGAAGACCTTAATCTCCCAGGAGTCGATTGGACGCATATTCTCTGGCCCTAAATTTTATGGAAGTGTTATTAAACATATCAGTATACACGGCTAAAAACAACATGTGCATCTTCCTACACGAAACAATAACACCCTCGACTTGATATTCTATCATTATATAACGCCGATATTCATAGAATATGACAATAAGTTCTACAACATTGATAACAGCACAGTCCTACGCACTTTACCATTCCTTGTGAAAGGTAAAACGTACAGAACTACCTGTAAGCGTTTTCGGTATAAAGAATTTGTCCATGCTGACTGGGGCATCTTCTGAAACCTGGTAAGATGCTCTGAATGGGCCTGCTTGTTTGCGAGTGGTAGCATTGCTGAAACACTAAACGTATTCTACCATACCCTGAAGCCATTATTAGACACTATTGTCACAACAAAGATGGGTTATAAAGCAATATTCCCATGCATCAACATTCAAGATAGGGCTAAGCTGCGTAAACCAAGGAAAACGTACTTCATCTTAAATGACTTCAAGGCTCTGAATGCGATACATTGTTAACCAGAACAAGCAAGATGTCAACGTGAAACTCGCCTGTAAGATGAGGAACGTATAGCAATGAATGGCACATCTAAGTCTCTAAACATATGCCATCTATTAAAAACGCCTAAATAAAACTGAAAATTACAGTATTCATTCAATACTGCAAAGTGGAGTAACCCACGAGTTATATACGAACTTCTCAGCAAAAAGTTCTCGAATAACGCTGGACGTCACTTTAACAGTATATGCAATACAACGCTAAGTACTATTACACTTCGCTTAAAAATACCAATGAAGCTGTAAGGACGCCTAAGCTGAATAAAAGCTCAGGGACCTGTATTATCTTATTAATCTTCTACAAGCAAGCTGAACCAGGTATACTCATTCTCCTGCTTAAAATGTTCACACTCTTACTAGAAGTTGAAATTTCTTCTGAAATCTGGAAATCCACCTACGTTCTTCTTAAACATATGACAGGAGCAAAGAACCTGGTCCAAAACTATCGATTGATTAATATCACGCCAGTGATCTAACGAGTTATGGCGAAGGTAATCAAAGATCTGACTAAAAACTGAATGAAGGCTTAATTAGTGCATCCCAGCATGGCCTTATTCAAAAAAAGTCATGCGCCACATGTCTTAATGATCTTTTTGACGAGACCACTCGAAGCTGTGATTCAAAAAAGTTGTAATAATACCATGACATAAAAAAAACTGCAGTCTATAGGAATCATTAATCCTCTCCTAGGATGGTTTAAGTCATTTCTCATAAACCGATATCCGATAACGAAAGTAAACACTGTAACGTTAACACCACAACTTATAACTAGCGGAGTTGTGTAAGGTAGTGTTCTTAAACCCTAACTCTTCATCATATATCATCAGCATATGCAGTTGCTTGATAGGAGGAAAGCCATACCTGTATGCCAACAACTTAAAAGTAGTCTATAAAACTGAAAAATAGAACGTGGTACATTGCATCCAAAATATGCAGAATATGTTTGGGGGACCCAAAACTTGAAATGCAACTTGTACTTAGCAACCACAAACTTCGTGAACCTAATACTCTAACAGACCTAGCCAAACAATATTATCACTACATTGATTTCTCTGAGTACAGCGCTGCCAAACTATCCAAAGCATGATGACTCCTAGTTTTCATTCTAAGAAACGTTTATCGAAATGAGTCAAGACTCACTCTCTACAAAATATGTGTAAGACCTACATTTGAGTACTGTTCCTTCCTAATAAGCGATCTACGAACAAGTGACAGAATGAGAGTAGAGAATATGGAACGCTACTTGACACGGCAGATGATTAAGACAGTCTTACAATAGACTACAAAACTAGATATCACATGCTGGAACTTGAACCTCTATTGATAAGAAGGCTAAAAACAAACTTTATCCTCTTTTATAAACTGTTGAGCAATATCACCCACGCCTCACTAGTATTGCATACCGTGCTTATACTCAAGGCTATTATCTGAGAAACAAACTATTTCAAAATGAAACTGAAAAATATATAAGATTTGATTAGGTATGGTCATATATGAAACAAACTACCAGCAGAAGTACGCATAGTGGACAATCCCCCAGTAATTTGCAAGCTACCTAATATAGCTTCTAAATATATTAGTCCCCTGGCTGATGAAGCCACTTATCTAGACACACTAAAAATAAAAGGTCCTCTCAGTATCTAAAATGGATTGGACATTAAAGGCGTACAACACGATAACATGTTTGAATAAAAGTTATAAATGAACCTTTGAACTTTCATCTACGATTCACCTGCCAGAAGCGAAACGACTTATAACTAATCGGACCATGCTTTGAACCATCCTTATACCTGTGTACTACACATACAAAAATGTTTCCCTCTTTTCGCTTTTACTTCTCTTTTTTTGGAAGTTTACCCAAATAACAACCTTGCAGACTCCGATATCTTACAATGGATGTTCGCCAAACCCAGTATTTTACTTATAAGGTGATTCCGTAACCAGAACCTACACTTCTAGATTGCCTTATACTACGCGAAAAATTGAAAATCTACATTTTCCGTCATAATATAATTTTTCAAATTGGTGGCATTTTTTGTACCGCAAGGTCGTTCTGGGTTTCAATGCAGACTTTCCTCAAGTCCCTGACAAACTCAAGCAATTTAAAATAACTCTCAACAACTGGTTTTAAGCCTTACAGCATCTCCTGGAAAAAGAAAAAATCTTTTATTGAAGATAACTGGAAAGTTATCAAATAAGTACTACGTTTAACGTATTAGGAAGTTCTGAATTGCAAGAAGCACCGTTATGAGGAATGGATTTCTACTAGAACCCTGAAAAAAATTAAACAAAGGAGTAACAAGAAGACAGAAATCAACAACAGCCGAACTGAAGCAGAGAAAATCAAGGCACAACTGGATACAC
The DNA here is from genome assembly GCA_025215515.1 of Schistosoma japonicum. Lineage (NCBI taxonomy): Eukaryota > Metazoa > Platyhelminthes > Trematoda > Strigeidida > Schistosomatidae > Schistosoma > Schistosoma japonicum. The sequence goes on from CM046061.1 coordinate 77,468,646, forward strand.
AGAAGTAAATAAGCAAGTAAAGAGCATTAGAGCCGACAAACAGAAATACGTCGAAGGCTTTGCAACGACAGCGGAATAAGTTGCAAGAGAAGGAAATATGAAACAGTTATATGACACAACGAAGAAACTTGCAGGCGAATACAGTAAACCAGAGCGACTAGTCAATAACAAAGAAAGTAAGCCAATCATTGAGACCTGAAAAACAAAGGAACACATGGATAGAACTCTTTGAAGATTTCTTGAATAGGCAAACTCGAATAAACACATCGGATATCGGAACAGCACCTACAAACCTTTCGATCGATATCACTCCATCAACTATGGAAGAAATCACGATGGCCATCAGACAAATCAAACGTGGGAAGGCAGCAGGACCTAACAATATACCAGCCGAAGCACTAAAGTCAGATATAGACATGACGGTAAGGATGCTCTACGTTTTATTCAAGAGGATTCAGAAGAAAGAACAAGTCCCAGGAGACTGGAAGTAAGGATACCTTATCAAGATACCAAAGAAAGGAGATTTAAGCAAATGTGAGAACTACAAAGGAATCACACTGTTGTCAGCACCGGGAAAAGTCTTAAACAAAGTGTTGTTGAACAGAATAAAAGACTCAGTGAATACTCAACTTCAAAGTCAACAGGCTGGTTTACGTAAAAATCGGTCGTGCACAGACCGAATCGCAACACTACGCATCATCATTGAACAATCAATTGAATGGAACTCGTCACTGTACATCAACTTCATTGATTATGAAAAGGCGTTTGATAGCGTAGACAGAAGATTACCATGAAAACTTTTTAGACACTACGGTATACCACAGAAACTCGTCAACATCATCCGGAATTCTTACGACGGACTACAGTGCAAAATTGTGCATAGAGGACAGCTGACAAATGCATTCTTAGTGAGAACCAATGTCAGACGGTTGTTCGCACTAGCCTTTTCTCTTCCTTCTAGTGGTTGATTGGATCATGAAAACCTCTACATCTGAGAAGAAGCACGGAATTCAGTGGACAAGTAGAATCCAACCCGATGATTTGGATTTCGTGGATGATCTAGCTCTTTTAGCCCATACACACCAATAAACGCAAGTGAAGACACGCGACGTAGCAGCGATCTCAGCATCAGTAGACCTGAACATACATAAGGGCGAGATCATTAAATTCAACACTGAGATCACCGACCCAATTAAGCTTGATGAAGATGCTCTGATAGAAGTGAATAACTTTACATACCTGGGAAGCATCATCGATGAACAAGGAGGATCCGATGCAAATATAAAGGCAAGGATCGGCAAAGCAAGAGCAGCATTCCCAGAGTTGAAGAACATATGGGACTCCAAACAACTGTCAACTAACCTCAAAGTCAGACTACCCAGTTTGAACGTCAACACACTTCAGTTGTATGGAAGTGAAATGTGGAGAAATACTTCAGACATCCTTAGGAGGGTATAAGTATTTATATACAACTGTCTACGCAAGATGCTGAATATCCGCTGGCCAATAACCATCAGCAACAGCCTACTATTGAAGAAAACAAACCAACTTCCAGCTGAAGTGGTAATAAGGAAAAGACGTTGGAGAGGGATAGGATTTGCGTTATGGAAATCATCGGACTGCGTCACGAGACAAGCACTAACTTCGAACCCTGTTAGGAAACAGAATAGAGGAAGGCCAAAAGCACACTATGTCGAGAATTTGAAGCAGATATCATAAGGATCAACAGAGACTGGAAACAGCCATAAAGGATTGTTCAGGACAGAGTTGCATGGAGAATACTGGTGAATGTCCTATGCTCCTCTGAGAGAAGTAACAGGTGTAAGTAAAAATAAAAATGTACAATACTAATACTAAGTCCCCAAGGCTTCGTTCAGTAAAGACTAAATTGAAAAAATTTAAACTGACAAGTTATGCAAGAATTAATTTTGAGAAAACCATATTGAGAATCAAAGATAAGCGATGGAAAAGAAGTATCTTTAAAATGAAAATTAGGCTTAAATCAATTTGCCGCATTTATAGCTTAAAGTTGTAACTTAGTACATCTAGTTTTTTTATTTCAGAGTGGAATTAGTCCCAATCATGCAAACAGTGATGTGACGTTGTACAGACTTTTATGGACATAACTGCTTAGGATGTTACCTAGTATGTTAAGAAGAAGTTAGTATGATTTATATGCCAGGATTGTCACTTGTTCAGAGAATGATCGCATTTAAGAATAGGTCCTTTGCTGACTTAACCACTAGATGAAACCCTAATAACTTAATGTCGTTTATGTATAAGTCAAGACCACGGTATTTATTCCAAAGCTTTTCTACTCGCACTTAGAAAAGTTGAATATAATATGTAAGACATTTGATGATGAACACCAGTGACTGTCTCTCTCTATAGTGAAAGCTAGGGCATGTAGACAGTTAGAAGATACCATCATGGTTAGCCTGTATATTAATGTGTTTGGACTTGACGGAAGTTATTTGAGTATCACCTACACAATGACAGTAGTACTTTTGCATCGAAACAATTTATTTGTGATCGTGAAAACACTTTGTTTGATTGTCTGCTTAATAAGTATCAGCCAGGTAAGATACGGAACTACTGTCTAAAATGACGGATACCTAAAAAAACTCTTTTAGAATAAATTTGAGAAAATAAACCATTATTATTATTATTAATTTCTTAGTTTCATCTGATAATCCAGGCAAACTAAATCATGACCAATGGCTGACAATATCGCACAGTTGTAAATATTATTTGCAAATGAAAGTTGAATAGTGCTCAATAAATGGAAAATGAAATAAGATCCCATGAAACAAATACTCCTGAAGTAGGATGAATTTGTATATTTCCATCGATTCATCCTACTACAGATTCGCACATTGCACAAGTCCGACTGTCTGGACTCAGTAGTCTAGTAGGAAACTCGGTGAAGTTTGACACGAAACGGACTTAGTCCGAAACCCACTGTGAACATCAACATTGGAATACAGGTACATCCAGCCAACAATCCAAAATAGGACAAAATGCGCGTCCTGGATTCCACTTGCTAGTCACAATCTAAATTGAAAAAGTACTCCGAAAAAGAAATTTGTCCCTTGAATAGTAGTTACAGTAATAATACGTACTTTAAAATTCCTACCAAAGTCGTCTTTAAAATTGACAGTACCAAGAAAGGCACTTCTGTGAATTGCTAATTAACTATGACACTTTAACTGCTGCATTCACCCTAGAAAACGTTTCGATGACAAAAATACTCTATTTTAGATAAAAAAATTAGAATTATAATTTCGACTGGATTATATAATAGTTTTAGACTTGAACTGTCACACAACTAAAACAAGCGTTATTCGACACTAAGTTTTTTTTCCGAAAATAGTTTGCTTCGTAGCAGCTACTTATTTAAGTTTCAGTTGTTTAAAAGCACAAATATAACTAATTTCAAGGCAATGTTATCCGTTCACATGACAACTGGTGAAGAGATTCATGAAAACTAGTTTCAAGTTTGCATGTTTCAATTTTAAAATCGCACCAAGTTTGCCTCCCGTAGTTTCAAGATAACATCTCTTACACGTTGCTGTATTGATTGAATCCTATAAAATCATGGAAGGCCTGCCGTTCTTACCAGGAAATGCTTTCAAAGACCCAACAGTAAGATCGTTTTGTGTAATGATTCACAATATATTTAGCAAACAAATTTTCACTTATCGCACACCCTTGATGTAAAAGACGGCCTTCGGTATGCAAAGTCTTTCCCAGAGATTGGCATAGGCGGTCGCCCTTTGAAAGTCAATCAACTCACTGAAAATGAATTGGATGAACTGGCGAATTTTCAACCGACTTTAACCTACGGGAAAACGAAACAATCACTTGTTACTAAATTTGTTCCAGCCCATGTTGCGCTATGTAATAAAGTTCTGCGATTCTATGGATATTTCAAGGAAACTGTTAACGAATCACCAGCTGAACATTACAGAGTCCGTTTGGTTCAGATATTTTACTTTTTGGAGGATGACAGCATGTTAGTTACTGAGCCTTCACAAAACAACAGTGGTATACCCCAAGGTAATCACTAAAATTATTTCACTGTGAATTAGGCATATTTGTAATTGACTATACGTAATCTAAAATAATTAGGAAATATATGTTTTAAATAAGGCAGATAATCCAAAAACAAAAGGGATTTAAAAAAGTAATATCAATTAAAGGCAAATATTTCTTCGGTCGCTGAAAAATAATGTCGACGAAGCGAAAAGTAGTAATACTAGGTGTAGCGGTAGATAATTCACTATAAAAATAGTTTCATACGCTCTCATCACCGATAATATTCCTACTTAGTGGAATCTGTTACAGTCCTAGGAAATAAACAAATAATGGGTCTCCGTAGATCGACAGTAGTTGTGCATGATTAGCTGTACTGACTGATTACTATTAATGTTATGTTTATCGATATGAAGTGTTGTAGGATACGTATTCATTTGAATATTCAGAACATGAATCGTCAATGCTTGTTATTAATAATTTACGATAGTACTATGTTCAGTAACATTAAAAGTCCAAATTATCTATAAGTCACTGTATATCCAACTGACTGATACACACCGACGAGTAAGTCTATGTGTTAGAAGTCAGTAACGATGAATTTATAAGAACTATATTTGAATGTAGTGTAAATTCAACAAACGCTAAATCGGGACAGGTTCCGGGAAAAGTGACTTTTAAATACAGTCCAGTTGTACACTGAGCATATATACAACAGTGGAAAGTACAATGTGCAAAATATCATGTCCAAAGTTGCATCGGCTGGAACACATGAGACGTTAACAGTATATCTACGAACTGACCATTTGGTCCACTGACTACGGTTTTGACCTCTCTTATGAAGGATAAAAATAAAGACTGATAGTACCGTGTATTATCTTAACTAGTTACACATAATTAGGGTAATTTACAATATAATTATAAATAAAATGTTCTTTAAAATTGACGTGCTTTGTCCACTGAGTATATTTAAGTTTGTCAACCTACCTACTCAACGTATATTCAGGTTTACTTAAAATGACACATTCTTTATAAAAAAAGAACAATATCGGTTTGAGATATTTAAATAGCAGATCTGCATTGAAGCAGAGAAGTACACCTTAGACTGTTTTGTGAAGAAATTGATTTATTTCTGATGACTCACTTCTTCAATAAAATTTTTGTTAATTGAGATCATTATTGCCTGTTGAGTCATTAGTAATTTAAACTCGCGCTATTTATTGCTTAGCTACAAAATTTGATATAAGTTACAAGTTTTATAGTTATGAATTGCAGACATAAATTAGGCATATGTTCCATATCCCTCTTCCTTACCATAAAATATAGTAAGACAACCAACCGAGGACTATATTAGACTACCGTATATGTGATCTATGTGATTTTGTCTACAGCTAGCATTTAAACATTAAAAAATAATGTTTATTGTGATGCTAATATAATGGCACTAGTGTTAGGGAATAACAAAATTCAAAATATTTGGCTAAAACAAAACGGATAAATTCAGGAAAATGAAAATAAAGAAACGATAGTTAGATTATAAATAAGATAAAGTCAAATACCGATAATATTTTTTGAAACTTATTTTACTCTTTAATATTTGGAGTATTTGCTTATAAATTACAATTTTTAACTAATCTTAACGAGGAAGTCTTCATCATTAAATAATAACCTAGTCTACGGTGAATAAATTCAGAGGAAATAATTTTTTGATTCAAATATCAGTAAGACAATAAGCACGACTATTTAGGATAAAAGTTGAGTATCAATATCTTATAAAGGTGTAAATACTTTGGTTAAGGATATTTTGTGAAATTTGTACTCGATATACTAAGTTTACCTGCTAGCTAACACATAACTGTAGTATTCTTATCCCTCTAAGCTTTAAAAATGCTCCAGGCAAAGCTGTTATAAAATACTAACAACTTGCAAAAATTAAATAAAGTTTTGAATAGGCCTACAGTTTTGAAACCACATGTAGTTGGGGCACAAATGTGTTTTTGTGCAGTTCAATAGGGAATAATGCAGAATCGCTAACAAATTATTAGAATAAAGCAAGCAAATTTACTTTTAAAGGAATTCTCACTTTTTATATTGATTTGATATCAACTTATTGAAAAATCAATACAGATAGCAATTACACAATAATGATTTATAAATTCTTTCTTCAATTATCAAACAAACAAACTATATTTTACTGCCGCTTATATTTACAGGAAACAGTGATATGGCTCTTAAATCACTTTGGAATGTTTGATACATTAGGTTTGTATGTTTATTTTTCAGTTATTTTTATGTTAATTGATCGTCCAAGTTTAATAACCCGTACAAATTGAAATATTTTAACTCTACACGTCAGTGATGGAGCAAAAATAAGAAAAAAATTCAGACATCATAAATTATCTAGTTTATGTCATAATGAACTCTAACATTATCTTGAAAGTTTGTGTGTTAACCCGTAGCTACTATTAAGCTTCATAAAACCTAATCCATTGCATGGTGCTTTATTTCAGTTTTTTCTTAACTTTCAGTTACTTAAAGATATATTAAAGCCTTATACTGAATTTCTACATCGTCTACCTTACTCTATAAATAACCTTAGGTAAATTGGTATGCAGACACAGAATTCCAAAGAATGATGTCGGTGACTGTTACAACTGGCGTGACCTGAATCTTGGTATCAGTTTGGCTATATATGGTCGAGTTTATCGCATCACAAATTGCGACAAGTTTACTAAGGTTTGTTTAATTTTGTAGACATCCGTCTATATAAGGTCATTAGTCATTTTTTTACTTGATGATATTTATTACCGACCTTTTCGTATACCTAAAATTCGCTTTATAGAGAGTGCTGAATTTTTACATGTTACGTTTTGGTATCGAGAAAACGGACCAAAACTACGAAGATGTTCGGAAATTGTTCGTTCACAAAAATTTAAAGGCATCAAAATCTAAATTCAAACATTCAATCGTGTTTTTCGAAAGACTTGAGTTTTAGTGTTGATCTACTCACTGAGGATTAGGGCATCTAATGATTTTGAAATTATTATTTTAAATAATGTCCTTTGTTTTAGTGGTTACTTCTTTTTCCTAATTAATAATAAGATGAAAGTAATTTCTGAAGTATATTTTTTTCATATTTAATACACAGCCATTTTTAGCTGACTGGATCCGTCATAGGTCAATACTGGCAGGGTATCACTAGAAATCAGGTACTATTGAACAGCTGTTCCACTTAATTACATGATTCTTCAGAATTCCACACCCGAAATTCCATCAGAATAATCGAATACAGGACATTTGCGTGAGTAAACGCCCAACACACCGTCAAAGTGGTGTCTAGTGGTAGAATTCCAGTCACTCTATATCACATATTGATAAAAGTGGAAGTTTCGCCATTGGACGCCGTCACTTGTGGTGCAGATTTCTAAACTTTTGTCAATACGGAAGCTCTGGGCTTGATTCCTTTAGAAAATTGAGGGTGGGATCTACTGAAGAGTCTTAAATTAAGAAAAACAGCTGTCTAGTGCTCCCTGGTTTCTAATGGTCCTAACCAACATCAGTGTTTGACAAATCTGATCAACTAAATTTAATATCAATCTTCGCAAAACCACTTCAGCATAATTATTTTGATTGGATAAAATATTTTAGCTGACTTGAAGTTTTAACACATTTCATGTAACACTTATTTATGAAGACCTACTATTTCAAGAAAAATTTCTAAGAAGTCTTTTATGTAGGTCCCAGCAACGATCAAAATCTACCTGTTGTGCAGAAAGCTTCTACGTTTCTCTATTTAAGTTAATAAATGAAATTGTAAAATATAACTTTAAGTACAATAAGTGGTGTATTTTAGCATTGTTTTATGATTGTAGTAAATTACATCATCAATGTAACATATGATAGATCAAGTGCTCCTTGGAAAATCCCATATAGTCATGATTTAGTATATTTCTAACCTCAGTAGTCACATAAAAGAAACAAGTTATTTCACTAAATATGAAGAGCAAAGTAAATGAAGGAGGGAAATATGGTTTATACGTATTTACTAACTTCATACACACACTGAACAGTGATAATCTACTAACCGATGCACTTTTGTTAGTTAAAAAATATTGTATGCTTAATTCAGAGTAACTTCTAATATTTCCCAGGAATTCTTGGAAAGTGAAGGAGTCATTGTTAATGAACCTGAACGAGAACCAATAGACCCATATTTGGCTGAAAGATCTAGACGTGAAGCTATAGTTCCAGGTAAAACACCCTCAACATTTGATAAACGACGTCAATATCTTGAACTTGATCGTAAAGTTCTACGATTTTATGCCGTACATGATGAACGACACGAAATGTTTGGTGAATGCCGTAAATTTATCATACATGTATGTGCATTAGGTGTTTACCTTTTATGATATTACATGTTGTTTATATTATTCCAAAGAAAATTTCAATTGTTTTACTTTCTACAGAATCATTACACGCTACAAAATATGCTCACTGTAGTATCAACATACTATTATTTTTAAAAATTTAGTGTTATTGTTTAAAACCGACTTAATTTATGCTCTTGCCTGAAGTTGATAAGCATACAGGAAATGCTTTAATGTGTACGAATTAATTTTCTGTAAATGAATGTATGGAGGCGTCGCAGAAACGATTAATGTTCCGAAGACTTGTTGTGTTTGGCACTAGCGGTCTTTTTTCCATTTAGTATATGATTGGTGTAAATTAGAGTGCAATTCTCATGAAACATCATATTAAATGCCTTAACTTCCAATATTTTTGCATTTATTATTCAGACCATCTTGGTGAACTTCACTGATATGATTGTAGCAGACAGTTGTGGATGGCATCTTTAATGTTGTCAGTTCCAGTTAATGTTATGCTAATTTATAAGTTATTTATATACTATATGGGTTGTAGTAGATTACTATTTGGTATATGCATAGTAAATGCATGTTTATATAGGATTACGATAGCATTGTGTTCAGTTCAATAATATAATTCCAAATTATCTATACATCACCGTATATCCAATTGACTAATACACACCCACAGGCGAGTGTATGTGTTAGAAGTCAGTAACGATGAGTTTATAAGAACTATATTTGAATATAGCGTAAATATGACAAACACTGAATCAAGACAAGTGCCGAAAGGAAGTAACCTTTAAATTGAGTTCAACTACACATCGAGTATACATACTAAACTATGAAAGTACAATATAAAATACTATATCAGTGGTTATCATCGCTTGCTACCTATCAAACACTTAAAGTGAAACCCATAGTTAAAATTACACTTCCAAATTTAATGGACTCACTAGAAAAAAGGACAAAATGGGGGGCGGGTAAGGAGGTTATAAAAATTAGGAGCGTTGCGGATAATCTCATTTACAAACTTTTAGTTATCAAGCAAGAGAACTTTATTCGCATTAACCATTTCACTGCGTGTTAATATTATAAGTCAATGATTAATTTACGTTTGTTTATTTTTTCCTAAAATACCTAACAAACAATTCAAATATATAAAATGACTACTAACAGTATTATTTAGCTGATGATACATTGGAAATACGTGAAATTCATACGGTGAATGATGGTCGTGATCCATTCCCCTTATTATTAAGACGTGAAAAAATACCGAAATGTCGTGATGCTATTCCTCAGTCATTTCCAATTATTAGCATGGAAATTACTGGTAATTTACATTACTTCACATGACATTTTTTGCATTTATAAATTTAGAAAACACAAACGACATTCACAAGAGAATAATTGTGAATTAATATTTTACGCGGTTTCTTATTCGCTGTTGTACAAATTAAAATCAATAATAATAATAATAATAAATAATAATAATAATAATTACAAAACAGTTTACACATACTTCATATTGTCATCGTTGGAAAGCCCTCATCAATGAAGAATGGTAAACGAAACATCAATAATGAAAGGGATGTATAAGATCCTCATATAGTCAAATATTTTATGCTGAGTAATGAGAATATTCTAGAAGAAAATAATTGGAGACAGGTAAGTATCTTCAATTCAAATGATTGTGTAATGCAATCACAGAATTAGACTAATCAAAAAATTAAAGTAGAAAAGTTTACTAAGGTCGGAAAATGAAAAATGAAATTTTATAATTGTGAGTACATGTGAAAGTTGAAAAATGTTTAGGTCGCCAAGGTGACATCTTATACATTCCTTTCATAACTTGATGTTTCGTTTACCATTTTTCATTGACGATGGGCTTTCCAACGATGATAATATGAAGTATGTGTAAACTGTTTTGTAATTATTATTATTATTGTTATTATGATTATTATTGATTTTAACTTGTAAAACAGCGGATGGGAAACCGCGTAAAATATGAATTCTAAATTAATCTCTTATGATTGTTTTTCTTGCTGTTTTAAATTAACATTATATTTGTTAAGTAGAATTAAGTTTCTTTTATATTTTTCAATGTAATTCCTATTAAATTCATGTTGTTTTTGGTTAATCTGGATATTTTTGACTTGTTGTATTTAAGATAAATAAATAATAATGAGAGAATGAAGACATAAATTTCTATGGAATTAAACAATGTGATAAATTAGAACTTTAAATTTATTCAAGGGATTTAATTGACTTTACTTATTGGTCAGTTGCATGTTTAATATCAAATCTAGAGAGAAAAGTAACGATACTTTTGATCAATGGAATACCTGTAATCCGTCAATTTGTCGATTCCTTATGATTATTAGAATTAGGAATGCAACTTAATGCGGTATCTATTTCCTGTTATATTATTTTAGTCTAACACCTGAGAATAAAGTAGTTAGGCATATTCGCCACATAACGTATTATGTAAGCATCTCCAGTTAGGAAGAGTTTGTGGCTGATACCAAACAATACCACGGTTTTATCAACGTGCATCGTCTCTAGGCTTACAAAATATTTATTATTTTTATGTAGCATTATGATTGTGTAACGTGCCTTTTCGCAGATGAAGTTATGTTCAGCATGATAGTATGAGATAATTATTTCGTAACCAGTGTAATTCGTTACACGAATATGAGTAAGGTTATTGAGATTGGGCGGTGGTTTGACATATGTAACACATGTTTTAGCTACCTAAATTGATTGAGACTCACAACTTCGCTAGCTAATTCTTGGTACTTTCCTAACACCAATGGCTGCCATTAATAAAAGTCATCAAGTAAATGTGAGAGGATTTTCGAACTGTGTGTGAGTTATTTACAAGGTAAAACGTTTTAAAAGTTACATCCATTCAGAGATTGTCTACTGTTAGCCATCAACTCACTGATACTACTGAAATTTCGAAGGTATACGAGGTGGTCACTATTCTCGGTTACTTAATCCCCATTGATTATAGATATATTCAGAGCATCACTTCTATATTAGGAAGACTTCAAGTGCATGATAATGATATCAGAGCTAAGTTACTAGTTGATAATTAGTTAATTAATCAGACTTTAAACTGTCTTCTTTTGAAATGGCTGGAATATTAACACATATCTATCTACTGCTCACTATAGATAAAGAAGGTGGAATAGGGAGTGAGTTTAAAATAAACTAAAACAGAATAGACAAAACTTGGTATCATTTTATGGATTTATGTCTGAGAAAAATCAGTTCATCAACGAAAAGTTCTAGTCAGGCCATTCAAAAAAACACGAAGGGAGCAAAGAAATCTTTTTAGATTAGTTTTTAAACACAGTTCTACAATAATGCACATATGAATCAAAATAGTCATGAAATAATTACCAAACAATTATTGGTGTTTATTTGATTGAATATATCACATATCGATGCTGGCAGGGTACCATAGAAGACCGGGAAGCACCAGACAGCTGTTATGTTCTGGCGTGTAACTCCTCAGCCGTGCATACCCCAGATTCCGCACTAGGGGCTTCAACTTAACGAACAGCGCCTAACCCCCTGGACCACTGGGCCAGCATCCAATAGTAGAATTTCCACTTCTATTAAAATATAATAACCATCTTAATTGAATTATTGTTGTGTTAGATAATAATATCACAAGCTTAAAGGTGTCTATAAAATAATTAAGACTAATTAACAAGGCAATCAAAGCACGAGAGTGAATGAAATATTCATAGTTTTGAAGTTAATAAACGAAAGTAATAAGTGAATGTACCGTTACATGACAGATTATATAACATTTGTTGACGGAATTTATAAAGTAATTACAAGAAAGCTAGTAAACAAAACTATCACATAAGAATTAAGTAAATGTTGTCGTTATGCCGACATAAGGGGAAGTTATGCAGAGAACCAAAGTTATAATGAAAACAATGATAAAATATGTAGTGTAATCAAAATAATAGTGAAAGGAACCATCCATGTATTGGCTATTAAGATGGCCTTGGCAAGGATAGTTGTAAAAATTTCGTATGCATACATAGGTCCAATTCGAAAAGGTGAATATCTATACCATTGCTGTATATAAACGGTCTATGCACAAACCGTACAACAAATCAAATTGGACCCAGTTTATGATGTTGAAAGTGCTTTTGGCGTATACCTTATGGTTCATGCCAACTAAGTGTGTCAGTATAGAGCTCTTTACTTGTGATAAATGTCCTTTCCTCAGCCATGATGAAAGTTGCTTGGACGGACCTGTTGAGTCGTGTGCTTAGTGTAACTGCCTTTACAGAATCAGCTGAATTAGTATATGCACACGCTTTTAACCATTTAATTATAGTTGAATAATTTTCTTTCATTGCACAAAGATATCATGTGCTTATAAAATCATTTAGACAGGTTCTTGTTAAGTTACCTTCTAATAAATTAAATGATTCGATGCTCACTATACGGTGATTTTATTATTATTTGTTTAAGAAAATGAAGTCAAGGAGTACTTCTCACCGAAAGATTTTCATATTGGACAGTCAGTGAATATTCTTGGTCGAAAATATTTAATATATGATTGTGATAATTTTACAAAAGCATGGTATCATAATAATTTTGGATTAACAGAATTTACACCAATCGATGTTGAAATTAAACAACCAGAATTACCGAAAAAAGTTAGTTGATATATGTATAAATAATTGTATTTGGTTGTTTTCATTAATCATAGATTGATCTTGGTTGGGTAGAACAAAAAGCCAGGCGGCACTGGACAGTTGTTACGTCCTTGTACGAGCACCCTCTATTCCATTAGGGAATGTAACCAACATATATCAGGTTTCATGACGTTATGCTTATGTATTTGCACTAATGGGCTAAAGTTTATGGTAGAATTCTCATTTCAATCAGTTTGTGATATAATGAGACAGTTATCCATTGTCATTGGTGACAACTATCTCACTCCCAGCACATCTGAACCCCACTAGATACGACTTCTCAGTGGAACTTTAGGAATCTCTTGATGTTCGACACTAGTGAGCTGATTACTTCACTAATGATTACAAGTATTTCACAGTTACCAGATATTACTTATACGTTTGATAAAAGTTTTATAATGTTTATTCATATAGCATAGAAAATCCAATATTTCCGTAAATAAGGTCGGTAGTGGAGTATTCCGAGAAGTGTTGACAGTTAGATCTCAAAAGCCTGAACCGTGGTTACTCCGTCCAAAGACGATCGATAGTGACATTATGTTGTCCTTTAAATGAGTTAAGTAGTAAGATAATAATGTCAAAAATGCATACTTTTCTTTAAAATATCGTTGCTTCTAGGTTATCCTGCATTATTTTATGATTTTAAGAGTGATTAATATGGATTGCATTTTCCAGAAAACAAATTAAGGACAAGCTTTACCTGGACAATTACTGTTTACCAGGAAGCAATTTAGGACTTTGTAATAATTCTCACCCATGACCCCGATAATGTAGAATCAAACATTTACAAACCTCAACATGAGTATGTTGTTTCATCAACACTGTTTTAAGAACTAATTATTCATAATTTCAACTTCAATCAACTCAGCATAAATGTCCACCACTAGTTGATTGCCATTAGTGATATCTATCAATGAATCATTATTTTACTCTAAAGCTATATTAACTCTTAACTTATTTTTCATGTATTTATAAAGCACAGTAATAATTATTTATTGTCCTTTTGATAGTTCAGTCCTACCCTCGGATATTTACATTATACCAATCTTAAGGTAAAATATAGTTAATCGATCCTACAAGTCATTTGGGAATGATCTACTTACCCTGATACAATGACAATGAAGAATAAAAGTTAAATCCTAATATTTCTCACTGTTATGAAATACCTCCTTGTTGAAGATAGAAAAATCATTATGTTGATGAAATTTATCAATTGTTTGGAACTTATCCATCTGACATTTAGTAAACATGTTTCAATTCATGACCGCCCCATAACCATGTAAAATGATTTAGTATAAATCGTACTACTTACTAATAAAAAGTATACATTTAAAGATAACCTGATAAATAGCTTATGTTCATTGTTACTGCGATAATGTAAAACAAAATCAACATATTTGAAACATGATGACATAATCATCTCTCTAAAACTTGACAGAATGAAAATATACTGTATTTTACTGATTTCAATGTTATTTAACTTCATAAAAAAACTTCTACATTCATTTTTCCCTACTTTCTTAATATTCTTAAATTTTGACTATAATCAAGAATTTCTATAACTAAAAAAAGTTTGTTTATTTTAATAGAAAATGATTGAACAAAACGAATTCATTCATTGTAAAATGTAAAACATAAATTCTTACCAGAGAAATCTGTATAAGCATACGAGCATGATACATTGGTAACAATTCGACATGTATTCCCAAAATATGGACAATACTCTTAACATTGATTTAATCCATTTCAGATAGTTTCTTAACTGATCAACATGTCAGATATCTACATTATAATTTTTTATAAACAGCATTTATTAAGTTTTACAATTTAAGTCACGCTATGCATTTCATTACTTTTTGTTTAGATAGTGAATCTGGTAAATCTTTAAGAAGTGTACACTATAACTTAATAGGATCCTAATAACAGATTTATCTCTTGTAAAGTTAAATTTGAACTCTCCTAAAGAGTCTTAAATCAATATTCATTTAGTTCGAATATTTTCAAAACTATTCACAAAAGATTACTCTTTTTTTTCTTTGTTAATATAACACTTACTGTAGGAAATCCCACCATATAATGGTTATGGAACAATTGAAGATAGTTTAGTATCAACAAAATCATTTATATTGAAACCACCAAAAGTCGATTTTGCAAAACAAGTGGATTATGCCCAAAAAGTTTTAAGATATGAAGCTCGTTTAGTAAGTTATAAAGGGCATCATCATTTTTTGTTTATAAACTTATTTAGTTGAATACGTCCCACAATCATGTTGGCAGGGTACTATTTATTACCAGGAAGCACTGAACAGCTATTCGTCCTAGTTTTAGACTCCTTAGCACTACTAGATTCCACCCAAAGAATTTCAGGTTGATGAACACTTAACTCTCTGTATCAAAAGTACTATGCCAACATCAATCTGTGACGTATTCAGTCAACTAAAATACCAATCTTCACAAGCCATCTCAATTCAGTGATAAATTTGCTATTAAATTTCACCTTTGAAACATTTAGTATTTTTATATTTTACAATGATGCATTTGATGTTAGTAAACTTTTAACAGATTTATCCTAAATAATGTAAAACAAACGTTGTACTGTCGATAATACGGAAAGGTAATAAACCATGAAGTTAGTGAACCGTTAGCATATAGAAAATATGTGTATGAAATTTGGTTTGCAGTTTGTAGCAGGTAGTTATATCAACCGGTAAACATGAACCGAATAGGATGTGAATTGTGAATCACGATACATTGACTAGTTTTAGTGAGTAGTGACCAATATCACGTATATGAAGCCTATTTGTTCTGACTGAATACTATCTGTCATGTTAGAATAACTAGACCTCTTATGTTTCCCGCTGACTACCTATAACCATTGGTTTCTCCTGGTGACAACTTATAGTGTAAAATTAGCTGACACTGGTCAGACTACCATTAAGCGCATCGATTCCTCTTGTTGATTAATGTAAACTAGAACAAAAACAATGTTCATAATTTGTAGCTGAATACCATTAATTGTCTTTTTAATTCTATTCATTCTATTATTAACATGCATAAAACAATTCAATGAATAGCTTATTATTTTGGTTTACTTATTCATTATTCTAGAAACTATTTCATTCCGTCTATCGAGGTTATATAATAAATGATTTGCGTAGATATTCTGTAGTAGTCACGGTTATTATTCAATAATAAATAACTCTCTGTATTTACTGACTATGGATCACTTCCCTTCAAACTATTATTACATAAATTCATTTGTTGTTACTGTATGATAGTCACGTAAGTATATCCATGCGTACATAGATAACAGAAAAACCCGACAAACAATACAGAATACATTGAACATAGAATGAAATGCGGGTTAGAGTACAACGATATCGGTAATATTTATGAAAATAATGAAATCAAATAATTGATTATTTTAGTAATAATTGCTTTAGTTGGATAGTGTATCTCTAATAATTTTACTATATTAAGACTATGAAAACAAGACAAGTAAGTAAAGAATGATGATGAAAGTACCATCGATATTTAGCTATTGTAATACAATTCGATTCATTTACTAATACAGGTTTATTTATTCAGTAATGAACCATACTGTTTTTGTAGTCGGAGTGAGGTTTAAATTTGAAACTTACTGATTGAAATGTAAGTTCCTTGAAGGTTGAATTACTGTTGTAGATTGTAGACAATTTGTTAGAATTTGATGAATTCGAAATAAACCTATACATCTTTCAACAGAGATGTTTGTGGCATATTTTTGGTGTATTCATAAACGAAACATTGGAAATAATAATGTCCTTTATGTTTGATCTGTCTAGACTCGTTCAGTATAGAGTCTTAACAGGCAATGATTGTTGGCTTTCGATGTTCCGGTCGTTTTAACATTATTTACAATGATTGATTATCAATGATATTGTTATAAAATTATTACAAGCATTATTCTGTTGTAAAGTTCAACCTTTTGTAGTTTGCATATAACTCAAAGGTACGTTATGTTACAGTGGAGCATACAAAACGACGTGTATAAGAGGATTTGAAACAAAGATGAATGAATAAACTTACGCTTTATAGTAAGAGTAATCGATTACAAAGTAATAATACAAGAGTGAAACTAAGATGATGTAGTAATAGATACTAGAATTCTGTATAATAAGGTTGAAAATGAGTTACAGTGTAATGAAATTAGCTCATATCAAATCGTGTAAAAGTCATATTTATTTTCTCCTTCATATGTTGTCTACACCATTAACTAATAAACCTTTCAAGTGCTCTTTTGAATTGATGCTGGTTGGGCTACAAAACATTTCCAGAAACACTGTAAATAAACGCTTTTAGGAGAAATGTTAGTTTGACCATTCATTCAAATGACGTCGTAGTACTGTAGCATAGAGCTTTCCATGAATTGGTGGCTGATAACACTCATTAGGTATGAACTTAGTACATTCAAATTTAATGTATCGTAGTCTAACTGTTATTTAATCCTGCTGTAAATTTAGATCTCATTTCAAAGGTGGGTTTGAAGATTTTTTTCACGTTGGTTCAGACAAAATGACGCTTTAAAAGTATACGTTTCAATATGAAAACTCGATTCATTCAAATACGATAATCATATAAGCTTCACTTTATTATGGCCAGTCGGATGGAACTTCTGATAGTGTAAAGAAAAATTTTTTTTTCGTATTTTTAGCAAAGAGATTTTTATTCTCAAGAGAGCTTGCATGTTGTGTCCCTCTCTATAGTCACTTGCCGATAGAAGCCCTACTAGAACTAATACAACAACCGAAAACAGTCACTCGGCATTTTAAATCTCTAAGTTGTACACCGATAATGTCTAACCCCAAGCAAGAACAAGAGAAAACGAAATCTCTGAGACAAAGAAACTCAAGTTTTTAGTTATATTTCACATGCTAGTTCAATTGTATACATCCAAATGCAGACCGAATAACATCTTGTTTAGAGTAATAACATCAATGCAGAACATAAACATTAATGACATAAAGACGAAGTGGTGGGTATACTAACAAATACAAATGCAAATGCTGGAGGTCATGTGAAAATAATAGAAAAATATCATGTTAAATCCACATGTAATTAAGTTATATAAAGCAATCCATCGCATAAAAGTTCTTGAAGTTAAATCATTCCTTGTAGCTTGTCCTTTATAACATCACCAATGTATGCAACTAATAAAACGTAATGTTGATGAATAAATGTCATAAGGTTGCCCAAAACATAGGTCAGTACAGAACCGAGGGCACGGTCGCTGTATCCTGACGTCGTGGTCAGACTTGCCTATCGTAATAAAATCAGTCTGGCTATATTGGATAGAACAATTGTTTTTAAGGCCCTACAACGCCATACCTACCGACTGAAGAACCATAAGAATAAGAGCAACAAACCTAAGTTTGGAGGTCGAAGTTATGCTGTCAACTGTACAAAGGTGTGATGGAAGCAAGGTGGTTCTTTCAGACAATCAGCATGATAGAGACGCTGCCTTCCTAGAAAGGAAAGGTGGAATTAGAAATGGTCCGGCTTAAAGAAGCACACCTCACCATACTTTGTTGGTTTCCGTTTCTGTTGACATGGGTTTAGTAATGAGTGGGGGAGAGATGATACACTGAATAGGCCATGTGTGACCGGCCTCAAGCAGTTGTCTCTTAGGCATTGAAGTCACATTCTCAGGTGATGAAGACCATCTATGATCCAATCTCTTTTTTAGGTACCTCAAGAAGAACCATTCCATGGTGTAGGTAGTCGGGTCGTGATAATCGCCTTCATACCTCACAAGGCAGCACAGTTGCTCTGCATATATGTGATATTATTTATGTTAACACAACAATGAAATAATTTAATAGAGAAATAAAATGTACATACTAATGAAAGCATTATATTAGGACGAACTGTAGGATGAAATTCAGTAACTTAAATATAGAGACTCTGAACTTAGACATTTGTTTGGAAGTCAAACTTGTATCAAATAGTACTAGCAAACTAGATATCATTTGAGATTCTCGTAGAAATTAAAAGGAATGCTTCCCAAATATGCTAAGGCTTCCACACACTTCTAGCTCTTTATTCTCATTATTAGTACTTATATATCTAACTCAATTTTTACTACCTATCCTTGAAGAATGACCTTATATTTCTAAAATCGGTTCGACTTTTCTGAAAAATGCTCGATATATTAATGGTTATTTTGTAGCCCAAATTCAATTCTTATATAGTTAAAGCTAGTATTTTTTGCTATGCTGCATTGTATAAACTGGATAATTCAATTGTGGAGGTTTAGTCGTCATTCTGAACGATTTTATCGGTGAAAACGTTTGATAGAAGTAAGCTACTGGATTTTCTCTACAAGTGACTAGTAGCTATGAGGTTTTCTCTCTGTGCTTCATCGTTAGGAAATATCTCGCTGGTTTTAATCCCGAATGTGTCTAGTAAGATATTTAATGATATGATGTCATGTCTCTTCAAAATATATAACTACTTTATAAATGCAGTTTCCTTTACTGTCTTGAGAGGATTTCGATTGTTTGTGGTGTAGACTTTATCATACTGTGAAATACTTCGGCTGATAATATACCTCACTTTTTGATACATTTTTCAGCCAGGTGGCAAGATGGCAATCAAGCAATTTCTAAAAATCATGTATTTGTGTGCTTTAAGTTAAATTTTGGTTTTAGTGGAGTTATTGAAATGTATTCAGTCGAAAGCGTTAACATTTCAGCTTAAATCAATTCAGCATATGAATAAATCACTTGACAGCATGTCATGTAACCGAATCCTTAATGCTTTCTCCTCGATGTAGTTTTTTAATAGACTCTGATTTTTCGATCTTTTTCCTAACATTACCTGACAGTCTTCCTTTACAAAGATTTTTAAAAGTGACGCTATGGGATAGTACAGTGAACATTCAATTTGATAACCACTGGACATACAAAAGATCAACCAAATGTTGAGTGATTTAATTTAAGTTTTGACATTTTTATGCTGGGCGAGAAGTAATCATCAAAATAAACCTTTTATTAATGTGTAGTTCATGGATGATACCTATTATAATAACCATTTTAGATATTTAAAGAGCCTGACTAGACTTCACATTGGATAACTATACTGTTGAATATAGCTAATAACTTTACTCGTAATGTTTGAAGATAAGAGCATGTCGAGTAATGAAATGTTTAAGTCGAATCTCTTTAATTTGTAAACTTCTATTGTCTTAACTATAATTTTATGTAATCTCCAGTTTCAATGTTCCTAGTAATAAATTATTCTTCATATCTTTTATTAAGTTATGCACTTTTCAAAAAAGAATTTATTTTGTCGATTTTACTGATTTAAAAAATTCATTTGAATATTTTCTACTGACTACTTGTTTTTATGTTCGAACAGCATTAACTTTAAGGTCCTACAGCTACTGTAATATGACTAGCTTAATGAAATTTTCTAAAAATATTTACATTACAATTACATAAGAGATAAGGATTTCCTCAACATTTTTGATGTTCGTAAAGTTTGCTGTAACGAAACTATTCGGTCATTTTTCCATGTCGACATTAGATCAGTGATGGATATTTAAGAGTGACTTTCAACAAAGACTTAACTTTTACTATATTTCTGCATATGTCGGACTGATCTACACCGACATGTTCATAGCAAACATTTGTTGGAAACTACAAGCAGTTAAAATGAAATCTTTAGTGAAGATTATACTTTATTATGAAGTATCCAATGGCCGACTGAATCAGGAAAACGATTGATAATGCTTGATTGAATACGTTTATGAAACATTGAAAACGTTACAGTTAACTTTGCCATATATGATTGAGTACTTAATTGAAAAAATGCTATTAGATATACATATATATTTCAGTATGTTTAAAATTTTTTCACTTAAATAGAGGGATATACTGTTCGAGTTCGATTGTAGCTGGCAAGCGGAATCCAGGACATGCGTTTCGTCCTATTTGGGGTTTGTCAGCCCCATTACCTGCATTCCAGTGTTGATGTTCACACCAAAACTCGAACTTAGTTTATGTTGAACGCCACCGCGTTCATCACTAGGCTACTGAATCCAAGTAGCCTTATCTGTACAACAAGTATATATATTTATATAATTAAAATGTATTTGAATCTTGTTGATTTTTCATAGATTGAAAATGATCAGTTTTTTTTGCCAAATGCGCTGTCTGAGTGGATTACATCAATATAACGATAGTTCATAAGTATTTTTGGAGTTGGATTGTAGCTGGCAGGCAGAATCCAGAAAGCCGCTTTTTGTCCTATTTAGGAAATATTATTTTAGTTGTTGGTACGATTCATTAGAGTGCACAATATGTATGCACAACATTGAAGAAGATATTAGATTAAACACGTATTAATTAAGTGATTTAACAAACTAGAATTTATTTCTAAATTTCACTTTCTACCTGAGAACATTTAAATAATCACTGTATGCATTAGGATACTTTACGTATAATAATTAGTATAATATGCAAATATAGCATCAAGTTTTTATTGAAGACCTAGTAAGATAAACATAAATGTGCTCGTAACATTCTGAATGAGTCACTTTTCAAAGGGAAATTCTCAGAAATCTCTACACTAAGCTATACTTGTATCATTCGATTATCACAACTTCAGTCAATCAATCAGTGTCTGGTATCCCATGTGGAGCATAAGCCACCTGCCCAGCATTCTCCATTCAGCTCTGTCCTGAGCTTTCATTTACAGCTATTCCCAAGTGCTCTTCATTCTCTTCATGCCTATCTCCGATTCCCGACGCAATGTGTTATTAGGTCTTCCTCTTTACCTTTGGTCTTCAGAATTCGAAGTTAGTGCTTACCTTGAGACAGTTTGATGAGTTTCTCAATGTGTATTCTATCTACATCCAGTGTCTTTTCCTAATTTCTTCCTCTGCTGGATATTGGTTGGATTTTTCTTTTTCAGTAGAAGATTGTTCGTTGATAGTATCCGGTCAACGGATTCGAAGTATCTTACGCAGACAGACAGAAAACCCTGCTACTAAAACGCTAACCAGTAAAATCGGAGTTGATATCACTACTTAGTCCGCTATAATATTTGTTCAAAATGTCAAGGATTCTTGATCAGCAATAAGCCTAACGATATATACACATCAAATGGTTATTAACTCATTCAGACTTAAATTAAATCATCTGCATTCCTTCAAAGTCAATACCTTAAACGTCTAACTTTAGTACTCGTGATAATACTGGGTTAGGTGCAAGCATCATTTGAAATCTTATATTCAGACGTACAGTTAGCATGAGAACTTGTAATGATGATATATATTAAGTAAAATAGTTGAAAGTGATGCAAAGTTAAAATTCCACTTAGTATCTCTAAAACTAGAAACATAATAATGTGTGTATACATTACCTAATAACATCAAAAATTTCTGTTTCAATGATTTCATTTAGGTAATAAAGAACTCAGATACCTATTGTTTTTGTTTTGTCATCATAGGATAGTGTTCGACCGGAAGATGCATCCAGACGATTTATAATATCATATCGTCTATCTGATGATATGATATCAATCTTTGAAACCACAATGAGAAATTCTGGTTTTCCTGGAGGATCATTTCTTAAACGATCAAGGTAAAACATCAGTAAGCTTGTTTTAATAGATTTTAGTATTAAGCCTAGTTAACAATCATAAGGATGTTGGTGAAGTACAGTTTAGGTATGTACAACGTTCTTTGGTTATAAAGACAACTTTCATTATTATTGCATTACTAGCTTTGAATAAACTATTTAACAGACAGACACATTAATGAAGTGTAATCTCTTACCTCACAACTCCGCCCGCAACTCTTCTAGGGTTGTTGCCAGGTCCCAAGTCCCGGGTAAAGGAGGAGGGTTGGGTATAGGACTAGCACCCCTATCTCGTAAAACACAAGCTTGCTAAAAAAACGCCAACCAGAAATAAAAACGCTAAATCTGAGCTAATTATAATGCTGCGTTCATGACTCATAAGGCAGTGAGGCACTTTTTGATCACGTAGATATAGTGAATTAGAACAAACTTGATTAGTTTAGAGTCTAATTGAAGCTACAAAATAGGATAGATTTATTTTATTCTACCAACATTGTCACTTGTTTTGTTCTCCTAACCCTCAACCAACGCAATAATAAAGAAAACAGCTTACCTGAAGTTGTATTAATCAAAAGTGAATTACCTTAAAGGTAGTAGTGCATTAAATAGTACTCGGAACGTCTAAATCAGAAAACATATTTAGGGTGATATCTTTATTAATCTAGTAATTCATTACATTAAACAATTGATTATGTCTGATATACTGTACAACTTTGGTACAGTTTATGACTTATCAATTCCTCTTTGAACTGCTGGATTACAATGAATAACTGAAACTTATTAAAATAAATGTTTCGGCCATCATTATTCTCTCATATTATACGCGAACAATGTTAACCCATACTTCATTACACGAGTAATTGATTTTAAGTCTTGATTGCTAGGATACTTGGCAATACAATTTAAAACATCTATATAGTTAGTCTAATAGATGTGAAGTACCAAAACTACTTCACAGTGAACATGCCTTAAAAGTAGGTTTGAATAAGGCACTGTTTTATTAACATTAACATCAGCCAAAAAATTATATACTGTGATTCAATTTTACGAAATCAGTAAAACATGAAAGAATCTCCAAGTATTTCATTTGTACGAGTCTCTGAGAATAAAAAGCAGTAGAAAAATGTATACAATCAGTTTGTTTTTAATCTGATTTGTAAAATAGTAATTCTCACCTTGGAATATAATCTAACAATAAAAGGTCTGGTTATTCCTAAGTGAGATTCATTAACTGGATATACTTGTATCCTAGCGTCAACGTTCACACTTCAATTGTAAGTAATTACTTTTTTTATTCCAAACATACTGTTATTTACTGAACCACTAAATCCTCAAATTAATGAAATTCAATTCAATCAACGAATAATTCATATCCTTATATACATTTACTTAAAGATGAATAATTCTTTGTTATGTCATATGTAACTTTATTTCATCATTGTTTCTTTCTTTCAATATTAGAGTTGCTAAACCTGGATGTTTATTAGATAATCCAATTTATTATGGCCCTACAGACTTTTCAATTGGTTCAAAAATTGATATATTTGGAACACGTTTCATTATAACAGATGCTGATGAATATGTTATTAAATTTCTTGAATCTAATCGTGATCAATTTTCTGATGAATTAATTAATTGTTTTCGTGAACATTTAACAGAAAAAGAAAATCAAGCAACAGTTGAACAACAATTAAAATCTAAAAGGAGTAAAGGACATCATGTTGATATAAGACGAGAGTAAGCTGAATTTAAAACGAACAAGATTGTGTCTATCACTTATTTTCTCGTAGTACTTTCGATTAATTTTTACATTCATTTATTAGATGAATGTTTCATATTAAGGTGTAATTGTGCATGATGGCTTCGTTCCAACCGCTTGGAGTTATCTGTAACTATATATTATAAACGGGTCAATGTAGTTCAGTCAAACGTGCCAAGTGAAAAATAAAACGAATGAAAATTAGAGCTTGAAATGAAATGCTCAATGTAAACTAATCTAATTTGTTGCACCAACTCATTAAATAAATGAGACAGTAATCAAAAAGGATTAGATGCAATAAATTTAGTGAAAAGTGAAAATGTTCTGTGTAACTGGGGTCGATTTTGGTGTGCATCAAGTAACATTAGTATACAATCAAACATTTTCTCGAAATCACTCTAACTGAAAATCTGGTATACCAGATTCTGTGGGTGTATGAGTTTCAGCTTTGTGTTCGATTCTATCATACGTCACACAGTGATTTGTTTACTTTTTCATCAAAGACTATAAAATTGGCTTTTAACATTATCTAATATACAGTTCAAAGAAGTCAAAATGCATTATTAATTTACATAAAAGCCATTATTGCTAGCATATGCTTAATGTGAAAATGTGATTATCGCATATCTGGGTTTAGAATTTTCCTCATAAGTGGATTACATGTGTAGATTATGTTATCACATTGGTGGGGCAGGCTATAGGTTTACTAGTGATTGATAAGATCAATGCTTAACAATCATCATAGAATATAAAAAATTTAGACCATTTTAGTTCTGTGTAAACCACTTCATGTAAGAATATTCTTCCTAATAAAAATTCCCTCCGGATTCAACAATTATGACTTCAAAATTAATGATCACAAAACAAACTTTAGAGCAAATGCATCATTTAAATTTGAAGGATTACGATTGTTAATGTGAAAATAATAACTTGCAATAGTGAATATATATATATATATATATATATATATATATATATATATATATGACATGGGGTAACAAAATTACAATCAAAGCAAGTGCTTACTCAAAAACTGAATATTACTAATAATGATGCTGATTAAGTAAGGATATGTAAAATAGAACGAGTGATAATCAAATTTTTCATATTTATTCAAGTCTACTGGTGATAATAATGATTTGAAGATCAAATGTTTAGTTCACAGATGACATAATATTTAGAATGAGGCTAATTTTACATTAAAAACAAGAGTGGAATGGCTGATATTCAGTTTCATTATGTGTTTATACAGCCTATTCTCCATGAGAAGTAGCAGGTGAATGATGATGATGTACTTACACTATGAATTATCATATTAATAAGAGGAATAATGGTAGTACATATATTTATAAATGATATAAACAAGAGAAAATAATATTTAGACAAGATAAACTTAAGTTATGGTAATATAAAGAAAGAAAAAGTAACGTACATCAACCTAACTAAGCGATTGTATAAGTAAGGTGAATATTGGCTTATTAAATCTTTGGTTAGTCACGCCATAAGAAGAGATTAAATGAACTTCTTTTGTTTACAAAGTTCTAGCCTTTTAACTTATATCTACAGTTTCTGCTGTTTGGAGGACCTTGAGTCTAAATGATCTTATCACGTAGCCATTCACAGGGTAGATTATTGACAAAAATTGATTAAAGTTAACTGTATGACCAGTTTGAACTAAATGGACTAAGATACAATATTTAATATCTTTGATAACGCCCTTCATCAGTCATACTGGTTGCCAGCACGGATAAGTTCTGCAGTATCTTTCGGTGTAACTCTCCATACGAGCAGTGGAGCTGATAAATACAAAAGTTGTGTTATTTTGTTATCAAAAATGACCCATATTTGCCAATCGGTTGCTCTGTCTTCGGATGTCTTTTATTGGTAAGCATTTGCATAAATAAATCAGATTTGTGGACAATTATCACTCTTAAAAGTAGATGTTAAACGAGTTTCTTTTCGATAAACAATTCTGTCTTCAGTAGGTGCATAGCTAGGGCCTATAGTATTCGGAAATAGACAAGGAACTACTGTTAATTATCACGGGGTCACAATCAGTATTCGATCAACTAATTCATGCAATCATTCACATCTATTATAACATACGCATATAACATATATGTTTCAAAGCTACCACTGATAATAATATTAATTGTTAAACTTAGTTAATTGTTCAATCCACTATCTATTTAGAGAAGGCGATATTGAGAATGTAATGAATGAAGTAAGAGTACAATTAAAGAAGATGGCAATTACAGATAAATGCAGAATTGATGATATGTTTCTTACATATAATAAAGACAGACATGGTTGTATTAATATTGAGAATTTAAAGGATATGTGTAAGAAAATTCATATTCCACCAGATGATGATATACTACAAGCGGTACGTTATTTCATGTGATTACAATTTATTTTACTGAAGTGATAGTGTCAGAGTAATTCAAACACTAATTTTAAAGACTAAAGACATAAGGTGTATATTGTTCTATTTCGCGTATACGCCTGTATACTCATTCTTATATTGAATAGATCCAATCGAGAGCACATACGTCACTGTTGCATTTACCAGATACACAGTTTACGTGTGTAGGTTAGTGATATTATTAGGCTGCTCAATTTAAAGTTGATGAAACAAGGTCCAAACCAGGGATTAATGACCGAAAGTCGGACAATATAACTAATGAGCCGCCTCTTTAAAGTTACGATTAGTAATCTTTAATTGACAAAAATAAAGTTAACCTGTAATAAAAATGTGGTAATGCAAACACCTCCCTCCCAAATCCCTTACTATGCCGGCTCGTGTATGTTAGTTTCCTTAGATGCAGACAAGATTATCTTGGGAACTTATCTTAAAATTTGATTTGATTATGAAAATATTCCAAATGCTCATCCACCCTGAATGATTAAGCAACTAACGTTAATTTGTGATATGTGCGGAGACGATCCATCGCCAATGGTGGTAACTGTCTTACTTCCGGAAAGTCTGAACTCCATCATTCACGACTTCTCACTAGAACTACAGCGTATTGAATTAAGATGGTTATATATATATATATATATGTAGTTGCACAGCAGATAAATGTGTAACTCTAGCAACTATACTAGGGTATATTTAATAATACTCTACACATACTGCAATCTAACGGGAAATAACGTCTTGAATTTTGAGCAAAATCGAAAGGCAGCCCAAGTAAGTCAAATTTTTTCAGTTCTATGGTGTTAGACAATTTCATCAAATCAGTAAATGATTAAACTCCTGTTGTGTTGTTTTCTTTTCATTAACTTACAGTTGCTAGATAAATATGGTACTGATGGAAAAATGTCATTGGAACAATTCGGAAAGTTTTTTGAATTACCATAATTCATATAGAATAATAAAATAATAACTATACGATTGTTTACATTAAGTAGAAGTAACCGTTGGGTAAGACAATAAGGACAATACCTCATATTACTACTTATATACATACTTGTTACACGTTAGTATGTTATTCACGTGATATCTAATGAAAATTACCCTAAAAACTAGAAATTATATCCATCATTTAGAAAGTATATGATTACTTCACTTAAAATACTTATATTGTATCAATTGTATACAGTCAGTTGAAATTCACTTACACTGACTGAAAACTTAAATACATTTATGATTGAGCATACAGTATTGTATTTTTATATTTCTGAAAAATATTTGTGGCAAGTTCTTAGTAGTATACATCATCGAATTCCGTTTCAAAGCCTTGATAGTCATTTCTAGAGAATCTCTTCAATGATGTTATTATCAAGGTCAACTACTGTAAACAACTTGAATGACTATTACGTTAATTTTAGTCTTGAAATCTAATATGAATTCCTTGAAATACTCAGAATGAACATTTTGGCATAACTAAGAAAAATGAACGATAACCACTTCATTATATTTAAGGGTGAGGGGGGACAAACTTCGAAATTCTTCACTGGTATGTATATGTAAATCCCTTGTGTTAATAGAATAAAGTTTACTACATATTTTCTAACGAGGAAGTCATTACTTGAGAATACTTCAATACATTATGTTAGAACAACACGAAGCTTATTCTGATTCAAATAGCTATATATTTATGGAGCATGAGATAGAACAAGTGATTAAATGTCATTTTCAACAGCTGTAAGTGATCACTGTGCACGAGGTTTCATTGTTTTTAATTCAACTACAATGTGCTTTAAAGGAAAGTAAAAATAGTACAGAGAGCAATAGAAAGATTTAAGTGGGTTTATTATAAACCCCTACCTTTATGTCAGTTAGTACCCACGTGAAGGGTTTACACTGTAATTAACTGACAGAACATGGTATCTATCTATAGTTAGCATTCGCCTTAATATGCTACACAGAACTCCCCTGATCGCCACTAACATCCTGCCAGTGTTTACCCGTTTGCCAGTACTTGTATCAGGAGTGGGACGATAGTGAGGTGTCTCTTGTAGACAACCAGTATTACAACAATGCCACCTTCCCACTAACAGAATGATAGAGTTTGGAAAGGTTAGCACTGAAAATGCACACCCCACCTTATTCAAGGGTTGAGTGTGATCAGACTAGTAATTTCTCATAGGACATCACAGTCACGCCCTCACATCATCAGGACCACCTGTAACCTGGTTTTCTGTTCAGGTTCCTTAAGAGGGACCTTTAAACAGTGTGGGCAACCATGAAGTGATAATTACTAACATACCTGCAACATCGCACAAAAATACCATGTATGTAAATTAATTCCTCATTGTCTAATATTTCTGCTTCCTATTATCAAACCTCGACCTCATCGTAGGCTACCACTGGCAACGATTTCGTTTCACAATATATTATCATAGATCTGCTGAAACTGGTCTGTAAACTACACTTCAATGTCTGATAATTAAACCTCGCTCTATCACTTTACCTCATTTTCCCAATAAAAATGTGCCGACATCATTTGCTCTTGAATCATCTGGTGTTTCGATGACAGAAGTTAGTAGTTTTATCAGTATACGTACTACACAATTTTATGGATAGATACCTGATAAGGTCCCCTACATACTGTTCACTTGAACGGTACAATAGGAAGTATGAAAGATATGGATACAAGTCGTTACCTCCTCGCCATTTCTGCCTATACACTTCCCACTCAGACCTAGTACTCATTACAGGCGATTTTAATGTCAAAATAGCTAGCTTAAACAAGACTGAAGGATAACTAGACAAGTCTTCAGATATTCAAGCTCAGATAACAGTGACCGTGTTCCACGATAGTGCTCAGACAACTGTTTACTGCCAGGAACCGTAAAGAAAGACAAGTTAGCGATCCGTTACAAAGACTCGTTCACTCAAATAGACTGTACCTCCATTATTAATAGTTGGACAGATCGGATAGAAGACTGCCACTCGTTCAGTGCATTTTCAAAATCTAGAGAACACGTTTGCAATCATTTAACAGAACGCAGGAAAACCACAACAAGTACACCGATTTGGGGCCACCTGGGAAACGAGGAAGGAAATTATAAACTACTCACTTAAGCAATGATGTAAATTGGTAAGACAGCCAATCAGCAGTAAGATAATGACTAGAACCAGTGGATTGTAGTGGTTACATGATAGACAACCTCTCGAAAATACCATCCCCATCAGGCTTCGGACACTACGAGGGACAGAGACAGACTAGATCTAGGTTAGTCTGAGGAGAGGAGCGAAAGCTGAACTAACTCACAGATATTAAGGATAAAGTTAGCAATCACGTTGGCCGACTGGCCTCCCTCACTGACTGTCCCAATCTGAGAACCAAAATATTCCTATAACAACCACAGAGTTTCGGGTAATATAGTGCGAACCCAGGAAAATTAGGCTGCGGCTGAGATGTTGCAATCGTCCTTCATCAGGTTCTAGAACGTGCGCACTTATCCACGTTTGATGTTATATCTCTTGATCTGGAAATATTCGGCCTAGGTAAATCGAAACCCAGGGTTGTTTGTCATGACTACTGAGTAAGCGGTGTTGGAGTTAAGTCCAGGTCACTAGGGAAATATAGTCAGTCAGTCAGTTACAACGTAGAACTTGGTACATCAGTTCAAGTTGCTAACCAAGCTTGTCAATCGTCACCGACTGTAGGTTAGGGGATTTAGTTAAATTCTTGTGCCCAGCTACCGCGTATGTGCGTTGACGAGTAACCTAAGACGGAAGCCAGGGCGGCCGAATCTAAACTTAGCACGAGTCGACGTAACCTTTGACTGTCGGTCTGGGCATGGTTATTAAGTGCAAACTACCTAGTTGTGATAAATGCCACTACCTAAATACTGATCATGTTGCTAGACAGATACTTAAATGCCTCCTAGACTTCGCTTTGTACATGACTGATACGATGATAGTTATGTTATAAACTGCACAAGCTTGTAATTTTCAGCATTCTTCATATATTTACAGTTGGATAGATAATCGAACAAGTTCAGAAAACGTTACCCTATGTATTTAAGGAATGTGAATCATATTGGTCTGTTTTTTGGCCAAAAACGTGTATAATAAAAGATACCTTGAGTGTCAAATAGGTTATAGCATCTTTTATTAGACACTGAAGTGCATTATTATGCATGTTTTACTGAATCAGAGTATTTTATGCTAATATTATCAGTAAACTTTAGCTCCAAAACCAAGTGGAATGCTTGCATGATTTCTTAAGATGCTTATATCTTTATGAAATAACAACAGTAACGACAACTATAAGTAGAGTAAAGTCATTTCGAAGAAGTCCGAAAATCAGGAGTATCAATAATGTTTAATTGAAATAATAATAACAAGTTATATAATATAAACTGTGCAGTGAATAGACGGAAAAAAAACGAAGGATTTAAACTCTTAAGAGAAAATAACCAGCGACAACAATTCTCTCACAAAACAAACAATACTTTTTGGACATGAACTAAGTATAGAAAAAAAGTGAAATTATCTTTCGGAAATGCATAGTTTACTTTTTTGTACACTGCAGCAGACAGATTTGGAAATTGTAAGACTGTATTTTTATAAGCGCTAAAATACGAAGTTTTCAGGTGATGTTTATGAAAAACGCAAGTAGAGAGTAAATATCTTAGAACAAGTTGTAACAAGGGCGATCGAAAATAATAATAAAACAGCGGAGGTCGGATAAAAGTAGAACAAAGCACTAGAAGCAACAACAGTATGATTAACCAAACATGCTATCGCTTATACGAATATTTATAAAAAGTTAAGGAGAATGAATAATACTATGCTTACCAGTATCAGAGTGACGGACAGAATGAACAAAATTACGCAACCAAACAGAAATGAAAGTGCCCAGATTTATAGAATGAACACATGTAATTCAAAAAAGGCTGATGATAAGGAAAATGTAAAGAAGCATATGCACATCTCTGTACATAAATGTAATTTAGTTAATGACAATAATGTATAGTGATATATAATGATAGATTACATAAAGTAAATGCAAAATATTGATAAGAAATAAGAAGCAAAAGAATATGATAATTATTTTATAAGTAATAACGAATGCGTAATAGTAAGTAGGCAAAAGATGCTCGCAAATACAATAAATCTTGTTTAACACAAAATGATAAGGAAAATTAAAAATAATAATGATAACTGTGATAAAAGTAATATCAATTAAAATATGCAAGATATATTGAAAGTGATTATTATAATGCTAGTGATAATGAAATTAAAACAGGAAATCTTTAATGTCAAGAATGGAAATAAAATGAAATTACTCAAATATGGTTTGTGGATTTTTATACGCGATTGAATGGATGAGTGAGTGAAGAAATACAGATTATATTGTGATTATATAACTACCGTGTGTATACAGTAT
Source organism: Schistosoma japonicum (assembly GCA_025215515.1). Lineage (NCBI taxonomy): Eukaryota > Metazoa > Platyhelminthes > Trematoda > Strigeidida > Schistosomatidae > Schistosoma > Schistosoma japonicum. The sequence goes on from CM046061.1 coordinate 77,501,007, forward strand.
ATGTGAATGTAGTGGTGTGCATGTTACAGATGAGATGATTACTCTCTGTCGAAAAGTCCGTTACGATCAGAAAAAGTGATTATTGCAAATGAAAAATGAAACAGAGAAGATTTACCGTAATAAACAAAAAGTAACTTATAAAAAAAGCTTTGTTTTTTCCTTGTGAAATACAAAATAAGTAAATCCGATTGCTGCTAAAAAAACAATTGCTAATTGTTTAAAGTGAAATTGTGACCTAAAGAAGACTGTAGTATGTCAATTTTGAACACCATCATCAGGTGTTGTAAGAGGAGCTGCCAAAACTTTTTCATATAACCGGAATCGATCAACTATTAATGGTCTAACATCATCCTGAAAAATGTAAATAAAATCGGATTCATAACTATTAGTTGGTTAGTGATAAAATTTTCAGGGAAAAGAAGTCGAAAAGGAGTATATTTAATACAGCTAGATAATGGCATGAGTTTCGAATGACAATATTCAGGAAAAGAACATTGCATCTATACTAAATTTATTATATTCCAGATTAATATTAGCACAGATAAAAGACAAAAATCAATAGTAGCCCTATATATTAAGTGTTCGGATAAAGTGCCAACTACCAAGTGAAGTATGGGGTATGGCGATTAGAATAGGGGGACAAATAGCATATTATAGAACGATTAATGTAGCATAAACTCCAGGAAAATAATTCAAAGAAAAACTGATACTTACTAGAGAATATTAAATATTATAGTAAATCTGTGACATGAACGTGGTATACATAGGAAATCTCAGTTCGAAATAACGAAACATCAAGATAGTAGCATACACTTACGGCTTTAGTTATTTCTTTTAAGAATGGAAGAAGTTTGAGGAGTTCACAGTCATTTGAATCAACAAACCAACTCTCGATCGGGACACCATTGTCTAACTAGTTTGAAAGCGTGAAAATAAAAATATAATCAGCATTATTATATTGAACTTTCGGTTTACCACATAAAAATGAAATAACTCAGTAGCTGTGTTAGAAATGAATTGTATATACTACAGGGACACAGAATGATAGCGCTTCAAAGATGTACTACTGAGTGGGGCATTTGTTACCGCATGTACTGAAGGTTGCATTACGTTCAAGTATCAGATTGATAGTGTGAACCAAGATCTGATGACAACACAATCCATATGAGTTGTAAACCAGTTAAAAACTAACAATATCTGCAGTTAATCATTTTCTGTAAGTGGAACTTTAGTTGTTCATGCTTGGTGGTTGCCTTTGATGGATATCATTCAACAGAAAAGTAATTAGCAAAAATATTTTTAACTGAATACTGTAATCACATGTACGAAAACAGGTATTAGCGTAAACATTTACAACAAACTAAATACCTGATAGCCGAACGCCTGTGGAGAATTGTCGATAATCACAGTTTTGCGTAGGTCACGACCTAGGACTCGTAAGTCTTTAACGTAATTACCATTTACACAGACACAGTGTTCACGAAACAATCTATGCCTAAAACGGGAAAATGTATGAGTGATTCAATATTTTTGTTAAAAGCGAATAACAGATCTCGATCAGAAAACTGAAAAATAAAATATAAAAAAATACTGGGAACATGTTATAGGGATTTAAACGTGGATATAAGTTCGAAACCACATTATTGATTATCAGTACCTCTAAAAACCTATCTTATCATCAGATAAGTGGTATGGTAGGAACATATACAACCAGTGTGTCAATACATCTGTAGTTACAAGAGATACTGAAGTAAACTTTACCCTAAGGCATCTGAAGTAAGTAAATATACTCATCGAGATAAGAATCAACTGAAGCTAAGAATCAAACAAGACTACTTAGTCTTATAAAAAGTTTGGATGACATCTACCATGTCACTGATTGCGACATTGTGTTTTAATCCGAGAATTAATAATAAACAAACAGAGAAACAGGTTTGCAATCAACAAGACTTGTTGTTGATAATAAAAACCAATGAAATGAATTTTGGTTTCTGGGTTGATGGAACAATAAGCATGAAATGTGGCACAGATTTATGAACAAACACTCACTTTATCCACTTCTTTTTAGGATCAATCAAGTTAACTAGACGATCAGCGTATACTTTTGTACTGGCTGTAAAAAGTACAACTTCGAAGTATTCAGATACGTTGGAAAGAAATTCGTATAAGTGTGGTCGAATTCGGACATAAACCTAAAAAGGGTGAACAAGAAATAAAATAATTTGTTAATAAAATCAGTATAGTAGTAGAATAATGAAACCAATATGTTAGTATTAATGTGGGAAGAGTAATTTACAATAAAATACATTACATAAATAAAGTCGAACATAATTTTTCAGTAGCTAATAGTATTAATGGAAAACCTAGGATAAACGACATACTGATGTCACAGAGTTGGTTTTATGTAGAAATACAGTAAATTATTCTTACTGAAGTGCAACGAAATTAGATGACTCATTATGCAATTCAGTGACTGTGAGGTGTTTACTATGAAGTTATCGATATAATTTATGAATTAAAAACAAACACTACATGCAAGCATGTTCGGGATGCGGTTTTCCCCCTCGAAATGCAAAATGTTGCTTCAGGATTGGGTTGCATCGGCACCTGAACTAGTGATAGGGAGTGAAGTAGTCGAGCGTGTAGACCGCTTCACGTATCTGGGGAGTCTCATCAGTGCTGATGGCCTGGTGACTGACGAAATCTCAGCACGGATACAGAAAGCTCGATTGGCTTTTGCCAAGTTGCGTCACTTATGGCGCAGGCGAGATATCCGCTCGCTAACCAAAGGACGAGTGTACCGTGCAGCAGTTCGCTCTGTTCTACTATACGGGAGTGAAACATGGTCGTTAAGAGTAAAGGACATTCGTAGGTTACTGGTCTTTGATCATAGGTGTCTCCGAAGCATTGCTCGAGTATCGTGGGACAACCGAGTGAGCAATGCTGTCGTTAGGAAACGGGTTCTAGGAAAGGAGGGCAAATCAATAGATGAAGTATTGAAACTTCATCAGTTGAGGTGGTTGGGATATGTGTCCGATAGCTTGGCATACAAGTAGAATTTTGTGAGATTATCTTACTCCTATTTTCACTCACTACATTAGCAGGGAGATACTCATTTGACATGAAGAAATGAAGAATAAGTAATTATATGGTAGTTATAGACAATCGACAGGAAGCCCTGGATTAGATTACCAATTAATCAGCATTTACTGTCAATGTATCTTTTGAGACAGATTATACTAACATTCCCCCAATCTTCAACTCAAAAGTGAATTCACCTGAGGTCATTTTGAGAGACATTGAGCCATGATATTTTAGAGTTCTTCATTATAGAATGATGACACTTATATACACACCGGAAGCCTATATTTTACTGAATGGTGACGGTACATCTTCACACCTATTTTCGTAAATGATAGTTCTTATGAAGTGATGCTATATTCTGATCTGAGCAACGTTATTCGATAGTTTGGATATTAGGAAAATAAAATCTGATGACTCACCATGTACACGACACCCTGGAAAACAACTTGGAAAATAAACTGAGCATCCAAAAGTGGATTTAGACTACAGTGAACTAAAGTTTCATCCAAATCAAGGACTAAGCAGAACTCTGGAGAGGAGCGAGTCTTTTTCGGTAGCGCAGGTGGACGACAAGTAATATCGGAAGGCAGTGGTGGGAGGCTGCGTATAAAGGCATATCTGGAAACGAAAAGAAATGAAACTTTCGCAATAAAATATACGGAAAAGTGAAACTTAATTTTAAAACTACAGCAGCGAACGAAGATTTCCACCGATACTAAGTGGAAATATTTTCAATTTTTGAGTATTCTAGGATGATATTAAGGACTAAGAATTAATTCACTGAACAACTAGACATCAATTAAACCATGCATTCAAGTGCGCTTTCTTGGACGACGAAGCATTAAGTAATATGATACTGATGGCAAGGTTAAAATTTATGATCAACTTAACATTCCACAGACTATTTAGAATTATAGGTTTGCTCTGGTTTTTCAACTGCTACATAAGTTTAGTTTATAACAGGATACTCAGCGTCGGAAAATAAAATTATTTACACTATCGTATTTAGCATAAACTACTTGGTCATTATCATAATTGACGGGTAGGAAATGGAGATCACATTATCGTACATATTTGGTTGAATAAGTATAGTAACGTTACAATTGTTTTCATTAAGATAGGACGTTTGGTGCAATAGGGTGGCAAAACAAGCGACATACGAATGAGGTGAAAATATTATGATAGGAAAGATGAGTAGATGTCAAAATCTATGGATAAATAAACAAGACTAACATACTATAAAAATCATAGTTCAGTGAAAAACATGGAAATTTCATTTTGGTTGAGCTAAGTCATCTTGTTGATATAGAAAACATGACAGGAAAAAAAACACAATTGTCACCGGTTCTCATTTTAAGTTGCAAGTGATAAAGCTCTCAGTATTATTTTAAACACAAGAATAAAACACTAAGCTTAGAGAATGTAACTTTATTAAAATATTCAAAAACTAAGTGTAAGATATGTATTAGAAAGATCATTTGCAAAAATAGAACTAGTTAGTGATTAACGACGTAGAACCTGACAAATATGTGCCAATTAACATTGACGACGCGAGGTGAAATTTTCAGGAATAACAGAGCAACAGATTACAATATTGAAGAATAAAGTAAACAGGTATATGAAGGAATAATAGGATTTAAATGATGATAGAGAGGAAATACACTTACGCTACTATAGTCGATTCTGAGCCTAGTCACCCAGTGTCTCAAACCACTGATTGAGATCATAATGCGGACCTAAACAAAGTAATCGGTATTTACAACGGTGGCCTAGACCAACCGTCAAAGACTTTATGAACTGATCCACGTCTTGATTTGACTGCATTTAGGTTTTTTCCATCCTACATTAGCGGCAGTCAACATCGCGAGACGAGATAGGTTGTAGTCGGATCAGTTCGCTAACAAAAATAAGCACGGATGTGCAAGGGGAAATTCTGTAGCTACTATATTTGTCAGATTATAATAAAAGGCTACCTGACTAGTCTTAATTAAGTCATTATAAGTTAGTCTGTTTATCTATTTTGGTAAAGAAATGTCGAAACGTACGCATCAGCTTCTTCGAAATCTGCTTCATCACACTCCTCAATTGCAGAGATTTCAGTCGAAAGTTCTTGTGGAGGAGCGATGGAAGACGAAGAATCACTTGGCTCACTTTCTGCATCAGAATGTTGTGCCGCTTCGTCGCTAATGAATCCAACCTCACTGAACAAACGAGTTTTCATATCGTCAGATGAATCGACTTGATTTGAATTACTAACCAAGTTTGAAAAAGAAAACTGTTCAGTGCACTCAATTAGCGTAATATTTGAGTTTGGTTTCACAGGTAAATAACGGCTTGTAGTAATTTCCATTAACGATTCTACTTTCGATGTACCTTGTAGCTCTGATAAAGCATGATCATTTTCTGAAATACAATGAAAGTTTTGGCAATCACGATACAGTTCTTGACTGTTAACAGTCTCAGAAGACGGAACAGGTATGCGAAATGATGAGGATAAATTTGGAGAGTCACTGGAGTTAGTATGGTGAGTTTTCATATGAGATGAATTTTGATAACAACCTGAAGGGACATGGTTATCAACACCATCTGACAACTGAAATGTAACAAAAATGTATTTAGTTAGTGATATCAGCAGTGAACTATAATTATGAACGGATGAAAAATATGTTAAGCCAAAAGTTTAGCAGAATAAATTAACATGAAGCTAACGCCTTTAAAAAGGATTTTGACTAAATCAGAAACAAATGAATTCTAGAGTTCATGAAGAGATTCAAATGAAGGACTGATGTCTACTTACAAACCATAAAATTACGACAAAATATGGAAACAATAAAAGGATAACGGATATTAATGACATAACATGAACTCACATTTGGGTTAGTAAAATTCTGAGGTTCTGGGATGGGCGCTTTGTAGATATGTCGCGCTCTCGGTTTGGTAACTAAAATGTTAAGGAAATTAATTGAAATTGTCATTGATAAAAGGGCAATCCTTAATGAATAGTAACAGAAAAGAAGTTATGTATTAAAACGATAGTATTCATAAGGAACTGTTGGAAATTGTTATTTAAACCGGTTTTCCTACTAAACTCAAAATTATAACCGTTCCCCTACAGGTGGAAACTAGAGAATAAATTATTGGTAACAGTGAAGTGTATAGTCAAATCTTTAAATAAACAAGCCGATCATCATCGACTGAGTTGGTTGGGGCATGTATTACATACGTCTAACCACTATCCACGTCATTGACGTTGGTTAATGTATGAGCAGTGCAGAAAAAACTAAGACAGGCCAAACTAAAGAGCAGCACCGGTTCATTAGGTCAATAATCGCTAGTCTGAATAGTGTTGGTAAACGCAGACTACATAGTTAAATTCAAATGATAATCTTGGCCTGTGGTCGAACTCACTATATGATGGCGCAGGTGCGCGCATTTATTGTCTTCTAGACCTTAAATTCTATTCATACACCTGTCTCATTCCTTATTGCTTAACTATAATGCAGTATCTCGTTAATTTGAACTGGTTGTAGAAATGTTGTAAAGCAACTCAGACCGATGAGCAGAAGTCAAGTTGTACATGACTAGCCTAAGTGTAATGAAGTAATAGTCACATATGCTTTGACACGAGGATATTTAACTATTAGTTCCCTATTAACATGAAATCACGCAGATACCAAGAATCTTAGTGGACAAGACTGTGAAATAGTCATCAATTCTCGTTAGCTAAATCTATGGCAATTTACGTCGTTTGAAGTCAAAAATAATGACGTAAGTCTGATCACTTTAAAACATGTGTAAAAAACTGCATGAACAAATAGTTATGCATCGCTTTCATGAAACGGCTTCTTGATTAGAATGTTCGACGACTATATACACCGAATATCGATTCAAAGGAATTATTTTACATCACAAAAGCGTCGACATTCGATAACACATCCGTGTGTTGTGGAGGCTGACATTGAAAGTATTGTGACTTAAGTATAATGTCTACTATCGTAGTGTGTGAACCACTCGTTGAGTATGGAATGACGTCGAAAGTATGGGAAGCTGATTTAAGATACAGAGCCGTTAAGTGCAGGGGTATTAAACTTGAGCAAACGGACACATCAAAACGACTGCGCAAAAGGCACCTGTCGTCATTAGGCTGAAGTACGTAAGGATATTAATGACGGTCTGAAGTAAAAGTTGATGACAATTATATTGATAAAGAATCAACAACACGTAACACAAGTGATAATCCACAAGAACCTGTAATCCTGGAGGTTGTTCCCAAAGTCTTGCAGGGAAGATCAGTTTGGTGAGACTTAGCAATTAACTGAAGACTCAAATATGACACCACATAGCAAACTGAGACAGAGGAGTAAAAGATTCCCCAACTAGTTGGCGCTATTAACACAAATGTCATTACAAACCATCATACCAGGTCTACAAAAGTAATAAGAGCTGAGTAGTCTACAAATTATCTACGTTTCCTGGAGTCGCAAACATATTCCTACCAAAATGCACAAGTAAACCCACTCAAGTAATTTACCAGATATTTGTTGACACTGACTGAGCCAGTTTTGTGGAAGGGCCGATGATACTGTTTAGCAATCCAGACGAATGTTCTGTAACGAATCTGTAACCAAGCGGCCTAAAACAGTGAAACCAAACCCTAACTGCAGACTACTTGGCATTTGCTCAGCACTGGCAATTACAGACCTACCTATAGGTGAATTTCGATCATGAACATAATAAGCCAATTAACACCAAACAAATTATCTGTATACATGCTAATTAATTATAAAATGACCACACTTGAAAGTTTTACTATAGGAACTTACGTGACGGTATCCGTACTGGTTTGCAACTAGGTCTACGAAAGGAGGAAATGAACTTTCGGCGCTTTTTGTTCCTGACTGACGACATCATAGTGTCTTTTAATTTCTTGGACCCACTGGGATGCCACTTAGTATGCCAACTGTGAACTTTGCGAAGCATTAAAGGCTATCCTGGAGAAGAACGTAAAATTATATCCACTCGAAAGGATACTGTAAAGTTTTTTTGGCTGATTATCCGTCTAGCTATCTTGAGAAAAACTAGACTATAAAAAAAAGTTGGTAGTCTCGTAACAAATCAACACAAAGTATCACATCTCAAGCACTAAATTAAACTACAAATTGTGTTTGTAGATCAAGTCAGTTATAAATGCTAGCTCCAATCATAACTTCGACTGACAATAGAATATAATCCAACTAGGGCAATATCGCCAAAGACAGGTAATTTGAATACTGGCGAACCACATTTACGAACGAACTTAAACAAAAAACGTTTTTTTGCAAGAAACTTTAAAAGCTGTGTGACAGCCTTACAGGGCTTCAAGAATTGTTAATTGCGATCGCAATTTGATGTTACGAATATACCATTCAGTTTGTGCAAAATGGTGCTTCGTGATGGTTCTATTTGGTTGCAATCTGAGTAGATATTTTTACTTAAATGGTTTCCGTCTATAGTTATAATATATCACTATTATCTCCATGCAGATAAATAGGTATATGAAACACAAAGATATGATGTAAATTATTGTGGGTTAAAGATATTCTGTTTTAAGTCTTATAATGATCTCGGTTGAATTAATCTGGACTATTTCAACTTGAAAGGGATCCAAGGAAGCAATTTCAAGGTACTTTAGTGATTTCTTATGAACATGTCTCAATGCGGTCGAAACTTTTGTGGAGTGGCATTACACCTCTATTAGAACCACATTTTTATAACTATGCTGGTATCACGTCTGGATATATTTTTCTCTATAATCTTTTCCAGAACCGGTGCCAACGATTTGACTTCTGAGTCGCGCGTTTTAAAAAATGATTATAAACAAGCTTAATTATTTAAAACTGCACGTCAATCTTTGTTGCCGGTTGCTTAAATACATTACAATAAGAGTAACCAACGGCTAATTTATCTCCCGCCGATTCAATTTTAGTGTATGTATACTGAAATAGGCGCACTGTCCGTGTGACTACACTCCACCTCTAAAATACTGTAGGATGATTGCTCAAAATTTATCTAACTGTGGTTAGTAACTGTGCGTTTACTTTTAAACTAAGGGGATGTCTCTAATCTGTCTGGAAGAGATAAAACCTGATATTAAGAACAATACGGTGGACTTAGAAACTCGAACACCAAGCAAGAATAACTTCTACAAACGCGCTCAAAAGCCTATGATTTAGACAATACGCCAGACAATCTAGCTTTGCAAACGCAATAATAATAATGTAAGAAAAAGAGTGAAGCAGTCCTTGAAATCACTTAGGCTGCCATGAACATCGTGAAGATAGCCAACAATACTAGCACACACTCGTGAAATTAGTGTCTACCCTCCCCATCCGAAGAAAGTGAAGTCTCTTTATTTAGATGCTCTTCCTCAATTTTGTTGCTGTAACAAATCAAGACCTTTTATACGATTGCACATCATCCACAGATCATACAAAGGCTAGGCAATTCACTGTTTCAAAAAGGGTAAACAAGGCAAGACAGGAATGTCACAAGAATAACCGTTGATAATGCGTCAAATTCTTCAGGCATTATTGTCTATGAAGCATATCAATTCTTAGGTATTGGTTAAGGCTTAGAAACCTCTGTAAGGCCGGAGTTTTTAAGGCTAAAACTTTTTCTCGTTGTTCGTCATTTTTATTTTGTGTTGGGCTCTACATGTGTTTTGATCTGGCATGCTTTGTCACCCTACAAAATGTGGTACTTCCTACTTTTATTGTAACTTGTTGCGTCTCCCCCAAAAAGCTAGTAGTTGGTACACTTGGTTTGTTTTGGTTGACGTTAATACATTCGCTAGTACACATTGACTACAGTTACATACTTATGAGTCATCTCTCTTAAAAAAAAGCTAGTCAAAGCCTACAATGTTCAGTAAGTAACAAATCTGGAAATAAACAAACTTCTAGATGTTGTTGGCCTTGCCTGTAAAAATGGCTTGTTCCTGAGATTAGAAAATGAATTATTATTATCAATCAGGAAATCCTCCTTCAAGGAAAACCAGACCTCTACGCTACTGACCTTGATGGTGATACTTAGTAAGTTATAATTAATAAAGATCACCCACATACATAACTATTTATAGCATCTCCTGCCATACTGTGGACTAAATTATTGACTATCAACTTCCCTTCATAACTACTGCAACCTCTCAAGATTAACTTTCTATCAATTCTCATTTTACTCAGAAAACTCGTCTGAACATTACTATTGTAACTTTACGTGATAGGAAACCTACAAAAGATAACAATTTACCCCTTACATTATGAACTGTAATACCCAAGTCATCACCAATTTAAATAATTGTTTTTCACATTGCTTAAATAATCAGAAAATTATAGCTGTCAAATTACTGCTGTTCTGTTAAGTAGTTTTTTTCTTTTCTCTTTACAGCAATTAGAGGTCCATTCATACTACTCAAAAGTTGAACATCTGTATCACCTGTCATAAATTATATCCCTTGATATGATTACTTGAAATCACTCTGTTAATCCCGTGTATCACAAGGTCGTCCTAAGGTCATGTTTGTAATGGACTCTACATGAATAACCAATTTAAATCACCTTTATTTTTGCATAATCCCTGCATATTACAGAACAACAAGTTTGTCCAACCATTAAACCTTGTTATTGTCTGATACAATTTTGCTTGTAAAAATGGCCTACTTTTAATAACAATCCATCAATGCTTGTTACCCCATATAAAGCATAGGCCGCCTAATAGTATTCTCCAACCAACTCTGTCCTCAACTTTCCTTAGCAGATCTTCACAAGTGTTCTTCATTCTCTTCATGCATGTCTACAATTTCCGATGCAAGGTGTTCTTGGGTCTTCCTCATTTTATCTGACCTTCAGAATTCCATGTTAGTGCTTGTCTTCTGACAAATTTTGATCATTTACTCAATGTGTGTCCTATCCATCTCCAGTGTATTTTCCTAATTTCTTCTTCTACAGAATTTTGGTTGATTTGTTCTCTAGAATAGGAGGCTGTTGTTGATATTATGTGACCAATGGATCCAAAGTATCTTACGTAAACAGTCTTTTATAAATATTTGTATCTTCTGAATAATGCTATTCGTAGTTCTCAATACAGGTCTCATCTCCATACAACAGGACTGTCGTCACATTCGTATTGAAAATTTTGATTAATATGTTAACTGACAGTTGGTTTGAGTTCCAGATGATCTCCCTCAGTTGTAGAAATACTGCCCTTGGCTTCTCGATCGGCGCCATCACATCTACATATGATCATATTCTCCTTGTTTATCAATGAAATCGCCCAATCATGTAAAGATTTCTACATCTTCCAGAATTTTTCCGTCAAGTGTAACTGTATTAGTGTTTGTTGTTTTGTATCAAAGAATCTTGTTTTTTCCTTTGTGAATGTTAAAGCCTAGAGCTGGCTGCCGAAGCTACTACTACATTTGATACTATGTGTAGCATAGAAGAGCTATAACATTTGCAAAGTTTAAGTCGTCTGGTTGCATTAGTGCTGTCCCTTGTATTACGAGATTGCCTTGAGATACTGCAGTCTTCATGATCCAGTCAACCACCAGCAGGAAGAGGAAGGACGAGAGTAAGCAGTCTTGTCTAACACCGGTCTTCACTTCGAATGAATCTGTCAGCTAAACTCCATACACGATTTTACAGTGTAGTCCGTCGTAAGAATTCCATATGATTTTGAATATCTTGAGTACACCATAATGTCGTAAAAGGCTCCACATTATTGAATGCGTTTTCGTAATCGATGAAGCTATGTAAAGTGATGAATTCCATGTGATTGATTGTTCAGCAATGAACAGTATAATCGTGATTTGGTCGATACACGATCGGTCCTTACGGAATTCGACTTGTCGGTCTCGCAGTTGCGCGTTGACTGGATCTTTCATTTAATTTAGTAATACTTTTTTGAAGGCTTTACCTGGTATGGAAAGACGATTAATACCTCTATAGTTCTTGCAATCGCTAAGATCTTCTTCCTATGGTATCTTGATGTGGTATCATTCTTTCCAGTCTGTCAGAACTTGTTCTTCTTCCCCCCCAAGTCTTTTTGAAAAAATGTGGAATATCTTTGTAATTGATCCTACATCTGACTTCAGTGCCTTGGTCAGCTGGTATGTTGTCTGGCTCTGTTGATTTGTAGGATGGCCATTGTGGTTTCTTCGACTATTGATTAGTGGGTGTTTATAGGGAGATAAGTGGCTGATACTTTGATGACCTAATGCTTTTCTTCACTTGCTTGTTGATTTCTGTGTATTCGGCCTGAGCCTTGGCTTTCTTTGTTCTTGTTATTAATTACTATCTTCTTGCTCTTCCTTTTTTAGATCTTGTTCAGAGTACCAACAGTGATCCACTCTTTTAGTGATATCCGAAAATAAACATTATTATTACTATTAATATTATTTACTTTCCCTCTACACATTTATGCATGTTAGCCCCCTAAAAAATGAATCGGACTGCGTCTTATACATGGCTGTTCATGCAGAAACTCTCGTGATGGTATATCGCCGCAACTTTAATAAATAAACAATGCACTGATGAGATATTATTGCTTCATTACATACGAAGTTGGTATCGCCTAAGCAACTTAATCTCAACTCTGTTTGGCAACATACATAATGCATCAATAATTCGCCATTCAAACACATGAATATGGATTCCACCGTTATTGCAGAATATTCCCACTCAAATGTTTAGATGGCGCTCCTGTTCAAGTTTCAAGCAATCTCGGTTTTATCCGGCATCTGGACTTGCTCAATGACCCATTAAGCTTACTCTCAGCCATCTTCTGGAACTGTAACGCCTGGGTCGAGGAGCACGTGACTGTTAGTCTTATACGCACCATGGCACATTTATATCCTAGTACTGTAAAAGTTTATGTTGTTGCTTTTGTTCCCGATTCATATATTCATATGTTATGAATGTTCTGACAGTGACACATAATGAAAATCCTTATATGTATGTAAACTTATATCATTGTGGTTGTGCCTGTTAATTGGTATGCTCACATATTGCTAAGAAGAGAAAGAACTAGTTATTTTCATGTAATTATTCTTATTTTTGATATTTTTTATTAGTTGTAAAGTCGGCGGTAACCGGTTCTGCTTTTCATTTCCTCCTCTCTGACCTTGCTAATTGTGATTGGTTGTAGTGTCATTTTAGTGTGCTAATTACTCTAATTGCTACAAAGTCATTTTTTAACTATATATGCAGAATTGGGATTTGATAAAATCGAATCTCCCTAGTACTAGGTTCGTGTCTTCTTGATTTCGGCTTGTGGTGAGTAATCAGTTATTGAGTTGTTGGTCAAGGTTGCGATTATCAGTTGGTGTAGATAAATCAGCATATTAGATTTGCAGTATCATCGACCTTGCATCTTTGCAGCTAGCTGAGTCAATATTTTAAGCATGTTAGTATTTTGTGAGCGTGCGTCCATGTTGCTGCCTTAGCTTTTTACTGCAAACCAGCAGCTTATGGAGTTATCGCTGGAACAAACAGGTATTCAGATCAGCAGCATCTGCCTACCGTCAGTCGACGAAGCATTATTTCAGCCTACATCTGGAATCGGCTCCCAAAGTAAGACAGCATGTACAACGGAAGCATCTTTATCCAGAGTGCCTAGTGCTCCAGTGAAGCAAGATGATCCACTGGAGACATCTACCCAGGTCGATCCAAAGGTGGAACGTTTAGATGATAAGACAATGGCAAGAAACATTAAGCCGAAGAATGTTGGTATCATTGCCGAGGCACACTACAAGTGTTATAAAGTCATTGACTTCTCAAATCATCCAAGAAGTCGCAACGATACCGGCTTAATGATAACACATGCACAAGAAGATGAAGTGCTGATCTGGCTACAAAGAAAAAGCCCCAAAGCTTTTCACGGTGGAGGAGATTGGTTGTAGATTGTGGTTGTTGCATAAATTGTAATTAATCATGTTCCTTATTTTTTCTGAGTACTTTCTAGTTGTACACAACCGAACGGATTATGAGAACGCACTAGACCATACCATTATCTTTATCAAAAAGGGAGGTGTTATGCCGGACCACTAAAGATGAGTAACAAACTCTCAGAACTATGTTTTAAGAACACTATTTCAATTATTCTGTGTGTAATGTAAACATTTTGTTTCTGTGATTGTTATGTTCCTCTAATTCTATTCTCCCGTTCAGCATATTTAATGTCATTATATTGTCTCTTATAATGGACTACAGTTGATTAATTGTGTACAAGTTGTTCCTATTCACTACCACTATTTCTTCTGTTATTTATTAATGTTAATTTCCTAATTGGTTTTCTGTGCGGTCTGATTTTATGTATATATACAGGAATCCTTGAAATATAATAGGATTTTGTCCGGTTAGTCTATCGGCTCGTGTTCTTCCTTATTTCGGCTTAGGACTCAACGGGCATAGGGCAGACGCACAATTACTGACTAGGCACGCCTAATTTGGCATCCGGCCACCCACCCAAATTTCTTGCGTCATAACACATGTACAAAACGATACCAGAGGATAAAAGCTACTTATTTATTCTGACTTCTCTCTATACTACATAATTCTCCTGGTGAGTCCTTATTATAACATTGCAACAGTATTTTTATAGCGGATGTATAGTTCTGGACTCTAGCAGCTTGTGTAGCTTTCAATAAGATCTCTGCTATGGTAGAACTAATTCAAACCGAATTTTGAACACAGCTTAATAATCACAGAACAGTTATTTTCACCTCAATAAATACATGGGCTTAGCATCATAAAAGAAGAAAAGGTGAATATTCCAACCATCAGATAAGATGGTATGGGAAATATCTTTAATCACCTTTTGTTTCTTGGGCAGAACCTTCTTTTGTATAGCTGCACAGTAGGGTTATGACCAAAGTAATCAATCATCTATGATGTTTGGTGTGATTTTGACACTATATCTCAAGCGTATAATGCGTAGCTAACTTTGTTTCGCTAACAAAATATCTTGTTGTAAGGAAAACCTGATTTCACGCTACAAACTATGGTGTCAGTACCTTATAAATTAAAAGCAGTTCGTACATATATAAGCACTCATTACATTTAATATTACACTCTTCATTTATTTGGCGATCACTGTATTCATCTCACGGTTATATACAATACTTACTTACTTACGCCTGTTACCCCTCTCGGAGGAGCATAGGCTGCTCACCAGTATTCTCCATTCAACTCTGTCCTGAGCAATCCTTTCCAGATTTTTCCAGTTGCTGATCATCATTTTAGTGTCTGCTTCCAAATTTCGACGCAGTGTGCTTTTTGGCCTTCCTCTTTTCCGTTTACCGACAGGGTTCCAAGTTAGTGCTTGTCTCGTGATGCAGTCAAATGATTTCCCCAATGCATGTTCTATCCATTTCCAACGTCGTTTCTTGATTTCCTCTTCAGCTGGAAGTTTGGTTTGTTCTCTCCCAAAGTAGGCTGTTGCTGATGGCTTCCGGCCAACAGACATTCAATATCTTGCGTAGACAGTTGTTGATAAATACCTGTACTCTCCTGAGGATGTTTGCAGTAGTTCTCCATGCTTCAGCTCTATGCAGAAGAACTGACTTGATGTTCGAGTTGAAGAGTCTAACTTTGAGGTTGGTAGACAGTTGTTCGGAGTTCCATATATTTTTCAGCTGTAGGAATGCTGCCCTTGCTTTGCCGATCCTTGCTCTTACATCTGCATCGGATCCTCCATGTTCATCGATGATGCTTCCCAGGTACTGGCAGGTATCCACTTCATCCAGAGTTTCTTCATCAAGTTTAATCGGGTCGGTGCTCTCTGTGTTGAATTTAAGGATCTTGCTCTTTCCCTTATGTATGTTCAGGCCTACTGATGCTGAGGTTGCCGCTACGTTGATTGTCTTCACTTGCATTTGTCGGTGTGTGTGGGCTAAAAGAGCTAGATCATCTGCGAAGTCCAGATCATCAAGTTGCATTCTATTTGTCCATTGAATTCAGTGCTTACCCTCAGATGTAGAGTTTTTTATGATCCAATCAACCACTAGAAGGAAGAGGAAATGAGAGAGCAAACATCCTTGTCCGACACAGGTTTTCACTGGGAATGCATCTGTCATCTTTCCTCCATGCACGATTTCGCAATGTAGTCCATCGTAAAAATTCCGGATGATGTTGACGAGTTACTCTGGTATACCGTAGTATTGAAGAAGTTTCCATAGTGATCTCCTGTCTACGCTGTCAAACGCCTTTTCATAGTCGATGAAGTTGATGTGCAGTGATGAGTTCCATTCAATCGATTGTTCAACGATGATCCGTAGTGGTGCGATTTGGTCTGTGCATGACCGATCCTTACGGAAACCAGCCTGTTGATCTCGAAGTTGAGCATCTACTGAATCTTTCATTCTATTCAACAACACTTTGTTGAAGACTTTCCCTGGTACCGACAATAGTGTGATCCCTCTGTAGTTCTCACATTTGCTCAAATCTCCTTTACTTGGTATCTTGATAAGGTGTCCTTCTTTCCAGTCTGTCGGCATTCATTCTTCCTCCCAGATCCTCTAGAATAAAACGTGGAGCATCCTTGCCGTTATGTCTACGTCTGACTTGAATGCTTCGGCTGGTATATTGTCAGATCCTGCTGCTTTCCAACTTTTGATCTGTCTGATGGCTATCTTGATTTCTTCCATAGTTGGTGGATTGATATCTATCGGGAGGTACGTAGATGCTGTTTCGATGTCTCATGGGTTCGGTGGAGCTGGTCTTCTTAAGAGTTCCTCAAAATGTTCTACCCATCTGTTTCTTTGTTCTTGAATCTCGGTGATTGGCTTGCCTTTTTTTCTTCTTGACCAGTCGCCCTGGTTTACTATATTTTCCTGCCAGTTTTTTCGTTGTGTCGTATAGCTGTTTCATATTTCCTTGTCTTGCAGCTTTTTTCGCTGTCGTTGCAGGGCCTTCGATATACTTCCGTTTGTCGGCTCTAATGCTCTTCTTCACTTGCTTATTTGACTCTGTAAATTCACGTTGTGCCTTGATTTCCTCTGCTCCACTTCGCCTGTTGTTGATTTCTGCCTTGTTATTACTTCTTTGTTGAATTTTTTGAGGGTCTCAGTGGGAATCCGTTCCTTATAATGGTTTTGAAGTTAGTGCCTCTTTGAACCTGCCTGCCTGAACCTGAACCTCCTGACACGTTAAAATTGTGCTTTTTTGGATTCTTTCCAGTTGTCCTCCACAGTGGTTTCTCCCTCCTTCAGCAGACCTTGTAAGGCTTGGAACTTGTTGTTGAGAGTTATTTTGAATTTCTTGAGTTTGTCAGTATCTCGAAGAGAGGCAGTATTGAACCGTTGTAATGCTGTTACTCCAGTTATCCATTGCTTCTTTAGCATCAGTTTTATTTTGGCAACCACTAGGTGGTGATCTGAAGCTGCATCAGCTCCTCTCCTGGTTCTCACATCTTCAATTGATCTTCTGAGTTTTTTATTGATGCATATATGATCAATTTGATTCTCCGTAGTATGATCCGGTGAGATCCATGTACCTTGTGTATGCGTTTGTGGGGGGAATTCAGTACCACCTATTATCATTTTGTTTAAAGGTTTTGTCTCCTCAGTTAAAACGAGTTAAGAGCCCTGAACACTAAATTTTTATGCATTCAGACAGATCAAAAATGATAAAAATGGAGACCCCTACCACCAAAATCAACTGTCTAGCCTTAGAGATTAAAAGAATCTGTAAATATCTATTGCGTAGTCCTGGACCAATAATTAGCGACTTTATATCTCATGTCTTTATACGGATCTTGTTGTTTGCTTGCAACGCAACACTGTTGATTTGATTTTGGCCTCCTGCAGATTAAGTTATGAAAGTGACATTGGCGTCTGCGTCGGTGTCAATTAGGAATCTGGCTTTCGAAATTTTGTCTACTATGCTTTCAAGGCAACTAGTGGTATGGTCAAGGAGTTTCTCGGCTGGTCTACATTATGTACTGTAGTTATGCGTGGTATTATGCAACAACGAACTTTATTAGCTTTCCGACAGTGGTGCCAACATAAAGACGTGGACACTGTAAGTAAACGCATTTACCGACAGACAAAATTTTCCCTTCCAAAACAAGATTTGAAGCGAAGCATGCTAATATTTGAAACAGAAGTTCAAAGTAAGGCTATTATAGATGTGAGGCTAGCTAACTGCTGTCTTACCGAATTCGGGCTACCTTCTGTGTGTTCAGCGGCGGTAGGAGTATGCACGGGAAAGTTACCCTAGTTATCATGGCAAACTCAATCGACTCGTTCGCCATTCTTGGCTGTGTATCATGATCAGCAAACGTTTTTAGGACACTTAAAATCTGTCAAGTATCAGCCGTTGTGACTATAGTTGTTCCAGAGCCGCAATGTCCAAAGTATACAAACTTGCAATGTGATACATTCAGCCCAATAACTATAAAGTTCTCATGTCACTCGGATCACAAGGCGTTAGAAGTTGCTATGGGCAGTTTTCAGCTGATATGGCTGTTCTTCAAATAACCACCGCTTAGGGATTATCGTATAGCCAGTCATTTGGTACATGATGAACGATGTCTTTTAACTCGGCTGCTATACTAAGCTGTATGTATCACACAATGTGTGTATACATGATATACCATAAACTCATTCTCTTGGCTTTAATGAGAAATTTCCGTCAACACCACTCTGCGGTTTAGTGCTCTATATGCTGAGTTCTGATATCAGCGACAGAATTCAGTACAGCCCGTGAATCGTCGTTAATCTCAAGTGCTTACTGCGGTATTAACTTTCGGTTGTGAGACACGACTGGTCTAGGGAACAGTGCCGGATAACAATAGTTGAAAATCGCGTTTGTGTATATAAACATTTATGAAGTAGCCTACCGGTGAAAATGAAAGTAATCTATTATGTATATCTATGCATAACGCAAAAAAATGTTTGTAAGAATACCAGTCAGAGGCAAAGCTGGCAAGACTGACTTTAAGAAAGAGCAACTATAGTAATAAGTTGTGGTGACAATATACCACGGGTATACACAGTGTAATAAAAATTTGAAACCAGAATATCGGACGGAAAAGTAATAGAGCTAAGGTACACACAAACAGGTAATTCAGTGCTAACATTACAAGAATGCCAAAGATACACTTATTTAACGGGCTAACTATAGACGTATAGCGACGGTAGGTTTATACTTAAGTACTATCAACAGTTCGAAGATGGGTATAAATATTATATTAACAGCTGTCATAAATGTACTAAGCAAACCAAAAGTTTATATGAACGGAGTTTACTTGGAGTTGTATTAAGACTAAAATAAGAAAGTTGTTTACTAAGTTGTCCATTACAGTTTGGCATAGGCTAATTTAGTGTCTAAAAGAGACAACACTATAGGATGAAAAAAACAACTGTAGGAAGTTAGAAATTCAGCGACCTGAGACGAACGTGAAGCAGGGAAATTCTGTTGGTGATGGTATAACATGATTTAATTATTGATCTACAGTATAAAAGAAGGATGCTAGGTTTAGAACAGTGATTAATGTATAGACGTTTACTTTGTACTTCCGAAGAAACAGAGTAATGGAAATTTACAACGGGTCGTTATGTACTAAGCACAACTTCAGCGACATAACGCATTCTGTAAGTGTATTGGTAAAAATCCATTGCATGCCTACTGGTATTAGGCTTTTACAAAAAGTGGCATCTCTATACCAGCCCGCACAACAGATAAAAGGAATCAAAGGGCGAGATTTTTGTGTAGTTTGCAATGATACTGAGGTAAAATCCATCAAAGCTTGAGTATTTCTCAGTAAATGCAATGAGAAAAAGTTCCGTTACATTACAATAACATATCATTATATTGATTTAAAAAATAAATTGTTGTGATTCTGAAATATTCAAATGTAACTGGCGTTTTTATTGAAAACGCACTCTTTAATAATGTTACTCTAAGTTTGAGTACCTACCATATTTTCTTAATATAACCGGCTGAGACTAACATAATGCGGAAAACAATTGGCTTATAATAGAAGTCAAGCAGGAGAGTAGTAAAAGTATTTATTTCTACAAATAGAACGGGAAAAATATCTAATAAAAGGCTGGAGAGTTATGAGGTCTTAAATGTTCAAGATGTGTCAGTGCTACGACCAAGCAACCTTTACTATCCAAGCAATCTACAATTGTTTATAAATATAAAATATATAATTTTGACACACAAGAAACTTATGACAACTCTAATCTGATAATTGTTATTGTAATAAAACTATCGCTGCGATAGGTTAATTTCATCACTTACCAAACCTACAAAGTGTTTACTGATGAAGAAGACGCGTTCACTAATATTCGTAATTCGGAATAATATTTTTCACTTTCGATTTAGATTATCCAAAGAATCGTAGGCAAAGAATAACGTTTTTTATAATAAGTGGTCTTACGGTTTATGTGTAATCTCTCTGTTATCTTTTTTAATCTATACTGTCATGCTCATCGTCAATATAGTTAGATATTGTTGATAATTATCATATGTCACACATATTACTGGTCTTTGGTTTCTAATTATTTTGTTAAATAGTTTCAGTTCGTTCCTGAAACATTCTGAGGTTTGTGTCGTAGATATTAAATTAATGTCCACCAAAAGTCCATCTTTACTTGACGTGATTGGAGTAGTGTCATTATCTAACATAAATTGTTTTGCAAAAAAACCTTTCCTTCCAATAATCGTGATGATCGAACTTCCTATTCCATTCCTATTGCTTGAGTACGTACTGTATGTGAGATAACCTTACCAGGAGTGAATATGTTTAGTCCGACAGAAAGATGCATAAAACAATACTTATAATACCGTACATGTTAGTTCCACAATCTATGCTGAATTCAATTTGTGATTGCCTACTAATTCATATGAGTTATTATAATCCAATCAGCGTTCATTAATCATCACATATAGTGTATCTTCGTTACAGCTTAGTATATTTACGCCAACCCTATGGCGTCTAATCTCAAGGTCCACTATTTCTATGAAAAGTTTATAGAGTGTATAAGTTAAGGAATCTAAAAGCAAGAAAAACAAATACTCAATAAATCAATGCCTGTTACCCCTTGTGAGGCATAAGCTGCTAACTACCGTTCTCTAACGAAATCTGCCTCCAGCTTTTCTTTTTAATTTTTCTAAAGTGCTTTACCTTCATTTCATATATACCGCTGATGTATTCTTTGGTCTTCCTATTTTCAACTAGTCGTAACAATTCCGGGTTAGTGCTAAGCTTTTGATGCAGTTTATGATTTACTCATTGTGTGCTTTATCCAAGTTCAGTGTTTCTTTTCCAGATGGATTCTGGTTAGTTTATTAAATGCCATAATGGGCTGTCGTTGATAGTATCTTGTAAACTGATTAGGAGTATCTTTCACAAACGGTTCTTTATAAATACTTCTGTCTTTTGAATGATGCTTTTCGTAGTTCTCCAAGTTTTAGCTCCATACAATAGAACTGTCTTTACATTTGCATTGAAAATTCCAATTTGGTGTTGACTGGCAGCTAGTTGAAGTTAAAAATGTTCGTCACTTGAAGAAAGGCTACCCTTGCCCTGTCAAAGCATGACTTCACATCTGCATCAGATCCTCTTCGCTTATCAGTAATAATGTTCCCAAGGTAAGTAAAAATTTCCACATTTTCCAGATCTTCTGAGTCAAGCATTATTGGGTTTGAAGTGTACTCGGTATACGACCAAGTAACGTTTGTCGTATAACCAAAGCATTTTCTAACAAATAAACCTACACATGCAAATAAAAATTAATCAAGAGGCAGTGATGGATGGAAGAGATACTATATTTGATTGTGAGTAGAGCGTCCATTGGATTGAAATGTCTAGGCTGGCTAACTAGACAGGGAGTCGCTTTCCATGTCGTGTCGTGTTGTGATCTGCTGGTGATGCGTGACCGAGCGTCTTCAACTAGTCGTATCCGCTAAAACAAACATGGTCGGCATCAATGTTAAAAAGCTTATGCGATTATTTATTTAGGGGATTTTTTACCTCAGGGGTATTAATATCATGAGACATTTAATCCTATCATGTTGAACTAAGTCACTTTATTAATAATGAATAAATAAAAAAATATATATGTTTAAAATAGCTGACCAAAGTTACGAGGATAAATGAGTTACGTCTTACATGGGCTACGTGTTCGATTACTGTATGGCATATGATTCGTTAATACTTGTTTATGCAAGATTATGATAACATTATGTTCATTAACAATGTAATTCAAAATTATCTATTAATCACTGTATATCTAATTGACTAATACACATTCACAAACAACCATATAAGTATTTATATTAAAAGTCAGTAAGGATGAATTTATGAGGGTTATATTTGGACACAACGTAAATCTAACAAGGACAGAATAAAAACAAACAACGGAAGGAAGCAACCTTCAAAATGAGTTCAATTACACATTCTGCATACATACAACAGTGAAAAGTGCATTATGTTACATCGGCTACTACAACCTTTTAAGTAGTAAATATTATTTTCTGTTTATTTCAATCATCATGTATTGTTATTTGTATCAATAATGTAAAGTCATTTTATAGCAATATGTATAGTTAACTTCTATTTATTTTGACTGACACTACATACTTTCACAGTGATAATAATATCTTCTAATTTATGCAATACTTTATAGGGTACGAGATTCAGTTAATTTATTATCAAGTTACTAAACATAGAAACAGATGGATTTCTTAGAAAAACAGAGATAAGTAAATAAAAGAAATGAGCAGGCATTAGACTTTTACAATAAATATTTTCAGTGATTATTATTCCACGGGTTTTACTAAAGAGGATTTCACTATCACTATCACTACTCTGCTCTTCAATTTATTATTACATGCAGAATGGACAATTTTGTTGAATATGTATTCACTATCAATATTCTTTTTATACTGTAATATGAAATAAAATCCCAGGATAGATTTTGATAAATTAGCTTCAATTAGAAAACCATTAAACACACAAGTGGGTGTCACTTTATAGTTATTTTGTTATAGGTTAAGTCTAGTTAGCAATGTGCACCTAAAATTCCTTGCGGCAGTAGCTGATAACCCTGGACAATATATTTTACTTGTTGTACATTCATATCTTGATATGCCTTATACAGAATAATTTTACAGCAGAATTTTCTTTACAATCGATTATTGGATTTTATTTGCTTGGTCCTGGCTTGCCGAGATAAAGTGTTTCACATCAACTAATTTTCCAACTTTTTAAAGTAATTTCCTTGTAATCAGAAATAATAATGACACAACACAAGATAAACTGGAGACTGAAGTGAAGAAAGAATTAGAAGTCGGTAACACGATAGTATATTATGTGTTACATACCCATACAAGCAGACAAAATGTTAACGATTTATTTAAGGTATATACTAAGTAATGTAGTTACTAAACTTTCATATTGCGCATGGAAAGTGGCTTAGTACCCCAACGTTGGTTAAAGATTATTGCCAGAATTATACCAGTTTATTACATTTATGGGGTCAGACCGATACCAAACACATAATATACATAAGGCTCCGCAGGAACGAAAATCAAAACTTCACCATTGAGTTCTAATTAATATAGAGACTTCTACATCAAGATTTAATGCTTTGAGATCAGTGACAAAACATTCCATTCTCGTACAGAGGTAGTTTGTCGGAACAGTAACAGTATGTCACAAAATAATTTAAAGACATGACGTAGGTTGTAGAGAACTGAAACATACTGGTATGGAGGGATAAATGATTGCACATATCAGCCAAATCCACTTAAGACGTTAAGATATTAAGGCTGAAATGTTAAATCGTATTTGCATTAGGTTCAGCTAAATATAAATCCTATATGCATATAATTCTCGTATATCATCTGATTTCATGCACGTATGCGATTGAGAGGAGGCACGTAAATAAAGAAGCTGATACAAAGAATTAGGTAGGAATGTATTTTGGAACCAAAATAATCCAACAAGTACTCAAGATCTAAACAAACTAGAAAAGAAGAGTTCAGTCACAACTTGAACATACACACAAAGAAATGTACAATTTAAAAGTTAATATATTCTGGGGATAATCTGGATCTTTACAATCTCTTGATTATCATGCTCTATATTAGTTTTCCATGTTTGCATATAAATGCTTTAACATGTAAGTGACCATATTGTTCAAAATGTATATCGCAAATACATCATATTTTTCAGAGCAATTCCATCTTTTTATTACACTATCAAAGTTTATAAAAGGGAAAGACTGATTCGATTTAATTTAATTTAATTTAGCTGTCAGTAATTTTGTAAAATACTTGAATACTAAATCTTCATTTGCAACCGATTATTTTCTCTATGAGAAATATGCTAAATCTGAAAATGGAAGTATGAATCTTACAAGTTATGTTAGCTTGAATGTTTAAAATCCATAATCAGCAGATTCATCAATATTTTGTCTAATATTTGGTATTTTCCAATTTCATATATCTTAATAAACCAAAATGCTAAAGTGTTTACTATCTTCATAAATAATTCATAGTAGTTACAACCTATAAACTATACCTTTATTACTACATGTATACAATATATAGCGATCTGAAATCATATATATATACCTGTAAATTGTAGGTCTATTATCATACGGCATGCCATATTGCTTAATAAAGTGTAATAGATGACAATGCATTAAAGTTATTATGGTCATCTTACATGAATAATATATGAATTATAAATGGATGAAAAGTGTACAATAGGAAATACCATATTATGTAATAGTAAAAAGTACAAATTATTAAACCAGTTTCATCTATCTTAATCACAAAGCAGTTATAAAGTAAGGAGTGGAGAAAGTAACACGGAAAGTATTTTTGCTAAAATATGAATCTGTTTAGGACTGTCGAAATTATTATCATGTAATATTTCTTCAGATGCTGTTTTAAGACAAAATAAACGAAACAACTATATGATAATTGTCTATTCTTCACTAAGCAAGCGTCAAAAAATGATGTTAGATAATAAGCAGAATATGTAAATGTCTCATGACTGACTAATTTGATAAACTCTTATCAGTTATTGATATTAGCGATAAGTGACAGTTGTTTGGAAACCATATACTAGGTTTCTGGCTAGCTGGAACATGTTAACCAAGTTTTCCGTAAATTCTGAAGGAATCATGCTGCACGTCAGATTCTAACGTGCACCACAAAGATTTGCTAAAAAAAAAATTAGGAATTTGTGTATGTATCACGAATCACTTTTAACTACCCAACATTTTCGGCACAATCACTTTGTTGAGTCATTTAAACTAACAATCCAATGGCAACCTGATTAATACAATTTGATCAACATTAGAGGATTAGACATCATTGGCAATGATCAATCGATATATGCACGACATTGCTTAACCAAATTAACATGACTAAAACCGGAACGTATCCTATTCAGTTTATTGATAGTTTCTAGAAAGTTCATACATTTGTTGTAATTAAGGTAGTTTTGTAAATGTGTAACAATAATCAACCCTTTACATATGACTGCATAAACCAGTAATAAAATATTGTAGAAGCTTTTATTTAGCTGCCTACAAACTTAGAATGTAATTGAATGCAGCTAATTTTCGTATTATTCGACTAAATGAAACACGATTACTTAGATAAATGAAATGATACCATATTATGTTACTTTCAATATGAATGTCGCTATTAAGTTTCCTCTATGAACAAATGTAGTGCATATATACAAAAGTATACAATCAAATAAATTAGTCACCACGCAATAGATTGGAATGTGTCTAAAATAGTCAGTCCCGTTACATCGTATTTATTTCAACAGTTGTCACGGTATAAATAAAACCAATGCACTTATTATCATATATCGTTCCATATGGGAACCAAGTCACTAATTATAAACCAAAAATATTATGAAGAGGCAAAGTATCAATCCTTGTATTCGATTATAAACATTTTTGTAGCTTTCTTATTTATTCCACATGAAAAGAATTATTAGCAAACTGCCAATCATCTTCCCTACTCTCTTTCATAACTTTTCTCCACTTATTTAACATATGGTTAGCTTACTATGCATACTGAATTGTAGAACTGAGAAATTTGTAATCTGAAATTTAGTTTCAAATGACATAATATTTTTTATTTTTGCTACATCCTGTTCAACATTTTAATATTTTTAGAGTTGTAGTTTTTTCTCTTAAATTTAATAGGCTTGAAATGTTGAATGACAGGAAGTCAGTTAGTTTGTTAATTTCAATCTTTAAACTAAATAGTGGTCTAAATTTGATATAAAATACAATATCTCAAAGAATGTAGTTTGTATTAAGAATCGAAATTTTATTCAGTCAGCAGTTAATATTACAGACTTCAAAAAGTAGACTGAATTTCGCATATTGTATGAAGTTCTTATTGTATTTCAGTAAATGAGAACTTATACACACAATAACTTTCAATTAAGAACTTACTTTATGTTTTGGTAAGCCAATTTAAACGGTTGGTGGTTTTAGAGGGTTAATCATTATTTCCTAAAAGTCAGTCTTTAATGAAACTTACATTGGTGAATACAAACAATTTTGTAACAATGTACAACATGAGTTACTCAGATGTGAAATGATAATGCAAACACTTTTAACTTTCAAGAAATGTTGTCCACCAACATTAACATTCTGTAGAATTGCAAATAAAGAAATTCGAACATTTCTAATGACATACTTCAGTGTATAATAAATTTATGGATTTATGGGTGGGAGAACAGGAAGTACACGTTACGAGTATACTGCAGTTAGGAGTTGTTAACAATTGCCAATTAACGCAAAAATGTAGATTCAAGGCACTTCGGATATATATATGAACTAATATCAATGAACATAATTAAAACACGATAGTTGATAGAATACTAATCTGAAAATTTGACAAATAAACTAGAGCCATTAAAATATATTAATTATCAATTGGTTTTTAACATAGTCTCATAGTCAGCAGATAGTATCATGTGCAACCTCAAGGTATTTATTGAAATTCATATCAATCACCTGGACAATAAAAACTTTTCTCTGCCTAACATCATTTTTTATAGTATACACGCTTGTTACTACCACATTTTATAGTAACTCATAACATTACATTTTTGAATTCAATCACTACTGAGTAGTTATCAATATTTTCCTTTTATGCACCTTAGTGATTACCGAGTTCTACTGACTAATTGTAGCCATTTCAAAATTACTTGCACTGTTTCTAAACGTTAAGTGATAGATAAGGTAGTCGGCTGGAAGTTTATATATGTAGATTTTTATCGTACGACACTCATTGACAAGGCTTACCTTCAGTCTTAACAAAACTGATCCACATGTCGAATTTTGATCTCTATTATTGAGCTTCCTAGTTTGAGATGCTACCACTAAGCTATTCAGACATTGACTGATCCCTCATGCGTCTGAGATATTTCTGTCAATATATTACTAAGTAGTAATTAATATTAAGATTTTTTAATTGACTGAAAACTTCACAAATTGATGTTGGCAGTGTACCATTGAAAATCAGGGAGCACCGGACAGCTACTTCGTTCTAGTGTGGAACTTATCTCAATTCAGTATGATGTTTGTTTATTTGCTAGTGCACTGGTTAGAAATAAAACTATCAGCTGACAATAACTGTTTTCAGTTTTACATTGAATTCTCAAGAAATCACACTGAATACATTACATAGTTACTGATTTCCAAATAATTACATGTTTATTATTTGCACAGTTTATAAATTTATAAGGGTAGAAAGTAATAGGATAGTTCCAAATTACTATAAAATGCTCACCTAATTAACTGGTTGTTTTTAATTATAAATCAGTGATTGGATGATTAGTATTCTTTCAGCTTAGTTGTAAATCTTAGTCTTTATATGAAATATAGTAAATGAGTTTTGGCAGCAACCGCCTCAATCGACACAACTATAAATACGAATTTTATCTTGTGATTACTGTTGGGATTTTTAAAAGAAATGTATATATTAGTGTTTGATAATTTATTGAGATTCCTAATGGTGATTATTATAACTAAACGTTCCAACATTCACCATTTGGACGTAAGCAGAAGATATTCCAGTCACTATTTTACACTCTTTTATAATTTATAACATTGCCTAGATAAATTTGAAGTACACCCTAGTGAAATGTGAAACACCTGAAGAAAAAATTGTAGATAAACAATTTGATTATGATTGCAAAGTAAAAATTTGTTTAATTTTTGTCAGTTACTTATTCTCATGATCTTTGAGATATCACCTCATTTTAATTTGTTTCTCTAATCATTCCCATTTTGCATTGAGAATTCGACAATAAAGTTGGCGAAAAATGAATTAGCTATTATAGTTAATCTGTTTTTGAATAGATCCTTTTAATGTCTAACATCATTGGCTTCATCATTATTCTGTATCAGACTACGAACATTGGATTTTATCTCGGGATTTGAACCTTGATAGTGGCATACAAAACTAACTATCTAACTTAACGGAAAATAAAATGTGACTAACAGTTGGATGTTGCAGTTAATTCGTCGTGTTACACATAACTCAAAAATAAACTGACTTATCACACATATGAAGTTCAACTAGGTTTAAAGTTGATAACTCTCGTGCCTTATTTAGGAATATTTATATATCCCTTATCAAAAATCTTATTGTTTTAATATCAGAATATGAAAGTGAAGGAATGAAAAGCGATTTTAAAAGTAAGTTATGCTACGTAGGTGTGATTTAGGAAATGATAATTGTGGTAACTAAGACGAAAAATAGGCGTGCCCATAGTATTTTGAGTTATAGAATGATAATAATTAATAATATAATCAATGATAACAAATCTAATCTTTGATAATATTAACTGATGACTAATGCTCATTTATTTTGTAAACCGACAATATAGTGGTTATTAAAAGATTAGCTTTCAGTTTGAAGCAGTAAATTAGTATCCAATTGTTTATGAAAATCTATGACTGCTTGAACTTCCCCTGGGGCACTCCTAAAGTTCCTTCCAGTCCCAAGCCCAGATAAAGGAAGAAGGGTTGGACATGGGGTTAGCAACCCCGTTCCGTAAAACAACAACTTTGCTAAAAAAAACTCTCACCAGTAAAAATCTTTAAAAACATTTTAACTCTGCCCTGGGAGTTGGAAGATCTGTTATTATGCCTTATTGTTTAAACAGGAAGCCACGAGGCTGATGCCCTTTCGAAAACTACAGTAACAATTAATATACGTACATAGAATGTCTGAACGATGTGGGAGACGGAGAGAAGCATGCAAATAACTGAAATGAAAAAATACAACCTGAAGATACTTAGAATTTGCAAAACGCATTAGTTACAAGCTGGACAAAAAAGTATCTACAAGCAAAGTGCTTTTATACTCCCGAATACAGGGGAATACAGGGGACAGGATCATTGCAACGAAATGACTTAAACTTTGCAAGTGATCTAGCTCTTCAATCCCACACACAGCATCAAATGTAGTAGTAGCCTCGGCAGCCAGCTCTAGGCTTTAACATTCACAAAGGAAAAAACAAGATTCTTTGATACAATACAACAAATACTAATCCAGTTACACTTGACGAAAAAATTCTGGAAGATGTAGAAATCTTTACATGATTGGGCGATTTCATTGATAAACAAGGAGAATATGATCATATGTAGATGTGATGGCGCCGATCGAGAAGCCAAGGGCAGTATTTCTACAACTGAGGGAGATCATCTGGAACTCAAACCAACTGTCAGTTAACATATTAATCAAAATTTTCAATACGAATGTGACGACAGTCCTGTTGTATGGAGATGAGACCTGTATTGAGAACTACGAATAGCATTATTCAGAAGATACAAATATTTATAAAAGACTGTCTACGTAAGATACTTTGGATCCGTCAGCCACATAGCATCAACAGCAGCCTTCTATTGTAGAGAACAAATCAACCAAAATCCTGTAGAGGAGGAAATTGGGAAAATACACTGGAGATGGATAGGACACACATTGAGGAAATGATCAAAGTTTGTCAGAAGAGAAGCACTAATATGGAATTCTGAAGGTCAGAGGAAATGAGGAAGTCCCAAGAACACACTTGCATTCGGAAATTGTAGACATGACATGAAGAGAATGAATAACACTTGTGAAGATCTGCTAAGGAAAGTTGAGGACAGAGTTGGTTGGAGAATGTTTGTAGGCGGCCTATGCATTTTATGGGGCAACAGACATTGGTTGATTGATGACTGTTTTCCTTCCTGTATGAAATAGTGATGGTTATTCTTTCAGTGAAATTATATATTTTAATAAAATTTAAAGTGGAAGTTTGGCTAAAAGTGAGTTCACTGAACTAATTTAGGAAGGGGAGGGGGATCGCATCTGATGCTTATTCTCAAATAGGTTACTCAATATTTAAGTTTTTAAATATTCCTGTTTTTTATAGGTATCTTCGTCCAAAAATGAACGAAAATATTTACAAAACTTGGGCTCCGAGTGTATGTAAGACATATGAATAGAATATATTTGTTAATAATCTCAGCGGATGAAATTAATGAAAAATTTCAACCAAAATCCTTAGATTTTGGTTATTTTCACGAAGAAGCTCGGACCAGTTTGCCGAGCGAAACGTTGGAATTTTTCATTAATTTCATCCGCTGAGATTATTAACAAATATATTCTATTCATATATTCCTGTTTTTATTTACATTTAAACTGTTTCTGTTTGTTAATTTTTACTGGGAACTAACTGATTTTGTTTAACATGCTTTCAACGTTTATAATACAATATAGTACGTTTACAAGTGTTGATTTTAATCCGACCGCCAAGCATTATGCTCATTTTGTTGAAGAACTAATATGAATCTTTTGAGAACTGGTAAGACACATAATAAAGAAATGCGAAATTTAGTTGACTGAATATGTCACAGGTTGATGTTGTTGGAGTACCACTGAAAACCAGGGAGCACCAGACAACTGTATCGTTCCAGTGTGAAACTCCCCATCAGTGGGTTCCCCTAGATTCTTCACCAGGGATTTCAGGTCGACGGTGAACGCCTAATCATCTGCACTACTGAGTCGGCACTAGATGGTAGAAAACCTTTTCTATCAATTTGGGATATGTATGTGAAATTATTTTCATTAATTTCGTTCCATAAATATCGATGGGTGCATTAAAAGTTACCATAATTTACCTACTATTTTTCGTTTCCCCAGCTAATTTATTGTTTTAGTGGGTTTTGATATATTAGTACATCAGTGATAGATAATTTTTACACTGAGCCGCTTAGTTTCTGTCATTCAGCTTACAATACTAAGTAAATGGGAAACTGTGATTCCATAAACCGTACCGAGGCCTGTCAGAGATGCATTCAATTTTATATGATGTTTTCTTGAAATGATCAAGAGATGACTTGATTGTCTGTGGACAGAAGCCATGGATTTGTTATTATGGGATTATACAATTAATATCTTGGGTGTGGAAATATCGTAAGACAGTTTTTAATCCATAAAGAAAGTGCAACTGCTAACTGTATTAATCATAATTTTTGCATTTAATATGCAATATTCTAAACTACCTCAGAATAAAGAGAAAATAATGAAGTGCACTATAGATACTCAGTAAGTAATTCTAATGTAAAAATTTAAGTTTGATATTACGGAGTGTTTTGGAGACTGACTTTAATCGGTGAGCTACTTAAAACTACGAAGAATTATGCATCCACTTTTCCCCGTAATAAGACTCATCAAAAGTAAATATTCACGGTTTTACTGGGGATAGTGCTAATTATTAGAGCTTCTTACTCTTCAGTATGTTATATAACTAGGGTCAGTCTGTGATGTGAAATTTTCAAGTAACTTAGTACATTGACTGTCTGCCAATTATGAAACAGTTTAGTTTACTGAAACTACGAGAACTTACGTATGTTAATACTGTGATAATCACTACTTATGTAAAGTATACTAGTGAATGCTAAAGCTTACCTCTGAACACATTACAAACTTAACATCGTGATTTACTATTTGATGATATTTTTTGAGTAAACAGTTAAATTATAAATACGTCCCCTTTTCGGGACTTTTAGTAAATGAAAAACATTTTTCAGAAATATGTTTCCAGTTGTATTTTCTTTTACTTGTCATTTTACTTGGAATTTATTAATTATCTCAGATATATTATATTATCTGGCAAACTGCTATTATTTAGTAACATAATGCCTTCTGTTCACAAAAGTTTTTGTTTAAACAAAATTCAGTTAAAAATTATATTATACTGGTAATTTACTTATTGCTTACAAACTATATCATGTTTTATATGCACAAGGAAGAAGTAACTTTAAAGTAATCTTTTCACAAACCATTAACTTTTGCTTACTTAAACAAATGTCAAGGTTATGCATTAAGTAGATCAACTTAGTGAATGGAATTATCTGATTTCAGAAGAGTGATAATTTATTAGACAACATACACTTTACATAATGATTATTATTTATATGAATATTGCATAGGATGGTAACATTCAAAGTACATTAGTTATCCAGGTCATTGGGTCAATTTTTACTGAATTATTATAAATCAAATGACTAATTTTCAGAACAGATTTAGGTGAATGAACACGTGATTTGTTCTTTTCATTAACAGCTAGCTGAATCTGAAGCCTAACTAACATTCTTATTTCACAGGTTAGATAACAAAGATAATTAGAATCATTTTAGTTAGCTAAAATATAATCATGGTATGAATGCGATATCATTTTTACTATTTTTGTTTTCACTTTTAAGAATACTTTTCATTCAAGAATATTTTGAATATTGAAGTAGTTCATTCCTTTGCTTATCATGCCTATTCCTTCAAAATTGAATTTTGAAGGAAAAAAATATTCAAATGGGGTTTTTTAATAATTAAATCAACAAATAAATATTTTGTAGTTTGTTTAATTAAGATGAAGTTTTAATGTCAATTGAAGTAATATTATTACTGATTCAATACATATGTACAAATTGAATTTTAAAAATGAAAATTTATTATTATTTACAAAAATTAATCAATTTTGGCAACGTTCATAAAATTGAACAACCTACCTTTATGGTTAGTTACATATTTAAATTAATAAAGAACACTCATAAAAGACTGACATGGATTCGCTTCAGCTAGTGAAGAATAATAGTCATTATTATGAAAAACATTTTCATTAATAGAAATTTGTAAAATTCATAATATTTCTGGAACAATAATAATGGAAGCTCATATGGTTGGATAATGTAAATATTGCAGAAATAAACTTTCATAACACACAGAGAGACTGGTTGCTGAAAACAGATGTTAGAACTAACAAATGAAATGCTTGTAAGACCGAAAATGAATGACACTTGGATGAAATACAAGATGGAGTTTAGAAATTGAATTTACAATTCTGAACACAATGAGATGTTCCTCAAATAAACATTAGAAACTGGGGTCATCATTCTGAAAAAAACTGAAAAGAGTGCCTTTCGAATACCTAAAGCCACTTTCAGCCTCATGATAAAAATAGTTTGGGCAAGAGATTAATTATTTGCAATTATTTGCTGATTGTCATTTTTGAATGATTTTTAAACTAAATATCGTGTTCACTATAAATCATGTGTTGAGATAACGCATTATTTGATAGGACAAGAAATCGAAACGATGTACTGTCGATCAGGTGATAATTAGTAAAATTCAAAATTCACCTAATTAACACATGTTGTGTTTAGCAATTTACAGTATAAATTCATATCGCAACTGCTCATTAGGCCGTTCTCTAATATACAGTCATATATGTGTATATAAATGAAATCGCATTGTAACAATCAGTTGGTTTGTTGGTCATCGATAATAGTTTTGTATACTGCATGATAAGTAGGAATCTGTAGTAAGAAACTGATGCAGTTTTAAACAGCATCGTAACAGAATCACGGATTTTAATAAATAAAGTGGGTCGAAACCTAGGAAGATCAATTTGTAGAAATAATAATCAAAGAAGTCCAGGAATGATAGAGTCAGTGTGCAATCATATTTAATACACAAATAGTATTTGAAAAAAAGAACACCAGAAAATGAGATGGAAGGAACTAGTCTGCTATATCCATGGTTATAAAACGGTTATTGGTATTATAAATAACTTTTAAATAAAGACAAAGGTTGCTGCTTCGGGTTTGTATAGCCTAAGTTATAAGAGGGAAGTTGAAATCATTAAAAATAGTAACATATTAAACATATAATAAATAAATTTAAATGCTTTGATTTATCGGTCAAGTAGTAATAAAGCAACTTCTCAACCAATATAAGTGATGTTCTTTAACTTGTCGATTAAATTCTCTGATAGTAAACTTGATGTAGATTCTTTATGAGACCAGATAAAGTTGTAGATACACTGCAGTTAATATCCTACTATTGATTTAATTATCTTAATCTTTTATAATGACGGGGTAGTTTCTAACAACTGTATTTGTTCCATGGTTAATTAATAGTTCAAACGTTAAAGTACTTCAGTTTATTACCATAAAATTTGTAAATATAGTGTTCATAATGTTTTCAGAAGCTCATAATATCATGCCACAGTGCAGTTAATCAGGTTATATGGGTAATAGTTATATAATTCTTTATTATAGTACAACGTGATGGTGTGATTTTTCATAACATGATAATAAAATAATTACAATATTTAGAAATATTTCTATGACATATGTAAACATAATAATGGTAATAAAAATAAATTCAGTCATACATCAACTTTTGTTCATTCATCACTATTTATTTAATTATCTACTTGTCACTATACAAACATATGAAATTAATCTTACTATTAACTCAGTGTATATTCATACTTATTTATTCATGAGAGGAAACAAGTCACAAATAAACAGAATTTGTTAATAATTAGCATAATTTAATTTTATTAACATGTTTGCAATAACGTGATTTAAAATAAAACTAAATGCAGATAGTTTCTATCTTATCTTGAATATCATTTTACAAAGTGAATATACATGTGTATTAAATGAATGAAATCATTGATTTGGGAGTAAGAAAAAAACTTGTGAAATGACCAAATTAAAGATAGTCATTACTTTATATGATAAGAGTTGTTTAATACATGGCTTGCATAAAAAAAGCTGACCGACTACTAATAACTGTTACAAAGTAAACTATACATATATAATCTTGACTTGTTTTGTGGATGCAGAAGAAATAACATATAACATATTAGACTTACTATTACTTCATTCCGCACTACAATCAAAAATAACTTCAAAATATAGATGAATATCACCTGGTTTAAATTACCCAGCTAATAACAACTGAATATCATCAGCTGAATAAATAGTGCTTCTTTAGGAAATTCACTTATTCAGTAGTTTATAACTGAATGCTATTCCAAATGTGTTATCTGTGTTATCTTACACATTTTTAGTGAAAAAAATAAGTGACAATTATAACTTTAAGTTCCTTTTTAATGCACTGATAAATAGCTACTTGTTAAATATCTTAATTCTTTGTAAAGAAACATTTAACAAAGGTATTGCCATTTAACTATCTTCAATAATAATTATTCATTGCCATAAATTTTGTCACTGTTAAGAATTCACAGCATCACTTAAGCGGCAAATTTTTATTTACAGTACATTCAAACTTATTATAATAAAAATAGTATTTCATAGAAGTTTTTAAAAACCGACATGTGCTGCTTGTTTTGGATCACGAGAGTACTTTACCAGCCCATCTGATATAACTATTATCTGTTTCATAAATAACAAATAAAATTCATGACTTCCAATATATTCATTTTTGATTGTTTTCACAGGATAGACAAAGAAGTAAATATGTAAGCAGCTTCGTCATTTTGTAGTACTTTTATTACAGCTTATTAGTTTATATAGTCATGATTACTTAATTAAAAATATATCTGAAGTATGATGGTCGACTGTAGTATTTAAGTATTCGGAAAATAAGTGATCCAGAATTTGAATATTATCGAATAAATTGTAGGGACATATAAAGTACAACAAATATACATTCAACGGAAAAATATCAATAAGAAAATAATTCAGAACATATTTAACAACAATTGTAGAAATTGTAAAGAAAAATGAATGGAAAAAACTTGTTAACTAAGTAGGACAGGCGTAAAGGTAGAACAAGAATAGAAATGGAAAGAAAATCAAAATATTCACAGAATAGTGTCGCGTATTAGTCAAGTTGAAAATAGGAAATACGCAACTGCATATTTATAGTATTACATCTCTACTTATAACAGGTGGGATTTCCGACGAAGTAGACATTATTCCCTTAAGTTAGCAAAATATTTAGTAAATAGGGATTAAAAGGAATCAAGTAAACTACTTGGCTATAATTGTAATCATTATTGTTGAAAACAAAGAGCATTTGATGCCATTTGACGATTAAAAAAAGAAAAAGAACAAATAGTTTTTATTCAAAACGTAATCACTTTACAAAGAAACTTATAATTCTAGTTAGTTTCAATGATAGAATATGAACCAATGAAAAATAATACTATTAATTAAAAAGTCACTCTCATCCTTTATTGAAATTAGACGTTCTGTAAATAATGTAAATTTCCTCTATTAAAATGATGTGTGAATTAGTCAGTATTTACAAAATGTATATTAGTAAGTTGTAATGAAAAATATATGTTGATTGCTTGAAATACAATGGCCAATCAGAGTTTTCATTTAATCTAGATAGTTGCCTTTGACATTTTTATACGTGTAACTTATCAGATATAGATCCTTCTTCTCAACTTCGGGCGAGTGATACTACTATGATGTTTGTCCAAACTAAGATTGCAACTTCTAATTTACCAGTTGAATATCAATTGACTTGATCAGTAAATTATCACTCCATAATACTTAACTACTAAGTTACAGGCTCGAAACCTCGCTTCATTTAGATTGGTTTGAGCAAGCGTGAAGTATAATTACTTCTGACACATGAGGTACGACTCAAAACTAAGCATGCAAATGAACATTCATCAACTGGATATAAATCCACAATGTCTGGTATAAACATGTAAATATAAGAATGTGTAAGTAAGCACAACCGCGAAATGAAATCTATGAAAATAATGAGTATATTACAGGACATATGTCTAGTACACAACACTGAAATATGTATTTAAGGAAGAGTAAATATTTTAAGGAAATAGTTTATGCATAATATTCTGTAATTTAACAACAGCTGTGTTCTTAAGACAATTCGAATTTTACAAGCTTTTAGATGAAATTTTTTTTCAATGATTATCGTCTTCGGCGTACACGCCAACGGAGAATATAATAACCAAGTATTCTTAAAAAAATGAAAAAGATGCATAATGCACTGAAATCTATAGATACATTATAATCTGGAATATTTAATGCTTGAAATATCAGGGCTGGTTTACCAAGACAAGGATAACTCATTTGATTTATTCGTTTACGATTGCAATCAAGGTTGGTACGATTGTTTCCATAGAGAATCTAGAAAGGAACAAAATTATGAGCTAAGTCAGCTTGTGTTTTATGCTAAGCAATATCAATATTTTATAAACACAATAACTTGATAAGTTGATTCTTTGACTGGCATGCGATTTAAGCCAAATGTCTACCGTATGGTTCATATAATATAGAATACTTGTGTTAAAAGATACCTTAAATGAAAATAAATAAGAAAATCCACGGAGGTTAAATAATGGGGTAATTGACAATCATACACATTTGCAGCTCAACAGTTTAGGCATAACAGACCTTTTCACTGACCTTGAAAGGTGTAACATAATGCTGTATCGAAGCCGTCCAATAAGTTCAGATTTTCAAAGGTTGTCCCGCAATAATCAATCCATTATATAACTACGAAAACCAGTTTTATTAGTCTAATGATATATAAATTAATGTATTCAAGACTAACAGGAACCAAATAATCATCTACTAAATTAACAATACAACAACCGAGTAATTACTACTTTAATTGTGCAAATCGCCTACGAGTTAGTCAACTCACTTTAAGCGCCCCCGAAAACGAATACCGAGTAAATGATAAAAACGAAATCCATTGTAAATATCTTGGTATAGAATATAAACTGAGAAAAAATCCAGAGAATAGTAAAATTGGAATTCCAGTTACAGGTCCTAGAAATACAGCAACCTATATAAAAATAATGTACCATATAAATTACAAATATATTGATGCAATCAGTGATAGAAGTTATGCGTAAAATTAAATACAAGTTCCACCTATTTAATTAAAAAGAATAGTATTTAAGTTAGGTTTACAATATCTGCATACAGTATCATGACAACATAAGTGACGATTTTTACTTTGAACACTGATCTTTGACAGAGTTCTTATTTGTGCTAACGTACTAAAATTATCTAAATGCTAGTTTGTATTTTGTTTTAGTTTCATCTCAGAAGAGGATTTGTTCAGTCTTAATAAGTAATAAAAGTTATTGAGCTGGAGTCTCAAATTACAAATCAGAACCAAATGTAGGGTATATTTAATTGATAAATTACTAAAGATTCTATCAACAGTATAATTAACAATTTCGCTTTTGTGAATTCGTCGTTTAGTCACTGAAATAATATGGCTATTGCAGTATCTCAATTTACTTTTCATGTGCACATTCATTACTGTCTGAATATGTTGCTGACATTCTAGAAAATTAACAAAATAAACGATGTAATAATGTTCATTCTACACTGATGAATTCATTTGCATAAAATATAATTTAACTAGTATATTTTTGAATAAATATTTGAGCAAATAGATGCATAGGAGATTATTTTAAAACATGAAGGCAATAAACAATTAAATACAAATAAAGAGTGTTTGTATGGGTATATACTCTTCGTGGAAACTACATATAATGCTCATTTTTTGTCTTGTGTTGTTGTGTCGACACATGATCTTCAGAAAGAGAGATTGTGATAATAAGTTAGATGTCATGTTCAGTAATAGTTTTAGTTTAGTTCACTGTAAATAAATTGATATAAAAATCGATGTATTTATGTAAATATTATTCACTGTTCGCTGGTTTGCTAGTGTTGTTTGACTGGCTTGTGTTCTTCTTATTACGGCTTGGAACTCAGTAGGCATGGGGCAGACGCGAAATTATCAACTAGGCATACCTAATTGGGATTCGGTCACTTCATCCAAAATTTCCCACGTCAAAAAGTTGCCGACGGGTGGAAACAAAGAAACTTTACTGCAACTGACGTCATAACAGTTGGCGACAGGGTGAAAATCAACAAATCAGAGCAAACTCGACGCTCTCAAAGTCATTAATCCAAATTTACGTCTCATCAAGAACCAATCAGCATCTTGGACCTTGCATCGCTTTGTAACTAGCTGAGTCAATATTTTCAGCATGCTAGCACTAATTGAGTGTGCGAGCTTGTTGCTGTGTGAACTTCTCATTACCGACCAGCTGTTAATTGAGTTAGCCCTGGAGAGAACGGGTATCCAAATCAGAAGCATCAGCCTGCCGATAGAAGACGAAGCACAACTTAAGCCCACATCTTACATCGACTCTCACATTCAGACAGAATGTTCAGCAGAAGCATCTCTCTACCACATGCCTAGTGTCGCTGCTCCAGAGAAGCAAGATGGAACACTGGAGACATCTGTCCGAATCATTCAAAATGTGGAAGAACAATGTGATGAGAAAACCATAGTCTCACAGTTACACACAAGATTGCAAAGTACTTGTCCTAATAGACGTATGAGCAGCATAACCACCAGTTGGAGTCAGAAATTTATTTTTAGAAGCGTGCTCAGACCATCTATTGAGCCCAAGAAGCCTCAGTATTCAGCAAAGAGATGCAGTAGGCCTAAAAAATTGTTACAGTTATCAAAGTACGCTCCGGATGTGATCAAGTCCGTGACTTCCCAATTCAAACGAGTTGTATCAATATCTGCTCAAAGACCATGCATTTTCAATACAATGAAATGTTGTTCCTGTTACTATACAAGAATCCCACAACACTCAGTGGAGGAGGAGGGAAGTGGTAGATAGCATTTGTTTACGTGATTTGTAATCAATCATGTTTACTTTTCCTTCTAAATACTTTTGCAGTTGTACTCGACCACACTCAGATTCAAATGAATGCACAGAACCCCGTCATTATCTTATTTTTCAAAAACGGAAGATGTTGGGGATTCATGATCTTCAAAAATACAATGATTGATTTAATTAAACGAAAGAAGTTGTATTGATTTTTTGTAAGCTTCATCTGTAAACTATCATCACATTAATTTAATTTCAATGAGAGTCCTACTCCTGAGTACAGTTTGTCAGAATTTCATTGTATTAATTAAACGATAATGATTTAACTTAATGAATAATCACTGTAAATTAATTAATATAAAAATTGACGCATTTATGTAAATATAATTTGCTAATTCTCAATTCGCTAGTGCTTGTCTAGTTGGTTTGTTCTTCTTATTACGGCTTGGGACTCAGTGGGCATAGGGCAGACACGCAATTATCGACTAAGCACACTTAACTGACATTCGGCACAAGCAACACAAATTTCACGGATCATAACAGCAGGGCACAAAAGTTATGCAAGTAGAATAAAAGTTGAAAAAAATCCTTCTATATCCCATGACATTTGAATTTCAGCTTCGTATTTTCTGTTAGAAGTAACCAATGTTTTGTTAGATTCCGTGAACAGGAATATATTAAATACAAAGTCTATCTAGGTTTTAATTCATTTAT
The DNA here is from genome assembly GCA_025215515.1 of Schistosoma japonicum. NCBI lineage: Eukaryota > Metazoa > Platyhelminthes > Trematoda > Strigeidida > Schistosomatidae > Schistosoma > Schistosoma japonicum. Next base: position 77,541,840 of record CM046061.1, read on the forward strand.
GTTTATTATTGCTACTTGTTTTATGAAATCAACAATGATATACATTTAATCATTCAAATTAGTTGACTGTGGTCTACCTATAATACACTGATAATAAGTCAGGTAAAAATATACAAGAACGGGAAATTTGTTAGAAAACAACTGAAAATTATTGTTTTTCAAAGCACGGAAAATATTCACTCAATCGCAAACAAAATAGTAGATGAAAAAATTTTGTTTGATGACTTTCTTTGGGACATTTGCCTTTGATGTTCGAATGAAATCCAGTAAGAATGAAAGTAAAAGTAATCAATAGTTAACTTTGGATTATCAGTTTCAAAACAGGGTAATAAAAACTGCTAAACTGTCATACTATTCACCGTCACAAATACTCAATTACCAACCATTATTTGGATTTCATGAAGAGTCAATTTACTGTATGAAGTAAAATACTATTCGTTCATTTTCAAATCAAAACCAATGATCCAACTGTTATCATCAAATAGGCGAAATTTCATTGAACCTCATCAGGGCATTTCGGCACGATAACCACTTAGAACTACGGAAGTACTAGATTGGTGTTTCCTTCTAACGTAGGACTTCTTAGGTATGTATGCTTGACATTTCTGATTATCGAAACCAGGACTATTTGACATCCCAAATACTAAAATTCAGTAAAGCGGTATTCGAAACATTTGCTAACTGAACTAACAGATGTTTTCAAGTACGTTTTCCTTAATTACGGAGTTGTAAATTTTCTACTAGTTTATTTCTACACAATGCAATGGTATGTGTACCAGTTTTTCATTTAAACGATGATTTCTATGAAAAGATAGCTTCTCACTGCTAAAAGCGCACAATGTGTGAATAACAAATTAAGCGGAGGATTCGTAACAAATAATCTTAAAGCACTATTTATTTAATTTATTTTAAATGAATATTGATAATATCGATACCTTATTAAGTAGCGTGTTTCTGATTGTAAAAATGGATGAATTAACGAGTAAATCATGAAATACATGAAATCAGTTTTTTAATATCTAAATTTAAAGGATGTGGTTTGAAACCTGTATGCATAACCAATAGATTAGCTTACTTGGCTTTTAATCACATCATATAAGTGAAGGTTACTGAAATTATTCGGCTGTCCAATCCGTTGTAGGTGAACCTGAACTAAAACCTGGGTGATTGAATGTCAAACAACCTAACCAGCCAATGTTTTGTCAAATAATGGCGTGATTTATAAATCATGTGCAAGTATAACTATGGGTAGGGTATTGAACTACGTATTTTAATTAAATATCTTTACAATACAAATTAAGATTCACGCCATTATTTGACGAAACATTGGCTGGTTAAGTTAGGTGACTTTCAATCACCCAGAAAGGCTAGATAGCCGTTTCGCCTTAGCAGGGGACTCCACATTAGTACGTACCCATCACCTAGAAGGAATGTGAGCTTAGAACCCTCAGATTCTAACGCAAATACGATTGTAAAACCACTAAGCTGGCATCTAACAGTTAACATTCCCGACTTCACTATATCTGAGCTATCTAATCTACTGCAGTTGGTGAGTAGATGACTTTTATGGGCTAATATATCTTTCTAGAATGTTTATTCAGTTTATTGTTAATAGTTTATTAATGGGTTCAAAAAATCTAGGAAACTGGCTGGGATTTCTTTTGACAATTTTAGTGTTCACTAATTATGTTATACTAAGAACTTTACCTGGAATCCCTCTTGGGTTGCTGCCATTCTTAAGCCCGGGTAAAGGAGGAGAGTTGGACATGGGTTAACAAACCCATCCCGTAAAACAATAGCCTTGATAAAAAAAACGCTTACCAGATAAAAACATTTTTAACCATTTTAACTCTGTCCTGGGAGTTGGAAGGTCTTCAAGAACTAATGGTAATTTACCTTAATTAAAGGTTTTGTGAATTGTTTTGCTTTCTTTCGGCATATAAGAATGCACAACATGTGAAAGTCTTGAAAATAAACAGTTGCGAACAAGTGTAGCTACTTAAAATGCAATATTCGATTAAAATTATATCCTGATATTTAACAGTCACTAATTAAATAAGCGGATGAAAGCCCTAAATACAACATGTGCATAGTAAATATTGAAGAATTTGTGAATAAATTCATCTCTTCTGTTCTTTAACTAAATTTAAACTAGGTAAATATATATCTGCTTTTTGTTATAACATTTTAATATGTAAGGAAAAAAATATTGTTAAGGACACTGAAAAGTAGGTCAAATTGAATGTTTTTGTTTTGTAACATTCGATTTTATAGATTGTTTGCCTATAATTGAGTAATTTGAGATAATAATAATAATAATAATAATAATAATAATAATAATAATAATAGAAACTTTTGTTGGATTTTAAATGTTATAATGTTTCAACAGAATTCCAGTTAAATTAATTTTGTTATTTATTTTACTATACTTCATTACCATAATAGTGAAGAATAATATCAAACCATATTAACAAAATTAATAATTCATAAAGAAAATCATGTTTTACGAAGTACATTTTGGTAAAAAAAAAAGATAACGTGAACAAAAAGTGTTCCATTTTAATAAATTCCCATCATATTCTACAGTTTTATGTAAAGAAATAGTCATGATTAGGATAAGTACATTGTTTAAAATTACAGCATATAAAGTTAGAATGATAAGGTAACATTATCATTGTCGAAATGACAAGTAAGTAGATGATTTATTTAAACTGGTTAAATAATACTCTTTTTTAGCATGCAAGATATACATTATTATGATGTTAATATTCAAGAGTTTAACTAAAACTTAACCCATAGTTTCACGCAAAAATGTACCCATTATTAATGTTATGCACACTGTTTATTTCCTACTTCCTACAAAGCAGGAATATGATCTGTTAAACGGTGGTTTAGGTGCATTTTTTTATTCACTGCACTTTGCCACTTCCCTTAAATGAAGTACTTCCTAAATGTTACCTTTTTGTATCTGTGGATCTTTTCAATCAATGGGATTAGTAGTTTCAAAAAACGATGTCCTTTTTTTGTTGTATTTAGTGGCATCTAAAGTGCGTATCATACAAAGTGTATGCCACTGTTCTGTTCGATATCTTCCTTTTTGCGAAAATTAATCACTGTAAATCAAGGACTATGACAGGGCAGATATAAACTTTTCTGTTATGTAATCTTCTTGACGCTCACAAGTTAAACAGACGTTCGTTAAAACAGTTTCAAATAATTATGTTATTACTAATTTTAACTTTATTACGATTACGTAATTTCTGTTTTTCTTGGTATCTATAACCATATCTCGGTGACCTGTTACTTTACAACCTACAAGTAACCATGTTTAATAACTTATCTTGTATTCTATTCAACTTACGATGACATGTGCTTCCATTTGTAGCAATCGTCACAAGTTCAACAAATAAAATACATCAGGCATTTAGATTTTAATATATTGTTCTTCATAATTTTTAAGCCATAAACAGTTGATACGAAGTCTAGAAATATTGAATTCACTTTATTCTACAAATCTTTTGTTACTAAAATCAAAAGAAGTTACAATGATAAAATTTGGATTAAATACTTGGAATAACACTATTCCGAACTACTTAAACCAATAGCTTAGAATTTCAACTAGGATTATAATCCTCATAATGTATGCAAAAAATTAACTTAGTAAGAAAGTTAAATTAACAGAAATGCAACGCAAATTATCATCACCATAAAATCCGCTATAAATTACTGATGTCATATAAAATAAAATGAAGTGAATAAAATGCGAGGAATTGTTATAACTTTTCTCAGCTTAAGCTGAAGTGGTTTTGTAGAGAACGGTTTTAATTTTATTTCTTTCATTTTCTGTTGGTTGGTATTGAAAACTACTCCACCCAGTTCCAGTAGTAGTTAGGCTTTTGCCGTGGTACTTGAAAAGAATAGGTTTACGTTTTAGTGGAATAGGAAGTGTACACTGTAAACAAACCGATTATTAAGAGGAAACATCTTTCTAGTGCCGCATGGTTTTCAGTTCTACCAAATAGTGATCATGCTGTGACAAGTATTAGGCGAGCAATTATCAATTTGACTAACCTGTAATGAAGTGGCTGTACCAATCACAAGACCTAATGACTGGCCAACTAAAGATGTTTGAACGGATATGACAAGAAACTGAATAAATCTCGAAGCATCATTTGGCTGTTCAGTCATCCAATATGTGATACTAGCATAAACAATAGGAAAAAATATCTAGTAAAGGAAAATAACAGATATAAGTGAGTCATTTTAGTAAGGTATCTTTTATAGATAAAATCAAGAAGTAAAACGAGTTAAGAACATCAGTCAATTTAAAATGAACAAAGTCGGGACCCATTTGATTTATTGCATATCACCAGGACATTTTATCATGAAGTGATAGTGCTGATTATTAGTTTCATTAAAAGGTTTTGATAATGTAAAGTTGAATGGTTTAATTTCAGAGCTTTAACTGTCTTTCTGGGCAGTATCAATACTTAATTTAGGTAGAATTGAAGAGTTTGGTTATTTTAAAAGTATTACGTTAGTTTTTTTTTTGATGACTTTGTTTTCGACTTGTTTACTCTATAAGTTTTATCATCTTTAAATATCTCTTTTGATGGTTGGCTACCACGTTCAGTTGACCTCTTTTATGCGGTCTGATGAAAAGAATCTATTTAGATGTAATAGTTGACTACTAATTGGTCTCAGCATTATGATTCATAAAATTATCTGACATTTTTTAAGGTTGCCTGATCCACAACAGACTAGTTTGATAACTTAGAAATATTCAAAATGTTCACTTTTTTACGAAATAAGCAGTGACCATTTTATTAAGAATGATAATGAATCCTTCAAAATTAAACATTAGTATGAAAAAAACTAGAACTCAGTCCCATATATTGATTTTCTTTGGGTCGATAACAACAGTATCGCTTGATTGTAATTTCATGCATTTACTAACATTCATATCACTAGATTTCAAAAGTTTCTTGATGAACACTCCATTTCACCTAATAGCAGACAAAAAGCTCAATGTAACTATCAAATTCTTTTTTCAAATATTGGTATACAAATATTTGTGCGTCCGAATTTTCTTTACTCGAGTACAATTTAGGAGATGGATGTGACACACTTCAATCAAATTTTGATTAATTCCAAAGATTGTTATTAAGCCATTATATTCAATTAGCCAGTTTTCACATAAAAATATATCTAATTAACATTAAAATATTCCAGGTAAACGATTTTATAAATTTAATTTTAATTTAATCACACTTATTTTACTTGTAGATAATGTTAAATCTTACAATTAATGGAAATAACTTTTAGATATCCAAGCCGCATGAAGGTATTTTTGAAAAGTCTCCATTTTTAACATTTATCTTCATATAAAATTCATTTCTCACAACTGGTTAGTCGATGGCAACTAACACCGTATATCATTTTTTTATTTCTACTATGTCACTTGGTAATATGGATTTTTAACTGAATGATTCACTACACTTAAGACTGAATAAACAGTTATCATGATTATCCTGTTATTTCGTTTGCGTTAAATGAGTACATTTTAAAATGTAAATTATGATAAAATTATGTCTTATTAAAAAAATAATAATTTAACCTTTACTTAGTGGAAGAGAAAAGTATAAAAGGTAACAGTAACATGTTATTTAGTAGTTTTAAATATTGTCACTTGAAACTTACTTGGAATGGTACATCAGCCAATGATTTTGCCATGTAATACGCTTTTAAACTATACCATGAGTTTAAATGTTCACGGAAGAATATTGATATTTCAAGAGGAACTGAAAAAAATCAACAGTTATCAACTAACTAATAAGTTAATAATACTGAAGACATAAAGAATCGCTAAACTGTTTCCCTTACTTTTGATAATGTCTAATATTACTTTATTGCACAACACTATTGACTGGTATAATTCATTACAATTTTCCTGTACTGCTAAAACGTGTAGAGTTATACAACAATATATCAAAACCCACGAATTCTTTGTGGAATCTACCATAGTAATCTTAATGTCATTCAATATAAATATCGTTTCAAAAATCATTTCAACAGTCTTAAACAATTAATTAGATTATTTATTAACCGTTAGTAATTAGTCAAAATGACTTCCTAAAATACGATAGGAAAAGTAAAATTTCCATTATTTTAATAAGCGTATAACAATATATTTATGAAATTCCAGTGTTTCAACTATCAAGAAACTTTCGTGAAAATTATTGGATTTGGAAATAACACTCAAAATTATGACATGTTTAAAGATCAATTCATAGAAATGAACTAATTTGAAGTCTATACTAAAAATCTGTAATGGTTCTATTTTATAATAAGATTAGGAATATATGAAACATTTGAAAGAATCTAGAAAAAAATGATGTATTTTGTTCAAGCATTTGTACTTATGAGATCCATAATTTGCTTGACCTTACTGTCATAGTTTTTAATGAAAAAAACATAATCACGTTCGTTACCACGAAAAATAATTTTACTATCCTTCATAATGTTATAATCAAGTCAACATTATGATTTCGTGCTTTAAATGAGTGAAGCAAAATTAATATTTCATTTTATTCATAGAGCTTCAGTATATCTACATCATAAAGAATCGTCTGCCTTATTAACTGGCCTATTGGATAATAAATAATTGTTTGACAATAAATGTAAATATTATAGAAAAATTGATGGTTATTATGTTAACACCATCATATGATCTTATTAGCTTAGTTATCACGATAGCTTATTTCATAGATGCCGATGTTTAAAATCGTGGTATGAAAGCATTTAATTGTAGTTAAATGACTCAAAGTACAAAAATATTCTCAACACGTTGTGCATCATATTGATCAGATTTAAACTGATAATTATTTTATTAATGTTCATAGACAAGAATGCCCTGAAATCTTCAAAAAATAAATATACTTTTTAACCACTGGGTAAAGAATAATAGGTTTAAGAAAATCCCATGCTGGATAATAGTTGTCATATATATTATCTGACACATGTTCATCGGAGATTTAGATCATAGGATTTATTTGACTACAACATTAGATATGAATAGCAGGTTACCTGCTGCACATTTGGAAAAGATACATCAGTTGAAGAACTATTGAAATTGTAATAATAACTAAATTCTAACATAGTACTTCTGTGGTTTTATGTTGATTGCAAGATATGGAAACGTTACATTCATTGTTTGAACAAAATCTCTTCAGTGACTATCTGGTTTCTAGTAATTATGAAAACATGTTAGTTCATAATGATAAAGTCATTTAAAATAATTGCCGTTTTTCTCAGTATGATTAAGTACGTGCATGAGAGTGATTTTTACTAAACGAGCACTAACGTATGTGGTTAGTATTGACAAAACCATGGAAATCCAAGTAAACTAAAAGCAGAGTATTTGCCTTTAGGCAAAGGAAGTTGCACTGTCTATATTCTATTTGGTTATCTTCTTTACTATTTTCGGAACAAAATTTCACCAGGTAAGTAGGTCAACTTTACAAACGATCTAAATAGAAATAAATGTTATTGATTATTTATTTATAAACTAAGTAGTTGACATTGGTAACTTTATTGTTAACCATAGAGTGTGTGAAGGCTGCAGTGAAAGTTGAATTTTATCAAAATAATTTATGTATATTACCTAATTATTCCATTTTTGTTCTACTAACATGCCATTTTTTTCAATTACATCCTAATGAATTTTACTGAAACACTGTGATGCACCGATCATTTTTTTACCGCAGTCCTAAAATTCTATTCTCTCGAAAATGGATAAATTTAGAGAATTTCTGAGTTGTATAGTTAGTAAAACAAGATTGAACGGCGAACATTAAAAGTAAATTACCTTGGCTGAAGTATTTTAATTCTTCCTCGGTTCAATAATTATATGATTATAAAATAATAAAAGTCTGTCACTTTTAAGTTTAGAAGGAAGAAATATGTTAAACACAGAACCTAGACTAAATTGCATATTACATTACTTGACTTTGTCAACTGTAAAGCGGAAAGATGACAGCAATTTTTGTAGGAAAACACTGTGCATATGAATCAAACAAACAAGTATATTTTCTCAGTAAAAATGGTCAACACATTAGTATCACCATATTTTAATAGGTGGAAAGTATTACTATAATTCAACTATGTAGGCAGTTTTAAATCAGTTTACCAGTGTCATAGTATTCTGCTGTTATTACTTGTTCTTACGTAACAAGCTGTCATTTGATGAATAATATTTCAGGTGGTTAATGAGTTGCTAAGAGACTTTAATATTAGTTATGTTGACAACAAAGCATTAAATAAATTACGGTTTATAGTAGCGCCATATAATATCGTAGAACAATTTTCCTTCGTTTGCGATCTATATAGGCTTAATATGGTTAATTTAAAATAGTTGTTAATCTAGACATAAGTGAAGTGTAAAATTTGAGAGGTTATTTAGGCTTCTGCCTTTTAATATTCGAGTATATGGAATTATCAAAACAAAATACAAAATAATGCATTTGGTGAAGTTAGTGCTTTATTTGGGAAGCTTTAATTGTATTTTTGGCAACAGTAGCACATACTTCAGGTAAAAGTGAACCATTAGAATTTCTCCGAAAATATTTAATGGAATATTTTGTTGGTCTAGAACTTGATTAGTTATTATTCATACTTGAATCATCGTTGTCTGAGAGCTTCGCAATTAAACCACCTATCTTAAACACTACAACTTTACTACAACCGTCCTCCCAGACGATAAATTTCTATCAGCACTGATGTTAATCCAAATTCTGTAATCTACATCAAGTAACGTATTAGCATCAACTGAACTAAGATAAAAATAACTATTTACTATATTCATGATGGTTATAAACGATATCAAAATAGACGTAATTTCTAACAGGTGGTACAATACGGCAATCATTTACTGTTAAGATTTATAACAAATTATTGACTATTTCAATTTAATCATTATATAAACAGATGAACTAAAAATAACAAGCACAAAACTTACATGTCATCACAGTTGGCATTAATGCAGCAAACATAAGAAATAACAAAGTGAAGAAAACAAATGCTGCATTACTTATCACTTCATAACCCAAATTACCAATGCGAAAATATAAAAGACCAATCAATATGCCCACAACAATATGCGAAACAAAACGAAGGTGAGTTAGTGTCTAAAATAAACAACATTAGGGAATGTTGGAATACTGTAAATCAATTCAGTTATGAGCTGATAATTTGCAAAATGCAGTTAAATACATGTTGAAAGAATTCGGTATACTTTAAAACCACTACAAATAAATAATTTTTAGCTTCATTACAGATCATTATTAGCCCACCAATACAGGTAGAATGCAACTAATAGTGAAAAGCAAAAACTAGTAGAATTAACTACAGTTCCAAGAGAAATGCTTACTTCTAACTGCATCATGGTATCGTTCGTTTTAAAGTGCGGTAAAGAAATTTGCTCAGTGTGAATGTAAACTAAAACATACTATTCAAATTGCCTTAGCAATAAATGTGCAATGATCTGTAACAAATCGCCATAAACTATTCAGGCAATAAATTCACTGTCATATGTGTTTTGTATAATGAAAATAATAGTTTGTGCTTACAAACAGCATTTTCAATAAAAGTTTACTTGTTGTTCCACTTTTTAACTTTTTTGTGATAAATTTCTTTAAAGTTCACCAGTATTTAATTATTTTTTGAAATTTTGTTTCACTTCAACATCTCTAAATCCTATTTCAAGGTAAAACTACCTATACACGTGAAATAATGTCTATAGAAAGAAATTACATTAGAACCCCTTAAACATTTTTTTGCAGTTTTAGCATAATTTAAGTACTTTCATAAGCTACTCAATCGTTGAATAGCGTTGAAATGTAAAGTGTGTACAAATAATTGGAATTTTAATACGACTGATAAATGCAATCCCTTATCTACTAAATATACTACTGGAAAACTAAAATAGTAATCATTTATATGTTTCTCAATTGATGCATAGTTCGCTTTATACGCTTTATCATTTTCAGAAAATCTACAAATGGACAACAAGAAATCTGTTTTTAGTGTTAAACATTCAGTAGATGTTTCCCGGCTAGTGAAATATTTTCAGATAACTAGACTTTAGCAGTCAACATGCATAGTATTAATACAAATGTAAATGAATGCTAGTCTTTCGTTATACACCGAATAAATATTGATAGATATGAAGCAATAGTAGAAGACGATATATAAGGATAATCATACTAGGAATGGTCACATAACGTATTATGCATGAATGAAATTCGGAATGACAGTCTTTTAGATTCCGGATTGCTGTTTTGAATGACACAGTTAGGTATTTGTTCTGGCTGCTTATGTACAAAAAAATTACGAGAAAATTGGGTCATGTTGAATCTGTTAATTTTAAGGGCTTTTACAGATGCCAGCATGGGAAATTACACCCTGTGTGAACAAAAGCTTTTTATAACAAAATACAGATAGCATAACATTTATTCCCTGCCTTATAACTCTGCAATGTCTTCTATATAAATTTCATAGCATTTTATTGCTGATATGCTGATAAGTGTTAGATTTTGTTGAGAATTTCGGTTTGAACCTCTCTGTTGTATAAAAACTAATAATCCTGGTTGTTGAGTAAGATATTAGTGGTTTAAATAATGTTCAATGCGGAAATCAGCTCATTGGGACACATTTATGTAGTTAGGAGGTAGTGAGTTTGTTTATTAGACCGCTGATGTTGAAGTTTTGTTGTTCACACCACTGACTGACTGTAGATAAACAACCTTTAAGAAACTAAGAAACACTAGATATTTGTCTTGTTCATTTATAAAAATCACTGAAAGTACCTATTCATAACGTTACAGGTAATTAAACGAGAAAAATTCAGGAGTTATGGCTAGTTGACAGTAAAGAGACACATAGATGCAGTCCGCATCTAGAACCTGGTAAGATTATCACATTCTTTTTAAATGATATAGCAAACTTTCTAAATTATGACTTACCGAATCACGTAAAATTGAAAATATATTTCTCACAAAAAGGACTCGAAACTGAGTTAACTGATTTGCAGCAAATTCTCGACTTGGATCATCATACTAAAGGAAGTAGTAAATATACATTTGTTTTATGAATGTACAAACAGAGGTTACAGTTATACCTGCTTATTGTTCATTACTAATGCTTATCGTGTTATCATAGGTAACATTTGACCAGCTACAAAAACGGTATCAAAAATGTAAATGATCTACATCTTTAGAAACAGAGTCAGGTTAGATTAGAAGAGCGATTAACGAAATGTAATACTACTCTGCACATCATGTTTGTGATTGTCTTTATTTACTCAATAACGTAAAATTATTAAAATGACAGTAAAGTTAAAAAAATAAAATACCTGTTCTCTTGTTCAATCGGGATCAGATTAATTATTTTGCGTTACCAAGAGTATTTGTATTCTTTATTTAAGTCACAAATTAAAAATTACTGCATCAGTGTGATCGAATGGGTGAATTAAAATACTTAATACAGCATGACTATTTTTTCATTTGAAGAATACATCGTAATGCGTTAATCTTACTTAATAACAACAGAAATATTAAGGCCAAAGTAGTTTACTAAAAGATATGTTGTTTGATAGCAGGTACTGAACGTAGGCATAAAGTTTCCGTTTTTCCATAGTAACAGTGTCAAACTAAAATTATATGATAACTCAGTATCAAATTATTCAGTGAAACGAGCCAAATATATGACAGTTGGCTAGTTTCAAGGGCGTACTTATGCAAGCATAACGATGTCCGTGAAAATCCCTTGATATTTTAACCTTATATTTCTTTTTAAAGATACATGAATGTTAGTTATTCTACTACCTGATTTTGTAAAATATAAATAAAGTTCAAATGAAGATTTTACTCAGAAGAATAAGTCATCATGTATGATGAAAGTTGGATTGTAGCTAGAAAGTGGAATTCAGGACTCGCCTTTGTCAAGTTTTGGACTATTCAGTTAGATGAACCTTAATGGCAGTCTTGAGGTCAACAACTGCACCCCAATTCAGTTTTTTCATCTTAGATGCCCCCGAGTTCACCACGAAGGTACTGAGTTTGGACAAGCACACATGTGCTACGGGTATGTACGCATACATGGATGAAAAAAGTTGGTTTTTGACAAGAATAGACTTAATCAAGTCTCAAAATAAACAGTAACTCGGATGCAAATACATTCAGCTAAGGGGTCCCAAATCAGTCTATACAAACCTGCGGGATTCTACTTACTATTAATTATTTAACTCAAATCATCTTAATGAATTGTTAGTGTACAGAAGTAATCCACTAAGAATACACAAAGGACAACACAGACCAATCAGTTTTAGTTCCCGTTATCTTAGTTATACAACAAAACTAACCTATCTCAACTATAATGCAATGTTTATAATGCATTTGTGATTGTAGACATATATTAGTTTACAGTCATTTAACAAGAGAAGTTATCTGTTGCCGTCTAATATTGATAAAAAGACTATTTAAGTAGTGCATATTCAAAGCAGATTAAATAACAAATTTTACTTTACGTTCATCAACATTCACCGCCAATATTTTATTTATTTCACATTTTATCTAGAATAAAAGTAATCTATTTAAATCAGTCACATTTTATTTACCCATCTAAGCATACTTCCTACTGACATAATTACTTGTCTACAGAGAAATATTTTAAAAAATGTTCAATCACTATGTGTATCAAAAGTTTAAAAAATACTATAAACGATACACTTATTAGGAAAAATAGACATGGAAAGAAATGAATCGGTTTAGCATTGAGGGATGGGTAACACTTCTTTCACATGCATTAAACATTTGACCGATATAAATTTCCTTTAAATTAAATTTATTAATTACTATTTCAATTTTGCTAAAATCATTTTTTTACAGTTTTGATATCTTCAATATTATCCAAGGCGTTTTTGCTGAACTCAAAATACACCGGACCTCATAGAAAACTGAAATTAGCAAAATCATGTCTTATCATTATTTTGTCTATCTGTAAACGGAACGGTGTAAAATACATCTTTTATATTAGCAAATAATATTCAAAGAACTGTAGTGACATATACAGAGGTATCAAGTGGTACTTAGCATAAAACGTAAATCAAATAATCACTAAAATAGTATTGGTTACTACACAATTTTCGAAAAATTCCATTTCAGATCTACAAGCTTTTAACTTTGTGCCAGCATAATCAAAAAGTCAGCTCTTGGATAAAAATATGTTTACATATTTACAGCTTTTGTTTAACAGACATTTGTAATCAAAAGTATCAGCAATTAACTGTTAGTTTGTGAAAATGACTTTGGTGAGTTGTTTCCCATTACTTTCTTTGTATGAAAATTAAAAAATTATCACTTGTATGGTTAAACAATATGTTTTTTCAGTTTAACCACTGGTTCGATAACAGATCCAAAGTATGTGGTGTACAGTATTTAAGTCTTTTGTTTTGGTATAAACTGTTGTCGTGTACTTTGAACAAACACGTATCTATTCGAGTCATAAAAATTATATAGAATGACTGAAGAGGTAACACATATGTATATCCTATATGTAAATTGAATTAACAGAACCGCTTTTATGTTTAAGATTTAGCAAAACACGACTATTTCTTTATTAAGTTCACATGTTATCTTCTTAAAATGAGGTTATACAGTGTCATTTGAAAAGTAATAGATCTATGTCAAAAAAATAAACTGTTCAAAGATCTCTTAATGTGTGCTGCTGTTTGCAGTTCGTGAATGACCTGGGTTTACTCAGGTAGTGGTAGCGTGTTTTTGTTTATACATTCATGGCTAGCAACTTTACACAGACCAATATGAGTTTTATATTGATATACGAAAAGGTAATCTAATTGCTTAAATTGGTTGTATAAGAAAAACGATGGACAGTAATTTTCGAATTATTCTGTTGATTACTAGAACTGAATGCATAATGACGAAATTGGGATTAAAAAAAAAGAGAGTAGAAAACTGACAGTAAGGGCTTAAGTTTGAAGTCATTTTAACGACCATGATAAAGGAAGGCTGTACAAACATTTTTCGAAGACAAGGATCTAGTCGAAAATCGTTTGTACAACCTGTCTCAACCACTTGGCCATAAAATTCATTACGCATTCACATTTTCGCTTTGAATTTTATATTCTTATTAATCAATTTAATTTTATTGTTGTGGAATCATTTTTTTAAAATCACGAAAAATTAAAATCTAGACGTTCATAATTATAATATTTGTCTCACTGCATACGTGGCTGAGGTTTTCTTCGAAGTTTTTTCTCGAGTATCGAAAAATATGCAAACTTTGTCAGAAAACATTCTACGTGAAATAAAAAACCTACAGGGTAACATTACAAACCTACGAGATCGTCATTAGAAAATTGTAGTTATAGGTTTATTATATAGGTGTTATTCTGTGGAAGTTATCATGAAGCTGATTATTAAACAACTGACTGTTATTATGGTAGTCCATTTTGGTTGATTTTATCTTAAACAAAATGTTTACGTTATAATATTATAAATTCAAACAAATAAACATAATTCAGTAATAAATGTTACAAAGCATTAAGCTTACTTTTATGCAATCTGAGCTTATAGTATGTACAGGACCATTAGATTGTGGTAGAAGAACAGACATTTCAATTTGTGGTGGTGACTCCTGATTTAATTAACAATATTTGAACAGTTGTAAATAAAGCTTGTAAACATTAATTCACTTTACACAACATTAAACTAACAAAGAACAGATAAAAAAATTATAATAACCTTAGTTGTTTAGGCGTCTTAAATGCACTGTCTCTAGAAGTCACTAATAAATTATCTACAAGTTAGCACAATCTGACTCAAAAAAGAATACAAATTACAAATGTTTGCAGACCTGAACAGGTATCAGTTGGGGACACGAAAATTGATTATTGTATTCTAAAACGACAGATCGAAGTCCCAACTTTACCGAGAAACATAAATAATAAATAAATGTTTTTTCTAGTTTTATAAGTTATTACTTATTCTTTAATTATTTACATTATCTTTATTTGTTTTCTAGTAAACACTCTTCTATCTAAAATTTACTTTCATTCAACTGCTTTATTTCATTCTGACCTCTGTTATGGTATTTTTTATGATATTTTAACAGACTTTTGGCAGCTTCATAAATGATACAATATCTATTTTTTTATATATATTGCATACTTAAAAACTTATATACCTAACTTTAACAGAGTTCACATGTATATAGAATGCTACTTTTACATAGACATATTAATTTGAGATATACCCACTATTAGATTACGTGTTATACCTTGTTAAAGAGCTTATGTGATCGTAAAATTTCGTTATGAGATTACTAGAGAAAACAAAATGTAATTCGTCAAAAGTAAATGAAAATTTCAGTTTCGTATTCTAGGTGAATATTGATTTTAATGAATTTCGCCCCATTTTGACAACTAAAAAACTACTAAAAAGTGAAAGACGTTTGGGACTTATTTCGTCTTAAGTTTTTCTAACTCTATATTCTATGAAACCTAAAATATCTGAATCTTGAAGTAAGTGCATTGACATTCAATTAACAAGTCGCATTCTAATGTCTTAGTGATATTTCTCTAACACATTGTGTTTGTGATAATACTCCACCAGAAGAATATCAATTATCCATCTTTCACACAAGACTTTTATTGATTTAATAGTTTATTAAAGAGTATGGAAAGATCTAATTTTTTGGGTGATGTCTTATTATTCAAAATAAACAGCTTAATTAGTGTTTTTTTATCATTCCGAACAGCATAACCAGTTAACTGTGTAAAACTAAACACATTTAGGCATTTTACAAATTTCATTTATTTCCTCCTTTCTATATATATTAGTGAGGCAATAACAACTATTATCGCAGAATGATGTGAATTCGTTATATTTTGCAGTTTTTATCATTTGTCGGGTTCAAACCAGTCGGTTCTGATTGTTTAATATGGATTAAATAAAAATACGATAACCTTCATATACAACAAATCCCAAATCAGATTGTCCTAATGAATCGTCTCAAACCGATGGAATTTCTGTAAAGCTAAACACGGCATGAAATTGTTTCAAACAGCACAGAAAGATAACTAATTAAACCATCTGCAAAATGAAAAAAAAACACTACCAAAGTTACTAACTTGAGACACAAATTTGCCTATTATTCAATTTTATTTGTAATAAACAACCTTTGATTCCGTAAATCTAAAAAACAAATTATGTTTTATAAAGACACCTACCATTATTTCAGGTTCCCTTGAACTTTTTGATTTTTCAGCATCATATTTAATGATCGGCAAATAAAATGATGATGATGACGACTTGGTAATATCCTCTGTCGAAAGAAGGATATCAGAAATTAATTGTACATTATGTATTGGACATTCATTATTTTTATTATCAGTTAAGCTATTGAATACTTTTTCTTTTAAATAATTTACGATTTCATCTAATGTCCCACGACGTGCAGCCATAGCTAATCGCATATAATGGTCTCCATATTCACCACAAGCCACTTCCATAACTGCTTAGAGTAATTAAGAAAAAAATCAGCATGAGATAAATCATCAAAACTTACTGATTAATGAATACTTTTTTATCAGGTTAAGTTTAGCAGAAGTGATATTAAATTAACAATACAGAGTGTTATGGAAATTGTTGATTTAACATATCTGATTGACAGATGTTAGATGGTCATTGAAAACTAAGAAGTAGAGGATAACTAACTAGTGCTATGATAGAATTTCACATTTTGTGTAATCATGAGCCTTCTAGTGATCAAACTTGAGACCCCTGGTACTCATGGCCTAGGTTTAACCGTCAAATTTGTGTTTTTTTAGTTGGACACATTTTCTGAGTGGTGAACTCCAACAGAGATTCAGCATAAATTTCGTAGGTGATTGGTTGATGTACGATCTTCCAAAAACAACCAAGTATTTCCAACATATTTTCAGTCTGCCCTACTCCAGAGATGGATGAACACACATTCATTCAGATTTCAAAAACTCTTATTTCTGTCAAAATAAATTCTGATTACTTTATGACCTTATACTTGATAGTCAAATAGTGTCAGGCATTTAAAAATAATCTTTCGTAACATTTTCTATCAATGGTTAGTGTTTGTTTCTATTAATATGTCTTCTTTTATATAACTAACAAGAGGCATTCTAATTTATACGAGACTTGCGCAAATACTTATATGACAGCCTTCAGTCATATTTATATGCGAAAGAACTTTTTTACTAAAATTTCTTTCTGTTTCTTCTCTTAATTTTAAAGTATTTAAATAATAGAACAATTTCCTAAACTTAGGTGTTTATTGCTGCTGACTATAATAGAATTGTATATATATTAGACAACATGAAACTGTTCAGTAGTACATATATATATATACTAAATAGATAAAGTTCAGTGTATTTATCATAATTTTCAGTCATTATCGGTAAACAAAGTTACGCATTCGACCACTAATGTTATCTTAGAAGCTTTTAACGAATGACTGATTTGTCATTAATGTTCATCAAATATAGGTTCTGAGCTTAAATATTTGCATGCAATAATTAAAAATGTGAACAATAACTTACAATAATCGGCAGGGTTATGATAGGGTGGGCAGATTAAATTTTGTGTAGCCAAATAAGGGACTAAACATGAAACAGGTCCTCTGTAAATACAATGTCCATCTGTTAAGAAGTATAACTATAAATGAATTGAATATAATTGATTAAAATAGGTAATCGATAACATATGTATGGTTAGTATGTACTATCTGCATAATTAAGAAAACCTTGTTTGAACTTCACTGATGAAGGGATTATGCACACTCTCAATACGGTGTTAAAATGATTTTATGCTTCCTTAGTGTAATAAGAAGATGCCAATAATCAGACATTTGTAATGTGTTTGCACTTTGCATTTCGAACAATCTAGTTACACATCTTTTTAGCCTTCGTATTTCTTTATTCTTCAGTTATTAAATTGTAATTACTCTATCCTTTATTTAGTTTCGCCTTCATTAGTTTTTAATCTATATTTAAAAAAAACATAATAACTTTGTTCGAAACGCATAGTGTAGATACACCAGATTTTTCAAATCAACTTAGTCATCTTAATACACTTTTGAAACGTATAAAAGGGATTAATTGTTTTAAATTTTATATTTAGTTAATAAGTGAACTATAGTGATGGATGAAAGGGTAATCAATTTGGTCAATGTAATAGAAAAAATGACCATCACAATGTAGATTGTACTGTATATCTCGAGTGATGAGAAATTTTTAAAATGTGTTTTCCATTAAGAAGAAAATCTTATTTAAGACATCAATTGGAAGGCGAACATTTGAAAAAAATATTTCTATTCAATCAGAAATATTTTTCAGCTCTATTAGCTCACATTTTAATTTACAATAGGTGTCTTAACAAGTCGATAATAATAAACTGATTGCTTCATACTGAACAACAATTTAATAGAATGACTGAAAGTATTATGCAGAAACGAGCAACAAAAAGTATATGTTTCAATTCGTTTTACAATAATTTGGCAAAAACAATAACTAACCTAGATGACTACTAATAATTATACTTTGTTACTCATAAGAATTTAAACAAAATGAAAGTTGCACAGAAATATCACAGAAATGTAATGTCTAAAAATATTTGACGCAGAAATAATGCACCCTTTCTGACAAGAAATAATTATATAACTACCAGATGCTTAGTCCCTGAATTACATTGTCTCAAATAAAAATTTTGCCAAGTATTAAAACTGCAATGGAACACCAATAAGTATGGATACAGATATACAGATCACAGTTGTAGGTAAAACATAATTCAAGGTATATGGTAAAGTACAAACTCGTGGTCTCTGCTATGGAAAACACTGGGGTTTAAGAATAAAGAGCGGAATAAATAGGTTTACTCAATTATCTGAAATTCAAATAATTATCGAAATTCCCTCTTCATAGTTAAGGTGCTGTCTTTCAGACTTTTTCCCTATGTAAAAGAATGAGAAACTATGACTGATAGTTTACAATAACACGTATTTAAAAAATCAGACAGAATTTACTAATTTGGTTTGTTTTTGCTCATATGCATATTTATAAGTGATTGACTTCAGTGTACTTATTAATGTATGAAGAGTAGATGTTGATGACTTTACACAAACCACATTTTCTGAGCTTCATAATAATTATTTAAGTTAATTAAATACATTTAAAAATGTTGTCATCCTAAAGTTTATAAAAGAGGCCAGATGCAATCTTTAAAATATCTACTTTATTTTCCATAGGATTTATGATTTTAAACATTCTAGATATGTATTTTTATTTTTAGAATACGAACTAGAGGATTCCTTGAATAACAAACTGATAAGGCTTTGTAATGCTTCGGAATTTGAAAAAATAACACCGGCCATGTATATTTCAAGAAAATTTCAAGAAACATTTCTGAATAAGATACAAAGCTGGACCACAAATTCGATAACAATCCTGTCGTTGTGCCTTCGTGATCTGAAGTTTCATCGAGTACTATATCTCACCCATAAAAGTACTCGACCGATTTCAAAGTTGTGACTTCTCTCCAAGAATCGATATTTAACTACACAAATCAACTAAATAAAGGCGCTTTCATAAAAACACACAACTCTAGTTGTTTAGGCTGTATACACAAAAATTAAAAAGTTTATCTTATGCCGAAAAATTGTTTATAAGTATCTCTAAGCTCAATCCTAAAAATAAGAAAGCAGATTTAATTTTTAACGTTTACTTTGATCAGATATTTTGCGAAATTTATATATAAATCACCAAGTTTTCCAAGTGACTAACATGATGAATAAAGTAATTTCTTTGGGGGTTTGAATGTGGTTAACTTTTTGTAAAAGAGAGCATTATAAGTATCATGATTGAGGTAAAGATTGATGAATAGAAACATTGATGAGAATTTAATGCAGATATCATTTTAACACTATCTGCTTTGCTTTTTGAGGACATTCTTACATTCGGATGATGAGTTCAATTTCATTCATTGAACGAAAAGTAAATAAATTAGATGATCAAATACATTGTTAATACATTTATTATCGTAAATCAATCTAACATTAACCTCAGTTTTGATTTAATGTGTCAGAGGTATATCGTTTACATGAGTTACTTCAGTTAAATATTTTGACATATCTTACAAGTGTATCTGAATAGACAAGTTTTAGATACATGAACTACATACCATTTATTAAGTTGGTTAAGTTAAGTAAGACATTCTCTGACTTTGTTTTAACTGACAGTTTAATAAAAAATGTTTCTGAATAAAGTGAATCACTAATCGTTTTATTTATCATCAGAAGTTTAAGTAGCGGTTAGAGAATAAAAGACTGAAAAAACGTTAATGTGTTTCTAAAAAATTGGTGTTTAAACTAGTAATAATTATTAGTTAATAATCTCTTTGAAAAAAAAAACATTTCACAAACTGGTCACAGAGTTAACACAGAACAGAAGAATTTAACACAGAATTATGAATTTTTAGTCACAATCAGTGCCTCGTAAACAGTTCAAAAATAATTTACTTTATTTAAAGATGTCTTATTATTCATTAGGAAAGTTCAAAGTAAAAGAATTACTATTTAATTAACTTCTCATCATGTCCCAAAACTAATACGCATATAATTTTATATTAGAATACGAAAGCAATGCCCATTAAGTAGTAGCAAGTAATTAATCAAAATTATTATAAGCAATTATAAAACAATGTATAAAGGTCAAGTTACATGAAAACAAAAAGATTATAGAATAATACAATGAAAAGTGTCGAGTACAATTTAGAAATTTGCTAGTTACTCGATTTAATTACCTGGGAACAAAAGACAAAGGATAAGTTTGGAAAAATATGTTGAATATTAGAAATAATTGCTAACAATAAATTGAATTGAAAACATGACTAAAATAAAGATTAAGAGTATAGTATAACACTTGAAATTAGTTTGATAGCCAGTGCAAATAATGTTGCCTCACAAATGTTTTATGAACACAAAAAATGAGCTGGTTCAAATACATTTAAATATAGAACTAAATGCATATTAGTGTTGATTTATAATGATTAGATGATTGAAAAGAAATTTCTTCTTTCTATTCGTCCTTACAATCACTAAATTATATCCTTGTTTTATCACAAAATTCTACTAGTTATATAATATAATCCAGGCAAAAATATTGAAGTTTATGTCATATCAGTATACTCGGTAAAAATATTGAAATTATAAATAGAAAAAGCATTCATTAAGTGGTTATAATGCTGGTTTGAGGTGATTTTACGGAGATAAATACTTAATTTTGTTGTTTATATTTGTCACAGATTGTTATCCGCTGGGTGCCACTAACGATCTACCACTGGAAGTCGGCCCACTTGTGCAGATAGTTAAACCATCGCTAAGAGACCTAAATGCCCTGAGTTTAATTCCATCGAACAATCGAGTGTAGGCACTGATGAGAATTTTTAAACGAGGATGAAATAGCCATCTAGTGTTCCCTGTTTTCTAGTTGTACCCAACCTATATCAATCTATGAAGATTACAAACAGTCAAATATAACGTCACCTTTTGCATATCTGAATGAATATGCTAGTATAATGAATATTTTTAGTGACCCTTAAAATATGAAATTTGCATAGTATATATTCATATAACTCGGTACATTACTTAACGAAAAATTAAAAATATGAAATGAATAGGGCGGAAGATAAATATTAGAAATGAACCTTTATTAATTTAATGCTACTACTTTAAATATGTACATGCGATGTAATGAAGTAGGTGAATTTCGAGAAGACATGACAATCAGTTCAATGCAAGACTTTAATGATGTCTCATCTAATCGTTTCTTAATACTTCCTCAACTATTCTTCTTGAGGTTTTCTTGCTCATTTATTCAATAGTATTGATCGGAAACTAATAATGTTTATTGGGTATCTTAGTCATCTAGATACGAGGGTATCGGAATGGTAAACATGTATTTCTACACATAAAGTTCATTAGAAAAACTAGTAAATCAGTGAATTCCGAACAAAAATTAGAATAAGATGTATTCATAACTGATTAGTTAACTACTAGACCTATCGATTTTTTCCAGTCGTATAGTGATAGGATAATTTGAGTACAAACCTCTTATTCTACAATCATTGATGTCATCTACTTGTATCCAACATTGCTTTTCCCATACCTTTTAAATATTGAAATGTAATAAATATAAAGAAATATACAGTTATTGGTTATATATATATATATATATGTTCTTCTGATGTTTAGGAATTATTCGCAAACTGTAAAAACTGAAAAAAATAACCTTGCTCTAAAGAATGAATTAGAGTAGAAACTTTTATTTAAAATAAAATTTGACTATCATTTACATTTCTTAATAAAAAGCAGATAGTATAGTGAGTTCCGATAAGCGTTTTAATGTAAAATGATGTGGAAGTTAGTAATTTAGGATTAATAGAATTGACTGCATGGATCTACTGAACTTATTCAATCACATTCAATCATTACAAAATTGTGAACTCATCCAAAGACATAAATAAAATGAAATGTTATTAGCTTGAGTTCGCGTGTCATGTTTTTTCACCAAATCACTTTTTTTGAATCTTAAGGAAAAGAATAATGTCAAATTACAGATTTAATCTAAGTTACTAAACAAATCGGTTACTGCACATGCAGAGATCAAATTTGGGGTTATTCAGTAGAATTGATTTGAAAAATACCATATCTTCTTAATCAGTGAGTTGATTCAGTGAACAGTTAAACCTCAGAAATGATTTCAACCTACACCATCGAAATCATCCTACTTTATAACCTCTACATTATATGAGGAGCGGTACTTTGTTAATTGAAGATGCTAAGAAGGTTTTCACTTTTTTCATAAAATTTAGGAACTTTTCGCCACCATGAGCGATCTTATAAAGAGTCTCTTCTTTTCTAAATGCAAAATGTTGCTTCACGACTGAACAAGTCAAACCTTAAACTAATCAACAGAAGTAAACTTGTCAAAATCATTGACTATTTAATTTACTCTAAATGTGTCACCAGTCATTATAAAGTGGTGTCTGATAGATTAATGTAGATTCATAAAGCTCATCTTGATTTTTGCTAACTTGAGTCACTAATGGTATAGACATGATGTCCGTCTCATGACCGGGAGGGAGTTCACTGTGTAGTAGCACGTTTTGACCTATGTTATTGCTGTTAAATGTGGCTTTTTGAGGCAGTCAACATTCGTAGGTTACTAGTATATGGTCGGAAGGGTCTTCGAAGCAGTTGTTGCTTAATTTGAAACAACCAAGTACATGATGTTGAGGTCGAAATCATGGTAATATGAAGTGTTGTTAAATCGATAGATGAGATTACAAACCTTTATTGACTGATGTTATTAGAGCACATGTTACGTATGCTAAACCTCTGCTTATCTTGAAACGACTTTTCTTACAGTTTTTTAGTGAGATATTTTATATTTGCTCAAAACATGAAAATAAATGCCACCATTCTGCATAATAATTAAAAGTCATAACTTTGACCAAACCAATATTTAAATGACCAAGCTCTGTTTTTCTGAATTCTGTCATTTGAAATCGTGGAAAATAACGTAAATGCTGACGAAAGATAAACTAGTGTATATTAGCACTTATTATCTGTAACTGGAATAAAAAGAAAAATCAGTCACTAAAATGAAACCTTGATAAAAATCCTTTAGTAAACAGTCAGATTTTTCTAGCTTAGTCTAACTAGGTCACAACAGTCCGCTGTTTCTGAGATTATTTCACTGAATTAAGGATCAGTGTTTAATAATCAAGAATGTTATTCAATTTGATGTCAGTTCTATGAGAATATATGATTTAGTATACTTACAGTTATTCAAGGTAAAATATACACTTAAAGGATGATCCATATACAGTAAGTGACCCACGTTTGAGAATTCCCACGGACTGCGTTTAACTAGACAATAATAAATACAACTGAAATAGTATTACGCGTCATTAGATACATTAACCTTTAAGATATTAGGATTCTACAATCACATCACTAGTCGACAAAGATGTTAATCGTAACAACTGATGTCTTAACAGGTGACATCTTGAAGTTACGTTTTCAAATTAAATATCACTAAAATAATTATCAACATGGTAATTACAGGATGTAGATTTGTTAGTAAAATACATCTGACTACAATCTAATTTACTATAATAAATGAATAATTACTTTTTTTGAAAATGAGAATAACTGAAATAATGTGAATTATCTGGTTATTTTTTAAAGGTCATTTAGTATAACGAATAATTTTGATATTTGCAAATAGTGACAAGAAAATCCTGGCAACAGATAAATTAGTGCGCGCAATTTAAAAGCAAATTTTTGTTTAGTTCTTATTTATTATTATTTCAAATGTGAAATGTTGAATTGTGTATGATTATAGTAAGTACTTAAGTGCTTTTAAACCGATACGTGGTAGAATTCAAGTATGTACAGGTAATAATGAAGGTATTGGGAATAATAAATTTATTATTATTACTATATAAGAGTTCATCAGATATTTATTGATTATCTTAGAAGATATCTAGTTGCAGTTATTTAATCAAGGAATGGTTAGAGTATAGTAAAGTTGTTTTAGCAAAGGTTGATAAATTTAACATAGTTCAGGCTCCAAAGCAAATTATAGATCAGAGGCCACCTGTCACTTTCTTGAGTCTAAATGTTTCTGAAACACTGATAGATCAGTGTATTTCTTCTGATGATATAGTTTTAATTAGCTTCAAAACAATGATTGAGGAGTGATTTGAATCTATGAATTGCGAAAAATTCGAAACGAAATTGTCCTTGATTATCACTTTAAAGTGTTCAACGCTTTAAGCTTCTATGTCAATGCATGAAGACTAACATAGAGCTCATTTTTGAAAAAGTTGACTACGAACAGTATCATAATTTAAAACTTCGATAATGTAACCGATTGAAATTGTCAAGACTTCATTTTAATAATAATTGGCTTAGTAAACGTCACTGTAGAGTACTGACTTTGCGTTAGCTTTAACATTTCAAAATCTACTTTTGAACATTCCGACTTTTGAAGGAACAAATAAACTTTGGAAACTAATATAAAAATATGTAGTGAAAAGTAAATATGATCACGTTATAGAATAGCAACACTCTCAAGCCTGCCACTGTCTACAGATGTAGGCGAATGTAAGTTCATTTTGTACTTGTAGCCAAATATTAATTAGAATGCTTAAGTTATTCACACATTACAAGGCGAACAATGTTGAGTGTATCAGGTTTCGTTATTTAAAATAGTCGAATTGAAACTGCTTGGTCATTATTTTTTTCATGTTGTAGCGTACTCATGTAATGATTGATTGAAACAAAATGCCTGTTTTTAAATTAATTGCTCTCAGTTGTTACTGTCGACTACAATAATAACAATAAATGTAGAATTCCAATTTGTATTTAGTGCGTTTTGTTTTGTGAATATGTGAACATAAAAAAATTCAAAAATTTAAACTCACATGGTCGAACAATTCAAATATCTTTGCACTGGGTTGATGTATTGTACAGATTATAGTTCGACCACCACGAGCCAAACGACGTAACAATGAAATGCAATGAAAGCATGAAGCACTATCTAGTCCACTATAAAACAGACAGAGAATATACGTTGATAAAAATTTCTCACATAACATTTGATACACGTATAAGCATGCATTTAGCTGATTTTCGCATGCAATACAGTCATTGACTTGCATTAATTAGACAAACAGTGAGAACCTAGTGAGCTTTGTTGCCTTGTATGAACTCACCACCCCCTCCAGATACCACATCCATATCCTTCAGGCCTAACAGTTAGTGCCTAACTTTAGAACCACCTACCAAGCATACCATCGTTTACAATCCCAAGATCACTTAGTGCACAAAAATGAACTACCATCACCCATTGCCGTTAATGACACTTGTTTCATTCAAGACATACTTGAACTCTACTTATCACGGCTTGTCATCAGATCTTAGGGAGACACTTTCCATATTTAGTCACTAGTAGGCATGTTGTGAATTTTGGTATAATTCTAAAGATCATTACATTTTGTGTAATATCAAATTACTGACTGACCGTAGTTATGAAAACATTTGTTTGATTATTTTACGGTTAGTAAAGAAATAATAACAAAAAGTGATCATAAGCAGATGATAAAGGAAAGTGTCTTCAAAAACATTTAACTTGCTTAATAGTTAAATTCCTTTCATAAATATTGTTATTAGCAAGTAAGCTTAGAGAGCTTTAATAGAATATATAATTCGGTTGTCTTTAAATATTCATTTATATAGAAAATAAAATATTCAAAGCATTATTGATTGGGTAATTCATTTAACGATTGAAAGCTTTCAGGTGATTAATTAATTAATTCCAAGTTTTCGATAGTATTATATTGTAAGGTGGTCTATAATCAGTAATTATCCTTTTAAATAAGCTTAACATCAGTGAGGTTATCTAAAGTACAAATATCAGAGATATAATTCAATGTGAATCTATCGTTGGGCAATGCATGTTAATTGTCGTTTTGGAAAGGAATGAATTCAATATGAATATTCTGCATAAGGAGGATGGATTTATTGATGTTTATTAATTAGATATGCTTTAAATTGTAAATAACTTGACACGTTTCCTAAAAGTAGAAAAATCACTGCTTGCGGTTACAGTCTAAGGAGTATTTAGTCAGCTGTTCCGTCCTCATCTGCTGACAGTGCCACCTAATGACACTTTAATTCTTTATAATGAAGCAGCTTGTTTGAGATTACATTTGAAGAGCGATAGTGACCACAAAACTAAAACTATATTCTTGTATTTATTGCTACTAAATCATCTAAAAACAAAATTCACTGCAGATTTACTTTTCATTATGTATTGCATACGGTTTCGTCAACAAACAACCTAGAAAATTTAACAAATAGTCAATATTGCATTGAGGTAGTATGTGGAGATTAGTATCAAGTTTTAATTGGTTGAATTTTCCACAGATTGATGCTAGCAGGATACCAATGAGAACTATGGAGATCTGGATAGCTGTTTCGTCTCAGTATGAGACTCTTCGTCTGTGCCCACCCTTGATCCCGCCCCTAGGAGCTTCAGTTTGAAGAACGCCTAACCCTTTATACCACTGAGCAGATAATCAGTGGTAGAATCCTCATTTCTATCAGGATATTCCTAGGGCTCTAGTAATCAGTCGGGGCTGACAGAGTACAGACATGTTTGGAGTAAGACTATTATCACTGATGAAAATGGATGACCGTCATGCTATATTGCAAACTGATGGAAGTGGGAATTTTTCGATTGGATGCCTGGTCAATGGTGAGTAGAGTCAGTTGTTTGCTAACGTCCGGCCCCTTTACGCGGAGCTTAGGGTACGCACTATTGAGGAGATCCACATTAAGACGAAACGGCTGTATAGTTCCTCCTTGTTTTTGACGGTCCCCTATCGACATTATTCTGTGACGAATTCAGTCAGCTAGTCAATATATTTAACTTGAATTAGTATCATTTAATTTGTATTGTGACTGGCAAGTGGAATCCAGAACGCGCGTTTCGTCCTATTTGGGACTCATTGAATTAGTATGACACCCTTTTAAAATATCATGTATAATAAGATTGTGAAGATTGATCCTTAGAGTTGCAAGCGCATGCTCTTTCATACCTTTTGTCTGTCTACTGCTAAAATATTATATACCATTTACCTAAGGCTTGACTACAAACAACATGTACATAAAATAGAATTAAGATACTATTTCAAAAGCGTATCAAATTTCTTAACTGTGTAATTATTTTTATTACAACTATTAATTTTTAGAGAAAACTCTTCAGATACAATTAATAGTTAAACAGCCATTTATTTTTGAATGATAACTTTGTCCGAGTAGACCAATCTAATATATAATAAGTTTATGAAAGACAAAGTTACATGTAGAAAGGACTATGTGATTTATTATGTCACTTTTATGATAGCTTCATATATGATTGGAACAACTGTAGTGGGTGACTTGATAGTTGAACTTCAAAGAGTAAGTACCAGATTACAAACAAAGAAACTTAGAAAAGGCAATTGTAATGATCAGAATTTTAATACATATATATCACTTAGATGATAAAATTGGTGATAATATTTATGAGGCAGTAATTATTAGAATTTTACGACCAAAATTATAGATACATAAAGTTTTTTTCAATCCCCCTTCTACTAACTACGTTAACTAACTGATGGGCTTCAAAAACTATCTTCATATTTAGTATTATTACTTAATTCCTAATATTGCTATTGTCAGTTTCACTTAACACATTAATCATATAGTTTGATAATGGTTCATTGATTTGTTACTTAACTACCATCTTATAAACGTATAGCTGAATCGCTATCGCAATTGATAACGCTAATTTTATAGCTTTAATACTTGTGTGACAACTATTATCTGTGATAATTCAAGTGTTCTAGGTAAACGATTTTCTCTCACAATATAAGCCTAATGAGAAGTTACCGAAAATATATATATATTTTAAAATGTCTTCTCAGTCACCACAGAATATCCTATTAATTAACTGTTCTGCACAAAGCATTATTAAGACAGATATAAGTATTATTCTAGTCGACGTTGACTAGGATATTCAGATTATACCATTTGGTAATTAACTTTATCATATCAAAGAGAAAGCCAAACTTATTGTTTATTTTTTAACAAAATACATGCATTTTTCATTGCTGAATACGAAATGATTATCTGGTGAAGTAACCCACATGTCATAGCATAACACCAGTCAACTAGGTTTTGCATTTTTTATTAACGTAAAAGACTAAAATTAATTCAACAAAGCTAATTAGTTCTGATATCACATTACATTGGATTATTTCAAAGTGAATAATGATTAGTTATTCTGATTATGCAAGCAAAACATATCACTATTTTTAGTTTCGTCGAAAACACATTTTTCTGTCTTACATAAAAATGTTCCTTAGTAAGCAGAGTATCATAAAATATGAAAGTAAAACTATCTGTTCAAATGAAGGTGATGTAATGAATCTTGATACTGAATTCACAGAAATTGATTATATCACCCATATTTTAAAGTTGGAAATAAATGTTCCTTACTTTTTGGATTTCGCTTCTGCAATTACTAAAAACGTACGTTATAATGTAGGCACTGCATTACTCGGACGTTGTTTTACTTTATTTTAATAATACCTACATATTTTATTCAAGTTACGGTTGTTAGACTACAGTCTAGAAAAAACATCGGTATGACATCAGTCTTACGCGAAAAATACAGATACTTTTACCTTGTTAAGTTGAAAATGTATCCCGATAATTAGTGAAAGTTATCTCCATATTTTTAAATGTTATATGCAATTTCTAACATTTAGCATTGTACTTAACCAATAAATATTTTGTTACGTTTGTTTATGTTGCAAGTGCTTGATTTCAAATATCTTGATTGTAGATTGTGTTAATTTGCCCAATACTGCCTGACAAAGGACGAAACGGGTTCATAAGAGTATGTATGTAATTAAAATGTTCTTCATTTCCAAGGGTTTCAGAAATAAAACCGATTTAATGGATCCCTCGAAAAACCTAAAGGCATTTCATAATATAAAATAAATGCATTTTATTTAATTGTTTTCCAAAAGCCACTAAAAGTCAAATCATTTTAATTCTTAATTTTTTGTTAAAATGACTTCATTGATTTGAAGATTGTTTATTCATCATTTTGACAACTAATGTTACTTGTGTGGTACATTGTAATTAATTGGTCCGTATATAGGAAATGGGAAACTCGTATGAGCGTAGTTCACAAATACAAATTCGGTTCTGTGAGTTTGGTGGTTGAGTAGTGGAGATTTTATTATCATGCTAGACGACTTCACAGACGCAAACTTCTGATAGGAGTGATTTTTCAGTTTGTCATTACATGTGTCCAACAGCTTGTTCAGTTGACCTTGAACTTGAGTGGTTTCTACTGATACTTGTCCAGTCATTTTTTATTCATGTATTTTGATTCTCTGCACTTTTCACTTTATTCATAGTGTTGTGGTTGTTTAACAGTTTTCTAATTGATTGTTAGCTTAAATATATTTCAGTATGTTTAGTGATTACCAGCTGAACTAAATGCCGAGCTTCTGATTTCTTTGCGCTTCCTGTGACTTAAATTACTAAGCTTTCCCAGCTAAACCTGCCTGTAATTGTCCGTATGTATTGAAAAAAAATGTAATGGCATTCGACGGATAATTGGTGTTCGTGTAGGCGGTGATGAATAGGTCAGGCACTTTGTCTGCCGTAGTGTTTATGACAGCTGGAGCAGTTTATTTTGTCTTCGTTGGTCTCTTTAGTTTTTTCGTTCTTTTGTTTGCATAGATTTGGTCATAGTGAATTTGTCGACTTGTGAATGACGTTTATTCCCAAAAGCCTTAATAGCCCGGCTGTGATTTCTGATGTTTTTCATATACAGTAGCCTGTTCCATTTGTGAGTTTCCACGTTTAATTTTTAATTGCTAAGGATCTTTGAATACATTTTTTGATAAAGCTGTGTGGACAGTTGTTGTTTTGGGAGACAGTTACTAAACATTTATCTTCATTATCTCGTATGCTAAGTGTGCTGTAATGCGTTTTCACCCTATGAAATAGTGTTTGCACTCGGGTGAGTCTATGAGTTGTAGGACTTTTGCTGTTAGAACTGGGAATTATGTCTATGTTAGTTGGAATTTGGTTTACTCGAGTCTGCAGTTTTTTAATTTTGGTTTTGACGATCAGCAAATTCAAGAATGCTAGTCTTTTATTTGACTCTTTTTCTAATGTAAATTTTAGGCAATTATAGACATTTTCAATAAAACGATAGTCATTTTTCAACTCAGTTACTTTTAATTGCCAATGAAGGTATTGTCTACAAAGCGGATCAACATTTTTAGCAACTCTCAGTAACATCAAAGTTTCTGATCTTTGCATTCCTTCTTCTGTAATAATTTTACATATTCGTATTTTTATCAGTTTTTCCTTCCGTCTGTTTAAAGACTTTCTTATTAGATTGAAAGTCAGTTGTTAAGCACATTTCGATGAGTTCTGAAGGGTTTTTAACTTTGAAGCTTTGTGTGCATTGTAAGATAAGGATCATTAGCGAGGAAAGGCAATACAGTGCCAATTCTGGTTCATTTAAAGTGAATAAATGTGTAATGTCGAAGGACACAATCTCATGAATACGGACTCTTTGAAGTACGGATCAAAAGGAAAGTTGCATTTCTTCAAGCAGCTAAACCTACGTGGCGTGTTTTAGAAAGGGTAGGTTGCATCATTGTGCTCTCAAGTAGCCTCAACTCTTTAAAACTATGAATGAAATCAATGACCAAAGCTACTTTGTAACAAATTATATTATTGCCCATTCTTGAATGATTTATCGAGGCATATTTTAAACTTAATGGTTACTTTTGATGTATCTAAAATGGGGGCTCTAAAAAATTTCATAAAACTACAGAAATAGCATTATAGTTTTCTTATTTTAGATCAATGTTAACTTTATTTCCAATTTTTAACTCCTTTGCCTGTTGGCACATCACCTTCTGGTTCATTTTTAACATTATATTTGTTCCTGATGTTATTTTTTTCTTGCTTTACAAGCTAGTTACTAAAAGGTATGGGAATTTGGATCAATACATATTCGTGTGAAAACTGGTTTTTGTATCTACGTAACTGTCTTTTTATTTCAGATCTAAATGTTTTCTTATGAATAGGGATTAATTTTTTTATTACTGGCTAGTTTAAAACTACCAAAAGGCAACTAGAAATTAATCGATTTAGTAGTAAATACGTATAAACAAATCATGCGAATTACTTGCATCAATGAATAACAGCAATTTTATGTCCTAGCATTTATTTTATTATAACAAGTCAAAAGATAATGTTAATTCGAACCGAATGATCGTACAACTAATAATGATTAAACGTAAAATCTCATAAATATTTTTAAGATCTTTTAATATGACTCTGGATAAGTATCAGCTAATTAACATGGCATAAAACACCCCACCACGACAAATGGAAATAATTACATACTTCAAATGTAAGTACACAATTTAAATAAATAAAAGTGTTTTCTGTTGTCCTTTCACACTTGTGGCTAAATTTGTATTTGCTGAAGGAAACTACAAAAATGTTTTCTTATTTAAGCTAGATTTCTGGTTCATATTTAAATTTTCCTGGGGAAAACGCTCATATTTCTTTCCAGCCCTTATCTTTTGTTACTATATATTTATAGCCTAGATGGACTGATTTAATCTAGGACAATTCAATAAATCAAATAAACAATCAAAACATTTGGCATTCAATTACTAAGAAGCACTCAAACCGCTACTCTAAATATATGTGTCCATATCACATTGTACAACTCATTTGTTTAAATGCTATGTTCTCAACAAGAATTTAATTAAATTAAAATGGTCTCGTAGAGTTGGGTGTTACGTTTATTCGTTTACATTCGTCGCAGATATTGTTGGAGAAGCAAATAATTCCGGAGAGAATCGGAAAGCCACGTCGACTCATCAGCTGTAGTTGCCCTCGGTTCCGCCAGGGAGTTAAACCTAAGACCTTTAAATCTCATAGCGAACCCTTAACTATATACACCACTGGACCAACGTCCAGCAGAAGAAATATCACTACCCTCGATTTTTGATATGGCAAGAGGATTATCTTTTGTCATTAGTGTTAAGCATCTAACTTCTAAAAAATTTTAACTCCAACAGTCACAGCTTCTCACTAAAATTTCAGGAAAATCTTGACGTCAGTCTACGATAAGCTGATTTTCGTAACTAAATTGAAGTAAGTTTGTAGAGATATTTGTTAGTTCATTGACAGCGACCTACACGAATGCTGGAAATTTGACTAAATATTATAAATAAAAATTCAAGAAACATTTTTCACCGCTTTTAAAGATCCGATTAAAATTTGTTAATCAAAGCGTGTATTGGGTGTGATTAGTACTTAATTTGTTAGTTTATTTTGTGATTTGCGTCTATGAACTAGTAGATAAATACACAAAATCTAATCATACAATGTAATTACTCAACCTATTTTTAGCCGCTAGTTTGATTATTATGTTTATATTTTTCGCGGCTTAGCAGTTGGCAAATATTCTGTTGCATCGAAGCAAGAATTGAATTTTTCATATTCGAATGAAAAATCCTAGAATTTTTGTTGTACAAATATAAGTGAACTTCGAAGAGTCTTTCAGAATTTGCTTTATGTTAAACTAAATTTTGAAATATATGGCGTTATTATTTACTGCAATGAGTAACAAGTTTCAGTTTTATGAGGGAATTTATTTGTTAGGCAATTTATTTGATTAACTTTAAGTAGTTTATGCGCAATTACTGGCACTTAATGTTTAGCAGATAAACGAAAATTTGAAATGCTTTTTTAGGAGTGAATGCTTTTACCATAAGTAAAAAGTATTCATTATTACTGGTACCAATGATTGAAGTCAGGATACGCGGCAATCATCTTTTAGACATGAATTGAAGCATAAGTAAAACGTAATCAAGCAACTATTTATATTTTAATGTGTATATAATATTTGAAGTACCCAATAAACAAAAGCCAGTCATCATAACATCATTAAATGAAAACTAGTGAGCAGTGGATCCAGCAGTACTCTCAGTTCATTTTTGAATGCTTAGTGTACAAAACTTTGCCATAAGCTGCCGAAAAACAACAAAACTAGCCAACATCAGCTTCTTAATAATTCGTATAGAAGCTAAGTTACACATCATTCTAGCTACTAAAATTAACATCACTAAATAAATTGGGTAACTTATCGTGATTAAATTTGGTAATTTTTCATGTTGTCAACAAGATGTTGGAATTTTGTGTAGTAAGCAAAAACTATTTCCTACAAAACGTTAGTGCTAATGTAGTAATATTAACTTATCAAAGTAGTGATGATATTCTTACTTTACTACGAAGAATTAAAAGAAGGAAGTACAAGAGGCTGACCCATCAACTGTAAACTCACCTTGTGGGTTCATCAAAAAACATTATTGGAGGGTTGTTTACCAACTCTTGAGCAATAGCCAGTCTCTTCTTTTGACCACCAGACAGTTGTGATGTTCGAGTATGTACAGCTTCCCTGAGACCGAGAAGGTTTATTATATTATCAACCTATTAAAGATCAACCAAAAATATAAAGCACAAAAATATAAACTAGGCAAACTTAGCTTTATTACAGTAGATATGATCACAAATCAGTGCAATTATAGCATATGAACTTCTAGTACTTAACTAACAATTGTCATGCTTTGAATGATATAAACATTGTTTTGTTTTTTATGCTTTGCATCACAAATTTTCAGCATCACCATTCACTTAAAAGACGTATTTTTACATTTTAATTTCTCAAGGATGCTATCAGTCGTCGTTTGGTTTAAATGAATCTATTGTTCATTTCAGTGTTTTGAAACCTGTATTTTAAAATCAACTTTCTAAACAGCCATAAAGAAACTAATATTCCTTTATGTGAATGAAATTATTAATATAAGGGGATTAATTTAACTGATGTTGAAAGATAGTACACCCAGCATGTCAGATGTTTCATTCTATCTTCTAAAGGAACATTAGAACGTAAGATTTTAAGCAATATTTAAATGCTACCAAAATACAGTTTAAATATAAGCAATTATAAAACACGTTACTCAGCAACTCCCAAACTTCGAAACATAATAATGAGGTTTAATCGAACTGGAGATTTATTTGAACAATATGAAAGCACTTAGTGAAACAAAGCTTACAATTCTAATACGTTTTTAATGTGATTGGCAATTAAATAAATTCAGCAAGCTTTAGTATTCAAAATAACTCAGATTTCTTAGCCGAAATACGTGATTTTAATTATCTAATTGCCAGGATATATACACAAACAACTATACACTTAAGGCCATCATTTTTATCCGATTTAAAACTTGATAAGTAAACAATAAACACTATTAATTTTATTGTTTGCTATAACTTCATGTTGAGTTCATCACACATTTTTGAACTTAAATATGTTAAGTTTAATCAGTACTCTTCATGATATTTTTTTGCAAAACATGTGTGCTCAACAAGTATTGATAAATATTTGTGACAAATATTACACTTATGATTAGATTAAAATACATTGATAAAACCAATTGATTGTAAGCAGATATACGTTTCATAATTCTAGCACAATATACAAATAAGATACTTCGATGACAAAATATATTAGCTATTTTCTGTCAAAGCAAAGGTACTATTATTGACCCAAACACAATTGGAGCGATACGAAATGCATAATAATTAAAAAATGCTGACTCATAGATTCATGCCGCTATTTATTGTAAATTAATTTTTGAAAATGAAAATTCCCTTGATTCATACATTTGGATATACAACAAATCATAATTTTCTGCCTAAATATTAATGACTGAAAAGCAGAAATAAGGAACGTACTATTTTCCGCTTAGTTATGTAGCTGGTTTTTTCACTTAATTTCAGGTTTGCGCTGCACATCATTGCCTCGTCAACAGATAAGTGAGGTAGTAATAAATCGTCTTGCATTATATAGCATGACATTTTCCTAAACTGCTGCATATTTCTCGGCAAAGAGCTAACATAAACGTCACCGATAACATTTTTTGTGCAGTACCCCTGCTAAAATATTCATTAGCGAACTTTTGCCCGCTCCACTAGGACCCATAATTGCACTAAGTTCTCCAGCTTTAAATTCTCCAGATATTCCTTTCAAAATTAGTTTTTTGCCAGCTACGCAACAGCATACTGTTAGCATATTAAATTGAATACCTCTTCCTTGAATTACAAAATACTTCATGTCTCTAAACAGTAAATTCTTTGTTTCCTTTGATTCCATATTTGCTACCATTTGGATTCCATTATTCTCATTCATCGTGATCCTTAATTCTCTTGCATTACATACAGACAGTTGCAAGTTAAGCCAAAACTATGGTTTAATCTTGTATCCTTGGTTCTATCAACTAAAATCATCATTGAACGAAAGTTCCTTGTGCCTTCAAGACTCGTAGCTTTCAACAGAGTACTTAAGTTCAACGAACTAGAAAGTTAAAACAAAGCAATAAGTATTATAATATCTCTAAAAATGAGGTAGCATATAAATTTATAAACCTTTTTTTAGTTTTTTTAGAATTACTATAATGCTCTCACACTGAAGCGTTTCTATAATCTCAACAACTAGAAAAGCTATGTAACAGGTTCACTAAAATTTTACATAAAATTATATTAAGGGGTGTATAGATTCGAAAATACAATTTCTCCTCTTTACTTTGCTTTATAATGATATTTCCTTTGCAAAAAGCAGCTTATTTATTCACCGATCAAGTGGTATAAGTTGATTTTGGCACGAAGTAATTTTTTGCCTGTGGTATAGAATAGCTAATATGAACAACCGAATGATTTTGCTTGACATAGTAAATATGTAAGATAAGGTCATCATAACTTCGATTAAGAAATATTCTCAGGTATACATATCTTGTCCTTCAATTTCTTCTATAAGGAAGCAGAAATATTCCCGATAGCTAATCCTGTACATAGCTTGTAACGGTAAATAGTCCGCTAAGTAAATAGCTGCATAGGCTCTCAGCGCTGATGCTGACCATGTTCGTTTTAGCGGATACGACTAGTTGAAAGGTGCTCAGTCACGCATCACCATCATATCACGACACGACGTGGGAAACAGCCCTCCCTTTAGTTACCAAGCCCATACATTTCCATCCCATTGATGCTCAACTGACGATGAAAATATAACTTCTCCTACATCCCTCAGTAACTTCTGATTTACTCTTATTAGCACGTGTGGATTTAATCGTTAGAATTCGCTCTGATTATGCGACTAACGTTACCTGGTCATGTACCTGTTAAACTTCAAGCCTTAATAAAATTTGCTTGGATTCCAAGACATGACTGACTTTCAAAATAATAGCCTCAGTTTCCATGAGTTTGTACATAATAGAGTAGATATATTCGTATGTTTAGGAGTGCCCCCATATGTTTAAAGTTAGGCTGATTGTTATCAATAATTTATTAGAGGAAGGAGGGTTATGTTAAATATCATTCATGAAGATTGTATCGTCTCCATGCATTCAATGCGAAGTTAATGTTTTAAGCCCTATCACCTCTTTGGTTTCTCTTCTTCGGATATGTCCCAAAATAGTAATGTTCTACACAGGATTTCTAGAGATAATCCATCAGTATTTTCAACGTAAGGCTTTAGGTTTGTACTGTAATCACAGATGAAATTCCATGAGTCGAATACCCTAAAGTTCTAGACAGGGATCACAAGACTAAGGAGGCTTTCTTGGCTACGGAATGCCAAAGAGATATTCATAGATTATCTTCTCAATAGAAGAAGTAATACTGAGCCCACGAAATATGTACGTGAATAATGTATGCTCATTTTTAACTGTTAGCAGCTTGCACTCATTGACATTAGGAAGAAGTTGGTTGTTGGAAGCCTACATTACGCTATGATTCGTATTGTGGTTATTCCTACATACTAGAAGTTCTGTCTGGAGATAGGAGAGGAAATATTTCAACAGAAGGGAGGCATAGGCGTCTTCCAGTGGGTACACTGAGTTATGTTGTTTCATTCGTGCGAAATAATAACAGTTATTTGATAAGCTGTTTAGTGTGTAAAAGTGATATATTATTGTTAAAATATTATGCACTGTTTGGGAATTGCATTTATAGATACAGCGAATATTTTCACATACTAGAAACCGTTAAATTTTTAAATTATCCTTTTACGTCTACCTAGGTTCAACTTGTATGAAATATTAAGTGGGCTTACTACATCCAATGCATGTGGAAAGACTGCCTTAACAAAAAAAAGACTAATATTTTTGTAAGCTACTACCGAATAAGTTGTTTGAGTAGACCTGATTGGCTGCGGTAGTAAACCTTCAGAATACTAGCTATTCTTACACCGAAAGTCTGATCAACGGTTACAATGCGTGATTGTAAGCATATATAACATAAAATTACCAAAATACGACGTTCACATGTGCAACATGGACTTTGTTAAGATTTATACAAGTCTTAAGAAGTACATTAACGGACGATATTTTGTACTTCCGAGCGTACATCGGCTATTTCTTCCTTGTATCGGAAAAATTGTAGGTGCCCAACAATCGATGATAATTCAAACAAACAATAATCAATGTTCTCATCATGGCTGCTTCCATGACAGCGATGGTAAGTAGCCCACAGAATACTCGGAGAATGTCCGCCAGGGGTACTTTTTTTGATAGTCTGTTCTAGATTTACCCGAACCTAACCAAAAAAAAGTTCTCACTAAATTTTATTTAATATCTCTCAATTTCGGCTTCAGTGATTTTCTTATTCAGGTAGTAGTCATGAGTGTTTACTGTACTGAATAATAGTTGTGTAAGACGGATCATAGAGCAGTTTATAGAACGGAATAGAGTGTTGTTATAGTCTTTTTTCAGAGTGGTTTGAGTTTAAACAAGTAATATCTAGTTCCGCAGTTTATTCTGGAGCTGTTTTATCTAATTATCGTGTTAGGCACCACTGCACACCCTCCACCCTCAGTTTTTTGCTCGTACATAGATTGCTAAATACAAACGTGTGGTACAAAAGTACGGGTCATGTTTCATAAAGCGTGAGCTTTGACCCATTTTAATAGTTCCTCAGGATGAAGTCCGAAAGTCGTCGTGACTTAGACAGACTGTTAAATATACGCACACAGGTGTTTGTGCTATGAGATTACAGTATTTCTAGGTCAGTTAATGAACTCTGTTTCAGAAATATGTTGTTACTCAGTACTAGCTACATTTCTAGTTTTGGGTTCACCATAAATATCAATCCACATTTTGAAGTATTGAATTCAATACGAAAGTCTGTGCACTACTTACTACCGCTGTTTTTATCATTTTTGCATAGTTCAGGTGCAATGTATTACTAGCACCACTTCACACATTTTACATGTATTTTGAACAAAAAAGCGGCAATGCAAAATGATTATTTAAATGTTTATAGTCATTTACTTAAATCAGAAATTGCAACAGCATAACTGAATGACCAATTTAGATGTAATACAAGTTTGTACAGAGATATAAGATTGGTGGATTATGGGACAGATATGAGTTTGATTAGATAGGATTGTATACCGTGTGTATATTTCGCATATAGTCTGTCATCATTTTTGTGATGTATACATTTAATCAAACTCATTTGGTCCTTGGTCATTCAGTTTTGGTGTTCCGTATGAGTGGGAGTACTGAAAAAAGGATTAGATAAGCCATGTGCTGCATAGTCACATATGTTAGTGAGTTCGATAGCCAGCTTTGTATGCATACATATACAAAAGTTAATAGCCCATTTCTCAGATAAAGTACAGAAGTAAGATAACTTCACACTCGTCTGTAGGGTGGAATTTATTTTATGTTTACGGCTAGGTACTACGGTTCTAGCATGAACAAGCATTCAGAAGTGATGTTTGAGATGCTCTTAATATATTCTACTCGGACTAACACATATAAAGCTTAATTTGCAGGACGTCCTACCGCAAAAAAGCTCAACCTCCACGCCACAGACTATGATGCTGACACCTAATTAGTTAAGATTAATAAAGATTATCCACATATATAAACATTTATTACATCTCTCGACATACTGTGGACTAAAGACTCCTAGTATCCGCTTTATTTCTCGACTTCAGTAAAGCTTTTGACAAAGTCCCGCATAAACGACTGCTCATTAAGCTAAAGTCATACGGGGTCGAAGATCCACTTCACTCATGGTTTGCATCTTTCCTAGAAGGAAGACAGCAAACAGTAAAGTATAATAATAGCCTCTAATTACCTAAACCAATTACTAGCGGCGTAATACAAGGAAGTTTACTGGGTCTTTTATTGTTCATCATTTACATAAATGACATAATTAACGTTATAAAACATGGTTGACCGTATTTATATGCTTTTTAATCTCAAGATAGTATATAGCTTTACACCGGATGTTTTAGAAGGCATGACTCTAATTCAGAAGGACCTCGATATCATAACTGCCTGGAGCCAAAAATAACAACTACCACTTAACCATAGTAAATGTGGAATCATGAACATAGGCAACCATAACTCCCAGTTCACGTTTTATCTAAATGGGTCTAAAGTTCCTAATACTCCAATCAACAAGCGACTTGGGCATCAAATATTCAGGTAACTTTAAGTTCACAGAGCACGCCTCCTCTATAGTCTCGAAACTAGAAAATTAAGAAGCTTTCTTCTTAGAAACTTCTTCACAACGAAGGCTAAACTTACTTTGTTTAAGATATGTGTAAGACCTACACTCGAGTACTGCTCATTTATCTTCTCAAACATGAACAGCATAGACAGGACACGTATAGAAAGCGTACAAAGAAGTTTTAAACGTCGAATTCTAGGAACTAACAGCAAGATGAACTACACTGCTAGATGTAAAACACTCTCCCTAGAACCCTTGAGTCATCACCGACTACGACATAACTTAATATTTTTCTCTAAAAGAAAATTCCGGTTTAATACTGATATTTTGATCCCACTAATTAAAAATTCGTTTATATTCTTTCTATTTCATATATTCCTCTATATCACTGTCTTCCCGAGTTTGTGATCTGTTCTCCTATGGAATTGGTCTCCGTTAAGCAACTTACTCTAAACGATGGTTAAAAACGTAATTAATGCATCAATAACTCACCATTCAAGACCAACCCACATAAATTGGCTCTTTTAACCTAATATCAAATACTCAGTCTTTTCCCGTTTCTGGATAGTCTCTATGATCTATTCTGCTTACCCACAGCCATTTTCTGCGATTACAGCGCCACAGTCGAAAAAAGCGCAGGTTGCTTCCTGGAAAAGTTCTACAATGCATAACACATCTCTAGTACCTTAGCACTGCAAACTCTGGACCTTGTTACAGTTGGCTTTATAAATAATAATTAATGTCTTCATATAGCATGATTTTCATAAAAATGACTCTATATATATTCCCTATTAAAAACAGTCCATATCATTCTGATCATGCCTGTAAACTGGTATGCTCTCATGTACAAAATGCTACCTAAGAATAAACTATTATTATTGT
Organism: Schistosoma japonicum; assembly: GCA_025215515.1. NCBI lineage: Eukaryota > Metazoa > Platyhelminthes > Trematoda > Strigeidida > Schistosomatidae > Schistosoma > Schistosoma japonicum. Next base: position 77,583,081 of record CM046061.1, read on the forward strand.
TAAATTAATAATCATTAAGTTCTTTCCATAACTACTGCAACCACTGAAATATGCCCCTTATAAAACCTCACCTTCCACAGAAACCCAGTCTGATCACTACTATTGTAAACTTTCTTGATAACCAGCTTATCAAAGACGACAAATTTATTCTTTGCAAATGAACTTTAATATCAAAATCTTCCCTAGTTTAACGTTATACTCTTCCGACTGCTAAAACAGTCAGGAAAGTATAGCTGTCATAATACTGTTGTTACGTTCTGCAGTTTGTTTTCCTTATTTCTTTTTAGCGCTTCGAGTTCACTTCATACTACGCAAAACGTTGAACATGGTTACTTGAACTTACCTTGCAAATTCACTGTCACAGGGTCGTTTCAAAGTCTAGTTCGTAAATGACGCTACATAGGTGCCAATTTAAAACAACGTTTATTATTTATTATCTTTGTATATCACAGTATAATCAGTCTATTCAACAAGTAAACACCATTATCGTCATATGATTTTGTTGATCTAGCTTGTAAAATTGGCCTGCTGTTGGTGTCAGAAAATGAATTACTATTATTTATTATTATTTCAGTTGAATATATTTTGTAACAGGTTCGCACTCGTTATCATAAGTCTAAAACCTAAAAGACTAGAATACGCCGTTGTTAATAACAATTGAGGATAGGATCTTAAGGTTCAATGGATCTTCAAGATTATGTGTAGTTAGCGGTCTGAGAGTTATAGTTTGTAGTCTAGTTCAAAACGGGTCAGTTTTGCGACACTCTGTATTAAGACACACTGCAGACTAGTTAATAATAAGTTCCGATCAAAGCCTTCCTTCTGTAAATATGGTATCTGTTTAGCTGATATGCGATGCGCTGAAGTCACTGCCAATAGGACACCTATTAACTTCACCCGACTCACATGTGTGGCTTCAAGCAAATAAATCCGCTATGGAGTCAAGACTACAGCAAACTACTTCAAAAGTTCTTGACCACGTGTAAACGTGAGAGTGCGGTTGGCTACCTTGCACGTACCATATTAATGTGCTCTTGACACAGAAACTGGATATATATGTCGTCTTGAATGTATAAGGTTATTCTTCCTTCCCCGCTCTTGATGCTAGCGACCCTATGACACCTTATACAGATATACTCTATAATGACATGTAAGATTTACATCATTTATCAGTAATAATAATTCACGCCAATCTGCAGGCATGGTTGCACCTATATATTAATAAACACTAATAAACACAAATCTTAAAGAAATAGCCATTCTTTCTTTTGTCGCGGTGAGTCTGAACCTTGCATTACACTTGCACTCGGGCTAACACATTCTTACACAAACAATAGTAATCCTAGTTATTAGCTCACCACTACCTAGTAAAAGGGTACCTCACACTGAAGTCTAACTTTGGTCTATACGACTACTGAAAGCACAGTATACGCACACCACCTAATTATTCAATAAGGTCCTATTCGAACATAGATCGAAGTAAGGCAAACCAATACCTCACATCACCTACCATGGAGTCGAGAACCATGTTCAAAGAACATTAGAAGGCTTTTCAGAATTTGATGAAGAATGACCAATTATTGATATTACGTCCAGATAAAGGCACCAGGTCTTGTCCTGATGAACACACCTGACTACATTGCCAAGATGAAGACTATCTTAAGCGACCAAGCAAGATCCAAAGGTGATAAATTAAACAAAGAATTGTCGGATTCTACAGAGAAACGAATTACCAATCTACTAAGGGAACTTCTAAGGAAGAAACTAATTGATAACAAGACTTATAATAATTTAAAACCTAGAGGATCTCGGCTGCCATACATGTGTGGTCTACGGAAAGTGCATAAACAAAACACCCCACATAGGCCTATGATGTCAATGATAAATTCACCTCATTATTAGGTGGCTTGGCGGTTAGCGAAGAAACTAGAGCCGAATCCGTCAACATCTGTCTATGCTCTTACCTGAAAGACTCCTTTCATTTTGTTGAAACATTGGATAAAATTGACATTTCCGGCAAGTCTTTGGATTCCTTCAAAGTAACATCCTTATTCATCAATATACCAATCCTTGAAACCATTAACATTATATGCCAATATTCTGACCTACTTCCTCCACCAGTGATTAGATTGAAACGACTATTACTTTTGTGAACAAAGGACATCCAGTTCCGGTTCGATAATAAGATATATCGCCAAGTTGATGGTGTTGCAATGGGTAGTCCCTTAGGTCCTATCCTAGCAGACATTTTTATGGCCAATGTTGAAAACACAAAACTAAAAAAGGTGATTAAGGAAATAACGCATTATTCAAAGTACGTGGATGATACCTTCATTGTACAACATTCTAACTACTTATTGAAAAATTTCAATCAAGAACATATAGATATTCAATTTATTATGGGGTTAGAAAAGGACAATAAATTTCATTTCCCGGATATTGCCATGCAACGTCGAAAAGATGGTTCAGTGCGACGGTCGATATAGAGAAAAGGGACGTGGAATGAGTTGTTCTTGAATTTTAACAGCTTCTGTCCAATCCATCACAAAATAACATTGGTAAAAACATTATTTTACACAGCGGAAAAAAATATGTACTTCAGATATGATAGATTCAGAACTCACAAACATTAAACAATATTCCAAAAAAGAATGGCTACCCAGATAAATTCATTGACAAATACAGTGAACAAAAGCCTGATAAACCATATACAACCACAGTCCACAAGAAGTCTATTTTTATTCATCTCAATTTTAAAGGTGATGATATTGCTGAAATAATCAAAAGACTCAGCTCAGCTTTAAATAGAACTTATTAAGCTCCAAAACTGTTTATATCAAACATAACAACATGTTCACTGAAACAATCAAAAATCGACAGGTATTCTCACCATGTTACTGCCAATTGTCTGTATAAATTTACGTAAACATGCAGTAGCAGTTACATTCTCCGAACAGAAAGAAGGGCATACCTACGCTTTAATGAACATGTCCCAAAAAGTCTACGACTCACAGAAACGAAGACATTTAACAGTGCAATTGCTAAACATCTGATTAACACAGGACACCAGATTGATATTAGTGAATCATTCAAAGTGTTCAATAGACAAAAACTTCAAATCTTCTAAAACATGCCGAAGCGATTGCCACTAAACGGTTGAAACCAAACTTATGTGTTCAAAAATAAACTGTTGTAAGCCTCTCTTTACCTTAGTAACCTAACTTTTGCGTTATTATTTTCATCGTTATCATTCTCTCACTAAGCTTCACTTTATACGTCTTCTCTTTTGATCAGATTTAACATTTTTATTTTATTTTTGGGTAAGTCATCGTTTTCTAGATGGGTAAGTTCAATTTTCGTGTTTAATTAGGTCATTTTAAGCTTAATAACTGAGCTATATTCACTTTATTCTCAATTATTTCCAACCACCTCTTATTGTGTAATCATCTGACCTCTGATCTCTATTTTGCCTTCTGGTACCTTCTCTTGGATCGTATATATATTCACAGCATTTTCTCCAACATTTTAAGTCATATTCACATGTTTACATAATCTTGATTTCCATTCTCATTAGTATGTTAAAACTTGTTTCAAATATTAACTTTGTTAAATTCTACTCTATGTTGTATGCAGCTGATGAGAAACCAACGAAATAAAATAAATTCATCTTATTCTGCACAATTATTTGTTCTTGCTCTCTTGAAAATAATAAAGGGAACAAAGTGTATGAACTTTCTTAAAAGATCCAAGCTTGATGTCCGTTTCTCCCCAAGACCCCGAATTTTCTCCTTATGACCTCTTTATGACTGAGCCACAGATAAAAGACAATCGTACACCACTTGTCAAGGCTATCAATTTAACTGATATAAACGGTGACATTGCCGACTATAAAAGCAGAGTCGAAGATGTACACTTTGGCATTTGCTAAAGTACAATCTTTGCAGTCAAGACTACAGCAAACCACTCCAGGAAGTTCTTGACTCTCTGTAAACATAACAGTGTGGTACGCTGAATGTCTACATGTCCTATTATAATGCAATCTATCGACATAGTAACTTGGATCTACCCTTCAAATTCTCTGTCACAGAGTCGTTCCAAGGTCTAGTTCTTAAATAACGGTACATAAATGCCATTTCAAAACGTCTCATTATTCCACTATCTTTGCGCTGCACAGAGATATAGTTAAACCCGTTTACAGCCTTATATATTTTTGTTGATTTTGCCCAGCTACATATCTTTCTACTGAAATCAGGAAACGCGCTTCCTGACAGGTGGTATAAACTCCGACGGTGAAATCCGCGAAGGGCAAGCTAGATCAATATTATAAAATCTACTGCAAAAATTAATGAAGGTCATCAAACCTACTAACCGGAATCTAAGTTTGACCGTGACTAGGAAGCTGTTATCTAGGACGCACTTCTCGTCCTATTTGGGACTCGACCGATGGATGCACCTGCATTCAAAGTGTTGATGTTTACACTGGAATCTAAACTCAATCCGTTTCGTGTCAAACGCCACCGCGTTCACCACTAGACTTCTGAGTCCAAACTGTCGCACTTCTGCAACAGGCGCATGTATAATTAGTATGAACTTGTATCTTCCAGTTGATTTGTTATGGACTGAAGCTGGTCAGTCTCTGTTTTGCTATATGTGCATTCTGAATGGATCACCTCAGTACAGTTAATAATCACAAGTATTATTTAAGTTATAAACATCAACACTGAAATGTAGGTACATTCAGCCGACGATTCCCGAATGGGACGAGATGCTCGTCCTGGATTCCACTTGCCAGTCACAATCCAACATAAATAGTATTTGTGAATATTCGCTATATCAAAGCAATCCGCTGAAGATGCATATATAGCAAAGGAGACTGACCAGCTTCAGTACATAACAAATCAACTGGAAAATACAAGTTCATCTTAGTACAACTAACCTAATTATTGAAGACTGAAGTAACTGTAAGGCCATTAAAGAGGTTAGTAACACAAGCGAGAATTTGAAGTGTTGTCAAAGTGCACAACTTTATCTTGATTTTTCTCACATTAGATTTTTAGACCACAGGGGTCATACAGTCATATTTCAGACCTGCATGTATTTTAAGCATTCTCTATAATATAAGTTTGAGGTTTGGAATCAAACGGACTTTTAATTGGACTAAATCTGATTATATTGCTCGGTTCACTCTTACATATGTTTTGTGTTACAAATCAAAGATACCATGATCAAAAACTCTGTTCGTTTTATTTAGCAATCAGCTAATTACGTATTTATAACGGCTTAAATGTACATATCGGAATTGACAATGAATCACTTATCCAAAAGTTTACATTTCTCTTGACAGGAATTGCTAAGGTAATGAGAATGAAGAGCATGACAAAGTCCTCACTAAGGTTCTCTGGTCTCATCCGATTTATTGTTTATCTTCTATGCTGTTATAAAAGCGTGTTATGTGTTTTCCGAAATGTTAACAATATTTCTTGAGTGCAGTACAAGTATCAAATACTTAAACCACTGAGCAGTATTTTCATGCTTGTTTGAACCCCACTGGCAGTCGTTCAATCACTTTCGTTTAGAACCAGCAGTACTGAACTACAATAATCACACTAAGCTCAAAACTTAAAACTTTGAATTTAAAACATATTCAGGAGGTATTTTTGGCTTCTGTAACAATCAAATTAATAGCGAACAATGTGAAACTATAAGGAACATTATTTCTTTTCTACTTAAACTAAAATAGGTTGAAGCAAACGGAAAAGACACGAGGACGTAGGAAGTATTCCGATTTCCAAACCAAAAGATTATGCTCTTATTCACGCTCCTATAAGTGCCATAACTGTTACTGATTTTGGCGTTTCATAAACCCCCATTAAGTAGTCTGCAAATTGCACGACATTTTGACCCGATAACTTATTACATCATGAGAAGATTAAATATCGTAATCTGGTGGATTTAAGTCGGATTTCATCATACAGATACATCACCTAACAGCTTGATTTAGTTCAGCAAGCATAGATTGTCACAACACCCATATTAACAACTCGTCAACTGACGTAACCCCTAAAAAAGTGCCTATTGTTTATTTATTTGTTTCATCCTATAAATGCCTTTAAATACTCTAAATAATTTATTTGCAATATGAAGACACTTTGAAATAAAAATTTACTTTCATACTTTGGTTAGGCATAGCTTGTCAAATGAAGTGCACTCTTTCGGACATAAATGGAAAAAAATCAAGCCTTGAAAGCGTTGAAGGCATAATAAACAAATTTAAAGCTAATTCAAAAGATATTAAAGCCGACATTTGCAAATTTTCTAACGCTCGTCGGTTAATGAAGAATAGCAGTGTTTTACAAATGCACAGAAATACATGGAGGAAAGAAATACATTTTGCAAAATGTGAAGAAGGCTATAATTAGTTCTTTGTGGAAATATAATGATGAATCTAAAGATTCCAAAGTGTATGTAAACTCAGGGGACGTACAACAGCAACAAGATGTACTTTGGAATTGCTTAACTTCTTTTAAGTTGGTTTTCATTAACTAATATCTACGGTTTTAGCCGTGAAATAAAAAAGTGGAATGAAGTTCATTTAAAAAGCGATTATGCTCTAAGAGCGAAATCAACTAAAAAATTAAATACAAGTACAAATAGCAGTTCCCAAGAGTTAGAGGGCGGTGGGCGAAATGAAAAAGTAAACTACTTGGAAAGTATAAGCTGCATTATGTTTGATATTTATCTCGTAAACAACTTTATTGTAGGTAAACATAAGGACAAGTCATTTACCTGCATCATTAAGAACATAGGGAATTCCAGAATGTGCATGGGATTGGAAATGCTCAGATGATGAATACTTGCCTGCGGTGTTATCAGAATTTATATTGATGGACTGGGAATTTTATAATCGTCTTGAAATAGTCCGAAAAGAATACGAAACACTTAGATTAATGGAGTTTGTTTGTACTTATTTTTAATGTTTGTATGTAATATATATATATATTTGTCACAACTAAAGTCTAAGCTAGTAAAGTCATTCCAAGGACTATATTATTGTACTTGCAGTTTAAGTCACTTACCTAGGTTTCTAAACCGAACCGATTTATTGTAGCCTCACTTATTGATGTAAGAAATGTATTCACATATTAAACATGGAAACACACCTTGTTTTTGCATACCGATTTCATAAAAGGAACCGCGTAAGACAGCCACATATCTAACAAAAGATTTGTATTTGTATGTTAAAGTCAGTTGATTAAAATTTGGTTTGAAATGAAACAATTTTAAAATTAATTTTGGTATCTTAAATATAATATAAATCTTATTGTTGGTGGCAACAGATAAAAATAAGTAGGTTAGTCAATTCTGTGAATTTACTGTCTTGGTTTATGTTTAGGTCTAAAATGGTTCAGTCTATTTTGAAGACTTCAGTTAGTAGCACTAATTGTTATAGTAAATCGCTAACAACAAAACCTAGTGTGGCAGTCTGTCAGTGAGAGTTATTACATATTTTGTAAATGATGAATTATTAACTAAATGTCCTGGATATAACATGTAAATGGAAAACGGCTACGTGACTAAAACATGAGTCCTGACTTTGCTTTTTAAATATTTATTTTTATCTTCAATTACCTACTACTTGGAAAATAATAAAGTTACATTAGATTAAACAACTTACACAGCATTGTGTTGGGATAACTCACTGATATTCAGTGAATGATTTCCTGGCCCTCTCTTGTTTCTGGTAGGCTGTTTTAATATTACGGTCATTATAAATTCTGATTTAGAGGTATTATTATTTCACAGCTTATCGGCATATATTCATGCTGTTTAATCAACTAGTTTAAGAATAATTAGTAATTTTTTTGTTTTTATAATGTGGTATGAATAGAAATAATATATTAGAAAAAAATCCAAAGAAAAGTTTTCAGAAGTAATGACAGATTCCCAGAGACTGTATTATAACTTCAAACTAAATATACTTTTCTTTTATTTATTAATTTTGTTAGTATAAAAATTTTGAATTTGAAAGAATTAGAGATATTTGAATATATTTGTAATGTATATAAACGACATGTAATGCATCAGAGACGTTATTATACACTAGATTTCATGTCACGTTTGTTCAATAAATGCAGTATTAAAGAATTGGTAAGTTTACAGAGTTTAATTGGTGCAATAGCTGAAGTTTGATTAACTTTTTGTACCCGTTTTAATTCTGTATTCCGTACAAATAGAACATGGTAATGTGGATTTAACCAACATTGTGATTGGCTTTTAGGATTATAATCTCTTAACTATAGTGTCTTAGTCAAAAACGTTTTAACTGTTCAATCTAATCTATGAGTTACGTCCTTAGGGAGTTAGAGTATTATTTTGAATTGAACCACCTTAATGCTTACTGATTACAAACTGCTGTCATTATTTTATATGTTAGAACTGCATTAGTTGCAATTCCTTCGGAAATTTATAAGATTAAGCTGTGTTTTATAGTCCGCAAATTTATCGGAGTCTACTGGAATTCTAGACCAACGAAGGGATTGTAGTCATGGTGCATCAAAATTAGTACAGTGACTATGAGCTACACTTTATTTCATAAAATGTCATTCAAGAATCACTTTAATCAATACAATAAGGTTAAAATATTTATCAAAACTCTATTCTAAAATGTAACATTTAGTTCTAGAGTTTAGATAACTTTAGTCTCCGTCAGTCTTATGAGCATATCTTGTGTGTAAACAGTTTAAAATCTGTTAACATATGTTGTATTAGATAGAAACTCTAAGTGAATTAAATCATGGGAAAAGCGATTGATTATCTTAACTGATTGTACCCAACTAGTAATACCTGGAAAACCATAATAACTAAAATAAATCGTATTGAAGTGATGTTAGGAGACAAAGTAGCTAGTCTACATATATGAAACGTTTGGTATAACAGAATAAATCTTATATATAAAACAGATAACGTAAAATTAGAGTGATTAAAATTAATTTCACAAATCATAAATTATTTGTTGTCGATCTTGCAGGTCGTTTACAAACTGCCACCCTTTGTACGACAACATACTTTGTGTATTTTGGATACGCTTTCCGGACACTAACTTCGAGTATTAGTTTTAGTCTGTTTCAAAACATTTTAAGAAACCTATTATATCTGTGAATAAAGTTAAACTAGTTTAACGAAGTAAATTCTCTTTTCGATGATTTTATGCCCACATACATATATAGTTACTTTTACACAGAGTGGTATAGGAGTTCGTTGCATCACTACCTAAAGTTATTCTAAAGTATTTTCAAGTATTGGATGTACGTTTCGTAGTAGTCATAAGGTCATAGGGGTGAAAATTACATGCAAAAAAGAGATGTTAAACACGTGCAAAAATTAAAAAAAATTATAAAAGATTTGTTAATTGATCATTTCTGTCCTAGAAGATAAGAATGTATAGCAATACAAATAACAATCGATATACCTTGTTAAATGAGAATAGGAAATTGAGAATAAGTAGCAATTTTAAATGAAACACACTATACTACTTTAAGTAACTAAGGTTTAATGCCTAAACTTTGAAGAAAAACGTAATATGAGATAATTATCACTCTGAAAATAAGTATTTTCACTGATAAACGTTGTTAATAAATGTTATGGTTAGATAAAAAAAAGTGACTGTTAAACAGAATGGTCGCTTTCAAGCCATTTAAATCTACTGTTCTATGCTGTTATACTGTATAAAATCAGAACAAAACCTCTATCTAATGTCTGCCTTTATTTAAATAGGTTCTCCATCTAATATCACTTTTTCTATAAGTTATTAAAAATCTTGGTCACTATTGGGGGGTTGTGGAGATAGTTAATTGTTGATCCTGATATCATTAATTGATCTGAATCAGACAACCATTGATCACCTGGAAGCACTCGAAAGCTGCTTTGTACTAGTATGGGACTCTTTAGTAGTGCTCACCCACGACCCCATCGGGGACCGAACCCAGGATTCTCTGACTCTGCGGAGAACGCTTTACCATTGGACCACTGAGTTGGCTCCTAACGGTTGATATTTCTAATTTAGTCAATTCGTGATAGGTTTGCGCGACCTCATCCATTGTCATCAGTGAGTAACTGCTTCACATTCGACATGGTTGACCTCCACCGGTTACGTCTTCACACTGGAACTCCAGGGATTACCTAAATAAGCTAATCACTAGTAAGCTGATATTTAGTTATAATTAGGGGGTTATGGAGATAGTTAATTGTCAATCCTGATATCACAATTCAATCTTGGTTTTTTGTTTTCTTAAGTAAATTGAAAAAAGTTTGGTATTTCAACACAAAGTACTAACAGTTTATGAACAGTAAACAGTTAAAAGGAATTTTTTTATGTCTCTAGACAGAATATATTTTCTCGTAAATGAATGCTATGTTATGTCAATTATGAGCTACATTTGCATTATTATTAGAGAGTTTTAAAAGAAATAGCTTTCGAAAACATATATAAAGTTACACTCTTCGCTTATTAATGCTTATCTTGCAAATATAAGTGCGAAATCTGAGTTTAACTGAATTTCTAGACAATAGTGGTAATTTATAAGGCACAGATTCGCTGCACTTGACCTCCAATCTTACGGTATCGTCAAAGTTTAAAGCAACACTCGATTAGTTAGGCCGAAGTTAGTAAATGAGAGTTCAAATCCAAAAATTAGTGGTTGGAAGCCTTAATATGTAAACTAACGCCTCACAAAATAAGCTGAATGGCCTAATTATAGAAAAATACAAATTTTATGAACAGTTGAATATTTTGTACCGAGAAAAATGCTTGAAATCATGGTTTCATACACTTAAATAGATTACAAGTGGACTGAGTAATTTATACTTGACTTGATGTAAATATCAGAATGAATGCACATCTTAAGTGACATCCAAAAGTTCGTTGGACATTTCACTATTTCAATTTCAATTTTGTCATTCAAATACATAATAATTTGATATTCTTAAAATGTAACCATTGGTTTACTGTAGATTAGTCTATTGGATCATTATGAGCGTAGAAATCATTTAAAAGATCGTGCTGTATCAATAAAACGTACATGGAAAAAATCACGTGATGATCTAAGCATACGTATCCAAGCGACATTATCACAAATCGAAGAAATATCCAATGAACAACGTATAAAAGCAGAAAAGCATGAACATCAAAAAGAATTATGCAATCTTCTGAAAAAACAGGTAATCTAGTAAAATTTTACACAAACTTTCAAACTTTTATAAATGAATAAAGAAAGTCAATGGTAGTGGAAAAAAATGGAATTTGTTTATTTCCCAGTTTCTCTTCTGCGGCTGTACAACTTGAAAACAATTATAATAACCCAGTAGAAAGCAACATTTATAATCATGCTTTATATAACGATAGTCTTGAGAAAGTCTACAGTTAACATATATGTAGATTAATAAAAGGCAATAACTATGAAAAAAACTTTTAATTGTTGCTTATTTATTGTTTAAATGATTTAGCAGACGAAAGTAAATATCTCATGTCATAGGTTATGTAGTATTAAAAAAACGACAGCATGTTTTAAACAATACAATCGCTTGTCGTTTGCCTGATAGTAGGCATGACACGAACGTTTCAAAAGCCTTAAAGAGCGTCAATTTTGTTGCGCTTAGCAATAGCTGTTGCTTGTAAACGATTTGTGCCAAACTTATATGTTCATAAAATCAATGTTACGTTTTTCCTCTGCCATAATGACCTAAATCAAAATGTCGTTAGGCAATTTTCTTTTCATGACTTTCATCATTTCACGAATTTTCTTATCATTGCCATGAGTCTAAATAATCTCGTCAGTTTTCCTTCATAAGTATTGAGTAACCCACCTACCTGTATTAACAGAAAGAATTTGCTTTGCTTTTAGATTCTATATATGTATCACTGTGATAAATATTGTGTAGTGGCTGAGTATTAACCCTATTAATGCTGTCTTATAGGAAATTAATTTTATTCCCAAGATAATTAGTTACTAGTAATTTTATCAAATATCAGCTGTTTTTTAATACAGAAATTAATGGTTGCTTTGGCGTTTACAAAAATATCTTCATTTTATATTAGATCAGACAGCTAGAATATGATGTGAATTTATTGATCTATGACTATTGTATGTTTTTCTAGTTCTAATTCAGTATGCATATTAAACCATTTCGAAAATAGTATCAATCATTTTCACGACCCAACCTATCAATAGTTTACAATGGTGTCATTTGTTGTACAACCCTAAATTGTTGAATATATTATTATTAGAAACCATCAATTAAAAGTGTCTCATGTATTTATTTTTAATGAATCTGATAAGCAGTTAGTTAATAAGTCAATTTTACAGAATAATTAAGAATTATGTAAAGATAAATTCTCTATGTTTCAAGTAAAACAAAATGATAATTCTTGTAAATTGTCATCGACCACCTTAAGACTTTAATAAATACAATGATGACTGTTTAATTTTGTCATGCCTAGGTTTTCTTAATGTATGCTCAATAAGTTAAGTGGCTGTTAATGTGCTTTCAATGTAACTGCTTTTGTAAGTATAAGAAAATTGTTATGTTTATTTATAAGTAGTGGTTTAAAATGATCTCATTTATAAAAGCCATCTTTCAAACAATTAAAGTTTTTTGTTGAATAATCAATTAACATTGATTAGTATTGAATTTAAGGTGGTTGAATTCGTCAAATTAAAGTGTACCATTGGAAACCAGAGAGAATTAAACAGCTGTTTTGTTCTAGTGTGGAACTCATCAGCAGTGCACACCATAGATTTCTTCCCAAGAGCTCGAGGTTGGTGAACGCCAAATCCATCCCCTGCACCATTGAGCAGGCATCTAATAGTAAAATTCCCACTTCCATCAATTTGTGATATACATAGATAGAAGTGGGAATTCTACCACTGGATGTCAACCCAGTGGTGCAGAGGGTTAGATGCTAACCGTCAACCTGAATCCCCTGGTACGGAATCTGGGGGTGTACACTATTAAAGAGTTCCACACCAGAATAAAACAGCTGTCCAGTGCTCCCTAGTTTCCAATGGTACCCTGCCAACATCAATCTGTGATATATTCAATCAACTAATTTATCAGTATCCGCAAAGTAACCATCTTAGTTAAATTATAAATACTTATGATCAATATAAGTTTATCCAAAAATCTGTCAGTAATCACTTACTGTTACTTTTATATATTGTGGTGAATTATTCAAAAGAATTACACATATCCTTTTTTGGATACAACTGGAGTAGTTTCTTATACTTTTATTTGTATGATTTATTATGGTTACTAAATGAATACTTCAAGTCATGTTATGAAAAGTAGTTTTAAAATTATCGTTAAAATTGTTTGTAAAAACACTTTAAAAATTTCCAGTCTATATTTTTGTTTGATCTTTTTTATAATTTCATTGATCGAAATAACAAATAAATCTATGATTATTATCAACATATTCACATGTATGTAGCTGATAAGAAAGTATGAAACACGATGAATCTATGTTTTTCTGTTAAATTTGTTTTTATTTTGTTTAAATTTATAAAATTAGGATAAACATACATTTTCCAGTTGATTTGTTATGGACTGAAGCTGGTCAGGTCTCTGTTGCTATATATGCATCTTCAGCGGATTGCTTGATATAGCGAATATTCACAAATACTATTTATGTTGGATTGTGACTGGCAAGTGAAATCCAGGACGAGCATCTCGTCCCATTAGGGACTCGCCGGCCGAATGTACCTACATCCCATTATTGATATTCACCATTTGAATAATACCTGTGATTAATAACTGTATCGAGGTGATCCGTTCAGGATGGACATATAGCAAAACAGAGACTGACCAGCTTCAGTCCATAACAAATCAACTGGAAGATACAAGTTCATACTAATTATACATGTGCCTGTTGCAGAAGTGCGACAGTTTGGACTCAGAAGTCTAGTGGTGAACGCGGTGGCGTTTGACACGAAACGGATTGAGTTTAGATTCCAGTGTAAACATCAACACTTGGATGCAGGTGCATCCATCGGTCGAGTCCGAAATCAGTATGATATGTGTATCCTCGATCCCACTTCTCAGTCGCAATGCAACTCAAATTTTTAAAAAGAAATAAATTAATGCGCAATATAAAACATGAAGGAATACTCATAAAACTATTTCATTTCTTTTATGACTACTCAACATTTGTATAGCTTATTTTAACGTAAAATTTATAATATTTAGACAAAGCAACACGCCCAATTTAAGCTAGTCATCATCTCTTTCTACCTTAAAACTTACATACTGGTGTTCAGTATAGAAGAATAAATATTCAACCTGTAAGTCAACATCTTAAGTAAAAATCAATAAAGAAGCTTGAATGATATACCAATGAATCACAATATAGTGATGATAGAATTCAATGTATCATTATGGAAAGTAGTCATAGAGAAATTATGTATTGTTCTGTATATGTTATATAAATACTCAATGATACCTTACTTTCATTTATCATTTTACTTCATTCTTAGACAAATGAATATTTACTACAGAATTTTCATGAGTTAATAATTCAACCAGAAAATTATTTAATGACTTTTAGGCAATGACTATCTTTGATATGGTAGATTGAATTTCTCAACTTGATTGAAGCTATTTCAGGATGTTACAGTAAATATTTTTTGAATCAAGTTTTGTCTTTCAACATTTAAAAGGAGAATTTAATGTAGTTTGCTGTATCAAATACCTAAATAGTTATTACTTATGTAATATACTATTCCAGTATTGATTTAATATTCATTGTTGATAAAATGTAAAGATGATTCAAGTTACTCAATTCGTCGAAATGAAGGATTTTTCTAAAACTACATCGACATGTTCAAAGAGTTTAGACACTGAATAACTATTTTACTTAGCTAACATCCATTTTGTTTATGGTTAAAGAAGAATGAATATAAAAAATATCCTGGTTTATTTTGTATTCTTATTTTAGAAAATAGTTTCTAGTATGTATTTTACAGGAACTCTTTTTTTATCGTACGAATTTTTCACGTTTATGTTTTACTAAAATAAAATAGCAGAGGTTGATCTGTTTTTAACTTATTTATTAATCATCGAATTCATTTCGAATAGCCATTTTACCAAAATAATTGAATCAAGTGTATTATAAAATACTGTAATCAGTAAACTATGACCAGATTAAAAACATTTAGTTTGATAAATGATTTTAAATCAACACAATATTTACTGTTTGTGTTATTTATTCGACTGAGTATTATTGAAAACCATGGAGCATTGAACAAGCGCTTCATTTTAGTATAAAATTCCTCAGCAATACTTGTTCTGGAGCCTATTAAAAAATCAGACTCACCACCTTCAGATCTTGAGGTGAATGCCTTACCGAACCAACACTATTAAGTCGGCTTTCAATGGCAGAATTTCAACTTTGATAAATGTGTGATGTGGACAATTATGAGAACCCATCACTTAAATGTTTCTCACCCTTTACATGACTGAACTTCGCCAGTTACATCTTCTTACTACAATCTCAGGAACATATCAAAGTGAGCTAGTTGGTATAGTCGCGTAAAAAATAGTTCTGTGGAGATTGAGGTTATGCCAGACCACTAAAAAAGAGTAACGAACTCTCAGTACTGTGTTTCAGAACACTATTTCAATTATTATAACTGTGGGTTATGTAAACAATTCGCTTCTATGATTGTTACATTACTCTTACCCTATCCTGCTGATTAGTATATTTTCTCTTAGTACATTGTCTCTTACTATGAACTACAGTTCATTGGTTGTGTACAAATTATCCCTTTTCACTGCCACTATTTCCTTAGTTCTGTATTGATGTTAATTTTCTAATTGGTTCGCTGTGTGATCTGGTTTGATATATATATAAACGAATGTATGAAATATAATTCGATTCTGTCTGGTTGGTCTATCGGCTCGTGTTTTTCCTTATTACTGCTTGAGGACTCAGTGGGCATAGGGCATAGTTCCTGTCTTGAATGCCCTGGTAACACCGAGTGTACACGTCTCTTGGGAGTTACGTAGTAGATGAGACAGCTGTCTAGTTTCTCCATGGTTTTTGTTGCCACCTAACCTAGGTCAATCTATGATGAAATCACGTCAACGACTTAAAAATTAATCTTCACAAAACCCTTTCCAAATTAATATATAGTCTTTACAGTCACCCTTAAATAACAACCTTGTTTCAGATTACTGAGTGGAAACGTATATTTTAAAAGTTCTCCAAAACAAGGAAATAGTTGTTAGGAATTAATCCCTATTTAAAAAATTATTGTAATTGGTCTACTTTTTTAAATATCTAATTAGTTCTGAAGCTTGTTCATTGTAAGATCATGTTCCTCTCAGTTGATAGATTAACGTTTTATTCGACAATACTAGGTGATTATGAGCTTATGATAGATGGACTATGAACTTAGTAACATATTCATTCAGCAAGTGTCCTATGTACTAGGTGAAAACATAACATGAAAATATATTAGATAAATTTATGTTCAATTGTGAATTTACTAATAGATGAAGCTGAAGTCTCTGTAATTAAAATCGTTCTATATTCCGTAATTCTACACAACGTAATTATTTTTTTTCTACTGAAACATTTATTATCTTAGGTACAAAGATGGCGTAAAGAAAAATTAGAAATCAGTGAATTAGAAGAGAAGGAAAATGCAAAACGTAGACTGCAACAAGAAAAAGCTCAAGCTCTTAAGAAAGCTAAAGAAAACAAAATTCGTCAAGCTACAAAGGCCGAGGTATTATTCTGTAAAGTAATTTTCTATCATGCTACCTGTCAATATTGCCCCAAAAACAAAGATTTGAGTGAATCAGAAAAGTGATATGTTAATGTCAATGAAGGTCATTGATAGATAACTGAGCAATTTGAATCGTGAATTTATTTAAAGTAGTGGCTTTTTCATCTAGGTTCTTTGATGAAGGAACAATGGTATAGAAGCCAACTAGTAGCTTGAAAATAAACCTAACACTATTAATTATTTTCATTGTATAATGTTGAATTAACGGTTTTGGGTTTCTGGGGCATTACTATTAGATAAAGGTATTAAATATGGTCAGTGAGTTGATTAATGAACATGTCAACTTGAATTAATTACTATTGATTAATGAATGCCCATCATAATATACTATGATCAGTGAAGCAAAAGTAGTTTAAAGCAAATCTTGCTATAGTTGTATTGTAATACACATTAGGAAAATTTGACAAACATTATCAAAAACCTTTTGTGGCGAAGACAAAAAACTTTCAGTTGAGGAAAGATAGGAAACACATTAAGGAAATCACCAAACTGTGTTACATGACAAGCACTAACTGGGAATCCCGAAGGCCAAAGGAAAAGAGGAAGACCGAATAACATATTGCTTGGGGAATCGAAGACAGATATGAGGAAAATGAAAAGCACTTGGGAAGAGCTGATAAGGAAAGCTCAGAACAGAGTTGGACGGAGAATGCTGGTAGGCGGCCTATGCTTTATATAGGGTAACAAGCATTCATTGATTGAATGATTTCTATGACTAACTGTATACTGTTCAAATTATTGAAATCACTATTCTCCGAATTCTTTCTGAAAATAATCTTTTTGTTGTAGTGCGTTTAATAAGTGCTTTTTTTGCAAGCTTGTGTTTTACGGGATAGGGATGCTAGACCTATGCCCAACCCTCCTCCTTTACCCGGGCTTAGGACCAGCTGCAACCCTAGAAGAGCCACAGGCTGTTTAAGCCCATACACACCAACAAATCCAAGTGAAGACAACCAACGTAGCAGCAACCTCAGCATCAGTAGGCCTGAACATACATAAGGGAAAGAGCAATATCCTCAAATTCAACGCAAAGAGCACCAACCCAATTGAACTTAATGGTGAAACTATGGAAGAAGTGTATACCTTTACATGTCTGGGAGGGCATCATCGATGAACAAGGAGGATCCGATGCAGATGTAACAGCAACGATCAGCAAAGTAAGGGCAGCATTCCTACAGATGAAAAATATATGGGACTCCAAACAACTGTCTACCAACCTCAAAGTTAGACTCTTCAATTCGAATGTCAAGACAGTTCTTCTCTATGGAGCTAAAACGTGGAAAACTACTGCAGACATCCTCCAGAGGGTACAGGTATTTATCAACAACTGTCAACGCAAGATATTGAATGCCTGTTGGCCGGAAACTATCAGCAATAGCCTACTGTGGGAGAGAACAAACCAACTTCCAGCTGATGGGGAAATCAGGAAACGACGTTGAAAATGGATGGGACATACTTAAGTTGCATTGTGACTGGCAAGTGGAATCCAGGACGCGCGTTTCGTCCTATTTGGGACTCATTGGCTGGATGTACCTTCATCCCAAAAAGGACGAAACGCGCGTCCTGGATTTCACTTGCCAGTCACAATTCGACTTAAATATAACTTGTGTAATATCGCTATATAGAGGCAATCCGCTCAGGATGCACATATGGCAACAGAGGCTGACCAGTTTCAGTCCATTACAAATCAACGGGAAGATACAAGCCTATTCTGAATTGGATAGGACATAAATTGCAGAAATCATCAGACTGCATCACGAAACAAGCGCTAACTTGAATCCTGTTGGAAAACGGAAAAGAGGAAGGCCAAACAACACACTGCATTGAGAACCGGAAGCAGACATTAAAAGGATGAACAGTAACTGGAGACAGCTGAAAAGGATTGCTTAGGACAGCGTTAAATGGAGAATACTGGTAAGCGACTTTTGCTCCTCAGAGAGTGGTAACAGGCGTAAGTAAGTAAGCGTTTAATTAGTAGTTTATTTGAAGAACTTTCATAGTTTTCTAGACGACTTAATCAGGATGAACTTTGGATAGAAGTAATAATAATTTGTTAAACACCATGAGGTTGAACACTTAATGTGTTTAATTATTGCTGTTAAGTAATGTCTACGGTTATGAATACTTACATTGTTAATAAAAAGAATAGGTATGCAAATCAGCTCAAAATTCAGGATATGTTCATATTACATTTTGTTAGGCTTGATTTCTGTAATCAAACTTAGTTTGTTTGGACTGTACTGTTTGGTTATTGGTAAAAAGCTATGATGTAATCTTAAGATGTAATAGACTATCAGTTTTTCTGCTGTGGTAATATATTTAATGAAATTAGATATTTAATTTTGGCATCTAAAATTCAGATTATTTTTGTAGAGGGGTGTTTAGTCTAATCATCGCTAAATTATAAAGTGGTACCATCTAATTATGCAATACCCCTCGGTTTTAAATAATTCATCTACTAGGTGTTAATAAATACAATTGTTTAATTATGCTAATAGTGATATTGGGCAATATTTTAAGGAATTAATTTAACATAATTTCTAAGGCATATTCTTAGTTAATTGTTCACCTTATTGGGCTTGATGGATAGTACTAAACAAAAATTCTCGTTTCAGTATGCTGATGATGCAGGCCTACAGCCAACATTGATCGAGGAACGCAAAAAATGTGCAAATAGATAATTGAAAGTATTATATTGTATAATTTATAACATTCTCTATTTTCATGAAATAAACAATTTGCTTTGGTTAAGTCGACTGCTCACAATAGGATGCAGCATGTTTTACCAACAAAGCAACCATCTTTCCATGTTGGTTAGAGGTAAACATAGACAGTGTAGCACCATAAGATTGTAAGCCCATTTTATTAGTAAACATCTACAACTAGAGAAAAGTAAACGAAGACAGAGATGACAGAATTAACTACAAAAATATCTTAGGGTTAATTGACCGAATAGGCAAAATTAGTTCTCACTTAGGAATTGCAAAAAACAACATGCATTATTAACTAATAATAAAATTAAGATGGTAAATATTTACATAAAATTAAGTAAGCATATTAAATGACAAAAGTATTTACATACATAGCGACCCTACTATTTTCTAGTGGAGTAAAAGATAATCGTTGACGTGAGTACTTTTATCATAGTATCGAATGAAAGGAAATAACCGTTAAGCAATCCAAATAATAGGGGTAAATTTATTTCTGTAGTAGCTTGTAATAAACTGTTCCAAATTCTCAAAAAATTATTAGCAAAGTATTTTATATAGAGGGGGAATCATGAATGATAACTTTTAACTTTTGAAATCAGTTCGCGACGCATATGATATAGCACATGCAAAAAATGGATTTCATGCGATGATGCGAATGTTACATAGTATGCGACCCAGAAGTCGGTATGACTAAGATGAATGCAGAGTAACCTAATGTGAAAAATGATAGACTATAGGAATATTGGAACTCTAAGTAAACTACTGAATGAAACCTGGATAATTCATTACTGTTTGTGAGATGGCCTAAATTAAACAGTTCATGTTCATAGCGTATCCATTCAAATTTAGAAGCATTAAGTTCCATCGATATCAGAGTGTTGTTAATGTGTTACGAATATTGCATCGAATAGCTAAAGTCTAATGGAACGGATTTTTTTGGCTTAAAACTTTGTGTCACTACTTTCCTACACTTAAGATGAATGAAAAACAATATAGAAACAAATAGTTTTATGATGAACTCATAAAGCTATATGCTAAATTATTGATTGCTAAGAGGTATTTACATTTATTATTAGATATCAGTTTACACTTGTAATACGTAATACTATCCATTGTAGGAATGTAAAACAGTCAAATCTTCATTTAGGTGTGAAGAAAAGATATGGTAATTACAATCAATCTACATTTCGCAAAATAGTAAATTAGTAAAGTAACATTGAAAATCCATCGATACATAATTAATATGATATCACTAAGCTGATATGTATCATTGATCAATTATAGGTCATAGTATACATGTTCGCCTATGTATATTTAATCAAATGAAATAATTGTCGATAAATTCTTCTAATACTTTAGTTGTTGGTTCAAAAGTTTCAATCCAATAGAGTATGCGGAACTTTTTATCATCACATTTCAGTTTTATTTAGCAACAAACGTTGTATTAGATTTGATTCCTTTTAAATACTAGGAAAGTCACTGGTGAGAATCATTTAAGTTCATTTTAAACAAGTTTTAATGAGTAAATAATTATTATGTTGAAAGTAAATCATATCAGAGTTTACTGATTTCGTAAAATTGCTTACAATCGATTTCATTATGGAACTATGTCAGGGGGATACAACTGTTTTATCCTAATTTTAACTCTCTTTCAGTGGATGTTCATAAATTTGATAAAGATGAAAAAGTGAACTCTTTGTAGCTCAATGCTTGTGCATTATGGTTAGATTACGAGGTCATTATGCATTGGTCAATATCTTTGTTTCCACGTTAAACTAATCTTCTGTATCCACTAAACTAAATACGAATGTTGTGTTTTTGTTTTACTGAAGCATCGTCTCTAATCTTTTAATTTATACTTAATTAAATAGGGATATATTTCAGTATCAAATGGTAAACGTTATAGATAGTTTATAACAAACATGTAACTATAATAATCTGCCCACCTGAAATCGTTTTAATCACTGGATCTTTGGACAGGCTAATAAAAATTGTCTAGTGTTCAATATTTACTTGTGCTGGCTAATGAATTTCTTTTGAAAGAGGATGATTAGTATCTGCTTGTGGAAGTAAAAAATAGTTATGTAGAAATGTATCTTAAGTCAATACGCATAATTAAACTAGGTCATATCGTTAAAATATGTTCACGGGCGTACTAGATTTTATTGGTTTAAAGTAAATTGTCACACTGAGAATGACTCTAGCTTAGAAGGTACGTAAATTTTACAGGTTTTAATGAGCGAAAGGATTGTTTCATGACTGCTTTATGGAATTATTCTTAATAGTTTTGCTTACTAATAATTTCTTGGCAAATCACGGTATAGTAAACTAGGCTATATTTATCAAAAAGAGGGTATTTTTTGATCCACTTAAGCTTTATGAGTGTCAGGTAAACTGAAGTACGTTATTTAGACTGTAATGCATGATAGGAAGTTGGTTTAAAATAACATGCATCTCATTAACAGTACGAATTATTGAACGCTTTCAACACTGATTACATTGAATTCGTATCTTACAAATACCACTAAGTGGAATGAGATCTTTCAGTTATTCTTATTGTCTGATCATTTCTCAATTTACAATATTTTCAGATGAAAGTTGTATATTTGATAAAATTTTTACATTCAAATGAAGATATTTTCATTACATTAAGAAATTTATCATTAATAAACATAATTAAGTGATTACAATGAGATCAAAGAAAAGGTATTCAGTGTCTTAAATGTGTTTTTACTAATTTTATCTATCGTGAATACGGGTTTATACCTAATTTGGTTTAACACTAAACTATTTTATACTTTAATCAATTTCTTTTAGATTACTGAATATCAGTTAATGAAAATTAAAGCGAAAGAACAAGAAGAACAAAATGATGCAAATAGACTGAAATATTTACGTCAACTACATGCAAAACAATCATTTAAAGATATGGCAAGACTGAAAGAAGCGCATAGTCTATATCTTTCTGAAATTAAACAAAGAAAACTGTCAAACTATTTAGAAAAGGAAAGATTAGCTAATGAACGTGAAAAGAGATTTGAAAGTTTACGAAAGAAGGTATTCATCTACATGTGTTTATAGAATATACTAGTTTTTGATTTGCAAGAAATTTTTCTTAACTAAAGTTATAAATGTTATACTAATAATATCAACATATTTATTATGTTTAAAGGAAACTATGTAGTGTTACAGACGGGGCATTTAGGAACTTTAACTAGATACCTCTATAGATATGTATATATATATGAGTGCTTATGGTTAACTTTCTTAATTATTTTTTTAATAGCTAATTGATATACATGATGGATTAATTTATAATAAGGTTAGTTCGTGTGCATGTTAGTTGAATTTTATTTAGTCTGTAATCGTACATACGGCATTACGTATAAAAAAATAGCATACTATAAGCTAAACTTTTGATTGTAGACCAGGAATCGTATAATCTAAAAGATTTTTAACAGGTATGCAAACAACAATGTAAGTCGACTAAGGAATGTAGCCGCACTTTCAGAATCAAACAGAACACTTTATTATATTTCGTTACATTACCCACAAAAAACTACCTAGAGCCAGTTAACTATTTTTTATTGGCATTAAAGCACATTGTTTTTTATAGCTCTACCCGTAGTCGAATCTAAGGGATTCAAGACTAATGATAATCCCATAATTTATACATCACTTACTATACAATTTATTTTTATAATGATCTTTTACGACTTCTGACTGAATGTAGTTTCTTTGAAATAGCACAAATCATTGGCTGTTTTATAAATGACAGTACAAAGCAACTGGACTCAATCTAGGTGGATTAACACTAAAGTTTAAGGTGTTTTATATTCAAATCTTAACTCTCCAGTAATTAACGTTCTGTTGGATATCAGTTAAATTTGACTTCTTTCCAGTATTTAAGAGGACATTTATATCATCACTATGAATCATTCCTGATCAATTTTCTAATAACAATGCATATAAATTTATATAGTTATTTTCAAGTGATCAACCTCCTTACTTCGTGAATATCTACTAAGAAAAGTAGCTGTTGTCCACAACTTAATATCATGATAATTTTTACTGTGTCATTCAATATACACTTATTTTAGGTTCGACCAAGTGTGTTGCCAGATTTGAACCGGTTGATGTCTGGAACTGAAGTAAGTAGCTATAATATCTTCACAGTGAAATTTTATGTCCCTAATAAGTGATCTGATTAAATCTTTTTGTTTAAAGTCAAAATAGCAAAATCATCGGAGAAGATATTGTCACAAATGCACTTAATAATTTAAATTGTCCATTGCTAATATCACAATTCACTACTAGCAGATTATATTTAGAGCTATAACTTAGAAAACGATGCCATCAGCGCGAAATTTTACAAACGCTTTCAAAGATTTCTGTTCCAAGTTAGTATTAAAATTCATTAATTTGTAGGCTCCAAAAATGTATCGTTGTTATACTACTGAATTTCCCTATATTCAAAACATTTAAGCGTTTTTGTAACATAGTAATACATAAGCTGGGACATTTATAGACAAGAGAACTACGTTTAGCATAAAATGTAGTGCAGATAATCATTGGGAGGAAATTTCTATCACTGTAATTATGATTATGTGAATAGGCCCTGTGTAAAGTTCGGATCAATAATAAGTTACCAAACTTATGTAGTGTATTGCTCATATCCGTTAAATGAAAATCTTCAATAACTCAAAAAGTAAAATAATAGCTAATATGTATTTATTCAACGCAAAACAATAGAACTATACATATTTATGGGTATATTGGAAGATTATGAAATGCTTAAAACAAATGCTGTACTATCACAAAAAGAAAATGAATACACAAATATATCTTTTTCATAAATTTATTCAGGACATTATCACTTACAATAGCTCCCAATCAAATATGTATTGTAAATGACAGATTACTAGTGTTTATATGGTATCTTTTTGACTATTCTATTTAGATAAACTAACATTTCATCTAAAACAAGATGTTGGTAGAATAAGTTTTAATTGGAAAGGAGGAGGCGCAGTTATATGTACTTTCTTGAACAAGTTATCATTACTTCAGTAAGACAGATTTTTCGTCATAAACCGATTGCACTTGAAGCATTTTGACAGTGTCTACCATGAAGCATTGCTCTAGCAAGTTAACATCTCAAAATATAGCTAAGATCTTGACAATATTGAAAATTAACGTCGAATCATTGAAATACACGTGTTCAGTCTATGAAAGAGTATTTACTAGAGACATATTTGGTCATTATGGTTGAAATATCGAAGCATTGAATGTTATTTTTTTATGAACTGGAATAAACTGCTGTCATTTTGTCCTCACAAATTAAATTTTTTATTTTCTTAGTCACGAAATTAAAATTATTTAAGTGATTATTTCTATGGTTTTCATTTATCTATATTTTATAAAGTCATGGATAATAAAGGCTGATCGAAGTCAACAAAATAACGAAAATGTTTCACAAAAGCAGTTAGATAATGTCAATAGATTTGGAGCTAAATTATTCACGTATACAAATGCTCAGTTATGTGCAGACAATCGTACCCGATTGACTATGGCACTTCATAATGTTGGTCTATTGAATTCAGATTATGCAAGACTAGTACTTTCTAATACAACCTCTAATCATCCAATACGTAAGGATACAATAACATCAAAAGAGCTTCATGAATCACTGCGTGAACCTATTAATAATTAACCATGTTTTTCCCCATATTTATGTATACATACAAAAAAAGCATAAAATACATGCATAATATATTTCTTTGTTGGAGTTCAATACTATGGTTTTTGTTTTACTATTAATTCTTTCACAGGAAATTTAAGACTATTCCACATTTAGCCTAACCAATATGGTTGTTTAAGATGCAGTTTGTAAGCTGAGTTGTCAACAAACAATAATTTTCATTAAAAATTTGAAAATGTTTACCGGTAACTGTAACCAGACAAAGAAAGTTTTCTTAGTATTGTTTGCGCATACTAACTTTGGTAGCGCAAAAACTTGTAATTAAGAGGAATTAATATATTTTGACATTTTCTACTCTGGTGTCATCGTCAATGTAAGGAGACATAATTAAGGGGAACTAGATGAAAGCAATTTCTATACACATGCATGATTACCATTTACATCTGCTAGATGATAAGGTAATTTTATTTGAACTAAAGCGATTCTATGACTATAACTATCAATGCATTTAAAAAAGGGCGAATTGTCTAACAATCCAAACGATACAACATTGATTTTATTAGTGAACTAAGATCTATCGCGATTAAAAATATACGCAAGAAATAATCTCATACATTTTAAACATGACAAAGTCGAAGCTTAAAAACGATAAAAATAATACCTGTGATTTTGAACCCGGGATGTTGCACCTATCACACAACTGATGATTGCATACAGTGTTTACACATGAACCGCTATGTTATCTTTTATAGTACTTTAATTTTATAGCTAGGTCAGGACCAAGATGTTCGACATGTTTTGAAATTAACGTCAAACTGTTCTTGTTGTGAAGATATGTGATTAATCAGTATCAAAGATTAAAGAAACATGATACCACTATTCATTAGTCAATCATTATGATTTTTATTTTAGGTATTTTTGGTATCGAAATTTTAATTGCTTTTCAATGAAGCGAGAAATTAAATTAATTTTCTATACGAAGATATTCAGTTACAGGTTCACTATTAAACCCTTTATTTAATTACTGTTATTAGCATCTATTCAAAGAAGACATTTATTGAAGTTGATCATCAACGTTAAGGAAGCTGAGTTACAAAGAAGGCAAGACAGACACTAAATACGAAAAAAAGAACTGGATGAAGTATTTATTCATTCGTCTATATTTATGCTAATCAACTCTTAAAACTTGAGATGTAATAAACACATAAAGAATTGACGAAAAAAAAAACACGAATTAAACACACTACTTATGAGAAAATTTAATTTGCTCACGTCTTTTTGAAGTTTGTATTGATTATTTTGTTTCGACAGAAAAAGTGGTTACTTTGTAAATAAACCATCCAAGTCACAGAATGCAATACTATGAAAATTCGCTGTCTGATCGACATAATCTGTAGGACTATTAGTATATCAAGCAAAGAATAACTAAATCCAATTTACATAAGTTATTTTTTGAAAGTGCAATAGGATTAATTGCAGTGTAATAAAAACGATTACATAATTAAACAAATATAATTGTATGTCGTTATAAATAGAAGAATGATTTCAAATAATTATCATTATGTAAGTGTATGGTTTCTTATTTCTGTGTTTAATTGGTAAATAAAAACAGACTATTGAATACTTAGACTCGGTTTCATTTAATATAGATAATGTATTTTTTTTAATTTATACATACAAATGAGAAAGCAGAAAATTCACTTGTAATAAATGCACATAAGCAACTCAGTTTGTAAATCAATTGTATTACTGTTAAAAGGCTAATTGAACAAGCAATCGTTTATTTGGTGGAAACATGAGAACGTCATAAAATATTATATACACTACTTTGATCATCAGATTTTCCCATCATTCGTGTCCTCTGATCGCTGTCGGTGGTAGGCTTGCTTCCCATGGATGTCTTCATCCCTAATCATTCTTTGCTTTTTGCCACCTCGCATATTACCTCATATACTTCTTACTGATTCTTTCTAATTTCATGCGACGTTCCGCTACCACACTCGCCCCTCCATTTAGATGTTGCGCTTGTATGCGCTCTGATCTCCATGGTTTTGTGGTCTTTGGTTGTTTCCGCGTATTTGCCCCATCATTCCAACAAATCCATTTTTGCAATTGACTTATGTTTACACGCTTCTTCATGTTGTCTTTCTTGATTGTGTATACAGGTCCACGCCTTGCGACGATTATGTACGGGCCTTCCTATTTGGGGGGGGGGTACATATTTCGAGCTTAATCCGCCACTAGTTGTACTCTTTCGTCCTCTACGCCTCACTAAATCACCCACTGAAAAGTGTTTCAGCTGATTACCTTGATGCTGTTCTGATCGGTTAACGTCCACTTTCTGTTTCCGTTGTATGTGTACCACCGCTTGTTTCTTCTCTTCTCTCAACCTCCTCTCGTTCCACTTTTATGGTTGTGGCCTAGTCATGTTTTCTGCTAGCAGTCGTTGTCTCTTTCCGTACGTCAGCTGAAATGATGACTTCTTTGTTTTTCATTGACCCGAGGCTCGATGTGCAAACAATAACATCGGTAATTCCGTCTCTTAGTTAACCCCACCCCCTTTACTGTCAACCATTATTTTATCATGCAATTATTGAGCTCTGTAAGTCTGTTGGTCTGCGGATGATAAAGTGATGTTCTGACCCTTCTGATACTTAACTGCCTCAGGTGAGATGTGAACTCCTTCACTCTCAAGACATAGACCTTGACCAGTCAATATAATTCTCGGGATGCTGTGGTTCGACCACAATGTGCTGCATCACTGCCTCAGTCCTCGTCTTCCCTCGTTGGTCAGGGATCGCCATGGCCTCTACCCAACGCGTAGCATGTTTGGATTATCACTAACATGTATTTGCTACAGCTCGATTTCTGAGAAAACGGGTCTATTACATCCACTGACCACAAATCGCCTATTGCCTGTTACGCGGATAGGCTGTAACGAGGTGCGTATGCACATATCACTTTTCATTAACCCGCATTATAGGCAGGCTAAAACATATCTCATCACGTCTTCTTTCATGCATGGCCAGTACGCACTCTGTCTCAGGTGGTCAGTGATTCTCGTGACACCTATGTGTGCTAGTTGGTAGCATTCATTTATTAATTTATGTTGCAATGGCTTTGGAATTACAACTACTCAGCTTTCATCACTGTCCTTCCATGTTAGCACTTCAGCCGCATTCAATGTTAGTCTATCTTTCCGGCTTAAAATCTTTTCTACCACTCTGTTAAGGTGCATTAATTTGTCGTCACCAACTTCAGTTAACACTCATCCCACTGTCTAAATCGTTGGATCAGATTTCTGACGACGAAATAGTTTTCCAGGGTCTGTTTCCACTTTGTTGACTCCGAAAGTTACTTTCCGGAAAGCTAGTGTACTCACATAGTCGTGAAAAGTAGTCAGCTATTACATTTCGATTTCCTGGTATGTGACCAATCGTGAAATTGTATTCTTGCAGGCGTAGTGTTCATAGCGACAATTTCCTTCGGGGATCTCTTGCTATCTTCAACAACTGCAGCGGCTTGTGGTCGGTTTCCATTTGAAATGGCTGACCCAACAGATACGGCCTCCAATTATCTACCGCCCGAACTATCGCTAAAGACTCTTTTTTATTGATCGAGTACTTATGTTCTGTCGGCGTTAAAACACGGCTAGCATACTTCATTATCCCATCATCCAACCGACGTACTGTGCCAATGCCGAAATCACTGGAGTCTGTGGTCACTTTAAACCGTTTCCCGAGGATAGGTAGTTCTAATGTCATCTGCTTTGTATCTAATAGCTGCTTGATCTGACCATATTTTTAATGCGCCTGCTCTGTTCATATAAGTTTTCCATTACTTAATAGTTTGTATAGTGGCACAGCGATCTCGTTGAAGTTTCTTATAAAGCGGCTGTAGGATGCTGGTATTCTCATAAACTGCCTGAGCTTCCTTTCAGAAGCGGGTGCCTTTATGTTTTTAATAGTCAAGATTTTCTCTAGTAGCGGCTTCATTCCACCATCTATTGCGTTATACTCTAAGTGTGACATCATCTTCGGCTATCTGCGGCTTCTACTTATCAATGCGTAACTCAAACTTCTCGATTTGTTTGAGAACTGCTTCTAGACACTTTGTGTGGTCTGTCTCTGTTTTACTATAAACCACCAAATCGTCTCCGTATACCTCCCAGTTCTCAAGATTTTGTAGAAATAAGTTTATTAGTCTTCTAAATGTGAACAGCAACCCTGCAGCCTAGATGGCATTCTCCTAAACTGATACTGCTTCTGACCCACAGCGAAGGCTGTCGTTTACATGTTAGTTGCCTTAAGCGGTAGTTGTCGATACCCTGACCTGAGGTCACTTGTTGTAAGCAATCTAGGGTTTTGGACAGTTGGCAGTGTGTATAGTTTCATCTTTGTTATACTGTTTAGTTCTCTGAAGTCAACACAGAATCTATAATTTTAATTAGATTTCTTTACTAGTAGCACAGGTGAACTGTAACGACTATCGGCTTTTTCAATTATCCCGTCACGCGACATTTCTTTAATTTGACGATTTACTTCTGTTTCTAGATGAACTGGTGTCCGGCATGTGTGAAGCGTTGCCTTCTTATGACTCTCTATAAAATTTCGTGCGTCACTCTATCACAATACCCATAGGCCTCTCTATCTTTGGTGAACAGGCTTTTGTATTTCGCCACCGCCTTATCGATATTTTCTCTGTTCTTCTGTGGTGAGATCGCCGCCTGTGCCTTAGCCATCTCACTGCTCTCGTGTATGCTGAAATGCTCGCACTTAGTGCATACCATCCTGTTCTTTGTGTCAATTACCACCCCTACTTCTCTAAGGAAGTCTGCTCCCAGTATTGTTTGCTATATACCTTTAGTTACTACAAGTGGATACTGTACGACGAAATCTCCGACTTCGATGCAACAGTCTGACGCTTCTAATTCCAGTACATATTCGCTCACGGTTTGTACTGTTAGTGAACACACCCTCATCTGTCGACACAGTCCTACGTCTATTAAGGATATAGCCTCGCCCTTGTCAACCTCATTAGTTAAACATTAATTGAAATAGATTAATTTAATGAAACAGATTACAAAAACTTCTAAGCGAGACAATTTGTGAAGCTAATATGGAGATTACTAGTTGCCTATTCAGTTCTAAAAGTGACTGATTTTTTATTTACCTATCCCTTAAATAACCATCAATTTGATTATGCATAGACTCAGTTACTCAATTAAAATAGTCCTTGTTTAAGTCTTTCATCTAATTTATGGTAATCTTCGTAATCTATCTGAATAATTAAGGTAATTGCTCACAATCTTGGCAGGTTGGTGTGGTACTTTATTACAGAAACTCATTTATTTGCAGTGAAACTTCAATAATCTTAATCGAATAGGAAAATGTTTTTAATCATAAGACAATCTGGATGAATTTGATCCTTCAAAATAAACTGAGAAATCACAGTTAAGTTACTGTAGACTCTTTTAAGTATAATACTATTATAGTCATTGAGCAGTTAGTTATTAATGATAAGTAAATTATTGGCTACTTTTTGCTTTCACGCCATAATATTTGTTTGTCATTTGGTTCAGGTAAATGTATAAATACTTAATCCTCGATTGTACCTACGGACTAATAGAAAAATAAGTTAAACCTTCTTCAGCCATAATATGATACACATTGTTCAAAACACTGTAGAAAGATTAGTTCATAACTTCATTAATGCAGATGTCATTGAAAAAAATTTTGGAATAAAAAGTAACCAATAAAAAAATACTTAATGGTGTTTTTATTGAAAATTTATATACATCTATATACTTAACCTTAAATACAATGTTTTCCATTTATGTATTTCCTAACCCTAGATTACCTCATCCTTTTGTTGTGTGATCACATTTTCTAGGAATCCCCTTAGTGTAATGTTGTTACAAATAGTGGAGACCTTAACTGAATAAGTCCTGGAATTCAGTAGAACTACATCGATCAGTAGTCTTTGTTATAATTCATTTATGTATTATCTGATAATACAGAATAAAGTTCACTTCCTATTAAATATATATAGATCTACAACATTTGGTTAAATTGCAAATAATGTGTAATCTAAAAAAACTAATTTCATTGAACACTTGGTTATATGTATATCCATATGTATTTACAAATGTATGTGAGATAGGTTCTCTTTAACCAGTTATAGTTGAAATACATGTAATAGCATTTGTTATAAATTATCACAGTAGATTTCACAGTGAAATCAAATAATTTGATTTTCGATGGATTAAGTTTTATCACATCAACTGTATGATTACGATCTTGTATTTGTAAAGACAAGGTGTTTAAATGGAGCATTTGATTTTTCCCGTACAAATGATGAATAACCACTAGACATTGAAACATCTTCATAAGATCCTGAAAATAAAATGTGAAAGAAAAGATTTCAATGAAATCATTATTTATAAATATCAAGAACAATATGATAAAGATAAAAGTATAAGAAACCCAACATTGTTTAGAATTATTCTTAACAGATTTGCATGTAGTTTAAATTTGGTTAATAGTA
The DNA here is from genome assembly GCA_025215515.1 of Schistosoma japonicum. NCBI lineage: Eukaryota > Metazoa > Platyhelminthes > Trematoda > Strigeidida > Schistosomatidae > Schistosoma > Schistosoma japonicum. The sequence continues at coordinate 77,614,880 of CM046061.1, forward strand.
TTAAGTAAGCTGAGTAGGTAAATCTATTTTATGTGTGCAAATGTATGTATGTCTGAACAACATAGAACCGAGTACATGCGTGCATCGATCCCCGTTGTCATACCTCAACAGTACAGAAAGATTAACATCACATTAGTAGAAGCAAAAGTTGCCTTAAATGATAATAATAATAATAAAAACAAAGAAGAGTGAACATGTATAATATAGTTACAGAAGAAGAGAGATGGGGGATAGAATGATGGTCATGAAATAAGTTTAAGATCACGATTCAAGGAGGACAATGAGTGGAAACATCTGTCAAACTGTGAACGATCCTGAGCCATGTCAATCAACATTTCCAACCACTGGTTACAGTAATCGTGAGGACCCAAGCCAGACAGTCTGCATCTACCAACACGACTCATCCCAGCAGTTAGCAACCTCATGGACTGATACCATGTTTTAGTTTGGTCGCCCCTAACTCCCTTCCATCCTGCTCCTATATCAGCCATTATCGCGCATCGAGACAGACGGTGGCTAGGCATACGTTACACATGTCCTAATTACTTCAGTCGATGTAGATTCATAAACTCATAGAGTGATTTACCACCTTTGACTAACACCCATCATCTAACATCAATATTACTTAATCAGTGATCCCAGCTAATGCGAGAAATGTTTTAAAGACATCGATGGTCAAAGACTAATAACCTTTGAGTGCTGTCTACCTTTAGCGACCAGCGTCCCTCACCCATACAGTAAGACAGAGCAAACTGTTGCGCAGTACACTCTTCATTGAGAGATGAATATTTCGCCTGCGCAATAGGTGACGTAAGTTGACAAAAGACAAACGAGCCTTTTGAATTTGCACTGAGATTTCGACAGAGACCAATCCCATTAAGACTAATCAGACTTCCAAGATAAATGAATTGGTCAATATGCTCAAGTACCTCACCCCCTATCTTTAGCTCAGGTGTTGGCGAAGACCAGCCTTGAAGTAACAGTTTGCATTTAGAGAGAGGAAAGAGCATTCCGAACGTGGATGCGTTGGCGCTTAATATTATCAAAAGATTTTGCATTTTATTACTGTTTTCGCCAATCAGGAGTATGTCATCATTTTATTCTAAGTCAATAAGTGGATCTCCTGGTAGGTGATCGATTCCTGAAAAGTCAGACGATGAGAGTGTAATTTCCAACAGCGAATCGACTATGAAATTGAACAAGAATGGAGACAGTAGGCAGCCTTGACGGTCACAACTTGAGTTTACAAGTTCAGATGACAGTTCGCCGTAAGCTCTGACACGACTAATAATGTATGAGTAAAAAGCCTTCACAAGATTTATGTACTTCTGGGGTAGGCCTTCCAATGAAAAACTGCCATAGAACCTCTAGGCCGGTAGAGCCAAATGCCTCCTTGAAGTCAAGGAAAACCACCGTTCTTGGGTGCCAAAAAGTATGTGTGTTTTAAAACCTGACGAATAGTGAATATCTGGTCCATACAACCGCAACTAGGTCTGAAATCAGCCTGGTTTTCTCGCATTTGTAGATCGCGAGTTGTAGGTAAACGTCTGATAAATATAAAATCTAGTATTTTAGACACTATATTAGTCAAACTAATTCCTCTATGGTTATTGCAAAACGACCTTATGTACCACTACGACGGAGGTGCTATAACTAGGTTACCTAAGTTTTCAGTTGTTAAAACTTATTTGTTGGCAAAAGGAAAAGTTAAGAAAGTAAAGTAGAATACTTTTGTAACAGCATTAATAAAATAACTATATGCTCTCCTGCAGATTTTACTCAATGCTAAGTAGCTTATAATGATTAATCAACTGAAATGTACTTTGTTTTCATATTTGTTCTCACTTATTTGGAAAGCATTAGTACAGCCGATATTATTGAATAAAATATGGAACTTGGACTAATGTATTATTCCTACAGTTTATAGTCTTCACTGACTTTGCCATGGCATTTGGACTGTTTAAAAACACTCCATTTATTTCAATATCATGACTACTGTTTTACATGAGTTAAGGAATATTTAGATCAGTATTCTGAACAACAGTTCTACTGTAATCATGAAATAATATATTTATAGCTTTCTAAAGGAATAATATCGAAATGGTTGAAGGAGTCGACTATCAGCTAGTAAGTCACAGGTTCAAACGTCATTCTACCTACTTCTCTTATAGCATCTGGTTACTTCTTTTGGCAATCACACCAATAAATCGTGGATTAAAAATAACCACAAATCCGTTAGTGAGTAAACTAATAAGCATCTTAAGAAGTAAGAAATTGAATTTCTGACGTTTTGTTCTCTGAAGAAATGTCAGAAATCTAACTGGATTATAACGAGTGTACTATATATTATCATAAACAAATCACCTAATGCCTGGTTTTTTTTAAATTGACAATTCAAACCCTGGTAGTGATGCTTGAAGATCCCTTGCCTTAAAAATGAAATTTACTTTTATTGGATAAACAGTTATCAAAATAACTTAATTTCTCATAGAATGCCTGATTATTTACCTTCTCTATAGTTAGGTCTATTTAAACGTGAATTTCTGTCCTCTGAATAAGATCTAATTGGGTAAGCAGCTGAAGTAGACTTAATACGATGATAACGTCGATGGTTATTCAGCATCCCACCAATGTATTTGTTACTTTGATACCCAGGTTTCTCTTGTTGCGTCTGTCTATTATGTTTGACATGACTGATATTTTCGTTATTATTTCTTATAGAGTCAATTTGCTCCTTAGCACGGAGTATTGTTGGAATTCTTGACAGTTGGTTAGCATGATTGTCATTTTTATAAGTTTCATCAGAAGACTCGCAGTTTCTCTCTGAGCTTATACGTTGAATTGTATAATATCCGTAGGATTTCGGTGAATTTATTGATGCTACTGTTGTATTCAATGACGAAGATGATGAATACATAGAGGATTTTGTATCTTCTGTTACCTGATAGTCGCACGACAATTCTTGGTAATTATTTGAGTTATCCGTGATTGCATTTGATGATTTGAAAATATTTTCATCCCATTCAGGTGTTTGAACTTGTACCGAAGAAAAGTTGGTTTGTTTCTTATTAGTTGATATGTGTAAGTTTGATAGTGATCCTTTCAGCGTACCATCTGTTATATCTACATTTTCATTAGACATATCAGAGTTCATTCTGCTAGTTTTAACAGATCCACGATTGTCTAAATAAACACTAATATTTTTGGTTGATCCAGCAAAATGTCTTTTATTCGATTGATTGTAAAGCTGAATAGGTCCTATGTTTAACGATGGTTGGGACGCTGTCATTCTTTTTGATGACAGTGAGTTACTTCTATCTTGGGATTTATATGGTTGATTATAATAATCATCGTCACAATCATTCTCATAAGTATACTGGTCAACTGTTTGTGTTTGATTTGAACATTTGGTTGTTGTGAGAATAGGTCTGATATTGTTTGAGTCTTCACTTAGATTTTTAATTAGACTTTCAATTTTATGCACTGATGAAGTATAATTGTTTGGTTTGTAATATTCACGAACGCCGGGTTGATATGAAGTGTTACTTGATGAGCTGGATATTCTTTTGATTTGTGGCTTTAAAAATTGACTGGATCTTATAGATGAATCAGAACTGCTTAAATGTATACCTCTACATAGAAAAAAAACGATCAGTAGATTCTATGTGTAGTTTATAAAAATAATTAAACCTAAGTGCACAATACTAAAATTTAATGGTATTAAACCACTCAGTCGTGGACATTCACAGCCCCAAAATGTAAACTAAGCCCACTATCTTTAGGCAAAGCGGTGATTGCCAAATCGTTCGACCACTAAGTCACCAGGTCTCAAACGGTTGATATTTATAACTTCAGTCAATGCACGATATATTAATGCCACCACACCTATCGCTATCAATGTGTAAGTGTCACACACTTGACATTGTTAAAATAAATTAGTTATGTGTTCACTATTAGAACTTCATGAGTTATCTCATGTATGCTATCACTAACAAGTTGATATTTATTGTAATACAGTGTTGTGAAGATTGTTGAAATATCAACCTTTGAACCCCGGCTCAGTGTTTCAATGGTTAGGTGCTACCTGAGAAACACATTGCTTATAAGTTTGATTCTCCAACATGTCTGTATACGCAAATGGCTGTTGAATACATTGGTTGGTTCTTGGTTTCTAGTGGCTTCCTTAGGTCAAATTCTGACATTCAAATTCATCAATCGCTACAATGGCTAATTAAAATAACCATAGAGTTTATACCTTTATACTTTAACAAAACAATTATTACAGTAATTTAGGAGCCTAAAAACAGTTAAATACTTACTTTTTGCATAAATTTATTAGGTAATTATAACCAGTAATAGAAACTCCTGTCATTTTACTTGCTATGGATAAGCATTCATTATTTAATTCACTTGAAATAAACAATATTTGGTCTGGTAAGATCTTCTCATAATAACAATGAGCAAAAGAATCACATGACAAATTATTATTGTCATCAAAATTGTGATAAACTGTTAAAAACACATATTGGAGTATATCATAATAATAAAAAAATGGTGAACGTGAGCCTAATGTACCGCCATATGTATTCTCTTGATAAGCTCCAGTGGAGAAATGTTAACAGTCGATAGCCTTCTGATCCATGAATTGGAAAAATGCATTGAAAATTACCAAGCGCTGCACGATAACGTTCATCTATCAAGCTGACTAATGTACGCAAGTCGTCTGGTGTAAGTTCTAACAAAATATGATGTAATGTATTCATAGGATCCTGTAATAAAAGAAAAAAGCTTCTTTTTAATCTAGTCGGATTTATCTTTAAAAATATATATACAACCAATCAAAGAATATTACTTGGGTTGTTTAATCATTTTGTGAGTTGATACAATCCATAAAATTGTTGCAAAGTTGTTTATGCACCAGAAAATGGTGTGAAACTCATCCACTGCATTAAAATAACTGTGATGAAAGTTTCATCCATCGAACACGTTGTTTATTTAGTTTTACTTCGTGACAGACATGATCATCTTATACATGACTTATTGTAGCAAAATGTTTCGGAACAATAGGCTCTGATAGATCCAATCAAATATAAATGCTCTTTGGTAATAAGAGGACTGGTCATATTCTTACTTAAACAATATAAAGAGTACAACTTATTAGTTGTTACTGAAGAAGTATGTGTCACACTAAAATGCTGAACATTAATATGCAGTTTAAAATTTGAGATATAATATAACTATGCAATATGCGATTCACTTCTAAATATTTATCAGTTCATCCCCAAAAAGTGTCGTCTTGTATAGAAAGTTTTTAAAAAGCGAAATAATGGAATAAATCAACTAATTGTGACTATTTATTCATTGTAAGTTAAACTGAATTGACCCTGTTAGATTAGATGATTTAAAATGGTGAAATTAGTGCACGGTAATTAATAAAAGACTATAAAAATAGACTGAAAAAGCAGAATTTGAAAATGTTGGTCAATGTCTTAGATTGGTATTGAAAATCTAAGAAGACTGTCAGAATCTGTAACATTTTCTCTCAGAAACTATGATTTCTGTCTGCCATGTTTCCCTAGGAGTTTAAATTGAGTGAATGTAAACAAAGTAACGCCTTACTAACGTTGCCTTGAAAAACATTAAAGAAATATGTTTTATGTGTAAGCAAACGACAAACAATGTGATGAAAATCAATGATTTAAGTAATTACTACCGTTGTATCATTTTATCTCGCTACAAAACTACATATTAATTAGGGGGCGTGAGCAAGGAAGTAATATTGAATCATAGAAACTATGAACATTGGGACCGATTCATGTTTGAAAGAATGTGATATCAATAATAAAATTGATAAATTAAGTAATAACAAAGGTCACAACACTGTGAGTAACAATTATCATTGCAATGACAATGTATACATATATATTGAATTGTAGGAAGTTTTTGAGTGAAGTACACGAGTGTATAGAAACTTTGTTTCCGACTCAAACGGAATCACATCAAGAAAACCTGTATGTTTTTAGTCAAGAGTGTTTGTATGCTTTCTTTATATCTAAAATAATCAAATTATTACATAAAATATCTCGTTTATGCCAACTAGACACTTACTGTCAATTAAATGAGATGGTAATAGACGATTTGCAATATTAGAGATAAACTATTGTATAACTTATTGTTTTTAGTGACAAAAATCAGCAAATTTACATTCAGTCCTGTAGTTTAATGTAAATATACAATATGATTATTATCCTTGACGTAATTTAAGAGCTACTCATAGTTTAGTTTAACTGAATACACTTAAAATAGATGCAGTGAAATTTATTCATGTTCAACATACACACTGAAAACCACTTTAAGATTTCACTTGACAAATTAGACCGTGAATGCAGTTGATTGTAAAAAATAATTACTTTCAAACATTCGATCCTAGTAATGTAACATATCATTGTGTATCAATAAAACTTCTTTATCTTAGAATAAATCTTACTATTGTATGACACAATAATGAGATAATATGTAAGTTGATTAATGGTTGTAAGAGTTCAGATAGCTTAACTCAGTGAATAATTTACTTAATGTATGAAGAAAACATCGACTCATAGTCAGTGTAGTAAAATACTTTAGTACCTTCTAATTATCCACAACAATTACCTTTGATATCGTTACTTTAAGCATACTTATGGGTAGCAATTAGTAACATAAGTAAAGGTAGTTTCTGATTAATATGAAGGTAACTAGAGTATGTAGGTAATTTTTATTATATGTGATATAGAAATCACAGCATAAATCTGATAAAATTAGAAGATTTGCATGGATGATAAAACCATATTTATACTGAAGTGCGAGGGAAAGATAGAAATTAACAGGTTATCAAATTTTACCTTAAAATCATCTTCTGAAGTGGTCGTACTTCTTATGCTATGTTTACTTAGTTTGTTAAAAAATTGTGACGATTTATCCTATAAATTAAAAATAGGAAAATAAAATAATGTAGTTGCTACAGATTAACCTAGGCTGAGTACTAGTGAAAACCAGGGAGCACTTAACAGTCATTTCGTTTTAGTGTGGGACTTCTTAGTAGTGCAAACCATCGATTTCGCCAGGAAACAATATACACTCCATTCTCCCCAAAACCACCTCAATTCAAAAGAAATGTAATAAGATTTGGCTAAAAGGCATTTTTTTAGTAAGGAGTTAGTTACGTGTAGTTTACAATAACCTCACATCTGTTTCGTCATTACCACTTGGATATAATTTTATTGAAGAAAATAGAATGTCGAATAATAAGAGCAAACGAATAACATTATAAAAGCATGCCAAAACTCAAAATCACTTTCCACTATGTCTATTTTATTCACGACTGTAATTTGTATAATCGATAATATTAAAACATTGTTTCGTTTACTTTTCATAGTTTAACTAATACGAATCTAATAAACATGAGGATGAAATGTAGTCTGTAAGTTAATATTGTTAACTATCACTAACTTCTTCACTTCAGTGTTAATTTCTTCCAATAATAATCAACTTAGATGTGATTACTAAACTCTCTGCTCACATATATATCTCTAAAGTTACACAACGTTAGTGAAAAAGACGATACATTCATCCCGTTAATTAAGTGCATAAAGAAACGCTAAATAATAGTTGTTTACTTTTATTGGCTGTATTTGATTGACTAACTTAATCGAATATCTGCTGAAGCTGTAAATTGATGTCCTATACATTAAGTATCCGAGTTATTGCTACTACAAGTTAATCCACTGATTATCTATCACGCTTCTATTATATTCACATTCATAAGAGTAGAAGAAGCTGACTTATCTATCAACATGACAAATGTCTAATTGTTAGCACAACTGTAAACCAGAAAAGAATTTTTACATTTCATGACATAATGTACCTAGTCAACTAACTACATTATGTTGATCTAAATCTTGTTACAGTAGATTTAAGTATAAAATGAGTAATTACAAGTGTAGGTTAATCATTTAGTAAAAAGATATATTAAATAGGATTAAAATGAGTGTTGATAGAAGTGGGTTTACGAAATAATATAAATAAATGAAATTCAAGGGTAAAAAATTTCCAACTTTGTAAGTAATAAAGGAAATAAAATGTTCAAACTCCATTGTATGATAAAATTGTTATTTAAAATTATCTAAAGTAAGTTTGGTTATATGAGTCAAGAAAAGAACTAGTTAGTCATATACATTTAAAAAGATACAAAAAAAAAACTGTAAGCAGTATGTTGAAGGATTCAATTTCATAACTACTTATGCTTCAAAGACGAATAGAGCATATAGTAGATATCTTACTTACTAATTTCTGTTCTCTTTGATCATAAGAAACCGAAGGAATATTTAAAACAAGTTTGTTTACAGTCTTAAATAATAAGATTATCGGAATACATCACGCTAACTGTTTCGTCTATTAATGCAGCTATTGATTAATAGTATATATGTAGCTGAAAATACAACGAAACACAAGTGAATTCAAAATATTCTGCAAATGTTATCGTTACTGTATTAGTCAATAAATCAACTTCGGTAACAAGCCAAAGTTACATGCTGCTACCCTGATATAATCTTGTTACAGCGGAATAGCCAATTTTTAAGATTTAAATAACCCAGGACAGGAAACCATTCCAAGTTTGTTTACAATGAAAATGAATTTGCTAAAACTGTATAGACTCACTTTATCTTTATCAGCCATTAATGATGAATAAAACAAGTGTTTGCGTTTATCTTTTGCTGACAAACTGATATCCCATAAACGAGGATCAGTTATTGGTATACACGGATCAATAAACATTCTGTTTTGATTATTATTCAGCAATAAATTACGTGAAGTTCCTTTTTCATCATTTAGTTTAGACGCTGTCGTTTTAACGGATACTGCTGATAATGATCGCTTAACACATGTGTTATTGATCGAAGGACTAGGTGGAGGTAATCCATCTTTTGAACAGAATCTTTTTTGCGTTACTGTTGCAGCAGAACCAGATAAATTATGAATAAAAACACTGGATGGATGAAATGAATTTTGATTAGATAATTTCCCATTGTTATTAATATGATGGTTATACTTGCATGACGCATACAACTGATCATCATTAGGTGACGATAATTTTGATTCTGGCATAGTTCTTCCAGTCGCATTTGTGTTCTTATCGTTATGCTTATAGCAAACGTTGTTTAGTGACCTTGATGGCGGTGTCATTGCAGATAATGATGAACGGTAGTTTGGTGGCAATTGAAACCCACATATATTGAACATATCTTTAACAACAGCAGTCTTTACTTCATCATCGAGCTGTGTATTTGTATGCAAACTAAAATATAGCAATAATAATTATAAATGTTTGATTAAAAACTTACAGAAATAAGATATAATTAACAATAACATCAAATGATACTCATTGAGTTTAATTACAAAAATACATAGAAAACTACAAGGGCATTCTTTGTAATCTCGATCTCTAATATTTAGGCGATCGATGTTGTTTTACATGCAGTGGATAGTATGAACTCAAATTTAAAACAGAGAGCACCGACCCAATTGAACTTGATGGTGAAACTCTGGAAGAAGTGGATACCTTTACATACTTGGAGAGCATCATCGATAAACAAGGAGGATCCGATGCAGATGTAAGGGCAATGATCGGCAAAGCAAGGGCAGCATCCCTACAGTTGAAAAATATATGGGATTCCAAACAACTGTCTACCAACCTCAAACTCAGACTCTTCAATTCGAACGTCAAGACAGTTCTTCTGTATGGAACTGAAACGTGGAAAACTACTGCGAACATCCTCAGGAGGGTATAGGTATTTATCAACAACTGTCTACGCAAAATATTGAATGTCTGTTGACCGGAAACCATCAGCAACAGCCTACTTTGGAAGAGAACAAACCAACTTCCAGCTGAAGAGGAAATCAGGAAACGACGTTGGAAATGGATAGGACATACATTGCGGAAGTCATCAGACTGCATCACGAGACAAGCACTAACTTGGAATTCTGTTGGGAAACGGAAAAGAGGAAGGCCAAACAACACACTGCGTCGAGAGCTGGAAGCAGACATTAAAAGGATGGACAGTAACTGGAGACAGCTGGAAAGGATTGCTCAGGACAGAGTTGAATGGAGAATACTGGTGAGCAGCCTATGCTTCTTCGAGATGGGTTACAGGCGCAAGTAAGTAAGTAAGTAAGTAAGGATATCATGAAAGGATCGCGTTGGTAAACCAAGTGATAAAAAATATCGTAAGTGTTAGATACCAGGATTTACTTGGAAGTAAAATGCTATTTGCAACAGAGAGGCAGATGATAAAAGTTCTACGACTGCAGGTGCAAAATATATTGCCGATTTATTGTATTTACGACCATTAGTTTTTAAAATAAACAATAGTAGCTACCTAGTTGTTTAGGTTACCAAGATTATTAGTGTCAATTCTTCGAGAACTATGGTGACTTAAATCCCCCTACCTGCGAATATCTATAAACGTATTATATATTTTGTCCTATGTTTATTTAGACATTATGCAAGCACCTTGGTTGCTTGATTTTTTTTCTATGAAACCTGAGACGCTAGTCTTTCTCTGCTAGATTACGCTTGTCTTAATTGGACTAATTTATAAGATTTATGCAATAATCTACAATAAAAACGCAGTTGAAGCTTCGGAAGAAAGCATTGCATATTAAATAATCATGTGAACTATTGGGTGTTTCAACGTAATTAACTCGAAAAGTCGTTTTTTTTTACAGAAGATCAAAAACATGAAAAGTTAATAATAACCATAAATATTTGTACACCATATTCGAAAGTAAGCATACATCCTGGCTTACCTCAACTTACTTCACAACAGCGAAAATAAGAAAATTAAACAAATGAGAAGTAATTATGATATTAAAGATTTAATTAGAGTGAATAAATCTGCTTTATTACATCTGTAACGTTTGACTTTCATTTCTATTAGCTTGAATGTTCCAATGTTCGATTCCATTAGTCCGTAGAATAAGCAACTTAACAGTTAGTGACTACTTATACTCAACCAATGTTTTGACTTTAGATTTTGTTTTTCCACTTTAACTAATATAATCCGTGTATAGTATGATTAAGTTAGCTTTGCATTATACATCATCACTGTAGTGAAATTAACTTCAAAGTTGACTGCTTTATTCCAAAATGTCTACTTTAATAATTTAGCTATTACTGTACAAGGAAAAATACTTCAGAAAGAAAATAGTTAACAGTCAGGCACAGTTTTATTTTTAGGATGAATAAACACCAATTAACATACTATGTAGGTTGATATATCTCTCATTTTGTTTAACATATATTCTATTGTGTAATGCATAATGAATCTGACCAACAGAAAAAAGTAATTCATATAATCATTGTATAACGGTCTGATATAAAAAATCTTATAGTTGTTGGTAAAGTGGAGTACACCCAATAGATAAAAAGTCAGTAGAATAATTCAAACAATCATCAACCGATTACGTACAAAGCATTCTGTCTAAAGTCAGCAATTCATTTTGATCCCAAGAATAAGAATATTAATTAGGACGGTAATATACCTATATCTTTAGTCTGATAGGTAGATTGGTTTCGTAGATGCACTGTAATTTAAAAATGCTAATTAATTCGTGTGATGAAGCATAAGACAAAAGCAATAATTATATATATATATATATATATATATATATATATAGAGAGAGAGAGAGAGAGCCATTGACAGCTTTCTTCACACTCGGAATCTGAAATTATCTCCACCTCGTCGTAATCGTAAACACTGTATCTATAAGAAATTGTAGTTGAAAACAATCAGGACACTTATGAATGACTATCGTCGGTGTATAAATATGTATACACATAAACTATTTATTATCTGACTGCAACGACTTTTAAAAGTACTTTTTCACATTTGACCTTTATGGAAAATCTTTTCATAACATATTTTTGTATGCAAAAAATAAGTGCGTAATACACGACAGCGAAATCCGTGTTCTGTAGACTTGAATTTGCATTATTTCCGAGATTCTGGTCTATTGGCTTATTTTTGTATATACCTTTTTAAAACATACATTCTGGATATTTATTCAATCTTGTAAGGTCCTCACTTTGATGTATTCTACAACATTTGATTAAGTTCAGACGTAAAGTATCAGTATATAAAACAAACAAAATGATTAATGAAGTCATAAATTATCAATGTTATGCCTAGAAATGCCTTACATTACTAGACCTTAAAGGCATCATAATTAACCTATTCAACTAACATTGAAAATGTTTTGATGCATTCTGCTGTTTTATACTGGATCTCTTAAATCGTTAGCAGACCAAATAGCTAGTAGAATCATATACATTTAGAATGAGAATAAAATCTATGAATGATTGTGCAGAAATATGAATCGAAAAAGTATGCCTATGAACTGGAAGATTTGAAAGAAAACCTTAATTATTATGTACATTAATATTTCAAAAGGTAATATTAGAAATATGAAGTTCTAATGTACATCATTTCTGATCACTTCTTTGTACTTATACAAATTATCATAATATACTTCTAAATACCCACGAATTTATAGTGAACTGTAAAATAAAACCACAAAAATGTCACACCTTTCAGTGTATAAAAAACTGGCTCCATTTTCATATAACAGTCTATTATGTTACATTACAGAAAGCACATTTCATTAACACTATTCGTTTGATAAATAATTACTGTTACCTAGGTGATACATTCACTTCTAAAAGCCATGGCTTGAGATCAGCATCCAGTATTATGTCAAAACCAAATAATTCATAAACTGATGCACGTCGTCTACAATTTTGATCAACCATCGTTGTAATGCAACTGACAACAGATGCCAACGTTTTGAATATTATATCTACAATACGAGACCATAAGCTGGATATATCAACTCCACGTTCTATTAGATATGACCATAACGTACTCATTTTCCTATAGTGTATAAAACAAGTCCATAGTATATAAATTACTATAGAAATTTTTAAAGCATGAATTGAAAGGTTACCAAAATTCATAATGTTCACATTTCTATTTTCCGTTCTAAACAATTATAAACAGATTAAGAGCAAATCTTGAATACAAGGCTTTGAAGGTGCCAACATGTAAGGCCAGCTATCATGACTTCAAATTTAATGCATTATTTGGAATGCACCTGTGTAACTAAGCATTTAGACTGACTAAATATATTATATTAAGGTATTCTACCAGTAGGTATTGATGAACTACAGAAAATATGATAATGCTTTAGAGACATTTAGTGTTCACTGTAGATGATTAATTACAAAAATTTTTTTGTTAGGTAATTAAAAAACGATATCCACATAAAAATTATTATCTGGGAACTTAAATTGTATTTAACTTAAATGATATCATCATATTCAAACTTTAAGTGTTTTAATTTATAGTGTTCAAACATCTATAGAAAGTATTTTGTTAAAGTCTATAATTAAGAATCAGATGTTATATGGTACGAGATAACTGTTCAGAATGATTCATTACATTGAAATACAATATAAATGTATATTTAGTAACATAGATTGAAAACCACCAGGAATATATAAAATAATTTCACAATGTTGAAACGTTAGAAAGTGAAGTGGTTTCATATGTTCATTATAGGTTGGTAGTTATATTTTCAGCATGGTCTTGCTACTAACTCAAAACCTTTTTATCTTTAGGTATTATTATAAATGTCTATACAATCCATTTCAGGTATACGAATTAAATATTATTCACAGGTTAGTGTCTTACTACAATTTTCAACCTTAAAAAAACTTCAAGAGATCCATTCCCAGGCCGAATTCAAATATATAATTACGAATAATTTAAATGACCTTGTGAAAATTGTATACAATACCAACCCCCTATTTTAGAGAAACCTATATCGACTGAAGTACTTTTAGAGTAGGGAAAAGAACACAATTGCTTCATATGTGTAAAATGGATCTCTCAATACTATAAAATAACCGAAATTGAAGATGTAAAACCTTTCCTATTTAAACTCATAAGCTCAGCACTATCGCGGTCACCTCAAGATTCCAATTAAACAACTTGTAGTATAGCGAGTGAATACCATCACGTTCTCGACCACGACAAATTAGTAGTCATTCGTCTATTATTTTTACTGATATTTCATTTGATGTAAATTTGTAATGACAAATACTACACAGGAATTCCTTAAGACTAACTAATCTACCAAAGTCTCTCATAGCACTGTTCCGAACTAGTTGGATTAAATTCGTTAAGATACCATGGCATAGCTAATAATGTCATTATGTAGAACATCAAATAGACAATGTGTATTTTTCATAAGTAGTCTAGACTAAACCGAACAGTAATCAAAATGTATGTATGTCATTTGACTTTTACCTTTGAAAATACATATAAAACTAAAATTAATAGATACTTACCATTTATGATTAGATGCGAATGCTTCTTCTGTTTTATTATATTTATTAACAGAATAATTTGTTAAATGCACAAAACGATTTCTCAATTGTTGAACAGAAGTGGAATATCTATAAAAAAAAGTACAAAATCAAAAGTAGAATTCAACTAAAACATGTATAAGAAGTATTGAAAACCAAGGAGCTAAACAAATTTAGGATTAAAAAATATTATAAAAGTGAAAGTTGTATCAAAGGTACGTATATTTCATCAGTTTTGTCATTTGTTTCGAATCAAGGAATAGTCAATGTAACTAAATTATGTATACCATCGAATAAATGCGTAATTGAATAATAGGCAAGATATCGGTAACTTCAGCTTGATATGATTTGTATTTCTAACCTATTTTCAAACACAGATAATACAATATAGTGCGATGAATTCTGAATAATGTTTCGCTACCGATTAAGATATTATTTTAGTGCAAGTGATAATTAAATCTAAAGGGCAACAAGCCGGAAACGATTTTAAAATGGGTTTCATATTAAAAAAGAAGATCCGATCATATTCAGAAGTTTAAATAGCATGGAAATAAATTCTTCGACAGTCAGTAACCATACTTAAAGACATTTTTGTATATTCCCATTCTTAATCAACATTTATATCTAGTAATCAATAAAACACTTAGCATCGTTATAAAAACGAAAATTCATAAGAGGTGAATACTACAACTAATAGTAAATGAGTTATTTAAGTTATCTGTAGAATTAAGCTTACAACATATGATCATGTGTAGGGCAGACAGCGCAAAGCAAACTTAAACACGATACAAATATGTTGATCATCAACAAGAACAGCTTGAAGAAAAGCTTCTCTGCAATTATATATATATATGTCAGCACAAATGTATTGCATAAAAAAATGGTTTGTAGGGGATGTGATCATTAGCAAAGCAAATGAATGCTACTCAAGTATATCAAGGACTTGAAAGTCTTCTGAAATACATGAGAAGTGATATTTTGTGGATGTATTACTAATAAGAGTATCCATATTTGATCGGGTTTATCATTTAGTTGATAGTTGAATTAACCACTTATTAGTTTAGAATTAAGGACTGCAGAATAATTATACAATATAATAATCACTGAATTGAGATACTTTTACAAACGTCTCAAAATCATCGGAAACGATCAGAGAACATGGTAAAATCTGATTCATTAGAAACGTGAAGATTGTATATTTGCATTTAGGACCAATATATGTCAAAATGATGAAAGAACGATTAGCAACTATTTATAAGCGAAGCTACAAATGATCATTTTCCAGGAAAAAATTGTTGCATTACTCAATGAAACCATGTTTGAGCTGAAACAGAATGATGTAAGTAGTCAAGAATCATATTATGTATGATCGAAGCACGAGTATGGTTGTCGTTTACTTGCGTAATGTTTTAAATTTGAAAACAAATATGCAAATAATTTTCCCGACAAGTTGTGATATCCTTGAATATTAGTCTTTATGATAGCTTTGTATTATTAATTGAATATTCCATGGAAAATATTCTTTAGGGGCTCAACGTGGATTACATATTCAACAAACTACACAAATTTGCCTATTGAATATTCTAGAATTATTAACACTTTTTTTTGAAATACGTAAGCAATTCTAGTATAATATGTTAACACCATAGCAATTAGTGAGGTGATTTGATGAATTTTACCCATCATTGAATAGACAATAACTCTTTTTGTAAACCATGTAATCGCATACATTAAAAAGCCTACAAAATGTTTACTTATTAATAATTTCCCGTATTTGGTTTTATCCTTATTCGCATGCATAGATTATGAATGTGACGCTAGCTATTGACATTTTCAACTTTGTTATGTTCGTTAGTCTGTATATAAAAGTTATGAAAACACCATAAATTACAAATAAGCAGAAAATAAGTAAGGTTTCTCACTTTTGTGAAGCGAATCGTACTAAACCTTCTCTATATACATATGCTCGAAATGGGCTGAATCCTGTTACTAAAACGTATAATCTAATGTCAAATTTCTTTCCATCTATTAAATATGGTTGATTTATATATGACTGAACAAGTACCCGACGTTGTTTAGGAATATCAGACCACGCACGAATTAACTTTATTCCAATTCCACGAGCTGATGCAGGCTTATAAAATAAAAGTAGAGAGATTAATATGATAATAAATTCATATATTTTAAAGATGTTACTAAGTTTAATTTGTTACAACTTAACAATGGTTCACTTTAGTAAAACAAGTGATAGCACATATCTTTCCTTAAATAACATGTTAGACTATTACATCCGGTTTCTCGTCATTAAGAACAGTTGCACCAAGATTAATTTTACTCATGCATAGACCATCCCACAAATTGGTTTCTCTATAATTCCTCGAAACATACTTAAACTTTATTGAAGTGTAAACAATCATTATATATTTTGAACCATATAATGAATAACCGTTTACAAACTGTATTCTTTTTAGAATTAAATGATTAGAGCTTTCTAGGTATGTAGCAATCTGTGCTGTTTAGACCACTTTCAACAGATGGTGGAACAGTTAAAACCATGAGTTACAGGAGCATATAAATTGTGTTACAACGACCAATAATTAGACACTGATTAAATTTAGAGTGACAGTTTGGTAAACGGATAACAATTCAGATGTAAAAGCTGTAAATGTTTGGCTGGTTATGAAACGATACAGTTCTTCAAGATAGAGTACGGTGGAATGTGAGTTCATTGGAGCTAAAATTGATTTCAATAATCTTGTGATCACTTGACTAAATGCACATAATAGTTAATTGAAATTCAGAACTCAAAAGTCAATTATATACAAGCAAAAAACAACGCTGTAATGTAAAGCAGCTTACGGTAGCTTTCAAAAGCTGTACCAAATATATAAGAATACAATGATTTTTCTGGTTAAAATGGTTTTAAGGAAATTATGAGACCAAAAGCCAGTGTTAATAAATTCTTATTTTCATAAAATAATATGGATACCTTGTTTCATTAGACGCTGTCTGTTAAAGAATGTAAAATATATGAATACGAGAACCCGCAAAAATCAAATTTAAAATCAGTAAATATTAGGCAAAAGGATGACATTCACTAAATGTATAAAAATCAACGATATCATGAGTTATGAGTAAGCAAGTATAGATTAGAATATGTTTTACAAATGATTGAGAAGTTTGAAATAAGATTATTGCTCAACTAGCTTACGAAGCTGATTGTTTGGAAGACTATGGTGTAATCTATAACCTCACCTGACGAGAATAATATTTAGGTCGTCACAAAATTTGATTAAATCCTACTGAAATGTATCCAAATTATTTGTACAGGTTTTTCTCACTGCATGTATTAACTAATAAATATTTTGCTACTATTCGACTACACATATTTAGCTGATTATAATAAAGCGTGGAGAATCCCTGGCTGAATTGAGAGTGCGTACTGCAATTTTCACTTGTATCCAACAGAGATTTCTCTGTGGGAAATAGCAAAATACGAGAAATCTTAATAAATACATTGTCTTTACCTCGCATAAAGTCATTAAGTTCATTACGGAATCAGAAAATAAACAAAATTAAAGCAGTATCTGTTTAGGTTTTTATCATAGTATTTCATACAGAAGCTATTTACCTTATTAAACTTACTGGTTTCATAATCCATTTAGGTCGAAAATGAAATAATCCATCATCACTTTTTGATGTTTTACTCTTTGCTTCATAACGTGTCCAATGTTCTTTTAATGATTTTAAATCTGTAGGTAGACAAAATGTTCTTGGTACAAAATCAATTGACTTTTTACCAAAACGAGAACGTAATTGATTTATATTCATCCATAATTTATCTTTACGACCCAATTGAAATGACCCAGGGAAATGATTGACTTTTTGATATTCACGTATAGGGCGAAAACCAAACGGTTTTAAATGATTACCATAGTATCCAATCCATTCATTTGACTCTAAAAAAGTGGTTCAAAATGAATAACAAGTGAAATAATACATTTATAGATGAAAAAGGCTAATATAGCCAGAAAAAGAATAAAAATGAATCTGAATTTGATAGTGTAATCTATCTTTTGTTGTTACGAATGAACAGTCAACTAGTGGAAAGCGGATCAATGATTACCTGTGTGATGAGCCTTTTGAAAGTCATCTATAGGTTTCTACTTATGATTCAATCGGTAATATTCTTTATAGATACATTTACCTTGATAAGTATCCATTTCTACGGTTTTTAGTTCATTGAAAAATAATATAAGACTAGGAGAATATCATCACACTCGTTTCCTACCCTGCAGAATGTAATATCCAGTACACACCTTTCGTTTAACTATGAGCTAAGACTGTCTTTGTTTTCATAAATACAGAAATAGAAATGATCACATGTTTAGTCGAATTTAAACAGATTACATGACTTTACAAATAGTAAAATACAGCCTCAAAAGAAAGTATTTTTTTAATCATTACTCACTAACATAAGGACGTATATACATTTGATTTTCATATCTTAAAATAATTTTATGCAAGAAGATTACATGAACTATCAAAATTGAGCACTATCAATAATTTTTAATGTAACTTAACCATTGCTAGTAAAGTTTTTCAATACATGTGTTGCTATATTTGTAAAAGTCATACATTAAGACGAAGTATACTGAAATCTTTTACGTAACCAGATGCTTTACTGTGTCTAAATCATCACATTTCAGTGATTAACTTCATTACTCGTAGGGTTCTACTTTGTTAAGGTTGTATATAATACAATGCTCATATAATGTTCTTAATTAATTCTGAATTGTTGAAGTTATAGATCAAACAGTAAAACAAATCATCGTTTCATTAATTATATGAATTATCTAACATTATGTTGACAAAAACTAAGTACAAAAAACCTTACTTAGTGTAATCCGAAAATTAGACCTTCTCAGGACACGTTTAACCACATTTGGTGTAATGCCACTGGGACGCCAGAGTAGCTGGTTTCTGTAAGGTTTTGGTAATTTTGACACTGAATGTTAATAGGATGAACAAAAAATGATCAGATATGTTTATCAGTTGAATAGGACTGTGTTTATTGATATGTATACACGCATACATTTACTTAACTAAACAGTCTAATGAAAATCTCTCAGTTGTATGTCAAGACTAAGTCATATGTATAGGGCGACAATATTCCTAATGCAACTAAGCTACATGACAGTAGTATGAAATGCTTCATTTAAATACTTAAGTAGAAGATATAAATGCCACATCACGACATCTGAACAATCAAAATCTATGGTTAGGAAAGTCACTTAATTCATAGAAATTGATAAATAAACTAGAACTGACAAAACTTTAATACTAATTCATAACTTTTAAAATATTTTTTTATAAGTCTATAAGTAAAATTATGCAACTTAATAACGTATCAACCAGTGTGAAGTTTGATTCAAAGTAAATGTCCTTAAATCAAACAAATTCTTATAACTTTTCTTTGGTTTAAAAATAACAAGATATATTGATTGTTTTAGAAACAGTTAATATAAGTTACCCACTAAAAACAACGAACAATGTACTTCTTAAAAAGTCTTATTTACTTAAACATAACTACCTATTTGCATCAACTTATTGATGCTTATTGCATTGAAATGAATGTAGAAAAGTAATTGAATTAGGTTGATCAATGTATGTCATATATGCAGAAATATTACAAATATGAGGACTTTATGACTGAGCTGAAATGATACTACGCATAATATTCACACGACATTAAAAAAAAATTCAAAATGATAGTAATTTCAGATAACATTGAATTCATTTAAAACATTGAGTAATATATTTGTGGTAATTCAATTAGTAAAAATTGAGAAAACAGTAAATAATTGAATAGCATTAGACTGAGTTTAAATAATACAATGGGACGAAGCGATCCTAGTCTTTACTAGAAAAGCTACCAGGACAAGACTCTCATGCAGTCCGCCTGAAAGACTCTCGTATTTTCAGAAAGCAAAAAAATCTCCCTCCTAATCTATCTAAAGTAGAATGCCTTACGTTCTTCACTAATTTATGAATCCATAATAATTATTGGAGCAAACAAAGGTAATATTACAGTGATTATGAATAAAACAGATTATGAAAAGGAAGCCTTTGAGCATCTAACCTCAGGACCGTATCAAACTCATGGTGCAAAAAATGTTAAAATCATGAAGGCTAAGGTCGAAGTGGAAGCAAGTTAACTCCTACAGGAATTAAAGCCCATCATCAGTGTCCTATTACAAATTACCCTACATCCTAAATCATGCTCAACTTCACGTTTCTATGGCCTACCAAAGATTCGTAAACCTGGTATTCCTTTGAGACCAATAGTAGATTTCAGAAACACTCCAACGTATGCACTATTCAAGCATCTGAGAAACCTAATAAAATCAATACACCAAAACTTACACAATACAATAAGAGATACATACGACTTTGAATCAAAGATTTCGGATTTATTAATTAAAGATAACTAAACGATGGTAAACTTTGATGTTGCTTCTTTATATACCAGCATTCCAATTGATGCATATCTAGACTTTATTAATAATTTACTGGAAAATCATTACACATTATTTAACCGATGTCCTGTAAGCTTTAATTTAATTATGAGATCTTTGAAACTATCCTTAAACTCAGCTTCATTCACATTCAAAGGAATCCTATGCGAACAAACAAACGGAGTAAGAATGGGATCCTCCATGCCTCTGATTGTAGCGAATCTATTTATGTCGCATAAAAAATCCTTCATTTCCATGAATACCAAGGATTTCGCTCACATGCGTCAATGACACTTTCGTCATCATTATAGACATTTCTGAGGACTTTTTCAAATTTGATTAACACGCTTTATTATCAAGTGAAACTTACTCTAAAAACTGAAATATGCACAGTAAATTAGCGTTTTCAGACTGTCTTATTAAAATAAATTCAAACAGAACTCTTAATATAACCATCTATAGCAAGCCGACACATTCTAATCGTTATATTGACATTGATTCTGCACATTCATACGGTGGGAAGATTTCACTAGCTCTAAATTCTTTCCAGAAAAGCTGGTTGAACAATTACGTCATAAATAGATAGGTAACGAGAATTTAAGAATACTACAAACATCGTACAATTTAATAATTTTCCCATAAACATTATTAAGAATATGCAAAAAAAAACGACCTATTACTGTTAACGAATATTCATAATAAATAAAACGAAACATCATAGATTGGTAATGTCGTTCAGCTTTACCGCCAGGAAACGACAAGAGAATTGCAAAGAATTCTAAAACAACATAGAATTCAAGTGTTCTTCAAAACAACTGACAAGATTCGAGGTGTTTGGGCAAAAACAAAAGAAAAGATCCCTATCATCTCCTCACAAAACTTTCTACAGATTAGGTTGTGTCAATTGTAATGCTTTCTACATTAGTGAAAATCATGACTCGTGCCAAAGAACATGATAGCTACACAAAACGACCTATAAATTATTCTGTAGATCTCGAAAGTCTGCAAACCAGGTCAGCAATAGCAGTGTATGCCAATTATAACAACCTTAAAATCGGCATGAATAATATCAAAATCACCCAGAAAGGATTTTCGAACTACAAAAAGGTTGGATGGCTGAAGCATTTTATATTTTGCTAAACCCCACTGCACTTAATAGAAAGGAAGGCATTTTCATTCATCCAACATGGTCTATCTTCCCCAACTGCGACAATTAAATATGTCGACATTCCTCATAGGTTAAAAAGTAGATTGTCGTGAAAATTTTCTGCACCTTACTGCATTTTTCATACGCATAGACAATTAACAAGCAAACTTTAAAAAGTATACACAAACATTATTCACTACGAAACGCCTTGACTGATAATTCGAATGTACTAATTTTCTTGATTTTTATTTGTTTCATTGTATTATTTAAACTCATGTTAATGTAATTCTATGAAGAGGCATACATTAAGTGGCGAAACGTCAGAAATCTCTATATTTTTACCCGATGGGTAATTGCAAATATATTACTTAATATTACAAACTATTTGTTCATTGCTAAATCTAGTTAAATGTATAAAGTCCAACCTTGGCAATGATGCTTTCAAATTGAATTCATTGTTTGTTACTTCATTCCCTTCTGTTACATACAGGTAATTAATTGTGATATATCATGTAAATATCATCGTAGATAAAATGATATGCACTGTTTTACAGAAGGTATAAAAGATTGGAATAGAACTGCATATTTCTTGAAAAACGATTTCTCGCTTAATTTACAATTATATTTGCAATGTACGCTAACTACAATAAATTACCTACATGTAACTGAAGAGAATGAAACGAAATACAATGAATTCAATGTATTCTGCAAATATTGTTGTTCTGGCTTTATTTACATTGGTGAAGGAAACAGAATGCATAAAGCATGATGTAGTTTACACATCAGGGAGAACTTTTCTAGATCTTGCAAATACATGTAATATAACCTTCGTTATGAATTCATATGAAAAAGTGAAATCCTAAAACCCATGCATTTATAACCAGCACTGTCGATCTATAATGTATCGTCAGCCGTACTTATGATTCCATATAGGAACAATTAAGGAAGAGAGTTGTATTTTCGCCAATGATATCGACTGAAGATTATTCTAGAAAAGAAACAGAAGTGAGACGTCTTCGTCACTTTTGTTTGTTTTTCATCAACTTATAGTAATTAACTCGCATTTTAATAGTTAAACTTTAAGTTGACGTATGTCCCTGTTTCTTATAAAAAAATAATACTTAATGAAGTTTAGTGAAATATCCAAGAGACAATAGCAGTTGTTCGGAAAATTTTATAAGTACTCAGAATTCGTATTATAATTACATTCTATCACAAACACTTGCAAACTTTCCTGCAACACGTACATTTTACTAATGTACACAAAAGATAAATAGGATTTACTTACTAGTCTGTTTACTATCCACAAAACGAAGAACTGACGGTGTATTTGGAAATAAAGATGCAATAACTGGCGGTAGAATTTCATCAGGTATATTACTTAGTCTTTTTGTACATGACTCCTCAGAATCTGATGTATCTATTGCTGACTTTAAAAAGGAAAATATATACACAAAGACTACAAGTGATCACTTAAATTTGTAATAAAACAACTTAGTTATTTTGGTAAAGAAATATTCCAAGATAACTCATTGAACAGAATATTTTGTTGACGTCATCACTCTAAATTAAAGGATTATGACTCTTGTAGTCCTTTAAAATATATTCATCTATGTTACTAAGTATAAGTAAGTGAAAGAACCCCATTGATGTGATTCAGAATGGGATTGTATCTTCCCATTGATTTGTAATGGACTGAAACTGGTCAGCCTCTGTTGCCATATGTGCATCCTGAGCGGATTGCTTCCCAGTGTGAACATCAACATTGGGATGCAGGTACATCCAGCCGATGAGTCCCAAATAGGAAGAAACGCGCGTCCTGGATTCCATTAGCCAGTCAAAATCCAACTTAAATATAACCCATTGATGTGTATTCATTTACCTTCTGTGTATTCAAATATTTAGCTTTTTAAATAATATACACTATTGTATTCATGATATTTTCATTTCTCATTGCCACAGCAACGCAAACTTTTCACAGAGCTTTACGTCACTCAACATGTTTACTTTCAGAAACTTCTGTAAAAGCATACCATTATAATAAAGCAATTAAATGTACCATTCGTGAAAGGGTGCATGAAAACATTTTATGTACTTTCAGCTTGTATAAATACAGATTACATTCATCGGATAAATTTACGAAATAAATTGATTCATATTTAAAAAATGATTAGTCAAAGTAAATTTAGTCCGAAAAGTATACATTCAAAATTAAGTCTTCGAGCTAATTCAATTCCCAATGAAAAATCAGTTCTTCTACTTGATATCGGTTGGTTAGATTTAGTTTATAGAAAAGCTTTGGTGTATATTTCATGTTATTTGGACAATTCTGGCAGAGAGCGCTCACGATCCTGAGGAAAGTGATACACCCTGGAAATTTGCGTCTCAGTTACTCTGTTTCGTAGTCTGCTATCGTTACAAATGGGAAAACCAGACCATCAATGATTCACTGTAAGACTTATATGAAGTGATAACTAATTAGTGGCTAATATCATGCTTGTGTTGTCCTTCTAGACTGATCTATTTATTGATGAAGTTGTAAGCTGGTCACTGTTCTAAATGACCTGACGTTGCGTGCACTATAAGGTTGGCACGAAGTGGATTAGGTAACATCAACAATACAGTGCATAAAATACTTAGTCAATAAGACTAGTGGATCCACTATAAGCTGATCAGCGATTAGTACCAAGAGGGTTATACAAACATGAGACTACTCACCGGTCAGTCATTGTAGTCGTTCTACATTATTTTTGATTACACATAAGATTATACTACACTTGATAAATGTATTATTTATCCTTTTATTAGAAGTTTAGTTAACCAACACCTTCTTTCAGTTTAGAGGATAAATATTAAAGAATAACAAACTCAGGACTACAAACTATTTATATAATAATAATAATTCTACTTTAGATTTTAGCTAGTTGTTAAACGCCAGTAACTAGATAAACAAAATATTAAAACGTTGTGTAAGTTACCCAGTCCATAATTTCATTCTCGAAAACTTTATCGTCATCAAGAAAAATAACGTAAACGATTAACAGCCAACAAAATATATGAATCTTAAATAAATGCATTAATTACTAAAGGTTACTATTAAACCGTTTATGCAAGACTGTCTTTGAAACGGTAGATAAAAGCGAATAAACTATTAGGTCAAAATAAACCTTTATGAACTTAAATCGTTAACTGAAAATGCCGATCTCGTTTTAAAATATGAAAATTCAGAGAATACTTAATTATTGCAACGTAGCATTATTCATAAGCAAGCAACCGGTATTTTATATAATATTAGCCATACGTTATAACCTATTGGTGAGTTTTTTCTATTGCAAGTACTTTGAAAGAACGTTCTTGAATATGGTAAAGTCTTTTTAAAACGCTGTGATTACAATACATGAATTTTGGCCTTCTAAACTTACTTAACCATTGGAAATCGGAAGGTGTCTTGTCACATATTGCATAGTTACGTTTTATAGTTCGCATGTTGCAACGCTCTCACTTTACTAAGTATTGTGATCTAAATTGTCAATAAAGGAACGTATCTATCAAACACCTTAGAATGACTATGTTTAACAAAATGTGTCGCATGTAAGGACAACTGAAATATAAAATAATAGGAATATCTAAAACAGTAATTTAGATTGTCAGTAAAACTACAAAGAGCGAAAGTTCATTACTCATGAGTGTTTATGGATGACCCATCACCATGTAACAGAATATAGTTTTTGAATAAGGTATACACTGCAATAACTAAATGAATTAATTCTATTCCATTTCTTATGTTTGACAGCATGATAAGATATGTACAATAAAATGTGGCACCATAATGATTATGACGTTAAGCTGCTGAGAAAAACTAATTTAAATTTCAGGAAAAACGATTGTATACATTAGTTTTGTATATTTATTTTTACTTCTACTAAATGTATAGTATGCTACTATATAATTTACCGGATAAATGAAATGGGAGAATTGTTTTCGTTACATTTAACTGATTCAAAGGTAACTAAAACGAAAAATCTTTTTGATAAATGAATTTATTAACTTATTAATGATCTATTTACCTCATTATCATCGACTATCACTAAATCATCATCTAAACACTCCAATTCTTGATTACAATCACTTTGATCACAGATTTGGTCGACATCTGAGTGTTGTTCTATACATTTATCATATCTATGTTCATTAATTACAAAGGTTTTATCAACTGGAATAACTTTCTTTTTACATGTTATGGAAGATGAAGGTCGAATCATTGGTGAAAATACACGACAGTGTTTATTAATGTTATTATCCTTCAAATACGTTTGCACATATTTATCTCTAGAATAATTTTCGCAATAATGTAAATTTAAAGGATTAGAAACAAAAGATTCGACGTCATTTTCTGAAAACTGTGTTTGACCAATCATCTTTTTAACAAATAATCCACTGTTTGATTGATTTAAATGATCAATTTTGGCTTGATTTCTTTGATATGAATTTTTATCTTTTGATGGTGGCTTTGTTTGTTTTGACGTTTTTAGATTACTGCTGTATGTTATTTCCCTAGTACTGTTATTATTATCTTTAAATGAAGATTTATCTGTATGTGAAGCAAATTCTTTTACAGGTGGTGATATAACTGATGACGAGGAAGATGATGAAGATGTTTCTGAACATCTATCTGATTCACTGAATTCATGTTCTTTTACTGATAACTTCTTTAAACGAGAAGTTAATTCTTGAGCAAACTGTTTTTGTGTGACATGATTTTTTAGCGAAATTATTTTTACTAAATATTGGCTTGTCTTTTAAGATTGTCATGATTTAAAATATGCATATATTAATACATATTTTTGATAAAAAATAATGTTTGGAAATAATTTGATAAGATGTTTGAAAAAATAAGATCTCTTTTGAGATAACATTAAATACCAATCTAATTAAGTAGTCAGTCAATACGTCTAATATCTGTTACATTGCAATAGTAATATAAATGTGTTCCTGTAACAAAAAGAAGAAATTCATTACAATATTGTTAAATAAAATGAATTTATAAGTAACTTCTCAAAATTAAAATCATCAACCAAACTGTAAATATAATAACAGTTATTAAAAATTCTGTGTATTCAGTATAATTGGTAAAGTCAGCATAGCCAGGTATTTACTGCGAATCATAACTTAAATTGTATGAATATTCTTAAATTCCATGACTACAGTAGCTACGTTTATGGTATTAAATGGGGGATAACTGTTAGTAACATGTCTAACAGTAGCAGTAAATAAGCGCTGATTATTTTTTGCCGTTACTTCAGTTCTTTATACTGATGTTATCAGTATTATTATTGTTGTCTCCATTTTTTTACATGCTTCAAAACAAAAACAAACTAACTGACACTCTATATTCTCACAAAATACAAGTCACTTTCGCATAGGGTAATGGTAGTGACATAAAAAGGGATATGTACCGCCTCAGATTTATGATGTAAACGAGAACAAAAACAGTATTGGAAATTATTTAAACGAAGAAAGTGGACAATAGTTCATCACAAAGAAATATTTCATTAATAGATTTAGAATAGATTTAGAATCGTTCATCTGCTTTTCCTAACTAACATAGATATGCTTCAATATTTCCAAATTTAGCTTTTTTTTATCATAACGGCACCATTATATAGGTTCTGTTACTTCGAATATGACTGCTGTAAATCTAGTTGTTGCAATTTAGACATTTTGAGTTGACATATATAATTGTATATACGGTTCTTAATAATATGTAACACAGTTTAGTCAATCTTCAATGTTAATGTACATGAGAAATATATTCCTGAATGTAACATTGGATAGTCACTGAAAAGCCATATTATTTTACATCAAATAAGATATAAAAGGTATTGTTAAATCTCCTAATTTCGACTTCCATTGTAAACAAACGCATCAATTTGCAGTTATGTAAGCTTTAACTACATTTTACTTGGGAAATGTTGAACTAGTTGAAGATTTTCCATAAAACGATGTGGAATATTTATGAACATTTTTCACTTACAATTGTCGTGTTCTCTGTTATAAATATATCTAGATTAAATTGTTTGATACATAAAAATCAATAAAACGTGTACATGGTAGATCTATAATGCATAAAAAGATTCGTTAATCGAAACAATGCAACTAACTGGCTAATATTTCGTAATGTTTAACACTACAAACGAATCATTATCATGGTTACATGCCGAAGTGTATTAGATGATCCTCATAAGAAATAATACATAAGATGATATCAGTAAATCTATAACACTAAATGTAGCAAAATCATGCTGAAATCAATCCCTTTTTTTATAAATATGTACATAAACATTTGTGATAAATTGTATTACTTTGGTCACATGAAAAAATTTATAGAATTAACTGGGCCATTAGTGATGATTAAATGTATTTTTCTAACTACGGTAAGTAAACATCAGCTAAGGAAGGCGCATATTTTAAAAAAAATGCACACACACTTATTTAGGTGAGGTATAACTGAAATTCATTTAATGAGAACCTGTAAGTGGTAATGAAGTGTATAGTAGACAAATTAATACTAGTTTAGGAAAAATTTAGGAATTTATCCCTCTTTATTAAAACTCCATCGTTCGCGAATGTAACTTAAAGACATATAGACAAATAAAAAAATAATGCACGTTCCATTTTATTCAGATACTGGAGTGTTTAAGTCACTTTATAAACATAAGGCCATTAGCAAAATTCACAAAAGAAGTACTGATATTAACATTTCTAAAAAACTATGGCGTGTTGAAGGTAAAAGTTATTACTAACGAAACTATGTCGTAGAAAAATAAATATAGTAATAAGTTCAATAAAAAAAGCCAATTATTTTCATCTCCACAAAGTTCGGATATCGAGTACAAGCGTATTTTTAAGACTTGAGCAATAGTAGTTTAATAACAAAATCTAATACTCTGCCAAAAATACCAGAAATAACTCTTCATTATGGCAGCATAATTAGTGTTAGCCACCGCAGGACCATTATCAACATATCGAGCAAAAAGAAGAATACAGAAAACTGCAACCATAAACTAGAAGTAACAAGTTGAATAAGGTCAGGTTTGTTTATTTTGTGTCAGCTGAAAGCAACAGATAGCACATAACACTTTTACGCAAGGATATAACGTAACGTACCTGCGATCAATATGCATGAATGACTATCATAAGTACTTCAAAAACTAATCACCTGTTACCTGTACTAAAAATATCAAAGTCGAATTTCCTCGAGGTATTTAATTTGCAATAGTAAAATAACGGTCCTTCGAAAACCACTTCACATGTATATTCTGCTAGTCTTAACATTAAAATATTTTTAGTTTTTGGTGTAACATATGCGAATACTATGTAACTTATTTGCTATTAATCTAAATGAATAGAAATGTTGAAATATCATGTTAACCGTAAAAGGTAATCATTTGCACTAATGACACTTAAGGTCATTGCTTTGATTTGATCTACGATTGGAATCTTATAGAACATCCTCGCAAATAGAAAACACTATCAGATATGAGACCATCTTTCATTATATTTGATCACAAAATTTAAAGACCATAAATAAGAAATTAAAACAAAATGCACCTCGGTAAAGCAATGAGACGAATAGTTACCAGCTATTCATGGCATTAAGTCGCTCAAAAGGCGACATAAACTACTGCTAAAACTTCCAAATGGAGTCTTCAAGATAAAAAAAAACTGTGAACTATTCTGATACTTACGAGTGATTTATAAAAATATAGCGCTTTTACAATTTCAAGTTTCAAATTACATACTGGTAATCTCTTGTTAACGTTACGACAGAATATCAGAATTTTATTCCTATTACATAAATGCTAACCTTCTCAAAATACTTTAGCAAACACATTCGCGTGTCTTTTTTACAAGATAAATTAGGAAATCAGAGTTCAGACCACCGAATTTTTTACTTTGAACGCTTAAGAAACACTGTTGGTCTGATAATGCAGTAATTTTGAAAGTCACTCTATGGTAATACTTCTTCTGCCAGTGAATGCCTCCAAGTGCATTTTGATGCATATTGGACATCAAATTACAAATATATAACGATGCACGACATCGTGCTCTCCATATTCCAGATGCATAAGCATCATCATCATAATGATTATGATGATGCACAGTGATCTGAGAGTCATTATTAGCAGCGATTTAAAAAATAACAGCACATTCGCATGCTACTACCGTTAAAAGCTTTTGAACTCGTTGGTCAATGTGTAGAGCTCTAAAGTATATTAATGCTAAGACGTTTCCAACCCTTTACAGAGTATATGTAAGACCAAAACTCAAATAATGCTCACAAATAGCTAGTTCTTGTTTAAAAAATGATGCCAAATTGTTGGAAAAGGTCCAAAGAACCGTAACTAGGTTACTAGGCTGAAATCATATGGCTTTCGTGAGACAAGAAGCTGCCTAAACTAAACTTATATTTGCCGTCACATGACAGAACTAGAGGCGACCAAGTATGTCTTCAAAATATTTAATAATAAATTTGGTCTTGATATGTTCTCATTTCTATTGCACACTGGGACAGAAAATTTACGAGGATACTTCGAGAAAGTTCATAAGCCAAATGATTACCAACTCTCTCACAGAATGGTCAACGAGTGAGACTCTCTATCTCAACATGTGATAGCAGCTCTACCGGTCGACAAATTTAGAAAAAAGTTTAAATCAACTAAGAGATTCACATCGTAATGACTGACACAATCCAGCGTTTTGTCCTAACAAACTGAAAATAATAAAGCCGGTAATTCCTAATTATAAAAAACAGAAATGTATTCATTTTTCCTATTTCGGCTGCGGTGTTTAACGTAAGATAAGAAATATCATATAATGTATTTCGTACGTAATATTGAGTTTTGGCACATCAAATCAGATTAAAGATAGTTAATTTAAACAATCTATTACAATTGCTTTATATACTATGTCCGATTTGTTCTCAAACCTCTGAATAATCGTAGTCAGTGTAGCGTGGTCGCTGGTAAGATTTAGGTGGCACACATTCAAAAGAATGTTGTAGTGATTGGATTGTTCAGGCGTAGCTGACAACATGAAAAGATAGTAAGTAGAGTAAGATGGACAGCGAAACGCAAACACTTTCAGAATTAAACAATACTTATTTGATTACTTGTTTTAACAAATGCCATTGTGATAAATGGTTTCAAAATGAAAAGTGTTGGTAAATCCAGAAAGTTCAAACAGGATGGCTGCATACCGAAATGCCTTCTTACAAAATGTATTCAAAATAAACGTTACACTACGTTGAAAACACATGTATATTCAAAACAGTATTATATTTGCCCTATGCTTTTAGTTAAGCAAATATAAAAAAATTATTACTTTATTGTAACAAGCATTACGATTTACGGATCAGTAACATTTTCATAATATAAGGTACATAAACTAATACCTAGATGTGATTACCTTATACTTTAACTAGCACTTATAAAAAATGCATAATCTGACATAACAAAAGCTTCAAATGTATATGTATCGTAGCGTAATACATTATTTAAACTAGAAAACAGTTTCTTAAATTATCGTTACTTTAGATTTAGTCTTTATTATGAAAGCAAACTCGACAATCTTACCACTCACCAAATGTACGCGAACAACACATCACTAACCTCAAACCAAGGTCAAATTTGAAATGTGACGAATTCGGCAGTCAAAATCATTGATTCTTGAATGCACTGAAGATTGAAAGACACAACATATACACATAATTTCAGTTAAACGGAAAGGTGATCATGACTTTCAAACGTGTTAAAAAATTTTCCTTTTTTTATTACTAAATTATTATTACGAAAAATTGGAGAAATCGTTTAGAAATTAGACTCACACTCAGTTTATCATAGTCCTGAGCGTAATACTAATGGCTTTGTAACTCATTAACTGCATTTTCAGTCAAACGGTTTTAAAATTTTAGTATTTTATGATTTTCGATATACCCTCTAAAATTCTGATGATCCTTTATCGACACTGTAAACAAAGTGCATATGAACAAATTGTGTACTCCCTAGTAATTTGTTTTCAAAATACTCAAGGTGATCAACCTTCTGAGATAAGAATTGGTACACAAGTCTTTTACTCTCTGCATGTTCTACACTTCACTTCTACTATAGACAATAACTTCCCTCCCTTCATTTTGTTTCCACAGTAACATGAAGGGGACAAATTAAAAATGCTCGAAGTCAAGGAGCTGTCGCAATTCAAGTGACCTGACATTGATTTCTGTAAAACCAAGATTAACAGTGAAATCAGTGATGATAATTTGCACTATAATGACACCTAGTTATTTATTAACAATAGGTGCGATTCGTTGCATATGGTATGGCACTTATGTGTCCTTCTTCCTTGAGAATAGTCATATACTGACCATCATGAAGCTTCTAATTTACTGAACAGGTAGTTATTCAAAAAACGCATGCACTTTTTTAATTAAATTTTTTTCACATACGGCTACCAGTTGTTTTTAATATCCCTTATCTCATTTCATTAGACGTTAGTTCCAAAGTATTATACAACTTTAGGTATCTGCTAATCATAACCTACGCAACAACGTTACTCATTGTCTGCTAAAGACACTACTGAGATGCATTTAGACTAGTTTGTATTTATACTAAACAAGGAACCTATGTCCCGAACTTGGTAAATGTAAGCCCATACCCCTTCCTATTATGTGAATTATACCCTTCGTTACTTTCTGAAATAACTTTATTTTTATGATTTGCCACAAACAAACTATAATTACCTAGAAAGTAATTATCTGGTCGAGCAATCAAGATCCTATCAATGCGGACAAAACATGATATCGAATTAATGATACACTTCTTCAGTTCATTATTAGCCATGAAGCTTTTTGTCAGCCTCGTAATTAACCTCGGCTCAACTCTTAATTTAAGTTTAGCACAAGCAAGCCTATAAGGAGTAAGCAAGTGACCTGAAATTTATTGTGACTCTCCGAATACCTGAAGGACTAGATACCTTGCAAAGTACGAAATGATAGTGGTGAACTATTAGGATACAGTATTTGTGTACATAACTAGCAGGTCCTAGTATTACTGCTTCCATTTCACAAAACCCTGATCACATACCCACTGTGAAATCCACGAGGTATCTTCCTATTGGTACTGCACAGCCAATAAAGCCTACTCGGTTTAAGGGTTTTTGTTTTAAATCTTAAGTATTACGTTTCCTAAACTCGAAAATTTTTGTGCATCATATCCCAATATCATGAGACGAATAATGCTATTTCGGAACGTTTCTAACGGAAAGCAACCAAAATAATAATTAGGGGTTTAAAAGGGTTCCTATGCAGTTTTAACTTAAAACATTTACGCTGCACTCTCAACAGTACAGAAAGGTTAAGAGAGAATATGATCCCAACGTATCATATTCTCTATCAGTGGTCCTTACAAATAAACGAATCAAATTATGTCTACGATTAACCAACTGAGTCGAATCGCTGAAGTATAAACAGGCAAATTATCCACCTAATATGGCTTGTAACAAGACCTTGGAACTTAATATAACAAAATTAAAGAAATCAGTAAAAACTAATGATATATCAACAAAACACTCGATTGTGAACAAGAATCCAGTAACTTTAATAAAAAAATACCAAACGAACAGAAACAAGATCTGTTACAGCATCACATCACAGCAAAAATGATAAATAATAATGGATGATTATTTTAAGGGTGATTTACATCGCTGACCGATTTTAGCTGTAGAAACATTAGAGACTAGAGAGGAGTAGATATGTTTGCACATTCATGACTAAAACCAGTTGTTTACGATTTTACAGTATGCATAGCAAATTTATAACTTTTCGATCATATAACTTATCGAAATTGAAATAAGTCATTTTTCATTAACTACTTCAAACAGTCCGAATGACATGACCTGGTCAAAGTTAAAACCATTTATCATAAATTAAAATCAGGCTAAAGCTTCTTTCGTGAATGTAAATTATCGGATTGAACCTAAGTGTAAAATTTCGTATACACAATGTGCCCTTGATCTCATTCAAAACATATTTTTTAATGTACTTGCAAACTAAAATAATTGATTATCACAAACTTACTATCTCTCATATAGACCTTGCAGTGTTTGTTTGTGTAGGAAATTCGCATAGTCAACATAAGCAGTTTTAAAACTAGTATACACTAGTGAATGTCGTTTGACTATTTAAACTTTGTAGTAACGTTGGTAACGTCACCTAACATATTCCTAACACTTAACTCAACGATAACATGTTTGATATTAGACTTCATGATCTTTAGCAAAGCAAATTATGAAATCAGTCGTTTTTTACCAGGTAAATAACTGACGACAATTGTTCTTATTAATTTCGCATCAAATTTTATTTTATGAAAAATATTTTATATTCTAGTTACTATTTGCAGAACTTTATTTTCAATAATTTACTCAACATTTTAAATACATAAGGAATGATTTAAAACCAATCAAGTGAAATATAAATCGTTGTCTTTGATCTTTGCTATTCAAGTTCTACTTACTATATTGAATATAATTCTCAGCTTAACAGTGTAAAGTGATTTACTAAATATTATGCAATAACACACAAAATAAACTAACAACTTATAAATGATTATTAGTTTTATTTTACATAGATTCATGAGAAATTTTCCAATCCTATATTAAATATCAATAAACTCGCAAAACATTTAAATTGAATTCATGTGAATTATTGAGGTGAAAACATTATTTCAATCAGTTGAGAATGATTCAGCTATTGTTTAGAGCACTTGAATAAATATAATAATTGAATTGAAATGGTTTGTAGAGATTAGTCTTAAGTTTTAGTCGATTGAATTTAGCTCGAGTTCAGACATATCGAGTTCCAAACAATTACCACCGATGACAATGGATGATCCTCAAGCTATATCGAAACAGATGACAGTGAGATTTCTGCCATTAATTGCCGGCCCACTGGTGAAGTGGGGGTGTAGACGTTTGTCGACTCAAAAACCTTGGGGTGGAATCTAGGGTACTCACTATTGAAAAATCCCATACTAGAACAAAATATCTGTCCAGTATTCTAATTCTGTGTTACTGGTCATTTTTAGTTTTGAAAAGAGTACTTGTCGTGTAAAATCTAATTATGGGTTAAGTTAAATTTCCTCGAAGTGAAAATGTTCGTCATATTTTTTAATACTTGAATATTATTAGTGGTAAAATACTGTCACAATTAACTAATACTGTTGGTCGATATTTAAACTATCTGCTTTCTCATGTGTGCAGTAAACGATCGAATAAATGCCTATTAATCAATGGAGAATCAATAAGGACTTATGAGAATAAGCAGAAAGCATAAAAATATAGAACTAATATGACTTGTTTGATCTCTTGTAGCAATCGAATAATCGACTTTGAATGATTAGACAGCAAGTTATTTACCAGGTAAAATTCATATACTCAAAAGACATGTTAAAGGCTGTTGGGGAAATTAACACTTTCTAAGCTGCAGATGGCTTTTGGAGATTGGTATTAACTTTAGTTGAGTGAATTCGTCATAGATTGATCCTGGCAGGGTGCCATTATATACCAGGGAGCAGTGACAGCTTGTTTCGTCCCAGTATGGGACTTCCTCATCAGTGTGCACACGTGATTCAGCTCCAGGGGCTTCAAGTCAGAGAACCTTCCTAACATCAGTCTGTAATGAATTCACTCGACTTAACTTCAGTTAATACAAAACATTCCAATTTGATTACAATAATCTGCTCACTGGTGACTTACTTTGGGGTGTTCTTGGAGCTCTAATGAGAAGAGGTGACTGGTAGGACTTCAGATCTATTGAGAGAAAGACAGCTGTCACCGATAATAATTGATGATTTTCGCGCTATATCACAAATGTATGGAAGTGGGAATTCTACCATTGGATACCAGCCTAGTGGTGCAGAAGGTTAAGTATTCGCCAACCTGTAGCCCCTAGGGAGACTTCTAGGGTGTGAACTTTTCTAATTACCAAAAACTGCTCTGTAATATTGTTGACTATTCATTATGTTCCTTAATGTTTTATAAATTGTACAACTCCTATCTAAAACACTGTAATAATATTTTGCCAAACTATACTATGTAGGCAAAACGAATAGAACTACTCTATTTACGAAAGTCTTCATAATCAATTATACATAAGAGCATAACTGAAGATGTTATTTCTGACTTATTCTTGTCAATAACTTTTGAAAATGAAGAGATACCTTTCTCACGGTAAACGTTACCAGTGCAATCTAATCAAAATTTAATGAAGATATAAGCAAATAAATATTCAATCATTGTAAAAAATAATTGTCCTCGTTACTTGTAAGTACTAAAAGAAATTAATAATCACGCAAATGACAATTCATAGAATAAAGTTTAATACTAGACTTAGTAATGTGAAATGAATTAAGCAAAGATTCTTCTTAAGGCTTTTTGTGAAACCCACAACAGTGTAGAGAAATACTCCATTTTAATTAGTCTTTCATAAGGATTTCAAACTAGTATGCACTTTACATATAATAGATTCAGAACCTACTAACATTAACCAAAATCCAAAAAAGAATGGCTACCCAGATAAATTCATTGACAAATATAGTGAACAAAAGCCTGATAAACCATATACAACCACAGTCCACAAGAAGTCTATTTTTATTCAACTCGATTTTAAAGGTGATGATATTGCTGAAACAATCAAAAGACTCAGCTCAGCTTTAAATAGAACTTATTAAGCTCCAAAACTGTTTATATCAAACATAACAACATGTTCACTGAAACAATCAAAAATCGACAGGTATTCTCATCATGTTACCTGCCAATTGTCTGTATAAATTTACGTAAACATGCAGTAGCAGTTACATTCTCCGAACAGATAAGAAGGGCCTACCTACGCTTTAATGAACATGTCCCAAAAAATCTACGACTCACAGGAACAAAGACATTTAACAGTGCAACCGCTAAGCATCTGATTGACATAGGACACCAGATTGATATTAGTGAGTCATTCAAAGTGTTCAATAGACAAAAGACTTCAAATCTTCTAAAATATGCCGAAGCGATTGCCATTAAACGGTTGAAACCAAACTTATGTGTTCAAAAAGAAACTGTTATCAGCCTCTCTTTACCCTAGTAACCTAACTTTTGTGTCATTATTTTCATCGTTATTATTCTCTCGCCAAGGTTTATTACGTTTTTTCTTTGGATCAGACCGAAAAGTTTCAGGTTACATCACCGCTTTTTAGATGTTTAAGTTCAACTTTCGTGTTTAATTAGGTCATTTTAAGTCCAACGACTGAGCTTTATCCACATTTTTTCTCATTTATTCCAACCACCTCTTATTGTGTAATCATTTGACCTCTGATCTCTATTTTGCCTTCTGGTACCTTCTCTTGTATTGGATATTTATTGTTACAGCATTTTCTCCAACATTTTAGTCATGTTCACGTGTTTATGTGATTTTGATTTCAACTAACTCCATGCACTCTCATGAGTATGTTAAAACTTTGTTTAATATATCAATTTTGTAAAATATTATTCTAGGTTATATGCTGATAATGCGAAACCAACAAATTAAAATAAATTCATCTTATTCTGCACAAATATTTGTTTTTACTCTCTTAAAAACTTGTAGAATAGATAACATTATCATAGTAACTAAGTTAAAATTTATAGTTTAACTGTTACATGATAGTTAATAAGAGAATTTCGTAAATTATTCTGGTATCACATTAAATGATAATAATGAAGATTACGTATGATTAAATTGATTAATACTAAGATTTAGAATGTAATACAAAGGCTTTATATTTTCATGAAAAAAATATGTTGCTGGAATGATAACTACAAGGATAACTAAATTAAAGAATGTGGTTGAGCAAGCTTTCTTCAAACACAAAAATCGAATTCACGAATGTATATAACGACATTTCGGAAATATGTGAATAACAAATTCCTTAACTATATGATGTATTACATGAAATGTAATGAATTACTTTGTTTTATTCAGGTCCATTTACTGTCTAGTGTTAACAAATGCGTAGTACAATAGTATACATAGTGATTTTCGCAAAGTGTTAATTAAGTGAAAAACATATTGAACTAAAAGATAATCATAAATCTGAAATATCAAAAGAATTATAAGTAACTTACATAATTGTCCGTAATGATAAAGAAATATCCTAGGATGAAAACCATTAATGGATGGAAAACAAGAAAGATAATCATTCATTTGACAGATATAGAAAAAGAGAAAAAAAGAAACGTATGCAAAAGACAATGATAACTCTGAAGTCTTGAAAGTTTATAAAAACAGGAAATTAGAGAAAAAAAACAAATAAACCTTAATAAGTGTTATGACATATGCACTGCTTCTTCATGTCGTCAGTAAATAAATTATTAATTTGTGCAACCTCCGAGGTCTAGCGTTTGACAGAAGAGATGATAGTGATAGAGTATTCTGAGATGATCATCGTGACTAGAAGTGATTAAGTTCTCTTATACTAAGCTGGCCAAAAATTTACATCCAGCTTTTAAAAGGCTACTTCAGGTAGCCTTTTGAAATATATTTATAAAACCATTAATTTGTATAGCCATTTTATTTGAATTTTATTGAATCATGCAAAGGATCCCTCATAGATCCAATGATGTAGCTAGGCCTAAAAGAATAAATGAAATTACAAGAACATATAGATACGGAGATCTCTAGTATTATATCTTACATTGTTATTGAGGTAAGCTAAATTTGCGTTTATTTGCCTTCTGCGTAAATAAAATCAATTCATCTTAATTAAATAGGAAGTTCTAATGGATTTATTCATCATTTTATATTATACAATTTTTTTTAATGGTTGATTAAATCATAAATATTTTTAATGTTAAAATAATTTAGTATTGTTACAAATACAAATGTGTTTCTATTAATAAGTAAACAACACATCATTCAGTAATCTTAGAAACATTGATAATTTGAATAGAAAGTTTATTAATAAACTGTCAGTCAGTAATCATTGAACCATTTTTTTCTTCACTAGTTAGAAAAATGTAGTATATGCACATTAGTGAAGTATCATATCAATTATATTAGAAAATGATTAAGTAACTTAATGTTGTTGAAATTTATGAATTTGATATTAATAACTTGGTTTGAGTTAGACAACCACTGATAACCAGGAAGCATTGAGCGAGTGTTACATCCTAGTAAGGAAAACTTCTGCACTGTTCATTCAAGAGAAGTAAACCGAGTCAAGGACCTTCGGGATTCATAGCGAACGATTAAATATTAAACTACTATACGGTATAGAAAGCTTCATGTTTTTAACTCAATCGACAAATGGTATATTTGTAAGGTCTCATTCACTGCCATGGGTGAGTGATCACTTGACACCCGACATGGTTGGCAGCCGGATCAGAGGTCTAATGGTTGGGCGTTAACCTCAAAGTCTTAAGTTTTAGGTTCGATTCCCCAATGGAGTCGTGGGTGTTCAGTACTGAGGAGCTTCAGTTTTAGTATGAAACAGTTTTTCAATACTACCTGGTTTTTAATAGGTGTCTATCTCAGATCAGTTTGTATTATTAAACTCTAATTGATGAAGGTTTAAATATAAGAGCTGACAGTGAATCATGACATACAGTATAACGGGGATTGATAATAAGCATCGAAGTACTTACAAAATTCAGTATTTATTTAAAAGATATTCTTGATGAAACAAAGTATGTAACTATAATTTTCTAATTCCTACATCTTACTAACATTTATCGAACGATGCCCAAAAATAAATGACTGTAGTATATTTAGTTAGCATGATATTACATTGTCTAGAAATTCATTATTTTTGACAGCTGGTTTAATCAAACACCTTATACTTGTAAATGATACTCTTAAGAACAAAAATTATATGAAAATATCTCTTAATATAAACTTGATACAAGTGCCTCATTCAAAGGCAGTATGTTCTATTTTCTTTAGAAATAGAAATGGTGGGATAAAAAAAGAATTGACTGATAAGTACCATCCCTATATTTAGATTAACCTTATATGACAAGAAACGGATGTGATTTAGACAGTAAGGCTACTTAAACATAATGACTCTTGTGTATGAGTAAGTTACGACAAGTTACAACTCCATGATTTATCTTCACTATCATTGCCATCTGTTAAAATGAACAAATTAGGCATTTAGAACAAGAAAAAAACTGTTCATAATGATTTGTTAAAACAATGATATTTTTACCTGTAGTATTCGTGAAAATAAATCACTATGAATCTGCTTTCCTTTCAGATAAATGAATACGGGGGTTTACTTACAGTGATCTTGAATTAATTTCAGATTCTCACGGATGTTCTAATAATACAAAGAGTGAGATTAATAAAATAAAGAAGAATAATCGGGACTGAGTTGCTTAAAACATCGGCGTTTTTACATTAAGTACTAAAGACTTTTACTTGAGTAACTAGAAATTTATAATAGTCATATACACGTTTTGTCATTAAATTCAGTTTAATCTACTCATGCTGCACTAAAGAGTTTGTAGCAACGATCATTTCTTATGTTATTCAGGCCTAGTAATATCAATTCCTAATTTAGATTGCTTGGTTGTTTTAATATACACTGTTAAAGATCAACGTACAATGATAAAATATTGGTACAGTGTTCCCGAATTAGTAGTACTATCCAAACTACATTGATCTTCGATGAATACAAACGATAAATAGTAATATTCTACGTAGCTAAATTTACAACTATCTAATGACAGATTAATAGTAATAATTATCAGATCAACAACAGTAATGATGTATAAAAGGTGAATGATATTGATGGCTATCGTCTTTTTCTTTTAAGTATGGGATTTAAGAAATTAATTAACACGATCAGAACTGCAAAATATATCCAACATTTAATATTAATTGACAAATACAGTTTATATTCCTTGGTAGACAGCACAATCCTACAGGTGATCAGTCACGGTAGGAATAGCTCACTGGTGACGGTCGCAGACTATGAAACTGGATGCACAAGTTCCGTACAGGATTGCTCGTACGCCTTGATCCCAACTACCCACAGACTACTGTCCAATACTTTGTTAAAATTTAATGATTAAAATTATGATGACTTTTATTTTTATTTAATTAATCGACTTACAGTTATGTAATAGGAAGAAGCGAGTATTTTGTATAATCTGTCTTTAATTAATATAACATTGTAATGGATTTTAAATCTGTTTTGATCCCAGGTCTTGATTATCAGATTCACACTGGTGTTAATACCCATTTTAATAGATTGTCTTCATTATTAAATCTAGGTTCACTTGATGTCCTAACAGAGTTATCGGATTACATTAGTTCCTATTCCTCTCTTTCCAGTTGTCTTTGCTCAAGTCAAATCCCTCGGTGATAAAAAAATACCCTATAGCTAGACACGAACAAATGTTTTTATAACAAAGAAATAGACATAAAAGTTATCATTAAGTAGTCTATCATATCTATATATTGATCAGTAGAATCCTAATCTTATGCTCATATATGAGCAAATAAGGGTGATTGACAATAACATGTAACAAAAAAACACTATTCTGCAGTTTATATAGCTGGATATGTTAACAAGGTAATGATGTCTGAAAGAATTACTTGATAAAATGAGGAATGAAATGTTTTAACTAAGGATTACGTTAAGATAGTAAATAGCTGTTAACAGTTTACACCCTATCTTGCATTCATTTTTTGAGCGTAATATATTCATTTCATAGTGTCGATTTTGGACAAGATAAGTATCATATCTCTATTACTTTAACTATGTTTGTCTTACTATCAAAAATAATTTAATCCTATTTTAATTCTTTACTTCGTTGAACGTATTAATATCTCGAATTCAGTTCAGTACCTTTCCAAATTTTTCATTATTTCACCGTGGCAAATCAAAGTATAATAAGATTTAAATTGACAAGTAATTTGATCACGTTATGCAG
This sequence comes from Schistosoma japonicum, assembly GCA_025215515.1. NCBI lineage: Eukaryota > Metazoa > Platyhelminthes > Trematoda > Strigeidida > Schistosomatidae > Schistosoma > Schistosoma japonicum. The sequence goes on from CM046061.1 coordinate 77,657,022, forward strand.
CTGAAACCATCGATTTTGGTTTCAAGTCTGCTAGCATGAAAGTTGCACGTGTAAACTTAAGGAAATTACTACTCCTTACATTACTCAGACATATATCAATCTAACCTTACAGTCTTCAAGTGTTACCACTGAACTATTCTGGTCCTAGATAATCCATTGTAAGACAGATAACTAAATTCTAAAAATTTAATATCTACAACTAAAGATATATTAAATTATTATTTGCAGTCATCATTTTTGCTCTTATTTGTTCATTAACACTATCCATTTAGTAATGTAGTGAATTACACTACATAGATATGAACTAAACAGATACATTTTCAACTTACGGCCAAATTATAACACATCATATAATCAATACGTTAGTTACTAATGACAGAGATCATGACGTTTTATTATTAAGATGTTTATATGAATTAAACACCATATGGTGTAAAGTATACATATAAACATATGTGAAACTAACTATTACCATGACACAAAACTTTGGTGGTTTTATAAAAAATAATAAAGTGGTGAATACTAACTAGTAGTATGACTTGCCTAGTAGGTTTAGTTTTACAATTATGCTTAGCCGTAATAATATTTATAAATCACTAGTTTATCCTACCAGTGTTATGTAACCCGACTGCATTGAATTTTTACAGTTTCTTGTTTACTGAGTCGACTGAATTAGTTTTCCAATAAATGACTTGCATTACAATCAAAATCACAAATACCTTGAACAAATTAACTGATTGTTTTATTGAAAATTTTTGAGGAAATTCATCTATGAATAATTGTTGGCAATTTCATTAAAAATTTATTTTCCGTGAATATATATTTTAGTTAAGTGTTCTTTATCTACTACAATAAGATTATTATGAAGATGAAATTACTAATTAGAATTAGAAAAACATGGGATTGAGCGATTCTAAGAAGAAGATAAAAATTGAAGGTAAATACCTACTTCATTTACCCTCCAGAAAACAAGACAACATACTAATCAAATACAGAAATTATGCGGTTTTTACTGGCAATGATGGTTAATAAGCGGATTATGAAGATAACTGAAGTATTGGGAATGCAATTAGATTTCACAGTGAAACTCATCATTAAACGGGCTAGATACATTCCAACTAAATTAAAAATTCGAATGCGCTTTGATTACTACTTCAATCTTTATTTACAAATACCAATAAAACACCTACACTGTAATATTGGTTCGACAATTTCTGTCAAATAAGTTTGAATTCTTTCTATTGATATTTGTATTGAATTATTAATAATGCATTCAAGACATGATAAATTGCTACAATACATGCTACAAAAGAAACCTTGCAAGTAAGCTATACAAGACACGATGTAGCTATGGTACTTTTTCCTTCTTTCCATATGCACGGATAAATTCAATTTTGATTATTATTCATTACCTAAATACCTTCGATTACTTTTTCTTAAATCACATTGTTTTGCGAATATATGATATATTAAGAGGAAGATATCGTGTGTTATCTAATACTTACAATAAATGAACATTTTCAAATGGATAGGCATTTATAGCTACTTTCCACTCTATCAGTCATAAGTAACGTAAAGCGAATTCGCAATACCACAGTAAAGGGACTAGATTAAATTAGCAATACAGATATAATAAGAAAGAATGAATATGTATGTCTGAAGGATAAAGGAGCCTGAAGACCTAGGAAAAGATAGAAATAATACACTTGCTGAGATGTCACTGATTTTCAAACATGTCACTAAATATCTCCGGCTACTCATTAAAAGCATCGAGTAAAACGCATCACGGTGATATAAACATACCAACATGACTTATACCAACAGTAATTGGTGATACCTTCTGGTTATTCAGTCTCTACTCTTTTCCATCTGTCACCAGCCAACCTACATATCCCAACATTTATTTTTTCCCTAATACATTTTGTTTAATATCGTTATGGACATATGCAGAATACAAAGTTATTCTGAAATTCTTTTAACAACCTATACTGATTCACAGTGAATAATGAATATATAGTAAGTTCATATTTACAAGTCGTTTAGCACTATTGTTTACTGTTATTAAAATGCAAAGTGTTTTAATTTGATACTATTTTTATTTCCACTAAGGCATTTTTAAAGGGATTTGGCCTTAATATCAAACTAAAATGAATCCGTAATCACAGCCATATTTGTGTACTTCAAATAACATCAAGTTACAGTTATTACAGTTGTAAATCATGAGAAATGAACACCTAACTTTCTGATTTTCTTAATCATCATCATTTGATATAACTGTGCTAACCATGTTAAACGAATTCAGGATTAAATTGTTCAATTAAAGGTGAAATTTCTTCAATAACTGGAATCAGCCGACATTCTATGATGATTCTTCAGCTGACGCAGATTATCTATACACTGAACTAATCTGTAAAAATTTTAGATATCATAATTCAATCATTTTACACAGATGATTCATAGATTTTAATATGTCATTAAATGCTTTATAAGAGATTACTTTTATTCATAAACACAGAAGAACTCAACATGTATACCACCGAAATAATTTGATTTAACTAGTTAAGTACAATTAACACAAGTTGCTGCATCACGTGTTTTTAAGCTTAAACTAACTAAGTGATTCAATTCTTAGATGCAAAATCGAAGACGTTAAATCTTGTGGAGTATTAAAAAAGTGACCAAATTCAAGAAAAAATGTCAGCTAATATAAATTTTTTCATTTAATTTGTAGCAAAATACAGGTGATGCGTTCTGCCTTATTAGGACTCGTCAGCCTGGAATCTGCCGTTAGTGTTTACGCTGACACTTAGAAGCCACTTTGTCTAGTTTCAAACACCAATGTATTTTTAATGAATTAATGAGTTTCGTTAACCACTAAAATGTCCAGAGAGTGTAAAATTATAAGTAAGAGCTAGTAACTTCTCACTGTTGATACTTGTGTCCCATAAATGACTATATAGGTGCGAGAAATAGATAGCCTCGTTATGACGTTTCCGTAATTATTTTTACATATTTTGTAGATGACTAACGATATGAATACCTGAAGTACTTTTTGCGGCTCACCAGCCTAGTGTATCATCATCACAGTTTTAATGTTCACTGATATCAACTAATCTAAGTTAATATGTAACCATGTCCTTTGATTAGATTTTTAGTTGATTGGAAGACGTATATTAGTAACTTTTATAAAACTTTCGTAATATGAATGATAGTATAAGATAATTAAAAAATTAAGTAATGAACACCTACTAATATTTTAATACCACCCTCCGCTTTTATGCATTTATAAGTCGAACCTGTAGTTAACAACGAATAAGTAATCAGTTTGATTTTTTATAAAAACTACGCAATAACTGTATCATAATAAACGTGAAACGTGCACATTAAACAAACTACTTGTATGTGAACCACAGAAACACGAATGATAAATACTATTTCAAATGTTCTCTCGTCAGGCACCACAGTTTCAATTCAAAATTCACTGTGCAAAGGAAAGCTAGTGATCAATCCAAATATAATTTAACATTTGTATCAGTTACATTTAAACCGTAAATATTTTAAGATTGCAAGAAGTAAAATAACTAGTTAGAATTATCGACTTGTTTCAGCCTACTTTAAAAGGAGCATTCGACGATATTCAAGTAGTTCCAACTTTATAACTATTATATGTTTCCTCAAGATCAATATTTACTAGTTTCTTGAAATTTGGAAGTAGTGACACAGTTGATTGAGATTTTGTAAGTTGAAGAAGAGAATATCGATCATGCTACAATGCATAGTGATGAAAAATAGAGATGATAACTGTGTAATATTTTGTTCTGAAAATCCATGGTTACAGTCAATAACTAAATAAAAACAGCTATCCAATACCTCTCTGATTATATCGATTCTCCAACTTATGTTTGTTAGGATACAAATTATTTTTCAGAAATTATGCTTCTCACTTAAACTGTTAAATTAGCTATTTCCTAACAAATAACATACTACAATTAATCATTTCCATTCTACACTTTTTATTGAACCAAATAATTATGAATGTTAACCGTTTGTATTAATAGGCTTTTTATAAATGGTTTAAGCGTATTGGGTAACTAAAACATCAAGATTCGTAGTTATCTTCATATTTTTATCCTTCTTCATCTACTTAAAAATCTTGAAAACGAATATATTGGAATTCATGCATTTTTTTATCATGAATGGATTGACCTAATAGTAGTAGTTGAATTAGCATAAAACTTTCATTTATGATAGAAGAATAGGATACACTGCTTATTAAAAGCATTTATATGGAGTAAATGAGCTCACTTCTAAACTGGAATACGTTGTAATGTTTAATAATTGATGATAATAAAAGATTGCTTTAAGCTATAGATAATTAACTCAACCATTAAGTTAATCTGATTTTCAGAAAAACTAATTACCTAAATGATTGCCAATTCGAATTTCACGAGTACAGTACAAACATACTAAGGATACTTTAAAATATAATTAGTAATAAATAGCCTTCCTTCCCTGTTAGGTCGGACCACAAATAAGCGTAACAAACTTTCAGAACTGTGTTTGCGAACATTATTTCATTCATTCCGAACTGTCTGTAATGTAAACATTTTGTTTCTATTATTGTTACGCTCTGCTTGCCCTATCCTCTTGTTTAGCATAATTACTGTTATTATATTGTCTCTTGTTATGAACTACAGTCAATTAGTTGTGTACAAGTTGTTTCTATTCACTACCACTATTTCCCTCGTTCTGTATTCATGTTAATTTTCTAATTGGTTTGTTGTGTGGTCTGATCTTATGTATATATAAAAGAATGCTTGAAATATAGATTCGATTCTGTCTGGTTGATCTATTGATTCGCATTCTTCTAATTTCGGCTTGGGACTAAGTGGGCACAGGGTAGACGCGCAATAACCAACTAGGCACCAGTCATTGGCATTCGATCAACCACACTCCCCATCTTTCTCTCTCGTCATAACATTCCCCTACTCATTTTATTTTTAATCATGAGTATTCTATCCTCCCAGATTTGATCTGTTGCTTATAATTAACTGATTGTGAAAACTAATTTTGACAAAAATGACGTTTTGGCTTCATCTGGTTATTCATTAGCTCATGAGTACATAGACCCTTAAAATCATAAATCCGCTTCCAAAGAATTAACGCATTGTATTTGTGCATTATTATTATTTACCTTCTGAGCACTTATGTAAGAAATGATTATTTATTCAACAAAACATTATATACCTGAGTCTATATATCGAATCATATGTAGTCTTATAAATAGTTTCTCATATTCCTCACATTGTTTATGAAAAGGCCGTTTTAAAGATGGAATAAATGATTTTGTATGATAATGTTATTAGAAATATATAAATAGGTTTCCTGACTTCTTAAAAAGTTTGCACAATACGAGAGTGGCTATTATTCAGTAAGGTGTTATTGTCATGATCTACTTGAGTGTTTGCTTTGAAAAAGTGAACTAATTATTATTAAGTACTGTTTTCTGGTTAAAGTCAGCATAACATGATGTAAGGAATTTATATACTTTAACTTTGGTAACGTGTCATCTACTCATTGTAATGAAAGAAACTACAAAGAAATTCATGGGACCCTTAATAATAAACATTTTTGAGGTAGAATAAGTGTGCAATATCCATCAGATTTTATCGTTATTCTTTCGTTTTGTTAGTATTAAATGCATTCTAAAGTGTAGTCTGCAGTACAATATATTAGTTTTCTGTTCTATCTTTTATTATGGTTACGTTTCGCATCCAGTATATTGAGCTATACCATAGTAACATGTTCACAACAGTCAGTCGCTTAATAATATACCAACTTGAAATGATATCTTTAGCAAAAACTACGCATTAATTTATAGCATTCGTCTACCAGACGAATAAATTAATAAACAGAAATATTGGAATGAATATGATCAGCAAACATTTACAGCGTTATGAATAGTCTAAGCTCATCAAATTACTTACTTAGTTACGCCTGTTAGTCCTCTCGGAGAAGCACAGGCCACTCACCAGTATTCTCCATTCAACTCTGTCCTCAGCAGTCCTTTCCAGCTGTCTCCAGTTACTGTTCATCCATTTTATGTTTGATTCCAACTCTCGACGTAGTGTGTTCTTTGGCCTTCCTCTTTTCCGTTTTTCAACAGGATTCCAAGTTAGTGCTTGTCTCGTGATGCGGTCTGATGATTTCCGCAATGTATGTTCTATCCATTACCAACGTCGTTTCCTGATATCCTCTTCAGCTGAAAGTTGGTTTGTTTTCTTCCATAGTAGGCTGTTGCTGATGGTTTCCGGCCAACATGCATTCAATTCAATTCTGCGTAGACAGTTGTTTACAAACACCTGTACCCTCTTGAGGACGTTTGCAGTAGTTCTCCACGTTTCAGTTCCATACAGAAGAACTGCCTTGATGTTCAAATTAAAGAGTCTAACTTTGAGATTGGTAGACGTTGTTTAGAGTCCCATATATTTTTCAGCTGTAGGAATGCTGCCCTTGCTTTGCCGATCCTTGATCCTTACATCTGCATCGGATCCTCCTTGTTCATCGATGATGCTCCCAGGTATGTAAAGGTATCTACTTCTTTCAGAGTTTCACCATCAAGTTCAATTGGGTTGGTGCTCTCTGTGCTGAATTTAAGCTCATCAAATGGTGTGTTTTTTTGTAATAACTATATACAAAAATTAATTTAAAGTTACTATCTTCATTTCAACTCACTCCATAATACCTATTTTTTTCTATGAGAAAACAAAACATAAGACAAAATACTTCACAACTTAATTAATTGATTTTCATTAACCACCGTTTTCATCTGCCAAATACGAAACTAAAATTAGCATGAATAAATGAAGTTATTGGTATTTACTATTCAATTATTATTGATATAATTGATTTCCATTAAAATTACTGTTTTATTGACTTGAATTCTTCTTTTTTCACTAATACAAAAACTATGCTAAAACTATGCTAACGATGTAGATATGCTATGATATAATATTTTCATATACTCATAATAATGGTATCTAGTTTTATGGAAGAGTTTTCTGTAGTCTGTTCACATTTTCAAATCAATATACATTCATTTGAAAAGAAGTAAGGATATAATGTTAATGTTACGTAATTTATTTATATGAATTTTTGTATTCTTTAAGGTCTCTTGATATTACTTTCAACGGTATATATAATTTTAGTTGGTTGTCGTGGAGATTATTTAATGTTAGTTTAATATCATGAATTAATCGAAATTAAGCAACCGGTGATCACCAGGAAGCACTGAACAGATGTTTTGTCCTAGTATAAGACACGTAAATATGTAACACATATTGACTGAGTTATAAATATCATCCGTTGGGAGTCGACTTAGTGGTCTGATGGTAGAGCGTTCATTGCGGAGCCAGAGAATCCTAAGTCTGATCGCATGTGAGGTTGTATATGCACAGTGACGAGGGAGTCGTTTAGTAGAACAAAATAACTGTTTATTGCTCCCTAGTTATCAACGGTTGTCGAATTCAGACCAATTTGTGACACCTATTGTACGCATAACTACTCATTATAGAAAAAAGTTGCTGTAAAACAAGTAAACCATCACTACAATGAATAAAACTGGAAAACTATGGATTAAAGAACTCACTTTATTGACATATACTTTATCTTATTTGTGTTGCCTTTTTTGCTTGAAAGAAAAAGAATGAAATCATTATTGTATGGATTGATAATGACCAAACGAACTATAGAAAGTAATCAAGGATTGAACAGGTGATTTGATTTTTTTTGTTTAAGGCATCCTAATGAAATACATTATCACTTTTATTTTCAAACTAATCAACTAGTAAAAACTTCTTAATTCTTCGACTTTGAACACAGTAGATTTTTATTGTTGATTTTTATCTAACAATATTCACGTTTGAATTACATGTAGCGGCTATTTAATGCTACTTGTTGACACTGGAATTATGATTAAGAAAATAGAGAAATCAATAAAGGTACACTTAACTAACACGGGTAGTTTAATTTGGAAAATCTAGTTGACGAAATTCAATAAATGCAATTTGACAGAATGACCTTTTGAACTGTACTTCATAAGTTTACTTCTTTTCAATAATATTACTTTTATTCATTGCTGTAAATTTTGTTACAGCAAAGAATCTTCATCTCCATCTGAGCAACATTAGAAAGAATAGCTGATTAACATGAAATAAAATTTTAGCAGTCAGTATACCTATTTTAAATTACTATACGAATACTGCTAATACAGCTTCCATAACTATTTTCCTTCCATCATATGCAAACTACATGGATTTTACTCTATTCGTATCTCGATTTTTACGAGATAGACAAGTGAGAAAAATATGCCAGCGGTGCTATGTTTCAATTTGATTTCCCATGTATTCAGTATTACAATAATTTTTAAGCTTTTTGGAATGACGTAAATGTATACGGGCATCCATTATAATTGCTTTGTTTTAATAGATTTAAAGCAGTATAATTGATTTCAACATATATGCATTTCGAAAAACGGTTACCTAGAAGTTTGTAATACAGCCAGAATATCTATTAAAAATCATTATTTACGTTCATAATAACGAGAAAAGCACAATGAATACTTGAAATACATTTAGCTTAATGAAAAGATTAATTGTAATGTTACATTGATGTTAGTTAAACAGTTAATATTCTCTTTATAATATGAATATTTGTGACGGTCATTTATTTGTCAATTGGTAGATGGCCCATAGTTTTACAGTTTTCAATTTATTCTTCATGTATTTATATACTTGGATAACTACTTCAGTAAATAACTACTTACTCCTTAAATTGTAATTAATTTTAGTCAAAACATGAAATCCGTATCTCACAAGTATATCATTACATCCGATAAGATAGGTATCTCTTGATGCAAAATAAGATGAATTCATTTTATTTCGTCTAGTTCACGTCAGCGACATACAACGTATTATATTATAAGCTCAGCATTTGAACTAATGCCGCTTACTTATAATGATAATTTTGATTTGAATTTAGATGGAAGATCTTTCAATATGACGTGAAAAATGATTTTTTCATCCGAGTAGTGTGAACACATCAAATAATATTACCAGTATACAATGCAAAACAAAGTTTTAAAAAGCCGATTAATATAGCAACAAAAAATTGTAAAACTGAACTTAAGTAATTACGCAATGAATAAATGAAAAGTAAGTTTATATTACATGTGTTTTATGATGGTGTAACGGAATAAACCAAATCTTATGAATGAAAAATATCTCAAAAATTTAATTTGTATCATGTCCTTCATAGTACTGATATAATTATATCGACTGAGTTGTAATATGACTACTACTCTTAGTGGCTTGACATCACTGACACTAAGATGAAGTGGAAGGTGGTTTGAAGGCTTTAGTCAGCATGAAACTCAGAACCTAGGTTTCATGTTTTGGAAGTCGTCGGCTGGGTGTATATACAATCTTTAGGGTAACTTATGCTCTCCTATGGATTGAATCCATGATTGTCCAGCTCCACAGTTTGAAACCGTTATCATTGAGCTATTTTGACTGTGACGTATCCCCTTATGGACTGAGTTACACAGACGGTTGATCACCGTGTAGTGATCAGTGTGATATTCATCAAGTCTTTTATAATGCTAACTGAATTTCATTGATCTAAGTAAAACGATTTTTATTCACACATATTATCATTTTCACTATACTTTCAAGATAATTCAGTGATTAGTTTCATATGTAGGCTTTTAATCCGAAAACTAAATATTTGAATAATCAGGTCACTCGTAACCATTCTTATTACAGATTCATGAAGAAGATAATTCACTATTTAGATCCTAGGCATCTTCATGTTTAGACAAGTAAGTTAGGTACTGCTGTCAATCACTGGCCCGTTTAAAATTACATGTGAACAGCTTAAATTGAATAGCATCCAGGTTAAAATTGTATAGTACCCATAGTAACAGTTTACGAATTTTATAGACAAATACAAAGTCACTTAAATGATTAACAGTAACGAATAGAAAAGATAATAACAATTTATCATCTTTACTGTTTTTTATTAAGTATTTTTCGTAACTTTTATGAAATTTCTCCTTACTTAATAGTAAAAATTCGGCTGATTAACTTTCATGAGTAGGAAACTTTTAATCCATTTTTTAAATGATTTAACAGTCTATGAACTAGTTATAGGGTTAAAATCTTAAATTAATGCATTTTAGATGGCCTGGTTTTCAATTATTTTACTAAATTTCCAGTTGATTTTCTTTTAATATTTACTAAATCTAAATCACACAGTACAATTGAATATTTCAATTCAACTACCAAGGATAATTTAAAACTGAGGTCATCAACCATCAATATTGTTTATTGATTAAACCAACCTCTTTTGTCATTCATAACATACGTTGTGTTGTATGTGTAATGTCCAACAATTTATATCGTTTAGTAGTACAAGTTATTGTTTCTTGCCAATTTAAAAGCATCCTCTCATTGTTTATATTTAAAGCTGTAATACAAAACATCTTAGCATCGATTTTAGCCTGAAAGTAGTCAAATTAAAGTTTTCTGAAAAGTTTTTACTGTTCACTATACTTAACTTGATTAGATAATATTTCTTTCTTAGATGTGCTGTATAGTGCAGTTGAATTTTCAGTCTTCTGGGGTCATGAACATGTCAAATATAGCGCAACTCGACATTCGTTAGAGAAGGGGGCAGCATATAAAAGCACAAGTATAGTAAAAGTTATGACCTTAAACAAATTCTCCAACAAAAATTGCACTTAATTTTATACCTTCCTTATCCGAAATAGATTAATAAATAACTACAAATATTGGATGAAACACATTTGGTAAACATTGAAAGCGTTACAAACAGCATCCACTTTCAATGGTAATAATAAAATGTGAGAATATCTTACTGATTCCTAGTATAAATATATTTTTTTCCACCATGAATTAGATAAAACTTAGTATAGAACTACCTAAAATATAAACATAGATATTGTTTCCTCAGTAGCTAAAATGTACATGTAATTGAATTCATCAATCATAAAGGTACAATTAAAAAAAAAACATATGCATGTTACTTCCACAAATGCACTTACGCACTATGGTATGCACTTGCAGATATACTTGGCACATAACAAACATATTTTAACAGAATTCTAAAAATTCTTTTTTATACTTTTACTATTTTTTTCTTTCTATATGATACACAGCGAACGTGATCAATGAATGTTTTAATTATATTGCAAATAAACTGAATGATGTTTTCATTACAAACAACATCTTCATCACTTTGAAGTCTATTTAACTGTAGAAAATCGAATTTAATGCTTTGCCAATTATAATTTCTTTCCTGTTTCACAATAACACAGAAGTTACTTGTTTAGATAGAATGTATTGTTTTAGATTAATCAATACAACACATGATTATTTAAGCGTATTATATTCATCAATCTTTTTTAACAATGATGTATATGCATTAGTTTTGAGATACTAAGAAGATTAAAATTAAGGAGGCATTGATTTAAAGTGGAACAATCAGTAAACATTACTGAAATGTTATTTAAAGATGCTTTATTTAGTAGGTAAGATACTCTGAAGCTAGTAAATGTCACCTCTATTATTGAGAAAATTGAAGAGACCACTACTGTTCTGTGAACCATAGTGATTTGGATTCGATTAGAAGCATCAGTCCTCACTAACAATTGCAACAGATAGTAAGTGAATTTTCTGGAGTCTACTTGAATCATCTTAGATCAATATATAGTTTGCATGAAAGTGAATCAATAAAACTAGAAATCTATTGGATTCGATCAACACTAAACAGCTATAATATAGTTAGTGCATCGAGACAAAATAAGCATAAATTACTAAAATGTATAAATTAAAAACAATTGAGTGAATATTCACTAGTAGTTTAAGACATAAAACATGCAGATTCAATATAGAAATCCTCAGTTTAACATTGGATGCAATGAGAATACTCCGCCCACAGCTCTTCTAGGGTTGTTGCTGGTCCCAAGCCCGGGTAAAGGAGGAGGGTTGGGCATAGGGCTAACACCCCTATCCGGTAAAACACAAGCTTGCTAAAAAAACGCTAACTAGATTAAACAAACTTAATGAGAATACATACTGACCGGTAAATAGATAAAAATTCAAATTTTGTAAGCCATTATCACAGGTCTATTGCATTTTCTACATTTTTACTCAACACTGTTCATTTATCTTCATTCTACCATGTAACTTGATAAATTTAGTCACCTCTTTACATTAAATAACTGATACATAGTAGCAGATGCTAGGCTCTTGTAGTCATCTCGCAGTATGGCTTGTAAACAATGCAATGACACACAGTCATGTATACAAGTTTTTAATTAGTTGACGCCCGTAAGAATGGGATGCTGAAAAATTCCCTGGAAATTCATTTACCTTGAGATTGCAAAGCATATCACCCGTAGACACAATTAACTGTTTTTATATTGACTTGTTCAAGAAGTGGGCAACTTATTATTTGATTGAGATTTATAGACTAAATAACCACACATCTATTCTTTAATGCTAAACAAATTCCACCGACCTTGTCAAATTCAATGAGTTAAATTGTTCACGAAAATAGGTTTGCCAAATATTTGATTCACAAAATATTTAATAATAAGATCCGAATTACAAAAGACCAATAGATTTAACTGCATTTTACACAAATACACACCTTCTACTTTCCTGAAATTCGCTTTACTCTATCATAAGTACCTAACAAACATGTTAGAAATCAAATTGCTGTTATTAACACAAATTATGTTTCATAAAATGTTGAATTTTGTTTATTCAAATTTAGGCATATTTTATTTTAAAGAGTTCATAAAAAATTAAAGTTGTTTTGGCAAGCACAAAACAAAGAGAAATTGAATGGAACTGATTTCAATAATGTATACACTTCTGGAAACAATAGATATGTCATTATGTAAGCGTGTAAACATATATGTATAATTATTGTGTGTGAAAGACGTGTTTTGTACAAATGATCACTTGATTAGTTACTTTTTAGATTAAAACGTGTTTGAGCTGCAAATATAGTAAACTATTGATTAATTACAGATAAGTTATCCGACAAACACTTTTAGTTAGGTGATTTTAGAAAGGAGCCTTCATTATGCAATAAATTTTAACACGGTTTAAATAAAAGTATTTAATGCATATGTTAGTATATTGAAAATATATAAACGTGCTGCTCTTTTATGTAAGACTAAGCAAGGTTAACTCACCGAGACCTGGGATTTATATCAATTCCATCTAAATTCCTATCATATTGGTAATCTTGCTATATAACGCTTTATATCCAATTAAACATTGGTCGGGTTTTGTTTATTAATCAGTGGGACTTATTACAAACTGAACTTGTGATATATAATAAAATTAATTTAACGGTATAAATTAACTTAAACATTATACTAGTTCAGGTCAAATGGCAAGTATTCACACTAAATTCGATCTTCCAATCAGTAAGAAATTAGATAATAAACAACAGCAGCGTCGTATTAACACAAAAGTTCAAGCAATCACTCATAAATGGTGCAATAAAAATCAACATCGGACAGAATGTCACAAAATAAATCTTCATAGGAAATCTCTAAAATTTGAAAATAGCTTACTCCAAAAATGTAGTAAACATGGTGGATTTCAACCATGTCAACAAATAGGTAAAACCACATCGGATGTGTAAAAACTAAAATACGTATTGATGACTTCATATCCTTTAAACATATGACTGAATTCCTGAACCTAATAACTTAGAGAAAACTCTTTGATGTTTGAAGTGAAAGGCACTAGGTACAAACTCATATCAAAACACAGGTATATCAAACTAACAAGTCATAAATTGTACAAAACTGGAGTTTATGATTTTACTGGTGGTAATAGTCAAACTTTACTACCGCAATTTCTCGTTTTAAAAATTCTTACGAATTTGTATATTTAGTTTTCTTTTTTGTAAGATACCGGTAATTTAGCATTGGTTTTCAAATAAAAACATAATACAAATAAAAATTTTCAATCTCCAATCAGTTTTAGCAAGAAAATCAATAAATGTAACATTTTCAGTGTTAAAGTATAATAATAGAGCAATATGAAACTCTCTTGTCGAAATTAACATGTGCCTATCATTCCGACAGTTGATGAGCTAAGTAAAGTGATAAACAACTTATTAAAAGAGGATATTCAGAAAACAAGTAATTAATAATTGACAGTTATAGAATTCATAAGAGAATGAATACAGTACAATTAAGAAATTAATTATGAATTCAATAAATACCATAGTACTATATTAATCAATCAGTTTCATAGATGATAATCTAAAATTGTCTAACAATTTAAATCAGTAAATAGTTTGCTTAAACATTACTAAATCATCTAATACGTTATTATAATTGAATTCAGGTTCAATATATATTGGATAGAATGAAGGATACAATGGAAAGGAGGACATTTTGATAATGAAGGTGAAAATTACTAGTTTAAAATACAAAAGGTAATATTAATAAATAAATACATAGACAGATAGATAGATAGATAGATAGATAGATAGATAGATAGATAGATAGATAGATAGATAGATAGATAGATAGATAGATAGATAGATAGATAGATAGATAGATAGATAGATAGATAGATAGATAGATAGATAGATAGATAGATAGATAGATAGATAGATAGATAGATAGATAGATAGATAGATAGATAGATAGATAGATAGATAGATAGATAGATAGATAGATAGATAGATAGATAGATAGATAGATAGATAGATAGATAGATAGATAGATAGAGATGTAGAAATCGATGTAGATTTAGATATAGATAATGATGCTCAATAAAACTATTTTAGGACAATTACTGTAAATATTTTCATAGTATAGTGATCCTGAATTCTATTTCAATTAATTTAATATTACCTTTTTTTAGCCTTTATTTATATCACCGGTTGTTACCCTATAATTTACGACTCATGGGAGTGATTCATTTGTTTATGCAAATATCATCTATGATTTTGCCTTATTACTGCCTACATTCTGCATTGAATTAATTTTTCTCTAATTTTCTTTCTTCGAGATTAGTAAACTCATATAATTTATAAGATTGCTTAAAATAAATGAATTATGGACCCTGAACTGTTTGACGGACTCATTTGACTTGTCTATTTTTACTGAGCAGAGCAAAACAACTTTTAGTGCACACTTGAAAAATTTAATTAACGTATATAAAGTACCGCTGATTTACTCTCATGTATTTAAGTGAATATATTGGTAAATGTTTTTTTCATTACGAATTTTTTTGATAATTACTGACATGTACTGACATGTCATGTAATGTTGATGTCAGTTCGAATTCAGATATATTCAGTTGACAAATTCCAAATGGGTAGATATATGTATTCCCTTAGCTGTAACCTAAAATTATATGATATGCTTAATCTTTCCTAATCATGCAATAATAAACGTTCTCGACAATATTTCACAATTTTCTGAATATGGAAGTGTGAACACAGCAAGAATAATCAATATCTGTCTGTAGATAAATGCTTCCCTTCAATGACCTAATAGGCAAGTGAATTGAAAATCTGATATTTGTGAACATCGTTCGTTCATGGGCAACAGGTGGAAGTAACGAAATTCTCCCAAATCGTGACCTTGTTACATTCAGCTTGACTTCCACTTAAAATTGAGATAAAAAAAACTAATGTTAACTATTTCTAATATAATTTTTAGTGATCACTTGAGTCTTACACACTAAATACATTCAGCTCAACAATGCTATGTTTCGTCCGAGCTTAAATATTCTATTAATTATCACAAACGACTGTGTAAATCTCATAGATTTGAGTCTATTAATTGCAAACACAAACTAAAGAATTCAACAGATTACTACAATTAGTTATTATCCGCCTCCATTGAATTTCCTAAATAAGAAAGACACTACAAGTAACTTTCTAAATCATACAGTAACAAACCCTTTTCGTAAGCAACATATCTATGATTTTAAAACAAAGATTATTGAATGAATAACATTCATCATGATAAATTCTCTTCAGCTTCTACAATTATGGTTACCAATTTTATTGATCACAACATAAATGGCCATGTTTGAAGCAAATACGCTATTTAGATATGAATGTTTACTTCATATGAAATTCGGATTGCTTGCAAACTATGATTGATAATGATGAAATAGTGTACACGATAAGCAAAACAATGTGGTTATTAATTAAAATATATGTAGGCGATATGGGACAACATAATTACTATCAGATGAAGTGTTCATTCAAATATTAAATAATACATGGAACAATATCGATTAAGTAGGAATTTACATATTACTACTGCATCCAAGACAACCTCAACCGTGATCAGAAATATTGTTTGAGTAGATTAGAGGTGACAGTGAATGGTATATTAAAGACCCGACCACTCTTGGAAGTAAAAGCATAGGTTAAAGTTATAAAACTTAGCCACTGATAGTATTATGTCTATTTTTTCGACTAAACACTGATTACAACCAAATACTTGATGAGATTCAGTGTTTGAATGATTTGAAATCTAGTATTAGGATGAATTCGTATATTCCTACTAATTTGTTATAGACTGAAGCTGATAAGTCTCTGTTGCTACATGTGCGTCCTCAGCGGATTGCCTCGATATGGCCATTATTCACAAGTATTATTTAAGTTGGATTGTGAACATTAGGATGCAGGCACATCCAGCCGACGAGTCCCAAATAGGACAAAACGCGTGTCATGTATTCCACTTGCCAGTCACAATCCAACTTAAATAATTTAAAATCTTTTAGTTTCAAAGGGCTATAGCATGAGAATTTTGTCTGATCAACTAACTGAATCCAAAGTATTCTTTATGTTTTATATGACATTTATAGTAAACGATTGTAATCACTTTATGATAATTTAATTGACTTATATGGAAAGAAGTCTCTTAAGTCATCTTACTTGGAAGACGATATGGGATCTTTGTACTACCTTGAAAAAGTTCTATGGGGTTTGAATTTCCAGAAGATACATTACAAATAAATACCAGTCTCTTGAATCACTTTGTTTGTGACAACTACAAGTGAAGAATATCAAATTCTCTTGACCCATATAATTCAGCTCCCCAATATTTACAGCTACGTTCACTTTTTCCTGTTTCAACTCATGATCTCTTTGCTTTACACACTAGATGATTATACTGATACGTTACAAACAAGTTCTTTTTCGTTTTGTATGAAGCCCAATATTTATTTTCTTTAATTCATTTCGGCATCCATTCTACCGAATTTCTAATCAGCCTTTATTTGCTAATGTGCGGCGCGTGCAGTGTAAATCGGCTAAATGCTAAAAAACAGGTTAAACATCTCTGTATCCGGTACCAAAACGAAAATCAAATTAATTATTTAATTAAAAATAAGGAATTTCAATTTGTTTATGTATTTTCTTCATTAATAGTTAGTAAGACTGACGCTTTGTACATTTTGAAAGACTAACAATTTGATTATATAAAATCCATGTAATATTTCTTTAGGAGATATAGAAGTATCTAATCCGTCCATTTACTTATGCAGGTTATTGATGTTGTAATTTTATTCTAACCTTAGTGCTTTTTATGAAATCTTAAGCTGTTTCAGAGAAATTACATCTTAGTCATATTGTGATGGTCAACAGTTTGAAAATAGAAATTATATTTCCCCCCCCCCCACCCCGACACCGCCGTTTTAACAATAAATGAACGATCTCTTATTTTATTTTATAACGTAAATTACTCGTCATAAGTATGTTCAACGGTGTAACTTGTGACTGCTTTATTTCAGGTACACCTAGATATTCAATGCTCAACATTTAGATACACCTTTGTTTAATCATCAAAATAATTTGCATTAACCTTGTAGAATGTTAATAGCACCGTAGTCTTGCTGAGTGAACAGCGCTGTACAACCAAAGAACTAATTTCATAAATATTACAATAATGAAGTAAAGGAGAAAAGAATTTCAGACCAGTGCTTATTCCATGCAGAAAAGTATTGAAGAAATCAATAATTCGCAAAGATCCCTAGAGATATATACCATGGTACAGCGACTTAATGGAAACGAATCAGAGACACTTAGATTTAATAACAGACAACTGTTACATATATACTTATTTTGTAAGTATACTTATTGATAACGATCCTATCTTTGTTTGTGTCAATGTGCTTCTCTGTATTTCGTCCTTGCCGTTATACCTTCTGTATATACGCTTGCCTGTTAACTAAAAATTGGCCATGTTCTTAATTCTGTTATAGTTCTCTTGACAGAATTACCCAACTCATCGTCAACTGCTGTACTCGGGGACCTACAAATTCTGATGTTCGATTTTCTCGTCTGCACATCGAAATCACAACTATTATAAATGCATATTACCGAATTCCATCAACAGCATCATTATATACTCCATTTGTAGTAGTTCATTAAACCTTGTATTTTGGTATACGCTTTGGAGTCTCCTAACTTAGCAGGAAATCAATATACGGTATTTTGGTGGCAGATATTTGAACACAATCATCGAAATATTAATTGCAGCCTTTCAAGTAAACTAACATTATTATTAACTTTTCATCAGTGTATCAATATATAACTATGTATTTACTTTATTTTTTTTGCCAAAAAATAGCTATGTAATAGTATAAATTCTTTCTGACTACCACAGATTCACTTGTTGATTCACTCAGCTTTACCTAACAGGTTAGTTGACTTTATGAAATTATAACTACCTTCGCAATGACCCTAGGTGAAATAAAGTTATTCAAAACTAGAGTTAAAGGATTCATACTCATTCACGAAGCGTCATGACAAAACACTAATAACAATCGAAAAGAATACATTCTACAAAGTAACACAATTTGTTTTATTGCCACATTTGAATAAAATTAAAAGGCACCACAATACAAATAGATGTGTATGAATGCATGTACAACCATTTTTTTTTGCCTGATTCAATTTTTTTTAAGAAAAAGATACACACTAGATACATACATATACATTACAGGATTATTGTGCGTTACTCAATCTGTGGGTATTTTGAAAACAAAGATGAAAATCTGAAATCAAAGCGATAAATAAACAAGATTACAATACAGTTTCATACATACATATGTATAAAAGCGAATAAATGAATAAGTAAATCAGTAGATGAAATTAAAAGACAATAATAATAAGGGTTTCAAATAATTTCAAACAAAAATACTTATTAATAAAAATACATACATGTATATGTGTATACATCTGATTACGTTCATTTATTAAACTATATTACCAAAAAAATAAATAAATAGTATACATGTACAGAAGTAGTGGGAGAGAAATAGCTTGATGTTAATGATGTTCCGGATAAATGTAAATGATGAATACGCTGTAATCAGTCAATTATACATAGACCGGGATGGCAAACTGTAGTATGATGAAGGGTAGAAAAAGAAAACAGTAAGTTGGTCTGATGATTAGAGGAAAAAATAGTTTTCAAGAAATGATGTACAAGGAAATTAGCACATCGAGCACAAATTATATATATATATATATATATATATATATATATATATTGAGCAAAAGTAGAAATCTGTATGACGAAATTAGTCACAAAAATAAAACATAAAACAATGTATTGAGACCAAATGGTGCTATTTGTGAGAGCAAACAAAATACAAACAGAGAGAAGACAAAATGAAGCGAGGAGAAATGACAGTTAGCATAAATGATTGATTTCAGCTGCAATATGAAAGCTGTTTCAAAAGAATGAAAATAAAAATAAAAGAAGTTAAATCTCTACTGAATAGTATTGCACAAAATATATATATACGTGTCGAAAAATGTGAACAAATAGTCAAATAAGTAGTATTTTCTTGTATGAAATAATACTGTATAAATGAAATATAGGATAAAATAAGAGGTTGAAGAACAAGAAAATAACAGAAATGATCATTCATTTATCATGCAAACTTTCACATTATACTGTAGAGATTTCTGTATTTCAATGAAGAAATCAATAAAATTATATTGCGATAGAGATACATGATTAGTTAGAAGTATAAATATAAAAAAAATACATATGTACATATGCTACATTATTTCGTGTATACATGATTGCATAAAACAATACATCATTATATATATATATATATATATATATATATATATATATATATATACACGCATCATATGCATTCATAGGTACCAAGGACAGAACAACGTATACAAATGTACAAAGTTACATGTATAGACAGAATTTTACACTATGTATGTGTATGCTTAGTGAAAGAGTCAAAATATTTGTAGTAGAACTAGGAATATTTGAAGAAACACTACTACTAATATTGTTAGTTTTACTGAGCAGAAAGAACTATTTTAATTGTTATTCTCTTCAACTAAATAATGTCTGATGACAATGAACATTTGCAAAATATTCAATGAACAATCGAATAAATCTGGCGCGTTGCTTTTTTCAATTAATAACAATAGCAACAGCAGTAACAGCAACATAGTGTTGATGCTATTTTAGCACAACAGCTCAGGAGGAAAAGAATGGGAATTATTCACATAAGAAATACACAACATCAATTTTTAATAGAACGACTAATTGTCGAGGTAAAACTACTACTGGAGGACAAGGGTGATATAGTTACTGTTGTCAAACTAGAGGTAGATACAGCAGTTGTCTTTGACAACTGAGTAGGTGTAATCGTTTTATTTGATGATGAACGATGATTTTCAAGTGCCTGAGTATGAGGAGTAAGTTTAAAACGATTCGAAACTGTATCAAATAATTTATTTGAGTAAGTAGGCTTCTTTTGGCAAGTAGTTAATGCAGTTTCCTGTCCCGTAGATAAACTTTGGACTGCGTAATTTGTAGATGAAGTGTGAACTGACTTACTTGTCGAAGGTAAAGATGATATCCCTGGGGAGGATAAAAAGGTTTGAGGTTGTATAATTTCACTAGATGTGGACACAGATACAATTGTTTGTACAAAATCGTTAGGCTGCATCTTTGTTGATAAAACACTTATCGTTGGATTGGCAGGGGCACGAGAAGCTAAAGAAAAAGGAGCTGAAAAACTTGTTTTTTCACAATCACTTTTTGTAATTGAGGACAATGAAGAACCACTCACCACTGCAGAATCTAATTTAGTGATTGAAGAAATCGAATCCACGATGGTCATAACGTGCTGCACTCTGCTTTCAGCAGATTCTGATACAGTCGAAGTCTTAGATGCTGGTTCATTTGAGATTAGCGCATGATCATCTGCAACGGATGCTGGTAGTGGAGAGGAAACACTCGGGCGTCTTACGTTTGAAATGATTGAAATTGCGTCTAGATATTTACCGCTAACAGTAGTACTAGTGGCTGGGAATGTCGTATGGGAAAACATTCCTGGAGGTAGACCAACTGTACCTATAGCAGCATACGGAGTAGGGGGAACATTGTTTTTTAAAAAGTCGACCACATCAGGCTGCGTCGCAAGCTTCTCAAAATAAGGGATCAAATCGAGTAGAACGCGATCGTTTGCATCGTCAAACCATGACGAGATCTGAATCTATACGTTAACACAAAAAGACATCGTTTAATAAAATCATTGGAATACAACAATATAGATGAAGAAACGATGCAAAAACTAACTCTATCATTTATAACTGAACGAAAGGAGTGTCGACAAGATATTTTCCGAAAATAAGTAACTAAACGGACACGATTTAAAATAAGTAACACTACTGTTACAATGTGGCAGAGTAGCTGAAGAGAAACTGCGAAATAAACAAACTCATTTTATTCCTCTACGTACATTGTCGTTTCTTAATCGTTTATAAATCGAAAAAACTGTAAAATATTCCGGTTCATATGTGATAGATACCGAAAATGTATACAAAAATACTTGACCATTGACTTTCATTACAGCGCTGAGGATCAATTCACTGTTTAAATTATCCTAATTTAAACTAATTTGAATCACTTTTTCCAATCAAAATGTCGTTCAGTTCTGTTAACTTTTGCTTTTTATATTGTTACAAAGCACGGACAGCTTAAACAGATATTCTTTTGAGAAAGATTCACCGTTATGTCCATATATAAATGGAATGAAAAGTCGTATTTGTATCTACTACATAATTTAGTAAAATTTCAAAGTGCTACTTGTTAGAGAGCTAAAATCAAGATAATCATAAATAATACGGAAGCATTCCAGTCTCTGAGAGGCTTTATACATTATATATATATATATATATATATATCGCCTGGTCGAATCAAAACGTAATATCACTTAGAGAAAACTTCGACTGTTGGTCTAAGCCATGTTAGTAAATTTGGACTACATAGTTGGGGTAAGTGTAATAACCACAAACAGTGACGAAATTACCCGGCCGTTGCTGCTACCTTGACGTGGCGGTCGGGCTTGCCTATCGTGATGAACCAATCGAGCTATACTGGCTGGAACAATAGTTCCTCAAGGTCCTACCATGCTAGGCAGGTCGGTTGAAGAGCGGTAAGACTAAAAGCAGCAGATCCAAGGTCTGAGGGCGAAGTCGTACTGCCGACTGTACAGAGGTGTGACGGCAGTAAGGTGTTTCCCTCGGACAACTAGCATAACAGCGATGCTGCCTTCCCACAAGGAGGGGCGGGATTAGAAAAGGTTGACCCTAAAAATGCACACCTCGCCTTATCCTACGGATTTCCGTCTCCGGCGATAAGGTCTTCAACAAGTACGGAGCTAACACTAAAACTACTCACCAAAAGGTCGTGTGTGACCGGCCTCAAGCAGTTGTCCCTTGGGCACTGCAGTCACGCTCTAATCCAATTTCCTTTTTAGGTACCTCCAGAAGAACCCTTCCATGGTGTGGGCAACCGGGAAGTGATAACTGCCCTCATACCTCTGACAGCTCTCAAGACCACCGTATTCAAAATCATTTACTCTCTTCAATCCCTATCATTGCTCCTACCTTGACTATCAACTCTGAACTTTCTCTTCAAGTGTTACCACGTCCGACGATTCTAGCACTCGAAGTAATGTCCCAGGTCTGCTGAAACCCCGCTCCAAACTACACATTGGAGCTTTCAACGTACGCACCCTATGTCAAATCGGTCAGCAGGCCTCCTTAGCTAAAACCCTGGAATCTCCTATGATTGATGTGTGCTGTGTCTCCGAAACACGCATACAAGATCCTAGCGTGGTCATTCACTTGACCTCACTTCGCCTAAACGGCGAGGCGACAAGATACACTCTCCGTTTATCTGGCGACTCCATAGCCAGCTCTCGTGGACTGGCGGGTGTGGGCATAGCGCTAAGCATGAGAGCAGAACAAGCACTATTAGAATGGATCCCTGTTAATAGTCGCCTATGTGCTGTTCGACTAAACGGCTCTGTAAGGACTCGGAGGAATAGGGACACTCGTCGTTGTCTTTTCGTCGTTTCCGCCTACGCTCCCACTGACTGCAGCCCAGACGAACTGAAGGATGAATTTTACAGAAACCTTTGTGAACTTCTTCAAAAAGCCAAGCACTCAGACATAGTAGTCGTCGCAGGTGACTTTAATCCCCAAGTAGGTAGTTTAGACCAAACAGAAAGACATTTAGGCGGGTATTTTAGTGTTCCAGCTCAGAGAACAGATAATGGTGACCGTCTGCTGCAACTTCGCTCAGACAATCGTTTATTCTTAGCGAATACTAATTTTAGGCATAAGGAGAGACATCGCCTAACGTGGCGACCCCCTTCACCAAGACAACGATGGACTTAAATAGACCATATTGCCATCAGTTATCGTTGGAGAGGCTCGATAGAAGATTGCCGCTCGTTCTGGAGTACATGTTTAGACTCTGATCATGCTCTAGTACGAGCACGCATTTGCTTGCACCTCACTGGACGTAGAAAGGCCACATTAGGAAAACCCATTAGAATTGATCTGAGCGACGAGAAGGTCAAAAGTAAATTTCAAGAACAGTTAGGGTCACAATTAGGTAACTCTGGAAACCAGGCTGATCCTGATGTTGCCTGGAATGATCTAAAAACAGCTGTAGAAACAGCAGCGTCATCTACTAGTAATTTGAACAGAAGGAGCATGAAAAACCAGTGGATTTCTGCGACATCTATGGCAGTGATGAGCTCTCGCCAACTAATCGCGTCAGGCTCTGAACACGATGAAGAGCGAAAACAAATCAAGTCTAAATTAAGTAGAAGTTTACGAAACGATCGTGAGCAGTGGTGGGCAACGAAAGCAAAAGAGATGGAAAAGGCAGCGGCTTTAGGCAACACTAGGCAGCTTTATCGATTAATCAGGGAAACCGGAATTAAGAAGTCAAGGATAAGTGAAACTATCTCCGAGAAAGATGATACTGTAATCTGCTCTCAACCCAGACGTTTAGAACGATGGGCCGAACACTTCAAAGAACAGTTTAGCTGGCCTTCAGCTACTCTACAATTACCCAGCATTTCCACTCAAGCTAAATGGAACATTGAAGTAGGCCCCCCGACACTAGCTGAAGTTCAAAAAGTTATATCTAACCTGAGACGAGGAAGAGCAGAAGTTCGTCCTGTTCTACTTTACGGCTGTGAAACATGGCCATTAAGGGTAGAAGACACTCGTAGGTTACTAGCATTTGATCACAGATGTCTTAGAAATATATCTCGTACCTGCTGGGATCTCCGGGTAACTAATAATGAGGTTAGACGAAGGGTATTAGGGAATAATGGTAAATCTGTAGATGAGGTTATGAAACTTCATCGACTGAGATGGTTGGGGCATGTGTTACGTATGTCCGAACACCGGTTACCACGTCGCTCAATGATGACTAGTATTGGGGTGAGTTGGAAAAGGGTTAGGGGCGGCCAAACCAAAACGTGGCATCAGTCGTTGAAGTCACTAACTTCTGGTCTGAGCTACATTGGTAGATGTCGACTACCTGGTTGGGGTCCGCGTGACTGCCGTACCCAGTGGTTGGAGACTCTTGGTGACATGGCTCAGAATCGATCACAATGGCGTAGGTGTATACATTCTTTGTCCTCACGTACACCTTGAGACTAAAATTACTCTACCTTTCTTTCTACAAACTAATTTTTTTTCTCTACATATTATATCCTTATATGCAATCTTCCTTTTATATATTACTACCATTAAAGTAACTGATTCTATGAATTCGGTGATCATCTTGCTATGCTGCTGAGGTGTGGCAACTTGGACCGATGCACTTATATGCCTGGTCCCACGTTGTATCAGTCTGTCTGTCTGTCTGTGACGAAATTGAGTGACATGGCTCAAAATCAGTCACTATGGAGCAAATGCATTCACTCCTTATCTTCTTCTAGGTCTCAAGTTACACTATCCTTTTACATACATTTTTTGCCTTATTCCTTCTTGTCGAAATATATTGTGGTGTTAATCCTGAAAATATGATGGTTATTCAATTGTTTAATTAATAATCACTGTAATCTCATTGGTACATAAAAGCACTAAAATAAATGATTTGGTTCCGGATTGCTAGATAATTTGGCTCATTATTCAAGCGTTTTCTTTCTTCGGCTCAGAACAGACTGACGACAGATTGAGTATACCTGGTTCTATTAAAGGTAGTAAATTAATCGGTCACCTATCAAGGTTTTTTATCCAATGACTAGTGGAGATTCATCAGCCAGAACTCGGCCAAACTCTAGGATTTAATGCTTAGGCAATTTTTATAACTTCTTGACATAGAAAAAGAGAAAGCTGAATGTCTAAAACTTAATATTTACTGAGCCTGGTAGCATCATAGAGAAATCAACCACCTCATAATGCATATTTCCCAACATACACCTGATGAGTAAAACAGGTTAAATTGAAAGAAGTTGGGTGTAAGTAGCTACTTTCATGAAAAAGTTTATAATAAAGTTGATAAGTGACACCAATAGGCATAATTGAAGGAAACTTAGGTAATACATTAAAGGTTCATATGGGTATAAGTAAAGTAAAAGCAGCAACCTAAAATAATTCAAAAGCAGCATTTACTGTGTGAAATCATACTAAACTTATAATGCAAGCAGTGTATATTTCTCTGAACCTGATGGTTTCATTGTGAGGCTTTCATTGTTTTTTTCTGGACCATCTAGCCCTGAGAATACAATACGATATATATATATATATATATATATATATATATATATATATATATATATTCTCCAAACATTAACAAGAAATAAGGATAAATACATAATAATCGTACTGATATGTCTTTTTACTTACTGCATGACTTGCATGAAACATGTACGATGCTGGTGAATTATCCAAAATAACAACCTGATTAATTGGTCTGCCTAAATGACTAAGATCCTTCACATAATTACCTCGATGATATACACAAGATTCTCTAAATAATCGGTACCGAAAAGCGTGCCATTTATCAATGAAGTCTGCAACTGGATCTGCATACTAATTAATAGGTTAGGGAAATAGTAATAAGACGGATTAGATAAATATAAAAATCAATAGAGTTACTTAACACAACTAATAGGTAAATTTGAGTTATGTACTAGTTAGTGATGTCTAGTTAATTGACGTTGATGATAAAGCAACAGCTACACATCGGAAAGATTTTCATTATTTCTTCAAAAGCCGAGTAGTTTAATTTTTTAATAACTCTAATCTATCATTTCTCTATACATCTTTGCATTAACTTCATCAAGACTCAACGTGTTGGAAACTTGCGATCCTTTCTCTTATATTTAGTTACGAAAAACGAAAAAATTTCGCCATTAATGTAACTTATGATATACACGATACATAACGTGAAGATGAAAACAGAAACATCTTGAAATCGCAACAAAACTTGATTTATGTGTTCATGCATTATAAATAATAAAAATTAATATTTCAGAGTGTAGTTTCAGGCTGCTAAACCAATGAACGTCCAGATTTCAAACTGTAAGAGCATAGGAATAAATAACTAACCAGATCTTATGATATGCTTTTATTATGAAAACGTGTTAGTTTTAATTGGCAACACCTTTGTCTTTATACACAGCATGACATTCGATTATCTTTAAGTGCATAAAAATACAAGGTAAAGGTAAGGAAGAATCATTCAAATAGAAAAAAGAATGCGTCACCCTAGACAAATAAATAATACTTAAATAAAAAAAAACATTATACAAATCAGTGTTCACACAAAATAATTTGATATACTTGCATTTGTCAATATCCGCGTCCAATCATCAATGTTCTTAATGATATAAGCTTAAAGAGCCAATTTGAAAGTGATTTATAACACAAGCCGAATGGTCAGTAGAAGCCAGGAAACATCCAACAACAATCTTTTTGGGTTAGTGAGTTCTCTTCAACTCATACCAACGATTATAAACAGGATCAAACACAAGACTTCTAGCTCTCGTGACAAATATGATACCACTAGGCTGTCACATAGTGCTACATAATTAACAACAAGAGTGAGCTTACAAAGTCACACTATAATCATCGGATGTTGACAGTAAGAAAATGACTCACCATCAACTTAGTCGACACCCTAAGTCACAGCTTCTTGAGAGAACTAAGAAATAAGTGCCTACGCTAAACTTCCGTGTTTGATTGTGGATATAATGCCATCAGACCGAATAACTTCATCAATATGTAACACTGTACAATGAGATTCATGTTTAACCGGATAGAAAAATGATGCCATCCAGTACTTGACATCATCCCCTAAAAGTGGTTTTCTGAGGCTATATGTGATTTTCTCTATCCGATTTCTTAACTTGATTCAAAAAACCTTATCATTCATTTAGTAAGATAAACGGAACAATTAGCATGAGAAGGAAAATACCATGGTGAAAACAAATAAAATCTGAACAGTTTTTTGATGAAAGCCTTACCTTAGCTAAACTAGCAGTAAACAAGACACATTCGTAAAGATCAGCCATGGTTGATAAGAAAAGGTCAACATGTGGCCGTTTTAAAACATATACACGGTGTGTCACTCCGTCTATTTCAACTCCAACTTTGAAATCTGCATGTTCAATTACCTGGAAAAAAATAATGACAAACAGAAAGGGTCATGGAATCAAGTTGAGTTGTAATATTTAACCGTCCACAAGAAAAATGAATAAAATTTACAAGACAGGTATGATTTCGGATAATAGATATATGCAGATTGGGATCGTTTGAAGAACCACTGAAAAAATTGGAGTGCTTGGTAGATGTTTAACAATGTAGAGTGGAAAATAGCTTTAAACTATTCAGTATAGTATAGTCAATTTCAAATATGAATCTGTGATCTAATTATCTGGTTATAATCTTAGAACCGAGTAGCAACTGCACTAGAAGTAACCACAAAGAATTCCGATTTCAATCCCACTCCATCAATTCATGAATTTTCATAAGTGATCTCAACTTACACGTTTGGACAATTTAGTGTACATAATCCAATAATGATCTTCTTTAAATAATAAATGTCTCATCACTTCATACATTCCGTAATGTCAGTTCCTACTTGTTGATTTGGATTCATAATTGCAATTTAATGTTCCAAAACCTATGCGATAAGGCAATAGTATCATATCATAGATTAAACTATGTGCACCATCAAATATCGATGAAAAAAATATAACAATTATCGGTGAGTTGTATTTAGGTGACTACACTATAAACTTTGTGGTTAGATTTAGACATTACCAATGCTAAGAGGTTAAATTGTTCAACTTTCAGTTAGAAAACCATTCCAACTGCTTTAGCCTGTACAACGACAATACCATTGTACCTCATAAATAAAATGTAACTCGAAATTGAGGACAGAAACCATCGATAAGTTAGTAATGAGAATCCTGTATACTACCTACTGTCTAACTAACACATTTTTCTATTGAAACTCGGCAATACTATTTGTAGGCGCAAAACCCATTATGAACATAGTATACTTTGGGTTCAGTATGTTTAAAGGTTTCCGTAAGTTGTAACAATAGGTCAAGATGACCGTAGATACATCAAACAGGAAGTCCACACATCACGATATGGGTTAGACCAATCAATTACTTTAAGATATGCGATGCAAATGTTTCAACAGAATATTTTTAGATTTGATCTACAGACGGCGATGATCTGTTACAAAAAAATCACTAACTATATATATATATATATATATATATATATATACACGTGGGAAGAAACTACCTTAAATGAACTATGGACCAAGGTTTCATCCAAATCGATTACAAAACACTTTTTGCTTTTATCTGCTTCACTTATAGGTCCAAGTAATGGGGCTCTTTGCTGAAAAAAAGTAAAAGACATTGTCAAATTTCGAAACTAGATGTTTGATTTGGTCATTGAAAATAAAATTTGCAATGGACTACTAGTAGAAAGTCCGCAAATGAATACAACTAAATTATCGATAAGAAATAGGACTAATATTAAGCAAGAAAATATCTGAGCAGAGGTACGAAACCTACAAAATGTATCGACAAATTATAACGAACAGAGGAGTTTACCATGTGGTATTGCATTTACATATCGCGTTACATTCGGTGATTTGATGTACAAACCTTGATATTATGGTACTACATAGCCGTTAAGTGTATAAACGAGCTATTGTTGTTGACGTAGACATACTAATAAAGGTAGGATGTCGCACTATTGAACAAATAGAACAAAGGTGCTAACAGTGAGGATAACGAAAGATAAATTTGTACCGTAACCCACACTAAAAGAAAGTAAACAACACAAGCTATCAGAGTAACTAAGTCAAATACCACTTAAATTTTAAATGCAGGCACTACATGTGCAGTTCTGAATTAATCACTATATTTATCACGCTCCTTTTATTCTTGAAACAGTATTAATAATCTACGTTTTGCATCTACATACTAATTCCATTTTTCTCAGCTTTCAAATATTATTTCCCCTCATTTGCTTTTTCCCTTAAAATTCCTCATTCCATATTTCTGCCAAGTATTTCAACTTGAAATGGTACACATAATACTAGGCTTTAACTTATTAGTGATAAATTATTGGCTTTTAACCACGTGATAACAAGTGTGAATATGTTCACCTACATTACTTCAGAAATGAGTTCTTAATGTCAAGTACATAAAACTTAATGAACTGAACTATATTTTGTACCAACGCAACTACTACAGTAGCTGAGTCGATTTATATCATGTGAAATTAACTTCATGGACGATAAACTTACCTTCGCAGAATTTACTGTTTCTAGTAATCCTTGACTTTGTAAGGGTGAGAATACAAGAGAGTGGTCCGTTTCCAATTTCTGTTCTGATTCAGGGATGTTAATGTTATTCTGTAGAGGCCTGGAAACAGCTATCCTTATTGCAGAATCACATTGTTTTGACTTGAAAAAGTGTGCTTCTTTCTTACGAATAAATCTGAAACTATTCCAACCAGAGCGCTTTAGTCCATTGGAAGGTGTACCATCTTTAAGTGTACTAGCCCGCTTTGTCTGTGCAAGCAAAGCATCAGTTATAAGAGCGCAAGAAGGTAAGTTCACAGCTGGCTGAAGTCTAACGAAATCTGAGTCATTAGATACTTGAGGTGATTGAAAATACCTTGAATCTGAGTTTTTTGAAATGCTAAGGGATTCCATTGACTGAATAGCACTTGTAGGAAGAAGCTCACGATTGTTATCAAGTGGTGGATGTTCTACATTTGTTTTACATTCTGATCCGGTAACAAGACACCCACAAAACATTGTATTTAACGATTTTTGACGCGAACGCTCGGTACACCGTGATGAATGAGAATGTTTGGTTCTTCGTGGAGATTTTTTCTTTGAATACTTTGTATCCCCAGAAGCTTGTATCGGTTGTGAAACGCCATCTTTACTGTTGCTTTGCTTTGCACCGTCATTTTGAACAAGCATCCCGCGAATACTTTGAACGACAAATTTCCGAACCCAAAGAGATGCTATTAAGTGCGAATCGCTATTAAGTCTATAAAAGACGACTGAAAGACGATAAATCCATCCATTATTTTTGAGTTAAAAACTATGTGCTGAGGATTTGAAACAATCGATAAAAATCAAACCACATTTCTTGATATGATTATTTTATTTATACATTGAAATTGTGTGTTGTATGAAGTTCATTAAAAAGCAAATTTTAGCAAGCTAAGCATTGCGAGCATGAATTGCAAACACCACCCTCAAAAATTGCGCATGTATCATACTCAGAATGGTTTTTTTATTGAGCATTTGCTAATATATTAAAACTATGAGAGACATTACGTCATTTTTATGATAGAAACAGTTAGTCAACTGTTTTCATAGTTTAAACTTGGATTAGGATGATGGGTTATGAATTTTGAATTAGGTCAAATTATAATCAATTTACTGCAAATGGTCAAAGGATCTACAATGATTTGGTCTACATTGACTTCAAACGAGTTTCTGGCAAGGTTTGTCATCTTAGGCTGCTTTACAAGTCGTGCAACATCGGGATTGATTAAAACTACTTTTTGTGGGTGGTTCGATTTTCACCTGGGCTAAAACTAAGAATACGCATCAACTCCTAGTTGTCTGGCTGAAAAGTAGTACTTTGCAGAGTTCCTCCGGACATGGTTTTTGACGCGATGTTATTTTCCTTGCATTTAAACTGCTATCTCATTTTTGTCACTGTCATTTTTGTCATCTGCTGATAATACTTTGATATAATAGGCAATATATATTAAAGTGAACTATTCAGAACTTCAGAAGTTTCTGCAGACAATGGCAGAATGGTCTAGGATATGGCGACAGCCGATAAATGCCGCTAATTACACCGTAATGCATAAAGGACACCGAGATGCAATTACATCAAAAATAAAATTTTATTTCCCATTGTCCAGACACATGATGTAGGTAATATCATCATAAACTAATTTAAAAAACCTCAGATATACTAATGCCAACTCATTTCTGACCTCTCTACCGCTTTTGTGCAAAGTGGCACTTTAATACCGTATGCAGGCAGCTTTCGCCTGTCTATAAAAGATATTAAATTAAAAAAAGTCTGAAGAACGTCAACCGGAATAGTTAATGAATGGAACTCTCTTCCCTAACATCTAATTGCAGATCCATCTGCAGACACATTCAAAAGGAATTTAAATCAACTTATAGATTGGCCTCACTAGGACCAACGCGATTGATTCAACCTCATAATCCGAGCAGACTGAAAGCCAATAAAAATTGAGGATACTGTTATTACAACACTGCAGACGTTTTATTCAGATATACAAAATATCTCCAGAAAAGATAGTGTATTCACAGAAGCTTTAAGAACTTCATAAATTTTTTAACAATTCTGTGTATTGTTTAGTCTTGTGAGAGGGTGTAAATATAAAGTATAATAAGGCAACTCCCTACTCTCTTAGTTTTCCAGGCCATAACTACTGTTCGAGTGCACCAGTGATGATTCGACTGCATCAAATGGACATGGAGGAAATAACAGCGATTCCTGATTGTAAAATTACCATTACTCGGTAACTCACAATAATAAGGTTATTACGCCTGATGCCCGTAACATTTCGACGTTGTTTGAATCTAACGAAAACCAACCTAAGCGTTACATTTTTTAAAAATATTCGACGGGGAGGGGTGAAGTGGAACCAGGCTTATTTCTACAGAAGCCAGCAAGTTGTGCTACTCACAGATGTTATCGTAACTATGAAAGAACAACCTCCTGTAAGGATTATTGATCGTACTACTTTAGTGTTTAGGTACGTTCCGTTCTATTTAACAGAAGAAACAATAATCTTTGGTAATAGGTCTTAATTTCGTATCGTGGGCAGGAAACAGTTGGAGCGGGATACTAACCATTCAAACACACAATGTCTCTCAACATTCGATATAGGATAATAAGATAATAGGAAACATAATCCCTATAAAGAATAAGAAAGTAAATGAATACTTAAACCTTCTTATCTTCGTGTATGCATAAGTTATGAGATCAACTCTTAGCTAGTTAACTTAGGTCGCTACATTAGCTTCCTCCTAGAATTGACTTCCGTAGAAACGTCGCTTCGATCAACTTAACTAATAAAATTATCGTAGTTCTGCCACTGTAGCTCAATAGATAATTACTACCACGTTCAGCACTTGACATTAGATCAACTGTAAACAGTCTTTTAGTATTCGACGATGCAACGTGGATTACATTTACTTTTAGTACTGGTTATCGAATTTGTAGGGTTTGCATTCTCCCACAAATGATAATCAGATACTTGGACTTAAGCTTCTATCGGTGACCAGAGATTAAAAAATAAGAGTAAGAAAATGAAACAAGAATATTTGAGGAAGTACCGCGAGCGAGCTACCCAACACCATGTTGATGAGGTACGATTTTCCCATGCTCTGTCCGGTTATCAGGTGTTTACTCACCTACCCCTTGAGTCGCCCTCAAGTCAAAATGAAAGAAGAACCTACTTCAAAAAATATTGTTGAAACTCCATCACACCTAAAGAATCGCTTCTCTGTGTGTATAAAAAGTTAAAGTACAAAAATAAAATGTACAATTATAATTGATAAGTCTTCGTTTCTACGTAAGTGTCTAGTTTCCAGACTAGTTTGGAACTGTAGTTAGCTTAGTGCTATTTATACTATGGAATATGATATGTTTCCTGAAAACAACACACTTTTTCGTAGTAGTATGTTGTCGTATCAATTTATGAAAAATGCATATCTCCAGTGGAAAATGGTTTTAGTATTAGTCTAAGTAAAAATACATACATGTTAAATAATGGTGTGTTTAGTAAATCTGTAGCGACTTAAGTTAACTAGCTAAAAGATGATTTCACAACTTATGTATACACGTAGATAAGAAAGCTTAAGTATTCATTTACTTCCTTATTCTTTTATAGGGATCATATTTCCTATTATCTTATATTGAATGTTGAGAGACATTGTGTGTTTGAATGATTAGCAATGCCGCTCCAACTGTCTCCTGTGCTGGCCTTAAAATAAAGACCTGTTACCAAAGATTATTGTTTCTTCTGTTAAAATAAAACGGAATGTACCTAGCTATTAAAAATCAAGTTGTAGAAACAGTGAAACTCGCCTGGGTTGTTTTCGGAATTCATGGTTATTGTCAGGGTTCATTTGTATTATTTATGGTAAATATTGTCTACTAATAGTGAGGAACCTAGAAAAATGATTAGTTCTGCAGGCGAAACTTGCTCACAACACTCACCTGAATTAAAGATTTCGTTTTTTAGTGCCTTACCTCCGTTGATAGGTTTGCGGCTTATAGTACTCAACGGATCGTTTAAGAATATATTGCTTAAGTATAATTTATTTTGTACCTACTAAAAAATTGACTATATTGTTCAGATATCAAAAGATAAAGTCCGCGGTGAAGTGTGTAGAATAATGCTTAGGACTATTACTAATTATTATTAATACTACTTCAAAAACGTCGATATAGGGCAACGCGAAAAATACTATTTTTTCTTAATCTAATTTTTTTAATATATTTCTACAAACCCGAGATTTCAGATATTACGTGGTTACATTTTAGACTGAACTGAAAACGTGGGCATTCCTGCCTGGACAATCGATTGTGCCCATCTAACACTTTTAGCCACTTCTACAGCCTCAACATTTTTTACATTTTATTCTGGCTAAGCCGCTATGGACATGTGCGAAACATGCATGCGGTTGGGGAAAACTTCCGATGGGTGAATTTGAGTGTCGGTTAACTTTTGATTGTTGACACCCCGAACATTCTCTAACCCATTTAAGTACATCCTTCTGAAGATTTGGCCATATGTATCTGGCATTGATTAGTTTAATCGAAGATTTCACTCCAGGGTGAGATAACGAATGAAAGTTACTAAATACTAATCGTCACATATTTTTAGGAACGAAAGGTCGGCGTACCGCCTTCGTTGTGTCACAGTAAATCATAACATCTTTCATAGGTGATGGAAGCTGTTTTAGTTTGAGACTAGAGCTTTTAGTTGATAGTAGGTTTTGTAATTCTAGCTCATTTTCCTGGCTGTCTCTCAAAGTCTCGAAATTTATTGTTGACTGTTGTATTATATTCATTTCTAATCGAGATAATGCGTCTGTCGCCTGGTTGTCTTGACCTTTTACGTGACGTATATCACTAGTGAACTGTGATATGTAGTCGAGATGTTGGACTTCTCGAGGTGAGTATTTATCGGCTTTCGCTTTTAATGCATTGGTGAACGGTTTATGCTCCGTATAAACTGTGAATTCCCTGCCTTCGAGAATGTGTCGGAAATGCCTGATGGTTAGGTAGGTTGCGAGGAGTTCTCGACCGAAGGTAGAATATCTCGATTCTACTGGAGCGAGTTTCTCTGAAAAGAATGCGATCGGTTTCCAGGCGTTTTAAACTAGTTGGTTAAGAGTACCGCCTACGGCTTTGTCCGAAGCATCTACCACCAAAGCAAATTGGTAATGAGAATTTGGATAAGTTAATGTAGCTGTTTGAGCAAGTTTATCCTTTAATTGGTTAATAGCTTCGACAGCCTCAGAGGTTAGCTTGAATTCCTTTGGTTTTCCTTTGAGCAAGTCCGTCAGTGGTTGCATCAGTTGCGCACAACCGGGTATGAATCTGCGATAAAAGTTTATTAAACCTAGAAAACTTCGAAGTTGTATTAGAGAGCTTGGTATAGGGTATTGTTTAATAGTATCTACCTCTTGTTTAACTGAAGTAATTTCTTCAGGGCTTATGGTATGCCCAAGAAATTCTAATGTTTCTACACCGAAAGCACACTTACTTTGATGAATGTTCATGCCATTTTGATTTAATCGTCCTAACACTGCTCTCTTATGTTGTTCATGTGATTTCAAGTCCGGGCTGGCAATCAGTAAGTCATCTATGTACCCCTATGCAAACGGCATATTTCGAAGGAGATTAGCCATAAACCTTTGGAATGTTTGTGCCACGTTCCGTAGGCCAAATGGCATGCGTACAAATTCGAATAATCCAGAGGTGTTGTGATAGTTGTCTTCGGAATATCTTCCTCAGCTACTGGAATATTGGGATATGCCCTGGCTAAGCCGATTTTAGTAAATACCTTCATATCATGTAAACCATTCGTAAAGTCTTGTATATGTGGTATCGGGTACCTATCTGGTACCGTTTGACGGTTAAGGGCTCTGTAATCCCCGCACGGTCTCCAATCGCCTTTATTTTTCTTTGGAACCATATGCAAAGGAGAAGCCCACTGGCTATCAGATGGACGTATTATGCCCAGCTGTAGCATGTAATCGAATTCCGCTCTAGCTTTTTTAAGCTTAGCAGGTGCTAATCTCCCGGGCTAAGGCGAATACAGGTGCACCTTCCGTTTTGATTATATGACATACTTTTAACTTAGTTTTGGATGTTTGAGGGTTTAATTTTGTTAGGTTTGGAAATTCCGCGAGAAAATCCTGGAACTTTTCCGTTGTTACTGGAGAAGTTTGTATTAAATTTAGAGATGTGATACGACTTTCTGTGACTTTTGTGTATTTCGAAGTTTCTTTCAATGTCAAACGTCGTTTTTTAGTGTCAACTAGAAATTTATATCTCTCTAAGAAATACATTCCTAATATTGCCAGATCTAAGTCGGCTACAGTGAAAACCCAAGGAAATTGTCTTCTAAACCCTAAATCTAGAGTCAATGTTTTCTGCCCAAACGACGCGATTTTAGTCTAATTGGCAGCTTGAAGTGTAACTGAGGAAGTTTCTCGACCCGGTTTTATTCTTAGAAATGATACTAAGCGCAGCACCAGTATCTACCAAAAAGTTCAAGCCTGAATTTTTGTCTCTAACGTAAAATAAGCTACTGTTTAGGCACCCCTCCTCAGTTGTCGCAACCTGTGGAGGGGTTATTCGTTTCCCTGGTTCTTCGAGGTCTGTTTGGGCCAGGCGCATGGTTGGCTGCATCTGGTCGATCGAGCACCAAATTTCCAGTGATACCAATCAAAATTGTCCAGATTGTCTGGACCCTTGTGACCTGTTCCGTGATTTGGATCTCGGTCGTTGTGGTGACCTGCCCCTATTTCTATGACGCGTTTGCATTTTGCTGACAGCTTCTGTGAGACTTTTAACACTCGTAATCATCTGTGCTATGACTGAACCATTTGTTGATTCCCGCCTTTAGAGTATGATGTACCATACGTAATGCGGTTGGGGAACCTCTTTTCATTATCCGATCTGCAATCCGTGCTAAATGAGATAGAGAGGTGTCAGGATCTTGTGCGTCCAAACAGTGTTGAACGTAACATGGGAGAGCTTGTATCCATCCTTGTTTTAGGACTGCTTCACCCACTGTGTTGTCACTTACTAAAGCTTGAAGATGACGCAAAATCTGTGAAGGTGACCTATCACCTAATGTTTCTCCCTGGAAAAGCCTTTGAATTCTTTGTCCATCTGATAATGATAGACGATTCATTATCTCTCGTCTTAGGATGGTGTACAGTTGTGGTGTTGGTGGACTTAAAATCAAGTCTCGAACTTTTTTGGCTACTGAAGGAGGTAGGACTGAACATAGGTCTCGATAGTGAACTCCTTCAGATTTTATATTGTGTCTCGTGAAATAATGCTCTAGCTGAGCAAAACAAAACTCAGGATCACTACAATCGAATTCTGGAAGTCGAACTTTTGTAGTCATAACAGTGTCTATGACTACTGCTGACATATCCTCTAGGCTTTCAGTTGGTATTGAGTCTGACAAGTAATGAATAATATAATAATGTAATAAAAAACGGAAAACAATGAGTCTAATAGTAGTACCTAACAATAAAAATGAAATACTATATATGATATATATATACGTTATCTCAATTACTGCAAAAACAGAAGGCTTATTTAACGTACAATGAAAAGTTAAATATAGTGTTCAATACAGGGCTCACCAGTTTAGTGTTTAGGTACGTTCCGTTCTATTTAACAGAAGAAACAATAATCTTTGGTAATAGGTCTTAATTTCGTATCGTGGGCAGGAAACAGTTGGAGCGGGATACTAACCATTCAAACACACAATGTCTCTCAACATTCGATATAGGATAATAGGATAATAGGAAACATAATCCCTATAAAGAATAAGAAAGTAAATGAATACTTAAACCTTCTTATCTTCGTGTATGCATAAGTTGTGAAATCAACTCTTAGCTAGTTAACTTAAGTCGCTACACTGCCTCAGATGTTAAAGCACTTATAGGTACCTGATCAGTTTACATCTACTTGTCGTAGCAAAGCTGTATGTGAAAAATCATAAGCATGGGTGGGTACGCGATATCCGGACAGGCAATCAAGTGCCTTCCCAGTAATATAAGTGGACCAAGTAGTAGTCCAGAGTACGATCAGCCTCAAGAATACGAATAATAAAGCGACGGTGAATAGACTCCAGTCTGAGTTTATCCTTGATGGAAACATTACTGCGAATAAAGGTGCAGTGTTTCAGTAAAGGTCAGACATAAACTTTGTCACAAAAGTTACCTTAATATGTAACGCAGAAGTTAATGCGACTTAAATGTCTGCATATTGACCCATTTTGCAAAAGACAGATTATAAGAGTACCTAAGTCCTAAGTCAACTATTGATCAAAGTCTAGACAACTTATTACCGTTTATAGAGATTGAAATTGAGGCACTTATCTCTAAAGCATACCTAACCACATTTAGAAGCATTAGGAACCAATTTCTCCTTCGAGCACGGTCTGTGAACTTGCTGAGTTCAATAATAACTTCACTAAGTGTGTGTGCGAATTTGTGAGAAGGAAATGAGTGCGCTTTTAAGATCATTTGCGTATATAAAAGGTCTGCCCATGTCAAAGCATTTTCATATATCATTTATGTAAGCTACAAATCTCAGTGGGTCTAATACACTTCCTTGTATAAGGCGAAGGGAATTATTTACCGCCACAGATTTATCATTTTAGTACACTAGCATAGTATATTACACGGCCACCACTAGGAATTTAGGTAGACAGGAGGAGATAGAAATTAAGGCAATGCGATGTTCTACAAGTACATGAGAAATTAAATCATCCAGAATGCTTGGATTACGCGTAATCAACTACACAGTGAGCAATACTAACAAAGGTAGAACAGACAAATGTAGAACTTGAAAAACTACTAA
The DNA here is from genome assembly GCA_025215515.1 of Schistosoma japonicum. Taxonomy (NCBI): domain Eukaryota; kingdom Metazoa; phylum Platyhelminthes; class Trematoda; order Strigeidida; family Schistosomatidae; genus Schistosoma; species Schistosoma japonicum. Next base: position 77,696,138 of record CM046061.1, read on the forward strand.
CGAAATGCATTGATTGGAAGTAAAAGCCAAGGAATTCAGTAATCACTTAAGATTGAAATCATGGTGGTTGACAGTAATTAAAAGTTGAGTTATCTTAGTGCAACCTATGAAAGTTGATATTAAAGTAACGCCGGCCTACAGTTTAAATATGTCTGATTTAGCTGCAATTATGTAACTACCTGACCATCTTAAAGACTTTGTAACCTGGTTGACCTTAACAATGGTGGCCAGGCTTTCCTGTTCCTTCAGCAGGTTCCATGACAGAAATAGTCTTATCAAGCGAGAATATAGATAGTAAGATGATAAGATAAGAATGGAGTTAGATCATGACTTTAGCTGTCAACGTGTTCAGTTAACTTTCCATACTAAGTTGTTGACCTTGGAACAATTCGTTTAAATTCCAATTTGATTTAGTTAAGGTTTAGTGTCACATTATTTTCATTTTTTCCTAAGAAGTCACGGATTACTGTCAAATGCAGAAATATCTAGTTTTTCAAATCGGGTAAAACAGAAGATTATTTTATTTTATTCACAGCCGAACGTAGTAACCTGAAGTTTGTTTAAGTTCTTCGATGCTATATCATTACTATAATAGCATATTGGCAAGAACTTAAAAACAATGAGTAAAGGTCAGTTTGTCACTTTATTTTTTATTTTTCCTAGAAAAAGACTGCTTGACGTGAAGTCCCTGCACAAGTCAGTAATAATTTTTAAAGAGGTATTGCCACTAGTAATATGCAGATATTTTAAAGTGTCAATTTGTAACTCCACGGAGTTCGTAGTGTTTCGAACTTTATCAGAAGACATACAAAGAGAAAGTTCGTTAAACGTAAGGTAAACCAACAATCCTACCATTTAGATCGATACAGTCTATACTTAGCTATTGAAGATTGTTTATAAACTAAGGGAATTTCAGAATATCCTGTGAAATGCTTTATTTACGAAACTTGTACATAGTTTCGTCGAGGAGAAGAACGCTGTTTTTTTCGAAATTTTTAGTTTTTTGACGAAGATTAGATGAACGCAAACGTTTGCCTTAACTTTTCTTCACATTCCTTAACAGATTCACAAAGCCAGCCACTTGAGAAAATCAGTAAAATTAAAATGCCATGGTAATTGTAATCTCCTAAGTGCGCTACAAACCTCTGGTTTTGTGTGACACGGGGTTTTTCTACCGTCTGAAAATTCCCTTCGAACCTTTTTAGTTAATTTTTTCTGAATTTTTTTCCTTATGTTTTTGTACATTAAACACCAACAAACAGGTGCCAGGCTTTCAGCCTGTTAACAATAACTTATTTATTTTGCACGCTAGTGTCAATTTTTTTACATTTTTAAAGCTTCCGTTTAACTGCTCTTTTATGTATAATTTATTCGTGTTGATATTACACATTGTTTTGATATGAAAAATCTTATTCATAGCCAACAGGTCTCATTAGTAATTTGATAGTTACATCGAACCCCTTAATTTATGATACTATAAAGTGCTTGTCTCTCTTTAAAAGTCTGTTTACAGACGATTTTAGCCATCAGTTTTTTCTTTTCTCAGGTAATCGCACGAAAGGTGGTAAAACCAAAGGTGATGTAGTCGATGGTAAACTACAGTTAAGTCTTGGTTCTGTGACCAATGAGCAAGCTGAGTTATCAAATAGACCCCACATAATATATGACGATTCCATCGAGCAACTTAGAGTTACTGAAGAACGTATACAGGAGGTATATTAATTCTGCCATAACTTTAGAAAATGCCTGCAATGAATTAGTATTTTCTAATATGCGTCTTTGTCACTCTTTAATTTTTGTCCCTTGCTTGTGAGTAGAATTATCCAAGAAGTGTCACATTAACGATATTGTCAACAACTTTATTTTGCAATTAAAAAGTATCAGACAAAGCTATTATAATGGCTTAATTTTGGTACACATACCTGATAACGTTAGTGCAGTAGACAAAACAAAACTAGTTAAGATCATTTAATGTCACTGTGTAGATCAAGCCTATTTCTTACGCACATATCGGGACAAGAAGTGTAGTCATTTCATCCTGGTATATTGTGTGCCTATAAAGAAAAACTTAAAGATTTTGCTGCATTAAAGCAAAATGTTTTGTTTGGATTCTCAGAAAATGATTTATGTCGAGAGAAAATATATTTTCACCTAATTTACTTACCGTGATTTTACCACAATACCGTCGCTTAGATAAAATAAAAATTTGAACTTCTAAATATTAACTTAGTGGTCTGATAATTAAGTGTAAACAGCTAGGCCGTTGTGCCTTTAAATTGATTCAGGATAGAAGCATTTTCTACTACGTCGTGTTAAATGTTTATATCCTCTAAATTATTAACGGTTGTCTAGCCAAACCCAGGCCCCCGTGTAAGATCTAAAATGACTTGTCTCTACAGATAACTATCACGAATATGTAAGTTTTATAGTTCCGGTAAACAAAATACTAATCACATTTTAATATGCCTATATAACTAACAGAAATTATATGGTTTATCATGAAGTGATAATAATATATCTATTTAAAATATAAAGGTCTGTAACATGGTTGTAGGATTAATATGCACTATTCGATGAACAAAGTAGGATATATAATTATAAGCTAGGTATTATCTCAACTCCGCCTGGAGCCTCTCTAGGATCGCTGCAGGTCCCTAAGTCCGGATAAATGAAGAGGGTTGGGTGTGAGGTTAGCAACCCCACCCCATAAGACAGCAACCTTGCTAAGCAAAATTGCTAACCAGTAAAAACCAGATTATGTCTCACAACTAACGCAGCAGCTGCGACATTGTTCTGACAACAAAGCAAATGAATGAGTGCTCAGTAGTTTTTGGTAAACTCTAAAGAAATATAACACTGATTTCATACGACCACATCTTTATATTTTACATCTGCTGGTTTCCACTGTAACTGTGTTATTAATATTATTGTTTTTGTTTTAGAGACTGAAGCAATTTGAATCTAAAAATTTATCTCAGTATCTTTCTGATGAACTGAATTCAATGTTAAATTTAAAACATGTTGTGGTCAGGAAAACTATACCAGAAAAAGATAGAACTAAACCTATGCGCAAGTAAGCACGCACTACATTGTTTTCTCTTTCATTCTGCTGATAAACAATAATGATTCACCGTAAGTTTGGTATCAAAGCTTTGAATAAAATTATATATAAATTATGGCTCAGTGATGTGGAAAAAACATTGGATTAGTTCTAGACAAACTTAAATGAGCAAAACATGATATGTGAGGTAGTTCATCATTATAAAACGTCACCATGTAGTGACGTTCATTGCATGGCATAAGTTAAACAAAAAACAAGTAACACATTGTTTGTTGCTGGCTTAATCAGACATCAACGTATTAAACGACTAAATGATGAAATAATTTTTCTTGACGTACAACCAAATTAGCATTATTACATTGTTTGACCGAGCTTTGTAGATAGTTTATTCTTTCGTTGAACAAACAAAAGGAATTTTTAGTTTACTTTGTTAATAAACTTTTAAATCAACCTAAACGTGTATTAAAAGTTATCTTCTTGGTAAATGAGGATCCTTTATATCTACTAACCAGATACTGTATTCTGATATCCTAGAACCCCATGCAATCCACTGTTTATAAACCTTTTATTATGACTTTACTCAAATAACTTAGCTATGATAATTCTTCATGTGTGTCCATATTCATTAAATTTGTTGCTTGTCTAACGTTGATGCTTATAAGGTTGTGAAATACTTTTGATACTTCAACTTGAGCTAAGAGGCCAATGGAGTATGTAAATCAACTATTCTATTAGTGTTAATGTTTTTGAAGAACTGACTGCAGTTTTGATTAACTAGTTTAAATACCATTTGAAACTTGTATTAAAAAGTCAGCAGTGTTCATTAATACGCATGAAATATCAAAACATATATAGAGTATTCTTAGAACTTATTAATGATTCGTATTCCTTTTAGTTTGAATATTCTACTGAATAGAAATGTTATTAATGTTTAGACAACTAATTTGTTTAATTTTAAAGATATATTCTGTTTAAAAGTGTACTTTGACAAGAGCTTTACATGAAATAAAATCGTTTACAGTTACATATTATGACGAAATGTTGAAAATCCTGTTTACTAGTAAATTGGGGTAAACAAAAATTTATGATAACTTTAGAAAAAACTGGATGCCTATAGATAAAGTAGAGTTGTTCTGAAGTACGGCACCACTTAAATTTCATGATTAATACGAAATATTTGACTTTTTTCAAGATTGACGAAGACTTTTAACATCAGCTGATAGGTACAGTTTCTACTGTTACAATATCGTAAATATCCTATAATATTATTCAAGGTAGTATTTTTCTTAATGAAAGCATTTATAATCAGACTAAAATTAAAAGATCGCTGTGCACTCTGTAGATAAGCATATGTTAAAACTTACATCTGCATTTAGCCAAATGATATTATTATTTAGGTGTGACTAATTTTCCTATGGATCAGTTCCTTTTAAAATGTATTTTAAAGTGTTGCAGTCTTGAAAAAGGCTTCAGAAGATTCCCTGCTTGCCGAACAAATCACTGCAACACCGTTTGATAACAGGAAACTTTCTTGCAGAAGACCGTCAAATTTTAATTGGTACGCTGCTGGTTTGGGTCCTCGTTTTAGCCCTGATGGTACCCTTTTGAAGCATAGTTTACTGGGGGATCCTGCTATATTTTATCAAACTGCATTAGCCCACGGCGATATCGGTTTGAATGTAAGAAAACAATTTTGATTTGAAAGGGAGTTATTAAATGTGTATGATCGTTTTCGGAGTTTAATTTTACGTGTGAAGTATTCTGTTATGAAACCTTATTGATGTAGTTTTATGCTTGAATGATGCAGTCAACTAGGTACTTCCGTACACATGAGACTACTCATGCCTTTTAATATAATTTAAATGCAGTGCTCAGTTTCTTAATAGGATTCATCACATTTATGTTAATTATGTTATAGGATAACTAAAAATCATTTGTAAGGACGAGAATATGTGCGACAGCTACCGTAGTATACGAAAAATTATTTTAATTCAATTTGTCTAGATAAAATTCTTAGTCACTGCAGTAAATGCAATCTAAAGAAGTTCGGTTAATATTTGCTGTGGGATTTAGCTTTTTAACGATTTTTATAGATCAGTTGTTTCACTGTTATATGCAGTCTCTGACACAAGCTGAAAAGTTTATAGTCATTGTTTTGTTGTGGTTTAGGACTTCCAGACAGTGCACAGAGACGACCCAACATATGCTCGTAATCCGTTATCTTCTATTAATTTTTCTTACTGACAAAGTCATTTTCTATCCATAACAATTGCTATAATACACCGAAGTCGTAAATAATTTCTTTCTCAATACCTATTAAACAGGATATGTATTTCTCCAAGTCCCTGTAGAAAGATGTAACCTGTGGAGTCGACCATGCTGGAGCCGCACAGAAACTCACCATCGCCATTTGATAAGTGACGAAATTTAGTATATACTAACTGGTGGAAAAAAACTCACCTAATTGAAACTCAGTGATCATAAAGTATCATGCGTTCTCCTAAACTGGTGGAATGTCCATTAGATTCCATTATGATTGAAACCATAGTATTATTCATAGTACTATTAAGTAATGATAAGAAAATATGAATATTAAATATCATTATATTACGTAGCACTCATTTGGTAAATGATCATTGAACTTTTCTATCCTCTATAGGTAGTTCCAAGAGAAATTCAGTTACAACTTCAAACTTCTGTGATGGAAATGCAAAACCTAAATGTACCCATAGCTTTATCATGTATTCCAGAACAAACGAGTCCTGGATCCCAACCTTCAAATGAATCACATTTAACAAATAATTATAGTACATTAACGAATCATCCATCATGCGAGAAAATTGATAAAAAATTCTTGAATCGAGAGGCAGATTATTTGCAAGCAAAAGGGGATACCGCGTCGTTAGAGAATTGGAAATTAAAAATTGGACAACAAAAGTTAATGCAACAAAAATTATCTGGTATACAAAATAATTTTTTCCCATATTTATAAAGTTCTATATATATCATTAAAGTTGAAATGTAGCTAGAAAGCTGACTCTAGGACAGGCAGTTTCATCCTAGCTGAGGCGTGTCAACATGATATACTTACAACCCAGTGTTGAAGTTCCCACAAGGACACGAATTCAGTTTGTTTTTGCCAAACGTCATGTCGTTCACTAACAAGCTACTTAGTCACGCAGCCACGTTTGTGCAACGAGTAGGTATATATATTATATGGATGTATTCGTATATTTCCGTTAATGTTGTCACGCACCGAAATTGATCAGTCTCTTTTGCCATATGTGCATAGTGTGCAGCGGTAGCTCGCATCTAATTAAAAAGTCCTAAACAGAACGAAGCACACAGTTCTAAATTACACTTGTCAGCTAACTTTACTGTTGTATTAAGGCAACCCACTAGCGATGCATATACATTAACAGAAATTGATCAATTTCAGCGTACAACAGCACCAAGGGGAAGATGCAAATACTTTCACACCGTATATATACACTTCTGATTAGTTGTTAAATAATCCATCAACAAAATCTACCAAGAATGTCTCAGTCAAATAATGGCAAACAAATTGGTTTTAATTATTTAAAATATTGAATAAGAGGAGATTGTATCATAAAGGAATATTTTTTGCTTCGCAAATTCACTTCCAAATGTTTCGCTACTCACCACTGTAGATTGGTTAACTGATTAGTTAATACTTAATTCTCTGAACCTCAGTCATCATTAGTCATGTTTTATTACACAACAAGTGAAAATTCTTACAAATCGGTAAAGAACCATAATGCTTGCTTATCCAAATCTTCTCACTGAGATCAACCGGAGAGTTTCTACTGTTCATAGAGTATTTCATGCGGAAAATATCCGGTCATATCTTTGTTAACTCAGTGTATGCTACACATTAGTACTATTTTTATAAAACATTTCATTTAAAGCCTCAACATTTTCATTCAGCTTGTTGAACTGCGTCTCGCTGTACATATTCACATCAGACAGTTGTAGTTAATTACGGATGATAAAAATGAAACCTTTGGTACAAAGTTCCCTCACAGATGAACGGAAAAATGGTCCAAAGAGCATTAAAAACTTTGTGTATAACCTAATCGTTTTACTTGATTAAGGGGAATACTACGAAATCATAGTTGAATAGTTATTTTAAAAATCTGTCTACCAAGGTTATATTGGAAGTTATTTCTCAGTTAGGAATTATAATTTATTTCTAACTTAATTTAAAGAATTATTAAGGCGATAGTGATTATGTCATACTTTTTGTGGGTGGGTATTTTTAAAAAGGAGTTGAAAACAATTAAGTTTCTAACATAACTTCTCCGTTTCATCATATCCACATATACATATTTACTGGAAGAACCGTTCTTTAACTTTCTTTAAAATAATCTACGCCAACTTCCTAAAGACGGCATAGAGTTCTGCACAACTTCTTAATTATGACTTAGCCGTATATGTATATCATGTATATATGTATATACATATATATCTTTATGCAGGTAAGATATAGAATTTTTTGTATTATAACTATTAATCGGCTTTTGGCTATTCGGGATGTTGCAGAACCTTATGTATTTAGTTGAAAATGTATGAATTCTGGCTTGAGTGAATTCCAGTTTTATTTAGGTAACATATCGGATATTCATAGTCCTATTATTCTGCTACATTGTGTTATTATCATCGACAGGACAGTCATTAACCAATATGTATTTCACTGTCACAAAATTGTGTAACAGACAGTTCACTGGTAAATGATTAATTAAAAAAATATGTATAATTTCATATGACGAAGAATAAATACATTAGTAATTTCAAAACTGCTAGTTCGAGTTCTACAAATAACTCATAATTTCATTCATATACTATCTTCTCATGAATATATGGTTTGTCAGTTATTAGTGGTTAATTTACAAGTGTTTGTCAAGCAAATGAATAAGTACTAAGTAGTTTCTGTTATTTTTCACAGGTTTAATGAAACGGAAACCAAATGATCTGTTAATGAACTCTGGTGAAAATGCATATGAAATACAGCTGACCAGAGAAAAACTAGATCGCGTAATCCCTTTGATAAACGATGGGAAAGGAAGTGAGTCAAATCATAGACTATCAAAAATAACTAGAGAACGATCATTACTTACCTTCACAGAATAATTAATATTGACCTGAAGATATATGTTTACCGAAGTACTAGAAACTTAATAGTTCGATTTCGACTTGGGTCAGGAGTGCATATTTTTTGCTTGCATTTTTTCTAGTGTTTTTATTACTTCTAGTTTCCTTACATTTCTTGTTATAACATATCCCAAGCTTAAAATTATAGGGATTAATCTATTAGCTGGTTCAGTAACATATTGGCTGAAGACAGTTAAATTGAAACTGTAATGCCTAAACACATGCTGTGAACTTTCACTAAAATATATCATCTCCATTGTTGTTAAGTTACTTGAATATGAGAATATGCTGTGTATACAATGCTCCTTAACTGCTTGTATAACTGTGAGACAGCAAAATTTGCAGTTGGTGTTACAATAGGTCTGCATTTTTATCAAGCTAATGAACAGTACTCATACATCTCACATCTGGAGGAACATTTGAGTGAGAAACAAGGAAAATTTCTATATAATTATGTTAATGTTATGGTAGATTTGTAAAACTTTGCAAAAATTTATTCTCCAAGTCACATGTTACTGAGATGCAGTAAACTTGAACCTACAATACATATACTATATATGTGCCTTGGAATCTGGAAAGTTCAACAGTTATTTGTGCATTTGCAGGCTAAGTTCATAGTGCTTTCATATCATTTTAATTTCTTTATTTTGTCAATTTTAATTTAATTCACTGTGCCGAAATATGAGATTCTCAAGACACATAATTTAAGGAATGTTTTACTGTCGTTCTTTTCTCTCTCTTTCGTCATACATACTTGAAATGTTACGTACGGAAACAACACAAGTTATCTGTCTGAAACTATCAAAAACTTAAATATCACATAGAAGATATTGACAGAAGTTAGAAAGAATGCATTTTATTACTAGTAAAATAATTAGAATGTTAATTTGATATCACGAATCAGTCTGGATTGAATAACGATTGGTTACCAGAAACCACTTAACAGCTGTTTTATTCTAGTACAGGATTATTTAACAGTACTCATCTCCGACATATAGATGACAATGGGTGAGGTCACGCAAATCTATTATGGACCGACTGTACTAGAAATATCAGCCACTGAGAACCGGGTTAGTGATCTAATGGTAGAGTGTTCATCGTGGAGCAGGTGGGTCCTAAGTTTTATCCCTGATGCAGTCGTGGATGTATGCCGCTGAAGAGTTCCATACTAAGATAAAAGAGTTGCCCTGTGCTTCCTGGTGATCAATGGGTGTATAATTCAAGCCAGTTTGCAATATCTAATTAAAATCCAACAATCTCCACAACAAACAGTTGCAATAAATAATAAGAAAACAGAATAAAAAAAATTTTATTGGTTCAATTACCTAAATGATGCAAGTACTAAATATCTATAGTTTATTCATAGTCTAGTTAAATACATTGGTGAAAAATCGCTTGATTACTTGTTTACTACTTACAAAATTTAATAGTAATATTAATAATAATAACCTAATTCAACACTAAGTTTTGTTACAGTAACGAATTCGAAGTTTCATTCGAGCACCTTTTACAAAGAATGTCTGATTAACATAAAGCCAAACTGTAATAGTCAGTAAATGCCACTAAGTTTCAATCACCATACGTGTGCTACCAGTTCATCTGCTACAACTATTTTGCTTCTAACTTATACGAGATGAATGCATTTCAATATTTTCAACAACTGCAGTTCTTATTTGTATTTCGTACTATTTAGTATCGCGGTAATTTGTAAACTTTTTGGAATGGCCCTTGGGAGCGTATAAGTAGTGTCCATAATTACCTTTGTTTAAATAAATATAAGACATTACGCTTAATTGCAATATAATCAGAGTTTTGAAAAAGGTTCTGAAATTTTTGGTCAGTTAACTTAATATTTTTCTATCCAACTTTCTAGTATTGTAGTAATATTTTAAAATGAAAGGACTTCGTGTAAGCTGACCGGTTTTCTGATAAACTAGTGAATGTTCATCGTGCATACAATAAGATTCCCTAGCTTAGTATTAATATATTTTAAGCAAGAATTTAACCTCATGATTAGATCTTGACTTTATCGATACTCAGCTGACTTACAATATTCATGCTTATTAAGTTGTGTATAGACGTAATATTTTATTCGATAAAATATCTGTTCTTCTACTTACTAATCTTATTTTGATCTCAATGCAATCTGGGGGGGGAGGGGGATAGTTAAATCCTTAATTATATCCTATAAAGAATAACAACTTAGCCACAACTTATCATTGAATGCAAGCATCAAATTATTAATTTACAACAAATACACTTGTATTTTGTTCTTTCTATTTTTACTTAGGTAGGTATATGAGTGAATTTTGGAATCAACCAGAATATATTAGAAATACTGATTCAAGTGATATATGGTATGAATTTATGTTTGTATAATACATTTAGGTGTAGATTAAACTTATTTATATTTAAACATTAAATTTTATATTTTATTATTTTTAGAATTTATTAAATGCCAATATGTTCTTGTTTAACAATAGTCATTAACATAATAATTATTAAAGTGTATTTGTTTTAAGTGAAAGCAAATTGTTTATTAGTTAGTCCTTCTTTCTAACCTAAATAGTTGTTCTCAGTTCTCAATAGTTGTGTACAGGTGATTACATTGAAATACTGGATTTTGAGAGATTTTTCATGATATATTCCAATTATTTACATGACTTTTCTTAAAATAGATAGATTATGGCTAACAGTGAAATGTTGAGCAAGTATTTCATTCTATTCTGAGATTTGTTGTTTGAATGTAATCGTATCTTAACATAATTTTTACACGGATACTCAAAGTAAGTAAGTACACTTAATGCATTATCTACTAGGTTTATCATGAAAAATATTGACAAAATGGATGCATCTATGCATACATTCGACAACAAAAGCTAATCGAAATCCAGTAATAAGTATTTTATTATTCGTACTATGTAGTAATTAATACGATGTTACATATTACTCAATATTTACTTACGTAAAGTAATTGGATTATATGTAATGAATAGTTTACTATTAAAGATTATATCATTTATTATTTTTTTTATTCTTTTGTCACCAATCACTTTATAGTACAACACTGACAATGAAAGAACGAGGTATATATAGACCAATTGAATTTATTAAATGCCCTGAAGTTGTCAAGAAAGAGAAAGGTAAATCATCATTACTTTTCAATTGTCCTTATATAGTTTTGTATGCTTTTTCAATGACATAAAACAGTATTTGTAATGTGGTTTTCAGATGCTTGATATTAATTGTGACAGTTAGTATAAGGTGTGGTATGTCAGGTGTCACTCAAACGCAGTATGTTAGGTAGGAGCTTATGGAGATCTGTCATCTGTACTTAAAACCCTAATCGTTATCTGTCAAAACTGCTGATAATAACCAAGTCATATTCAATTTTGTCATAGATTTACCACTTTTGATAGCACTTTCTTCTTGTGCATTGTTAGAGTTTGATATCCTTACACTAAATTTGTATTTGATAGGAACAGTATAAAGTGTAGAGTATTTCAATTGCCATGGATAGCACTGCAATTAGAGAAACGTTTCTCGCTTTTTAAACGAAAAGTTTTACTTTACATTTTGTTTACAAAAATACTTGAAGTAATAGTTAGAAGTGAAGTAACTGAGTGTTTCAACCACTTCCCTTATATTGAAGATCTAACCGGCTCTGATGGGTTGTGTCAGACAACATTTCAGCATATATTGCCTTTTGTCATGTTTTTTCATATTAAACGTATATCTTTAAACCAAAAGATGAGCATACTGTTCAACAGTCCACCTTATCTTACTGTGTGAATGCGACCTTTGAAGTTAGATGACATTCACTCGTCAGTTCTCAGGATTCAAACACAGGTGCCTTTGAAACCTTAGTCATATCAGTTGGGTCAATCAAGTGAGCATTTCCTCGATTAAACGCAGAGCACTGCAGAAAGATGGTAATGCTGTTGATTATGTTGTAGTTTATCGACTAAGGTTGTTGTGATATGCACTATACACTGCCAAACCACAACCTAAGTCAATACGCAGTGAATGGCTAGTGTATAAGTATGATGAAAGAAAGTTATGGGCAATCAGACCGGAATGTTTCATGAGCATATGAAGTTGTTGAATGTTGGTTAGTAGATTCTGACTATCTGTTTGTGGTACGCGCGACTGTCATAAACAGTAGTTAAAAACGTTGTATGAAAGGGCTCAGAATCATCTGGAATAACAAAGTACATTCATTTCCTGTTTTTCTTTAATCCTAGACCAAAATTTATATACCTTTATGCCTTTCACGAATAGTTTCATTCTCGTATCATACTCCTCTGGTACTAGTGAGGATAATACTGCTTCTGACATAACATGATAATTTGAACTGTAAACAAATGTGTCACAGCTGGTTACATCTTGAGCTAAAATCAACGATTCCTACCAAACTTCGATGGTGCCTAACATATTTTCTTGCACTTTTAACCTCCAACTACACCATAATGATATACCTTGTAAGTAAGATTTATTAGTAGTGACCAAAAAAAGGCAGTGATGTTTACTCAATGATATGCAGATTACACTGAGTAGTTATTGATTAAGAACTCGCCAAGTTAAACAGCGATCAAATACTGTACTTGAATTAATTAATCCAATTGTAATGTAATGAATACAAAAAATCAGGGTGAATTTAATATTAGAAACTAATACATATTATACTGAATCACAGTCACAACAAAATAATTGAGGAACCAAATAACAAGATTACAATATTGGTAATGTAGTTGATTGAATATGTCACAGGTTGATGTTGACAGGTTACAATTAAAAACCATGAAGCACTGTACAGATATTTTACTCTAGTGTGGAGCTTCTCAGCAGTACGCACTTCAGATTTCAAACCAGGGGCTTCAGGTTGACGGCGAACACATAACCCTCTGCATCACCGGGTCGGCATTCAATGGTAGAATTCCCACTTTCATCAATTTGTGATATATATATATGCCGCGACATTTATTCATTGGCGCTCGCTGTCAACCTGAAACCCCGGTTCGGAATCTGGGGTGCGCGCAGCTGAGGAGTTCCACACTAAAAAAGATAGCTGTACAGTGCTCCCTGGTTTTTAATGATACCCTGCCAACATCAATCTGTGACATATTCAATCAACCTAAATTTACAATAGGTTTAAAATTACTACCAAATAATTGGTGGTGTTAAATAATAATTTTACAAGTTCAGAGGTGTTTGTAAAATAATTAAGACTAATTAACAAGCCACTTAAGACATGACGGTGACTAATTATCGTTTTGAAAGTGTGCAAATAACAAGTGAATGGGTTGACATATTGTTGGTTACATAATATCTATTGAGAAGGAACCGATGAAGTAATTTCAAGAAACCCGACGGTCAAGGCAGTTATGTAAGAGTTAAGTTGCAATTAAGAGGTGACCAATTTTTGAAGTCATGAAAAGAATTGTATATTGTGATAATAATAATAATAATAATAATAATAATAATAATAATAATAAGAGAGAATTGAACGTAATAAGTCATTTGTAAACTATCCAAGCATTGACTATTGTGATGGGCAAGACAAGGAAAGAGGCTGTACAAACTTCTTATGTACACACAGGTCCGGTTTGAGAATGTGGATACCGATAGCTTCCACTGTATGCAGAAGACGTAAACGTAAACCCTACGGTAGATTAGGTGGGACTCAATAGATGATTTTAAGAACTCCCTTGACGTCTACTTGGTGTTCCGTATCAATCAAATGTACAAGTATAGAGTTGTTTACTTGCCGTAGTTGACAGTTACTCAGCCAGGCTGGATGGTGTTTTGAAATTCTACGACGGACCTGCCAAATTGTGAGCACAATGTAACTTTCTCCACAGGAGCAGTTAACTTGGTATATACACAAAGATGAACCTAATTCAGTGAGTTCATCTTTAGTTCCTGTTCTTATGACAGGATGATTGTATAATACAGTATGCTGGCTGAGGTAAACGTCTTTTGCAACACTTCTAATTCATCAGGTTTTGATTTTACTGATGTTGTCATATAAGAATTGTAATTTGAGGAAAAATCAGTTTCTTAAGGACAGTTACGTTTTCCGATTTGCTTTTGTAAGCATCATATGTTTATTTATAAAATTTCAGTGGGTAATAGTTCATACTAAGCATGTTGCAAATGGTGATTAATTATTCTTCCACAGTATCCTCAGAGCATATGCATCTAGCACGATGTGTTAAACTTTTCACTAGATTCCTTATGTACAGAATTTTGATACTGAACTGCAGAAGTGAGTATACTGACAAACCGACGTTGATTATATATATATATATAAGCTTCTTCTTTTTAATGTACTATCTGTTCTTTTAGTTGTTTCTTCTTTGTTAAAGTGAATAGCTAAAATGTATATGTCACTTATCTGCTAAGTACATGTTATTAAAATTGACTTTTTTATACTTACAGTACAATTGCATTACTAACCTATCTAAACCAATATAACTGAAGTGAATTTCAGATTTGAAATATACTGACTGAAATTTAAACATTTTTAACTAATAAGTTGTAAAAGTGAAATATGAACATTCTGTTTGATTAAGTTCATTACAAATTTGTACTCAATAGAATGAACTAAAAGGCAAACTTTCATACAATCCTATTCAGTTTTCAATAAGTAGATTAATGTTTAATATACATTAAAATATCATCTTTAGATGAGTCTCAATCAGATAACAGGTAAAGACGTTTATATATTATAGGTAGCGTTAGTAACTATCCAAGTTTGATAACATCCTACTTATTAAATATATACTTATAGTATAAACGGTTTTTGTATAGAACTCATTATATTGTTGTGTCATTCAAATCAATGATACAGTCTGAAGGGTAATTGAAGAGTTCGTTCATTAAGACATTAATAATCTTAAACAAAACATATATTAATTATCATTTAAACATTTACAATGCATAATGTACTGTTTCATTAATAAAACATATATTCACTTATACCTTTTCACTAAAATATATCAAGAGAATGCTAACAACAAATGAAAATTTAATATTTATCTCCATGAATCAATTTCAATGATGAGTCTAGAATGAGTCTTGAAAAATGACGTTACATAGTTGTCCACTGTATTGGAACTATTATTTCTTTGTACTTCATTTGTTTGCATCAATTTAAAGTGTAATGTTCTAAAGAAAGTTTTGACTATTGAATAAACATACTATGTCAAAATACGAACTTAATTCATTTTATACTGACATAATTTTTTTGTAAATAGGCATTCTCTCATCAGAATTCAATAATAATGATGTTTTAAAAGAAAATATTACTACATCGACAAGTCATAACACTTATTTAATGGATAGAACTCAAGAAGTATCCGACTTATTAAATTACATAGTGCCCTATGAACCAATAATGAATGATTTAGCGATAATTGGTCAGAAAATTTTAAAAGATCACTCAAAGTAAGTTAAAATTAAAAGAAAATCTAATTGTACATTGTAATAGTGTTGCTTTAAATAAATAACTACTTAATTGATGTATTGTATAATTTGAATGGTTCAGATATCTTTTTACGCGTGAGCATTGATTGTCAAGGATATTCAAACAGTTTACTGAATAAACATAGTGTTGTATTAGAAGTTACATACAAATACATTTTCCCATAATCTACTTTTCTTGATTTGAATATACTTTAGGCAAATGATAACTGTACTTCAACAGTTGAATTATTCTAATCAACTTCATTTCTGGTTATTTATGTATTCAATATATTAATACATTTGTCGAGAATTCAGGGTTGTTATATTTTACGATTTATGATACTAAATGCGATTCCTTGTGCTGATTGGATAATAAAATATACTAGACGTTATGACCTATGACTACATAAGTTGGATTCACTTTAAGCCCCATCGCCAATTGTATTGCAAAAAATACACAGTGCCCTTGATAATTGCTAATCAGTGTACTGACACGCCTGCCCCCCGACTACCAGTCTCCAAGTCGAATTAGAGAAAACAACGATTGAGGAGCCAACGGCCAAAGTCGAATCGCCTTGTATTTTAATCATGCCTTTATACATGTACAAAATCAGATCACAAATCGAACCAATTAAAAATTTTATATTAATACAAAACAGAAGAGATTATGGCAGTGAATTTGGGGGGGGGGTAATTTGTACACAACTAATTAACTGTTGTCCATAATAAGAAACAGTATAATAACAGCAAATAAGCTAAACGAGAGGATAGGGTAATAGGAACATAACAATAATAGAAATGTAATGTTTACACTGCTTACGATCACAGTAAATAAATTAGTTCTCTAAGAACACAGTTTTGGAAGTTTCTCAATCTTCTTTAGTGATCCGACATAACAAGGGTTATACAAAAATGAAATTAGTAATAATTATGTCTGTTCAGTGTAATAAATTTTTTCATACCAATGTCATAAATTACCAATGTTCACAACAAATTCTGCATAAAATGTATTACTCTTCCAATCCGAATGCCTCTTAGTTATATTGAAATCACACAGTGAAAATTAGAAGTCAGTTATAACTTAGATACATCATTTACTTTACTAGTTGTAAACCTTAAAGAATGTTATTTCCTTTAATTTATTAAAAGAAATGAAGAACTGTTAAATATCAATCTTTATATTTTGAAACATTGTTGTAAATTACTAATTTGATTATCCTATCAATAATTAATCAAAGTACATTTATGTTTTTCATATGGAAATCATTTTTAATTTGAATCATGTTAGATTAATAGATGGTATTCTATTTCAGCTATACTAGGAATTCCCATATGATTAGATCATTGTTTAAAGTTTTGTTTACTTAAAGCTTCCATTATGAACTCAGATATATTGACTGGAAATAATATAAAGATTAAAAAATATTCTTTACAAAAGGATTCTTTACTATGTTGTCCTTAAAAAGTGACTATCTTGGATGAGTAGAAAGGATTTTTTGATTGAAAGAGCTTAAATCAAAGTTAACATTGATAATTCTATCTATGCATAAAACATAAATTTTCATCGCTGACTGAAGTTAGCTAGAGAAATATCAATATACCAACAAAAAAACATTGAATAAGTATTTTGATCAGCTTTTTGGACTATCCAATACAACGTCAAATGGGAAACTTTCAATTCATTTAGTTGTTGATTTTTTATGAGATGTTCGGTGTGAACAACCAGTAAGTCTAAAACTATCTTATGAGCGCTTTTCATAGAGTTTGTCGACATTTCAACTGGTATCATTTAATCCTACGAACCAGTCTTTAATATAAATGATTAGTATATAATGAACAATCAGTATGTATCCGATATTATTTTGATCGTATTATATTAATGATGCTAATCACTTGAAATATTCTTTGATTCTTGTTCTGTCGGAAGCTTATGAACATGTAGTTATACAGGTTTATTAAAAATATATTTAGCTTATTTTATAAACATTCATAATCGATTATCACAGACATTTAAGATGTATGCCAACATGACATGAATTTGAAAGTCTACCTACAGCTGAATGAATTTCATTTTAAACAATAATTAGATCTAAAAGTTGTTTGATTATCATAAACAACGTTTGTTTTACTTAGTGATATGAAAAATACGAACCTTTTACTTCATTTTTGAGTTGTTTTATTTCAAATCATGAAAAAGTGAATCAGTCATCATTCAAAATACTAATAAAATGCCTAAAAGAAACAACTCATCCTGAAGCTACACAAACAATAAAATCTGAAAAACTTACAAATACACTAGTGGATTCTGAAGTAAATGAATCATGTGTAAATGAACCATCATTATATTTAAATGGTTATCATTTAAACTGGCAATCAATTTCTTCTAATCCACCACAAATGAGCTTGGATATTCATTTAACATTTGAAGTAAGTACGTTGACAATTAATTCAACCTTTAAAATAGTACATGACATTTTCCTTTTAACAAAAGAATAATAAGGAGTAAAGTAACATGGTTCTTTCTGTAATGACTGTAATCAAAATAAACCATTAACTACTTTTATTAACGACAAAAGTAGTATGATGTTGATTTCGTTGAAAATAGTTTCAGTACACTTTCTGTAATTAGTCATCTACATGTACTGTGTTGTTTTTAGCTTCTTTAAATTAGTCATGTTAACATATAACTAAAATATAACATGAATACCATGAGGAGCTCCCATCTTAGTTTACGTGAAGCGTCATCGAGATTTAGTTAACTTCTCTAGCGGAAATTACTTTCGATTGGGGGTTGTGGAGATAGTTAGTTGTCAGTCCTGATATCACGAATTGTTCTGAATCAGATAACCATTGATCACCTGGAAGCACTGGACAGCCGTTTCGTCCTAGTATGAAACTCTTCAGCAGTGCGCATCCACGACCCCGTTGGGGATCAAACCCAGGACCCTCTGGCTCCGCGACGAGCGCTTAACCATTGGACCACTGAGCTGGCTCCTAAAGGTTGATATTTCTAGTTCAGTCAATTCAAGATACGTTTGCGCATGCATTGTCATTGGTGGGTAACTGCCTCACACCCGACACGGTTGAACTTCACCGGTCACGTCTTCACACTAGAAACCCAAGAATTACCTCAAGGAGCTAGTCACTAGTGAGCTGATATTTAGTTACAATTGGGGGTAGTGGAGATAGTTAGTTGTCATTCCTGATATTACTTTGCTGAACTTATCGCTATTTATTTTATTTAACAATTTTCGCTCACTTTTTGACTGATGTCAATTATCATAATGTGTTTTAATCGTCATAATGTATTAATTATAAGTCTAGTTTCAACTAGATATCATAAACTAGTGTGAGTTAAACAACCATTGACAACTAGGTAGCACCAAACAGATGTTTCGTTCAAAGTCTGGGACTCGTCAGCAGTGCACACCCTAAATCGAAATAGCTGTACAGTGCTCCCTGGTTGTTAGTGGTTGTCTTAACTCAGACCGATCAGTAATGTTCAATTAACATTCAGTAATCTCCACAATTAACTGTCCAAGCGTCCATACATATTACCTAAGGCTTAACTTGTTATTGTGCTCAGTAACAAATAAAGGTATATAAACACATCAGTATGCATATAGACATCACCATTTCATAACATTTATACACACACACACATTTTTACATCAGATCTGTCTCATATTTTTACATTACACAAGTGGATAAGTGATTTGGCTGAATGGTGTTATGATGCAAATTTAATAATTTTCAGTAGTATCCCCTGATAAATCTCAGAGTACATTATCTTGTGAAATGATTTAAATATTTAAAATTTAATCACTCGGACTATTCTACATATAATTCTTGCTTCTGATGTTTATTATCTTAATGTTCACATCTTTAATCAACAATAAATTTTATAGTTCGTAATATTAGAGGCCTATAAGATAATAATATTCACTAGAACTGTTAATTTTTCTAATGATCATTTTAGAATGAAAATCCAGTATTACAAACGGATTACATTGAATTACTTAACAATGGAAATGTCCTGATCTCATACGAATGGACTGTAAGTCCAAATATGCGTTAACCATATGATCATTCACAGCTATGTTACTTATTATTTTATTATGAATGAGATTTGAAACTGCTGTTCTCAATGATCTCTTATCATTAATGGTTCATAACACAAATCAACTAGTGTCATAACCGTAACGGTAACTGACGAATTTTAGTGCAGACAGAATTCTTTTTAATCCATCTATGTATATTTTTAATAGTGGTTAAATGATCTTCTCATACGATTCTTAATGATATCTCCCAGTTATTTTGATTCGTCAACGTAGGTTATTTCGTTAACCCCTCATATTTTCAGTTTAGTCTAAAGATGAATACGCAGATTTGTATATCTTGGTAATAAGCTTTTTGAAAAATTTTTTCATTGAAGTTTATATTTTTGATCGCCAGTAAGAACGGAGGACTTGAAAACAATACACCTGACGTAATCATCAGTATTTGTTTTGTTATCCCTTGAGTCTTTGTTACAATCATAAAGTAAATTAATAACTTTAGACTGACTGACGATTCACAAATTACTTAGTCTTGCATAATACTGATTATAATAGTACGTCTTCTCTGGAGATCTACGACGATACACATTTAATACCAAGTAATTTACTTGATTTTTAATATTCCTACGCAATCAATGAATGAAGTATCTAGTCATTAAGTAGTTTAGTCTTCAATAGGAAGTTAGAGTAAATTGATGAAAGTTTGCACATTTTAAGGTATTATGTATACTCAGTCACTACCTTTTTGATGTTGTGAGCTAACATATTAATAAGTTAGGTTAATGCTAGACGTAACTATATCAATACGTTGGTGTATTACTGAATGTAGTTAGCAATAATTACATCAGAATTATCTACTATTTTAGTTAATTTCATGTATTTAATAAATCTATATGAATTTTTCCATTGTGAAACATGTAGTTATTTATTCAATAATGATTAATTAGCATAATTAGAAGTATCAGAGAAGGTTCTACTACTCTTACACCTACATATAGCCATTTATACACATTAGCTCTTCAAGTGAAAATTCAATAGTATTTGTTTATGTCGAATAGATTTCTTATACTTCGTGGTTTTCATTCCCAAACATCAGTAAATAATCATCTTGACTAACACCAATCGACTTATCTATTGATATGGTCAATTCCGAATACAGAAAGATATTTCACAATGATGAATGAATTCAGAGTCTCTTAATTTGTAATAAAAACTGTAAATAGTGTTTTGTCATCACAGTGAGAGAAAACAGGATCAAGATCATTAAAATAGTCATAATCGTACTTATTTCTGATACAATAGGACTGTAAGACTTTTACTTTTTAACTGATTAGCCTACAAGTACAATTAAATGAATATTTGTGTAATTTCGGTAAACATAGTTAGTTATAATTTATCTAATTTGAATTATAATTCACTCTTATTCTCACCCGCCCCCCACTCCATTATGTCTCCATGCATTGAAATATGAAGTAAACTAAGTAAATATTTTTTGTATCATTTTCATTTTAGCGCATTCCTCAGAAAAATCATTTCCAAATAGATACTAAAGAAAGTAGAGTGTTTTATTTTGACTCTAAACCAGGTAAGTATGTATAACAAAATTGTAAACACATTCAAAATACAGTTTTGTATCTTACCAAAAGAAATGTTTAGTTTACAAGTTCTTATGTTTAGTTCAATAGCATAACTTGTTCAAAATGCAACCCTAATAGTACGTTAAATATCAAAACAGTATCGAGATAAATGCGATAATCTTTTAATAATATATTGTGTAGAAAGCATTTGTTCAACAGAGCTTGTATTGTTGAGCTGAATTCATAGTTTTATAATGTTTCTTAATCTGTCTGTTTTGATTAAGCGTTGAGGACAGAATTACTTGAATATTAATTACCTATTAGTGACTATGTGTGTAATCATTTGATCTATTGACTAGTTTTTAATTGTACATTTCAAAAATTTCCGTTAAGACTACCTAACCCAACAGTCTTTACAAACTTCATTTTTATTATAAAATATTTCAGTTTCGTTAGTTTTACTCTTCGTAGATATGAAGAAAAAACATTTCAAGCTAATCAAAACCGAATAAAGTCTTTATATAACACTGGAGTTTCACTATGTGAGTTTGGATTTTACTCCCGTCGCCAGTGATGTCTTGCTGTTGATTATTGCTTATACTGAACAAAACTTCAGCAATTTAAAGCCATTAACGTCTCAATTCGTTAATCAGAATAAAAGTAGGAAGGAATGTTCCTTCTAGTAATTGTCAAATATTTACAAAATAATCTGGTATTTATAGTTTTTTATAAACATGAAGTCATTATTACATTTCCCCAGCCAACAAGTAGTAATTTACAGCTATTATCCAGTTGGAATACTACGTGCTAAGGTTCCAAAAGATTCCATAAAACAGTAATCGGATGAAATGGCATCGGCTTCTTCCGGGGTTTCTAGAAGCTTTATCAATGTTACTGGAAGACATTCCAATTTTTTTTTCAGTGGTTATGCATTACTGTGTAAGTTGTTTATATAATAATTCATTAATCTGTGCTTAAATTAAGTTTGTAATTTACAAATAGCCAATATCTTGCCTTTTATTTATTTTATTTATAAACTGACTAGGAATTATACAACCTGGTGACATACTCATTTACCAGTTACATTAAAATCATCACATGAAGGAATTTACAAAGAGATTTGGCGTTTTGATACAACCCCAACTCTTCAAGGAATGTCTCCAGTGTATGTACACTTTCATGCTATTTCTGTATGGCCAGAATATCATCAATTTTGTTCATCTTTAGCAAAAGATATATTTATTCAAGTAAGAGTTACTGATTTCTTTTGGTGAATATAGTATATCATTTAGTTTATAATCCATACAAAATAATATACATATCAAAATATACTACTTTAGTAAACTTTAAAATACTTAGCTATTATCCTAATCTACGTATAATGAATATACTATTGAAGGACTTTTGATTAAGATAGAAATAAATATTTTTATCTACTCATTGAAATATTAAATACCAACTAACATTTCTCGCTTAATAGTCGATTTCACATATCTATGTAGATAGGTAAATAAATCAAGGAACAAAGTGAATCATTTGATATACTTAGTGAACTATAACCAATTTTTTAGTCGAAGTTTTCAGGGTTGACTTAATTTAACTTAATTCAACAATAAATTTTTATTGTTATCTTATATTACTGATTGATGAACAGAACTATAATTGTGTATTTTTTTTACGATAAATGATGAAAAGTTTGGACACGTTTCTCAAGTTTGCTTTCATTTATTATTGATTGTTTGAATTGAAAATTATTAAATTCTCAGTAATCATTTAAAGCAAATTCATTTTATGATTGTAGCTGCAAATAAATTACTTGTTGGTAATTTTGCCTACTAATAAGTAGTATAAAATAATATTCAAAATCTCTTGTGTTTTATGCAAATGAATACAGACTTTAGTATGAACCTATCAGTTTATTTGAACTTATTAACTTTAATGAACTGCTACTCTACTGTATTTACTTCACACATTAATGTTCTAATTATATTATTATAGTTATTAGTAAACTACAATAAAGATTTTTTTATTTTCGAAGACTATGTATATTACCCATAGTATACGCTCTGTCTTCGTATAAAGGTACTTCAAATAAGTAAAAAATTACACTGTATGCCTATCACCAAATAAATGTATTACTTATAGAATTAAGTAGTATATTTGTAACACTGCAATGAAGAGAAGTTAAAACTTCTAACGTTTCTTAACTTTAGTGGTGAAATAGATAATCGAATTAAGTTAACGTCAGTTTAGGTAATTCGATGAACTTAATTTTATCGTGCAGCTGAAGTGTAAGTCTGGATGTCTTCTAATTAAGTGCCATAGTATTTCGTAATGTGTTAGTTGAGCTTCTGTGGATATGAAAAATGTGGTGTATGAAATAAGAAGAATGACGATAACTTGCTTCCTTTCAATTTTCAACTGAAGATCAATGAGAAGTCATAAACATGATTTCTTGTATCAAATATTCATCAATGCAGAATATTTGAATATTTTGATTTATGACTGTAGATTTATCATAGGCATAACCAAAGACAACATTAGTTAAGTAAATAATAAATAGGCTTACTGATTATTACAGCTGGATCATTAGCATTTTCATTCAGATTATGGGCATCAGAGTAGGAAATCAATTACACTCTATTGTCTTGTTAGTATCTAGCTCAAACTTCAAATGCTATATGATTTTAAATTACATCACCCTTCTCGACGACTTTTTTTGATACCTATTAAGTTCCCTAAACGGTCATTGTAATTGTTGATTACTGAAGATTACGTAACAATCTAAATACATTTTAGCTGGTAACAAAGTCTATATTCATTGTATTATTAATATAAAAATGACGATTTTGATCAAGTCTTATGAAATTTCACATATTATGAGTAAATTTCGAGGACCTCAATACAATTTATTGATGGAAACCTCCGAATTAAATGTGGTTACAGCAGGCTAAACTATTTCTGCATAACAGAGGCTTAAGTAGTTTATTAATTCATGCGTAGTCTCTGGGTTCAGAAGTGATATACTTCATCCCTTTATTTTACCTCATTCCTAACTCACCTTCTAATTTTACGAGATCCTTTTTGAAATTTATTCGTTCCCTTGTTTATTTCATATTTTTCAAGTTAACAATTAACAATCACATCTTTCTGATGTGTTGTTACCTTCGGTAACATTGTTTCTGATGCTGCAGCTTTACATATAATAGACATACAATAGCTAATTATAAACGTGAATGAATATCCTTGGTAAATAACATGGAAAATAAAATGCTATTTGTTAAATTGACACTACATTAGGTAAATGAATGGTTTCCTTTCTATTTTCAATTGTAGGCAACTTTTATAAAAATACAATTCTACATCGAAGTTTGTAAGGGGTCCTTAAACATTTTGTAAAGAATTAAAACAATTATTGACACCATCATAATAAAATTAACCTCTTACGTTTTGACACAAGTACAATATACAGATTTCAGATCATACAATTTATAAAACTCCTTATAAAATTGCATTGATGATAAAGCCAAGCTTATCATCAATGTCTTTTACCATCTTTTTCGAATAATGAAATCACCTTATAAAATATAATCATTTTTTTTTGTTTAGTTAGAGCGAGAAGCCAACTACCGAATGGTGTATAAAATGCTTGAAAATTTAATAATGAATATCCAACCTAAAGAACATCCACCTAGTCCTATCCCTGAACCAAATACCGAAGAGGAAATTTTTACTTTATCTAACCCAAACGTAAGCTTACTCTGTTCTAGTGAATTTACATTCATTTTTGTAGTGGCTAAACAATCATGCAATATATATATATATATATATATATATATATATATATATATCACTATTTTCTGAGTATTCAACCACAAACAAAATATCATTGCTGTAAATTAACGTTGATGAGATACTACTTTTCCGTACAGTCGAGAAGTAGCACAAGTGATGGAAAGTAATAAATGCTTCACTGTTTTTTTTTAGATTCAGTTTAAATTTCTATTCTTATGTATAGCATCTGTAACTACAAATGATTACTTGTAATATTACCTAAACATATAGAATATTAGAATTCATTAAGGGAAATTTGTGTGTGTTCTCGAGTGTTCCGAGAGCCAGTTTATACTTCCGATTGTACTGGGACATTCCGCTCTCCTATAACTTAATATTGTTTTTAAAACCTTCACATACAACTTTATTTGATTAAATGTCCATTGTTGGTAATATGGTCATTACAAGTATAGACCTTACACATTTAATACTAAACGTACTTAACTCCTTGAACTCTGAGATCACCATCTCAGGTTGTTGAGACCGTCCAAAAACCAAATTCACAAAGATAAATAACTCTTTCTTGGTATATGTAACAGTTATATGATGACTATTCTAATACTTGTAGCATGATAATAAGAGGAACATCTTTGAGGATACATATGACAAATAATAACGAAGCAAAATATTTTAATAGAAAATTATTGCTTTTCTAAGTCGAAAAATGAGCACATCAATTTGTTATTAAGTATGAAACTTGAATAGGCATGAGAAATTTCTTCCTGATCTATAGTTTTGAATTAAGATGTCTCCATATCACTTCACTAACTGAACCATCAATCCTTACTTGTCGTGCATTTTGAACTCATGAATGCAGGTTTAATAAAATTTAATTACAGCAGTCAAAACATACCAAATCAGATATTTTGCAAAAGCTGTAGATGTTACGTAGTTCCCTCAAAATGAGGTGCCTAAAGGTTAGTTAGAACAGAGTTTCTATCAACTGGAAGATGAACGGTTCGTGCCAACATTCTACAGTGGATTGGATATAGATCTTGACATTTTACTACGAGCAGTGAACTATTTTATCAGTAATATTTAGGTTGAATTGTGACTGGCAAGTAGAATCTAGGACGCGCATTTTGTTCTGTTTGAGACTGGTCGGCTGGATGCACCTGCATCCCAATGTGGATGTTCACAGAGGGATTCGAACTCAGTCCGTTTCATGCCAAACACCACTGCGTTCACCACTAAACTAATTAATCTAAAAGTCACACTTGTGCAATGGGCGCATTGTTACTAAGATGAATTTGTATATTCTCATTGATTTGTTATAGACTGAAGCTGGTCAGTCTGTGTTTCTATATGTGCATCCTGAGCAGAATGCATCGATATAGCGATTACTTACAAGTATTATTTCAGTTGGATTGTGACTGGCAAGTGGAATCCAGGACTTGTGTTGGTATCAAGATAATCCAATCAGGATGCACATATAGCAACAGAGACTGACCAACCTCAGTCTATAACAAATCAATTAACATATACAAATTCATCTTAATTTTATCAGTAAATTAAAATCTAATGATTCGTATTTAACTTCATTTGTTTTTTTTAAAGTTTCATTATAAACATCATGTCGTTCAAAAGTTAAAACAAATGTATAAAGAAATTAAAGAAAGGGAAAACAAAATTCATGGTAATAATAACGACACAATGATATCTAATACTGATAATTGGAAATATTCTATACCAGAACTAAAAAAAGTAAGTTTAAACTTGGATTAATATGATGACTATTTTCTGTGTATACGCTTTGTAAACAAACAGAGTAACTTGATAATTTATATATTATGATTATTATTACTTAGTTTGATCGTATATCCTATTTTTGTAATCGACAACCTTGTTTCCCATGTACTACTCCACTAGTTTAGAATCTACTAACTTGAAGTGAAGTTGGTTTGTCTATGGTAATAATAATAAGTAATGCATTTTTTGTAGCTTCATTTTTATTGTGCAAAAGGGTTTACAGAAATGATTTATTGAATATGCAGATATTGTTTCATAAAACACTGGTTGATTTATTTTAGTACCAAGCCTAATATAAACTATCTGTTAAACAATTTTTGGGCTAAACTTTACATAAATCATCAAGCAAGTATGATCTAGGACTGCTATCATCAAAAGACTAGTGACAGGAAATAATTAGGATGACAATACAAACTTATTAAGTATCACAGTAGAAACTTTGTTGCTCTCACGCCACTGATATGCTGTGGTAACACTGGACTTGGATGAGAAAATCATTTATAAAATGCCAGTATATCCTTAAACACATGAGGAAGATTAATACAAAAGAGAAAAACGACAAGATAACAAACAATGATGAAGAACAGATATTTCAATCTTTTTATCCTGCTCCATCTTACTCCCTCCCAAATTTATGCCATCTTCGAGTACGATTCTCATAACCTTTGAGGAAGTGATATAAAACAATATAATGGATTTTTATGAAATGGAACTCTGTTGTTTATTTATTTCTTGTTTATTCATCAACCGAAATCAACCACAGAACAGACATTTCTTAACTTATACCATATAAATTATATCCAATAGACTCACTTTTTCAAGAGCAGAAATTTCTAATTTGCATGGGTGCTAAAATTAATCTGTATTTTTATATAGATGATATACAAATATCCGCCTGACATGACTAAACCAAACGCTGCAGTTAAGAGAGAAGAGGAAATTAGCAAGTTTTATCAGTCAGTTGATCAACTAGCATTCCCGTCAAGATCAAGCTGCATGAACACATCTGTGGAACGTTATAGGATTGGGTAAGTCACTTCCAAAGTAAGAATTGCTAGACACTTTTTGCGCTTCTATATTCCAAGAATGTTAATCCGCAGCTAAACTTTTAAATAGTTTAGTAATTACGCATTCTAGTTAAATCTTGTGTCGTAATCATAAATAGCACCACAAATACCCAGCTTACTGAATAAAAGCATTTATTGATAGCATGAATCTATCTAAGAAAATTGCTCATTTAAATATTTCAGTTGTTAGTGAAATATTCACTACTATGATGAAACGGGTGTTAGTATGATAATTAAGAACATCGGTAGGTAACTTAATTCTTTGACAATCGATTGATTGCAAGTAAACTTTATATTCATTCTTGTTGATGTGTTTCACCGGATAAGGATATATCCATCATTCAATGTGAAATCAACATTCAAACAATCGAAAACAATAATAAAATGCTGAATTCTTTTTCACCCTTAACTGATGCCATTAGAAGAATTGGGAGATACAACTACATTTGATCTTTACATGCTTCATCTTTTCTCAGACATTGTAACTAAATTTTGATTGGTTCAAAGAATTCATTAGTTCATAATGGATGATTGATGTTACATAACTGCAACAAAAGAATTAATTTTGATTATTATTTTATACTACTTATTAGTAGACAGAGTTATTATTAATGAATAATTTTATTTGCATTTGAAAAGAAAGTGATTTCAAGCAATCACTGATCGTTTATAGTGTCTTGATACAAAATATCAGTAAAAAATGTAGATTAATTTGTGGAGAACAACAAAAAGTGTTCATCGTCGCTTTGATAACTTGATGAAATGCCAAAAATACAATTTTGTATTTTTATCAATTAATCAGTAGTATAGAATAACAATCAGTTTATCTGATTATCTTAAATGTTGTATTCATGTAACTTGTACTTTCTCGTTATATGTTTTTATAAAAGTAAATGTAATGCTAATATGAAAAACTTGAATTCAAGTGTAGTTTTAATCATTCTACTTATTCGTTGATGATTATTGATGGATTACCATTTCGACAATTCACCTTGATTTGATATAATCATAATGTGACTACAAATTCGGAATACAACAAAAAATGTAGCTTTTTTGTGCATCTTAAATACTACTGTCACTACTTACGTTCTACTAATTATCATTATTCTGAAATATTACTAGTGAATTACCAATGATAATTCTTGTAGCATTACCATACGGGTCCAACAGTCCTTCCCATAAGTTACTTACTTTCTTGGGTTGTGGACATTTTACTACAACAAGTACAGTGAAATCAATCTACATGTGACTGACGTTAGACAGTATTGTGCTTCTTGTAATGAATGTTATTATCTGATGCTAAATTGTAAATTCTATTAGTCCAGTAATGTTCTTAAGGTTCTTGAAGTTTCGTATCATAGATTGATCTAAGAATACAGTAGGAATATGTCACACTTTCAGCTACAATTTCTATCTGAAGAAGGTGAAGTACAACCATTTTTCTGAATGTATTATGATAGCATAATACCTAGTTTTTGCCAACCTTGTCTTTATATTTGATAATCCTTGTTTTCAGAAAACACTATCTTTTTTATTTCAACAGTGTTTTTGTTCTTTTTTGAATATTCTGTTATATAGCTATACACTTTTGTCTCAGAATATTGCTAATCTCTTTGATTTGTGCTCAAACCTACGCGAGCTTCATGGGCTTCCAGAACTTACCAGTTATCCCATAAAGAGTCAGTTATATTAATTAGTATTTATTTAATTAAAACAAAATATTGTGACTTAATGAATTCTCTTTAGATATGACAGTTATGAATTCAAAATGGATATGACAGCGAAATTGCTATGGCTGATTGATGTATGATTAATTAGTGAATATGGCTTTCTGCGCACGATATCACAATAATAAACGCCAATAATTATCTAGCTAGTCCCTATATTCTTGCCAACTCGATCCTAAGCCAGAATAAAAAGAACACAAGCCGATAAATCAACCAGTCAATTATATTTCAAGCATTCCCTTATATATACACAAACTAGGTCACAGTCAACTAACTAGGTATCTGACATTAGTACGAAACAATGAAGATAGTTGGAGTGAATATAAGTAACGTGTACACAACTGGTTAATTATGTCTCATAGATAGTCAATAGGGTGCAAATGATCAAAAAAATATATGTCCAGTGCTTCTTGGTTTCCAGTGGTTAGTTAACCAAAATCAGTCCATGGTAGAAAGTTTGTACACCAACTATCTGTACAACGTGATACATTAATTATTTTCCATTGCTCACATTTTTAGATGAATTGATTGATGAGTTTAATTTCTGTTTGTGATGATAACAATTTTAGCTAAGTTACATTGATGGTGATAAGAACACATAACTTAGATGAGTGCGAATATATGAAGTTACGTTGTTGTTATCCAATTAATAACTACATTTTTCATAATAAGCGATTAAACTAGAACCGTCTCCGAAGTTACAAAAGGTGGTTATTTGTCGATACCATAACGTCTAGTTTTGAATTTCTGTCCTTAGTTCCTTCGAAAAACAAATTATCCAGATCATCGAGTTCAATTTATCCAATTTTATCAGCGGTGCTTATGAGCATAAATACTCGAACTTTTTGGAATTTAGAAGTAAAGCGGCTTCCAATTATTTAAAACTCTGTCTGTCAGTTCACATCACCCGGTAGTTTCTTATAAAGTTTGACAAATGCTTTTGAAATAAACTTTGTCAAATATCTAGAAACCAGTTTAAGTTACAAGTTCCATTAGTGTGATGCACTTTGCTTTCGAAGAGTACTGTAAATTGTTCTATATTTTCTGTCTAATAATTCTCTACTTCGTTTCAGCACAAAAAATGGCTAAAACTCTTAATCTGACAAACGAAAGAATACCTGCATCAGCAGTGGCTCGGGTAAGTGGTTGTTTAAATAATACAGTATAAATGTATCCCATTTTGTCGTTAACTTACTGGAAGTTATCAGCATGGAACCCTTAATAAAGATTGTCGACTGGTTGACATTCATTAAGAAAAACTATCTATACGGATGGCGTAATACAACCAATAATGATAGTTTAGTATTATGTATTCTTGTTTCTGTTAGCTCTTCAATGAAAACTAACTCATAAATACCTCTAGGTGTAACTCATATTGCTTCAGCATATTTAAGTATAGACCATGGTATTACTGCTGACTAACTCCGAATATGTGTCGCCAACTGTAATGAATCACAGTTTTACTGACTGTTGCAAGTTATTAACGGCGAATTACGGGTTATTTTCCAAAACATGGCTAATTTGTTTTAACTATATATGTTGACAGATAACCATCAAATATAAATTCTCATATTCTTTAAAAGTATTTCTTAGAAATAAAAATCTCTATTTACGATTTACGAATATTCATTGACATACGAAATGCCTGAAACACATTTAAACTATTTGCCGAACTGTTATTTTTTAATGTAGACTTTCTATTTTGAAAAAAAATTTCTCTTAATTAAGCTAGCAACTAAAGACATGTACACAAAATCTACTATAAAGGAATTATATAAGATTACAGTTTAGTAGTTGAACTTATAATAATGTAGATAGTAAACCACTATTCTTATTAGTTTGTGTACTGACAAAGTGTTACTGGAATTTTTCGTTAGTTAGTGAGCTGAGTATGAAAAAATCGAAATTTTGTCTGTTTTGTAAATAATTGTAATAAGCAGTATGCTTTCAAATTCTACGCTTAACTGTATGCTGATCACTTTGAGATCTGATTACATGGAATTTATTAAATGGAAGTCAGTCTAACATCATATTCTGTAAAATAGGATGACACTCTTGTATTACTTCTTTTTTTAAGTGTTACTTTGATCCATTGTGTTGGATAGGATAGGAGTGAGTTGTCAGAAAACTAGAAGAGCTTAAACTAAAACTTTGTAACGGATTACTAATGTGTACCATGTTGGTAGGCAGACACTACATAATCGGGTCCGGATTAACAGGACACTATCAGCAGTTGGAGCTGTTAAACGGCTTAGGATCAATTTCAGTAGCGTAGATCCATTCACCTTACAGCCTTAGTAATGTTTCCTATGTTCTATTCACTGAATTGATATAATCGTTCTTAGAAATTTTTTTCTTCTATTCAGTCTTAATCATGACTATTGGTATTAGTCTACAGTTATTCAACCTATTACTTTCATCTCTTTATCTCCATATGATATTCCAATTTTACGTGAGGCACATTTACACGAGGCTGTATACTAATTATGACTGACTGATTATTGCAATAACAGTGGTTATGTTACGATAAAGCTGGAAATACAACTTTTAAAGTGTTGAATAGAGCATTGTTTGATAGACGATGTGTGGTGATAAAATATGATCAGTTGTTAAATGTAAATGTGACTAAATTATTTACGTTGGTTCCTTTCCAAATGAAGAAGTGTAAAACGAAAAATGAAACACTAATGTACAAATTATTAAACACAGTAATGAACAGGATTAAATTCTATTTATTAAACAAACGAATCAAGCATATAACTTCTGTTGAGTACCCATTCTTGTATATTATTAAAAATTGACCGTTAGACTTTATTCCTGCGCATTGCATTAGAATACTTTACGAATCTAATTGTAATTAAATGATCTCACGAAAGGCATTTATTAAAACTTAATGGCATATATAATTAGAAAGTATTTGAATCTTTGCGCTGATTTGTAAATGAACTGAATTTGATCAGTCTTTGTTGCAATATTTGCATCTTGAGCGGATTTCCTAGACATAGCGATAGCCGACAAGTACTATTTATTTATTGTGCCTGGCAGGTGGATTACAGGACGCACCTGCCAGACACACTCCAACTCAAACAAATAATACAATAGAGCACATTAAATACTCTGTATAATTTTAAATAAACATTTTCCATTGATAAAGTTGTTATAACAGGGGGATTCACGAGTAATTAAACTTGTGAACTGTTTTTCATAAGACAACTTCATTTATTTTGAGTACATGTAAATCGGTTATTTTACTTCTATTATTGCCATGTTCCCAGCATCCTAATCTTCCATTAAACTTACGAACTATTATCATATCATTTATCATGTAGGAAATATGACCAATTAATCATGTACTTGTACTATCAGTCCTTAGTCATTATTGTTCGCGTTTTGTATAAATGTTATTGTCCCTATTAGTGTGATGAGTGGTCACGTTTTGTGTAAATAAAAATGGATGAGTGAAATATAATCCAACTGACTAACTGTCTGTTGGTTGGCTTAGTTGTCTTGTGTTCTACGTTTCCGACTTGGGTACTAGTAGTCACAGGATAAATGAGTTCGGTCACTGATTAGTTATTATCGAGGTCAAACTATATTTTTCCATACATTATGATAGCCTGATTATATCATGATATAACAATAACCACGTTATTTTTTCCTAAATGATCAACAATTAAAAATATATACTTTACTATTAAATTCAATTTCTGACAGAATATTACGCAAATTAAACAATCTGATGAAATTTCAATGGAAACTGACGATAAAATTCCACAAATCGATCTACAATTATTATTAGATGATGATCAAGAATCAAATGAACTAGTTAGTTTCACAAAAACTATTCCACCAAATTCTAAATTATGGAAAAATAAAGCATGTTCAATTGTATCTGTAACAATTTCTCAACTTTTAAATGATTTATTTACTTATTGGGATGATATTTAGCCTGTTTATTAATATTGAAATACATTTTGTCTTAATCTATTATTTGTAATTACAGTGAATTTCTGTTAACATTATGTAACACTTGTTTATAAGCAGTTAATAGGAAACAGTCAATTAGTTACGCAAACAAGTTTAATGAATGTAGTGTTTTCAGTTATTCGGATATGTTAGATAGATGAAAGAAGTCAGTAATTATTGTTTCTAGATTAATTTTTATCATAATGGAAAATCTGTTTTTTTTTTAGATTAATCTCATGACTTGTTTCTAGTATGTATTAAGAAATATAGAAGAATGGATGGTTGTCATCTGTTATTATTACTTCATTGGAATTGTATTTGTATTTGGTGTATTGAATTCAGTCTAGTCAGGTAGGTTACTTTGTAAAACTTCGTACTTGCGTGCATCACTTCAAGTTACCATACTTCAATTAGCGGATAAAAATGAAAGTGTATGACCAAATCCCAGTGTAGTGGAGGTAGTAAATAGAGTTAGTATGAATGGAAAGAATTAGAGATAGATAATAAGATGTCAGAAAATATGATTCATTAAAGTAAAGATTACGATGAATTCAGAAGCTTAGAATTTGCAGGAGAATAAGGGTAAATTATATTGGGTCTCTTTCATCTGTTCTGGCTAGTATATGCCTTGAAAAGCACGAAAAAATTATTTAAAATCAAGAAAATATTGAAGTAATTGAATTCATTTAGTCATTTATTTCTAGTTTTTCGAAATGTAACTCGATAACGACCTTACTGTTGACATGATTAAACTTGATTATACGTTGTTCCTCATTATGATACTTGGCGTTACTTCACAAAGTTAGTCACTAGTAAATTCATTATAAAACAAACTTTACAAACTCGTATGGTGATAAATTCCACTATGAAGAAACACCTGTTCAGTGTCCCTTGGTTTTCAGTAGTTATTTAGTTTAAATTATTTAGCTAGAACTTTTAAAAAAGAAAGGAATTATTGTTAAACTAAACTAATTGTAACACAATGAGTGATATGTATTTGTAATATTCCAATGAGTAGACATTAAAATTTCCGATGTTTCGCGGCCTAGTGTAAATTGCTTCTTATAAACAATCTAACCAGTGCTCAGTTTATTTGAAATTATCAAGTTTAACCTTGGTAATGACATATACTGATTGTAGCACAGTTCAGTTTATGTCACTTGAGTAATAACTATCATACACATCATCCCAATACCTAATTGTATTATATACTTTATTAAATTATGTATCATTCGATCTTCATTGTTATTTCAATAATAAAATAAATAACTTCACCTGTTTTACTTATCTGATAAATGAATGAATGACAGATAGTATGTTATATCCTTAGATATATTCAGAAGAAATCTCTAGGCTTAGATTTAGTTGTAACTAGAACTCCACAGCAAGACATCTATCATATTGATGTAGTTGTTTTTTCTCATGTTATTTAAATCTTCACTATTCGGTATCACAATCAGAGAGACTATCAAATAACTGTACATGCGGTAAAGGATTATCAAAGGAACTGAGATATTTGCATTGTGTAAACATGGTGTATGCTGTCCAGAGTCATAATGACTTATATGAACCTGATCATTTAAATTCAGTTGGAGTAGGAAAGCATGCAATTGGTGAAAGTGATCAATTTCACCATAGCATTTACGTTTATATTAGATTTTACCTTATTCTTACAGATCGTGGTCACAAGTTACTTAAAAGCCGATCTAATGACTGTGTACTTCATGGAATTCACTATCTTTAAAAATATGACTTCGTATAGGCCTCAGCAATAAATTAGGTTGATGCTCAAAGAAATGACGTTTATTTAGATAATAGGTAGCTTTATATGTAACTTCCAAAAGTTACTCATTTGATATAATAATGGCTGTAGGACAAAACATTCAAATGAGACTCTGGGATATCACAAATCGAATTGTGAAAAATATGATCGATTTCTTAAATTACTGATTACCAGAAACTATATGTTTGTCAAATTAGTGGCTACCATATTTCATCTATCATTAGCTAAAGGCGGTAATTGTATCTTGCCTCACTTCATATCCCGACTATATTTCTACAATAAATGCATGGAAGTGTTCTTCAGAGTATAAATTCTTTTTACTCTGATGTAGTGCCTAATCAGTTAATGTAAAGCACTGAAGGTATGGTAATATAATGTAAACTCACTGCTCACTATATACTAGAAAGGATGATCTAATATGCGTCAATCCCGTTTTCTCGTCTATTTTATTCAGATTTATTATCAAAACTGATGTTACTCAATACACTTTCTGTAAAATTTTAAACAGTGACAATAATATGAGCTAAATGATGACCAAGTTAGAAATCACCCAACTAGTAACAATAAGTACTACATCACATATCAACTGACCATTAGGTTAAATTTCAGGCTATTGAACTATGCTACTTACTAGGTAACGTAATGAATAATACTAACTTATCATGAAGTTAATCATCAAAAACAGATTTATTGTTCAATATAAACTTTATAATTTTTTCTTCTTTAGAAATTAAATAAAAAGAAACATTGAGAAGAATATTTACGAGACAGTAAAATAAAATAGTAGGTAGGCAGTATAATGGCCAGTACCAGTAGGTCAGTAAACATTTAAACGTGTTTAATTTTAACCTTCACCGTAATACTGTTGTAGAAAGAATTTTGTAAAGATAAAATGTCATTTAGCGATAACGTTAGAACAATTTACAATAGAATATGTAGCCTCGAATACCGAAGATGTTGTTTCTATGAGTTTTATGAGGCGTAAAACGCTTATTTATTAAAGTACTTTTGGAATGAATTATAGTAAAATCAAAATTTTAGTGTGGCGCTTGATAAATTAAAAATATTGTGGACTACCTTGCATAAATGCTCAGTTCATTTCTTCTATTTTGACATAAGCACATGAATTGTTGCTTGTAGATGGTGGGATGTCTTTAGACTTAGTTGTTCGAACACTCTCTTTAATATGAACCCGAGCATGTCGATGCATGCTATGTTTTAAAGAAAATTCTTTTCCACAATGCGGACAGACGAAAGGTCTTTCGCCAGTATGTGACCTCATATGTCTTTGCAAATCTTGTTGGCTGCCAAAACGATGCAAACAAACACAACATGATACATAGCGCATATCATGGTTACCTGTTTTCATTGAATAATTAAGCGGATCTTTTGATTCTGTTAAGTTACCATTGTTTCCAATCTCTCTCTCTAAATCAACTCTTGTTTGGTTACTTCTACTTAAACTTAGTTGAATTTGTGTCAAAATATCAGCTGACCTTTCACTTGAGCTTAGTTTTCCTACAAATTTTGCCCATTCATTTGGATGGTTCATAGCCCAATGAGTTAAAGTTGAAACTTGATCTTGGAATGTAAGCTGACACAAATGACACCGAAAAACGGGATTATCTAGTTGATGCAATGTAAGATGACGACGAAAGCATCTGCTTGCGACTTGCACTGAACAAACTGGACATGAAAGTGTTGATGTATTTTTTGATGTCGAATGCAGAGATAAATCCACAGGTGGTTCCATCAAATCTTCAAGTGTTGAATTGATGGTTTTACCTGTCTGAGGAACCGCGTTAAATGTCGTTTGATTAGCATTGCCTCGATCCAGAACATTATTTTTTATACTCAACATATTACCACGTCTTGGCCTCCTGCCACCTCTTCCTGACTGCCTTAATCGGACAGAAACGTTTGGCAAAATACTACGAGAAACATCATTTATACAGGTTGACGGAGTGTTATTCAAGTAGTTTGGTAGTGCATTCCTTGTAGAATTTGCAACCGCTAACAGTGCTGCATTGTATAATCTCTCTGGGTTAGGTTCTACAACTGGATCACCCGCTCGTATTAATAGACTATTACTAATATCCTCTGCTTGCTTTTCATTTGAATTCATCGACAGTATTTCATCTTCACGCAATTCTTCGATGTTGTCAAGTTCTTGATCATTATCACCAATGTTAGTTCGACTAACAGAATATAAATTAGAATTATGACCACTTAACTCAGAACGATTATCACCGCTAGAAGGACTTTGTATACTGACACTTGATTGATGAAAACGCTGACGCTGTCGTTTCAAACTGACACGATGTACACGTTCCATATGACGTTCACGATTTGACTTAGTTGAAAATGATTTCGTACATCTTGTACATGCAAATGGTTTATGAGCTGAAAAAAGGAATTAAAACTTAAAAGTTAAGTGGATTTTTATATACAAAATATGTTTAAATTAAAACTCTTCTGTTTGATTTCATTGTCTCAAAAGTAAAAACAACTTATCGACTTTTATAGATGAATAGCACCAATGTATTCCAGTTGTTCTTCCGCTTTAAGATTACAGATACTCATTAATGAATTACTTTACCGATTACTGTTATACCGTAACTTTGATAGTAACAAACCTTCTAACCTATAAAATGACTGTAGAATGGAGTTATCAGAGCTAAGTTATAAATGCTCATTATTAGAGATTTGGCTTTAGAGCACACGAGCTTATTGTAGAAAACGAAGTGGCTGCGCACTGTCAAGGACTCCCATATTAGGACGAGACAGCTGTCCTGTTATTCCCGGTTTTCAGTGGCACCCAACTAACATTATTCTGTGAAGCGCACAAAGAATTAAAATTAATACCTGTCTCCACGAAAACTCCTTACTCTAATACGTCGTTAGTAAATCAGTTATCAGTTGAATCCAACCTGTGCGTTTCTCCCTAAGTGTAACTCTTTAAAATAGTATGCATGAAATGGGCGAGTATTGATGTTTTAATAAATCACTTAATTTTAGTAGCAATCAATGTAAACTCCAGAAATTTATTCACTAGACCGTCAAGTTATAATAGCTACTTGTACTTAAATGGAGTGGGGGGGGGGTAACTCATATTACAGAAATCACAGAAAGTCTACTGAAAGTAAATAAATCTCAAGTTAAACGAATCCAGCTTCTTTGGCATCAATGCTTCCAAATGGAAATTACAGTTAACTTATAGTAATGTTTACTTAGTTAATATGCTTTGAAAACTGAACTTGTTCAAAGTGATTTCAACGTAAATTAAAATATTGATTATAATATGCCAATCTTCAACCCAGTTACTATTTGAATCTTTTTATCATTCAATCAATTAATCAATGCCTGTTACCCCATGTGGTTCATAGGCCACCGACCACCATTCTACAACCAACTCTGTTCTAAGCTTTCCTTTCAGCTCTTCACAAGTACTCTTCATTTTCTTTATGTATGTTTCCGATTCCCGGTGCAATGTGTTGTTTGGTCTCCCTCTTTTCCGTTGGCCTTCAGGATTCCAATTTAGTGTTTGTCTTGTGTCACAGTTTAATTATTTCCTCAATTGGTGTCCTATCTACCTCCAGCGTCTTCTCCTAATTTCTTCCTCGACTGGAAGTTGATTTGTTCTCTGCCACAAAAGGTTATTGTTGATGGTATCTGGCCATCAGATCTGAAGTATCCTAAGCAGACAGTTGTTTATAAATACTTGTATCTTTTTGATGATACTCTCCGTAGTTCTCCAAGTTTCATCTCCATACAAGAGAAATGTCTTCACATTCGTATTGCAAAATTTTGACTGTAATACTGACTGAAATGCTGCCTTTGCTTATTGAAAAATCATTAAAATCATTTGGAAATTTTTCGATGATTAGTTGATTATTCTTTAAATTATTTGACGCAATAAAACAATTTATCGAAGGTGACTAGAATTACAATTCGTTAATACTTACAAATTCAGACACTTCAATATGATCTTTTGGGACTTATAAAGAACAATTCACTCTATCAATGGATTACGAAGAAATAAACCGTAGTTTCTTAGATCATTCCCAAAATATCCTTGGCTAACATTATTTTAATATGATAAAGTCATTTAACATCAATAACAGAATTATAGATACCATAGGAGGAAGATTATTTTAAAAAGTATTATTACTTACGAGTATGTGTTAAAATATGTCGTTTCAATGAACTGTTCCATGGAAACTTTTGTTGACAACCAGCAATAGGACAGGTAATTAATTTAGGCGCATCTTTATATGAATTCTTTTTTTGTATCAATGTTGTTGACATAGTTGAATGCACTGGAAACATTTTATTGATAGTTGATGTATTGTCTGATATTGATACTGTACTTAATGAATTATTAACAGTCATATTAATTGTATCGTTGTTGTTTACAGAATTCACAGAGGTAGACAATGTTTTAATATGATGCATAATTGGCAAATTATAAATATTTTGAAGAAAATTGTTGAAATTAAACACATGATGAGGTGATTTTATATTCACTGCTGACTGAGTAAATATATTAGTGGTATAAGAAGAGCATAAGGTTTCAGATATATTGGTTGGTTTAGAAACTGGTGGTTTATTATTGACATCAGGATATATCATAGAGTCATTATTAAATTTATCGAGTGATTGTGCTTCACTTGGAAGCATAGAACCGTCTTCTAGAGTCCTCTGACTTCTTTTATGTAATGAAAGATCAAGTACTTCGTCGAAGTCGAATTCTGATGAGTGAGCATAATTTGGATCTGTAATACTTGCAAAATAATTATCATTATAATCACATGGATTAGGTGATTGTCTGTCAGAGAAATTAGACAAATTGTTTGGTGAACACACATAATCGGTAGATAAATAGTCGTTTGTCTTAGTTATTGTTGAAATATGACGATCTCTGTTTTGTGAAATATGTTGCCTAAAAAAATAAAATATTTAGAGTATTTGTTTACAAATATAAGTATTGAGAAGAACATTACCTGAATGTATTACCGAATTTCAACAAAATAATCAAATATCACTATTTTTAGTGGGAGATACGGTGCTGAGTTCGATTCCTAGTAATC
The DNA here is from genome assembly GCA_025215515.1 of Schistosoma japonicum. NCBI lineage: Eukaryota > Metazoa > Platyhelminthes > Trematoda > Strigeidida > Schistosomatidae > Schistosoma > Schistosoma japonicum. Next base: position 77,736,689 of record CM046061.1, read on the forward strand.
TCATAAACATGCACTACTCAAGAGTCTTCTAAATCTCTAGAAATTTATTAGGTGTTATGAAATATGATAAAGTCAATCGCAGAATTGACTTAAAAGAGTGATCTTCTCTCAAACTTATCACAGTGCTCTGTTATCGAATATTTAAACCCGTAAAAGTTTGATGGCTTCAATTCAATTGAATATTCAGTAACAGATATTCTTTCACTGTTAACTGTAGAATTAGGAATGTGAAAGTTAATCAACGCTTCTACTTCTCATCTATTTCAACAAACAACATAAGAAATTTACCATCCCCTTCGAAATTCATAATTAATCGTGTTCAGATTGATAATATAATAATAATCAAGAGAAGAAGACGAAAATCTTCAATTCCTAGCTCTGCATGCAAATAAGATCTACTTCAGTTCATCAAATCTGTGAAATATCTCAGGAGAAAAACTAAGCTTACTTGTATGGTGAAGACCTGTTGTCAATCATTTCATGTTCTTTCAAAGTGTACAGTTCATTCCGTTTATAGTCACAAGGTACTGGATCTACAGAGAGAAAATTCAAAGTATTAATTACGAAATTTTTTTAAATAACTAATGTGCTGGTAAAATGATATTATGCACCTCTTTGCGATTGTGACTCTCTTTCTAATGTCTTCCGTAATCGAAATATCTTAAATCAAGTGACACAACTATTCTATTTCGCAAAAATTCACGTTAGGTATTTACTTATCATGATGCTTACTTGAAGTACTGATTTCAGCTTAGTATTCTTAACAGTGTTTGTACTTAGCGATCCAAAATGAAGAATAGATAGGGTATCAGATATCGAATAACCACTAAATTGTATAGCTGCATATCATCTTAATCATGTATAACAAAGAAACATTAACGTTTCGCTTAGTGTTCCATGAATTTTATTGCGACTGTTGTGACGCGTGGTTTGGATTCTTATTCGACCGTGAAAATCTCTGTCGTCAGTTATCAATCTCGTCTAAGTAAGACCGCTTGATTCGACCCCCAGGCTAAACTACACTTCAACGTGAACACGAGAGAGAAGACAGGAAATACGACAAAATAACACTTTACTGCAAGGTGTCAATTATGTACAGAAACTAGAGTATCTATTTTATCATAAATGTCATTCAGGCTTCTAGAGATTTCTATATCCTACTAGACACAGTAGTAGTAAGATAACTGTCCAATCAGAGACATATCACGTGACTTCTCATTGGTGTAGAATTTTCTGGTAAAAGCTATCTGCGTGCTGACTGGACACAATTTTCTCTATTGATTTCTACTCCTTTCTGAACTTGTTTCAAAGGTGTTTTTCGGCTCTACCCAACAGCGACAAACAAGTAGTTTCTAATGAGTGTAATTTTATGTTGTGAAGACTGTTGAATCCGAATTTAACATCACGAATTGGTCTGAGTTAGACAACCATTGAAAACCTAGGAACTGAAACTGGACATGTGTTTCCTCCTAGTATGGGGATCTTCTGTAAGTCGTACCCTGTTTACAAAGGTTAATACTTCTAGCTGAGACAATTAAAGAGATATTTGCGCAACCTCATCCATTGCCTTTGGTATGTAATTATCTCACACTAGATATGGACAAATCGTTTTAGGAAACATTACAATGATTCGCTACCATTCTTTTCTTGTCATCTACTTTGATATCCTCCATGAAAATGAATCTATTCATACAAGAAATCATTACTCACTAACTTTTTAATTCAGTTTAACTATAAAATAACTGTCAAAAGGTACATAAAATTCAATTCATTTTCTAGTTAGTCTACTTATTTATAATTTACATTTCCTACCACAAAATGTTTCTATTGAATTTCTCGTTTAAAACTTAATATGATATAGTTTTACTTAGAAAATAAACTATACAGTAAATAGTTACTAATCAAATACTCAAATAAATTCTAGAGAAGATAGAGATTTAATGAAATGACAACTGTATATTATTGTCAGTTTGTTTTAACAGTTAAACTGTATTCATGTGTATACATTTGTATGCCTAGAATTCAGTTTGATTTATAGTGGCTCCGTTTACAGAAAGAACAATCATTACATGAAGTTAAACTACATACACATGAATGTGTATACTGGAAAACAACGAAAAAAAAAGTGTTTACATTCTAGTATGATTAGAAACAGGTAATTTTCGATTAGTGTTTACTGGAAAACATGTTTGTTTGTTTTTTTTCTTGTTTTACTGAAATTTCGCTTGAAATGGGAAATTAATTTTGATTTTTCAATAAATGAAAGGACTGGGTTGGGGAGGGGGGGAGAAGCGAATATAAATTTATGCATGTTTAGATGAATTTGTTTCTATTCAGTAATTGTAGTTGAAATGTAATTGAAAAAAATGTTCTACTTGATCAACGGTTCGTTTTCTGTCTGCTAATGTATTTCCTCATTTGATTTGTACTGTTTTTGAACTACTCATCATTTTGATGAGTTTAAGTATACTAGAATTGATTGAAACTATTTTGTTTATTTGCGAACTATAGCCACTAATTAAAAGTTCTAGTGAAGCCTTTATTTGTGTGTGATTTTTGAAACAAGTAAACCAGATTTGTAAGACTTAACTTCGTGCAACACATGCGTTCTTTTTTGGGACTTGTTAATTGAGTGTACCTGCCTCTAAATATTAGTTTTTTCATTAAAATCCGAACGCAACAAGTAGCATTTTAAGATTCCACTGTGCAATGCACTATATTTAAATACCTACCAACTCCTTCAGCAAGGATGATGCATACTCAGTAATATTTAATAGTATGCATTATCCCGTTGAGATACATGTACATTTAAATGACGAGTAACAAATAGAATGAAATTCTTTTTTTATATTCTACTACCAGTCACTATCGATCTGTTTTAAAAATCTATTGACTAAATAATATTACTGACTTTAGAAGCGAACATAAGTTTATACTATGAACTCCGAAAACGGCTATAGAATAGTGATTTACTTAACAAGTTTTATTCACTGTGATATACCAACAGTAAAATTCCGGAGTTATTTATGACCTATGTTACTTTTAATGATTAAGTAGTAGTTTAACTTACGCAAGGGTTGACATTTCATCTCTGTAACTTTTCTTATCTGTTTTCTTTTTCCAATCACCGTTAAACTTTTCCTTTTCTTAGCCAATATATAACGCACTGAAAATGTTTTCTGTGTAAAATCAAATAAACATTAGACAACAGTTAATAAATTGTGTATACCTCTGAAGAATTGCCAGACAGTATACAATAATCACTAAAAACTTACAGTTCATCAGTAAATTTTATCTAACTCTGAATACTTTTAAGACACACTTAATCATGATATCGATTAAAGATAATGTGCCAAAAGTTTGAACTATCAGATGAATATAATATGTCGTGTAATAGTATTAAATATAGTCGATTAATTTTGTAAGAATTAACAACTTTCAGATACCATGATATTCGCTATCTCGCCTAACAGAAAATTATCCTTAGAATACCAGACGAATATAGTCTTTATGTGTTGTTAACTAGATATCTGTCATTACTTTTCCAAAGCACTCACTATACTCATACGAATAATTATACAGTTTTAGCTGAAAGAGGAGTTTTGATAGTCATGTCAATATATTTGAAGATAATATTAAGCATAGATTTTTTCTATTGACTGTAAACTGATTGCTATTAAAACCATTTGAGGCTATTCAAAACTGAATACAGTGAGGAGCCATACGATAGTTTCCTCGAACCTATTGTTATTTGGAAATGATTATTGAAAACTGATGCCACTTACAAATGCTAGAATAGACAAAATGACTTTCTGTATAAGTATTTTCCCTTAACAATGAATTATCTGCCAATCCCAACATTATTGGCTAGCGAAGAAAGCTTAGGATTAATAAATCGATACATGGTACCAGTCCACGAGGTCATCCTTCATCATCAGTGCCTGTTAACTCTCGCAGAGAATAGGCCAATAACTAGGTTTTTCCACGAGGCGATTAACTATATATTCATTCTATGTGAGTAGGAACATACTAGTTGATAGGTGCTCTTGCGATAACCATGGTCAGTGTTTGAAGGTGTTGAGTGATGTGACTCACAACTGGTCACAATGGAACAGATGCATTCATTCTCTACCCTCTTTCAGTACTCCTTTTCACATATTATTTCATGCCTTTGCCTATACTTATATTCTCATTTCTATTGCATTATTTCAACTTTCTTGTTTTCTGTTTTGTTAATTTTAATTCGTCGTACTGAAATGGCATACGGGTTTAGGCTGATGCATAATCATTACATACTCTATGTTTGATGTAACTGGATATCTAAAATTTAACTTATTACTTTTTGGGAATTACAATTAGATAACAATTTCACTTTAAGATGCAAAAGTTTGTTTAGCATAGTCACTTATAAAATTTTATGAATATATTGTGGAAGGAAATCACTAATTACAACTGCTAGAATAAAATACAAGCATTCTGAATCTTAGGACTCAGAATACGGACAAAAACATACCGAAGAACGTGATTTTATGGTTCGTGTAGATTTTTGCCTTAAATTCTGATTTGTTTTAGTAACATACTTTGATCGAGTTTGACAAGAAGGATTATTCTGAAGATTTAAATTAGGTGATGAAGAGATTACATAATCTGCTGGATTAAAAATATAAGTTTTATCAAACTGATTATCGAATTTCTTTTCACTTTCATTCATGGTGATTGATGTGGGTAACTCACATATGGTAATTCGTGGTGATTCTGAATTAGTTGATAAATGATTCACAAAATTTTCATTAATATCGTATTCATTATTTGTAAATGACGATGAAATATTGTTTGATTCAAATGTACTATGCATTGTTGTGTTGTTCTTAGACAAAGGTGAAGGCAGTAAGCCAGCAATAATTGCTCTTGCATCTAGATTTGTATGAGACAAATTGTCTAATATACCAGTTTTACCTAATTGTATCCAATAGTTTGAGAAAAATTGAATCAGTCCAGTTGTTGTATTTAGTTTGTTGGGTGACCAACTATAGATTGTATTAAATTTATCAAAATTATCATCTTTACATTGCTCTTGTTTGGAGTAATTTGTTGAGTAGTCCATTAGATTATCTGTGGATGTTGATAAATTTGATGAGCAGTCTATTTGACATTCTTTAGAGTTAATCGATGTAAATTTAATTGGTTTTATGCATTCACTTTCATTAGATGATGTATTTGGTTCATTCTTAATACATGATTTATCAGTTATAATGCACTGTTTATTGTAAGAATTAGAAATTGACTGAATTAAATTTACTTTCGAGGTACTACAATGATTTTCTCTATTCTGAAATAGATTATTTGCTTGTTGAAATTTTAACTTTTTTGATGAATTTATACCATGATTATTTAAATCTAATTGTTTTACGGATGATTTTTGTATGTAATTGTCAACATCTTGATATTCATTCATTTCAGTAGTATGCTGAATAGATGTTTTGGTTTTAGAATAAACATTTGAAATAGGTGACATATATAAATTAGTTGATGATTGATACCAATTAGGTAAAAATGTTGATTGTTGTGTTGTGTGTGAATGAATAGTAGGTGATGTTGAAGCTGTAGAAGTAAATGATGTCAAATTAGTGACTGTTGTTGTTTTTACTTGATGAGATGTACGTACATGTCGACTTAAATTACCATTTGTTGTAAATGCTTTATCACATAAATTGCAATTGAATGGACGATGATCTACAATATAAAAATTAAAGGCATATAGTTGAAGAGGATATAATGATTACTTTTGTAGTGAATTGTATTATTATCACCGAAATGTTGCGTATTTGAAAGAAATTTATGTTTCATATGTAGATCCTTTCAAAAGTTAGGCGTACATGTATTCTTATTTAATACCTGTGACTAATTGCCTAATTGCTTTTTAATCTTCACAAATTTCTCATGAATGAATTTTTGCAAAAAAAAAGGAAAAGAGAAACTCTCCTTGAAAGGTTAGTTTAAGTACAGAAGAAATGGTATTTGTGATTTTATGGAAACTTGTGGAGAGCCTTCTAAAATTGGTGACGAATTCAATAAATATCCAATGAACATACGTTTTCAGTATTTTTTTCGGCTTTTATAAGCGTGTTTTAGACTTTACAACTAACTTTCAATAACTACATTTGTTACGTTTAAAGTGTCAAGTTTTGCAATATGAATAAATTAATATAAACTCTTATATTTTTATGGAAATAATAAATATTTAATTAAACTGGTGAAAGTCTGGAAATGCAAATTACAGGATGGTTGAAAGTAATACTTTCCTTTTTATCCATTGTTATGTCGTGATAGTCGACTAATTACTGATACGATTTTGTCTGAAACATTGCGGCAACCCAGGACAATAAGATTAATTGATCGATTTTCTGAAGTCGGCTTCGAAAATGGTAGCCTTGATTTCGATGAAAAATCGCAAGATAATTAAACCTATTAATCTGAATCGATCTATATTCCATCTCTCTCTCTCTGTCTCTCTCTCTATATATATATATGTATATATATATATATATATATATATATATATATATATATATATATATATATAATATGACCGTTCAACAAGGCAATTACGAAAATAACATCAATAGGAAACTAAGTTGACGCGTACAAAACTAATTGGTTGCAGTCCAGGAATATAAAATAATATCGTAGCAGTTAATGCACTGAATAGAAGATTTGGTCTAGGAGAACATAATAATAGTAGAAATCATATGTTCAGTGCATATAAAATCGAAATGAATAAAGTAATTACCTATAATCTTTTCTAAAAGCTAATCTTATTTCTTGAATCACCTAATCTATCAGATATCCAAAAAATATTATTTACTTCACTCACTCAGTAAACTTTAGATAACTTAAATTAAGTTAGTAAAATAGTAGAGAAGTATACGAATAACTTAATTTCATTTTTCAAGCTCTATTTTAAAGCATTTCCTAAATTCCATGAAAATTTAACGTGTACACTAGCAACTATATGTTCATTCAAAACTTCGGCATGTTTTGCAGTAGCTAATTTACAAAATAATTTCTTTATTCCATTTTATGAAAAAGTTGCTAGGTGTGTATGCGAGGAGTTGAGTGGGGGGGGGGAGATGAAGAATTATACGTATGTGTAGATTATTTTAGACTTCTGTTTACTACTACTAATTACGAGAAAAATGTTTTTAAAAAAATTATTTAGAAGAAATTTCTTCCAAATTTTTATTTTTTATAAAAATTCATAACTTACTTGTATGAGTTAATAAATGACGTTCAAGTGAACTATTAGAACTTAATTCACTAAAACAAAAACAACAAACATGTTTATAATCTTCACGTTTAAAATTACTTTGATGATCTTGTAAATGATTAGTTAAGTGTCCACGACTAAATATTTCATCTTTTGAACATAATGGACAACGAAATACTTCAATGTTACCACGTAGAGCGTATGGTTGTATCTGAAAGTTAAATAATGTTAAATAAAGTCAAATGAATTCTGAAATTATTTATTTATTTACATTTAATTAATATTTATATTATTTAGAGAAATTTTTTCTTAACAAGAGAACCAAGTGAACATTCCGTTAATTCTTAGGATCTGATGGTAATTACATTATAAACAAAAGTTAGAATGTAGGTGTATTATAGACCTCCATCGATAGTTAAAATGTTTGACCAGTTAATTCACTGATAAAGGTATTCCTACTACACTGGACTGAGGATGAAGTCTTTAATGACTTATGTATTATTAAATAACATACATTCATCATGAATCATGTAGAGTTTATATTTTATACATCAACAAAAGACTTAAGAAAATGAATCTTTGTAGTAGTAAATGGTCATTATAACGATCATCTAAATAGAATGTTTTATAATACTACTAATATTACTTAATGTTAACCATGTAATCATTTAATCACTTAACACTGATAAAATATCATGCTTATATAATCAATGATGAAAAAAGCAAAATTTATGGTTATAAATACTCGTTAAATTTAGAATTCTTTCAAACAATGTCAATAAACCCACTTTTTAAACGTAAATGATGCGATAAATTTCAAAGCCAATCATTGATGATGATAATCAACTAAGAAGTATTTTTAAGTCCAACCAAAAATTTACATGCTTTAATTTGGCTACAAAAGCTGTAACCTTCCATAATTAAACTTCTGTGAGAGTACATAAAGTTGATAGTCCACATTGCAATTTATGAAAATACGTTTAAAAAAAATCTAAAATCGAACTGTAAAGCTAATCTACTTGTGACATTTACGATAAATTTCTCTAGTTAATTGAATATGTCACAGACTGATGTTAGCAGGGTACCATTAAAAACCAGAGAGTACTAAACAGATGTTTCGTTCTAGTATGGAACTCTTCAGCATTGCGCACCCCAGATTCCGCACCAGAGGCTTCAGGTTGACAGCGAGCGCCAATGATAATGGATGAATGTCGTGCTATATATATATATATATATATATATATATATATATATATATATATATATATATATATATCACAAATCGATAGAAGTGGGAATTCTACCATCGGATGCCGACCCGGTGGTGTAGAGGGTTAGGTGTATGCCGTTAACCTGAAGCCCCTTGTGCGGAATTTGGAGTGCATACTGCTGGGGAGTTCCACATCAAAACGAAACAGCTGTTCCGTGCTCTCTGGTTTTGAAGTGGTACCCTGCCAGCATTAATCTGTAACATATTCAATCAACTAAATTACCAATATCCCTAAAAAATAACCATTCCAATTCAATTAAGATAAATTTCTTGTTGAAACCATTGTCAAAGATTTTTTAAAAAGAAGCATTTTTATGACTTACTTTAACATCTGCTCGATTCTTTCGACTAATTGATTCTGAACTCAAATTTAATTCACTGTCAGAATGTGATTCATCTTGATTAGTTTCATCTTGTTGTTTAATTTTAATAATATTTGATGCATTTAGTACATCCCAATTTCTCTTATACTCTTCTATACTTTGTTTTATTAAAGGTGTTTTATTTTCTTCTGAATAATTAATTGTTTTCATATGCTTTACTTCATTTAATGAATAGTTGTTAGTATTATCGGAAATGATATTACTGTTAGTAGTAGTTGATGCTACTATACAATAATCTTTCATTGAATTTGGATTTATATCAATTTTACTTGGCGTTACAGCAGCAATTTGTGTTTCACTGATATTATCTAGACTGTCAATGTTGATTGGACTGATTGTTGTCGTACTAGCATGTGATGTTGGTGTACTATCATTATCCACTGTATGTACAGGTGTTGATGTAGAATGTTTCACAGCTAATCATACTAGTTTCATCAGTTAAACTTAAACAACCACTATCTCCATATGATGGTAGGTGCGGTGGTAATGACTGTTTACTAGAATTTAATACAGTCTGGGCGTTATGATAATGATTTACAATGTGATTAGATAGCATTTCATTATCTATCACATTAGGAATAGTTGACTGCACATTAAAATCGGAGACATATGTTGATGTATCATCATAGTTCCAGTTGGACATAGGTGGTATATTTGGAAGATCCTAAAAACAAGAACAAAATCTAATATCAGAATGTACGCTTTGAAATTCACTTTTCATCTGGTATATTATTAAATTCCTATTAGAAATTTCCATTAAAGGAGAACCTATGGCAAAATAAATTAGCAAAATATGTCCATAATATACTTAAACACATTGTCTATATAACCTTATTTATAGTGATAAAAAACAACAAAGTTCGATGACACCGCCCAACAGCTAATTGCTAATTTTGAGATAAAGATGGAAATCTTATTCAGACGACAGAGGTTCGTTATTATCTTAGTATCTATGGCAACTACAGGTATTGTAATCACCATTTAAAGGACAACTTTTGATTCATAGAGCATTTTATTACTGCCTTAATTGCTCTGTGGAAACTGATTCCGTTTTAGCTTTGAGACATTATGAACAACTATATCTAACACTAAATATTCTAGCCGCGGTTGATATGAATTCCTGTGAGCAAATTTCATAATAATCATATATTATTCATATTCCAAGGTAAATACAGGTTACCGATATTAGTTAAATTAAAACTGATAATCCCATATTTTCTCAGATCGATGCTTATTTCAGTGAAACATAAAAGTGAAAAAATAGGCTACTTTAATCTGTTCGTTTATCAAATATACGCTTATGGTACGTACATGTATATCATCAGAAATAATAGTCGAAAGGCGTTGGAATTTGGAGTCCAATGTTTCAATGATGCAAATTTGTTTGAGAAAACTATTTATATTCTGAGCTTATCTGTTCGATACACTATATGTGCTATAGAAGTGCCTCAGAGGTTTGATGCAAATGACTTAATGTAACATAAATCCCATCCATTCCATTATCAGTTGAAATTTCCGAGCGTTATACAATATAACAAATTCATGAAAGTGAGAATTCTACCGTTATACACTAGCCAAATGGTGCAGATTGTTAAACGTTTACTGTGAAACCTAAAGATCTTGCTTTCAAATCGCATACTGAATTAAGAGTACGCACTTATGAATCCCATCCCAAACCGAAACAACTGACCAGTGCTCTCTAACTTTCAGTAATGCTCCAACTGAGATCAATCTATGATGAATACAATCAACAAAATAATGTACCAATCTCCACCATACCATCTTAACTCAACAAATTTCTGTTGCATTATTGTACAGTATAACATCTAGGGTTGTTCATGTTACCAATAACACAAAAACATGTAATTACAGAATGTAGTATATGTGCATACAAATAGTTTATTAAAATACTTACCGAATCAACATTCAAAGAATTACGAAAATTTAAACAATTTTCCGAAGTTTTATGGAAGTTCGGTAGTACTAATGTGGACATTGAATTTTTCAACATGATATCTAAATAATTTGATGCAGTTGCCAAATTCGATGTGAAATTTAATTCCAATTCCAACAAGTCTTATTATAAAATATAAAGAAAGTTAAAAGTTGAAAATAATAGTACTGATTGAAATTGGCGATGTTGGTCTAGTAAATGGTAAACTCTTCAATTGTGTATTACTGAAACAATGTTTCTTTCATGCTAAAATTAAACGATTTATTTATACTCAGGAATCTTAAACTGTTTTAAGTGTTTTCTATTCTTAAGTAAAAAATGGAATAACGAATCAAAATAAGGAAATTTTTAACGAAGACGTGAACGTGTCACATCTATACTTGATACCTCTAAGATGAATAGTAGGATGACGACTTGAGTATCTAAATCATAAATAGATTGATGTATGTTTGTCTTTCTAAATAGAAAGTAACAGATAGGAGAATATAAAATGAAACTAACACTATTACTACTACTAGTCAACTTCATATTCTTACATTTCTTCCCCTATCTAACACTAACACTTACAAAGTGAACAATTTTACTCAGTTAAACTTAAAAATGAAATTAACCAATCAGTGAATAGGAGTTTTTGGGTTAGAGAAATAATTTTTCACTAATTTCATATCAATTTCAATAAAATAATCCGCCCCTTTATGAATATGAATGTAACCCGCATGATGAATATCTAACATTTAAATAAATGCTACCTCTTTATTGAACATGAAATATATGAAATACATTATTTTTCATCTGATCAGTATTTGATTAAAACTGTTAATTTGCTTCTGTTTCATACTGAATAGACAATGACCCATACAAGCTTAGTTACACAAAATTTGTCAAAAAGAAAAACATTGGAACTTGTATCTATGGATGATCGTGAATGAGTTTATTTCAATTTGTTTAATCGTCCAAATAAATTAAGCAGTTCAAATAGGCATTATTATTATGTAGTCACTAATAGGCAATATTAATACTAAATGGTTATAAACGATAATAAAATGATTGATTGGTTTATTAGTAATTTATGAGTAAGTGCCTTCTACTATGTTAGGGTCTGAATTTCCCTATTATTAGGAACTATATATAATTCGTCTTCATTGTAATTTGTACATCCATAGAAAATCGACTAGATAGTGCATTCAGTTATAAGCTTACTTATAGTTTGATTGTGACTACGAAAGGAATCCAACAAGCACGTTTCATCCTGCTTAAGAGCCATCAGTTGAATGCATCTGCATCGTAGTGTTATTAATCATAATGAGATAGGATCTCAGTATCGCCTCAACAGCCTAGGCTTTTCTACTAAGCTAATCAGCCCATATGTTCACAGACTTTTTCGAAAGATGTGAAGTTATGTTTAGGCAAGGATTTGAGTTATGAGTTACCATACATGAAGTGTTTAACGTTATCCGTATAATGTAATCTAAATTGCTTCGGGATAATTGTGTGCTAATGCATCCTTATACTCTATGTAATATTATTGCAAACAGTTTGGATTAAAATCAAGGGACTTATTGATTACGACGTTTATTGTGTGAGGTATCTATAGACCTCTGATTTCATTCTGAGAAGCATTATATATAGTGATCACTCAGAGGTACTCAGTTATCTTCCGTTTAAATTTATGCTTAATATATGATATCCTGTGATGAGAACAAGTTTATGACGTGGCTATTTATGAGTCTGATTAAATGTACAGGAAAAATATACATCGGAAGAGTGATTAACTGACATGAAGGAAATATTATGATAACTGCTTAGTCAATAACTGAGTGACTACATGAAAAAATGGTTTTATACTATACAACGTATTCCTTATGAGAAAATCTGATCTATCTGAATAGACGACCTTATTTTACCTGTTGATTTAAGGTTTGGGCTAGTTGGCTGAACATTCGGGAACACATGTCAAGAGGTTCAGTTTAACTTAATCAAAACGAGAGTCTGGCACTTTGCTTAATGTTACGTTCACATAGCGATTCGACAATACATACAGTCTGAAGGGTACTTTTGAGTTGCCTAAGTAAATGCTTGCATTCTTTATTTAATTTAAAACTTTGTACTTATTTAAAGCTTCTTCATGATGGCAACAATAGAAGTCCTACTTACCATTTGGTTGCTCTGTAGTATTAAAGAAATAAAGCTAAATAATATTAAAACAATATTACATTTTCATGAAATTATAATCTATTCTTGTACTTCCTGTAAGTAGATCAAGATATCTGCCATCAAACAGTCGAATTACCCTAACCACTTGACAATCATTAACATATGACACTTCAGAGGCTAACCATCATGATAATTATAATGACAAACTAATAAAAAAATAGACGATGTAAATTTGTACACATTTAAAATTGAATTTATGTTATACATTTCTGTATTCTTCATATTACAGTCATTAGGTAAGCCCTATGAATGTTTGTATGGACTTCAGTAAATAATGGATCTGCTTGGTGTTGAATAAGTTATTCAAGATTTCTTTATTTAAAATAATAGTCTTATCATTTGTAAATGTCTAAATTCCCCCCCCCCTCTGTAGATGTTATTATTAATAGCATTTTTTCATGGCGGTTTTTTTAAATTCCACTTCACAGTCACAATTCAATTTTGATCATAATGTTGATTAAGGAATTCAAAGTGACTTCTTATCTTTAACTGGAATGACTATAACAATTTAATTACAAGATATCAAGTGTTATAAGTCGAAAGTATTAATTATTTTAGTTAAATAAATTACATAACCATAATCCATGATATTAATTTACTTTATTTTTAAAGAAAATAACAAGTAGAAGAAAACTAGTTGATAGTAAAGGAAGGAAAGAAAGTAATAACAGCTAAATAAAATCGTTATTTCTTGAAAACATCAATAGTGCCTACTTGATAGAAGAGGAAAACAGGTCAATCAGTACTTTGAAGTGTTCTGATTTTAACCAATTTTTTTATTTTATTTTACCACACCCTAACATCTTTAAAAAAGAGTAATTTATTAATTTTCATAATAAAATTGATTTCATCATATACAGGCATATATAAATATATATATATCATCTTTTTAATAATACTACTTGTCCTCAAATTAAATAAGTAGTACAGTAAAATAACTGAAATTATATTAATTAAATATAATTATCTAATAGTGAAATTCTTGCCTATTTTATATTCATTTCATGTCAGTTAACTTTCTCCCTGCCCTTTCTTTTGTTAATAAACACACTCACTGTTCATATATTACTGATTTATATAGAATGGTTTTACATATTACAATAAAGTAGATTGTATATACAATCAAAGTATTTCTATTTATCAATATACTTAAGTAGAAAATTGTTTTTTTTTTGAATAAAAGTCATTTTGATGATGATACTTGAGAAGGTCTCCTTAAAGGATTTACTTAATCCTGAAGTATTACACAATAAAATGTTTTTTTCGAAATTATGGTAAATATCAATAACGGGATACAATGTATTACTAACACTGTTTTTATATTTTTTTTTAGTATGAACAGAAATTCGAGATGATAGGGAAGATTTGTGGCTGAGGAAACTCTTTCCGGTTACACTGCTTTATGTGATTTGAATGGCTTAATCATAGTGCTTAATCAATGAAGTGAGCTATGAGATTTTCTTCACAAGTGACTAGTAGCAATGAATTTTATCATTCTACTAGACACATTTGGAATCGAAACCAGTGGGACATATCTTAACGAACAAGTACAGCAAGAACGGTTCATAGCTGCTAGCCACTAATGGAGAAAATCTCATAGCTTACTTCTATTGCTTAGAATAACGACAAAAGCTCTGCAATTAATCCGACCAGCTCAAAGAATATAGTATTACCAGAACTAAAATTCATCAAATTTGTTGGGATATTGGTAAAAGGAGTCTAGTAATTAAGTAAATTTCGTCAGCACTATGGTAAGAGAAACACGACAGTAATTATGAACATGTAGACATTGAGTTTAAAGGAGCATAAGTACTCATAGATCTATTGTTACAATGGTAACTTCTTTACAATAACATTGAATGAGCTAGTATTAAGTAGTTAAAAACACATCATGGCTATTATTAATAACAAGCAAGGAACGTATTTTCAAAAATTTCTCTCATCCAGTACTGTTTGTCCAGTACAAAGTAGTAGGATAGGTAGTTGAGAAAAATGAGCGTCATTATATGAAAGACCCCTATTATAACTACTAGAAGACATAAAAACAAGCTTCATTTACCTGGTCGCTCTTGAAGAGTATTATGTACAATAAGAAAATAGTTTTCTTCAAGAATTAGGGTTAGATAATGACCGTTTGAAATGAATGTGCGCTGATAGTTTATCTGGATAATGATGTTTTAAATTAGACAAAACATGCCTCTTCGATTCCACTGTCAGCAGATACCCATTTTAACAAGTGACATAATTTATCACTTATTCATTTTTCTCTCTACCTATTATATAACAAAATTATTCACGAAAATTGAATTCCGGTGGTTTTATAAATGGTAGATATCAATTTAGTTGTTTGTATTCATCACAGATTGAAGTTAGTTGTGTACCGCCAAAAACTATGAAGCACTGGACAACTGTTTCGTCTTAGTGTGAGGAGCTTCAGACAAGTGAACTCAGGGTATTCAGGTTGGAGAACGCCTAACTCTCTGCACCTCTGGGATTATAATATATGATGGTCGCGCCACATTGCAAACTGAAGGAAGTGGAAGTCCTGCCATTAAACACCAGCCCAATGGTACCTGTGGTTAAGCGTTCCCTCCCCCATGAGGCCTGAAACTTCTTGGTCGAACTACCTAGCAGAATCGATGGTGAGAACTGTTTTTGGATTACCATACCAAAACGAAACAGCTATTGAGTGCTATCTGACTTATGATGATACCTAACTGACATCAATCTGTATAAATACAAACAACTATGCAGGAAAATTACTGAAGGACATTACACTATTCAGTATTTATGTGTAGGTTGGTGTGTGCGACAGAGCAATAGAGATACAACCATAATATCGAAAAAAACTAAGTTCATTTAAATCAATTCAGATTTAAATAGTGAAAAAAAATCTATTCCGTTTACAGTAGTACAATTCGATGGAGAAGAAGAAGTTGCATACAATTGGTTAGTTGCCATAATATCTGAAAATGTATGTATGTGTATACATAATCAACAATTTTCTCTCTGAATATTTACTACATGTGGATTATTGAAATGAAGAATGCTGCTGATTGTAAAATTCACTTACAAGTACATGAACATAAAAACAAACTGAACAAAACTAAAACAAGTATACTTGAAAATAAGAAAGTTAGTATTAGTGATATAAGAGAGATAGAACGAGTGATAAGTCGAATAACAAGGTAACAAAACATTTAAAAAAAGTCAACCTAACACTCATTTGCATAAAAAGTTTTAAGAAAAATCTGAATTTTCTGAGAAAAAATAACAAACAAACAAAGACGGCATAGTATAAATAGATTTAAAGTGTTTCATAAAACTTATCAGTAGTAAATGATGTAGACAATGGCAGCTTTAATGAATTGTTTTTCTTTTAAACTAATGTAGTGACAGGATGCAATTCACGATCTGTTGGTAAATGTAACAATTAAATCTTGGTAATGCTTATGGTAAAGTATTAGTTTCTTTAGTATAATGACCTGACATTACTACTAGATTAGATCGGCTAAATCTATTTTTGAATTAAACTAATGCGAAAATAAATATATACTACATATTTTTCACGAAAACTCTAGAAGTCTACATATTTTTCATTTAAGGGGTTCCAAAGCTGTCCCATGGATAGTCAAAATGAGTGTTTTATTCATACAATGATCATCTTTATACTTATGACAAGTGATATAAATACAATGGAGTCATTATCGATGAAAAATTTGCTTCATCTTATCTTCATAAATGGTGATACAATTTACCAGGGCTACAGCTTAAAAACTCAAGAAAATCCTGAAAACTTAGATGATTTTTAACAAGCTCACTAATTCCTATGGGTCTATGAGAGTCATTAATTATGTTTTACAGTACGATCATTAGTACAGTACGAGCATTACTGATTACTTTCGGTCATGTAACTTCATGCATATTACACTATACTAAAGAGCAACCAAATTTTTGGAAGTAGATCGCTAAGCTCAATGAAGCCAGAAATAAATATTGTCAATATCAAGTTCACAGCCTAATCAACAAGAGACCAAATTGCTCAAGTCTAATCTTATACCTAATTTCACTCGGCAGTAATTCTTAATAATGAATGAAATATCTACTTAATACCCATTGGAGGATATTTTTATCATTGTATCATAAATTCCATTGAATTTAATGTTCTTGTAACCCGAAGCAGACCTTGGTTAGACAGGTATAACAATCACCATGTGTCTTTTATAAAATGATTCACTGGGACAGTTTCAGAGCTTCGATGAGAAGCCGTGGCCAATTCGGTTCATCAACGTGAAGTGTGAGCTAATTGACTGAAACCACTGGAAACATACTCAGTAGTTTAGAGCTTATGAGCATGCCGTATGGGATGAAAATTTTGAGCTTAATCTATAATGGAGTCGTGGATGCGCATTACTGAAGGTGAAACAACAAATTCATACTGTCATGAAAACGGTAGTCTAAATAAACATCAGGTCTTGATGTGGGAATCTGAAAGATATTGTTCTCATTGTATTATATTTAGCTGAACTGAAATCATAAACTATTATATTATTCGATTTTATTCAGTGCTCTGGTTTACAATTTTTTTCGTATACAATCAAGAACAAGTCTCCTCCTACTTTCTTATTCTTCGTCTCACTATTAATAACAATCATTCAGGAATTAACTCATATCACTATGACAAAGACAGGAAATATTAGGGGAGGGAGGGAGCGGTAATTAAAACAGCGGTTGCGTATTAGTATAATTATTACTGTCTACTTGTTTGTCTGTTTATGTACATCAGGTTGAGTTCACTTAGATCAGATAATCCTTGAAAGCTAATCATTTTCATCCACGACGACAACAACAACACGAATAAAAATAATCATAATAGAAATAGCAACACGTTTTACTAGCCATCATGATATTATTCAAGTAACCTTAATAATATTTTGAACGGGATTTTCGATTTTCCATCTCTTCCTGTTAAATCTTGCCATTATTTTTATAATTGGATAGTCTCATATGACAAGAAATCCCTCTCTCTCCATTTTATTTTATTTTAATAAGAGGAGGGAATATGAATCAGTTGGATGAGTGAATAAGTGACTGAGGGAGTGTGCAAGCGAAATAGTGAATAGATGAATGAATGAGTAACATATGATTAGTTTCGATGACATCACTAGATGGAACCATAGCAACTCATTAAATGTAAAGGATTAATTTTAGAATAGTATATACAAACAAGTTGTTTGATCTAAATAAAACATGCATGCAAATGAATTCAAAATGTTAGAATTGTCCATCAAAAATTTTAAACTTGATGTGAATTGAGTGATGTCGGGTGTGTTGTTTAACTAGACTAAAAGGTAAGTAGATAGATAGATAGATAAACAATGAATGAGAGTAGGCTGGTGAATTATTAATAGGTTGTGTTTATTTATACTTGAACACAAGTTTGAAAATAATCGGTTTGTTTTGTTAAAGATTACTGAATACGGGTTTGTTGATCAAGAATTAATAATAAACCACCTGAAGAGGCATAAAATTAATAATAACAGTAATTATGTGTATAACGCATTGGTGATTATTGATGATGATGATGATGTTGTTCATTATAATTTCGATGGAAACAAGATTATAAAAGTCGACGAGTAATAGTGTTCAAGCAGAGGTTTATATGATTCTAAACTTATGTTTAATCCGAATAAAAACAGTTAGTATATTACGGGTCACTTTATCATAAAACCTGTAGAATTAGTAAGAGAACGGGATTTAAGAAACATAATTTAGAGAATAATTTCATATGACGGTAGGAAACATATAGTGAGTAACTAGAAACAGTTGATAATCACTCAAACATATACCCTCGTACAAATTCATGTATTCAGTCTCATGCCATGAAACTTATTTTAACTATTGAATTTCTAAAGCCGTATGGTGTTCAAACTTAGGATGATGAATTTGAAGTTGAGCATTTTAGTCAAAGCTGTTTCACTGCTTAAACAATCATTTATTTACCAAAATGGATAAGCAACTGGCTTGACTATAAGCATAAAAATTACCCACTACTTGATGGAGCTGCAATCAAAATCTATGTTTTTCCATTATTCGACTCTGGGAATAGTAACTGATGAATATTAGCGATAAGCTCATGGCTGTCCATAGAGAGAGTTCAAGGGGCAATCGCACTTACTAGTTTCATGGTAAACGCTTGACTTAACAAAAACGTATTCCCACAGTGAGTCAGTACCAGTTTAAGTAAAGTTCGGAATCGCGTATGAACATAAAATGGTACGTCACAGTACTCAAGTAAACTAAGTCCTAAACCAAATCTTCTTGATTAAATTAGGCATTCTACTTAGGTCTGAAATATAGACAGATATATCAATATTTAAATGAATGAAAGAAAGTCATAAGGCCACATTATCAAGGTAAAACTCAACACTTAAGAACCCAAAGAAATATTTGAAATTAAACCGTTAATAAGAGAAACGCTTTCTCTATTTATATGTATAAACGATAGCATTTGTTCTCATTTTTGAAAAGAATTTCGGGAAGATAAGGCAGTCATAAACATTAAAAACATTTACCTAGAACGTTAGACATTCAACTTCATATGTATATCATGCCTTCGATTATCTATTTTTAATGTACTCTTAATAAATATGAATATATAGTTAGTTGTATATATATATACATATACAGTTAATTGTATTTTCAGTGTTTGTTGGCAT
Organism: Schistosoma japonicum; assembly: GCA_025215515.1. Taxonomy (NCBI): domain Eukaryota; kingdom Metazoa; phylum Platyhelminthes; class Trematoda; order Strigeidida; family Schistosomatidae; genus Schistosoma; species Schistosoma japonicum. The sequence goes on from CM046061.1 coordinate 77,756,496, forward strand.
AATCCTCAAATGTACTACATTGCCATAATCATCAGAATTTGAGAAGATCGAACAATCATTTGATTAGAAGTAGATAATTAGTGTCAATTTGACGAACACAGAAAACTCAAAAATGATTAGAACATCTTAAACATCATCAATAAAATACATCACTACTGTAAATTACTTGTAAATTTCTGAAATTTTCAATTTATAGTGAACAGTATATTTGACTTTACTTATCAACTGTTGAAATAGAAACTGATGAAAACAGTTAGTAACTTCAGTCAAAATCTAGTATCTAATATGTAATTAAATCAAAATATATAAGAAACAGCAAACAAAAAGTACAAACTATTCTTACCTTTTGAATGAAGTCGATGTTAACTTTAAGTCACGGTGCAAAAGTTAACAAAATCTGTAACATAGATACTTTCAGATGTTCAAGATAACATTGTAAATTAGTAGTAAGCGAAATCTACACATTACAGATAATTTTAGACTAAAGTGAAAAAAAGGCAAAAAGTGATTAAATGTCCCTAATTATTATCAAACAGTTTATAATAAACTACTTTGTAACATCTTATTTAGAAGTATCGAACATTAAGAAGATATCCTCAACAAAATTATCAACCATATATGAACATACAATTCACCTGAGAACTGAACATAACTAATCCAGTCAAAGTATATGGTATGATCTTAAATGTGTACCCTAATGGGTCATGTATGCACCACTCAAACTATTAAATCAAACCACTATGAAATATTTTCACGATACATGGATGTTGCTTGCTCTTGAGATATTTTAAGGACACATTTAAGCTAAATGATAACAGATGTGTAGATCATTTTCAAGTTCACTACAAAATGGATTCATTTAATACCTACTTATACATAAAGTTTAGAATAAATTGTGTTGCACAATAATTCGTTTAATACAGTTACTAAATAGTTCACATGACATTTTAATTACTAATTATTATTGTCTCATTTCCTAATCTCATCTGTTCTTATATTGTTTAATGAAAATGGTATGTAATAAAAATATGCAATTAAAGTATTGGGCATATATATATATATATATATATATATATATATATATATATATGTCTATGGAGACGTGATCAAGATTGTTGTTTGAAAAACATTGGATTGGTTTTACTGTCACCATCCTCCCCATTATTCAAATTCTCTATTTTACACATTTCCACATGTTTCCCTGCTTGTAATCCCTTTCTAAATTTATATAATCATAAATATTCGTATATATGTTTATGTTTCATTTTACCATAGGTTGATTTATTCTCAATTTAATATCTTATCTGTTATAGTAACTAACTGGACATGACAAGAAATGAATAGAAGACAAGTATATGGAACAAATATACTTTGTTTGAAGATATTATCAAAAATTGTTGTTTTGATTGATCTGTTGTATAGAAACAACAAAATCTTAACTACTTAAACTACTAACAGACATGAGTAATTGAACACCACCCATAGTGATCAGATGTTGTATGAAACGTTTTCATAATTGGTTAAATATAATGGGAGATGATGGTGATAAGAGCTACTAAAACCACAATCGTGAGTACGCATACAAACTTATACATACATATATAAGAATTCGAAATGTTGATCATGAAATTAGCAGTAAATTCGTAAGGAACTACTTCAAATAGAACTTCCCTCCCCCCTGAATACTAGTGAAATTATTGAGTAGAGAGCTTATGAATCCATATAAAGGTTTTATTGATAGTAATAAATGTAAGAAAATTGAGAATATATCCATTTCAAATCTTCATTCTATGCATTTAGTCGTTTGAATATCCACAGTCACCAGTTTGCATTCGTTTCAATTATAATGTTTGTTTATAAGTATGGACTTGGTAGTTACATTATTTGATTAACGGGTATAACGGAAAATGGTTTTAGTCGTCTAGTAGCACTTGTTACTGATTACTGTACAGTTATTAATGAGGAGTTGTAACTGAAAGAATCAACGAATTCCGCGCGACCTGAAATACTGGGTCCGACTCCTGGCAACAAACTAATGAGCACTGTTGAGGAGTTTTATGCTAGCATGAAAGAACTCACCACCACTTTCTGAGGTTTAATAGAACCCCCCCCCCTTTATCATCATATACAATTCATATAAAATTATTTGTTTGGTCTTTGGTGATTATGTTTGACGTTAATTTATAATCTCAGCTGACTGAAAATTAGTCTAACTACAGCTTTAAAATTCCATAACTTAATTATTCTATAGTGAATCTATTACTGATACTGAATATAGGATGCTTTACCGATCGGTATGAGGAGTCTCTGAATTAGCTGGTGTGAGTTAACCTTAGATTAGACAAATAATTTTGAGAAGAAAACAGAAACTTAATGAAGAGAACAGACTGTATTTTAAAAATTAACTAATCTGACTTCAAATCGGCCAAAACATTGTTAGATGGTTAGAAGAAATATGCGAATAGCTCTAATTCCAAAGCTCATTCTTGTAATCACTCAACAGAAAAGATTATCTGCAATTTTTAGAATGTCGGTACGTTGCACGAGTTCTGTAACCACAGCAAACACTATCATAATGAGAGGTGTGATCACTTAACTAGTTACACAGTACCTAACCTTCTATAGAGTTTCGCTTCCAGTTCTCATCAAATGACATCGATGGCAGTCTGTCTAAGTGAAATCCCTTGCATTATGCACTGAACATAGAATTGTAATATTACATTACACTATTGTAAAAAACTGCTTGTTCGATTGTTTTCATTTCTTATTTCCTTCAGATATCTCCAAACTATGCTAATTTTTCTTTAAAAAAGGTTATAACAACATAAAATCGTCTAAGATTAATGTTTCTACCTATCTGTCTATCACTCAGTTTACTAAATAAAGTGCTTCTGATGCGTTATTTTTAATTACCTTAAGATTGTTTTATAAACATTAATGATGCTCGATATTTATGCTTCTTTACGAAATGAAATCTACAATAGACCTCCTCAATAATAAATAATACTTTCAAAAAAAAATTGTATTCAATTGAAAATTATGAGGATGTAGATGATAAAACGTAGCTACAGAGTAAACCAGATGATCAGGTGTTTTGTATCATCTTTCTTTTAGATTATCATTTACTGAATCAATTACATTTCTCAAGTTTTATTGTAATTTACAGACACTACTAAAATACAGTACTACTCATTATTCTTTTTTAAAATCACCTTCTGTCTTTAAACACTATAACAAAAAACCATCTGTCTATTTACAATGAATAAAAGCCTATTATCATATAAATTACCATTTACTTTGTATATATTCAACAGGTAAACGAGTATGCCTTATCACTTTCCCACTTTTCTACATGTTGAACTTTCTTTCTTCCTGTTTATACTTCTGTAAAGCATATTCTGTTAATTATAAAATACTAATAATAATTCAAATTCCAATAATTTAGATTCAAACAAACGAATAGTAAATACTAAATATTCCCATATTACAAGTAAATAAATGAACAAATTCTGATTCACTATTTTATATTGAATAAAACATCTGCATTTTTCGTTTTCATTATCGATAATAAGTTAACTTAACCTGAAAGTCTACAATATGATAGACTTATCGGATAATTAAAGATTATTGTAAGTAATTTAAAGTGTAGCTATTCAATACACACTTAGTAGTTATGATGGATTATCAATAATAGCTAATGTACAAGTATGTAGATGAAATGAATTGAAAAACAATTTTCTCATAAAAAACAAATTGGGATAAGTTTACACCCATAATCAATAATTTTTGTTTATTCCTAGATTTATTCGTTTTATTTATTTATTTATTGACAATTCTTATTGTAATTTGATTAATTATATTATTCATTGTGTAAATGTAATAAAGAATAGTACTATTGAAAATACAATATAATTGAGTTGATATTACAGGTGAATTCACCTTGTTTACTGTTTCAATTATCAATTAAAGTACAATGAATGAGTGTACTTGTGATGAGTTGATTTTATTTGCTTACATAGTATATAGACAGGTATATACATCTTCAGTTAGGCTTTCTTTATTACATTTGTCAGACACTTGATTATACTTAATCATTCATTAATATTAAATGTTACTTACAATGAAGTCATACTTAATAAGCTAATGAATATGGATATCAATTTGGTGATGAAATTTATTTGTTGATTTAATCAAGAATAAACAGCATCAAAATAGAACATCTTTAAATTATATACCTAATGAAAATATGATCTTTTCATGAATTTCAGCATACGATCACTTCCTTTAATAATAGTCGGAAACTGTCTTGTTTATTTGTGGCCAGTTTAATAACGGTATAACAACAGATCTAAGTAATAAACAACCATGAAATAAGCTATACTGAATTCATTCAGTTGCATATATACTTTCACTATCTCAGTGTAACACTGTACACTGAATTCATTCACTAGTTTATTATTCTAGAAAACCCTCCCATAGCAACATACTGAGAATTATAATAGTCGTACAGCACAGTGGCAGGAACACATCATTAGTGATAGGTTAACAAGTAATATATGGTTATGTCAGAGTGAGGCACATAAAGCTTTTTGGTGACCAGATATGCACTGCTAATTAACTATCTGCATGAAAGTGATCACAGTTTGTACTATATCTCAGGTAGGTTAGCAAAAACAAACCTAAGAATAACAAAGCGACTCAGTAACCCAAGGATCATTTCTGTACCTAATGATTGTTGTATTAGCATTTAGAAAAATGTGGACCAAGAGGTTATACTTGAGAAAAGTCGCCTAATTTTAGATAATTATTTTAAATATAGGTCAACAGATAGGTTGATAGCGTAATCAAAACAGCTTTTCAGTAGTTGCAGTAAATTATTTTTGACATCGAAAACAAATTTCCACCATACATAGATTGTGTGTATCCTCAGAATACAGAAAGCTTGTTTCATATTATACAGAGATCGTTGGTGGATTGAACTTTATCCAAGTGTTAATATTTATACCGGAGTTGAACCCAGCGTATATCATTTGAAACACCAATCACTAATTAACCAAACAAAGGAATCTAGATAGCTACTAACTAGTTCACTTAGTATAAATTTAAATTTAGTATGTTTCATATTAAGTGGTTTCAGGTGATCAACAGGAAACGCTAAACCATGTTTTTCTTCGGTTGAGTACTCTTCAGTAACAGGCTTTTAACACATTATGTGAATTGAAGCTCAATGATAGATTCGAACTAGAGTTATGCAGGTTTAACAATTAAGCTTACTGGCAGCTACTTTTTCTCATTTTTTGTAGCTCTTTAGTTTAATGCCATAACAAGTTGTGGGTGAATACTTGTGATGACTACCAGACTATCGAGAGGTAACTGTCTATTAGCTTCAGTGTATCAAGGGTTACACCTCACATGAATCGTGTTAAAAACTCACATTTAAATTTTATTTCAATTTACGAACTAAGTAGTACAACAGAATACAAGCAATGTCCTGGTATACAATATCTCTTGTAAATATTCTTTATCTGTATAACATTTGAAGAAGGATATGCTAATAATGTATAACATGTATCCTACCAACAACAATAAAGCAACACTAAATTACACATACAATGTAGATTAAGTGAAAATATCATAAATAGGCAATATAAACTATGTGTTCTTTTATTTGCCTACTTGTTTCAGTTAATTAGATGACTTTTATATAACTACGTGATTATATGCAATGTGATTATGTTCATTTTATCCCACATCATTGAATTATAAATTATAATAGTTAAACTTCAATTTGAATTTGTTCTCCTTTACAAATTCGTGTCTACTTCCTTATGACTAGATAAATGTCCATTTTAACCATAAGACTTTATCAGCATTACCAATAAAAATAAAATATGAAATCTCCTTATACCCTCCTCCCCGCCCTCAATTAATTAAACAGAAATGTGCTCATAAAAATCAGGTATATTTAATAAATAGGATGGGCTGGTCTGGTATATATATATATAACTTAGTTGTTATGCTATGATAATTAGAAGATTTACTATAATGGATAAATCATGAGAATTTAAACACAGTTTTTGGAATTCAACATGAAAGGCGACTTAATGAAGAAAATAATCTAATTTGAAATTGTTTGTATCTTCTCGTCGATGTTTCTATGGAGTTAGATTGATTAGTCTTTTTTTACTAATTATGAATCCCAAGTAGACGGTCTCGAAAAAGCGATATTTTACAATTATGTTACTGTTGGTTTATTTCTGGCAAGTAGAATTTACTTACCAGCCATAATCTAACTATAAACATACAGAGAACATAATCTTTAAAGAAATTGTACAGTATGGATTTGTATCATTTTATGTTAGCTAATGAAGTGATAAGAATTAATCCTTCAGGTGCATACTTTCATGAATGGATCTACTAATTTATTCTGCATACTACTGAATAGTCAGAAAGGCCTAATTTACAACTGGTTATTGTTCATACATTTTATTAAACAACTGAGCTATTAAATTCATGACTTATTTCAAAGTACTACAAAGTTACTTTCGGAAAAACTTACGCTATCTTAAGCAAATAAATGTTACACTTTTGACCAAGCTCGTGATTTAGGATGTAAAGTAAATCGTTCCAAAGAATATTAGATTAGTTTTCACCAAATTCATCACTGAGTGAAGTTCTATTCTTACTCATTTTTCAATAATTTTATCTCTTTTTCTCTCTCTCTCTCTCTCTCTCTCTCTCTCTCTCTCTATATATATATATATATATATATATATATATATATATATATATATATGACGGCTGGTTTCTGTTGTTACTGCTATGATAGACCAGTGGATTATAGCATAGATTCATCCATGTGAATCAATTCGTTAGTCTCATAAGTTACCTTGGTGAATAGTGCATTTACATGTGAATCAAAAGTAATGGATCCATGTTCCTGTGTGACTATCAGCAGTATACTCACGTAACGAATTTAAAACGAAGTAAAACACTAACTAACAGCCACTAACTTCAGCCTAACATGACTAAATAATTCCAAATGGTTTTCCCTGGTAGGTCTCAATGTCAGTATCAACAGTAAAATGCAGGTACATCTGGCTGACGAATAACAAATAAAGCAATATTTGCAAACTGGATTTTATATTCAAGTCATAATCTTAGTAATAAATGTTTTTTATTGCTCTCATGCGTCAATCAACTAAGGATGAACATACAGTAACAGAGACCAATCATTTGCAGCCCTAATTAACATCAACCTTAAGGTATGAACACTCGGTAATCAGTTAACCAAATGAAGGAAAAAAATAATTAATCCTTTTTAATTGATTGAATATGTCACAGATTGATGTTGACAAGGTACCATTAAAAACAAGGTAACACTAGACAGGTATTTCGTTTTAGTATGGAACTCCTCACAAGCGCCCACCCCAGATTCCACACCAGTGGCATCAGGTTGGCGATGTTATAAACCTTTTTTATTTGCTTAGTAAGCCTGTAATGAAGCAACAAGTATGTTTTTGTGATTAACCACTGTACGAATAGTGAAAAAGTAAAACTTTTCATGACGTTTAAAAGATCAGTTCCACTAAAAGCAAAGTACATAGTCCACATTAACGTTTTATCGAATTAATAAGATATTTAGAAAGCAAATTCATCATTATTTAACTACAGCCAAATCGTTGTATCCACAGTAACAACATCCAGCATGAAGTATCATCTTGATATTTGGTAACAATAATAATATCTATCTTTAAATTTATGTTAAAATGTCTTTTGTTGCATTCACACCTATACTAATTCATATTCCGATGATTGTTCGCTTCGTTTAACCTTCTCTTAAATAAACTATGTAGGTCATAGGTGAATTTCTCGTCAGTATATTAGGCATTCAAATCAAGTTAGTTCCCTTAAGATTGTAAATATTGCTCGCTGTCTGTTATACAGACTAACTCATAGACTAAAAGGCAATATAATTCAGAATATTTTAGTATCAGGATTTCTTGTCACCATGTCGTTGTATACCACAAATAGCATTTTAGAATTCATGAAATTGAGTGCTTTTTATTCTGAAGGATATTATTAATAAGGAAAATGTTAAAGGTAAATATTAAAGCTTTAGATACACTAACCACTAAGCACCAACTAAATAATCAGAAGATATCGAAGTTGTTAGTAAAAATGGCTATTTTGTGCGACATCTTGCGTAGAGTAGAGAATATTTACTTTTGTGGAAATTCACACAAAGATGTAACAGCTCTCGATTACATTTGGTTTTTTAATAGATTGTCCAACGGTTTATTTTCATGAAGTAAACTTCATTCTCCTGTAATTATGCAACTAATTGATGTAGGTAGCTAGAAAATAGTTTCAATTACACACTGCTACCAGATTTAAAAGTTATGAAAGTTGTAAGGCAATAATCAGTCATTACATACCAGTTTATAGTTTATTGACAATGAATTCTCAAGAACTGTTAGGTACTATTTAATTTTCAATCAATTTTCAACTATTCCCACTAGGTAATTAAAATTATGCTGATAGGCGTAAGTTGAAAGAACAATGTGTTAACACTCTTATGTGAAGAACATTTGATATGTCACATGGTTTAATATACATTTTTGGATTATTTCAGTAATCCACCATTTAGTATTGATCCAATTTTCTTGAATATTCATCGGAAGATTTACAATTAATTGGCATTCTTTACAATCAATTCAGGCATTTAAGAAGCTACAGAAGTTATAAACGTTAATTGATATGGGAAAATAATCCAGAATATTAGTCGTTCTAAAAGAATAAGGTGACATCTTTAATTATCAATTCGAAGAGAGTAAAATAAAGATCTGATACTTCGTTGTCGCAGTAGGTTTATTGTATTCCTGTACAAATTATATTCTAAATTGTTTGATAATCAGACAATAAGAGAAGAACGGTAGTTAATAAACAGATTCAGTATTGATTAATGTTGAATGAAGACCTAATTTACATTCCGCTTCATGCCAATAATGAGCCAAAAGTCAAAAAAGTTATCAGATTTAACAACGAACTTGATCTCATATTGATTTTAACTAAATGAGTCCTAAGTTTAAATGCGATTAAAACATGAAATACATTCAAATATCTATATCACATAAATACTGATATATACTCAGCAACATGATTTTGATTTGAAAGTATGTCAGCAGTAAATAGGGATTTGCTGTTTCTATTCGATATCAACCACTACGTTTACAATAATACAGTTAATTGATTGCCGAACACAGTTCTTATTTTGAAAACAGCTCATTACAATATGAAATTAATCAATCGTTATTGCTATACTGTCATATAAATGATATCCTGTTGTTGTTATAATTTCCTTCTTCTTATCGACAAAGGATATTTGTTAGCTCATGAAATCATAACTCATTAGAAGCCCTATGTTGTCGATCCTAAGTAGGCCTGAAGTATAACTAAAGCCTCATTTGGCTATTCATTAACCGGTCAATGATGAAGAGGAAAATATGCGTTGTATTTCTTGTCCATAGGCTACTATAAAAAGCCAACCAATGTTCATTGAGACTCTGAGTCGTCTGACTTATTCGTTATGCCAATAACGTCGCCCATATATTAATTACTTAACAGCATCATAACAGTGACAGTATTTCATATTTTTTGTCTTAATTTTAAAGAGACAATTAAATCAATAAGTTTGAGTTCATAAGATATTATCGCCTTGAGTATAATTTCGAACGGTGTCGACTGACAGATAATTTACCGTAGTTGTATTCACCGGCCTAATCAAATACACAATTCTTATATTCATATTATATTTAGGTCACTAAAATGTGATTTTATAATAAAACATTTATACCTTTGCTATCAAATAAAACATCGATACATAACCTATTTAAATATTACCCATATACATACGCATTCTAAAATGTGTATTACATGAAATAATGAAAGTTTGCTGTGCATAAATTCATTTATTTGAACAACCTATAAGTATAAAGTCTAACTGCGGAACAGGATGCAAACATACAACTTCTCAAAAGTTTCAAGGTATAAGTTTAATCTATCTATCATTTACTTAATTTTGAAGACTCAGGTAATTTAACTTATCTCAATCTAACGAATATAGCTGAAAGCTTGGTTAATACATATTTAATAAGTTACAAAGACTAAGTAGTTTGAATAATATATATTTCTGATAAACTACTCGCAATCCATTAACAGAAATACGTTTACCTGAAAACGTATATCCAAAAAAAAATGTATGTCGTTGGAATCTGTAATTAATAAACTTTGACATGTATCCGAAACTTACGTACATTCAAATAAACATGTATGTGTTCATAAGATATATATCACTTGATTTTCTAAAAATGTATCTCCTTATATATGCTTCAAAACGAAAATAATTTCTGCAACATGAATTTAATGCAATGTAACACTATTCTAGAATGAAGAATGTAACATTTGTGGAATACGATCACTTGAAAATTACCCTGAAAATGACAGTAATATACATTTTCACTAGGCCTACTTGCACTCTAGATTCGGATGAGACGAAATAGATTGCGATTTTATTAAATTTGTAAAAGTAATTTAACATTCATAGATAGCTCTACCTTCTTTCGTCTAAGGAAACTAACTCTTTATTTAGTGCTTCCAGGTAAAAGATAAGTTTGATATATCATTTTCGTTACAAATGTGTAGATTATAAAAATTAGTACTGTAGATATGAATACGATTTGATCTCTTCAAACTGATGAATTATGTACAGTCATTAGCATCTAATATTGCTTAGGCTGGATTGTCACTGTCAAGCAGAATCCAGGACGCGCTTGGTTCTATTTGGGACTCGTCTGCTGGCTACACCACGACTCGAACTCAGTTAGTTTTATGCCGAACGCCACCGCGTTCGCTACTGGGCTATTGAGTCTAGACGGCCACACTCGTTCAACGGGCATATATATATATATATTTATATAATACAAAGACTGACCAGTTTCAGTCGATAACAAATCAACGAAAAGTTCCAAATACTTTTTAATAATTTGTACCAAATATTTCATAAATAATAAATACATGGCTCTCTATTATTAATTACAATAACTAATCGAAGTGAATTAAATTGATAGAATAACTGACCGCTCGTCAGGTAACCTACCTAAACTTAAAATCTACAGAAATAGTTAATAAAATAGTAACTGAGACTTCTAGTCAATTAACCAGGATATGTTCTTTATTAGGGCTTCATTCACTACTTATATGTATATATATTAAATATGAAACTCATTAAACTTTATCCAATAAATAGAAATGTTATTTCACAAACGGTTATATACTTGACTCACTGTATACTTCATATAATTAGACTGAAAAAATAGCCACTATTTACTTGATAAACAGGAATACATTCCATGCTATTGACTATCATTTCGTGGAATGTTATAAATCCACCGAAAAAATTGAAACATTATTAGAAGTAAAGAAGTAAACCTATAAAATAGTCCATAAATTATATGATTGTATTCAATTGTTCAATACAAATCACTTCTAATTAGTAGTATCTATCGTTTTATAATGATTATTAATTTTATACAAATTATACATCACTTTTAAAATGTATATAAAATTCTAAATGAAAATTGCATAACTTACTTAATTTTAAATAGAAGCCTATATACATTCCATGTATAATTTCAATGTATTCAATCAACTACATTATTCATTTCTATACTTATATTATCATTAATGGTTAATAGAAATAAATGTATATAACTAGACAAATAATGATTGTATATGATTAAGTTTTATTTGAAAAAAAGAAAAGAAAGAAAGAAAACATGTTAAATTTCACTTCTCATTTACACATCATTAATAAAACATGTAACCATGTGAACAACGTTTGATGTTGTTATTGTTGTTCTGTTTTTTTTTTCAAGTTGTTAAATTTATGCAAACAATGAATTACTTACAAACATGACGATACATCATACAGATACTTTATTTTTTCAACAATGATTGGATAACAGTGATATATAAAAATTAAATAATTCACAAATTATATAATAAAAAAATTTTAACTAACTAGATAAATAAATAAATGACCTGTTTTAGTTTCAAGTGATTGTGTAATAGCTGTATGTCTACTATTGTAGTCCCTTACTTTATCAGTGTATGAATATTTACCTCTTTCATGTATACTATTCATGGATGCTTTTGACTTTTCATTTATATGAAATAAATATATATATGTACATAAATATGTACAAATTTCAGAAAGACTGTAGAATTGATTCGACTGTATTGAATGAAATATTTACGGAAACTGAATATACAATAATGTAGGCAATACAGGCCATTTTCAAAAGGTTCTTCACATATCTTTCACTTCCATGTATACTTAAGAAGTTAACTCAGTAGAACACATGAACATCTTAAGTGTTGTTCTGTTTGTTAAATAAAGCTGTTGGAAAAACCTAATCAATACCTGCATTTGTCAAACGATTGAGAATAATAATGAAAACATAGACAACAAATATCATTTAATTTGTATTGTGACTGGCAAGTGGAATCCAGGACACGCGTTTCGTCCTATTTGGGACTCATCGGCTGGATGTACCTGTATCCCAATGTTGATGTTCACAGTGGGATTGCCAGTCACAATACAAATTAAATGATATTTCTGAATAATCGCTATATCGAGGCGATCCGCACAGGATGCACATATAGCAACAGTGACTGACCAGCTTCAGTCTATAACAAATCAATGGGAATATACAAATTCATTCTAATAGACAACAAATCTTTTAGCTTAGTAAATACAACACCGATGTACATATATCTATCTCAGTGATTCTTTCTTCAAATAGAATCCTATTAATTCAGTTTTCATTCGTTTAATCTGTGTTAAACAATTAATTCTTAAAATAAAAACTGATGATATTTTAAGTGTGTCGATGTGTCAAAAGTTCAGAATTGAGAAAATAGTAAATATTACTTTTGTAGTGGATACTACTCATAAAGTCGTCTATAAGTAGTAGGTAGCGGAACGTCGCGTGAAATTGGAAAGAACCGGGGACCTTTCGCGTATGAGGCGAACGTGATAGGCACTACACTCGAAATGTCCCCAATTCTTTCCAATTTCATGCGATGTTCCACTACCTACTAAATATGGACGACTTAATAAGTAGTATACACCACACTTTCACATAAAATCCATCTCTCAGATTAAACTACATGAATATGATAACTTTTTAAAATAATTCAATCATATCAGTAAATTAAGATTTTTCAAAATGAATAATCACTTAGTACATTGTTTATCTTGCATATACAAAGGGATCAGAAAAAAATTAATAGCCATTCTAGTTTAGTGAAAATTTAATCCATGTTTTTGCATAACACCTTAGATACTGTTAAAAACAGGAACACGATGATCTATTGTGTTTAGTGGTCACAAAAGTAAGATGGTAAAGTTGCATAGTTCCACTTTCATACTACTACAACTTTTGTTTATATACTCTGTGTTCATAATCAAAGATCAATTATTGATAATTTTATTCCATTTTACAATCACTTATGATTATGATCAGTAAGTTATGCATATTACAAGAATTATTTATAAATTGTGCGAAGTAAGCAAGAATGATCACAATTCTTATATTCAGATAAAATTAAAATGTAAATTACATCTTGTTTATTTCAAGTGGTGTTACAAAATAAAATATGTGTGATATAAAAATTCCTAGTTGATATGACTGATTGGTCTGAATTAGGGAATCTTTAAAAATCAGAAAGAACTAGAAACTATTTCATCCTAGTATGAAACTCTTCAGAAGTGAGTACTATGACCCCTCCATGGAATCGTGACCAGGTACTGTCAGGACTTCCCAGCTTATGATTAGCCACCAGGACCACTATACCAGGTTTTCAACAGTTGACATTTCTAACTCAGTCAATTCGCAATATGTTTGGACAACCACATTCATTACCATCGATGGGTAACTGCCTCACACCCGATATAACTTAACTCCGCTAATCACATATTCCTTACGGAAACTCCAGAAATTACCTCCAAAAGTTAGTTACAAGTGAGCCGATATTTATTGCAAATGGTTGTCATGGACAATGCTGAATTTCAATTCAACATTGCAATTCGGAGTAAATTAAATAACTTTTAAAAAACCGAGAAAAACTATACAGGCTATTTTGTCAAGGCATTCCTCGCGGAAGTCCTGGATTCGACTTCCTCTTGGGGTTATGTTGCCCTTACTAAAGTGTCTCACACTTAGATGAAATAGTTGTCTGGTTCTTTCTGATATTTATCATTTGTCTAACTGCAACCAACTCGTGATGCCAAATCCAAATCTAGAACTCTCCACAACACACAACAAAATAATATTAAATTGTTTTAAAATAAAAGACCAATTTAGAACATTTGGCTTTTGCATTCACTGAAATCCTATCCATTAAGTATCCTAGGAAACACTAAAGTAATGTAAAAACTTTATTTTTAAGGCACATATTTCGCCAATATTGATTCATCGATAAACGACAGTTGAAATGCAGTTTTTAATCCAAATATAAAGCGGAATAACGATCATTGCTATAGAATTTATATGAAGTCAACTCATTAAGAGTCACTAATCGATATCACTGATTTTCAATTAGCAAATCTAGATTATTCACGATAGCTCAATTGTGATCTGACATCAAATAAAGAACAATTAACGACTCATTTAGTCTTAATCTACTATGAAATACCGGAATTTGATTTAATAGTCCAGCTCTGACCTTCTCGCTGCTATATCAAAAAATTATAGGTTAGACTATGTCTAGGTGAACACAAATAAGTACTTTATATCTGCCGGAAGTAGTTATTTGGTTCAATATGATTCATAGTGATTCTAAACCTAATGTCATTTAGTGATCACATTTATCTGGAGATGTGATTTTAAATGTTCCACTTACTACCCAAAGTTCCATTCATTGTGATGATCATTTATGAATAATTTGCTTTGAAATCCATGTTGTTAACTATCTGTGCAAACGTTAATTCGTCTGAAGATTTAATACTATATATTAATGCTAGAAGTTGAGACTGATAAACTGTATAGCAAATGCTACTTTTTACATTCTAATGACTGATCATCTTATTTTTGCGGTAAGCTCCTGTTAATGATCTGATAATAAAACATGACTTATTAATTGTAGATTTCATTGTAAAATCTAAGACTAAACTTTTACCAACCAATCACCCAAATAAAATGAACAAAATATGGTTAACATAAGCTGGGAGCCGACTCCATTGATCTAATGGCAAAGCGTTCACCGCAAAGGCAGAGGATCCTGGGTTTGATACCTGGTGGGGTTATATATTCGCACTGATGAACAGTCCTGAACTAGGATGAAACAGCTGTCCAGTGCTTCCTGCTGATCAATGGTTGTTTAATTCAAACCAATTCGTGATATCAAACTAAGATTCAACAATCTCCATAACACCCAATTACAATTTCTAGGTTTTATCACTAACCTCATAATAGATGAGTTGAGGTGGATTGTTGGAGATCGACTTGTAATTTGTTGTTAGTATTTTTCCCAGACTGATCTCGATTAGGAAATATGTAATCAAATGATCATAAAATGTGTAATCCAAAGCTCAAGTTGGGTTTGCTAATAAGCTCATACTTATCTCATAGACAAATGCTGAACAACGAACAGAAGTTGGAACGTTGCACCTATATTGTAGAAACACTAAGTGTCTGTTGCTAATAAAGGAATACATATCTTAGTATGAAAGTTCACTTTACCTCAAGTTAACCTGGCTGTAAGAGTTTGTTAGTTATATCTGTTGAAAATTAACAAATTTGTTATCATATTAAAACTTAAACTGACTTAAAATTTCATCATGGAAAGATATTGCCTCTAGTTTTTAATGCTAAGCAGTTTTTTTCTAATGAACACTGAAAACATTGAAATACAATACTTAAACTTGCGGGTGATAATTTTCGTCATGGATACAGTGAGGGTAAACACTATTATGCCCTAAATGACATCAAACTTTAAAGTGTTATGTCTCAAAAGTTATCGTCATCTCAAACGTGAAATAAATGAATTCTGTTCTGCAGACTCAAATCCATTGTCACTAATTTCTACAAGTGAATTTATTACCAATGAAGTATTTCTATAGCAGTTTAACTATAGTTAGATATGATAATGTATATGGATCGCACCACCTAAAAATGATCTAGACATTGATGTAAACGAAATTTTCCACAAATAATCACTGTACTAAGTCACTTAAATTAGTTACTAAATTATAAATCTAAGTAATGTAATAAAATAATCACTAAGGTATGGGTATCTTGATTACATAATATTGAATCGCTGAATTTCAGTTGGTACTCAAAAATCCACGACTTTAACACTCATTACAACACTCAATGTTGTAAATCTGAGTCTTTAAATATACATGTTTTTCTAAAAATTCAGATACACTTTACTTGGACATATTTGTAATAATTATTGTCATTATGTAATGCTATCTACATTTGAGATACCATCTTCCCTCCCCAACCATCTGTTCAGTATTAATCAATCATCCAAAAATGATTTAAGCACTGTTATATGCAAATCTGATGAACATGTTATACGTTAGTTACAGATGCTAAGAGTCTTTCTTATAATTTCTTCCATAACTTTGTGACGTTTAAAGGAGAGTGGCTTAGTGAAACACATAAGTTTGTTTGTCAGACACATATATAAGCAAGAAGGAAATGAGAGATAGAAGTAAATTGGTTTATATGATCTACACTCATTATTTCCATGGGAATAAAAATACGGGTCTGTTGCAGCCTAAATTCATTGCAGGAAGTCTGAGAAACAAATCTTATAGCGCACATTAATTTTATTTATGAAATTGTCCTCAGCCTAATAATAAGAATGTCGTAGCTTGTAATCGACTTAAATACATTTCGAAAAACACCATAAGGATAATAAGGCGTTAGATAATAAAACCCTACATAAATGTGACTTCGGATTAAATTAGACTTCAACGTTTTTACTGAATTCAAAGTATCGTGATCAGACTAAATTTGTTGTAAGAAAGAAACTATTTTATGTGATGTATGTAACAGAGAATTGTTTTTTCTTTATTGAAGGAATTCAAAAAACGGTGAAACTATATCATGATTATGAATGAAGGTTTGATACAGTCTACAGCACAATCTAACTTTGGTAACACTGATAAATAAATAGAAAATAGCCGTAGAGTGGGATTATAAGAAAAATCAGTATGTAGAAAACGAAATCGTATCCAACAGTATACCCAATAAGCTGACAAAAATTTATGCAGGTTCTCTATAACTATAAAAGTTCGCCGAATTATTTTCTACACATCCGCTTAGCTACTGATCAAGATTGAAATTTAGAAACATTGGGTTTTTACCCACCAATACATCAAGGAATAAATGATGATTTTCGAATTCGTTACAACAAACCAATCTTTATCACGTGGATAGTTTTTTTATTGTCATACTGATTTATATTATGGCATCCGTGTAATTTACTCGCAATGCAGTGATTTCACTGATATACAACGGACAAAGTAAAAATTAAATATAATGTTGAGTGCTTAATTCATAATTAATAATGTTAGGTGATAAAAGAATCGTATGAAAAGATCTCAAAAATAAATAGTATACCATTTTATCAGATTAGGTGTTCACGAAATTAAGATCTATGAAATAATCATCAACTAGTGGAACAATCCGCTTATTGTAATATTATACCTGACATCTGTGATAGTAAAAGGACCGATTAGACTTTAAAAAAAAAACACCAGTAACAATTGCTATAAAATTTAAAGGAAAACCTACTCTATAATTAATATATATATATAGATGCCCCCGTTGATTCGTCATGGATATCAACACTAGGATGAAAGTGCATCCAGCTTACGAGTCCCAAATAAGACCGAACGCAAGTCCTGGATTCCCTCTACCAGCTACAAATCAACTAGAACAAAATATGGTTGTACGTTCGTTTGTGACTCGTTTTTCTTCGTTGTTAATCATCACCCCCATCCCGAAATACAATAGTTAATCTGTCATTCAAGACTTTGACAGATGTCACCTATTTATTGACTTGAACTTATTGAATGGAAATAATAAATACATAAATAAATGATAACATTGAAATATCTAATTGTTTTTAAGTATCTCTTGAACTTACCTTAAACACTTTCATTGAGAACAATTAATCCATTGCTTAAATGAATTCAATTAATCTGTTTAAATGCATAAAATGATGCATTGAAGGTATAGTATGTACAATGTTGCTTTAATGAATAAGTCAATTTTTTTAAGTGAATCAATTGAAAAGTATCCCCCCCCCTGTAAATTTAATTATTTTGTAAATGTCCTCTTATAAATATGTACTTTAAACACATCGGTATAGTTGCTACTGATAATTTTAATTTAAAAATAATAAATTTTCATTCACCAACATATCAAAGAATAAATGATGATTATCTAATCAATCACAATAAATCAATCATTATATTATCCATAGATGTTACTATCAAAATGATTTCTATTATGCAATCTGTGTTAATACACTTGTAATACATTGATATCACAGATTATAGTATACAAATAGAAATTTTATTAATGATCAAGAACAATTACTGATTGATCAGTATAGTTAACAAATAAAGAAAACACTACATTTATATATTTATTAAAGCTCTTCAAGAAGCTGTAATTTATAGAATGAATCTGTTTGTTAACTCATTTTTAGTTACTAACATATAAAATAAACCTATTGTTATATGAATAAAGAGACAGGCTAAATTAACTAAAATAAGAAAAGGATTAACTGCCTAGTTATGATATTGTTGTTTATTTTCTTTTCTGTTTAGTGATAAAAATTCAGTTTTATTCACACGGTTGCTAATTTTCAATATCATGTCAGAAGCTGTAGGTGAAATTTTGATGATGTTTTATTCGTTGATTATAAATATGAATAAAAAAACACAATGTACTGTAGTAACTAAGTGTATGTATACATGCGTATATTGTGTTTATACTTATCTATATCATAGAAATAATTCTTCGAACACGGGTTCTCGCATATAATTAAATAATCTGCTGTATTTATTACAAATGAACTCATTCATTAAATGTATTTATATACATTTATAAATGTACATTTTCACACGCTTAATTTATAAACTTTAATGGTTAACTAACTGACTGATTGATTGACTATTTAGTAGTTTAGTTAAGATAGTTTCTTAGTATTGATTTATGTAGCAAAATTCTTTCTTGTTCTCTCTCTTATCCTGTTAACTATTAGTTTCAACGAAATAAATTCATAGTTTATTAAGCTTGGCAACGAATATTGTATGAATCCGACAGAATTCAGTGAATTTTTAATTATCGGACGATGTTTTTATGATATCACGATGGTGTGATCATGTCGAAAGTCAATAACTACACGTAAGCTATAGAAGAGTGGACATTATTGAGAAGGCACTAATTAAGATGAAATAGGTTGTCATTGTTTGCTATTTCAAAGCATCTATTTGGTTTGTGGATTTACCAGCAGCAAGTTGTCGCTTTGGGTAACATTACTGTGCATACCCAGATTTATGTGCTGTTGTGTAACAGGTTATAGTGGCTGCTCAAAAGTAGCTCCGCCAAAATATTATTCTGCCTGGTCGAAAGCTGTATATTTGAGCATCCAGCAACTAATAGACACGTAGCTTAACCTAAATTATCCTTTTAAATAATCTACAATGTTAAACGGATTGGTAACAATGGTGCGCAAATTAAAATCTTATGTACCACATACTCTATAGACAACCATTCTGCTTCTCATTTTGTTTTATAAATTTGTCTGAAAATTGACTTAAAACATCTCTTCTTTTGTAGACCATTACACGCAAAACTTTCTATGCATGAAACTGTATAGCTAATGTTAGTGACATTGAAAATAACCTTTTCCTTCTTAAATATCAGTTATTATTTTACCTATTTCGTTGTTTTGCAATTTGTCCTAGTTAGGTAAGCACTAATTAACCAGAAGGGAGCGATTAGTTACCTTGAATTGTTAAAAGATTCTTCGGAAGTGCGCACCAAGGGACTTTACTGTAGATCGAAGCCAAAAACATCAAGCTCAGCGGCGAATTTCTAACCCTTAAATTTCTGAGTTGGCATTCAATGAGTTACCTCAGTCAGTTTCCAATGTTGTAAAACTATCTTTTAGGGCTATTGGTATGTAACTTTCCCACGTTAGATACTCTTGAACTCACCTTGTCTGAGCTTATTACTAGGAATCCTGGGAATAGCTTTTCAGAATAAGTTATCACCGAGCATACCAGAGTTTATAGAGGCCATGTTTTTAAGGGACTTAAGTTAAAAACTTAAACTTTGGAAATTTATTTGTTTTTATTTCATGAGTTTGTAAGGACAATCATAGACAACTTGACTTCGGACTAATCACCAGAACAGTAGATTACTTAACATGAAGTTCTTAAAAACAGTTTAATAAATGAAGGTGAGATTTATTCCTTAAAAGTTGTGATTATTCAATTAGACGTTCGAAATATGCGAGTATTTATAGTTTTCGTTACACTAATGACTTTAACGTATACATGTTAGTTATTATCATACCGACTAACTGACACATTCGTGTTCCGATTGTTCGATAGAAAGAAACAAAAGAATCAAAAATAAACCCTATAGACGTAACATATTTTCATGAGGTAGACGACTGGAAGAGACTAGATCTATTCAACTTTCTTAAAATACATTAATTGTCTGCTTATTATTCTAAAGCTTTTTCTTGTATTTTACTGTCTATTTGAGTATAACTGATTGGTCGATTACAAATCATGTAATCGATTTTCTCATTAAAATGAATTAAAATAGAAAGTGAATTTATTTCTTAATTACAATAGCCAAAAGATTTTAGCATCAACAAACTGTGTTATCGTTTACAGATCTCGAACTTATAGTTCCATTTAAGTATCTGAGTATAGGAAATGTAGTAACTGAATACTTGATTTGCTTTTTTATTGGTCCCTTAGAGACAATAAATATGTGATTTCTTAGTCAGATTAACAGATTTAGATGAAACAATTTGATTATTTGTTGAGTTTCTTGACATGAAATGAATACTTATTGAATACTTAGCTAGCTTATCTAAAAGTGTACTCTTCGGTTTGATAGAAACAGGATAAAAATGGCTCAGAAATGGCAGATTAAAATATAGTATCACTTCAGAATGTTGGAGGACGCATATAGTAGTTGTTGAATTTATCTAACAATATGAATTAGAAAGTAAATTTTCTCTGTATGATTTATCCAATCTTTATCTGATTGTGTGTACTGAAAATTCTAGGTTATTACTCGTTACTAACTTTCATACCTCGACCTCCTTTAGTATTTTCGAAGTTCATTTCACAAACGAAAGACTAACCTGTTTATTCATTTAATTTGATTTTGGAACTATAAGATATTTTGTAGATCATTTTCATGACTAATTAATTTGATCGAAGGACCAATGAAAACTGTAGAGTAATCAACATTAGGTGTATCAAGCAGTGAAGCAAGCACTGTGTACACCACAAATTAAGTTGGTTAGCGAACTATATCATTCGATTCCTGGATTATGACAATAAAGATTTCAGTAGTACTATAGACCTATACGTAGTTTAGTGCATAGCTAAAAGTGGTTGTAATTGTCAGCAACTTTATCAATGTTCAATTTAAGTATCTGATCCAGAATTTCTGACTCTTTCCATTCACTTAATGGATGAAAATTGCATATTATAGTGTAATTTTTATTAGTGACTTGATTTTAATTTCCAACTCTTACTATGATTGTACTTTCTATCCTGCAAGTCAAGTTACGTCATACTAATACGTTTATAAAAACCGGTTTCAGAAAGTTCTAGTCGCAAGAAATACAACTTTTGATAAAAATACACTCTAATATTTAACACACATCTACTAAATAATTGGAAAACTGACGAAAGTAATTGAATGGAACACTGATAACTTTGAGGAAAATATAGGCCGTCACACATTGACAATAATGCACTACTCTCTACTTAATCGTTATCATTTACCTAATGTTCACATATCAATATAATCTTAGTCGGCCTTTTAGTTCATCGAATATATACTTAGTGGAATGTTTTAGTCTTCATAACTGACCTTGAAATAGTTTACAAATGTACGTGATATCATATAAAACAGGTCAGTTTTGACAATGTTTAATAGTAGAATTTGATACTCATATTTTAAATTCCATTATCAATCAATATCTTAAGTTATCAACTATTTTATACTATACATTTCTGGTTGATTGATTGAATAACTTCAAGCGAAGAACGATATTAGGAATATATTTCAGTTATATATACTTCAAATAGTAGTCCTTCGCATTAGGTATTTTGTGCTTTAGGAAATTGAAATTAGCAAGACTTTACATATGATCAGATTTATTTTCGAATTAGGACTCAATTCATTCATCTTCACAATAACAGACTTAGCTTATTCAACTTCGCTGAATACCGTATCATCCCACATCATGTTCATAGGAAATTTTCTAGAACTTAGTTCTTGGTTTCTGAAGATTCCTTTGTATTTTCTAGGTTATTTTTATCACACACTCAAATCAGCTGGTGAACCGACGAAAAACAAAAAGTCTCTACCAACAGTCCCAAACAATGAGGAAACAAGTGATCAGTGTTTCTCCGTTTTCAATGGTTCTTTGTCTGATTTTAGCTGGTGATGAAACTAACTGTCTTCAATTCTGGAGGCTAAACAGACCGATTGATTGATAAAAAATATCACAACGTAGGTTACATACTTATAAGTGAGTAAATAACCATCAAATCGTAACAGTGCCATTAACTTAATTGTAACAATACACCTATTAAACATTTTATTCTTTATTTAGGCTATTAAGCGGGTAGTCATAGATAACTCCTCAAAATAAATAACTTTATTAGTTTTAACAGGCATAATTAGCTAAAAGCTCTCCGTCAAACATTGTGACCATATCTTGACGTAGTTTGATGGAAAACATTACTTTTCTTCTAGATAGTTATTGACGAAGTTTCGCATCCCACTTTTTAACCCTATTTTCAAATAAATTGTTTTACTCAACTCTCATTCCTTTCTACATTATTTTTGGGTTGTCACTGGTAAGGTATCTGAAATTCAGTATTATGTATTTCTGGTTTAGCTACGATTTCTTCAACACAACAGCATGTCAATTAAATGTATTTAAAGTGATAGAAAAGTATACTTATATTATTAGCGGAACAATAAATTTGCCATTTAAAATAGTCAGTTATTGATATTGTTTTCCCTACAAATAAACTGATGCTGCATATGTTCACTGTTTAGATGTTTCTCAATAGTATACTATTGTGACTTGTGTCTTTTAACTATCCTATTAAATTCCATCATTCCAATTGTAATAGATGTACAGAAAAAAAGAATGATGAATTTAACAAAGAGGCAGAAAGTTTATTTTTTCCATTCAATGGAAAGTATTTATGATTGGTTTATTGTAAAAAGAAGACGAAAAGATATATGATGGAAAAAAATACTGCTTTTGTTTGTTAAAGGTAGGGGGTAATGGGTTAGTTAGTGTTATCTACCTTAATATCACTAGAAGTAACAGATTTGTATAGTAATAATAATAATTATAATTTAAGAATTGTAATACGTAAAGTAAACTGGAATATAACAACACCTATTTATTGAACCTAAATGCATAACAATTGAAGCATTCATTCATTCATTCGCCAGAAGGACTTCATGGTAGAAACCATGTTTTCAGTTATCTAAGTCTAATTATGATGCATACATTTACAATTCGTTTTTTTTTTCATAATTTACAGATACTAATTGTAATGTTGTCTTATTAAAGGACTACCTATAGAATGAATGAAAGAAAACTGTTGTATTATGGAAAATAATAGTTAATTTCAGGAAAGAATTCTCTTTTCGACGAATTCATTTTCATTGCTGTACAACATGCGAACACTAAAATTTCTGCATAATAACTTTCAATAATACTTTTCAATGACAATAAGTGAATGAATATGGTCAACAATAATAGAAGCTTTATTCAAATGAATCTGAAAATACAAGTGAGAATCCATCAAAATATCATAGAAGTTAGATTACGATAATTAAATGTAAAATAATTGAGTAAAATGTTTAAATTCTTTTCTCTTTCAGAAAACTGAGAAGAATTGTGTTTAATATGAAGGTATGTCTGTTTGACGTACAAAATGTAATGGAGATGGAGTAGAAGGGCGTTGTAGTAGTATTTGAAGGAAAATGTTTTTCTTTTAAAGACTAAGAATAAACTACTGTTTGATCAGGTAATCGTAAGTAGACGAAAGAACACTGTCACCGGCAGGCTCTCGTCGACTTTATGGAAGACTTTAAACGACGTATCTACTTTAGTTGACTGACCTGTGTTTACATGCTGCTTTTTGATTAAGCTGCTTAATGATCCATTGATACCTTTTCTCAACCATGCTGAATGATGTTCTTGAAGTCTCTTGAATAAAGCCTTTAGAGAGTGATCCATATAACTAGCTCCATAGGAGCAAGTGAATTGATAAGTACACATGAAAATAGTCGATTGGGGGGTAGGGAATTTATTCTTTAAGTTCTCGTTAAACAAGTGATAACTTGATAACAGTAATCTTTAAAAAAAACCTATTTTGAATAAATCCGTAATCTACCTCTTTAGGATATCTGTAGATTTATCACCGTTGAAATCGATATTCATAATAGGTAATCTTTTTAATTTAGAGACTTCTTGTAGTTTTGGATTTTTGGGTTTTGTGTTCATGCCAATGAACCTAGGAGGTTATGCACTATGATTAAATACTTTCCTGATAATGTTTGACCATTCGCTAAAACTTATTCACTTTTGTTATATTTTACACTACTTGAATTAGTATGTGGAGATTTTGGATTTTCTGATGAAACTTCCCATTATAAAATGATATCAGCATTCTAATTAGTTAAAAAATAAGCTACATACAATAAATCTGTTGTCTTATTTTGAAACATCTCAGTACTGCTCATTTATTGTTGCTGGTAGAATTGAACCTATGATTATGATACAGTTGTAGCATTCAGTCAATATATAATGCATAAAGCATTATAAATCATGCTGCTTTGAAGATTCTCAAACTTTAACAGTTCAGCTAATCAGTGTTTCTTAACTTATGAATTTCTAGTGGTAGATTTCATTTCTCAGTGAGGATTATTCTGTCCTATAAAAATTTCTGAGCACACCGCTAAGATTTCCTCTACACTAAGAGAATTACGCTACTTTTGAAGAGCAAACTGAAATTATGTTTGGTGGATTGTTATATTAGAAAGTTTGAATAAGAAGCTTGATACCAGTTAAAAAAGAGAAAAGTACTGTACATCTCTCATAACGCCTTTGAAATACAAGTACTATAGAACTTGAAGTGAAATGATCAAAAAGGCAATGAAAAATATAGGATTAAAGTTAAAAGTCATTCATCGATTCTTTCGTTGAGGCATAAATGGAAACATTGATATTTGTATGAAGGTATTAGGTTTCAGAAAGCTATTGAAATCCCTATATTTCCAGCATATTGATAGGTAAACTTAAGATAAACTGTATTGAATTTAAGAAAGAAATCATTTTTCGTGGTAATAATGTAGTTAGATAACAAAGAAACGATTCCACTAAACACATGATTACCCACTTAGGTATAAGCCGATACAGACAAAATGTCATGAGTTTTTCCTTTATAAAATTGTCATTTCACTTGATTTTTCAATTAAGCCTAGTAACTAGTAATTTGAAAAATTAAAGCGGGAATACCCTGGTTATTGTCTTAGTTATCTAACAAGTAATATAATATGCTACGTTATTACACTGCATAGTGATATCAGTAAGTGAAAAAATTCAGCACGTCTCTGCTGTGAAACAATCAATCTAAAGAATCTATAGATCTGTAAACAAATCTTCTAAGAACGAAATATATCAGAAATCTCTACGAAAAATATTTTGCCTTTATAGAACTTATTAAGACTGTAAAAAAATATAAATAATATGAAAACACTTAGTCTAATCACTTAACATCTTAATATTACAGCTCACATGACAATTCAAATAGACTACCGGCCACAACATAACATGATTAATAGACATCAGTCAGCACTAAATGACTAAATAGACGTAACATTTGAATCTATCCAGTGAACATTTAATGCAAATGTTAAAAAAGACACTACAAAATTGATAAAGTGTCAATGTATTATTCCTCAAAATTCATCTTAACCATCTTGTATACTCGAGTATAATAAGATTAAAAAAATCAATTGTAACATAAAATTAGTCAATATTGAACTTGAATGTATCATTGAATTTGCATACTCATTATATATTTCCCATGTAAATAAGAATCTTACATTTCATACTCTTCTTTAAGTGCAACTAAATTCTGAATTTTTACCATTTTAAAGAATTATTTATTGAACTTTAATAATACAACATAAAGTTTATAATTTACTCTTTTATTAACCTAAAGCACCCCCAACTCCTTCTCCTCTCTTCTCAAATCCACTTATCCTATAGCTGATATACACAATTAATAAAGTTATAACTAATTCATTAATTCTTTCTGTTATATATCAGTACTAAAATCGAAATAAATAAAAAAATAAAATGTTATTTTCTTTCTACATCTACAGCTTCTAAGTGCATACATTTAACATAAGTGCAAATAGTCTATCATGACTTGTTTACTTGATGTTTTACTTCAACTTTTTTTTTAAACATATAAAAATGCACTGAGTTTACCAACATATTCATGATACTGTAACTTTAATAATACCTAGTAATAATTAATTTTAAATTGTATTTTACTTTTTTCAAAGTAAAATTGTAGTTGAATGATGTATATTAGAACAAAATTTTCAGTAAATATTTCATTTATCAACAATGAGATGCAGGTATATCCAGCCAGTGAGTACTAAATAGAACAAAACGCATATCCTGGATTTCGCTTGCCAGTTATGAAGGAACTCGAAGCGATGCTTGTGTACTACCGCTATATCGAAGCAATCCGTTCAAGAAACACATATAGCAACAGAGACTAGTCAGTTTCAGTCCGTAACGAATTCACGGAAAAATTCAAATACATTCGACCCATCTATTAATGTTTTATTTTTAAGCAAAGTCTTAAACTACATTACGTTGGCATTGTCAAATATGTCAGTTGTTGATAACTCAAGACAAATTAAATGAAGCTTACGTGAAACATGTTCTAACAGACAACACTAATTTACTACATGAACAAAAAAAATGATAAAAAACGGCTGATCGGGAAAGTTTATTAAGCAACGAAAATGTTATGGACAACCTCAATCATCATGTTGATTAGAATAGTTTGGAGACAATCTCTCTAATTTTACAACCAAATATGTTTAAAAACAATAATAATTATATATTCTTATTAGTAAATGGCAAATTCTATCTTAACAGTTATCCAGGAAATATCTAGTTTCTTTTCATTACAGTTCTATATAAGAAAGAGAAATTCAGTATTGTGTAGCATTCTTATTAACTGTTATTATATACTCACATTATTCTGAGTACAAACCCGGTTACTACTTAAGAGTTCTATGAACTAGACCATTAATTGTATTATTGATAGAAATATTCCAATGTAACATTTTTTTATTGTAAAAAATATCTACGGAGATGTCGACATTTTAAGCTAATGACAAAATTTATTGAAAGCTAGGTCGCTACTATTGATTACTTCATCTAGTGTAACAAACCATGCACAAATAAAGCAATCGAGTACATATTAATAACCTCTTTCAACTATAACATAGGATTGTAAGATATAAAATATATTAAATTTATGAAAGGTCATAGCATTAACTTATTTCTCACGTTTGGAAATGTAGAAAGTTAGAATAATAACCTTATTCTTATCATGTCATATCATATCACTTTAATTTTACGGATATGAACTAAACACATTTGTAAAGTGTACCCACTTGCCGTGCCAACATTTAACTTACTCATCTTTCGCACATGTATATTTGTCACACAGCAATCCTCAATGAAGTTAACAGTTTGCTTAACACCTCAGATATTTGAACAAAATAGTTTTATAGAAATAAATCTCCACAACAAAGCCTTATTTACTACTTGCATTCTACTTAAAAATCACTAAGCTAATTATTTTCGCAGGTATTCAGTGCTTATATTAGGCAAAGAGTTAATAAAGTATGCAAAAAGTAAACAAATGTTGGAAAAATACGGACTATTCAGAGAGTAAATAGTAACTAATATCATGCTGTTTCATCCTAAATGGTGATCAAATTCGATCAAATTCTTAATAAGATCAGTGACAAAAATGATCATTGAAGGTCAACAGAAGGAGAGATTTTTATAACTCAGATTCGATATTATCCAGGCCAGATCTATTTGTAGACACTCAGGTACACATCCTTAACTTAAATAAGACTGCTCGACGTAAATAAAATCTAATCCATTTCTTTCATTGTCATACTTTAATATCCCACACAGACTTATGCCTGAATCTCTACACACATCACCTGCAATCGTGCACCTGAAGCCATACATTCCTGTGGAATCTGATATCACAATTTATCATTTCCCAATTTATAATTAATAATATTACATCATATGTGAAGTAACAGTTATGCAATTATTCACTTTACAGACTGATTACTTACTTTTCGTAGGACGTGTCTGCTTACGACGCGAAGTCATTGTAAATTCGAGTAGTTAAATATTATAGTTGTTTCAAATAATTAATTCACATAATTTTATTATTTATCTCATAAAAATGTGGGAAGTATGCAATACAGCCAGGAAGAAAAGGTGGATTAGTTGTAGTATATTGCAATACTCAAGTCAGAAGACAAAAAAATAACTAAAAAGGCATTTCTATTCTGCTGATCCTATTCTTCTGCCTATTACTTCTTAATTTTGTTGTTGTCTCTCCTCTTCCCCACCACCTTCCTTCATTTCTTCTCTTCTCACCTGTGACAGGGAGATGAAATCAACTAAAATACAAGCATACAGATAAGCTAATAATAAATCCATATATATATATATATAATATGTATTCCCATAACTGTGTGCTTCCAACAATCAATATAGCTATAACTAGGAAAAATATGTAAATCATTCAATAAAAACTGGTGCTAAGTCGATAACGTAACAGTTTTGAAAAGTTAACTTTGAGAGAATTCACGTTACTTTGCTTCTAATACCTTCCTAAATTGTATTTATATTTTAGAATGACAAAATATCTCGTTATGCCTTATAAAAGTGGGCAGCATGCATGTATTAAAAATAATACTTGTTTGGGAAATGGAAGAAAGGCTAAGACAATTCTCATTATCTAGAATACATGCACATTCTTTTAATGTGTATGTTTGTGCAGGTAGGCATTTTATGTGCTTGGACACATGTTTAGTGTGATATGTACATCCATTTACTCTATGATTACAATTACAGATCATGTGTATATATGTTCTTAACATTGATAAATCAATAATATTAAGAAGTAGATTGCACGTGATTGTTAATGTCCCCTTTCAAAAAGAAGATATTAGTGGTGGGAGATGTGAGAATATTTCAATGAAAACACAAAAGTGATTAACAGTGGCCATAGTTTCCTGCACATTTAGGTGTGCCTGTATAAAAAAGGTTCTTTCTATCACCGAATGAAATAGAAACGTAGAAATTATAATGAGTATCTATAAGCAATTTTAACCTATTAGTTATTTTGAACAGTGGATGTATGTCTATCTCATTATTATTATTATTATTATTGCAATTATCAGTAATAGTAATAATACTGAAAACCTCACTAACCATATGCATATCTTCAAATATACTTGTATATTTATACACTTATTTTAATAAATAGGAGATTATAGTTATATAAAGTCAAGTACAGAGTTTATATTAAAACAAAGGAAACGCCCAGTTTGCAAAATTGACATTAATGAAATAGTATAAACGTGCGTGTGATGAATTAAGTTATATTACTAAGTAAGGAAGAACGACAACATACCATAGTAATCAATTTAGGGTATGCTCAACAACAAAATGAATATTTCCATATAGTAATACGAGTAACTATTACTCTTTAGTATTATTCAGTTAGTTTAATGAAAATTATGTTTTACATATAATGATATCATAAAGTTTGTAAAGTAGAACGTATAATCGGACTATTTCTGAGTTGATGACTTTCTTAATAGCATCTTAAATTGTTAGATGAGACAGAGAGTGGATATCTCAACAGAAGAAACTTCATATTATTACTAATAATTTGACTAGTTTTATTGACAAGTAATAAAATATGCAAAGTGACTCTAGATTATAGTCTAATGCCAGGTAGTTGTAGGTAAAAGAATGACAGAGCTAAGTCAGAGTCTGGTTGTGATATCTGTAAACACACTTTCAGTCTATTAAGACCTGAGCTCCTGTCAGCATCTATAAATTGCTGTGGCTTCTTACTATTTTCTCTAACAACATTACACTAAAAGGTACTTTGATAACAAAATTTTTAATCTGTTTTTAACTAACAAAACTGATAAATACTTTGAAGTTAATATAAGATGTCTGACATCAAAGTAAAAAGTGAAACCTGATTAATTACTTAATACACGTAACTATTGTATCATAATAGCAACAAACATTCAGAAACTATTTGATGTATGTCACATCAACGCAGGGAATTTTACTAGAAGTTTAAATACCTGACGTTGATAACCGTTTAGACTGGCAGATCTAGGGATATTTGTAAATCTTATTGACAAACGGAATAATTATCAGAAAACAGTGTGATTTATTTCATTTATCATGTTTTGATGAGGTTTACCTTTCATCTATTTATTTTTAAATCGATTTTTATACTCCTTCCAAAGTTGTTTATGTGATAAACTTCATCAAAACGTTTTACCGAACATTCTCGATACATATAATTTATTACAAATCAACTGTGTTGTTATTGTTTCATCATGTGAAAAGATAACTACTTCATCCGAATTGTTGATGTTTTGAATTAGTTTAAGTTTACATGATACTTTATAATCGTTTATTGGTTCTTGGAACTTATTAATGAAATACTGGTTTCAACTTTAACTTAAATCATTCTTTCCCTTAAACTTAAAACTACAGCATGTATTACAAATGGAGATTTTTCTTTCAATGACATACATTCGATCACTTTATAACTAAATTATGATAAATATCAAGCAAAAGTGTAGTACTCATTTTCCATAGCTAACCGAATTAGATAGTTTGTTTAGAACACCCGAATGTCAGGAAGAACAACTAAACTGAATAAACACTTAAGAATTAGACTAATTTATACATACGTCAGACTAATGCAAAAGAAACAAATTGCCCATAGAAGATAGTCACACAGTCTATCTGGATTTAAGTTTCCGAATTACATCCCAAAAGTGGCCATTATGTTTGGTTGTTCGAAATGCCATCTCTGAATATTTGTCGTTTTGTTTTTAACATCTCCAAATCTAGAGAGCGAAGCTCAGAAAACATTCACCTGAAAGTTACAGTTCATTAGCCTCAGTGTGAACGTAACCAGTAAAATTTCATAATGTGACTGTATCAAGTTTAATTATGGCCATTATATTTTAACATAAAAATGGATACTTCATTTGTGACATGCCTGTTAATTCGAAAATGTCAAAATTTCAACGACGTTTCATTCAATTTATTTAAACTACTCATAAGTAATAAATTTTCATTATGCAAATCTCGCATAAAACGATAACTGGGTATATATCTATAAGTTTAGGATTGTGGATATTTAACATGATTCCAGTACTTCTTAAGCATTTAAAAATAGGCAAACTGATCAAAAATGTTAAGATATATCGTCACTTTTCAAACGACTCTATAAGATAAGATCTCACCGAATCCGGTGCCCACTAGTGATAAGATATCTTGCTACCGAGATTCTATTTTCATAGTGATCAACCTTCAGTAACCAAGCAAGGACAGTGCTCCTGAACCTTATTGGACACATTTTTCAGTGCATCTTTTCTCCAATATAGTTCCAAAGCATTGTGAAAACAACCAATGACGGTCTTATTAGAAGGGCAATATTAAAAACTGCTATCGCCACTGGTAATTAGATCAAAAGAGATAGAAATTCACATTATCATGTATTTCGTTTTGATTACGTAACCACATCTTTCGATTAATACAGTGATTTTTACTCCTTGTTTTTAATTCACTTTTTAATATTTTAGCTGTTTACAAACAATTTATTATTATTATTTCTGTTACTGCTTAGATAGTTATTCTCTCCACCTATTCAAAACTTCAAGTTTGTAAATTATTAGCTGCGTTAGTTCGAATTTTCCACTTCTCCAGATTTACTATCTCATTGACACTTCCATATTGTATTAGTAGTCAAGCTGACATAAGTCTGCTACCATGAAGAGATACTAACATAATGACAGGAATTAAAGCCATTAAATAGTAACCTGTAGCTATATCCAGTTTACTTTCATTTCACATACTGCTTTAAATTAGCTAATTCACCAGTCTAAGAGTTGACAAAGTCACTAAAAAAGTATGCTTTAACTTTTCCAAGATATGGGAGTCATTTCTCTGTGATAAAAAGCATCGAATAATTGTATACATTAGATTTAAGTACTCCATTTCAGAATAGAGAACTGTTCGTATCCTCCAGATACAACGAAGCTAGAATACACGTCCTATTTCTGAAACCATTGTTTTTTTTTTTAACAATTGCACAACATTTGAGTACTAAGACAGAAATCAATACTTTTAACTCATCCGGGTAGAAATTTGTACTTCGATTATGTAGGCTTAGCTTTTTATGATTGGTTAGAAAATAACTGTTCCTTTGTTTCATTATAACCAGAAATGTTATTATTGACTTGAAACTGTGAACAGATAGTTACCTGAACACATTTCATCTAAGGATATCATGTAAAGGTTTAAGCAACTGCTAGTAGATTTATTAGTGATGCTCTTTACACAATTTTGGAGTATTGTCTTATGGAATGATTTAAGTTATTAAGTACTACGCTTTAAAGCCCGACCTGACTTATTTTATTAGTCGTAATTTACATGATACAATATAAGACAACAATATGTGTACAAAAAGTGGCAAACTTATGTCATATATTTTGAGTGTTCGTTATGTAAACGCTTATGTGCTTCAGAAATCTCACACTAATGTATCTAGTTTATGTAATACTCATGAATCTGTGACCACTAGTAA
The DNA here is from genome assembly GCA_025215515.1 of Schistosoma japonicum. Lineage (NCBI taxonomy): Eukaryota > Metazoa > Platyhelminthes > Trematoda > Strigeidida > Schistosomatidae > Schistosoma > Schistosoma japonicum. The sequence goes on from CM046061.1 coordinate 77,789,860, forward strand.
TTACTAAGTATCTAGCCAGCTGTATACTGTCTGTGGGCTTACCAAAATTCACTAGAAAAAGTGGAAACTGAACTGACTACTAACGTTAACCAACAACTTATTGTCAGTAAGCACAATTCAGCAAGCCTGTAATGAACTATTCAATGTTACTAGTGCTGACAATTTTCACTTATAAAAATTTAAGGCATCTTACGCATGACCGCAGTCACCAGTAATTCACTGTTACCTAGCGACCAGTGTTATATTTGTAGGCAGTCAGCAGGAAACCATGATTCTAAGCTTCATTCATTCTGACATTTATAAGTAAGGTGTACCTACACTATTGATCATAGTAATTCTGTCACTTAACAATGGCTATTACCTAATAATCATCTAATCTAGACAAATAGACAGATACAACGCAGAACTTCGTACGTACGTACATCAGTTCAGGTTGCCATACCACATCAGCACAGAGACGCAACTGTCTGTTCAAATCCAAGAGTGATAGCGGCAGCAGAAGTATTAGCAGTAATGCAAAAGATTAGGGAGCGGAGATATGATTCGTAAAGTATAATTCAGTGAGATAAATTTGAAAGGAGAAAGATAGAGAATTCAGAAGGTTAGATTTTGAGAGAACACAAAGAGTGGATGCACCTGCGCCATTGCAAACGATTCTGAACCATGTCATTCAAGGTCTCTAACCATTGGTGACTTTCTTCTCGCGGACCCCAACCACGCAGTCTACATCTACCAACATGACTCAGTCCACTTGTCAGTGACTTCATCGATTTCTGCCATGTTTTGGTTTGGCCGCCTCTAGCTTTCTTCCAACCTATTCCTACACCGCAAAACATAGCTCGTCGAGGCAAACGGTAGTTAGACATGCATAACACATGTCCCAACCACCACAACTAATGAAGTTTCAATACTTCATCTATTGATTTGCCCTCCTTTCCTAGAACCCGTTTCCTAACGACAGCATTACTCACTCGGTTGTCCCACGATACACGAGCAATGCTTCGGAGACACCTATGATCGAAGACCAGTAACCTACGAATGTCCTCTACTCTTAACGGCCATGTTTCGCTACCGTATAGTAGGACAGAGCGAACTGCTGCACGGTACACTCGTCCTTTGGTTAGCAAGCAGATATCTCGCCTGAGCCATTAGTGACGCAACTTGGCAAAAGCCAATCGAGCTTTCTGTATCCGTGTTGAGATTTCGTCAGTCACCAGGCCATCAGCACTGATGAGACTCCCCAGATACGTGAAGCGGTCTACACGCTCGACTACCTCCCTCCCTATCACTAGTTCAGGTGCCGATGCAACCCAATCCTGAAGCAACATTTTGCATTTCGAGGGGGAAAACCGCATCCCGAACATGCTTGCATTGCATCATCTAATCTAAATGACAGTTTTACTAGAAGTCAGTAATATCACATACTATGTATCCATGTAATGCGGGTTCGAATCCTAGTAAATTAATTAATTTTTTAAATACGTTTTGATGATGAGTGTCAATTACCCTATAACCTAAGTAAGACAGGATTCCTAACAGATTACTCACATGCATCGAACATCAAAACTTCAACTTTTAAAGTTAATATTATACACTTTTTAGTACACTCAGTTACCAATAAAATTTAATAAATCTGAGTAGGATTTCTTTCAATCATTTTTTTCATAAGTTATTAGCAACAATTAAAACAAATACAAGTTACAGTTACATTATTATTCATTAAATTAATGATTATTAACAGTTAAACATTTAAAAAGTATATAAAGATTATTCCATAAATATGAATGAGTATATAGTTACCATCATAAATCGAGTGAAATGGCATAGATTTGTTTTTCTTTCTGTATTTTTTCAGTCATTCAATAACAATCACATGATGTAAAACATTGAAAAAATGAAACTTCTTTTATAAGTTGTTGTCAATTTTAAGTTGTTGATTAAAATCTTATTGGATCAATAAATTCTATTGATCCCATCTGATGAAGTATTACTTTTAGAGGATCTTTTCTCATATTCTATATCACTAAGACAATTCGATGAAACTATACTATCATTTTCTTGAGAAATTCGATGAATATTTCTTATTCCATATGCAAAGTAAATTAATAAACCTGGGTGAAATAAAAAAAAAAAAGAAGAATCAATGTACTAATGTTAATTTAGTTTGTTAAAGAAATGAATTCGATACTGTTGCATAGAGACTTGTTTAGTATGAAGATGGTTCACTTTAAGAGATCGTGATTGAATTGCAGTATATGCAAAAATATCGGTTTTATCCAAACATGATTTTGTTGAAATATGACAAGTAATTTGTTTAGGTGTAGGTTTTTCAACGACAAGGACTGTGTGATATCTATTTAGCTTAGAAGATATAGAATATACTTCATTATTTCCTGTTTGGTCATTGTTCCACTTCTCTTCTACCTTCCTTCGATCAGCTTAAATTACTTTATAAGAGGAATACTAACTTCATTAAACTTCAGGATCTCAAACTAATGAACTTTTAATAATGTGATATAAAATAATATGCATTACAGTTGAATTGTTCAATTCATTATTTCCTGGTTGGTTTATATTTCTATCACTAAACAATGAAATCTTAACTGTTGACTAGAAACATTTACACTACAGGATGTGATTTCCTTAAATAATAAAAAATTAATATAGTAATTATCCGAATATCTCTAAAAGGTTCAACTGTGACTCTATACAAGATCAACGTCAGAATCATCAGAATTTGTTAAAGTCAAAGTGTCTACTATCCAGCAAACTGGAATCAATGGCTTTTTGTTGACTAGTGAATTTTTAATAGTGTATGGAATAGTCGTCATTTATCAGTATTGTTTAGGGAAATACAACATATCTGAAGTATTTATGGAACAAACAGGTTCTAATTACCAAAAGATTAGTGGAAACGATGGTATTAGTAAATTTTTATATTAATATAATGCCTGTTACCGTTGCAATTGTTTAACGCACTGCTGTGATATGTTTTTAAGTAGGTAATTCCCTAAAAACTGGATGCAAGTAAGCCGATGAATAGTCTTACAGCGGATCATCTTGAGGTAGTTTCGAGTATAAACAGATTTTGTGTAGTACAAGAGTCTTACAGAGCATTTTTATTCCTGTTGCATATAAATACATGAAAGGAACCAATTTCATGAAACAAGTGCACTAAAGTAAAAATCTACTTACATTTCAACCTTTGTGATAAAACTTAATTAAAAGTCTATTTTTGGTACAAAATCTATTTCATTAGAAAAAAAACAACTTACCAAATAACATCCAAATACCATAACGAACCCAACTAAACCATGAAAGTTGAGAAAGTAGTAGTAAATTTAGAGATAATGTCAAACAAGGGAGCAGCGGGACAAGTGGAACCTGTTAAGAATGAATAACATTTTTCTACTACTTACGTATTTCTAAAATATGCGTATATATATAAGTATATATGTACATTCGAACCTATGAAACTCGTCATATCAATCTTCATAATGATAGATAGTACATAAAGGTTTCTTAACACTTCCTAATGCAGACATATATTCACCAAATACCTTACAATGGTTTTGTAAAGTGTCTATAAATTTCTAAATAAATTTAAATTATACCAAGAATGAAACACTTAGATAACATACTTCATTCTAACTAAGGGATTTAGTGTTTATAATTTGAATATGCGTAGAACATACAACAATACCATATATTAGTAATATCGTGTAATTTTGATATGTATTAATACAGTTATTTCTAAGTAGATTGGTGATAGAACGTTCTTTGTCAAACCTAACGGTATTTATTTGTTATTAGTTGGCATCTTGATACATCTTATGATAGGAGCAAATGGTTTGTTACCAGCTTTATACATAAGAAACAAACTCAGAGTGTTATTTTATAACTCCAAATATACTTAAACCTTTAAATCATATAAATATTTGAAGTAACAATAAATTAATTAAAACTTTCAAGTAATAAATACTGAACAAATTATCTTTAGAACGTTGTTTCATATGCTCCGGTTATTTAATAAATATTGGTTTCATGCTACTGGAATATACACTAATAACACCTTAAATGTTCTACCTAATCCATATAATGATAATCCAGATTTTATTATTTTTAATAGTGAAATAATCATAGCAATTGTAGGCAATCTTCATCTGAATAGAATTACTCACCTACATTTTTATGCAATCACGTTCATTAGTGCACAGTTGTGCTTCACTTAATTCTACCGTTGTAATAAGTCATTAAATATGTATTAAACAAGAAAATCCCGTTATTCAAAATGTGTAGATTTTTGTTTACTACATGTTATGCAAGTGATGATAATAAGGTAATAGATGTAGTTTACGCATACTATTTATCATGTGAAAGAACTCCCTGTCGATTAAATTATGAAAGTACAGATAAGTGAAGCATTATAATCATAGGTAAGTAACAATAAACATCTTTTCAGATAAACAAAATCAGCTTTTGGAATATCAGCATTAGAATTTTACTATAAAGTCATCCAGACCGATAGCATTTTATGCTAAATCAGACAGCAGATTTGTTCGTTCTGATTAGCAGAATAACCATCAAACTAAGAAACAAAATTATTATTCTAAAACGTTAGTTAGTTCGCAATGGAAATCATTTTCAATGTTTCAATTTAAATAACGGAAAGTGTTTTGTTTAAAAGTGACAAGCAACAGGTAAAACTTACTCGATACGCATTACTATCAGTTGACTTGTATTGTTCTATTAGACTGATGCAAACGACACAAAGTATAAGTAGAATAATAAGTATGGTAACCGCAATAATTCTCATAAATGACACTATTCTATCATTTCCCCCGAAACTCAGACATAAAGCCAATACACAACTCAAAATAACATAGATGGCCATTATAAGAACAACCAAATCACCAGGAAGACCAGAGTTGACAAATTTTAGCATGTGATCAGATAAACGAAAACCAATATATTCTTTCACAAATCCAGGTTTCCCAATACGTTGCGCGTAATATTGTACATTTGGGTTCTTTGATGCAATAAAATATTCAAACAGAAACCAATATAAATATATTGTTGGACACATATACATATCGTCAATGTAATCTTTGAATTTTACAGTCAACAAACTAACTTTATAACGAAATATTCTATCATTGGTTTTATATTCCACAAGGACAATTTTTCCGAAGATATAACTAATATCATTTATTTCGACAAAACTATAACTTAGATTTGCAGAATACATTCCATACTCCACTTATTTTACAAAACTTATTCTTCTCGTTAATATATTTGGTACACAACTAGCTATAAAATTCAGGATAGGTTTTCTTCTATTTGAAACTCATCAGCTGAGTTTGATTGTATCTTAGTGTTAACATTAGCAATAAGATTCAAGTTGTATATCTCAAACGCCTTACGTGTTATCCATAGAGCTATTGAATCCAGATGGCTACTACTTCTTTTAACTGATGTGAATATATTAGTGAATGCTCGTAATTTTCCGTTATTGATAAAAATAACTGTTAGTGATCAGACACTGTTGTAATATTTGTATTCTGTCCAGATTACTGGGATGTACAATAGCGTAATATGATTTGTGGCAACACGGACTTTAAAATTACAATCCTGAATAATAACAACAGCAGGTTATAAGAGCTTAAATGGTTTAGTTTGTTTAATCTGGTTAGCGTATTTTAGCAAGCATGTGTTTTCCGGGATGGGAATGCTAACCCCATAACCAACCCTCCTCCTTTACCTGGGCTTGGAATCGGTAGTAACACTAGAACAGATAAAGGCGTTTGACTGTGTAGACAGGTGGACATTATGGAAACATCCTCAGTACTAATGCGTACCAGTGAAACTCGTCAGCATCATCTGGGATTCTTACGACGGACTACAGTTCGAAATCGTGCATGGAGGACAGCTGATAGATGCATTCTTTGTGAGAACCGGTGTCAGACAAGGCTGCCTCTTCTCACCTTCTCTCTTCCTTCTAGTGGTTGAACGGATCATGAAAACCTCCACATTTGAGGGGATGCACGGAATACAGTGAACAATTAGGATGCGACTTGATAATTTAAACTTCGTGGATGATCTAGCTCATCTATCCAATACACGCCAACAAATGCAAGTGAAGACAACCAACGTAACGGCAACTTCAGCATCAGTAAGCCTGAACATACATGAACAAAAGGGCAATATCATTAAATACGACAACACAGGGGGCACCAACCCGATTGAACTTAATGGAGAGACTCTGGGAGAAGTGGAATACTTTCACAGACTTGGGAAGCATCATCGATGAACAATGAGGAACCGACGCATATATAAAGGCAAGGGCAGCATTCCTACAGTTGAAAAACATATGGGACTCCAAACAACTGTCAACCAACCTCAAAGTCAGACTCTTCAATTCAAACGTCAAGACAGTTCTGCTGTATGGAGCTGAAACGTGGTAAACTACTTCAAACATCCTCAGAAGTGTACAAGTATTATAAACAACTGTATACGCTAGATACTGAATGTCAGCAACAGCCTACTATAGGAGAGAACAAACAAACTTCAAGCCGATAAAAAAATCAGGAAAGGACGTTGGAAATGGATAAGGACATGCATTGTGGAAATCATCATACTGCATCACGAGACAAACATTAACTTGGAATCGTGTTGGTAAAGAGAAAAGTGGAAGGTCGAAGATCACACTACGTTGAGAATTGGAAGCAGATATTAAAACGATGAACAGCACAGGAAACGGGTGGAAAGGATTGTTCATGATAGAGTTGAATGGAGAATACTGGTTAGCCGCCTATGCTCATCTGGGAGGGGTGACGGGCGTAAGTAAGCAAATAAGTTACAAGAACTTACTAAAACCATTTTTATTTGGTATAAAACGTCAAAATGTTTTCTGAGATAATATTTTTGTTAACTGATTGCTAGTTGATTAGCGAACCTACTAGTTCATGTAAGTGCTTACCTGATAAGTTCCACCAACATGTTCAAATTTATTCAGAAATTGTGGATTATTTGTTTGACATCGATAACGTACGTTTATAACACTTAGAACATTAATACAACAGGCAATCAATGTGCCTAAACTTAAAAATCCTGCCAAACTTTGTACAGTAAATATCGTACTGATCGAACCTGAGAAGATTGCAATAAATATTATAGTGAGGAATGGCCTCTAATTGAAACAGAAAACAAAGAAGTTTAAAATAGGTGAATATCATTGCTTAATAAACGTAGTAAACTTAAACTGGATACAAGCCTGATTGGGCATACCAGTTATCATGAAATAAGTTCATAAATTATTAATAGATAATATAATTTAGGTTACATGTTTTATAAGTACGTCGTATATAATACAAATAACAGACCTAAATTATTGCTACCTTAATTTTACGGAACTAGGGATACATTTCGTTTCCTTTATTAACTTGAAAATAGCCAGAACAATTAATTGCACAGAATAAAATGAATTCATTTTGTTTTGCTTGGTTCACCTCAGTTACATGCAGCCTATAATATTACGTAATCGAAATATAAACAAAATGCGACATAAAACCATTATTTGATTGGAATTTGTATGGAAAATGTTTCAGTATACTGGGAAAGAAAATTTAACCCAAATAAAGCTTAATGGGATTAATGGAAATGGCAATTCTATGCATAAAGTGCAAAAGAACACTTCAGAGAATCGACTAATACGGTGAAAAAGAATTATGGAACAGTAATTAAGTAACTATGCAACGAATATACAAAGGTAAGTTGATACTGCATGAGTTAAACTAAATATGAAACGTGATATGATAATACACTGCAATGAATCAAATCTTGGAAATGGAAGAAATAATGCAATAAAAATTTTGGTTATCAAAAACGGCGAACTTAAGTTAATCATGTTATAGAACTGGTACAATGAAATCAAAAATAAGTTGCCAAGTTGAGGGAAGATTGACAACTGTTTTCTTGTGAGTAAACAAATTCTGTTCACACTGTTAACAGCAATAGCCTTAGTTACATTTGATGGCTTTAAGCTGTTAGCCTATGAAACACCTTGAGGAACTTCAGAATATCTAATCCATGCCATGTATCGCTGAGGTTCTCGGAAAAGTTAAAGTTCACATACTCTATAAACGAAGTCTTCAGTAGGCATTTCTTTCAGTTCTACAAATACAAGTGCTTATACAGATAAACAAATATGATAAGGCAGTCGCGGTAACGTTAAAAAGAAACCAGTCGGTCACAGTTTGTTTAAACGAGAATGTTGTTTTGTACCTTTCAGTTAATATTGCTGCAAAGTATGTTTTTGTGATCGTCGCAACTAGTCTTCTTCTAATTGTCGTTGATGCATCATTTCAGCATTCTCGATAACGTTCCATTATTGCATTATATAATCATTTAATCTTTTTAACCGGTGTTCTTAAATTATATTTTTCATCGTTTACTTTGAACATTGACTTCAAACTTAAAACTTTATTTGCAAGTTTACATTTAAATTCTAACCAACTTTATTTTCATCAGTAAGTTTAGCTGTACTTAAAAATTGAATTTCGTAATGATACAGAATGTATCCAATTGATAAGAATGAAATGAATTTAAACTATTTTGTTAAACGTGTTATTCTCGCCTTCTTCGAAAGTTATTTTGCAAAAATGATGATTTTAAAGAAACTCTCTGTGTTACTACCATCAAAAATCAAAACAATCAACATTCAATGAAAATTTCCTTAATTTGAGAAATAAAATGTATCTAAATTGTTTATGTGGAATCACAATGTTATTGGGAAGTATTCTACTCTCTAAGATCCCTCTAAATAACTTTAATCAATAATTGTGACTACATCTGCAATATCTAATTATCTGTATAGGCATACATGGGTATAAATTGTTATAATATTTAGTTTATTTGAAAAATGTTTAACCTTATAACCTATTGGTTAGGGAATGTTTGGCATTTTATCCGGTCAAGTAATTCATAATAACCTTGTGCAAATAGTTAAACTGATACATATATGAAATATGTAAATTGACTTATCTTGTAATCTGTGCATTGTATTTCTTACCTACTTACGTTAAACTTAGAATTTGTAAATAGTTATCTCTGACAGACAACATTTCTGTAACCATGAGTATCAATCTCACTACTCTCATAAAGAAAAGTAACCAATAGAGACATAGTCGTTAATATCATAGGAAACCATACTTCTAGGTACTGTGATTAAAATATTTATTGCCATCAAATAAGGTAAAATTGTCCCGATCTCATTTATTAGTTAGTACTATGAGCAAAAGTATGATGTCGCTCAATGTTTTATTGTTCATTTATATATATTTTGATCTACATTGCAACACAACTTATAATTTTTAATCTAAGTATTTTCTACAGGATAGAATGAAAACAGAAGTAATGAGGTTTTGTTTCATAGGGATGCTACACACACTTAGACTACGTATGAATATCATGGGAAACTCCCATTTAATTAATTGAGAAACAGTTCGACAATTTTTGCATATAGATTAGATTGAAGAATTACTTTGAAAGGCACGCAGACTTTGGAAAATGCGTTTGGAATAAAACCATCACGAGCCATAGCTAAACAGATGTTTGTGCAAGCCAACATTGGTGAAATCATACTAGTAATCAATCCAATTGAAAATCCACTACCAGCTATACAAAATATGATTATTCTTCCGATTTTTGCTCCAGAAGAGTTTTGATTGTATCTCAGTGCATTTAAAAATGCATTTTCTGTGTCTACATAAAACCACGGATAATATAATGCCAGTGCTATTGCAGATACAGTAGTTACGAGTCCCACAATGAGTATACTGGTTACATTTGCAATAGGTAAGCTGTAAACAGGACGTTTAACTTCCTGTGCACGTGATGACGGCACACTTGATCTAATGAATGCATTGAAACAAATGGTTGATGCTTTAACCAAACCCAAAATTCCGTATGGTAGGAAATAATGAGTATTTGTCGTGATCGCAGGAGATATAATTGCAAAGTGTTCTGATTTGGCGTGAACAAACATATATATAGTCGCTAGTAATAATATCCCAACATTAATCCCACTTGTAATTACAGTTAAAGCTACACTTTTGCGTAATCCAAAGCAACAACAAATTGCCAGAATAAGAATCAGGAGCATACTCATTAAATCAGGATATTCCGACAATATTCCATTTGGTGATGATAACCTGTTATAACACATGTTTAAGTTAAAATACGAAAACAAATAATTCTAAATAACTAAATAATAATTTTTTTGGCTTAAAATTACTGCATGTAATTTGTATTGTGAACTTACTGCATATGAACAGTTCTTCTTACCAAATCGACAAGTGTTTATGTTGGACAGCTTCTTGAAATTTCAGTGAAGCCTGCAGATTCTCCCGGGTTCACGGATTCGATGAGTTGTTTCATACAAAGATATAAATACCTTTAATCAATTTGTACATATTTTATATACCGGATAAAATATTCCTTCTTGTTTCATTCTGATTGTAATTTACTGATTGAGGGGATTCTAAGTGAGTTGAAGTTAGTACGCATTATCATCAATAGTCGAGTACGACATCAAATTATACATGATTGAACCTTATTACAAGTATTGATGATCTGGCTTTTGATTTATTGATTACTAGCCAATCTAAAGCGATTGATAATCTTCACATTTATGGTTTCGTTTTATCTAATAAATTTCTAAACTTTTTTAAAACTATGTCAATTCACACTAAATGATACCAAATTATAGAGAACGTCCTATAAAACATGAATGGCTTAGATAAACCCAGTAAGGTGTAGAAAATTTGTTTACAAAATACAAATCAGCATGTTTTGAAAACCTTGTGATTAAACTAAAAACTCTGAATGTAGGTATTAGTTTCGATAATCAACGTCATAATGATAGAACCTCCTACAGCCACGGTTACTAAGTCACCAGAAAATACTTTTATGAAGTTGAGTTCTATGACCAGAGTAGTTTAAACTTTTCGCATTCATTGTCATTCTACAAGAATTTAATATGGGAAACTTTTAATGAAAGTTTAACCCAAAAATATTCACGATATTAGTCACTAGGCGTAAGCATCTCTGTCTTGTATGAGGTATGTAGCTGTGGAAATAACGCAGTGATAGGAGTCGTAGAGTATGAAATTGAACGACATGATTTCAAATACACCAAAGTGTATCAGTTTTATCAAACTGTTAGTTCGTCTTTCTTAAACTTGTCAAATAATATATAACACGGATCATGCAAGATTTATCAAAAGAGGCATATAACCACTTAACATCAACACTGAACAATAAGTAGAATAGCATCTTGGTAAAGTTAATTGTAAGCAGTTTTTGGCGATATTAATAAACACCAAATATGAATTGCACATTCGAAGACTATTAATACTTTAGTATATCGGATTCCTTTTATGTTGGGTAGAGCCAAAAAACCCCTTGCAACAAGTTCAGAAAGGCGTAGAAATCAATAGAGAAAATTGTGTCCAATCAGCACGCAGATAGCTTTTACCAGAAAATTCTAGACCAATGAGAAGTCACGTGATGTATCTCTGATTGGACAGTTATCTTACTACTACTGTGTCTAGTAGGATGTAGAAATCTCTAGAAGCCTGAAGGACATTTGTGATATTATAAATATTCTAGTTTTTGTACATAATTGACACCTTGCAGTAAAGAGTTATTTTGCCGTATTTCGTGTCTTCTCTCTCGTGTTCACGTTGAAGCGTAATTTTAGCCTGGGGGTCGAGTCAAAGCTTAGGAGTCAAATCAAGCGGTCCATTTAGACGAGATTGATAATTGACGACAGAGATTTCGCAGTCGAATAAGAATCCAAACCACGCGTCACAACATTTTACATCATATTTAACTGTGTTGTTCTTTAAGCTAAACAGGCTATTAGTGGATATCTCATTGCCATCTCAAGCAAAGTAACCAGATATAGATAACTTTATAAACACTAAATAACATCATTTTGACTGCTTGTCCCAAAAAGTAACTACGAAGCTAAATTGTCATAATAAAATTATTATCGAAGCCAGAAATTGTTTCACTCTAGCACAAATAAACAAAGTACTCCTGAAAGTGCCTATTTAAATGATGAAATCTTTTAATTATTTCAGTTTACAAGACAATATTATCACTTCGTTACCAAATTACTTTGATCAGATGTATCACTTGTATGATAAACGATATCATCTGCGAAAAGACCTAACTAATTAAATCGGATATACTTTATGAGTTTTCGGTCATGTAGGTAGATCACAGTTAAAAGACAAGATAACCTTCTTTAAATAAAATTTCTATCGAAAAGTTCTAAGGCTTCACGGTACTTATCATCACGGTAGGGTAATAATCAATCGACGTTTAAATAAGTACAGTTGTACTTTATCACAAGCAATTTGTGACACTTCGGTAATTGAATCAAACAATTTCATTTGTAAAGATAAATTAAAGAACGTAAAATCATTTTGTGCTTTATTTCAATTCAAATGTTTAAAAACAGTGAAATCTTCACATCTTTGTCATACAAACTAAAAAAGACAATAACACTACACAAACGTCACCTAAGACATAAACTTACTCCACATCATAGCATCATGTTATGATGAAATGAAATATAATAATGATTAAGAAAAGTAACAATAATTCGTTACTAAGTGATTATTTTACCTATGACTCAAAACTAATAAAAGTTACGTGTATGAAATTCTCACCAACTAACTAATCACTTCTAATCAATTAGTATTGAGACAATGATCTAATTTTGTTTTCATTCTGTATTTAATTGATCTGTTTACGTTGTTTGGTTACAATGGATACTTGTCTACTACAATGTAAGAACTAGCAATTAACTACATTATTTAATAACGATCTTCCTATTCACTAGTTATAAATCGTTCATTTATTAATTTCTTTTTTTACGAAGATTTAGTTTATGTGACTAACAATTAATGTGGAATTATAAAGACAATTTAACTGTTACTCAGGACTTGCATAAAATTTTCAATATTTGATAGGCTTGACAACTAATCCAAATAACTTTATGCCAACTTCTTTGAAGTTCATTTCATTAAAAATGTTTGTATATGGTTGTGCCATCAATCAAACTTCAGTTAGACATAGGTTCACTCAAGTGTCAAAATATCATCGATAATTCCGATGAAACACTTTTTTAGCTTTAAAAATTAAAATATGTAACAAATGTGTGACGTTTAGTAGAATAAGCTGATGTTTCTCTTCTTTTATTATTACCACTGATCTAAAGGTTGTCTGAATTTTGTTTAATCTCAGTCCTAATGAAATTTTTTTTAACTAATTTCCACTGTAACTAGGCAAAATTTAAGTTTACTTTAAGATAACAGACCTTTTAGGAATGTGACAACAAGAAGTAAGTTGAATCGATATTAAAGTGCCATTAATTCTTACTGATTTCGCTTCTTGCATGACAAAGTGCATAGGTCTCCCAATCGCCTCTTTTCAACATCTTAATGTGCCACGACAAACTTCGCTGTTTTAATAAACTAATCAGGTTTGCTGACTGTATGTACTTGCATGCTTACACACGATCCTTCAATCTGTCAGTAAATCTCAGGAATAAAGTACCACCACAGCGGTTTACACATTTTCTTCAGCCTTCTCCTCTATAGTATGGAGATACAATGTGACATTATTAATCAAATAAATTCAGTGTTGTTAAGCGATTTTTCGGAAGACAGCTTAGGACTTTTAGTCTTAGCTCATTGTTTTAACGCATTTTAATGTGTTTTGTAGAGTTTACCAGCTAATTGCATCTGAAACAGAAATTTTATTGAAATTTAGCATATCGCAGCAACTTTTGCTGTAACCAAACGTATGATGTTAAGTAAAGAAGTCATCATTATTTTTAGCAATGTAAGAAAACATCAGATAGATGTTTTGAAATGTTTCGCACTTATCAGCCCTACTTCGATAAATGATTTAGACTGTCCTAAAGCTTTTATCTATGGATAATGAGTGTAGGACCTACTATTCTTTTATATTTTTTCTATGGTTGTTGTTATCTTCTTACCAACCGTTATAACAGGATTTATAAACCTCGTGATTTAAACCAGAGAGTTCTATAATTTCCGAAGGTGACATCAGTGTGCACCAACAAAAGCAAACCATTTAAGACGAAATATCTACTTATGATATTATCAGCAGCGAATTAACCGAACTCAGAGAAAATTGTTTTCCAAGTTTAAATGTGTTAGGTCGGACCACAAATAAGTGTAACAAACTTTCAGAACTGTGTTTACGAACACTATTTCATTTATTCGAACTTTCTGTAATGTAAACATTTTGTTTCCATTATTGTTACGCTCCGCTTGCCCTATTCTCCCGTTTAGCATAATTACTGTTATTATATTGTCTGTTGTTATGGACTACAGTCAATTAGTTGTGTACAAGTTGTTCCTATTCACTACCACTGTTTCCCTCGTTTTGTATTCATGCTAATTTTCTAATTGGTTTGTTGTGTGGTCTGGAATTATGTATATATAAATGAATGCTTGAAATATAATATGATTCTGTCTGGCTGACCTATTGGCTCGCATTCTTCTTATTTCCGTTTGGGACTAAGTGGTCAGAGGACAGGCGCGCAATAACCAACTAGGCACCAGTTATTGGCACTCGGCCAACCCAATCACTCAATTTCTTACGACATAACAAAATGGTAAACTGAATCTTATTTGTGGAAAACTATCACAAAAATAACTGTAACATTCTATGGAAATAAGTAACAAATGAACGATTATATTTAGTCGTTATTTTCTCTTCAAATTAAAAGTTACTGTTCTATCTCTAACTTGTGTTAATTCCCTTGACAACAAACTGTACTTCCATAATTCAAAACATAGAGGAGAATAAAGTTTCAAGTGTATCTCCTGGCCTACTACATGCAGTACCACGACAACAAATCATAATCCCAAGCATATTTTAGCCATCTTTACTGATGTGATCCAAATTACGCATGCTGATTAATTAATCTTAATAGTAAATGACTGATAGAATTTCAAACTATTCATCATTACTATACAGCATAACAAACTTGTTTCATGTAAAACAAAACACCCCATGATATTATGAACGTTCTACATGTACTTTGCAGTTTTATGTTATAGCGTTATATACCTCTTTTTATCTTTTATTTTGAAATTAGCGGTAAGATCCCGATGACGAAGTTATCGAAAACATTTGCTCTCTCAAGCATTTCTTAATTCTAATAGTGTGAATCGTCTTGGATTATTGTAGAATTCATTTACTCATTTCTTTTAGTAGCGTCCACTATATTCTGATATGAAAGTACCTTCAAGAGCTGAGAATAGAGTGATCCAAGACACTCAAGAGTTGATTACTTCAATAGTTCAAGGTTAAATAAATGAATTCTTAACAATTTCGAAACTGAATCTATGAGTTCTTCTGACTAAAATTACATCCAATAAAGGATATACCGATATAAATAACCGATAGAACAGACATCTGTAATTCATTTGTTTAATCCAGCTCTGTTTAACTTTAAATGTATGTAAACTAGATCAGCAACCCAAAATAAAAGCACTGATACACTGCATCAGAACTTGTGCTCTCCTAGGATTATTTAGGAAAACATTGGTTAGTATTAATACTAAAAATAAGTAATTTAGTCTGATTTACACTAAGAACCTTAATCAAGTTGACTAAGGTGATGTTTTCAAACAACCTGACAGAATTAATGTTTCACAAACAAACATCAATAGACACAAATTACCTACATTTATGTACAATCACTGATATGATATAAAATTTATCTCTTCGCTTTTAACTATATGGCTAATAGTAATCTACTGTCATCCATAAGGTCATCTAAACGCTAATTAATGTTAAGTTGACACGGGACAATTAACATTTTAGTTATGTAACATGAATAGTTTAGTGATGACACCTCTAACTAATATGCAGTGACGTAGATTCATACCAATTAGATAATAGCAGCTATCTAGTGTTTGTTGTTTTGACTTAAGAAATACACTTGAAAAATAGGTGTTGATTTACGAAGGATACTATTTAACACAGAGTTAAGCATATCTAAATAAATTTCACAACTAGATTAAGTGACTTATTTAGGTAACCAGAGGGAAGAGTGAATAGCTCAAAATTGTGACCTGGATGATGAAGTCATTAAATATGGATTTTGTCTACTGAATGTCATGATAAATTTTATCTCATCTTATTTATCTCATCATATTTAAAGGCATAAACTTAGGAGAACTGTAAAACTCTGTGCTATAGTGACCGAGACAGCTCTAAGCCTCAGAAACTGTGATATTCTCTCTTTCGACCATCGCAAATCTGCGATCATTTACCTTCTTAGTAAATTTGTGAGACATATTGCGTAAACAGTGTTTAAATATAATTAAAGACTGTTCGAAGAGAATTTTCACTAACCGATATTATTTAGGAGACTAATATAAATAACAAGACAAGTGAATATACCATGAATTCTTCAATGGTATGTTCTTTTAACTGATTTGATTATGTAAAGCACGGCAATATAATTAGTCATGATCTAGCCATTAATCACATCTGTAACAGTATTCTGTAAACTGGATTACTTGTTCGAATTGACTAACCTTTGTTGCCATTAGTTCACAACTCAGACATTTAACTACTCAAGTCGCAGGCTGTTTTACTGAAACTCTGACAGGTGTGCCCACCAAAGGGATTCTTGGTTTAATGTGGTACAAATTGCTTAAATAATTCTAAATCAAACGTTAACAACACAGTGATGAATAGAAACAATAGGTAAGTGATTTCACAGTGTTATAACATTTACAATTTATTTCCCAACTTATAATACTTGTGTGTAGTAAATGTACTCCTGAACATTTAGTTATCTGATAGATATTTCCAACTTTATTTTACATTCCCTATGTTAATTAATAGATTATTTACCTTCCAAATGTATGTACCATCCAGGTACTAGTTGCATTTCCTGTAAATATATCCACAATGTTACTCCAACCACGTGCAAAAAGCGACAAACTTAGTATATAATCCAAAACTGTTGACCAAGCAGTTATGAATGCTGGTAATTCACCCAAAATGCTATATGTATGTGCGTAGTATGAAATATCCTGTTTAAAATCAAATCAGTAGAAATATTCTCATAAAACCTTTAAGTTAAAGACTGTTGAAGAAAAAGAAATGGATTTTAAATCATAATTTCATTAACGTTATACTATTTTAATCAAGAAAATAATATTTACTGTTCTGAAGTTCATCAGTTTGATGTCTGTACGTAGATAACTCTGATTATAAGCCTTCATAAATCTCATTTAAAATAAAATAGTTTTCTCTGCAATGCATTTTACGTTGATAATGGGTTTTAACATTGACTAACCAACATGATGTTTGTCTTATCTTTATTTGTGTTGATCGAATCTTACCGAACCAACTTACATTGTGGATACCAGTCTAAGTAACTCAAAATCATATCCACTATATTACAGTTAAGTATTTGGTAAGCATAAGTTTTCATTTAGTTCGTGCTTGTCGGAAGATAAGAATCCATGCCTACACGATTCCAAGTACGTCTTACTTATGAGCACCAGCTAGTATAAAACTTAGGTCCAGAAACTCCTACTAATCACCTTCAAAATCACCTCCCATTTTCATTTCTGAAAGGATTTCTTACTAGTAAATTGTCTACATGCATATTAGTCATTATACTGGTTCCGAAGTAGTGAATTCTTATTCATACATCCAGCATTTAAGTGAATATTGGTGATCTGAGTATGATAACATTGATAGATTAACTAGGCTATCAATTACTTTTTAATAGTTCCTTGTTCATTATCTTTTATGATTATTATTCTCTAAAACTATTAAAAGTTCTTAGCAAAGCACAAAAGAACACTGATTCATGTTTTAGTTTTTTTATTCCTACCTATTAGACACAATATGAAGAACCCAAGAAAAGAAAATAATTAGGAACTCAATCATTAAACTCATCTAGGAAAAAGCAGCATCTTTATAGAGATACTTGTTTTAATAATTAAATTGGAATTACCTCTGAATCATCTTTAGTATGACTTATAAGAACTTAGACATGAGATATTCTCAAACAGTGAAAGTTATGAAATCAACAGAAAAGAACTTTTAATTATTTCTGTATAGTTTAAATTAGTATAGTGACTTACTTTTGGAATGTAACATGCTAGTTCCGAGTATATTAGTGAATTTAGTATAGCCACAATAGTAGCTACAATATATGCAAGAAACGTACTAGGTCCAGTTTGTGTACTCATTGCGGTACCAGTAGACATGTAAATACCTCCATCTAATAGACATGCTGAAATTTAAAATACCAGTAGATTTAAGAAAATGTAGTGACTAAAATTAAATAGTTTAGCAAGTTGGCTTGAAATTATTGACACATGGCTGATTAGAAATTGTTCTCATTTATTAAAGTCGTCTATACTATGATCCTATAATAATGGTAAAACAACTGAATATTCTTTACTAAATACGCATTTGAAATGAAACCTAATACACAACAGTTTTATGTTGGTATTTTTTTGTAACGAGCGTTTCTCTGTAAAAATGTGGGGTAAAATTTTAACAGTACTAACTCATTAACATGAAGCTAGCATATACTGTCATGGTATAAATTACAAATTTCAATCAATTCCCCATTGCTTTTTAGCTAAAATCTTAAGGTATGGCTATGATACACAACATTTACAGTGAACCGGATCAAATTATTACTTAAACTAATTGGATCACTATTGATAATTGAATAAAAGAATTGGAACCTTTGTCTGTTCGTAGATCAATAGTTCCCGAATGAAAATAAAAAATCTTTTAGAATAAAATTAGTTATCGATAGTCAGAATAGTGGATAAAACAAAACAAAGCAATACAGGATTTGAGAAAAAAATAGTAATCTATGAATATAACTTGAACGGAATACGTATAGATTTATTGATCCTCTAACAAATCTGATCCATTAACCAGAACTGTAAGAATTTCTGTCAACATAATTAATCGGTTAATATAATTCAAAATGGAAAACAAAAGGTTTTGACTAGTTACCATGTCAATTACATAGTATTTGTTCTCATAGAAAGGTTTAGTAAATCTTCTATCAGTTATAATAAATTTAATCAAAAATGTGGCTAAATGTGTCTTTTTATAGGATGATAGGAGCGTTTCCAGATAGTATGCATATCGTTATAGAAAATATAAGTGACCTGACATTAACATATCACTAAATTTGCTTGGTAGTACTTGTAAACATAAGCTGTAGTATCTTTCATTAGTAATTTCATAAGTGTCATTTTATTTAAATAACGTATTACTAGAAGTATTAATAAAAGAGTATGCAGAATTGAATGCAAGTTAACAGATAGGTTCCTATGAAATCAATGGAAATATACAAATTCATCCTACTACCAATTCGCCCATTGCACAAACGTGACTGTCTGGACTCGGTAGTCTAGTGGTGTACAGCAGTGGCGTATGACACGAAACGGACTGTGTTCAAATCCCACTGTGAACATCAACATTGGGATGCAGATACATCCAGCCGATGAGTCCGAAATAGGACGAAACGCACGTCCTGGATTCCACTTGCCAGTCACAAAACAAATTAAATGATACTTGTGAATAATCGCTATATCGAGGCAATCCGCTCAGGATGCACATATGGCAACAGTGACTTACCAGCTTCAGTCTATAACAAATCAATGGGAATATACAAATTCATCCTATTATGAATAGTTCTCTTTTTAATTGAAAGAGGATGAGAAATAAAATATAGGCCATTGTGACAATATAAAATGTCTACTTAGCCCAACAATTTCTATTATCATGGAAATTTATAAAAAAACATCTGAATATGAATCACACTAGCAATCGTAACCTGAATAAGCTGTTAGTATCTCATTGTCGACTTATTTTTAAATTATTCTCTTCTTATTAATTCAGAACATTAAATTAAGGATGATTGATTTCATGCATATCAACTAATAAAAGCGAGTCACAAGCTCATTTGATTCTACATTCAGATTATTTCTTAACAGCATATATTATCAAGACATCTTTGTTGTATTTGTTATAATATCCATAGGGGCTTATTCACCTTTCGAAATTTATAACTTATACAACTGACTATACATCAAACACACTTTCAATATTCATAGTAATTATTCATTAAAACTGGGAAATTGTAATAACAACTAACTTATTCTAGTATCCAGTTAAAATTACAATAAAAATCAATTTCTAATCATTTTTCAATGAACAATTACAGTTATTAATGTGTTAAATAGTTAATCTGTCTGTCTCTATACAATTGTAAAATATACTTTTAGAAATCTAGGATATTATTATTTCATTGCATTCCTTAACTTTGAATTACAATATTGCAATGAGTTTAATAAAACAATAAAACAATTGACGTATCTCATAAGTCTACTTTCTTTTACTTAAAAATTCAGAGTAATAAGATTGACATGAGAGAAAAAAAATCGTCACATTAGTCATGGGATTACAATTTCTGCTTTATTTTGTTGTTATTAGATTACATTTTAAAAGCATCATATATTACTTGTTACTTTAATGTCATTTATTGTATACTTGCATTTTTGTTTCATTATTGCAACAGTTAGAATTAGTACATTACGTTGGTTAATACACGATTACATTATTAGAAAGTACCGCTTTAGTTATTGTAGCTTATTATTATTTTAATAAAATATACTCATTGAAAATAATAAATTTTGTTTTAAGTTTTAAAAAAATGATTTTAGTACTTGTTTAACTGAACATCTTTCCACCGGCCCCATCATCAGATAAACAAAAAGAGTACTCATTAGGTCTTGAAACATTACTAAATAAGATGAAAAAGTAATATCACTGTAGATGTTTCTAAATGAATATTTAATTAATAATCAACAGTTAGTCATGTCTAACGTATTATTTCATAGATCAATTTCAGCTGGATAACCATAAAAATCCATTAAGTACTAAACAGTTGTTTCTTCCTAGCATACAACTCATCGGCAGTGCATATCTACGCTTCACAAGAGATTAAAAATAAGACATTCAGGTTTTGCTTCAGGTGCTCAATCCTTAGACAACTGAGTCAACTTTCAATGGTTTACACTTCTAAATGTATCAATCATCGGTCAAAAGTAATTACCATAAACCCAACATAGTTGAAATCCTCTGACCATGTCTTTTCTAGTATTTCTTAGATTTTAGTGGTTATCCAACAAAAATCAATCTATTATAAGAAACATCAAATTCAACAATTTCTACAATACTTAATATGAATTATATAGAGGGTAAAGTTGCTTAAGTCATACCACTTGAATTTTGAACGAACTATAAGCGCAATAACACATACAACGATAATAACATATATATCTAAGTGAGCAAAGTAGGCCTACGTAGAAATGTCAGATGTCAACAAGTGTCGTTATAAATCTTGTCAAAAAGTAAGTAAAATTCAACTTTCTTATAACATTCTATATATGTTTGGTAGTTATTCTTGTAAGTAAAGCATTGATAACATTATGTTCGTTGTTAAATATAAATTCAGTAGAGTCTATATAATCGTTTGGTAGAAATAAAATCCTATTTAATTTATTCAATGTTACTTACGTTAACTTTTAAATTTATTTTGCGCTGAGCTTTAAATCGTACCGAGACAAAATTCCTAAATCGTATTAGTACGATTTAGGAAATAGCTTCTTGTTTATGTTTTTATTTATAGCCCATAATTATGGCAAAGCAGACAAAGCGAATTTATAATAAGTGGAAACAAGAAGTTATGAACTAATCATTGACTAAGTTATCGGAAGGAGTCATTTGGATCAATGAAGCTCACAGAAAGTATAAAATTCCTAAACCAACATTATGGCACCATTTTAAAGGATTGAATAAGCGGGTGAAATTCGGAAGATCTAAGGATCTTACTAAACACATTGAGAAAGAATTGGTTGGACATGTTTTAAACTTAAAATCAAAGTTTTTCGGGGTTACTGGAACTGATCTAAGAAAACTTGCATATCAGTTGGTTATCAACAAACCTGAGAAACACGGTTAAAAAAACCACTGCCTCATGGTTGTTAGGAATTGCATACTCCAAATCAGTACGCATGGAAATCGCTTTTAATGGTTTTAAGTTTGGAGGCATTTGGCCATGCAATAAACATCTATTTAATTATGATTTTTGCACTCCTACACTTTCAACTGAAGACTCGTTACTTACTCCTCCGTTTGAGGTTAATAATCAAGAACAGCTTTCAACGGTGGCTGTAAAAAAAGTAAAGAGGTGTACGAGAAAAAAAGAAAGGTGTATGTGGAGGAAAGGGAAACGTCTATAGACCAGATAAAACTGCAGTTAAATATTTTATCACCTATTCCAATAATAAACAAAGTCCAAAACTTCGGTGAATGCTCAACTTCATCTGTTGAAATAACGTCAGCGCAGAATAAAGAAAACATAAAAAATGCATTAATTGAAAGAAATGCAGTAATTAGTAGAAAGGAATTAAAATCAAATTATAAAAAGAATAAAAATGATTGGTTTTGTTTCATTTGTGAAGAAGATCAAGAGGGAAGCATGGTTCGATGCCTAAAATGCAATGCATGGGTCCATGATGTATGTGCGGGAGTTGAAAAAAACAATAAATTTTATATGTGATGTTTTGTTGTAACTAAAATATTACATGTTTAAATAAAAATATGGTTAGAGTTATTATTGTTGCTTAATTTAATACTTAGGTATGGCTTAGGCTATAGGTGGTACGACTTAGGAAACTGGTTCCATTAGTCGTACCTATGAAGGTTTTCTAAGATTACAGTTATTTTATGTGAAAGCAAATAGATTTAGTAATTGCGTCATAATAAATATTAACAATATCAACCATAGTTTTCACTAACACTAACACTAATTTCTATTTATTCTAAAGATCTTACGTCTTATACTATATTTTTCTAAGAGGGCACGACTTAAGCAATCTTACCCTGTAAATATATATATGTATGCATCAGTTGAATGAGATTTGTAAATAACTATCACTGTTTACTCGAAGTGAACAAATTGAACTCAGTTTGTCTTATAAAATGTATAATTTAAAATATCAAATAAATTTCTTATTAACTAATTTTAAATCACAAAATTTACAATTACCAATTTCATTGTTTAGGATATTTGTAAATAAAAATTAATTAGTTAAAAGCCAGTTAGAATCTAATAGAGGTAATCATACTTTTCCTTACAACAACATTTTAACAATTGAATTGTTTTATTAACTACTTATTGGTTCATCAATCAATCAGTCAATGCCTGTTACCCCATGTGGAGTATAGGCCACCGACCACCATTCTACAACCAACTCTGTTCTCACATTTCCTTTACAGCTCTTCGCATGTAATCTTTATTCTCTTTAAGTCTGTCTCCCATTCCAAATGCAATGTGTTCTTTGGTTTCCCTCTATTCCTTTGGCCTTCAGAAATCCATGTTAGTACTTGTCATATGTCACAGTTTGATAATTTCCTTAATGTGTGTCATATCCACCTCCAGCGTCTTTTGCTAACTTCTTTCTCGACTGGAGTTCAGTTGATTTGTCCTTTGGCATAGAAAGTTGTTGTTGATGATATCTGGCCAATGAATCCAAAGTATGTTGTGCAGACAGTTGTTTATAAATACTTGTGTCTTTTGAATGATACTTTTTGTAGTTCTCCATACAACAGAATTATCTCCACGTTTGTAATGAAAATTCTAACTTTAATGTTGGCTAATAGTTGGTTTGAGTTTCAGATATCCTTCAGTTGTAAAAATAAAATTTATTTCTTCATGCTTTATATTTAGTACATTTTTGCGCTTTAATTTAATTTGTCTATACTTATTGAAAGTATTTCATATTGAAACGATAAGACTACTATTTTAATGTGAATTTCGATATATTCTATCGATTATTGTATAAAATATATTTTAACAGTAAAGTTTTACTAAAAATAATTTATTTCTTTGTTCCACGTACTAGTATATGCTTACCGTAGGTATATTATCGTATCTTTTTCAAATAGTCGATTTGTTAAACTAGTGATCTATACAATAATTACTTAAATGAATATCATCTCATTGGACATTTGAAAGTTTAGAGATGAAAATCTACTTTCATTGACAACAAATCCATATATCACTTCCTGTGAGACTGAATTACATTAAGCTATAAGTTATTTGAAAATGTCTACAAATTTAAACAAATAATGTGACAAAAATTAGGCTCAAAGTATATAGCAGATATGGAAGGTAGATTCTACACAAAAAATGAATCCCCTTCTTTACCCCCTATTCAGGAAAATTAGTCAGTGTATCTTCACGGAGAAAATTAGAATAATTTGGACTACATTAAAACTTGATAGATTTGATTTTAATTAGTTCTGTGAAGAAGATTAAACAAATTTGCTGCATAAAACAATGAAATCTAATTTTTTTTTTAATTGCTAAGACTTTTCATACATAATTTAAATCTAATGTTAAGTGTACTACTTTTTTTTCATTCTTTACTCATATTGTACACTGAAGTTTTATTCAGTAACTTAATTCAAAATGTAAACAAATTTTGAATGTCATAAGAATGTCTATTGATAGTATCTTATTTATTAATTATTATTATCTTTATACAAGAAAAAAAATGCATATGAATTATGCTTTTAGAAATATACACTGAGATCATAACAACAATCGTAGGCATAGAAACAATGGAAGAAACACTTCGAAATTATCTATGCACCACATACATCAATATTGCTACATTTAATTACGCGATATGAATAATAAGTTGAAATTAGTAAGGTAATACTTATCGATCCATTTAGCTAAAGTATATTTTTAACTTGGAGTGGGGGGAGGGGGTTGTGCAGGTTTATTACTTACTAGGTACTTTACATTAGTACACATTGTGAATTAACTTTAATTAGACAATAATTGAAGATCAGAAAACACTAAAAAGATGCTTACTTCTAGCATAGAACGACTCAGTAATATGCAGTCTTCACCACATTACAGATCAAACTCATAACTCTTAAAATTTGCCACGACGGCCTTATTATTGTATTAATGAAGTGGCATACAATAATTCATTTCTATAATGTTAAACTTCGCATGAATCATCCAACGTTATCAGTAGTAACTGCATCACTCCTAACTTGGTTTTACTTAACTTAAAATTGTAAATTAATCTTCAGAGTTTATCACTATCGTGTACATAATTTATTTTCTAATACCTAACTGAATGTTTTAGACATGTTAAATTTTCTTATGCAGCACAGAGTTGCTTACTAATGTTCTCTTTCCATTTTAAAGATAGTTAGCACTTGACTTACAGTTGATATTCATACGTTAATAAAATTGAACTTTTAAAGTGAAAAAATAATGATATCAGATTATTGTTTATTTAAGCAAAGGATAACAGAGGAAATATTAAAAAAAACATCATATTAGATTTGGATTTAAAAATTTTTTTATAACAAAATAAACAGGAGATTTGAACTACAAACTTTCTAACAGTTGTGACCATACAACGTTATGTTATTTTTCAATCTGGTCAGTAAATTTTATTTCTAATAAGGTTATGTACAATGGATGACAGTTTATAAATTATAAATAAACTTACACAGATCTACTTCTTCGTGATCTATTTATATTCAGAGACAGCAAATCTTTTAGGAAATTATTCACTCCTATGGCAGAGAACAAATCAACTTCCAGTCGACGAACAAATTAGGAAAAGAAGCTGGAGGTTGATAGGACACACACATTGAGGAAATCATCAAACTGTATCACAAGACAAGCATTAACATGGAATTTTGAAGGCCAAACGAAAAGAGGAAGACCCAAGAACACGTTGCAACGGGAATGGGAGACAGACATGAAAAGAATGAAGATTAATTGTGAAGAGCTGTAAAGGAAACGTGAGAACAGAGTTGGTTGTAGAATGGTAGTCGGTGGCCTATACTCCACATGGGATAACAGGCATTGATTGATTGATTGAAAGCTCATTATGATTTTGAGTTAACTGAATGAAAACCTTAGAAAACTGCTAGACAAACTTCTATTGAAACTAAAGTTTAAGAAATGTAATAATCATTATGCAGTTTTAGAATTTCTCTATAATTATGCTTTCCGAATACACTAAAACTTTTAAAAAACTTTTAAACTCTGAGAGTTAAACAATAAATATTTACTTAGTAAAATTACTACTCTGAAGATCTTGGCGTTGTAGTGTTATCATTCTATTACGTGCTTTTCATTTAACTGCATTTTTAACAAAGTGGAAAGATTTAAAAATCTATAACCTTAGAAACTAATATTTAACAGTTTTCAGTTGTAGAGATGAAAGTTAATTGGATAAGGTACTTCACTTTGAAAATGTAATAAGAAAGGGAAAATTCTAAGGATTTGAAAATAAACTTACTAGTCTATCAACCAATAATTACCAGGAAATCACGTATGTATGTAAAATTATTATTTTATCATCAAATCACCTAAAATCAACTTATTACTTAACTGAAGCAAAATGAAACCAAGTGCGATCTGAAATACTTCCAATAAAAGGGAATGATTTCTGGACTTCGTTTTAAAGAAGGAAAGTCACATAAACGCTGTTGCCACCTGTCTTTAAAATTACAAATGGAAACCCAGGCAGTCAAACTTCATGACCTCGACTCCGTCTAACTTGTCGACTGGACATAAGATTTCTCCCCTAACTATTGATTTTCATACAATTTGTAATAAAGTGACTTTAAATCAGTGTTTCACCTCAGCAACGAAAGGACTGAAGAACGGGCACTAGTGAGTGGTTAAATTAATTGAAAGACTTTTCTGACTGTCTGCCTTTAACAAGGTTGTTTTTTACAGGGTAGAGTTGCTAACCTCTTACCCTATCCTACTCTTTTATTGGACTGTGGGACCAACAGTAACGTTAGCATCGGTAGACATTCATCTAACAAAACGTTTCATAAGTCGACCAGTAGTCAAATTGCGTAGTTATTAGTTATTTTTTATGATAATGTACCGTATTTATTAACAATAAACAATCCACTATTCGTAAAGTTAAGAAGCCTTTACTAAACAGCAATTCGATATATAAATGAAGCAAATACGACATAATTTTAGAGTACTCTGAATCCACTGTATTTCATTACATTCTTATCGGTTATATACAAGCTACTGATCCTGGAAAACTAAAAATATTAATACACATGTACGTTACGAATTGAGTTGTCCTACAGATAATAATAGATTACTTAGAAGATAACTTGAAACGAAATTTAATTTAGAATATTTATAAACTAATTAGATGATTGTTGCAGAGAGTTAATTACGTAATACAAGTATAAATTATGTATATAATCAAATGAATTCAAAGAGGACACGTATGTACAACAGTTCTAGAGAATAGTAGAAAAGATTTGATGATGTAATTATAAGCACAAATTTATTGTGAATATATAAAGAAAAGGGACATAATAGAAGTGTAAGAATAGAACTCAACAAAACTCACTCATGAAAGATCGACAAAGAAATCTGGGTCATCAATCTATTTTTATCAAGGTAGCTGAAAGTTAACCATTGAATCAAAGATCAGGTTTTAATCTTCTAATTAAAATGGCCTCAGTGGATTTTAATAATATCGGTTTGTGTTGTTTACTAATAATTTCAGACTTATTCGTTTTATCAGCTCCATGTCTGTCATTTGCTAGATGGAGTGCTACTTGACTTCTAAGAGTGTTACTTTCTTTCAAATACAAGTTCTTTAGGTAAAGTTCAATTTATAAACTAGTGATATTCTGTTCTTTGTACTTCCTAATAACTTCATTATCACTTTGTCACGATCAACTAGGCACATTAGTGAAGTATTAAAATATATTGAAATAGCTTTGTTAACTCACCGCATTTTTTTCAGATGTTCTTGAAAACAAAACATGTACTAAAATATAATTTATTGTATTCTAGGTTATTAATCAACGTCGATATCAATTAAACTTATACATTACTATCACACGAAAGGAAGTAGTTATTTAAAGCATTCCACAGTTATTTCTTTGCTAAGAAAAATGTATTTATTCTCATTTAGATAACGGAATGAAAACTACCAACTATATACGGCACTAATGGAATTTTTTTCATTATAGAGCTGATTATCTGAAATGTACTACTTTAGCTTCTATCAAAACTAGACTTTGCTTTAACTGTAGTCATCTTGTGGCATAGCACAAGTATCAGTGGATTAATTGAAATTATTCCAGCTATCTACTTACTTACCACTTTTCTGTGCATGTCATCATGTATCAAATTTTCATACAGTAATAGTCGAAACTTGAGATTAAAAGACTCTTAGTTTCAATAATACAGATGAGAGTATAGCACATACATGAAATAAACTACAGACATTTAGTAGTAGTCATTTAAAAGATTACCACGTTCGTAATTAAGAATGGCAGTGTGGTTAACTTGATTAACATATGAGTTGGATTTTAATAGATGAGATGAGAATAGAAGAAACTATATACAGAGTTGAATTTCTTGACCACTTTATGGAAACAATCTTTTAGTTGTTATTTTTTAATAGCAAAGAGTAAAGATAGTCTACTAATTGAATTATTTTATTTCTTATATGCGTATTTTAGATAATGGTTATGTGGTTTCAGACACATCGCTGGAGGTTTGAGTCATGTTCTACTTATTCCCGGTTGACCAACCATGTAGTACGATTGGACCTCATACAAAATTACATGAATCTGTAGTTGTTATGTAGTTCATATTATACATAACATTTTGTTGCACTAAATATGAACAGATCTAATAACCACCCAATATATTTCTACTACATTAATCGATTTCTAACATTTTTATATAATATAATAACTTATTTAATACATGTTATTATCTTAGCATATGTATTAAAACAATATATAGCCCATTTACGTCTTCTATATTCATGTTTACTAATTATCTTGGATTTTGTATTTGAGCGTAGAATATGACTAAAAGTATCCTGATTTGTGAATCTGAAGCAAACTAAGTAGATGTTATTATGATGTAATGGTGAATTTATAACCATATGAATGGATAAGAATTTAATGCTATGGAATAATCATCTATTTACTTCTCACCGTTGAAGAATGAGTATGTTTGTACATGTATCTATTAACCAAAACATAATCCCGAAGATTATTCCTAACTGGTATACATAAGTTGGCTTGATGATAATAACTCTACACAGCTGAAAACCAAAATTAGCCTACTGTCTCTATATGATACCACCTAACTTTATCAAGAATGTACAGAACATTATCATAAATGACACTACGGAGTAAATAAAATAAAAAACCTCTCATGTAAACTTACCCAAACCATAAAAAATTAAATTTATCGTTGAGAAAAATCTACTCAGATCTGTATGAAGTGTTTCTTTGAGATTTCTTTTTCGAAACACTCCCTGTGATATCATATCTCTATAGTTTTGACAACAACATTGTTGTTTACGAAGTGGCTTCGTTTCTGTTGTATCCACTTTGTTGTTAACATATAAATCATTGTCTTGATCAGACATTCTCTTCTGAAGATTATAATAATTTTATCAGACAAAATTCAAGTAAATATACTACTGAAATTGTAATAAACGATAAACTCTGACGCATATAAATATCTTATTATATCAAATCACATTTTAAAATTCACTTTCACATCACTCCTACATATGATTGGATTCTTTTCTTAATAAAGTCACATTACTATGGAATATTCAAAAAGAAGTGTGAAGCTTGTAAAAGGATTATTGTTTTTATGTATGCTATTTATAAGTCTACCTTTTATCAATCAAATTGAATGCAATAAACAAGTGGTAAGTATTAATAATAATAATAATAATAATAATAATAATAATAGTAGAGTGATTAATCAGTAAAATTTGAAACATACTGTAATAAGAATGTTTTGTATAACTTAGGTTATTTAGTTCAGAATTGAAAAGAATAAGACGCCTAATTATTAGGCTAACATGGGATCCGTGAAACATGATTTATCCATTTGAGAAAATGTCGACTGGTTGTTCTTTTATTTTATGTCTTTTAAAACGATGTGAAAAGACAAAACAAATAATTACTTAAGAAGTGAAAAAGTCTTTAAAACATGCCACCAATTCATGCAGTTCATGTAAGATAACATTTGGCGAATAAGCAGTGGACAAAATTTACTTTACAGTTACGAATATCATTGAGCTTCTTTGTTTTAGTTCTATTTAAAAAGCAAATCCTAGCAAACTGCTTGATAAACTATGATGGATTCGTTGACAGTTTTCTACTTTTCATCAAGAAAACACATGATAAACATACCTTTTAAAAGTTGTATATATAATACTAAATCGTGAATGGTAGGTAGCTCACAGATTCATTCCAAGTAAAGACCACTGTGAGACAAAGCTACTTACTTCTGCCCTTCCTCTCTCTACAGATGGTTGACAAAATTATAAAAATTGTAGCATCTCAGTGGAAGCACAGAGTACAGTAAACACCTGTCAGATGACCTAGCTCATATCGCACACACATCAACAAATGCAGGGAAAGATTCCTAACGTATCAGCAGCTCCGGTAGTCAGCTGTTGAGCTCAACATACACGAAAAGAAAAGTAAGATCCATTGATACAGCACATTGAGCATTGACCCAGTTACATTTGACAGGGAAACCCTGAGAGACATGGAAACTTTCGCATGCTTGGCCAGAAGCATCAACGATAAACAAGGAGGGATTTGGTACAGATGTGAAGACACGGATTGGCAAGCTAAGAACATCATTTCTATAACTAAAGAATATTTGGAACTCAAACCAGCTGTTAGCCAACATCAAAGTGGAAATTTTCAATACAAACGTCGAAGTAGTTCTGTTGTATGGAGCTCGAACTTCGGGAACTATGAAAAGTATCATTCAATAGATGTATGTATTTCCAAGCATCTCTCTACCGGAATTGTCTTCTGTAGAGACTGTGAGCATCAACCTAATGAGGATGAAAACAAACCAACTTCCAATTAAAGAATAAATTTGGAAATTACGCTGAAGGCGAATAGAACACATTGTGTAAATCATCAAACAGCATCACAAGGCAAGATCACAGAGCAGACTGTGCCGGCATACTTGAAACGAATGAATAGCACTTAGAAATAACTGAAAATCAGTAGCCAGAACAGAGTTGATTGGAGAGCTCTTTAAGGTGGGCTATGATTTACGAGAAATGTGTGACCTTGGCAAATACCCAAACTGACATCTAGTCACTTTAAAACATATATGACTGCTCTTGCCTTCACCATCTTATTGTATTCCTTCCATACATTTGGCCTGATATTACTAGTAACATTTCATGTTTCTGGTTTACCCATAATTGTCGTCATGAAGTATTTTGTTTACTGTGATATATATAGTATCATTTTCACTTGATTTACCATTTCCTAGTTAAATTTCTCTATTATTCATCACAATTTAGTTGATCCTTATTCAGGTGTTTGTACAACACCAAGTTATCAGCATAAGAAATGTAGATTTACAAATGCTCAGTTTCCCTAGGAACTATATTTCAGTGTTATCTAGCTTAAAAATGATTATAAATTCTATACTGATTATTGAGAATTTATCCACTCCATTCTTATGAAACTTAACTAATTTCAATTTCACATCGCATACACTGGCTGATAGCGATTAATTAAAGTTCAGTTATTATCCAATGAAAAACAACATTATCGTGCCCAATAGAGAATTTAAATTGTGTCGTTTAGTAGAATCTTTCCTCATCATAATACTAAATAGTGTAAGAAACCGACACTCATCATAAAACAGATGAAAAATAATTAAAAATCAAATAGGTCATCCTCACCTTTGTAGGATCTCAAAGATAAATGTATTTAGTCTCATTCAAAAGAAATTCAATGAGTAACACCATTTTAAAATCGAGGCTTACCACATGAATGCTCCAACATCATAAACTGATAATTAACTCATTCTAGATCTATATGAACTTATAGGCAATAGCTTTTATTTTAAAATTTCTGAAATCCATATCGAATATGTTTGTGAGTGCATAGAGTGTTGACAGACTGACACTAGCTGAAAAAAATGAACTAAAATCTTGTAAAATGTCTGGGCATCTCATTCAGAATTTTAAACATTTCTCGTTAGTAACTACTAGCTATAGGGAAACGTATATTGGTCTTTTGTTTATAATATTTTCCCTATTTATTATCTTTTCATTAGGTCAGGGTTTTAAGGTCAATATACTAAACCTAGTTGTCATTCAATTCAGTAATGTTTCTCAAAACTAAATTAAAATTAAAAAATCAATGCCTGTTACCCAATGTGGAGCATAAGCCACTGACCACCATTTTCCAACCAACTCTGTCCTCGGTTATCTCTTCAACCTCTTTGCATGTGTTGCTCATTATTTTCATGTCTGTCTCCTATTCCCGATGCAATGTATTATTTTTCTTTCTCCTTTCCTTTGGGAATGAAGATTTCAAGTTAGTGCTTGTCTTGTGATGCAGTTTGATGATTTCCTCATTGTGTATTCTATCAAATGTAAATGCTTCTAATTCGATCTTGGCTAAAGTTTGATTAGAATAGCTTGAAGCAGCAACTACAGCCATAATATTATGGGTAATGATAATAGATAAAACCTGTCCTTATCTCTCATGGTTTATATTAAGGCCTAATTATTTTGTTAGTCACATCTAAAACCTTATAATCATGTATGCTGATTAGTGGGGCTGCTCATCAATTTCATTTACACAATAAAAAGTATAAAGTGAGATCTGAAGACCAGTCACTTTTTTTATAATAAACAGACACGTAAATATAAAGTTACCACTTACGTTTACTATGGATACCAGGCAAACTGCATTATTAACCGACTGCGTCAAGACACTGGTTGAGTATTATTGTAAGAAGAATGCCTATCATAAACATAGTTTTACCAATTCATAAAGATTGTTAACCGGTGACAAATTTATTAGGATATCCCCAATAGAAATCTTAAGATTTCAAACCACCGAGTTCCATGAAATCTATGTCTTTATGAAAAGTGCTGTGATTCAGTTTACTTGAGCAGCATATCGAAATATATACCTTTCAGTTATAAATTAGTCGATAGTGCCTCACTAATGGACTCTCCAAACGTTCGAAGAAATAATTCGCTTTATCCGTCATTTGTAAATATAGAGTAAGATGATGTAAATATCTCTGAAATTGATTCATTATGATTACTAGTATATCATTAGCTTTGATGCTTCCACGCATTTAGTAATTTTTAAAATGATATGGATTTATAACTGTAAATATATACAAACTGACCATTTCTAATTAACGCTTGTATTATGTCTACTAACAGAATTTAAGATGGTGGGGAAAACTCTTAGCTTAGGAGGATGATATTGTTTTGATAGTGTCCACTGAGCAGGGTGGTTTAACTTCTTGGCCTCCATCAGCATTATGGATGACCTAATCAGTGCGTATTTCTGATAGACCTCGGCTATCAAAATTTCTTCACGAGCGACCCTCGGCTTGATTTTTCGATCCTAAATTTGAGTGGATATCATTAACAATTCTCCTGTTATTCTTAGATGTTTATTTAGATTTCCCTCACTCTTGATCTGATTTCTAACTTCGTCGATTTTATGATTTGTACAATATCATCGTAGCATAACATAAATATTTTAGGTTTTTTTGTAAAAAGTAGGATTGTTTTAAACAGATATTTATTCGAACAAACAATTTTCTAACTGCTTTCCTTAAAATGTGACAAATACATGGGTCGTGAAACGAGAATTATTGAAGTAGATAATTATTACACCAGAAACAATCAAATCTCTAATGTTTTTAGTTTATCGTTAACCAAATCCCACCTAAGCATTACTGGTGATAGGAACAAATAGTGCCAGGTAGTCATTAACCAGTAGCCTGATGACTTATTGTTCACATTTCACTGTATCATACGTGTTCTATAATTTTAAATCATCTGTCACCAACTTAGAAACGGGAATGTACTGAATCTACATCAGCTCCCCTTTCAACCTTTCTCAGAATAATTTTTCAAATCTAGTTAGGTTGTAAAACTCGCTGTCACAGGAGACCTTCAATGTGTTTTTTTCAGTCAAGTGACTCACATGATCGATGTAGATATAATACCATGAGAGATTATATATTAAGCTTTAAGATGTTTCCACATAGTAGGAGAGGAAGACGTTAATCAAAAACGAATTAACCATAATTTTCATACAGCGACTGCTTGTGATCATCGAACCCAACTTCATAACACTGAACTGTCTTATAGAGTTATAAAGATCCTTTCTATAAATACATGAGAATGTGTTCTATTAGTAAGTTAAATTAGTCAATCAACTGAATTTATGTCGTTAAAATATTCCTTGATTAAGACATAATTCTTTAGTACATTTTTATTCTAATCGGTTTAGTAATACTGACTTACAAAATTAAGCTAGTTCCAAATAATCCAGTGGATATTTAACAATTTGATTTCTAACGTGCAGTAAATAATTTTAATGTACATAAAGAAGCATTAAATGTAATCCCCATATTTAGCATTAACTTCAACAAGTACAATCTGAAGTTGATTTTAAAAGCGCATTCTAATAACTATCTTATGACGTAACAAGTAACTTTGATTTCATTCTACAGTTCAATATCATCAGTTGAAATACAAATGTAACCACTAGGATGAATAGGTAAATGGCATGTAGGTATGATCATAGAGTGTAGTTGAGAAAGGAAACTACATCATCAAGATGATGAAAAATTTCCGATCATTTCTTTAATCAAAGAAATGTAATTATCACTAAAAGTGGAAGTAAATTTGCCAGCGTAATTAAGCAAATATATGTATGAAGCTTCCACACAAATTTTTATACTATACAAATGTATATTAGATCAGCCTAATGTTGACTTAAGAAAGTTAATTTTGAAGTGGAGGAGGAGGAGAAACGATTTAATCATTTCGTTGCAACAGATCAAACACATTTAAAAAAATCTGAGAAGTTTAATAATGTAAAGCAAAATCATTTGTCACTGATTACTTGGTAGATGAAATTAGTAGTTTTCATTTAGTCATTAGACTTTTATATTAGTTCACTTACCTGAATGGTATTATTCAATGTCGATTAGAGGTCGAACAACTTTTAAAAATAATTCGTTTTCCAGAATCGATTGTCAAATACACTGAACTAAAATTGTGTATTTTTTCGGATACTACTATTTAGTAGTTGATAAAAAAAAGATAAACTCCTCCCCTCATATACACTCTCCAACCAAAAAAGAAATATTTTGCTAAATTTATGATATACCTTGTATTCGCTACCAGTTTAACTATTCCGAGGTTATCAAACTATTAAGAGTTTGTTCCTGAAAGTAACTGATGGTGTAATAGTAAGCTAACCATTTCTATAAATCAATAGGCAAATAAATGCTTAAGAAAAGGGATCTGTTTATTAAGATTTAATTGGTATTATATACTAAAAAACAGCGGGATTAACATCAAAACGTTGTTTTGTATGAATATCGTCTAAGTTCAAGATGAGTTGGAAAATAAGATTTTAAAAAAACTACTAAAATATTGTCATATGATCAAAGTTTTTAGTGTAAATAAGTCAACTGAAGGAATCCATGAATGACAACAAAACAGAAAATCAGGTTTAGCATATTAAGTTTAGCTTATCTTGAGATATTTACAATTTACCTGGCTGATTTCTTCGGACACCTTCCATTTATCAGGTTTTTCTAATAATATAATTTTTATCTTGTTATAATCTGACGTAAATATTAATTAATTTAAAGTTCAAAATAACAAATTGATAAGAAAATTGAAATGGTTACTTAAGATAAAAATTCAATGAAATCAACATCTATAATAAAACAATTGTTGTTGCTATGTATTGCAAAAATTACTGAGTAGGTAAAACAATATCACGAAATGTCTATAGTAAGAAAAACATTTAAAGCCATGAAATACTGGAAACCTTTTTGCTTGGAATTTATGATCTCTTGATTAATGAGCATCCATGATACCACCAAAGATCAGAACCTGAGTAATCAGGTGTCTCAATAAACACTTAAGCCTCAAACAATTAGGTTGGTGGCCAGTATTTTGTGTTTTTCTCACCAGAAAATATGCGACATTGAGTTACCTCAATTTATATTATGGGTAGACATCTAACCCAAAGTGGTTTCTATCAAGAAATACTAGCACTGGCCTTAGACGTACAAAGCACTGAATGCACAGATGTTCTGATGCTCCTCGTGGATACATCTCGGCAGGATTTTTACATGTTTGGAAAAAGGTATGTGATTGGTCAATATCGTGTAACAAACATGTGAGATTGAGTATTAAATCTTATATATATATATATATATATATATATATATATATATATATATATATATATATAATTGTTCATGATTCGTTTATACTATAATAATGCATCCCTGTCGGCTTCTCCATAAGTTAGTCAGATCATCGTGTGTGAGTAATAGATTAAGGCAAGGCTGTAGGGGGTAGCTGCAGGATGTTACGTTGCAGATAAATCAGAACCGATTGAATCTCTATCACTATGTAAGATATAACACATTTGCAACAAGTCTGCTAAATTACTAATAAAAAATCTCCAAAATTTAATGGTATTTAATGCACATCAAACAGACAGTATCTATTAGGAAACCGTAATCTAAAAAGCTGTGATTCTGAACTAAATTTGCTGCTTTTCTGTTTTACTAAGCACGCTGTGATCGCTAAACATTTTAACTATGAAGTCTGAACAGAACAAGATATAATTCACGAAATTCAATTTATAAAATCCATTCAAGTTAACGAAAAGAACATGTTTGTAAAGTGATAGTGAAGCCACAACTTCAAAGATATTTTATCTGATATTATGTCAGCAACTAAATTGACAGTTGTTGATGATAAGAGTTAATGACGACTAAAAGTATTTGTTGAATGTGATGCTCTAAGGTGGAATAAACTGCTACTTCACTAATAACTATTTGGATAATACAAGAATTCAAAATATTTATGTGAAGCTCCTAAAACATCTCATAACAATGTGTAAAAACAGTATATTGTTAATGATGTAGAAGATAATCCAAGACACAGAGAAATGGAATATTAGATCAGGTACAAACTTCATGGCGTGTGAAACTGATACTCTGTCTTGCAAAAAGAAAGGAAATGAATCTAAATTGTATGGTATCATATCAAACATAGAATGACTAATGCATGTGAAAGATTAACTAGTTAAATTCAGTAAAGTTAAAAAAGTTTGCATCAAATCCTAAATGCTTATTAAAGTAGTATCTTTGAGGGACAATTCACCTTTAGATTACAATGTTGATTACCAAAAGCATAACTATTCATCGGAATATGATACGCAGTTTCAAATTATTCATCATTTTCACTTTGATTTGGTTACCTAACCTGTGTATGTTTGAACAATTGTTTTCAATTAGATCTTTAATAGATTTCACTTTAACAAACAATATACATTAGTGTGCAAATATGTTTAATATTGATCAGATGATGGGAAATTCTAAATCAATGATAATACAATTTGATTACATAATCACTCGTAATAAACTAAAAGCCCTTACTGATAGTAGATTGACAAATACACTAATAATGATAAGTACAATAAAAGTAGCTTGAATAAATAATTTAGTGTTGGATGTAGATCAAAACCCACAAAAAATAAATCCCGTGAAATAGCAGACTGAATTTTTTAACACAAATTTGTTATGAATTAAAAAATCATTGAAAACTAGGAAGTACAGGATGGTTGTTTCATCCTATTATAGGACTTATCAGAATAGAGCGTTCACCACCCTACATATTAATCAAGCCAACTACCTCCAGGTTTCACCAGAACTCATTCAACTCAAACCTACCTACCTGGGTCTAATAACTGATATTTCTGTCAATCGTTAAAAATTATTTGATATGATGTATGTGAATGGTAAAGAATGGGTAAAGAAGAGGTAGGAAGGTAGTGAATGAGAAAAACGAAGCAGTGT
The DNA here is from genome assembly GCA_025215515.1 of Schistosoma japonicum. Taxonomy (NCBI): domain Eukaryota; kingdom Metazoa; phylum Platyhelminthes; class Trematoda; order Strigeidida; family Schistosomatidae; genus Schistosoma; species Schistosoma japonicum. The sequence goes on from CM046061.1 coordinate 77,828,024, forward strand.
ATGGAAAACTAATAAAATCATTCATTAGGTCCTATCCAGCCTAAGAAGAGATACGGATCCCGCAACTTTCGCCTGAATACATTAATTGTTAGCTCAAATTCCTACAGCCACCGTTATGTAAAATACAAACCTTAGACACCTGGGAAACTGTAATGAGAAAAAATAATTGTCTGATTGATTAATTTTTTTACTCTATGACCATTTGTGAGCAAGTACGATACAATAAAGGTATCGATTGACTATCAAATCATACCGGTGAAGTAACCTGGTGGCACAAGCACCACCCTATGTAGCTCAATCCTGACGAATAGATGAATTGATTTCTGTACATGACATGACATGACAAATCCAGATAGTTTCTCTTTCATTGTTTAATAAAACCTCTTGTAGAAATTTAAACGAATAATTTCATATTACGAAAGACGATTTTAATACATCTTATATATAAATAATCCCATCTGGATTGAATTGTATTTTTAGGATGAGGGATTTTTTCCAACTAGTCTAATCCATTGAGCTGCTGTTCCCCTTCATACCTACACTGCTTAAAAATTTTCAGGTATCCTACTTCACACTGTGTTGAAAAACTTTTAATCTTGCTTTGTGGTGTCATTTAAGCAGAATCTTTGTAGTTCTGTTTCTAAAACAAGATGCCTTCCATAGAAAACGAACAGGATTCTATAACGATATGTGTATTTGAATGTAGTGGGTCTGTTTCAATAGACGCTTCCATTTGTCGAACTTTTTTCTCATCTGTTTAGTGAGGTGTTAAGGAAATATAGTTTATTGTTACATTTACTCCTGAAAGTAAACGGATTGTTCAGTGAACACGGTTAAACTCGTCTAGCAGTTCTTCTTTGCAAATATTCCTGTCGATAATAATATAGTGACAATAAAAGCCGAATCTATCAGTAATCTTCTTGATAGGTGCACTTTCAATCTGCTAAGATAGAGCCTGAAGTTAAATTAGTTGCAATTCTATCTAACTGTCTGTGGTGTGTAAATTAAGAAAAAATAAACGCTTATTACGTATCTTAATGGCGATTCTTTGAAACTAACCTCTGGAATCGCGAAATCGATATGTTTGGCGGTTAGGTGTCAGATGTCTCGATTGTAGGTACGTTATTAAACAAAGAGGTAACATCTGGAGACATATTACACCCACTCTTTAAATTCATTTAATCAATTTGGCAATAAAACCTTAAACGTCTTTGGTGGTTTTCCAATTAAATCAAGACGCGTAGTTGATCCAAGATGCGAATGAACTACCTTACAGTTTGCAATAAACAATTATATATAGCATAAACAAGACAAAGAGGAAGCCCTAATGTTTTAATTTTGTGTACTTCCTAAAGTCGTGGTGCGCTTAATGCTATGAGTCTAAAGAAGTCAGAAACAGCAATGTGTGTCACTAACTTGTCACAGAACTTAGAGATAAAGTCTCTACATGTATTCTACTTCAATTGACACTGAAAAACTATAGAATTAACGTTCCAGCTCCTAAGAAAATCTTCCCAAATTCTCAACTAAGAGCCCACCTCCCAATGATACACTATAGGACTAATTAACTATTGAGCATTATAACTATTTATGGTTGACAGTAGGGCATGGCATAATGAATATTACTGAATGCTACGCACTAACGTAATCAATGCAACATTTTGTTTATAATCTATTTTATTATGTGTAGTCATATTATTGTAAAATTAGATCAATATTAGCTTTTTACAGATATCAGTCGTAATAGTTTTTGCGATTTACAAAACAAATGTCAAAGCTTGATCATTTTGGCGAGTAGTCTGCATATATTCAAGTTCATACTTGAATGAAGACAAAACACGCTGTAACTCATTTCAAACAAACTACGATTGAGTACAGAATTATTCACTAATATTCACATATGATTAGTTGTATTTGATAGAGAATGTGGTAATGTTTATACACTATCAATGTAAAAATACAAGCCTTACTCACACTCAAGTTTACTTTTCTTTTCAAGTAAAAACCGTTTTTCTTAATCCCTGTTATTTTAAAACTTTGTTTCATTTTGTGGTATTTCTATTTAGTATTATTATTAAATTTTTAAAAAATGAAAGGATTATAACTTCAAAATTCAACAATCTCCATAACATTCAATCATAACCATATTATTAATGACTAACTTAAGGTCATAATTATGTGGCTCTAGTGAGATGAAACAGCCGGTGGAATCGAACCACGTTGTACATAGAACAATTACCTAATGATGATAGTGGGTAAAATCATGCAGTATTTTGTAACTTCACTGGTTTCAGAGATGGTAACCACTGAAAACGCACTCAATAGGTCAGGAGGTTAAACATTTGCCTGAAACCATGAAGTTCCTGGACCTGATTTTCAAAGGAATCATGAGTGAACAAAGCTAAAGACTTTTTTAGATAAATAGAACATCTGTCAAATTTTTTCCTGATACAGGTCAATTCTCCTCATTACTCTTCTTAGCTAGTCTAAATATGAAGTCATTTTTGACTGTCCATGAACTTTGATGATATACATTTTTATGACAATTAAGACAGTCAGTTCCTTAATTTATTTTATTTTAGAAACATTAGTAATAAGTTAACAATTAATCGATTCAATTGGGTCTTTTACGTTAATCCCATGGAGGAAAGAATAATAGTGTAAATATTTAAATGATAAACAACCACTTAAACATAATCACAAAATTAAAAAAAAACGTGACATCCTTTATAGTTATGTTTGTCGTATAACAATGAAAGTTTAAATAACCGCTGATTTTAATTAGACAACCAGAGATTTTTTATTTTACTCTCTACTAACCGTCTAGGTGAAGTTCATTTGTCGCATTTACTTTTTCCACATTAAAATGTCACCACCAATTACTTATAACTCGTTACAAAGAGAATTCCGGGTAAAATAAAATGAATATTTTCGGCACGCCTTAGAGATGAATGAAGGATGAATTAACCAAATTACTCATTACTTTCGTATCTATCAAATTAGTTTTTCCAGTGCAGCAAGTTCGATTGACTAATGTTCTTCCATAGTACTGTTCTATATTCTAAAACTCTGTCCATTTTGACTCAGCAAAGACCTAATTAAAATCGTTAACTTTTCTACCACAGTCTCTTCTGCAACAGACTAGCCACAAACATATAATAACCAGAAATTCTTAATTACTTAGCCACAACTGACTAAAAATTATCCTGGCTTCAAAACTCTCACATAGCTGAAGTGAATGAAATACGAAGGAAATAACTTCATGGACTGAATTTGGAAAATACAGATTTTGTTTATTTCCTTACACAAACCAGCACAACAGTCCAATAATTATTTTATATAAAATGACCAAATGTATTACACTTACACATCGGATTACTTTCTTCATTTTCATAGTATAAATTCATCTAATTGCCTTGTTTCTTCATTATGTATTAAAAAAGTTTAATTACTGTTTAACCAACATCTAGTATTTCTTACACACAACCTGTAAGTTCATGCATTTTATGACCTCTAGACAACCATTTGATTTAGCTCCTGGACCAAAAACTTGATTTATTAATGCACTGAACTAAAGCCATTCCAGCATTTGAAATAACCATTAAAAGGGTTCTTTGAAGTTTGGTTTCATTTGTAGCTGGTATCAGTCAAAGATTGTTATCAACTTAGATAACTCTAGAAACCATAGAACAGTTGAGCCTGTTTTTCCCTAATACGTAACTCTATATTACTTCACGCCGATAATATCGTTTTGTAGTAAAGATTACTTTTGCATTCCGAATTCCAGAACAAAATTCACAAATTTTTGATCTCAGCAGTTATCCAAAAAGCAGATGACGATTGAAATTTATAGGAAAACAATAAAACTAATTGTTTAACTTGTTGACAAGGTTTTTGTTATGTCGCAATAAACGCCTACTGCTGTACGCGAACTAACTGCAACTCTAATCTGCAATTTTGTCTGCGCCAACTGATAATCGCAACCGTGACCAACAACTCAATAACTAATTACTCACCCCAAGCCAAAATCAAGAAGACACGAACGCAGCACTAGAAAAATTTGATTCTGTTATATCCTAACCCTGTATATACAGTTACAAAAGCGAGTAAGAGTAATTAGCATACTAAAATGAGACTAAGACCAATCACAATTAACAAGGTCCAAGCGGAGGAAATGAAGAGCATTACCGGTTACCGCTTACTTTACAATTAAATAAAAAATAGCAAAATTGAGAATAATTACATGAAAAGTAATTAGTTTCTTCTCTTCTTGGCAGTTTTGTAATAAAAATTATATTTTAGCCTTATACATTGAATTTACAATTCCTAGTCTGTCAACTAAACTCCTTCTAACAAAGAGAATCTTAGAAGTATCTATTTGATAATATAGAGAATAGTAATAAGTTCAAATGGAAGTATTTTATTCCATTTAGCTTGATAGAGAAAAATAAAACAAGATATAAACTAACATTCATTTTGTGGGTAACTGTACAGTTATTTACAGTAATTTAATATTAGCATTGTAAGATAATGTCTTTTCAATCTAAAATTATAAGAACAGTAATAAATATCAAGTTTCACTAAAGCAACCAGTGTAATAAAAATAATGATAGATGATACTGTTTTAAATTTAAATCAGAACTGATTTAATCTAGACAACTGTAGAAAACCAGGAAGCGTTAGACAGATCTTTTATTCATTTCTGTGACCTCTTAGCAGTTCAGATCTACGACCCGATCAGAGATGAAAACTAAAAAACTTCAACCAACACAATGTCCTCTTGACCATCAGTGTTTAAGACATATTAGTCTGACTAAAAGAAAAAACCTCAAGGTAAAATCTGGATTAACTGAAGGTTGTATTCAATAATGTACTGCAAAATGGATGAAATATGGCGTAAATTTAATTAGCTTATACACCGTAGCTTAAAAATTGTATCGCATCATTGTTAGAATATGTAGGCATATATATCTAGTCTATATATACTTCAAGTTATATTCAAATAAAACAACTAAGTGAAGAACAGAGGAGGTGAAACATGCTTGTTGCTTATGTCACATTAAGTAATAATTCATACACTAGGAAATGTACAATGTACAAGTTCACAATAATATCACGTTAGTTATAATCATTGGTTATAATGATATGCATAATTTTGTTTTAATTTCCTGGAACGTCAATAAAAATATACCTATAAAAATCTTTTAAATTGAATAAGTTGTTTAAATTACAGATTGTCCAATAGAATTTTCAATCCAGTTACACCAATCAGAAGAATGAGATGACTCTCTGAAATTTTAAACTTCACTCCATTCACACATATGTCAAGCAAACATATTATTGTGTAAAACAAGTAGTTCAAATAGACATTACTTCCTCATTAACTAGTGCCATTCTCCAGTTAATCAGTCATTGAACTAATATTTTAATGTCTGATCAGAAAAGTGAGATACATATGTTCGACCCACTTGATAAACAAATTTCTCAACATAAAAAATGTGAATGTTGTGAGGAATATGTGAGTGCTGTGGCTACTGGATTGTTTCGTAAAAAGGAAATAGGACGTGATATGAAAGAACTAATGAAAACTGGTTTGAATCGGTGTTTAACAACAATTGATTTGATAGCATATGGATTAGGTGAGTTTTTAATTTATACACATCTACATTTTCAGACTGGTCAAAATTAGTTGCAAATTAAGCAAAAGCATTTAATCAATCCTCTTGTATAACCACTTAAAATTTAGAAAACTGAGTTTTATTTTGATACAATCTCTGACAGTATCAAATACAATATGAAAATAATGGGCAATATACACACTTTATGAGTTAACTAATGGAATCTGCTTATCATGACGAAACAAATAGCACTATATTCAATTGTAGGATTGAACTGTATATGTCTAGATATTTTTGTACTATAAGCTGAATTACAATATTCAGGAAAGTATACTATAATAACTTTTCGGAGTAAATCATTAAAGTGTTTTATGAATGACTGATAAACTAAGTGTTGTCTCCAAATTTTGTTCGTTGTTACTTATTTCAATTCCCGGAACTCGTCAGTCTTTTTTACATTCCTATGCAAAATACGTTGAGTAAAAAAGATTTTGGAATATCTCCTTAAATATGAGACGTTGATAAATCTTTATATAGATTAAACAAGTGCAATAAATTTGAATAGAAAACACTTTTACACTACATGTATACATTTTAGAAAATTTTTAATCAATGTACCATTTAGGTGTGCCACTGCAAGTAAGTAATTTAGAATATTCATATACCTTGTAAATACTTAAAGCCCTAATGGTGTTTTCTCATTCATATGCACATAGTTGTGTATCTGTATTTCATTGGCGGATTATGTGTATATAATTTGCGCTTAAATGTTTTTCCTAAGTTAGAATTTCCTGATCGTTAAATTTGTAAATGTTATTGGAAAACTATTAAAATCTCATTTTATCCATCTTCATGATATGATGACTTTCCGATTATAAAGATGTCTTCCGAACTCAGCATATTCAGGAAACTATGGATATTGTTAGCGTCTTCATCGAATACGACTCTGTCGTTTGTGTATTCTAGGTCAACAAGTGGGTCTCCGGAAAGAAAATGAATCCCTAGGAAGTTAGATGGACTGAGTGTGACTTTCAGAAGAATATTTGAATAAATTAAATAAAAGAAGGGATAACGGGTAACTCAAACGAACACTACTCGAGGTTGACAATTCTTGCGACAACTGACCTTAAACTCTTACTCGACCAGTTGTGTTCAAATAGAGAGCTATCATATCTATACATTTACGGTACGCCTTTTAACCATAAACTCTTACATTGAACCTCTCAGTCTGTGAAGTTAAAAGCAGTTTTCAAGTCAATGAATGTGAATGTTGTCAGTCGACGGTATATATGCCCATGTTCTAGGACTTTTCAGAGCGTAAATATCTGGTCAATGCTTAATCACCCAGGTTTGAAACTAGGGTGGGCTTTTCCGAGTTTGTTGTTCCTTAGCTTCAGAAAAGCATTGAATGATTCAAGAGGCCAGTCAAACTGATTCCTCTGTAGTTATCACAAGAAAATTTCTGTCCGTTTTGTAAATCAGAATATTCAGTGATTGAGATCATTTAAATGGGATTACGTTTAGTTCCCGGATTTTGGTTAATATATCAGTCAACGTACCTACTAAAAGTGGACCATTATCCCCAAAGATATCTGGATTTAACCTTTCAGTTCCTACTGTTTTACTTTACTTACATCGTTTAAAACCTTACTTAGAGTTGGTGGGTGTTGCACACGTGTCAATTTTTCACTCAGGTAGTTTGAGGGTTGTTGATAAGCGGAGGGTAACTGGAAGGGAAGGTGCAGTTGGGCTTCTCCTAGAAGTATTGTGCCCATCTGTTCAGTCTTCTAGAGAAAGTTGAACACAGATATTTTATGAAAATAGTCTCACTAACAGCCGATTTTCTGATAACGGTTTTATTGACGAACTGGAACAGTTATGTAGTGTTGCGTACACCCTCCACAGCCTACATCGCCTTAGTTTTTGTTTCCCATCACTGCTGACGGTGCTTAAGCAGACTTTGTCAGTTTCCGTTTCAGTTGATGTCTTTCATTATTATTCTCAGGACATACTGAAATGAGTTTTTTATCCTTCAACAGTTTACTTCAAAGTTTAGAGATCTATTGGTATTTCGATACTTTTGTATTTATTTACAATTGGGGGGGGGGGTTGCGGAGATAGTTAATTGTCAATTCTGATAGCATATCAATCCTGATTCAAACTTCGTTGCTGTATTTACAGCTGCTTAAAATTGTCACAGGCTCCTCCAGGATGAATCATTTGTCTATGAACAACTAAGTGCTTTGCTAAACCTTCTGTGAATGCATTCTCGACCTTTACTGTATGGAATTGATAACTAAGGGGCTTTCCAGTTGTGACCTTTTTGCGCCCAGCATAACGAATGAAAATACGTGCTCTCACCAGAGTGTGTTCAGAATCTAAATACGTTTCTAAAATAAACGGCAGTCGTCCGCGGAGCATATCCTACAATAGCTGATTCTGATGTTGTCCATTTGTGCTCATTTTCGCTTATTGTTAGTGGTAACTGAGTTAAACAATATCTATCGTTATGGTTAACGTTTGTGCTTGCTAAAAATAAGTGGTAGTCGAAAAATAATTGTATCAGAAAGGTCTCTAGTATCCGTTCATTGGGATAAGAAGCCAAGTTATTCATCTGAGTATTTCTCAAATTGATTTAGCCTACAGGCTCCCGCTTAGACTTTTAAAGGAGGCTAGAGAACTTCACATACAAGTCTTTTAATCCATCTGTGACACTGTTAATCGGGAGAGGGGGCATAGGCTTTGACGGAAAATGTTATCGTCATGTATTCCTGTATTCTCAACTTCTTACAGTACCATTTTTTTAGGATAGAACATAAATAACTGTCTACAGGCGATCACTCTAAAAGTTCCTGTTTTGTCTGTGAACTTAATACTACGCCTACACCTTACTGCAGTCGCACTACTATACAGTCATTAGTACGACTTTGACATCAAACCATAGGTTTTCTGTGCTCAGTGTTACCGCTCTTTAACCGACCTGCCTGGCACAGTAGGACCTGAAAGAACGATTGTTCTAGGCAGTATAGCTAGACTGGTTCGTCACGGTAGGCAAGCCTGATCACCACGTCAAGGTAATAGCAATAGTCAGACCAGTAAGCGATATCAGATTAAAATAAGCATACTTATTACATTGTCATTTAGTGATTGATTCTGTTTTGCTAAATGCATGTTTGCCCATTACAGTCAACAACTATAACACCAACAAGAGTACCAGCACTGAAAGCTACATAAAAATTGTTTCTGCTTTTTGGACTTCAAATGGTTCTGAATGTTGCCAAAGGCGCTTTTTGATTAACAAGTTCAAAAAACAGAATGGATTAATTGCTTGTTGATATTCGTTGGAAAAATATGTTCGGTGATGAAAAAATTTTATCAAACTATTGTTTTGGAGGATGAATCTATTCTTGTAGTACTACAACTAATACTAAGCTCATAGTTTTACTTGGTTAATCTCTCGTTCGTTTACAAGAGTATATTTACTGTTATCTACAAATAGTTTGTTTAGATTCTCTGAAGTAATGGTGATAGACATTATTTCATGAATATCCTCACCAAAGTTTTTCAAGATTATGTATTGTTTGAAACCTACACACGATCTTTGAAATCTGATTCGGCATATTTCAATGTAGCGTCACTCAGCTGATGTGTATGCATTTAGAAATTATATGGGATTTGCTGCCCATGTTAGTCTAATCACAAACTGATAGGCTTGCTTCTAAATAAAGTAAGTGTTAATCATGTTGCTCAGGTTGACAATGAATGCCTTGAAAACAAACTAACTACTTCAGAGAACACAACACTACCAAAATCCTACTACTGTGACTAATTCATAAATTTAATACAGCATCATGAATACTTCGCAGTTACCCAAATGAAATGGCTACTTACCACGCTTACTTCGGGAGATGGATGATCAGCTGTTTGAATAACATCAAAGTTCTTTCATAACCACACAAGCACACTTCATTATAAGTTCTACAGTAGGTTGAGGCAATTAGGAATGTGAAAATAGTTTTCGTCATTTGTTTTTTTTTATTTTCATGGCTAACTAATCAATTAAGTAATTGATGGCTGATCTAACTAACGTACTAATAGCATCTAAGAACTTTGGTCTTCAAATAACTTGAATGCCTAATTTTAAAAATCCACTTCTTTCCAATTTCTCTACATTGAAACAAATTTTTCGCTGAATTAGATCATATCCACAGTTTTATTCATATACATTGATGTAAGCTGTTCTGTCACTAATTTGTATTACCGTAAACTAAAATAAGGACAATACCAAGATTACTGCATACAATGTTTGCTCGACATGTTTTACTATGCCTTATGTGTAGAAAATGTGAACTTTTCTTTATCATCATACTCACCTGTTTAGTTTGCTTAATCTGATTAGTGTTTATTAGCAAGCTTGTGTTTTCCGGGATGAAAATGCTAGTCCCATTCTCAACCTTCCTTCCTTACCCGGGATTAGGACCGGCAGTAACTCCGGACAAATTTCAGGCAGCAGAACCTGATAATATGTCAGCAAAAGTACTCAAGTCAGACAAAGATGTAACGGCAAGGATGCTTCACGTTATATTCAGAAAGACCTGGGAAGAAAAACAAATGCCGGCAGACTGAAAAGAGGGACAGTATATCAAGAGACCAAAAAAAGAGATTTAAGTAAATGGGAGAACTACAGTGGGATCACATCATTGTCAGTACCAATGAAAGTCTTCAACAGAGTGTCGCAACACTACGGATCATCGTTGAACAATCAGTTGAATGGAACTCATCACTGTACATCAACTTCATTGATTATGAGAAGGCGTTTAACCGTGCAAACAGGAGATCACAATGGAAACTTCTTCAACACTACGGTGTATCAGAGAAACTCGTCAACATCATACGGAATGCTTACGACGGACTACAGTGCAAAATCATGCATAGAGGATGGCTGGCAGATGCATTCTCAGTGAGGACTGGAGTCATACAAGGCTGCCCACTCTCGCCTCTTCTCTTCCTTCAGTTGATTGACTGGATCATGAAGACCTTTACATCTGAAGGGATGCACGAATTTCAATAGACAAGTAGGATGCGACTTGATGATTTGGACTTTGTGGATGATCTATCTCTTCTATCCAATATACACCAACAAATGCAAGTGAAGACAACCAACGTAGTAGCACCCTCAGCATCAGTAGTCTTGAATATACATAACAGAGGATAAGTTTTCTTATAGAATGCAGGTGCACCTTGGTGACGAGTGACAAATGACACAAAACATAGGTCTAGGGTATCCTGTCGACTTTTCTCCTTCCCAGACCATCTTCCATCTGACCATAGTGCTGGTGATGTCGAGTTACTAAGACTAGTGATCACATTACAACTCGATTGACAGAACTCGATCAACACAATAAAGATTTTGATGAACATCAAAATGATCACTATATAGGAATCAACCAATGTAAACGATGAATTATGTATGAAACCATTAACAGGCTACTTTATCCATTATTACTTTATTCATTATTACAAACAGAAAATGAATTAGAGCATTTTGCGTAAATTAGGTGTATAAAACTTTAACTTTCTAATCTAATCAATAAATAATTACACGTCTATACATGATTGTTCTCATTTTCTTACGAAAACAATTGTTTTGCTACTTTTCTAAAATGACCCATATACGTCTTTTAATACTAACTCTTTTCATAACTTATGTGTAAAACAATAAACAAGTTGATATTTATGTATACCGTTGCTGAGTTAGAAATATTAGCTTAAAGAATACTTAAAGCATTGTAGTGTAACAATTAAATGAAATTGTTTGGTGAAATTATTATGATGAAAATTTTAGTTGAAGTTATTGGAGAGTTGAAGTGCATCCAACATGTACCAAAACAACTCACTTTGATAAAATGTAACTAAGTAGTTTCATTTCAACGCAGTTTTCTATCGACTATGTTCTAAGATCATTCTTCAACAGAACTATGGAAGTTATGTGTAGGCAAGCTGCATGCTTCTTTTTACTCACCATGCTGCCACAACAACCCGACAAACTTAAAAACGTTGTGAGAAGTAAGGAGAGATTGCATCAACCTGAGACGATTTACAGACGGTAAATTATTTCTGTATTGCATTTTGTTTCTCATCAACATAAAACTTTTATCTGGTGGAGTGATAACGAGGTTTAAACCCTAATCAGTTAAATGAAGAAAGTGATAAGTAACCGATCAATAAATCCACTTACTTACTTACCTACTTACTTACTTACGCCCGTCACCCCTCACAAATGAGCATAAGCCACTCACCAGTATTCTCCATTCAACTCTGTCATGAACAATCCTTCCCACCTGTTTCCTGTGCTGTTCATCATTTTTATGTCTGCTTCCAATTCTCAACGTTGTGTGTTCTTTGCCCTCCCAATTCTCCATTTACCAACACGATTTCAAGTTAATACTTGTCTCGTGATGCAGTTTGATGATTTCCACAATCTATGTCCTATGCATTTCCAACGACTTTTCCTAATTTCCTCTTCGGTTAGAAGATAGTTTGTTCTCTCCCATAGTAGGCTGTTTCTGATGGTTTTCGGCCAATGAACATTTAGTATCTAACGTAGACTGTTGTTTATAAATACTTGTACACTCCTGAGGATGTTTTCAGTTGTTCTCCACGTTTCAGCTTCATACAGCAGAACTGTCTAGACGTTCGAATTGAAGAGTCTGACTTTGAGGTTGGTTGACAGCTGTTTTAAGTCCCGTATATCCTTCAACTGTAGGAATGCTGCCCTTGCTTTCCCAATCATTGCCTTTATATCTACATCGGATCCTATTTGTTCATCGATGATGATTCTCAGGTGTGTGAAAGTACCCACTTCTTCAATTCAATTGGGATAGTGATCTATGTGGTGTATTCGAGGATCTTGCTATTTCACCTATGTAGGTTCAGAACTACTGATGCTGAGGGTTGCTGCTACGTTGGTTGTCTTCACTTGCATTTGTTGGTGTATATTGGATAGAAGAGATAGATCATCCACAAAGTCCAAATCATCAAGTCGCATCCTACTTGTCTATTGAAATTCGTGCATCCCTTCAGATGTAAAGGTCTTCATGATCCAGTCAATCAACTGAAGGAAGAGAAGAGGCGAGAGTGGGCAGCCTTGTATGACTCCAGTCCTCACTGAGAATGCATCTGCCAGCCATCCTCTATGCATGATTTTGCACTGTAGTCCGTCGTAAGCATTCCGTATGATGTTGACGAGTTTCTCTGATACACCGTAGTGTTGAAGAAGTTTCCATAGTGACCTCCTGTTTTCACGGTTAAACGCCTTCTCATAATCAATGAAGTTGATGTACAGTGATGAGTTCCATTCAACCGATTGTTCGACGATGATTTGTAGTGTTGGTATGTGATCTGTGCACGACCGATCTTTACAGAAACCAGCCTATTGATTTCGAAGTTGAGCATCCACTGATTCTTCTATTAATAAATACACTTGAAGTGTATTTAGCTATAAAGTGAACCATCAAAATTTCAAAGGATGGTTTAAATAAAGTAATTGTTTAATAGTACTTAATATAAAGTATATGTGTTCAAATTTCAGTGGCAAATTATTTATTATCATTTATTAGTTGCACAAAATTTGGTAAATTTGGGCTCTGAAAATCCATGCATTACAAATGGAAAAGATCATATTCTTTATAAATATAAATCATCATAATTGTGTTTGAGCTCTGTTCCCTGGACACTCATTTAAAAGATGATGATATTGTTATGGAGCTAATCCCTTAGCCTTTATCCTAAACCTTTAGTCCAGAAGACAGTAAAATATCGTCAGCAGATGCCCAGAAGTAGCCGGTGACCAAATTAGGTTTACATTATATTCATCCTTTAGGATCCGACAACCCACTGTGCACCACTAGTTTTGAATCAACTTTATTTAACTTGCATAGGTGAACTCTTCATTTTCACCAACCCAATACGAGCTCCTATTGTTTACTTTCGTCTTACCCCTAGTGTAAACAGATATGCCTCTTGTAGGTAGTAAGTAGCATTCCAATAGTGGACGCTAAAGTTTCGAGACAATATAAAAGTATTTTCAGAGGGTAATTACACTTTCCACTTGCTCGACTGTAACCGGGTGTTTGGAGGGGTTGTATAAAAAGCCCACCTTCATTGTATGTGACGTAGGTTCATAAATGCCAAGCAAGTTTTCTAAATTGGAGCAGAGATTTCATTAGACATCAACCGATCAAAACTTAATAGATTTCTAAAATAAATGAAGTGGTGAACGTACTCATTTACTTCACTCCCTATGACCAATCTGGACAATAATTGCGATGAGTCCTGAGGTAAGATTTTTAAATTTAAGCAAGGGGTTAAGAAACGCATTCTGAATATGTTTGGATTGTTACTTACAGAGTTTAGAAAACTTTGTATATTGTCAGCGCTTTTATCGAATACTACTATGCTGTCTGCATATTCTAATTCCATAAATGGGCTTCCTGTTAAGAGATCAGTTTCAAAAAAGTTAGACGAAAGTTTAACTGATTTAAAGACAGCAATGACGAAACTAAAAATATGGTAAACAAGATGCAACTTTGATGAATTCCACTTATTGTTGACAATTTCGATGACAGCTACTATGAATCCTGATTTGACCAGTAGTGCTCAGATGGAGAGTCTTCATAATGTTTTTGTAATTATAAGATACGCTTCTCAATATGGGTCAAAAGACGCTTTATACTCAAGGAATACCACGACTATGGTTATCATTAAGTATGCCTATGTTCTAGAATCCATTGCAGCTGAATATTTGATCAATACGTATTCATTCAGGTCTGAATTCAGCCTTGATTTTCTGAGTTTTTCATTTTTTGTTTTCTGATAGACGTTGAATAGATATAGAGGCTAGTAATTTAAATACTATACTAGTCAGAGTGATTTCTTTGAAGTTATAGCAAAAGGATTTTGGTCAACTTAATTGTTAAAATTGGGACACTCCTTAAAGATATCTGGAATTGACCTATCAAATCCTTCTGTTTTCCCTCGTTTTAAATTATTTTCAACCTTACAGGGTTGGAAGGATTTGATTCAGTTTCTTACTTAAGTATCCTTAAGTTTTTGATTGTTGATGGGTAGCTAGAGGCCAGTTGAACTATTCATGAAAGTGTGTAAAAATGGATGATTGACTCGTCCATTTCTGAATTTTATTAACAATTGAATTTCCAATATCATTTTCTTGGCTGAATGAGAACAGTTTTCAGGTATCACCTACTGTTTCAACTTATCTCGTCGCTTTTTCTTTTGTTTCCCACCACTACGCAAGGTTCTTGCAAACACTTTTATTATTCTACGTTTGAGTTACTTTTACTCCTAGCTATTCACCAATTTAGTCATCTATACAATACTAACAGTGCAACATATTCATTCTATTACACCGTCAAATTAACTAAGTATGGGAGATAGATATTGAAAAATTATAAACACAATTAATAATTGGCTGTTTGATAAAGGATTTCACAATTGATAACAAATTAAAATTGAAATTTCATAAATGTTAAATTAACATTATATAACTTAGAGAAACAGTCCTGATAACTATTTTAGCAGTCTTGTTTTACTCAATGAAATTTCATTTACATAGAAACTAGTTCATATGATGTAATTAGCCATCATATTATGCAACAATAATTAAACTGTTTGTTTTTTCTCAAAAAAAAAAAACGATCCTTCAACTAACCCGCATTTATAATAATCTTAAGATATCCATTTGGTTTAATTATCACCATTAATATTAGAACTTCTACGGGGACAATTCCATTAGTATATCGATAAATATTAAGTTTTAAATATTCAATAATCACGTGGAACCTTTTAAAATAGATTTTTTATAAATGAGTAGAAATAAATATACCTACTTTATAACTATGTTAGCTACTGTTTATTAACCTGTTATTAGTGTATAATCAATATCATACCATAGTTCCGTGAGAATATCACATATAAGGTCTTTGACTGTAAATGACTCGAGTGTTTTGGTCACTCATCACGTGTAATTTCTTAAATAACCATTCTTTACCCCCTTCAAATTAAATTGACATTGCTGTAACAAATATACATTTACATGGAGTATAGAAATGTATACAACGTTGGAAAGTTACAATATGTATATAAATATACACATGTCATCTTTCCAGTTTATATAATTGAGTGGATTTTATCGATCGAATTGTAATGTGGTCACTTGCTTAAGTGGCTCAAAAAGCCTAGTGATAGCAATTTAGACCATAAGTTGTATTGTAAGTTGCTAAAATATAAGTTGATGATGATCGATTTTTTTAGAGGATTCTCCCACACAATCTAATTCTGAACCACAAAATGCTTCACTTTTGCATCTGAATTAAAAAAACAGGTAAATAGTCTTTCATTATATATATATATATATATATATATATATATATATATATATATATATATATATATATATATATATATATATATATATGATACACCAGTTAGAGTGAATCACATGAAACATAAAAGTATGGATAGCCAAAAGTACATGGCTCTGCAATATACATATTATACAACAACCTTGCTAAAAAGCGCTAACCAGTAAAAAAATTTTATAATCACTTTAACTCTGCCCTAGGAGTTGGAACGTCATTATTTCGAAGAGTTATGACACCTCATGATGAAAGCTTAGTTTCTTCGAAAGCCACGAGGCTGATGTTCCTTCTCACAACCAAACCAACACTTAATATTAGTACATAGAATGCCTGCACGATGTGTGAGACAGGGAGAAGCATGGAAATAGCTAAAGAAATGAAAAGATACTACCTGAAGATACTTGGAATAAGTAAAACCATTGGTTACAAGCTGGACAGCAACTATTATCCACAGGAGAAGTGCTTTTATACTCCGGTCACAAAGAAGAAAATGCCTCACACATACACACAATGAGTAGCACTAATGTTGTCCCAAGAAGCATGGAAAGCCCTTACAAGATGGGAACCTCATGGACCTAGGATCATCAAAGCATTCTTAAAGACAAAGAAGGAAGGGATTACAATTAATGTTATCCAGTGATATGCGCCCACTATGGACAGCCACGAAGACGACAAAGACAATGCTACAGTCAACCATCTATAAATACTCAGCTATAGACCTGGCCATTCTGACGGGAGACCTAAACACCAAGGTTGAAATGGACATAATCTGATTTGAAGACATCATGGGACGAAATGTACTGGGGAAAGGAACGAAAACTGTGAAAGTTTTTCAAACTTATGTGCCATAAACAAAAGATTATAGGTGACACCTTATTCTCCCCACCCACAAGGGTATGCACTAAACTACATGGGTGTCACCAGACCACATTACGGAGAACCAAATCAACCACATCTCTACAATCAAATCAACACAGCTCTACTCCAGGATACTAACAAATGCAATGAATTCAAAAGCCTTCTTAATAATAAGTTCCAAGCATCTCACGATCTACTAGAAAAAAGTGAAACTAATATGGAGGACAACTGGAAAGAGATTAAAAAATAATAACTTCAAAATGTCGGGAGATTTTGGGTCACAAGAAACAACACCATAAAGAATGGATTTCTGTCGGTACTCTGGACAAGATCCAAGTAAAGAGGAGCACATAGATAGCAATTAATATCAGCCGGACGAAAGCAGAGAAAGCCAAGCCACAAGTCAAATACATAGAAGCCAACAAGAAAGTGAAGAGAAGGATTAGGTCGGATAAACGGAAATATGTTGAGGACCTAGCAATGACAGCGGAAAATGCTACAAGAGGAGGAAACATGAGACACGTATACTATAAAACGGAGAAACTAACTGGAAAATTCAGTAAACCAGAACAGCCAATCAAGAACAAGGGTAGCAAACCAATCACTGAAGTACATGAACAACTAAACAGGTGAGTAGAGCACTTCGTAGAACTCTTGAATAGACCAGCCTCACTGAGCCCACCTGTCATCAAAGAAGCAGACATGGGTCTCCCTATTAACACCGACCTACCAACAGTCAAAGAAATTAAAAATGGCCATCAGACTGTCGAATCAGGAGTTGCAGGTCAGCAGGGCCAGACAACATACCAGCTGAGGCACTGAAGACAAATATAGAAGCAACTTCAAGGATACTCTATATTCAGTTTAGGAAGATTTGGAAGGACGAACAAATGCCAAGAGACTGGAAAGAAGAGTACCTCGTCAAGATATCAAAGAAAGGAGATTTTAGCAATTGCAAGAACTACAGAGGCATCATTCTACCTTCACTAGCAGAAAAAGTCTTCAACAGAATGTTATTGAACTGAATGAAAGATCTAATCGACACTCAACTTCGAGATCAGCAGGCCGGATTCCGTAAAGATCGATCGTGTACAGATCAAGTCGCGACACTGCGGATCAGTGTTGAGCGATCGGCTAAATGGTACTCACAACTTTACATTAATTTTCTGGACTATGAGGAAGAATTTGACAGCGTGAATAGGAGGATATTATGGAACCTTATTCGATATTATGGTGTACCTGAAAAGATAGTCAACATCATGCAGATTCCCTACAACGGATCACACTGTTAAATCATGCATTGAGGCCAGCTCACGGATTCGATGCAGATGTCAAGGCACGGATTAGGAAAGCAAGGCAATTACATCATTTCTATAACTGAAAACACATGGAACTGAAACCAACTGTCAGCCAACATCAAAGTCAAAATTTTAATACAAACGGGAAGATGATTCTGTTGTATGGAGCTGGAACTTGTATAGAGAACTACGAAAAGTATCATTCAAAAGATACAAGTATTTATAAACAACTGTATGCACAACATACTTTGGATTCATTGCCCAGATATCATCAACAACAACTTTCTGTGACAAAGGACAAATCATTCGAACTCCAGTCGAGGAAGAAATTAGGAAAAGACGCTGGAGGTTGATAGGACACACATTGAGAAAATCATCAAATTGTGACACAAGACAAGCACCATCATGGAATCCTGAAGGCCAAAAGAAAGAAGGCAACCAAAGAACACATTGCATTGGGAATGGGAGACAGACATGAAGAGGATGAAGAGCACTTAAGAAGAGCTGTAAAGGAAGGCCTAGGACAGAGTTGATTGTAGAATGGTGGTCGGTGTCCTATGCTCCACATGGGGTAACAGGCATTGATTGATTGTTCACGATACGGACTGTTTATATCACTAAGCATATTTAAGTTAAAATTCGGTTTTAGTAAATTTCAAACGTTTTTCAGTTGTCTAAAAGAAGTTATTGTGTTTTATTTTATTGCCTAGGATCCATGCTTGGAGGAAGTATATACGTGCTTACAGGTGCTGTAATGAACAGACGAACTGGGCCAGCAGTATTTTTGGCATTTATGTTAGCTGCATTCGTGGCACTACTTAATTCTCTAAACTATGCCGAATTAGCATGTCGTATACCAAAGGTAAGAATTAGCTGAAGCGTTTTGACTTTATTTTGTTTGCAATTAAATGAATAACCGCTTTAATGTTAAAAATGTAATATAATTGTAAGGAATAGGTGCAACAGTGGTTTTGCATATACTGAAATGTTTTCGTTGTACGAATTCCTTTATTTATGGTTATTCGACTGCTGATCTGTTATATTAAATGAAATGAATAAAATATATCCAATTGATACGATCTACATAATAGCTGGTGTCTGGCTCCGACCTTATCAAAACACAATTTTGAAATGAGTAATCATCTTTTTTAACTAATCACTTATATGAAATATACGGCGAACGATAACTACTTTAAGAGAGAAAGAACAAATGATTGAGGTGAACAACATGAACTCACTGTATCTCGCTAGGTTCTCATCAGCTGCTTACACCCTATTATATTTTAAAATCAACATTACAAAATAGAAATCCAACTTATGAAATAATTCGAAAATAAATGTATATGTAGCGTCATTATGATTAGCAGGTGTGAATAAAGTTTATAAAACTAAATAGTAACTGTTGCAACTAAAGTTGCTAGGTGAGTAAATTTCCAGAATAACAGTAAAAAGTCAAAAAATATTACAGTTAAAGACTAACTTATTGTGTAGCAGAAGGCTGGATGAAAGTGGGTGGTAAATTGAGAACAGTCAATTCGAAAAAAAAAGATCGTGAAGCTAAAAGTATTTGAAGATGATGCAATTAAAATAAGTGGGACATTTTAAATAAAGAAAATTATATGATATAATTGAATAATGATATTATTACCATCAGTAAATGGGACTAACCACTGATCTTTTGTGAACACAGAAGTCTGGTTTCAGACGCTTGATAACGTCTTTTAGTAAAGGTGAACATGGTTATTTATTAATTGTTTTGAGGGATTTTATTGTTTCAATCTTGTGCCCTGTTTCTAGGACGTACCAACAGATGGCATCATTGAATGTTTTCGAATTGTTCAGTAGGAGATTCGATTAAAGTGACTTATTGATCTGATGAACGGATGTTAAAGTTTTGACCAATCACAGGTGACTTATTTTTGTCATAGTAATTGTACATAGTTGTATGAAGGATGGAAGTTGTTGCATGCGATATTAGCACTCTAGACCAGTTGATTTGCAATTTTAGTCTTGAAAGAACTATGAGGTACTCACGTGTTTGAAAGATGTTGCATATAACACCTGTTTGTGGCAATGTAATAGCTGTTCTCAAATGCCAAAAGTTGGAAAATTTTGTACATGTACATGTTTTGTGTAAGTAAATAGCAGTCGTTTAAAGCCTACTGTTGGTAGAAGTAAAAGTCAGAATTCTGGAAAATTGTGTCTATAATTTCAAGAACTAGTATTTAGTTGAACAAGGAATTGACACCAAAGGAAACCATAGACTTACAAACAATATTAATGCGGTTAAGAGTACCAGCGAACTAGAATGAATCTTCTTATGTATATTTACGTAATCTTTGACTAGCCACCTTTACGTTTCCTGACAGCCAGCTTTACGATGTAGTCAAATAATCGTAGAAAAAAACCAAGCCTCAATTGGACATCCTGTTTATTAATCTTTGGTAAACTGTACATATGAGACAGATGAGATCCTCTCGGTTTTTCTTGATTGTATCTAGAGCTTTAGAAATTCTCCTAGTATGTTTTTGATTCATTTATCGGTTAAATTTTCGTTGCATTTATCAATCTTGAAACTCACTTGATCGTCTAGAATTAATGCTATGCCTGAGCCCTTTTCTGGTAGTACTACTAATACTTGAGTTGACTTTTGGAACCACTTGTCAAGAGTGTACATTATGCATAAACTACCGCAGACTACACCTGTACATGATAATGCCGTCGAATTGTACAACTAGATAGTAAATATAACTGAGCTTTCAGCTTCATTTAAAATTAGTTACTTTACAAACGGTTTCACTTATGTGCTCATAACTTTTGAAAGTTAAAATATAATCAAAACTTAGATAATTTGGACGAATTATAAACACTGTTTATTTTTTCCTGCTGTTTGGAACTTCTGGTTTGATGGATCATGTACCAACTATTTAAAGTCAATCAAAAGATTTGTAAAGTAATAAAATACCTATAATAGGATGAGTTTCAGGAAACCAAATTATATTCTTCACAGAGTGATATTGGTTGAGAACCATTTAAAATCAGTAGGCATTTGATAGCTGTCTCACCCTAGTATGAGACTCCTAAGTAGTGACTCTCCTTGATTCCACCGGGGAATCCAACCGAGGGTCATTGGGTCTCACAGTGAACTAAGCAGCATTGGGTCAGCCGGCGTTCGATGCTGAGATTTACACTTCCATCAGTTTATAATATAACGCAACTTCAAGATGTTCCTGAAGGTCTAGTGAGCAATCTTGACTGATGAAGTTTATACTTATCGGGAATGTGACAGTTATCACCAATGACAGTGAATGATGGTCTCACTATAAAATAAACTGATGAAGGTTGAACTTCTATCACTGAACGCCAACCAGCCTAGAAGTTCAGATGATTAAAGTTCTATAAAGAGTACAAACAACTAAATTTAATATCTACCTTTATAAAACCACCTCACTTCAAATACTATATAGTTTAAACTCACTTGTTCTTTTCCCTTAATGTAAACCGTCTTTGAAATGAAAAATGTTTAATAGAGAAAATGATATGAATCAAAGTTGTTTATAAAATATCTAAAGTAAAAATTGGGTTGAAGTTTAACATATTGACTGTACTCACTTATATCGTGACCCATCTGTATGAAATTTATATTAAAAATTGAAGAATCAGTTAAACATTTATTGAACATTCGAAGTAACTAAAAGCCTTTTTTTTACACTGGAAAACAATAATGCTGTTGATTAAACTTTAGTATAATTTATGTTGTTTTATATAACTAACCATATTATTTGTATTGACAGTTAGTGCCATACACTTCCATGTTATTGTAAAGCATATGATAGATTAATCAACAAAATATTATCTTCTGTAATTATAGTATCTAAACTATTAGTCTCTAAAATCATCCGACGCTTATCTGACGATATAAAACAACAAACTCGGAAAAACCACACTGGCTTCAAATCTGGATAAGGAGGCACTGACCAAATGTATACTCTCTGAATATAGGCATATCCAACATCGTCTGACAGCATTCATATTCGTTGACTTGAAAATTGCTTTTAACTTCGCAGACTGAGATATTTTGTGTAAGAGTTTATAGTTAAAAGGCGTACCACTAAAGTGTATATGCCTTATGAATGCTCTCTACTCGAACTCAACTGATTGAGTTGGTGCTGCCACGAAAATTGTCGATCCCGATTGGTGTTCGTCTGAGTTACCCAGTTATCCCCATCTTATTTAATTTTTCTGAATATTCTTCTAAAAGTCACACTTAGTCCATCTAACCCCCCTAGAAATCGATCTCCTTCCAGGAAACCCACCTTGTCGACTTAGAATACATAAACGATATAGTGTATTCAGTGAAAACTCTGACAATATCCATAGTATCCCGAGCACCGTAAATAACAATACCAATATATTTAGGATGCATTTTTACCACGTGTTAACCATGATTAGTGGCTGGAGACATTGGTTCATATGGCTCAAAATCACTCACAGTGACGCGAATATATTTGCTTATATGTTCTTATGAACCTTAAGTTCTACAATAGTTTGTTTCATTTCATCCTAATGAATTACTTTGTGGTTTTAATCTTGTAAATTTGATCTCGTCGTGTCTATTTGGAATGACAACTTTGACCTAGGCGCATATGTGTCAGCTTCTAAGTTGTTCAAGAATGATTGATTCAACAAAATATAATATACATTTTACATGTTTGGAAATAGAGTGAATGAAATGAGGTTTCACAACATCACTGCTATCTATTTTTAAACGTATAATTATGAATAATAAATTTCAAAGCAATCATGTCGTTAGGTTTTCTTTATCAACCACTGAAAACTGTAAGCAATCGCAAACTACTTTATTTTACTTCATAACTTTCTAGTAATGTACTTCCACACAGCCTACATTTTCGATTGATGAATATATCAATACTAAAACACTAAGAACAGAGAGTTAGCAGTGTTAAGTTATAAATTACGTAGTAGATCCATACTTTTATTATCAAGTCTACTAATATCAACTTACTAATAAATCTATTCGAGGTGGTCCATCTATTTTCCGTGGATCTAATAGTCGACAAAACGTTAAATAGTGATAAACACTCACTGTAACTAATCAGTCGATCTTGATTGGTCTCTTTTTATTTTTAGAGAAAGTTGCATAACCTTTCTTTATTTTTTTCATACAGGCTGGTTCGTCATACACATACACTTATTTTATCATGGGTGAATTTCCTGCCTTCATAACTGGATGGGCAATAATACTTGAATACATATTGGGCATATCACTTGTTGCACGATGTTGGAGCAGTATGCTTGATAGTCTTGCAAATAATCATATAAGTATGTGGACAATAAACTATGTTGGTAGGTACGTACAGTTTTATTATATTTATTTGTTGTTCATATCCATTAGTTAATTTGTGTGCTGAATTTCTAGTTTACATCGCTGCTTGAATTACAGGGCACCGAACAGCTAAGTCATATACTAATGTAGGTGTTATAATGCTTGTTGATAAGATAAATAAGCTAGGAATCTGAATACATGGGCGGAAGGGTCGCTGCATGTGTTTATGTGACATATTCAGTCAAAAAGAAACAAAAGATAATATGATAAGCTAAATATATTTGATACTGGAAATATGCTTCTTCTAATGCTTGAAGTATATTCTCTCTTGGCAACATCGATAATAGTTTTATGTTTCTACGTTTTTATCAGTTGAAATACTGTAAAATTATGTTCAGATACCATTAAGAAGCTGTTTATCTGGAATATTAGTTAAAATTTTATAGTGCTTAAAATCAATAATCATAAACTCAAATGGTTACACATATCAAAGCTGCAAAAATTGATTAGTATAGTGGATGTCAAGGAAGTATTGATCTATAAAAAAAAAAACAAATAATCGGAAAAAACGACAAAGATATTATCAAAACATGTTATGAGAATGCAATAGGTGAACTAGCATGTGATTTACTGGTTCAAAAATCACAAGAACTTCTTAAGTACTTTAACAAACGCAAAATTAATGTCGTATATAGTGGCCGACATCGATCACGATTATCACAATTCAACCACCTTACTTTTCATCAACCTATAGCACATCATCCTGCACACTTTACTGTTCACCTCGTTTATCAATTTCATCAACTGATTGTAACTAATTGTATAAACTACTAATTGTATAAACTTCATTAGTACATTCTCACCTTGTTACATTTCACAGATTATCTCATCCAGGTGGTATATTGGCTGAATATTATGACTTTGTCGGTGTATCTCTAATCATCATATTATCATCCATATCTTGTTGTGGAATTCGTGGCAGTGCTAAATTGACGGCAGTTTCAATATTCGTAAATGTTGGCGTATTAATAGTAACATCAATCTACATGTTTGTCTACAGCAAACCTGAATATTTGTCTATCACTTCACCCTAATATCACAGTAGATCCATTATCACCCAATCCAAACTTTCTACCATTCGGATTGCCAGGTTTGATAGGTGGCACAGCGATTTGTTTCAATGTGTTCATTGGATTCGATGCAATATCAACATGTGCAGAAGAAGCGAAAAATCCCAATTACAGTCTGCCAATAGCGAATATTGTATCTGTGATAATTGTGGCAATCTTAACTACATTATCTTCATTAGCACTAACCATGTATTATCCATGGTTTCACATTAGCACTGAGAGTTCATTTCTGAGTGCCTTGAAAGGTAATCATGTTAATGGTGGACCAGATGACGTACGAAATGGAATGTTCTATTTTGTTGGTGTTGGGTCGTTAGTTGGATTGATTGCTTGTCTAACAGCTTCATTGATTGCTGCTCCAAGAATCAGTTATGCGATGGCTCAAGATGGTGTTATACCAACCATGTTTTCTCATCTCTGTCAACCTTTCAAGGTAAATTAAATGACAATCCTATCGCTTTATATATACACATCATTTTACTAAAATATCAAACTCCAAATATGACTTATTTGTAGGAATGATGTAAAGGTGTTTACAATGTATTTAGTGACTTTTACTAACATGTTTTTCTTATATATTGTTGGTGTCATGTAATACCAATGGATACAAGTAAACAATTAGTAGGAAATTCAATCTATTCTGAATTCTCAGTGTGTCCATGTACATCAATAATTGCTTTGTAAATGATACTACTCATTATTGTTTTAGTTTTAATAAAATGCCTTCACATGAATTCACAACCATTCACAATTTATATGCCTACATACACGAGTGGTTATTAGGGGATGTATTACGAAAGTTCTACGGCTTACATATACATACAATCCACTACATAATCGACGAAATTACTAACTTTTGTTTCCAAATTAATGTGAATTATGAAACACTGAACTGACAAACAATATGACTTATTATCAACTAATCTATTCAAGCTATGAGGTGTTTTAGAAGATACCTGATTAAATAAATAATGTGTCACATCAGAAAAGGAATCAGGATGGAAACAATGGAACTCTAGGTATTTACTTATTTAAATCTTGTAAATACTCACAAATATGTTCTACTGATCACTTACGTGATCGAATAGGTACTGTGGTGACAACTGGATAATCACATTGTAAACATGTGACTGTCAATCCATTCAAGACGTTTTCGACTACTCCGATTGAAATATAAATCAATACATTCTGATTATACAGCCGATTTGTAGTCATCTTCAAACGCTCTGTTATTTCCACAATTATTGGCGTTCATATTGACTTCCATGTTTACTTTACTGCTAACCATATGATTTATTCAACAAGATATAAATCACTCCATTCTGATAATCAACATAATGGTAATGATTAGAATGTGAATATGTGAGGTTATGAGACATTTAATAAGTCAAGCCAATCTCACAAGTTATTTGGTGCTTTCTTGTTTTAACATTAATTCAGAATTCACTGTCCGTGTTAAGCGATTCGTGATCTCACTGAAAGTCATTTCATTTCACGACTTCACTCATATATCGACGGTAATAGTAGAAGTATTCGAGTGAATAGCCATTCAAGTAAAAATCAGCTCCTCAGAATAACGGTATTTCATAGTTTTATTAGTCGGATTAAGTCCACTAATTTTACAAATAAATTGACTGAGATTTTATTTGAAAAATATGAAGAAAATAACGTGTTTTAAATGTAGATATCAGTTTTACTTTAATGTCGAGTTCACATTACCTCATTCAATTACTTGATTTCTTTTATCTTCACACAATTATTATACACATAAACCATGCAACCAAATCAATTGAGTTCACATTTCAAGTTAGATAAGTAGTGTAGATCATTTAACAACTTACATTCTTCAACATTCTGTGGAACAAAAACTTTGATCTACAACCGAGAATACTTTTTAAACAAAACATCTGTGCATTGAACAGACAACACTTTTGTGTGATTGGATGAAGTCAACACAAAAGTATGATAATGGACTCTATTCAGACTTCACTCAACCAAACGACATCTCAACATGATGAATGTGGTGTTAAGTCACATTATTATCCATATCTCAACCACATCAATAATAAAATTTATGATCACTAAAGGGCTTGACAAATACTGTACTGTAACAGTCAGAATTCACTGATCCATCGATGGTAAATCACAATATGTCGACAAAACGAAATTCCCACTGCATGCGAATTTTGAAATTCGCAATACATGAATATTGCTAAACCATCATCATAATACTGCACATATTGATGTACATTTCCATTTTAGACACCAGCCATTTCTACAACCTTCATCGCATTACTCACGGCTTTGTTAACACTGATTTTCAGTGTGGACAGTTTGGCAGATTTCATGAGTTTAGGCACACTAATCGCCTATTCTATCACTGCAATCGCCATAATTTGTATACGTTACAGAAAACAATCAGACAGTCCACAAGAAGTGATGGAAACTGATCGAAGTATATCAGGTGGCACTGAGAAAGACAAGGTAATTATTTCTTCTGCTAACTACACATATTTCTTCATTTTAAATATATTTATGTGGAATTGTGATAAGTGGGATCATAATTCAGATAGGAAATATTCGGAACGAGGGTATAAATATCATATCTATCTACAGATATGCAATAACATTTTTCATATATTGACAAATGAAATGGAATTTTGTTTATCCAACAGCCTCTTAAGTAACAAGGCAACATCATAAGTAATTCGGATAGAGAATTCGTTGAATATTCTGATGATTTTCGATGAAAAGTACACAATAAAATGTAGTAATTGAAAGTATACACCTTTGTACTACAAAAACTGTATCTTTCTCACATGCTAGTCTCACGAATACGTTCACATACATGGACATATATCAATTTGTATAACACAGATGATGAATACTACTTTACCACCATTTATGGATAATCAACGTTTAGTGAAACACCGATTGTCAATCAATTTTAGACTTAAGAAAAAATTGTTTTATCTGGGGTGGCTCCTATATATCACAACGAAGC
Source organism: Schistosoma japonicum (assembly GCA_025215515.1). Lineage (NCBI taxonomy): Eukaryota > Metazoa > Platyhelminthes > Trematoda > Strigeidida > Schistosomatidae > Schistosoma > Schistosoma japonicum. The sequence continues at coordinate 77,855,718 of CM046061.1, forward strand.
CACATGAACCTTTGAAAGAGCCGGAGACATCCTATCCGATCACTGATCGTCAGAATCTTCTAAAATCACCACGTGACACATTCTCATTGGGTAATAGTTGAAACTTCCTAGTTGTCATAGGATTCATTATAATAATGAATTGATTATTTCAGAAAACAATAAACATACGAATATTTTGCACATATCTCGCTATCTATCTGACTCGGAATCAAGTGTTTATTTCGAGTTCGCGTCATTTCCCCGTATTCAAGTCGATGTGTAGATTTAACCAGGGGTCATACGAAGCAAATAGGATTTGCATGTGGCGAATAGTTGGCAGACATATCAGTTTCGACAAGTTGTTCTGGAACTGATGAAGACACTTCGAGTGAATGTTACTATTATGAACGAAGTAGATACTATGCTGATATATTCTGTCCTTCATTTCATTAAAATGAATGTTTTGAAAGGTAGCTTAAACTTAAATCTCAATTTAGTAATATCATTGAAAATGACCATTAAAATCTTGAGATTTCATAATCAAAAATTGTTTATTGTTGTGATGTAAGAATGGTGACAGCTGGTAGATTACTACTACATGTATCTGATATCATATATACCAGATGATCTTTTCAGCTAAACTCAAAAATTAACTGACTAGAAAAAGAGTATAATTCTCCACAATCATTGGTGGCAATGCCAGCATCAGAGAAAACAAAAAGATATATCTTTCTTGAACTTCATGTGTTAAATGCCAGTTGAAAAGTGCTGTAAGAATACTATGTTGATTTCAGAGAATATTACATGTTGTAGGAATGTTGAGATTTGTACCAATATCTAATCATGAATTACATTCAGTTATTGTTGCATTTGAAATTGTGGAATGTTTATTAATGCATACTTTCACTCTTCCATTCATTCATTCCTTGCATTTTGCAAAGCCTGTTGCACAAGTGGAATATTACAAGAAACGCATTGATAAACCGGGATATGTTAAAAATCCATATGCTCAGTTTATGCCTGAATGTATGCTGAAAGTGTTCAACTCTGGTTCACCTGGTGATACAGTTATCATCTTAATGGCTGTTTATGTTGTGCTCAATGGTGTTTTAATAATGTGTTTGACAATCGGAGCAAAGCATGAATTATGGCCTGTATGGAGAATTGTGTGTGTGGTACTTATCCTGACATTGCTGATATTTTGTATTGTCTTGATGAGTATATTTAAACAATTCGGACCACCTTATAAAGGTTTGTTTCAAGTGAGTTCTTATTTCGATTTGTAAGCCTACATCACTAAATTGCATCAGGAAATCACTACTCACCCGCTCACTCTATTCATGCCAGCATGCATGTATCATTCCTAATCACACACAGTGAACCTACACATAAGTTGTTCAAGCCAAACGTCGATAAGTGACTAAACCATTTATCAGTAGTCAAACATACACATTTTCCTAATCTTCACACTCAACATAGACTTATTGGATACTTTGTTAAATGTCATTTATTTATCTAGTCAGTCCAACGTCACAATGCACTGTTCAATATTCTACATACTTCAATAAGAATATGGGTGAAAGTCTAACCAACTCAATTCCACGTGTACTGATAATCATGATGATGATGATGATTACGCTAAATTGTGTAAGTTCACCAAATCTAATCAATCACACTAAGTGGTGTACACTCAGTTTGGAGAATGAAGCACAATGGAGATATTTACTAACAGTGTTATCAATGTGTTTTCATTTCAACAGAGATCAATCTGTGGTGAATACAAATCTCCACAAACCAGCTCAATTGATAATACATGTATTAATTTTAGTGTCAAGTGATTGGAGTTAGTATGCAAATCATTTGACATCTTGATTTCATCACATTCTCCATAAGGTCGATTTGGGCTTGAACAGTAATCATATTGCGATGTGATGGTTAGAATTCGATCAACATTAGAAACAACTAGATAAACGTGATATATTGACCAGTGAACAATCGGTGTACATGCAATCATCATGCATACACTGATCATAGATTGACTAAATTAGATTATTTCTATCGGTTCCAGCCACGTAGTTATCAGTGAAACGAGATACCTGGAAATGTGACTAAATCCAAAATAATCTACAAGTGTCGATTATTTCCTTCAAGATAAATAAATCAGATTCCTAATTCAAATGATACTCTTAATTATATTTAGTTGATGATTATGTTTACAAATGTGATTTCATACTGAATGTTAACATCAATGCATTATGAAAATGTTGTCTCAAATATTGATTGAAGATTTCATGTGATGATGTTATTCTCATGAATACACTTTGTTGTTTATAATCAAAGGCTTAATGTGTGAACATGATATTTTGTAGCTTCCTTACGTTCCACTATTTCCATGTGTGACGGTGACTATAAACGTATTTTTGATGAGTGAACTTTCATGGGTTACGTGGATAAGATTCACGATTTGGATAGTGATTGGTAAGCATATTGTGTAGTGTTTTATGAATGCAGTGTCGTAATTTATTTAAAGTTTATAAAATATGGTGTAATATAGTAAGGTCTTTAGTTATAGACATATAAGTGCATTATTGATTTTGTCATTCTGATGAAACTCTCTGATTACAAACCTGTATGCTGAAAATGTTTGCTAATTATCAATTAGATATGATGTCTACGGTTTGTGATTCAGAATTCACTTTAACTATTCGAATTATCCATCAGCTCATCTGTGTTTAACATTCTGTTATGAATTTTGTTATGTATTATAAAAATGCTGCCGCCATTCGCAAAACTTGATAAATCTGTTCAGAACCCGAATTTCCCTTATATACTGAACAGCTTGTACTGAAGGTCTTTCATTTGTAATTTAAACTTGAAATGAAATTGATTGTTTCGTTTACAAAGTCCACTGACCTAAAGTACCTAACTTGGCCCTGACCATAGTCTTCTGTTTTTTAATCACATCTTGTTTTCGGTGACCAATACACAAATATTTTTGAGACAGTCATTGCTAACATGTTAGTTACTGCTTCCGCAGCAACCAAAGGAGATATGAAATCTGGTTCATGGCTATCGATTTGCTCCCCGACCGTGCTGCTTCCTTCACGTAGTGGTCGCGCTTACTTATTTTGATAATTCAATCAAGCCATGCTGACTGGAACAATCGTTTCAAGATGTCCTGTCATACCAGGCAGATCGGTTGAAGATCTATGAGACTGAAAGCTGTAAATATTAGGTCTACGGACAAAATTATAATGCCAGCTGTACAGAGGTGTGACGGCAGTAAGGTGTTTCTTTTAAACAATGGAAAAACGGGAATGTTGTCTTTCCAGGACGGATTGGTGCGGTGGGAAAATGTAGACCCTAAAAAATGCACACTTCACCTTTTTCCACGGATTCTGATCTTCAAAAGTTAAGACCTTAATAAGTACGGAGCTACAACAAGAACCTTTCTCGGAAAAGTTGTGTGTGAACAGCTTTAAACAGTTGTCTCTCGAGCACTACGGTCACGCTCCCACTTATTTAAGACCAGCTATAACCCAATTTACTTTACAGGTACATTATTAAGAATAACCCTTCCACATTGTGGGCAACTGAGAAAAGATAACCGCTTTTATGCCTCTAACAAGATCACTATCATTTTCATCAAATTCCTTCTTCAGTTTTTAGTATTTATCCTTTCCCTACATTCAAGCCTAAATCCTTGTCTTCTAATTCCTCTATGGCATTGTTTTTCATTTAAAGGCCTACTCCAGAAGTACATAAATCTTGTGAAGGCTATTAGTCGTGTCAGATCATATGGCGAACTGTCATATGGAATTGTAAACTCAAATGGTGTCCGTCAAGGCTAGCCACTGTCTCCATCTTTATTTAATTTCGTAGTCGATTTGCTGTTGGGAATTACACTCTCCTCGTCTGACTTTCCCAGAAGATCCACTTATTGACTTAGAGTATGCTGATGACATAGTCTTGTTTGTCGAAGTTGCTGATGAAATGCAGAATCTTTCGATAGCAATAAGCACCAATGCAACCGTATTCAGGATGCGTTTTTTCCCCGCCGCAAATGCAAACCATTGCTCCAGGACTGGTCTTCGTCAACACGTGAGCTAAAGATAGGAAGTAAATTAGTTGAGGACATCGACCACTACTTCATTTAACTTGGAAGCCTGATTAGTTCTAATTAGGTTGGTCTCTGTCGAAATCTCAGTGCGAATTCAAAAAGCTCATTTGTCTTTTGTCAACTCACGTCACCTGTTGCGTAGGCGAGATATTCGTCTCTCAACGAAGGGAAGAGTGGACTGTGCAACAGTTTGCTGTGTCTTGCTGTATGGGGGTGGGACGTAGCCATTAATGGTAGACGACACTCGAAGGTTATTAGTTTGTGACTATCAATGTCTTCAAAACATCGCTGGCGTTAGCTGGGATTACCGAGTGAGAAATAACGAGGTTAGACGACGGGTGTTATGGGAAGGTGGTAAGTCAGTCTATGAAGTTATGAATCTACATCGACTGAGGTAATTAGGACATGTGTTACGTATGCCTAGCCACCGTCTGCCTCTACGCGCGATGGTGATTGATATAGGAGTAGAATGGAAGTGAGTTATGGGCGGCCGAACTAAATCATGGTATCAGTCCATGAGGTTACTAACCGATGAGTTGAGTCGTGTCGATAGATGCAGACTACCTGGTTGGGTTTCGAGCGAATACCGTAACTAGTGGCTAGAAAATTTGGGTGATGTGGTTCAGAATCAATCACATTAGCTAAGAAGTATCCACTCATTGTTCTCCCTTAAATCGTGAGTTTTCATAGCTTTCCTTCCACTTTCCCTTAGGAGTTCTAATTGATACTTTATGCTTCAGATTATCATTTAAATTTCACTGAAACGAAAATCCGATTTCAGTAAAAATAAAAAGATTCAATTATCAACGACATCACTTACATACAGCTTAGGTTTAGTAATTCAAATAACGTATTCTTTAGACATATCTGATTTATTTTTATTATTTTCATGTATACAATAGGTTTATTGCTTTATTTCGGATTTGGAGTAATGAATACATATCGATTATCTAAAGATAATGAAAGTGACAATTCACAATCTTATCTACGTGATCCAGATGACGCGAAAGAATTCAATAAAACCTACATGTCTACAGATAGTACAACTTAAAAATGAGGCGTAGATGTGGTTGTTAAATAGAAGGCGTTGTTAAAATAGTTGCATTCAATCTTTCTTCATTCTAAGTTATATCCTTTTCTTTAGACACTTTTGTTTTTCTACAAAGAGTGTTCTTATGAATGAATTCAAACGTCACATTTTACAGAATATATACTACTGAATTCCATAGAGGAATGGTGAATTGTAAAAATGTCTTTCTTATTAATTTTCCTGATCAAATTATGATTAATGAAGAGGGTTAAATGGAACTTAACTCAGATTATACACCATATTACTTTAACTAACTTATAAATAAATAAATAAACAAAATTCAATCATTTTACATTTATTTGTGATAAAACATACATAATTCTTATGTGAGTACAGAACTATGAAGTCCTAGTTTTCCATAATCAGTCAGAATGATTATAACGAAACATTTATCCAGTGATTATTTTTTTTCGATAGTTCTCTAATTAATGTTAGTTTGTGATACAAAGAATGTTTGTCATATGAAAAATCATAATTGTTCACTGTAGTTGGTAAAAAGAAATGAGACAGAGCTGGAACTTAGACTGTAACTGGAATAAGGACATCATATTCACTGTCCTGCATCACATTTACCAACCCTTTCCACTTATTTGAACAGTTTCAACAAAACTGAATTAGAGAAATATAGTCAATTCAACGAAGCAAATTTTCCATCCAACGATGTCGTTTACTGATTCACACAGTATTTTTTGATAGAAAGAAAGAGAAGTAATCCAAAAATATTTGAAGTATGTGATCGAACAAACTTGTAGAGGGATATTGGTGTGGCTCATCGTGGGAGCTTGTTGTTTATTAATTCAAGAGAAAAGTATCGACTGGAACAGAATGTTTTTCTTAGTTATCTCGAAAGTCGCATTTTAGGTTTGGTGCTGCCGAATCTCATTCATAATTAATGATTACGAAAAAAGATTGTCCTAAACTCTGTAGCCGACAAATCACACTGTTACATCGTTCCCATCAATGAGCTTCGAGAGGTGGGTAACAACTTATGATAAATTTCTTCAGAAGTTTACTCTGTTTGTCACAAATTGTACCAGTATGGGTTCTTAAGAAGAAATAATAAATCAGATTTCACTTCTGACTGAGTCATACCTAACTTTAACAATTATACACTGCCCATTTCAAGACTGTTTCCTACATACTGAACGTCACAAGGAACTGTTTGGTCTTCTTTTCAGTAGAATATCCAAATAAAGGAACTCTGAACGTATTTTTGATTCCACAGTGAACAGAACCATCCTAATAAATGAATTTATGAATGACATTTCAGGGTTCAGTATTTTCATAATGAGTGATAAAAATATCACATAAGTGTCTTTTGTACAAACAAAACTGTTGATAATTAGTCTAAGATCCTTCTTAGAAGCTAGAATAAATACTTACGTTGAGTGATCTAGGTCTTCGGAATGGTTTTTAATGTTAAGTTGATTAATAACTGTTATATAGGGATGTTAAACATTTACCAGACTTCATGCCTAATACCTCATATACATGTATTAATATGTGAAAAAGCCATAATACATTATTTTACAACATTTATGTAGCCTTTAAAAGACCATATTTCTTATTTCCCTGCTATTGAAACAAGAAATTTAAGCAAACTGGAGGAAAAACAAAGATGAACTGTTATGACGAGAGAATTGGGGGGTGAGTGGGGTTGGCCGAATGAAAATCACTTGTGCCTAGTTGGTTATTGCGCGTCTGCCCTGTGCCCACTTAGTCCCAAGCCGAAATAAGAAGAATACGAGCCAACAGATCAGCCAGACAGAATCGAACCGAATCGAATCTATATTTCAAGCATTCATTTATATATACATAAGATCAGACCACATAACAAACCAATTATAAAATTAGCATGAATACAGAACGAGGGAAATAGTGGTAGTGAATAGGCACAACTTGTACACAACTAATTAACTGTAGTCCATAACAAGAGACAATATAGTTACAGTAATTATGCTAAACGGGAGGATAGGGCAAGCGGAGCGTAACAATAATAGAAACAAAATGTTTACATTACAGACAGTTCGAATAAATGAAATAGTGTTCGCAAACACAGTTCTGAAATTTTGTTACACTTCTTTGTGGTCCGACCTAACATGAACTTATACTATCCAGTTCTACATCCGAAAGCACGAGAGTTGAATTTCTGATTTCGATAGTAACAACTAGAAGTTCAAAATATTGTTTTGAAGTTATATATGTGTTATTGTATATGTATTGGAGTTATATAAACGTTTTTGTTTGTCATATCTCTTAAGTAATATAAACGAATGCTCACCCATTCTTATGTACTTGTTTAAATACAATAAGGCCCTACAATTTAAATGAAGCTTGATGCTATGGGATCAGTTTTAGCATCACGTGATATCTTACTAATCAGATGATCCATTAGTGTAGTTGTGTCTTATTACATAACTATTCATAACAGCTATACAAGATAATAAATATAGAAGTATTACAATTAAGAATTATTTAAAGTACAGTATGCATTGCTGATCACAAAAAACATAGGTAATACGCTATGAGGCATATAGCTAGGTAAATTCATGGGTTAAAATTAATGTTCAGAGTTTAGGTCAGTGTGTTGGAATGCATTAATCGACAAATTCAGCTAGTTTTTCTATTATATAAAGAAACCACTACTTTTGTGCTATCCGCTACGACTAAAATTGTAGGAATCATATTATCCTAAGGAATACAATGTGATGAAGCAGCTGTCATTGTCGATGCAGAACTTTTCTGCTATTCTAGGATACCAAAATTAGTTTACTCCAGGGGTATATTGTAACTCATGGTCTTTGTCGATACACTGTCTTCACTTATGTATCCCTGTTCATATGCAAAATATGATGTGTTTGCTCAGTGCATTTCAAACAATGTGACCACGCATACTAATCAAGGCATTTATATATAAAAGTGGAAAACTAAAGAATGTAAATTGAGGGAGATGCATACAACAGAAAGAATAAGAACATTACAAAGATAATTAAACATTACCATGCTAGATGCAAAAATTTAGCAAAGTATTTTAGTAGACATGAAGGTGGTTTAAATATTCTAAATGAAGATGATTTCCACAAATTTAAGAATATGCTCACTTATAAAAGGGGTCCCCAGGTTAAACTCATGGCCAGTCTGGATTATCTTTTTTTGCAATGAGTGAGCAAAGTTTTCCAATTCCTGCATTTACGATATTTTACTTTGCAGCCACTTACTCATATGTTCTAGCACTCTTGATTACAATGCTCAATAACTCTTTTCTTACATGTGTGTCCATATTTGAATATGAATTGGTAAATGCAGTGGTAAGTAATGCAGAGACTCATGTAGTTTTTATGACCTACGTAAAACCATGGGCTTCTCCTTTCAAAAAACAATAAATTTAACAAAAAAACGGTAACGTAACGAAAAGCTTTGTCTTCGAAATAGAAACAACCGTAGATTTCTGTATTAACTGATTTTAACATCGATTTCCAAGTTTCAACTATTGAAGCTTGCTTTCATGTCATACCTTACAAACGACTATAATTAAAAGCTTGTAATAGATTACGACTTATAATTATCTAAACAGTGTAGTCGTCCTTTTTTATGAAGAATTACTAATCTCTCGCGACTTTTTCTGATTATCCAACTAATTGATATCAGGACTGACAACTAACTATCTCCACAACCCCCAATTGTAACTAAATATCAGCTCACTAGTGACTAGCTCCTTGAGGTAATTCCTGGAGTTCTAGTGTGAAAACGTGACCGGTGGAGTTCAACCGTCGGGTGTGAGGCAGTTACTCACCAATGACAATGGATGAGTTGGCATAAATGTATCACGAACTAACTGAATTAGAAATATCAACCGTTAGGAGCTGACTCAGCGGTCCAACGGTAAAGCGCTTGTTGAGGATCTAGAGAACCCTGGGTTCAATCCCCTACAGTGTCATGGATGCGCACTACTGAACAGTCCAGTACTAGGACGAAACAGCTGTCCAGTGCTTCCAGGTGATCAATGATTGTCTGATTTAGAACAATTCGTGATATCAGGATTGACAGCTAACTATCTCCACAACCCCCAATTGTAATTAGCTTTGTTAAATCCCATACTTCTTTACACTGTAGTTTTATTTTAACTTCTAAATCCAATCCTAATAAACAAATCTACTAATTACTTTATTGGTATATAAAAACCATCAAAATTATAAGACATGATTGATTACTCTCGCTTTTCCTCTTTCTGTTGGTGGTTGACTGGGTCATGAAAACTATAATATCTCAAGGTAAGCTCGAGAAACGGACGACAACATTGATGCAGCTAGATGACTTGGACTTTGCAGATAACCAACCTAACTCTCCTATCCCACACACAGCATTAAATGTAAGCGAAGACGGACACTGTAGCAGCAGACCTTAACATACACAAGGGGAAAAACAAGATACTTCGATACAGTCAACGATCACTAACCTAATTTCACTTAACAGAGAAATTCTGGAAAATATGTAAACTTTGACATACCTCGGCAGTACCACAGATAAATAAGGAGGATCTAATACAGATGTGAAGGTACGGATTAGCAAATCAAGGCAATTACTGCATTTCTACAACTGAAAACACATGGAACTCAAATCAACTGTCAGCCAACATCAAAGTCAAAATTTTCAACACAAAGGGGAAGATGATTCTGTTGTATGGATAACTACAAAATGTATCATTCAAAAGATACAAGTATTTATAAACAACTGTCTGTACAACATACTTTGGATTCATTGGCCAGATATCATCAACAACAACTTTCTATGACAAAGGACAAATCAATCGAACTCCAGTCGAGGAAGAAATTAGGAAAAGACGCTGGAGGTGGATAGGACACACATTGAGAAAATCATCAAACTGTGACACAAGACAAGTACTAACATGGATTACTGAAGGTCAAAAGGAAAGTGGGAGACCAAAGAACACATTGCATTGGGAATGGGAGACAGACATGAAACAAATAAAGAGTACATGGGAAAAGCCAGAAAGGAAAGTTCAGGACAGAGTTGATTGTAGAATGGTGGTCAGTGGCCTATTTTCCACATGAGGTAACAAGGATTAATTAATTGATTAGAATTATAATAAATTCATAATGAATAAAATTTGGTGAATAACTTGTTATATTCATAACTTATATTCCTATAAGTAATATATTACTTCAATGTCATGCACAGTATGAATGCAAACAACAAATGAGTTGTTTCTAGGCTAATTTACAATAATTTTCTCAACCCCTCTATACGTATTACATTTGTTTGTTCTTTCTTTGTTAAACCAATCAACTTAATCAATAAGTTTATGATCAATGTTATTTACAATTTATTGAGTAATTTTTCTTAAGGATACTAAGTCACATGAGACACTTTCGATTATTATTATTATTATTATTATTATTATTATTATTAATTTCGTTAGTTAATGAACATTTGATTGTTATTTCTTTATAAGTGAATTTAGTGTGAAACTAACTATTGAATGTGTTTTCCATAGTAAGCACCCAATTTCATGCATTTGAAGATGAATGCTTGATAAAATTATTAGTGTATTTCAAAGGTATCCCGTTAAATAACATATATCTCACATTTTTTTCAAAGTAACAACAGAAATGTAAATAAGTTGATTCGACTGTGGTAATCTGTCTTAATCTCACAGTCGGTTACCTAATACTCAAAATTGTTAAGTAATTGTCTCATTAAAGTTTGTTTCAATTAATCAATTAGGAGTGTTGACTTCATAGACCTATCATACGTGAACAGATATGTCGAAAAACTGTTCATGAAAAGTGATAGTGGCTGATATATTCTCTACTCCTTATTTCATCATTGACAAAATTATGGATAATTCCTTAGGTTATCAAACACAAGACATATGAAAACAAATGTTATTGCAATGGAACTGATTGTAATATTGTATACGTTTATCAATCATTTGATCGTTCAATCAGTGCCTATTACCACATATATAGCATAGACCACCGACCACCATTCTCCAATCAATTCTGTCCTGGGCTTCCAACACTTAGTATATAGGTGCCGTCAACATTATCAGACATTTTTCTATTTATTTAGTGGATAACAGCTGTATAATAGAGTTCAATATTCATTAGAAATTTTGAAGCTTTCCGAAGATAAAAATTAGCGACAATTAATCAAAGATAATAGCAATTAATTAAAACAACAATTCAGTAAAGAAATTTTTTTTCAGTTAGTTTTTCATCAAGGCTCCGGTAATGTTTGATGACACCTATGTATTAAATGTTGAAAGCATTTTGTATAAATTCAATCGCAAACTGAATTTCATGTAGCAATCGATCAATCAAACAAGCTTTTGAACAACGGATCAACTTAATTATTTCAATTTATTTAGTATAGTAATTACTTTTCTTACTAATGATTCCGTAAGAATTAATTCAGAAATTGCAAACACCCAATTCTAATCAATTAGTTTTTTGTACCATATTCTGTAAATATGTAGCCGATTTTGTTCTCATTATTTGAGAGACTTATTAACTAGTTGATCAAAGATGATCAGTTCATTAATTTTTTGAAACATCGAGAAATACTGTAATATTCATTCAACTAAGACAAAACATTTTCTTGGTATTTTATATTGTTTATGAAATTGTCAAAAAAGAAATTATCTTGAGATGTGAAACCAACTGTCATTGTCTAAAGAAAAATCTATCAGTTAACCAATATTATATATTGTCAGCTGTCAATGAAAATGTATGTAAAGTTTAATCAAACATTCCATGTACAAATTTTTGTTCAGTGTTACACTGATGATCTACACAGCTTTACAATACAATTTGACCTAAATATCATTTCAACATGTAATTTTATAGTTGAGAAGTTCTAGCATTTAGAACATGCAACCTAATAACATTAGATGTTAATATATCAGTCGAACAATACTAAACAGCATGAACACTGAATATACTCTATAACTGTTATAATTTTAGGGCTTAACATTTATAGGAAATGTAATGCATTACAATTATAAAGAATTATTAATTAAGGTCGTAAGTATATTATGCATCGTAATATAACTCTGTTATGGCGTAAAAAAGACTGCCATTGATTGGATGTATGAGGCGAATTGATGAATAGCCTTATGAGTACGTGGCCACAGTAACAAAACTAATGAGTGCCTAGCTAGTCCCTGTACGTCTGCCCAAGGCCACTCAGTTTCAGGCCCCAATATGAAGAACGCAAACCGACGAATCAAGCATAAAAAATCTTGTTATATTTCAGGTATTCCTTAAATGTACTTGAAATCAGACCACACCGAAAACCAATAAAGAATTTAACTAAGGAGCTTGTGGTAGTGAATAAGGGTAACTTATACATAACCAATTAACTGTAATTCATAATAAAGGACAATACACCTTGAAACAATAATAAGCCAAGTAAAGGTAACCAAATAAATGTTTAAAATTCACACTTCAAATCTTTATTTTTGATGTCTATAGTTTGTACATTAAGTAGGATTTGTAAGAGAAAAACTATGGAAATGTTAAGTATTAATTTTTGTATAGTTTGTTCAGCATTCAGCTTATGCTATAGAAGCCGAACATTAACGAGTACCAACTTATTTAGAAGTAGGTTGACCTGAATCTTAATCTATATCATTCATTTCGGCATATATGCCTCTCTGAATGTTCGTTTGGTAATACACATCTACGATTTTGAAGCAAGTAGTATATTCCTTGAAATTTAGAACTTCATATAATATTACAGCATTTTACCAATCATTTTGAAAGTAGAATGACCACATAATAAAAAACAAAAAATAATTAATGAACAGAAGGTTTGGATTAAACGCGATCGCCTTTCTTCTGTACATATTCTTGATTTCGTCTTCTTCATCTCTACTACCCTTGCAATATTTGTAAACCAATTACAAATCTTCCTTGTTAAGTTGCTTGCAGTCATTCATATTGAGATATCGGGGATTTAACTACGCCTGTAACTCTTCTAGGGTTACTGCAGGTCCCAAGCCCGGGTAAAGGAGTAAGGTTGGGCATGGGGCTAGTATTTCCATCTCTAAAAAACACAAGCTTTCTAAAAATCACTAACCAGACTAAACAAACTAAACCATTTAAACTCTGCCCTGGGAGTGAAAGGAATGATAATAACGCCTCATAGTGAAAGCCGAGATTCTTAGGAAGTCATGAAGCCAGAGCAAACACTTTTACAGGTACATGGAATGTTCGAACAATGTAGGAGAGAAGAAAGACCAATAAAATATCAGTAGAAATGAAGATATACAACAAGTCAGTGCTCAGGATCAGCGAAACCAACACACCCAAAGAGTTGCTCTGATACTATCCAAGAAAGCGCGCAATGCACTTGCAGGATGAGAACCACATGGACCCAGGATCATCAAAGCTTCTTTCAAAACTGTGAAGAAGGGAATTACAATGAATATTATCCAATGTTATGCATCCACCAACTACAGCAACGACAAGAATAAAGATCAGTTTTATGATAGGCTGCAGTCAATTATAGCGAAGTGTCCAGGAAAGAACCTGATAATCCTGATGCGGGACCTAAACCCCGAATTCGGAATGGACAACACCGGATTTGAAGATATTATGGGACGACAAGAACTGGGAGAAAGTAATGAGAATGGTGAAAGATTTACAAATCTATGCGCTTTTAACAAAATGGTTATAGGTGGTACAATATTCCCCCTACAGACGCATACACAAGGTAACATGGGTCTCACTGGATAATGCTACAGAGAATCAAATTGGTCATATATGCGTCCATAAAAAATTCAGGCGATCAATGGAAAATGTGAGAAACAGGAGAGGAGCTGATATAGCTTCAGATCATCACCTAGTAGTTGCCAAAATGAAACTGAAGCTAAAGAAGCAATTGATAACTGGAGTAACAGCATTAAAACGGTTCAATACAGCCTCTCTTCGAGATACTGATAAACTCAAGGGAATTCAAAATAACTCTAAACAACAGGTTTCAAGCCTTTCAAGATCTGCTGAACGAAGAAGAAACCACTGTGGACAACTGGAAAGGAATCAAAGAGGCACTAACTTACACGTATCAGGAGGTTTTGGGCCACAAAAAGCACTATTAAAAGTAATGGATTTCCACTAGGACCTTGAGTAAAATTCAACAAAAGAGGAACAAGAAGGTAGAAATCAACAATAACCAAATAAGTGCAGAAAAAGTCAAAGAATAACTGAATATACAGAAGCAAATAAGCAAGCAAAGTAGAGCATTAGGGCCGACAAACTAAAGTACATTGAAGACCTGGCAACGAAAGTGGAAAAAGCTGTAAGAGAAAGAAATATAATGGAGCTATATGACGCAACGAAGAAACTGCCACGTAACTATAGTAAACCAGAGCGAACGGTCAAGAACAAAGAAGTCAAGCGAAACACCGAGATTCAATGACAAATGAACAGATGGGTAGAACACTTTGAAGAACCCTTGAATAGGCCAGCTCCACTGAACCCATCAGACATCTAAGCAGCACCTACAGATCTCCCGATAGATGTCAATCCACCAACAACGGTAAAAATTTAGATGGCCATCAGACAGATCAAAAGTTGGAAAGCAGCAGGACCTGACAATATACCAGCCGAAGCGCTCAAGCCAGACATGGACATAACGGTAAGGATGCTCCACGTTTTATTTAAGAAAATCTGTAAGGAAGAACAGGTGCCGGCAGACTGGAAAGAAGGATACCTTATCAAAATACCAAAGAAAGAAGATTTGAGCGAATGTGAGAACTACAGAGGAATCACACTATTGTCAGTACCAGGAAAAGTCTTCAACAGAGTGTTGTTGAATAGAATGAGAGATTCAGTGGATGCTCAACTTCAAGATCAACAGGCTGGTTTCTGTATGGATCAGTCGTGCACAGATCACATACCAACACTACGGATCATCGTCGAACAATCAATTGAATGGAACTTATCACTGTACATCAACTTCATTGATTATGAGAAGGCGTTTAACCGTGCAAACAGGAGATCACTATGGAAACTTCTTCAACACTACGGTGTATCAGAGAAACTCGACAACATCATACAGAATGCTTACAACAGATTACAGTGTAAACTCGTGCATGGAGGATGGCTGACAGATACATTCTCAGTGAGGACTGGAGTCATACAAGGCTGCCCACTCTCGCCTCTTCTCTTCCTTCAGTTGATTGACTGGATCATGAAGACCTTCACATCTGAAGGGATGCACGAATTTCAATGGACAATTAGGATGCGACTTGATGATTTGGACTTTGCGGATGATCTATCTCTTCTATCCAATACACACCAACAAATGCAAGTGAAGACAACCAACGTAGCAGCAAACCTCAGCATCAGTAGGCCTGAATCTACATAGGTGAAATAGCAAGATTCTCGAATACAACACATAGATAACTATCCCAATTGAACTTAACGAAGAAACTGTTGAAGAAATAAGTACTTTCACACACCTGAGAATCATCATCGATGAACAAAGAGGATCCGATGTAGATATAAAGGCGATGATCGGCAAAGCGAGGGCAGCATTCCTTCAGCTGAAGGATATATGGGACTTAAAACAGCTGTCAACCAATCTCAAAGTCAGACTCTTCAATTCGAACGTCTAGACAGTTCTTCTCTATGGGGCTGAAACGTGGAGAACAACTGAGAACATCCTTAGAAGTGTACAAGTATTTATAAACAACAGTCTACGTTAGATACTGAATGTTTGTTGACCGGAAACCATCAGAAACAGCCTACTATGGGAGAGAACAAACCATCTTCTAACCGATGAGGAAATTAGGAAAAGTCGTTGGAAATGCATAGGACATAGATTGTGGAAATCATCAAACTGCATCACGAGACAAGCATTAACTAGAAATCGTGTTGGTGAATGGAGAAGTGGAAGGCCAAAGAACACACAACGTTGAGAAGTGGAAGCAGATATTAAAAGGATGAACAGCAACTGGAAACAGATGGAAAGGATTGTTTATGACAGAGTTGAGTGGAGAATACTGGTAAAGTGGCTTACGCATCTCCGGGAGGGGTAACGGGAGTAAGTAAAGTAAAGTAATGTATCAGTGTTCCTCTGCATTTACTAATACCATTCAATGTAGTCATACAAACTTTTCAGACAATTTACTTAACTCTACTTCATGTTAGTAAATATTGTGTTCATTTCATACATAATATGACGTTTGCAATATAACTATGATTATAAATATTTTCCCCTGAATGACTGATTCGAGATTTAATGTTCCATCTTCTTAGAGTTTTAGGCACATTTCCATTTGTATATAAAATTGTCTATCAGTTGGCCTAAACTATCAAATTCTAAACTCAGTTTAAGATTAATTTAACCGTATTGTTCAACGTTTTTATAAACCCACGTTTCACTTAACCATTTTTCATACAATCATAGGCGTGTTTAATAGTGTAATGTATGAATCTGTGATCTCTTTCTGATGCATGTCAATATGTCCGTGATGTGGGTGTGGTCCACTTTTTTAAAGTCACACCATGTTGTAATGTTTACTTCCATTACTGATTACAGTTTGGTAGTGCAACTATGTATTGTTACTACATATCAAAGATGAGAATAATGTTTGAATAATTAATCATGTAGTTGACTACTGACTGTTTTATTCATTAACACCTGATACTTTGACGAGAATAAATGATACAAATGACATGAAATGTTAACTCTAAAGTAATAAGTTGATAATGCATACCCCTTTGCACTGCATTTCACTAAACAGTATTTATATTTTTATTTGGTCAACTGAGTTAGATACATATTTGCAAACATGGTTACCAATATTATTGATTGTAGATGCAATACGTATACATAAGTTGAAAAAATTAATATAGATAAGCTTAGCAACAATTCACTTGAAATGATTTTTTTATGCAGATAGGTATTAAGTTTAGGTGTTTGTAATCGTCACAGATTGATGCTGGTTAGGTACCGTAGAAAACCAGGGAGCACTCGATAATTGATTCGTCATAGAATATAAGAATTCTAAACAGTCCCCACCCTCGATTTCTACACAGAATCCGACCCAAGGCTTTTAGATCTGACGGCGAACGCTGAACCATCTACGCCACTTGACAGGCTAGCGTTCATTGGTAGAATTTTTACTTTTGAAACTTTGTAATATATTCTGACGTTCATTCACTGTAATCTATGATAAATGTCTAACACCCAACAAGTTTGAGAAATCCCAAACTTCAAAAAAACAGCGATCCAGTACTTCCTTATTTTCAGTAGTACCCAACCAACATCTATTCAATATAAACACCTAAACAGTTCTTTCGCTGTTTGTTATGCAACTAGCCTCGGCATTAAAGATATATTTTACTTCTTAAAATATACATTATGCTTATTATGAGTTATCCATCACATTTTATTTATTACGAATTTCTTATATTTTAGAGAGTCTATGAATATAAACGATGTGTTTAGTAAGTTTTTTCATTAGGATTGGATTCGAAAGTTAAGAAAACATCAGCAAAAAGAAGTATGTGATTTGACAGACTTAATTAGTGTGATAATCAGAATAAGTGGAGAGAGAATGGAAGCTCCTCATTGGATAGGGACGACTACACTTTACAGACAGTCATAAACCGTATTCTATCATGAACTTTTGATTGTGATTCATATGAGTATAATATATTTGTAAATAATCTCAGCAAATGAAATTAAAGAAAATTCCAATGTTTCGGTCGGCAAGCTTGTCCTAGCTTCTTCGAGGAAATAACCAAAATCAAAATTATCGAATATGAATGTAAATAAGAGGTCAAATCTCACTATAAACATCCAATGGATTGCAGAGTATGAATCTATTTTTACATGAGTCATTATAAGTGAACTGATGTTGAAATGTTGTGGATGACGGAAGATGAGCATTGAGTGCTTAGCTTCATATTGCAATCATTTGTGCACATATATTATTCTGGGTTATGTACATGAAAAGTGAGAGACAATCTAAAGATTGGTTTGTCAAATCATCTAAATTTGAGTAGCAGTAAATCGAAGTGATGATAATTATGGGTCTAAGGATGTATGTATATTTGCAAATGGTAACACTGAACTGCGTAATTGGATTAAATAATTCTAAACAGAATCAATCAACAAATAAATAGTTAGAAGTTGGAGTACTAGATAATGTTTGAATTCATTTTTTAATCATTAGTTACCATGGTGCAGCTAACAGTATTCCACCTCATCGGTTTATATTGTTTGAATTTGCCCCTATGTCTAGGGCTTCAGATGTTAATCTTTCTTAATCATAAATGCAATTATTTTCAAGGTTAGATATGAAGACAGACTTCAAGCGTTTCGTCAATTATTGTTTCAATGGCAATAATTTTCCTAAATACGTTAACCATATATTAAACTTAAGTCTGGTAAATAGGTAAACTGTTGTGTATTGTAGTGTAATCGAGGATTAGTATTTCATCGAATTTAGAATTTTTTCTCTATATATATTTATACTACATTATTGATGATCACATTCGTAAAAGGGTTTTCTAAAGTTTTCTCTTTCTTTGACTGTAGATTTCTTCGAAGCATTGCTCGTGTTTGCTGGGACCACCGAGTAAGCAGTATGTGGGATAGGAATAGACTACTATGTAAATACGATGAGTCTACTGATGAAGTAGTGAATCTTCATCAGCTGAGGTGATTAGGACATGTGTTACGTATGCCTGACCATCACCTAACTCGACAAGCAATGTTGTCTGTTGTGGCAGTAGGCTGGAAGAAAGCTAGAGGCGGCCAAACGGAACATGGCACCAGTCCATGAAGTAATTGACAACTGGGCTGAGCCATGTTAATAGATTCTGACTACATGGTTAGGGCTCACATGATTATCGTAACAAATGGTTAGAAACTTGAGGTGATACGGCTCAAAATCGTTGGCAGTGGCGCAGGTGCATCCATTCTTTGTCTTCCTCCAAATTCTAAGTTTTTGAGCTTCTCATAATTTTCTCTTTACTGAATCACTTTTTATTTCAAATCTCATCTCTGATCTCTATGCCTTTCCATTGGTACTTACTCTGTTACTTCCTCCACTACTCTGGGATTTGGTCCGACAATTTAATCTCTATCTGTTAATTGGGGCATATCAACTTGAACTGGTGTAGGCATGTACCAAGTTCTACGTTGTAACTGACTGACTGTCTGAAAGCTTTCTCTGGTTAATCTTTTGTAGAATAATATATATGTGAGCGTTTGAAGCATAATCACTGCTTAAATTTTTCATTGATATTTCCGACATTCTAACCAATCTGAAAATTTTTTGTGTTAAGCTACTGTAAATTTATCTGGTGAATGTCGTTATTCGTCTTCTTTGTAAGCTTATATATATATATATATATATATATATATATATATATTAGATTCATTTTTGTCTTGTCCTGAAGAGTAAAGTTGCTGTATAATCAAGGTCGATTCGCGATGAAAACCGTCACATTATTCACATTGTTATATGTTTTTTCTAAAATACTATTTATAATCTGATACGACTTTTTTAACAATGTTTTTGTTTTAGTAAGAAAATCAACTACAAGAGCATTTTTACAATTCGCTGAAATGCTCAGTAGAAATCAATAGTATATGCAAAGTAACCACTAAAGTTTGAACTTTCAATAAGAATACTTAAAAATCCTCTATGTTAATCATCATAGTTATTATTTGTAATGGTTAAGTATTTATGATACTATTCGTTTGTAACCTACATATCAAATGATAGCAATACGTTTTAATAATATTCGTATAAGTTGTAATAACATATAAGTTAACATAAAAAGAATAGATATTTTGGGAGATAGGTTAGAGTTGAATAGCATTACTGTGTCGACATCTATTCGTAAACGTCATCCAAAAATCTGATTGACCTCGACATTTCTGTGGGCAAGTAGGTAATGTTTAACTTTTTTTCGTCAAAAGGATCACGTAGATAAAATTGTGAATTGTTAATTTCGTTATCCTTGAATAATCGATATGTATTCATTACTCCAAACCCGAAATAAATTAATAAACCTTGTTAAAATAATTAAACAATTATATAAGTATTAGGTTGAACCTCAAAATACGTTATTTTTGAATTATCGCACAGTCTCAAATACATGTGAGTAGTGCTATGGATAACTGACATCTTTAAATAAAGTTTATTTTTAATTTCAGTGAAATATTGTTATAATTGTAGAGCCTATAAACATGGTAGCACTCCTCAAGAATTTGGGATAATTGTTATTAGTGTTAATTTGTAACTTAGGCAATCTATTTTACACAGAAATTTAGTTATTCAGATGACTAACGGTTGTTATGTGGTGAATCTACAGATATTAATGATAGAAGAAGTGATCTTCAAACCACACTAAAATAATATTGAATTAAAAAAGTTATATAACGGTTTCGACATGTTATAAAACATAATGGATACATGCAACATGCCAAGGTTTCAAGTAAGAGGAGATAAATTTATATACCTTTTAGTAGAGCAAAGGTTAACCAGAAGTATCATTTATTATTAGTTGATTCTTAGTGATTCTACAGTCGATACTAGGTAATGACAAAAGCTATAATAAGAACAATTGATTCCCATGTAGTCAATTAGTAAAAGTTATCAACATAAATTCATTCTATAAGTGAGCATAACAATATGATATGAAGATGTCGGTGATAAAATGTCACCCGAAAATAAATAACATATTTAGAGGGATTCAAAAGATTGAGCTTCAGAGTTTGACAGCAACTTAGGCATTAAGGATCTACTTTATTCTATGAGACAATTCACTAATAAAAGTACTATAATACTTGAAACAAATGCATTTATGTGCAAAGTATCTGCCTAAACTGACCAACTAAAATCATTTTACCAATGAGATAAAATAAATTTCATATAACAATTTTAATTACACATAAAAATATATCAAAATAGTACATTTAAAAACACTACACAATTTGCTTACCAATCACTATCCAAATCGTGAATCTTATCCACGTAACCCATGAAAGTTCACTCATCAAAAATACGTTTATAGTCACCGTCACACATGGAAATAGTGGAACGTAAGGAAGCTACAAAATATCATGTTCACACATTAAGCCTTTGATTATAAACAACAAAGTATATTCATGAGAATAACATCATCACATGAAATCTTCAATCAATATTTGAGACAACATTTTCATAATACATTAATGTTAACATTCAGTATGAAATCACATTTGTAAACATAATCATCAACTAAATATAATTAAGAGTATCATTTGAATTAGGACTCTGATTTGTTTATCTTGAAGGAAATAATCGACACTTGTAGATGATTTTGGATTTAGTCAGCATTTCCAGGTATCTCGTTTCACTGATAACTACGTGGCTGGAACCGATAGAAATAATCTAATTTAGTCAATCTATGATCAGTGTATGCATGATGATTGCATGTACACCGATTGTTCACTGGTCAATATATCACGTTTATCTAGTTGTTTCTAATGTTGATCGAATTCTAACCATCACATCGCAATATGATTACTGTTCAAGCCCAAATTCGACCTTATGGAGAATGTGATGAAATCTAGATGTCAGATTACTTGCATACTAACTCCAATCACTTGACACTAAAATTAATACATGTATTATCAATTGAGCTGGTTTGTGGAGATTTGTATTCACCACAGATTGATCTCTGTTGAAATGAAAACACATTGATAACACTATATTAGTAAATATCCCGATTGTGCTTCATTCTTCAAACTGAGTGTACACCATTCAGTGTGATTGATTAGATTTGGTGAACTTACACAATTTAGCGTAACCATCGTCATCATCATGATTATCAGTACACGTGGAATTGAGTTGGTTAGACTTTCACCCATATTCTTATTGAAGTATGTAGAATATTGAACAGTGCATTGTGACGTTGGACTGACTAGATAAATAATTGACATTTAACAAAGTATCCAATAAGTCTATGTTGAGTGTGAAGATTAGGAAAATGTGTATGTTTGACTACTGATAAATGGCTTAGTCACTTATCGACGTTTGGCTTGAACAACTTATGTGTAGGTTCACTGTGTGTGATTAGGAATGATACATGCATGCTGGCATGAATAGAGTGAGCGGGTGAGTAGTGATTTCCTGATGCAATTTAGTGATGTAGGCTTACAAATCGAAATAAGAACTCACTTGAAACAAACCTTTATAAGGTGGTCCGAATTGTTTAAATATACTCATCAAGACGATACAAAATATCAGCAATGTCAGGATAAGTACCACACACACAATTCTCCATACAGGCCATAATTCATGCTTTGCTCCGATTGTCAAACACATTATTAAAACACCATTGAGCACAACATAAACAGCCATTAAGATGATAACTGTATCACCAGGTGAACCAGAGTTGAACACTTTCAGCATACATTCAGGCATAAAATGAGCATATGGATTTTTAACATATCCCGGTTTATCAATGCGTTTCTTGTAATATTCCACTTGTGCAACAGGCTTTGTAAAATGCAAGGAATGAATGAATGGAAGAGTGAAAGTATGCATTAACAAACATTCCACAATTTCAAATGCAACAATAACTGAATGTAATTCATGATTTGATATTGGTACAAACTCAACATTCCTACAACATGTAATATTCTCTGAAATCAACATAGTATTTACACGACTTTTCAACTGGCATTTAACACATGAAGTTCAAGAAAGATAATTCTTTCTATTCTCTCTGATGCTGGCATTGTCACCAATGATTGTGGTGTATTAAACTTACTTTTTATTCAGTTGTTAATTGAGTTTAGCTGAAAAGATCATCTGGTATATATGATATCAGGTACATGTAGTAGTAATCTACCAGCTGTCACCATTCTTACATCACAACAATAAGCAACTTGTGATGACAAAATCTCAAGATTTTAATGGTCATTTCCAACGATATTACTAAATTGAGATTTAAATTTAAGCTACCTTTCAAAACATTCATTTTAATGAAATGAAGGACAGAATATATCAGCATAGTATCTACTTCCTTCATAATAGTAACATTCACTCGAAGTGTCTTCATCAGTTCCAGAACAACTTGTCGAAACTGATATGTCTGCCAACTATTCGCCACATGCAAATCCTATTTGCTTCGTATGACCCCTGGCTAAATCTACACATCGACTTGAACACGGGGAAATGACGCGAACTCGAAATAAACACTTGATTCCAATTAAAATAGATAGCGAGATATGTGCAAAATATTCGTATTTTATAGGTATCTTCGTCCAAAAATGAACGAAAATATTTACAAACCTTGGGCGCCGAGTGTATGTAAGACATATGAATAGAATATATTTGTTAATAATCTCAGCGGATGAAATTAATGAAAAATTCCAACGTTTCGCTCGGCAAACTGGTCCGAGCTTCTTCAGGGAAATAACCGAAATCAAAAATTATCGAATATAAATGTAAATAAGAGGTCAAATTAATTAGGGATATCCAATTGCATACAGGATATGAAATTGTCATATTAGTCATTATAAGCGAACTAATATTGAAATTGTGTGGATGAAGGAAGGTGTGCATTTTTGTGTGCAGTTCATGTTACAATCATGTGTTGACCTGTACTGTTATGAGTTACGTTCACGGAGAGGGATAGACAATCTGAAGATAGGCTTATTATCAAATCATAGTTGGAGGAAATCAATGTAATGATGATTATAGAATATTCGTAAATGGCTACACGTTGAATGTGAATCGGAATAGGGAATTCTAAACAGAATTCATCAATCAATAAACAAATAAATGGAATGCATTGGAAATTGGAGTAGTAGAAGTTGTTAATTCATTTTTTAACCATTAGTTGCCATGGTGCAGCTAACTGTACTCCATCTCGTCGGTTTATATTATTCGGATTAGGGCTTCAGATGTTAGTCTTTCTTTGTAGGAGTTAAAACCTTTTTGAAGGATTTTAATTCCATTAAAATCGATACTGTGCCCTGATTCTATTGAATGTAGTGCTATTGCCGATTTATTTTCAAGTTTCAGTATATCATTAGAGGATTTGGGAATATGCTTTGAGCAAAGTATATGTTCCTTCATCCTTACATTCAATTGTCTTGATGTTTCTCCTACGTATTTGGCACTGCAATCATTACATTTGATCTCATAGACACAGTTTGTTTGTTCTTCTTTTGGTACTCTGTCCTTGATATTTACAAGTGCAGAGCCCAGTGTATTGTTTGTTCGAAAGAAAACGCGTATGGCATGTTTATTCAGAATTCTTCTAATCTCTTCAGAGGTCCCATTCCTGTAAGGCACAACCACAGTGTCAATCCACTCTTTCGGTTGGACCTTCTGCTTGGCTTCCCCATTGCGTTTCTCCTTAAGTATCTTTTTTATAAAATTCTTTGGGTAGTTGTTCATCATTAGTGTAGACATCACTAAGTTTAATTCAGTTTCTTTGTCCTCATTATCTGTGACTAGTTGATGGATTCTGTTTATCAGGTTCCCAACAACTGTCACTTTCGTTGATTTTGCATGGGCTGATTTATAGTCCAGGTATTTACCGGAATACGTTGGTTTTCGGAAAATGTTAATCTTAAGATAGTTATCTTGTTTTCTTTCGATCAGACAGTCGAGGAAGGATAATTTATGATCGGCAGTCTCAATTTCCTTAGTGAATTTGATTTTGTTGGAAATACTGTTGACATTTTCAAAAAGTTCGTCTAGTGCATCTCGTTTTGTAATAATGAAAGTGTCATCTACGTACCTTAGCCAGAGTTTGGGTGGATAGACACATTTTGAGAGTGCATTTGTTTCCAGTGAATGCATAAACAAGTTGGACAACTATTGGAGACACCGGAGATCCCATCGCTACACCTTCTGTTTGTTTATAGAGATCTCCTCGAAACTATATATTCGTATGTTTATTGTTTTCTGAAACAATCAATTCATTATTATAATGAATCCTATGACAACTAGGAAGTTTCAACTATTACCCAATGAGAATGTGTCACGTGGTGATTTTAGAAGATTCTGACGATCAGTGATCGGAAAGGATGTCTCCGGCTCTTTCAAAGGTTCACGTGGCTTCGTTGTGATATTTAGGAGCCACCCCAAATTGATTGACAATCGGTGTTTCACTAAACGTTGATTATCCATAAATGGTGGTAAAGTAGTATTCATCATCTGTGTTAAACAAATTGATGTATGTCCATGTATGTAAACGTATTCGTGAGACTAGCATGTGAGAAAGATACAGTTTTTGTAGTACAAAGGTGTATACTTTTAATTACTACATTTTATTGTGTACTTTTCATCGAAAATCATCAGAATATTCAACGAATTCTCTATCCGAATTACTTATGATGTTGCCTTGTTACTTAAGAGGCTGTTGGATAGACAAAATTCCATTTCATTTGTCAATATATGAAAAATGTTATTGCATATCTGTAGATAGATATGATACTTATACCCTCGTTCCAAATATTTTCTATCTGAAATATGATCCCAGTTTTACAATTCCACATAAATATATTCAGAATAAATAGTTACCTTATCTTTCTCAGTGCCACCTGATATACTTCGATCAGTTTCCATCACTTCTTGTGGACTGTCTGATTGTTTTCTGTAACGTATACAAATTATGGCGATTGCAGTGATAGAATAGGCGATTAATGTGCCTAAACTCAAAAAGTCCGCCAAACTGTTCACACTGAAAATCAGTGTTAACAAAGCCGTGAGTAATGCGATGAAGGTTGTAGAAATGGCTGGTGTCTAAAATGGAAATGTACATTATTATGTGCAGTATTATGAAGACGGTTTAGTAATATTCATGTATTGCGAATTTCAAATTTCGCATTCAGTGGGAATTTCGTTTTGTCGACATATTGTGATTTACAATCAATGGATCAGTGAATTCTGACTGTTACAGTACAGTATTTGTCAAGCGCTTCGGTGATCATAAGTTTTATTATTGATGTGGTTGAGATATGGATAATAATGTTACTTAACACCACATTCATTATGTTGAGATGTCGTTTGGTTGAGTGAAGTCTGAATAGAGTCCATTATCATACTTTTGTGTTGACTTCATCCAATCACACAAAAGTGTTGTCTGTTCAATGCACAGATGTTTTGTTTAAAAAGTATTCTCGGTTGTAGATCAAAGTTTTCGTTCCACAGAATGTTGAAGAATGTAAGTTGTTAAATGATCTACACTACTTATCTAACTTGAAATGTGAACTCAATTGATTTGGTTGCATGGTTTATGCGTATTATGATTGTGTAAAGATAAAAGAAATCAAGTAATTGAATGAGGTAATGTGAACTCCACATTAAAGTAAAACTGATATCTACATTTAAAACACGTTATTTTCTTCATATTTATCAAATAAAATCTCAGTCAATTTATTTGTAAAATTAGTGGACTTAGTACAACTAATAAAACTATGAAATACCGTTATTCTGAGGAGCTGACTTTTTCTCGAATGGCTATTCACTCGAATACTTTTACTATTACCGTCTATATATGAGTAAAGTCGTGTAATGAAATGACTTTCAGTGAGATCACGAATCGCTTAACACGGACAGTGAATTTTGAATTAATGTTAAAACAAGAAACCAACAAATAACTTGTGAGATTGGCTTGACTTATTAAATGTCTCATAACCTCACATATTCACATTCTAATCATTACCATTATGTTGATTATCAGAATGGAGTGATTTATATCTTGTTGAATAAATCATATGGTTAGCAGTAAAGTAAACACTGGAAGTCAATATGAATGCCGATACATGTGGAAATAACAGAGCGTTTGAAGATGACTACAAATCGGCTGTATAATCAGAATGTATTGATTTATATTTCAATCGGAGTAGTCGAAAACGTCTTGAATGGATTGACAGTCACATGTTTACAATGTGATTATCCAGTTGTCACCACAGTACCTATTCGATCACGTAAGTGATCAGTAGAACATATTTGTGAGTATTTACAAGATTTAAATAAGTAAATACCTAGAGTTCCATTGTTTCCATCCTGATTCCTTTTCTGATGTGACACATTATTTATTTAATCAGGTATCTTCTCAAACACCTCATAGTTTGAATAGATTAGTTGATAATAAGTCATATTGTTTGTCAGTTCAGTGTTTCGAAATTCATATTAATTTGGAAACAAAAGTTAGTGATTGTAGTGGATTGTATGTATATGTAAGCCGTAGAACTTTCGTAATACATCCCTTAATAACCACTCGTGTATGTAGGCATATAAATTGTGAATGGTTGTGAATTCACGTAAAGGCATTTTATTAAAACTAAAACAATAATGAGTAGTATCATTTACAAAGCAATTATTGATGTACATGGACACACTGAGAATTCAGAATAGATTGAATTTCCTACTAATTGTTTACTTGTATCCATTGGTATTACATGACACCAACAATATATAAGAAAAACATGTTAGTAAAAGTCACTAAATACATTGTAAACACCTTTATATCATTTCTGCAAATGAGTCATATTTGGAGTTTGATATTTTAGTAAAATAATGTGTATATATAAACCAATAGGATTGTCATTTAATTTACCTTGAAAGGTTGACAGAGATGAGAAAACATGGTTGGTATAACACCATCTTGAGCCATCGCATAACTGATTCTTGGAGCAGCAATCAATGAAGCTGTTAAACAAGCAATCAATCCAATCAACGACCCAACACCAACAAAATAGAACATTCCATTTCGTACGTCATCTGGTCCACCATTAACATGATTACCTTTCAAGGCACTCAGAAATGAACTCTCAGTGCTAATGTGAAACCATGGATAATACATGGTTAGTGCTAATGAAGATAATGTAGTTAAGATTGCCACAATTATCACAGATACAATATTCGCTATTGGCAGACTGTAATTGGGATTTTTCGCTTCTTCTGCACATGTTGATATTGCATCGAATCCAATGAACACATTGAAACAAATCGCTGTGCCACCTATCAAACCTGGCAATCCGAATGGTAAAAAGTTTGGATTGGGTGATAATGGATCTACTGTGATATTGGGTGAAGTGATAGACAAATATTCAGGTTTGCTGTAGACAAACATGTAGATTGATGTTACTATTAATACGCCAACATTTACGAATATTGAAACTGCCTGTCAATTTTGCACTGCCACGAATTCCACAACAAGATATGGATGATAATATGATGATTAGAGATACACCGACAAAGTCATAATATTCAGCCAATATACCACCTGGATGAGATAATCTGTAAAATGTAACAAGTGAGAATGTACTGATGAATTTTATACAATTAGTAGTTTATACAATTAGTTACAATCAGTTGATGAATGTGATAAACGAGGTGAACAGTAAAGTGTGCAGGATGATGTGCTATAGGTTGATGAAAAGTAAGGTGGTTGAATTGTGATAATCGTGATCGATGTTGGCCACTATATTTGACATCGATTTTGAACATGTTAATGAACCTCTAATAGCAAATAGAAAAGTATTATTAGTTATGTGTTGGAGATGCCTAGATTAATTAATAAATTGTTGACACTATGTATGTTCTTATTTTGTCATTATGCTTGTTGAAATTTTTATGATGCTGATTTATTTATCCGAACCCTACAATTTCTATCCAGCATACTTTCAATAACCAGAGTATCCATTTTCATATTATTTATATATGTTACAGTTTTTAATTCGTTTATGTTGAATACTGTATTAGATCGATCTCTGTTTACTTAAATACTTCAAACCTTTACATCTATTTATCTATATTTAATAAGTTAGTAGAGTTTAGGACACAATTGCTCAGTAGATAATTGGTTAGGGGTTCGGGGGGGAGGCAGATAAGTAATAATTTATGGGTTTGAGTATTAGTGTGAGCGTCAACACTAGGATTCATGTGCTTCCATCTGATAAATCATAAATATCACGAAATGTACCATGAGAAATCCATTTCTAGTGAAAGCCCAACTTTATTAAATACGTTTATTGGATTAAACATTAGGGTCTCATATTGATTACATTTAAAAAATTAATTATGTTCGATCTCCACACTAAATGTATTATTATATTGTTACAATTATCCGTAGAGTATTAAAATATAAAAGTATAAAATTATCTCAGTAGTTTTAACCAACGCGACTAAAGATAAATATACACTAATCATCAAGATAAGTATGTGTACAGTTAGTTATTAACAAAGATTGTACATTTAATTTGATATATATTCTGCTAGCTTTAGAAGTTGGATTTCTCACTTAAATAAGTTCACACATTATACTCAAGCTCAGATTGATAGTTTATTTAGTTAAGCAACAAGCATTATACCAAGCATGTTGGACTATAATAATTTCCCATCATTATCGATTTAAAAAGTAAGTCTATACACTTACATAGTTGGTGTAATTAACACGTTAAACAACTCAATGAAATTAGGAGAAACTAAGAAATTTAACAAGCGTTCATGCAAGTCATTAGTTAATTCAGGAATTACGTAAGTCAGATGTGGGAACTTCCACCGATGTATATAGTTTTTTTAAAGAAGGAATGGTGAAAATATTCTGCAAATTTTACAAAATGCTGTCGAATATCGTGTAAATCACCAAAATGCGATATATATACCTTTTAATTAACTAACAAAATTAAAACAAATGTTAGATTATTTATGTGTATTTCCATCATTAAAAGTGCTTCACAATGCATACAGGACGTCCAAAACAAGCGATATACATGGCGTTTGAAATCGTTCTAAGAACTATTAATGATAAGAATACTTTTATATCAGTTTTCGACAATTGTCTATATTTTGATTAAATAAAACGTATACGCAGTATTTTTTTGGAAAGAAAAACAGCCGTTCTTTTTATTCATGCCAAATGATCAAAGAACAAGTCACAGTGGCTTTGAAAACAGTAAAATTTAACTAGATAGTTAAATCAGAATTACTATGAAACATAACAAGACCTACCTAAAATACATCGGATACCACTTTGTCATACATCGAAATTTTCTCCTACCATACGAAGACGAATCTATAAGTATTTGTGAGAAGACTCTCGGATTTTTTTTTAACTGAATTAGCTATTTAAGGGTTTCTGGTAAAACTGTGGTTTGATTATGTTTACGTGATTCCTTTATAAATATTCCACTCAATGAAAGGGTGTATCTCATAAAGGATTGAAACAGTAAGTATTCAGAGACTGCTGGTATACTTAGGTCCTACAGAAAGGAGATGTTCCTTAGATATGTATTTTTTTCCAAATGCGCTTTCTAAACTGAGATCTGCTAATATAGAGATGGAATAATATTTGGTCACTTGAGAGTTTGACAATGTACAGTACCAAAGATTTCAATGCTAAGAGGTGATAGCTCTTCTATACTCCTCGATTTTGAATGGTTGCATGATTGATGTCAGGCTGCTTTGTTAATTATGATTTTTTTTCAGAATAACAAACAATATGAATACAATCAACCTTTTGGCAAAAATATAGCCAAATAAATAAGAAGAGAATGTACCTACCTACCAACATTGTTTATTGCCCACATACTTATATGATTATTCGCAATACTGTCAAGCATACTGCTCCAACATCGTGCAACAAGTGATATACCTAGTATGTACTCAAGTAATATTGCCCATCCAGTTATAAAAGCTGGAAATTCACCCATTATAAAATATGTGTATACATAAGCGGAACCAGCCTATAAGAAATAATCAAAGGAAGAGATCATACAAGTTTACTTAAGATAAAAAACTAACTAAAAATCTATTAAGAAATCTGATTTTAACGATAAATAATTAATATAATAATGATAATATATATTTGTCTAATTACAGAGTATTCACGAGTTTAGCAGGCACGTACAGGTTGCAGCAATAATAACGGTTTATTTATTCAGAAAGATATCTAATGTGAATTATTTCAATGGAACTTTATAATCGGATTTTGAAAACAACTAAAGGCAAAAGGCTAGAGAAATATACAATTTAAGATGGTAGCACCACAATTATGTAATTATTATCAAAAATAGTTCTATCAACATAAAGTTGTGTCAGAGAGTTGAAGTCCATATACAGAGTAGCTATAGTATATCATCACAAACGTTTCAAAGTGGTCAATGTCGAGTAGGACTCAGCATATCACATTAACAAATAAACCTTTATATACTGTTTACGAAGCGGAAAATTAGACATTTCACGCAATTCTTCATATTGATGAATATGAGTAGAGAAAAGTATAATGATAGAAGTAGAATAGGATAAAGTCATTTATTAAGTGGATTCTTTCCAGTTACTTTGCAACCTAGAAATAATTAATATTAATCAATAAACAGAAAGTGAACATACCTTATATCAGGAGGGTTTTCAAAGTTGACATAAAAGTAAATTATTGATAGGTCATTACGATGGAAGAATTAAAAGTAATTTTAAATGTTATTTATTTATGGTAGAAATGCACAGATGTTCTTGAAGGGAAAAAATTGAAAGGACAATCATAGTTACGCAATGGTTATGAAGATATTCGATAGATAATTAACGCCCAGATAAAAAAAATGAAAAGAAGCAAAGTTGTGAGTTTATCAGGGTAATAGAAGATTATCATCTATGTTCTATACATCAGTAGTGATTAGATTTTGGTTTGTTCAATGCTCAACCTAAATAAACCGAAGCACAATGGAGACCAAATATGGCTGTGGCCCAAAATAATTATTATGATAATTAAAGATAGATCGACGTTCAGCGCGGTTTAAATCATGGTTAAGGGTGACACTAGATCGTTAGTGTTATTTAGGAAATGGGGCATAATCTAACAGTCCTGCATGGAGATAGTTAATATAATTATGAAGATAATAAAAACCTCGAGTAGATACTGAATAGGATGGGTTGGATTTGAGATATTCAGGCTTATAATATACTGTTGCTTTACAGGAATTTTAGTATCTCGTCTAAGATTATCTAAGCCTTCATAGTAAAGTGTATTATGACTGGTAGCGTTATGTGGTTTGACTGATGACTTAGTAGGTGATGTTCCGACAAATTATACATTGCCTGTTAGTATTGGCACCGTGCATATTCCTGGGTCAATTACCTTCAGTAAGTGGGGTCCTATAAACTCTGTAATAATCTGACGGATCAAGTACAGTGTTGCAATGGCTACCTTTACTGAAGAGGCTCAAAAATCCTTCTTATCACTTGATTTTAATCCAAAGGGTCGTCTTACATAACCTTTCATCTTATTTAAATTTATGAAGGTTTTAGGTACATAATCCGAACTTTTACGTTTGTGCTATTGATGCTTCTACTAGAGAAACTCATCGTGTTATCTACAATATATAAGTCTATATTGAATACACAGTGGTTGTTAGGAGTTAGATTTAATGAGAATGGAAGTCACTAATTGACTGTTAGAGAAATACCTATTCTAGCTAAAGATGAAAGACAGTTCCATTATCATGGTAGTTTTATTGTAAGGTAATTTGTTTCTACTAATACTGCTGTGAGACTTGACAATATCAGTTTCGAATCTTGAATTTTACGGTAATGACCTAATCATTATTTAGGTATTTAATCAATAGGTTGACTTGAACATTGACAGGAGTCCATAAACTGATACAAAAATCTTGGCCAATTATTATAGTATATGCTGGAAGTTTTGCAAAATTTAGTTATAAGATAACATTTTTGACTTTTTGTCTAAAATTACATGGAGTGAAGGTCAGTCAATTTTAAATTCTGTTAAGGGTATGCAAACGGCTGTCATTTTCTAAGGGACTTAAATTGTGACAGCGTATTCGTTCTCCAGAAGCCAAACTTTTGAGGTCTTAAAGTTGGTTACGAAAATCCTTGAAACAGAATGAGGTATACTTTTTCTAAGGTTGATATTTCTATTGTACTTTTCCCTTATATTTAGGACAAAAATTGCCTTAGCTGATCAGTCTGTCGAAAATACTTAAAGAAATGAGAATTGCTACTGATGTTGTACAAAAGTCAAAATCTCTGATGGAGTTTAGTTACCATTATAAAACGGACAACAGTTGATATGTATGCACTATTTCGAAGCAATGGCGACGGTTTCCTTAAAAACTAATTCCTATTTCTGAAGCTTAGTAAACCCAATACATCGACTTTTAATCTAAATTTCATGACCTTTATCTGGTTAACTAGATTATTTATTTAAACTCTAATTACTATATGCGATAATGTGCGAATTTATAAAATGAAAAAAACTACTGCTAGTAAGTTTCAGTCGATTTCAGGAGTAGGAATATGTATTTACCTTTGGTATACGGCATGCTAATTCCGCATAGTTTAGCGAATTAAGTAGTGCCGCAAATGCAGCTAAAATATAAGCCAAAAACACTCCAGGCCCAGTCCGAGTTTTCATCACAACACCATTGAGTACGTATATACTTCCACCAAGCATGGGTCCTGGAAATATAAAATTTATCAGTATTAATTGAATAGAAGTACTATTGATGACAATATATCACACTAAATTGTAGTAAAATAGACTAATTTTTGATGTACTGACCATCATAAGTGAAGTCGCTCAAACTGTACCTACTTTATATACTTCAAAATGAACACCTATCATTACATTGCAGTAATGTTTGTAATGGCAAATCTAACTTATATTTTCTGTTGTATAGATTATTTTCACCATGCAACAACATCTTAATGAGAGATAAGCATAGGCACAAATTATTTGGTCTAGTCGAATCTTCGAAACATTCTGGTGAAATTGTCTAATGAAGCGATGAAAGCCCTATAATTAAATCAACTGGTCCAGAGGACGCAGCGCCTCCGGAACTCGTCTTTAAAGTTATAAGTCCGATCCGTCATCTCAGTTTACAGAAGTCTCTTAATTACTCGATAGCAACAATTATGTTTTTCTCGCTCATATTTTCGAGAAAGTATTTTGACACCAGTATTCATTTATGAGTAATGATTGCATGACGCGGGAACTAATTTCTATGCGTTCAGTACTAACCAATATGTCAATCGAGTATTCGTCTTGAATGTTCGGAAACAAGGGAATATAGGTCTAATTATCTATTTATAAACCGATATCTTTTACATTCAATAAAGTAAATGAAAGTGTCCCTTATCTACTAAGAACTACCTTACTTTTAGTTGTTTGTATACGTCACGGATTGATGTTGATTAAGTACCACAGGAAACCACGGAGAATTTGATGAAAGTTTCATCCCAATTTGAGACTCTTCAGCAGCATCTATTATCAATTCCATTAAGGTATCCAACCCATGGCCCTCAGGTCTCACGGTGAACTCTTGAACATTTGCACCACTAGGCCACTCAGCATAAATAGTAGAATTCCTACTTCCATCAGTTTGATATAGAGCAACGATCAGTCAGTACTGATATGTCGGGCACTTAAAGAACATTTATAACCTTGGAAAGCTAATTTATCTGTAGACTATTTCATTATTTTTGGTTGTATACGAGGTGAACATTGTATTTCTATAATTATTCAGTTGCCCCTGCCCAATCCTCCCGTTTAACTCATTAACTCACAAAAGGGTGTTTGAAATACATAATAATTCTGTCTAGTTGGTTCATTAATTTTTGTTCACTATTTCCGGCTTTAAACTAAGTAGGTATCAGGCAGACGTTCAGTGATCAGCTAGGACTCTCATTGGCGCTCGTTATTGTGTCTTCTTGCTCATAAGGTTGCATCAACCACTTAGTCATACGAATCGATAATATCAACATTTTTCTAATGACATAACAAGTATCATTGTTAATAACTGTATCAACCCCAGCCACCCAGCATATTTAAACTTAACCAGTCACAGAGACAGTTATAGATAGTCTAAATAGATTAGTCTAGTCGTTAAAACATTATCATTAGTACAATGGCACAATATACAAACTAACATTATCAATGGTGATGACTGACCCAAGTAGTGATAGTAGGTTATATGATAAAAAAAATACATTCATTTCCATTGCTGAAGTTCAAAAAATACATTTCCTTATTATTCAAATTCATACATTAATTTCTCGAACTTAAGCTCCTTAAAGTACCCAAAGTATTTTTCAAGTGTTCCAATTGATTAGGTATCGATTGATTTCTTGACTTACTCATCAAGCGACTACTAGATGGCATGAGGAATTATCATTTTAACATAAAAATCTACAAATACTAGATATAACTATCTACTGTAACTTAAATCTGCTGATAGTAATCACTGAAACTGATTATTTTGCAAACACGAGAAAGTCAAATCACTGAAAATATACTTAGTCATACTTTTTATCAGCTTCATCCATTCATCTTTATTGAGTGTCAAAGTTTTAAAGTGAAATCCTTAATATGACTGTCGATTAACAGGATAGAGGTTTATAATGGGAATTACATTACATTATAAAGTCATATCAATCAATCTAGTAACTGTATTGGGTATTTTAGTCCATATGGTCATTGAATCATTTAGGAATTATTACCATGAATTATGTCATCAATTGATTCATTGAATAATGTACATATTCCCTACCATACATGAGTAGTAACTGTTACGAGTAACAATGTCACTATTTGCTGACAGGAAGTGCAGAATAGTATACTATTTTTTAAAATACTTATTTATAGTATAACATTCTCTGCTTCTTTACTTTACAATTTCATTTGGTACGTTTTATTTGATAATTGCTTCTATAACTTGTAAAATCTACTGACGTGGTTGAATTTCATGGTGACGCCATCAAGAAAGTGGTGTAAAAAATTAATTTATAGTAAGGTGGTAGTGATATTTATATAAATAAATAAGTATAATAGTTGTGGGAGTCAAATTTCTGTGCTACCCACCTTATGAACTTGGAGTCTTTCGCTTTAAGTTCTGTAAAGTATAGAAACCATTTGTAGCGCTTCACAGGTCCGAATTCATCCAAGCATCAGTATTCCTAGAACCAATTGTAGTTTCATCATGGAAACAGGTTAAATACAGGTATCCAAGTGGACCAGATTAAATAATACTATTGTGTCGACATACTCTGCTTTCCTTTCTCGTCTAGAAGGCACCTATAGTGAGAACTGTTATTGAAATCATCCACTCAGGTATAATTTCGTAAACGCGTACGAGTTATACCGTATCTGACCTTAATTATACACAAACACCAAATTGATTTCCCTCCGCCTAACAAGCAGCTAGCACTATTTTTGATGTATTTATTTACGAATCAACTGTAGATCAATTGACACCTTGCACAACTACCTACACTGCCTGCACTCCATACGAAGCCTTCTTGTTCAGGTATTTCAGCATAGTTATCTTGTTTTTCATTCGTTATCAGAGTCCGTCAACCTACAGCTCAGCTGGCGATTCTCCAGTATTTTGGTGATAAATATGAAACGTGATAGTGCTATCTACTGGATTCTAAAACCATTGACTGATGAATACCATGGACGTTTCGAGAAAAGAGAATGTATTGTTATCCACGACAATGACGATGAGGTTTGTGAGAGTACCTGACTATTGGGAACATAGAAATGACGGACAATGAAATGATGACAATATTGTATTATTACATACTCATCATGGTTCGGAGTTGAGGGGTGATAATGACAGTGACATGGTTTGTGCTACTTCCGGTGTCACTCTGAATTCGTCTACTGTATCCCTCAATAACACTATCTGTTATGTGGTTGATTCTCCAATAGACGCATTTAGAGATAGTTTCAATAAAGTACCTCCCTACTCCCTCCTATTTTTCTACTTTCTGTTCATCTCTCAGAAAATCACCAACATCAATGGCAACCAAAACGCAGGCAAATTAAAATAACTGAAGCTACTTTCAATCACTTTAATTCAATGTTAATTAAAAATCTAATGGCGTTCATCAAAAGTTAGGGTAAAGAGGGGGAGGGGGAAGGGGAATAATAAAATTTGTATAAATGAATTAAAAGTAAACAAATGTTTATGCTATTCAGTATAGCAATACAGAATGCACTCCAAGTCTTTTTAGGCTGTAAAATTGTCCATGTTAGATTCTATCTCATAAACAGCGAATTAATATAAATAAAAAGTTAACGTAAGTTATAAAGAATTCAGATTAATGATTGATTTCGAACTTGACTTAAGTAGTTTGTTTTTCATGTTTCATTCTCAGTTAAAGTATTATTTATAATAAATATAATATTCAATAAATAAAATTTTGTATACTTCTACATATTAATTGATTTCAGTTAAGTTTCTATTAGTTTTTTAAGAATATTAGTAAATGGGCATAAATAGCTGCAAAACAGATGTGCATAACATTTATGTTGGATTGTGACTGGTAAGCGAAATCCAGGATGCAAGTGTTTCGTTCTATTAGGACTCATTCGGCTGGATGTACCTGCATCCCAATGTAGATGTTCACACTGGGATTCGAACTCAGTCCGCTTCTTGCCAAACGCTACCGTGTTCACCATTAAGTGACTGTGTTCAGACAGTTACACTTGTATAACAAAATGCACATCCTGGATTCCGCTTGCTAGTCACAATCCAACTTAAATATTACTTGTGTACTATCGTTGTATCGAGGCAATCCGCTTGGGATAAACATATGGCAACAGAGGCTGACCAGTTTCAATCCATTACAAATCAACGGGAAGATACAAGCTTATTCTAATTATATGTACATAACTCTTTGATGATATCGAAATAAGTAGCTAAGTGAACATAACTTATTCCGGATTACGAATAAGAAGGAAATAAGATTTGGTATCACATTATTCGCAGGACATGAATGGTATAGATTATTGAAACAAAGTATTTAAGTATTGAACGTATCACAACTAAATAGTATATGCAAAGTAATAGATATAATTGATTACAAATTTCCCAGAGCATAAAAGTTGTTTGAAATGAACTTTGCAAATTATTTTCGAACTGTGTTCTTATCAGCGATAATTTACAATAGAATACATTTAGTCATTCATAAAGCATCCTCAAGATTTACTCGAAAAGCCAATATGAGAAGCTTTGTTGATGAATGTCAGTCAGCAAAATAATTAAAAGAATACCTAGATATATACTATCTAAATCTACAATTGAATATAGTGAAATATAGCACTATGTGATTCGTCTGATCAAGACGATTCATCATTGTTAACTCATAGATATATGTTCTTCCTAGTATAATGATCGTGTTGTTACTGTCAGTGGTTAAATCAAAATAGAACTTGGCATAAGATTATTACCAAGGTTAGACTTGATGACATCAGATAAAATGAGCATTGGATAAGTAGTTTGTATAATAGAGTAATATATTTGTAATAATTCACTGGGTAAAAATTCAGATTTCTACCGTTTCGCAACTTAGTGTCGGCAGCTCCTTCAGAGTTCCGAATGGAGCTGCGTAACTCACGTTAGCATTCGCTGGCGCGTCTCCTGTATGCTAGCCTCAGAAAAGCGGCTTCTTCTGCGGTCTGAACACCATTTTTTCGAGAATTGTATTTAAAACTTTGGGAATAATGGTAAAAATTCAGATTAAGTCAAACTATTAGGTTCTGATTTAAATACAGTCATTACCTAGTTTGATAAATAATAAGTAAACAGTATAATTCTAAATTAGCTGATTAACAGAGCATATAGATTGTTCTTGTTTTATTTGCAACCAATTTTGACCAGTCTCAAAATGTAGATGTGTATAAATTAAAAACTCACCTAATCCATATGCTATCAAATCAATTGTTGTTAAACACCGATTCAAACCAGTTTTCATTAGTTCTTTCATATCACGTCCTATTTCCTTTTTACGAAACAATCCAGTAGCCACAGCACTCATATATTCCTCACAACATTCACATTTTTTATGTTGAGAAATTTGTTTATCAAGTGGGTCGAACATATGTATCTCACTTTTCTGATCAGATATTAAAATATTAGTTGAATGACTGACTAACTGAAGAATGGCACTAGTTAATGAGGAAGTAATTTCTATTTGAACTACTTGTTTTACACAATATTATGTTTGCTTGACATATGTGTGAATGGAGTGAAGTTTAAGATATCACAGAGTCATCTCATTCTTCTGATTGGTGTAACTGTACACAATTATACAGCATAATGTGAAATGAAAATTTTGAAAAACTATTTAACTAGGTGTATACATTTATTAATTTGACATACAATTAGAACAAAATTACTCTAGTCTGTATAACAACTGATTATGACCAGAGTGATATTAGCATGAATCTATATGCATGTACACTGATATCAACTAATATTTCACAAGAAAGATGACAATAAGCAAATTTCGTGTATTCTATTCTTTATTTGCCTGTTTTTACACTAGTAATATTGTTAGTGTACCTAGACTACGTTACAGTCAGTTGTAGATAGATGCTAAAGGAAGGACAAATATGTAAGTAGATATATACGAATATTATTCAATTAATGTTGTTAATGATAATGTTGTTAAACACTTTATGAAAGTTATTTTTTAAAACATTTAACAGATCAAATCTGCATAAAGACTGGATACATTACGAAATCAAGTCTACAGGTGGCTTTTATATTTCAACATTATTCAGTACGATTGAAAATTTTTAATTTCGAATTCCATAATATATTTTTTTATTAAAATAACAATCAGTCTAATTTAGAGGTACAATTACTGTCAGTTTATATTCGACTAAAACTCATGAGTCCATCTAAACAAAGAGACTTATTTTCTCATATTTATATTGATATCAGCAGGTTGTCACTGAAATTGTGTCAACACTGAACAAAATTTTCGCCTTAGTATGGTTAGCCATCAGTATTACTGAGTCGCTATCTAGTGGTAGAATTTCAGCTTCATTAAATTCGTGATATAAAGGAATTGAGTGTGCATTTCTGAAGAGTCACACACTAGGATCAAACAGCTATCCACAGGTCACTTGCTTTCAGTGGTACTCAACTGAATCAATCTGTGGCTAATAAAAATACCAGAATTAAATACCAATATCCACAAAACGATGGTTTACACTTTATTAGAAAGTTGATATGTCTACAATCTCCGTTTTCCACAACTCAGTTTGCATATACTTATCATTTAACATCTAATAAATTGTTCACTCTAACCACACTACCCAGCATCATAACAAATTATTATTCAACATCAATATACTATTTAAATTATCACAGTAGAAAAGAACAAGAAAATTATTATTCTTACGCGAAACCCTATACAGATTTTATTAACAAGTTTCACAATAGTTGAGCACTGAGTACTAGTGACTGTGATACAACTAACTGCATTTTGAATAGTTCGTTTTTACATATTAACAAAAACCACTTATTTCGATACTTATCAATGCCTAGGAATATGCGTGGTTTAATTACTGAGATTTCATCGTTATTCTGAATTAAAGCTCCGAAACCAAACTGTTCACCGTAGAGAACGAAGTAAAAATTACATCATGGTGTGACTTAAAAAAGTGGACCACACCCACATCACGGACATATCGACATGCATCAGAAAGAGATCACAGATTCATACATTACACTATTAAACACACCTATGATTGTATGAAAAATGATTAAGTGAAACGTGGGTTTATAGAAACGTTGAACAATACGGTTAAATTAATCTTAAACTAAGTTTAGAACTTTGATAGTTTAGGCCAACTGATAGACAATTTTATATACAAATGGAAATGTGCCTAAAACTCTAAGAAGATGGAACATTAAATCTCGAATCAGTCATTCAGGGGAAAATATTTATAATAATAGTTATATTGCAAACAGTCATATTATGTATGAAATGAATACAGTATTTACTAAGAGGAAGTAGAGTCGAAACTACTAGTTAACTAGATTGTTTGAAAAGTTTCTATGACTACACTGAACGGTATTAGTGAATGCAGTGGATCACCGATACGTCAAGTGGGTTAACATAGTAGGTTTGTAATCGGTTCACAAATATTTCAGAGGTAGTTGAGATGAAGAGAACGGAAAAAGAGGTAAGAAGATCGCGTTTAATTCAAACCT
The DNA here is from genome assembly GCA_025215515.1 of Schistosoma japonicum. Lineage (NCBI taxonomy): Eukaryota > Metazoa > Platyhelminthes > Trematoda > Strigeidida > Schistosomatidae > Schistosoma > Schistosoma japonicum. The sequence continues at coordinate 77,896,937 of CM046061.1, forward strand.
ACTGTTCATTAACTCTTTTATTTCTTATTATATGACGATTCTACTTTTTCAAAATGATTGCTTAAATCCCTCAACCTTATGTGACGTTATGAATTTCACTTTAAAGGTATCATTAAAATGAAGACACGTTTTTCCGAATTTCATGCAAAGGATGTTTTATTCGATATATATATATATATATATATATATATATATATATATGTATATATATATATAAATATATATATATATATATATATATATATATATATATCATGCAGTAAGTTCATATTGGTCTTGGTGTCCGGGTAGTATCACTGTCTCTGGACAATTACAGTGGCTAGTAATTATGAAGAGGATGATATACTTGCAGTGTTACTTTCCTAGATAAAACGATATTTGCTGTGAGATTACGAACATATTCGATCCACTAACAGTCATCTTTAATTCCATCTGGTTTCTTTTTGATATCAGTCAATCACTAACAACGTAGAACACGGCTTATATGCAATGTCATTTTGGTATATTCACCTTTCTATCAAGTTTCTTAGCAGCTCATCTATGGTTAAAACTCTACCCTGTCAATTCGGTCACAGGTCGTTGATTGGTAAACGTCTGAATGTTTCTACTGACATAGAAACCTGAAACAATCTTTCTAAGGCCGTGTATGCCATTTAACATGGTCCTCCTAAATGTTCGCACATTTATGCATATAGGACAATAGTAGGATCTGGCTACATCTTTGCTAAGTCTTAACAGAGACGTTTGTTGAATCTTAGAGACAAGTAATCTAGACTCTAGTAATGTACTACGAATTAGTCATCCATCTGTCGATTGGAAGCGTTCCTAACGGGAACTCATTTGAGAACTGTGTAACATCGCGACCAGCTACTGTTAGAGCGGTTGTAATTCAAGACTGTCATTCCTGTTGGGACGCCTATCTGGACTGTGATCATCGCTTTGTTTGTAAAACGCCTACTTTACGTTTAAGCGGCTATCAAACGGCTTGTCCTAAACGGATTGATAATAAATTGGCTGCAGCTTATGTAGCAACCAAATAACAATCAAAATTAGGTTCAAGGCAAGCTACCTAGTTCACTGAAAAGCTTAAATGATCATTGGCTGCATTTTCATTAGGTCACTAGAAATAAGGGGTCTCGATATCTTCTGTTTAGTGAAACATTCGGTCCATATGCATTGGGTTTCCTCAGAACTCTTTGCAGCATGTCGGTTTACTATGATGATTCACAAATTCGACAGCACACATATTGCCATGCCAGAAAATATGAGTGAGAATCAAAAAACCTGGTAATCAAAGTGTGTTGGAAAGAGGGAGACAGTAGTGGCATCCGGTAACTATTGGAGCCACTAGCAACAAAAAATTGGTGGAGCGATCCGGAAAGTTTATGGTATTCATCGTTTCCCCCCCCCCCGCACCAGCTCTCTGTAAAAATGATGGAGAACTAGTTAAGAAAGTGACAAGGTTGTTTGAAAAGGTTTCGGAAACTGAGTGTTTCATAATCTTGGGATGAAGCGATGGCCAATCCTATCTCTAAAAAGGGTTCGTGTAACCAATGTAGCATTTGTGAGGAGATAGGTTTACTCCCTATTGCTTCCAATTTATTTATTTACACCATACTTTCGGAGACTGTGCGCAAAGCGTGAAACACTGACTAGCAGGAAACAGAGTGGTTTCCAATTAGATCGCCAATGCATCGATCACAACTACACGAACAGTTAAGTTTAGGAACATCGTCAGATGTACTGGAAGCTAACAATTGTCTTGTTTCTTGATATTAGGGTCGCCTTAGCTTAAACGGCCACCAAACCTTGCAACTCGTCAGTTGTCAATTACTGTCTGTGGACATGATAAGCACTTTGCACCTTCAAAATATAAAGTACTTCTACAAGACTAACAGCAGTATGTACCTCATCTTACGTATTATGGTGATTCGTTGGAAATAGTTGATAAATTCGCGTTTCTGAGTGGCTATGTCCTCGTGATGTCATGTCAGTAATGCTGAAGTTTGGAAATGGGTTCAAGCAGTGATGACAACTGAATTGATTGTATTATCTGAAATCGCCGGTTTCGGCAAGTTTGGTCGTTTTTAATATCATCCCAGTAATTTCCTTATCGTGTACTATTTGAGAACGCTGGGACTGGTTGAGGCCGCAGAATGAAAGGATGTAAAAAACTAGTGTCTATCGATTTCATCCTAACTTCCTAGTAGGGGTCCAAGAGATAGTGCAGCTCAGTGGCTCAGTTATGATTCAGAATAGAAACCAGTGGAGATGCTATTTCAACTTTATACTAAAATTTTCACAAAAGTTTGGTGAATTTTAGTGATGGGATGAAGTCTTTCTTGATTGCCTTTCTATTCAATCCCTATCTCGTAAATCGTAACTTCCTTGATGCCTTTCTGATTATCATTTCTTTCTCTTTTTAAACCTCTCCACGATACTATGTTTCTAGTTGTAAACAATATTGGTACCCATTTTGCACCGTTTTGTGCTTAAATAAATAATTAATAATAATGAATCAACTGATGATCACTAAATATAATACGTAAAAAGGACAGATTGATAGTAAGATGATAGGTCTACAAGTAATGATAAAGTTAGCAACACATTGGATAGACATTTCCAAATAGGGAAAATTGTCAAATCCTTAAAAAAAATACCAAAACTATGATCCCTAAAAGTTATGTAATAATGACTATGTAAATAATCAGTCTTAATGTATTAGTGGTAAAGAAACAAAAGGGGCAAGAAAAATAAGTAAACAAGGGGTGCAAAAAATTGGACGAAATCGTTAATTAGATTTTATCAGATTGAGATAGAAGTATTACAAATCTCTGAATACGGAGATTAGGCTGGTTGTTGACTTGAACCGTTATGACTTCTATTGTAAGAGACGAGATTATAGTGCAAAGGTACACAGTAGGTCATCTTAGCAGCCGCTGATAACTCGTTGGTATACTTACAGTTTATTATGACTAAGGATAAAGCCTAGATGTTAAGATCTTTCTTCTCAGTATCTCAAGGTATCCAAGACCTAGATACAATCACCATGATAATAAGATTGTTAAAGAACAAAGGATTAAAAAAATGTTTATTATAATATACTACAAAACAATTTTGTGATCAAACAATCCAGTATAAAAATGTAACAGAACAAAGATATGAACAGTAGTATATAAAAAAAATCAATTGAAAAATAATACTCAGGCCAATCTTCAAAATGTTTACCATTTCATAAAGTAATAAATAAAATGTATTTCAAAGTCATCTACTGTAACAATAGCATACCAATATTAAAAACATTAATAATAATTAGAGCGGTGGCAGTAGTGGTGAAGACGAATAGGAAAGACAAGGTTTAATCAATGGGAAGTTTTTTTTTACTAAGTTTAAGGATTTAATGAATTCATTTTTCTGCACATCCTCTAATATCATTATCAAAATATCTAAGAAAAAATCAGTGTCTTGTGACAAACTTTCCCATTATTCGGTAGACTACTATCACCATCATCATCAACAGGAACTGATCTATCCATATCCAGTGTAACAACTGCTACAGGAGTCTGGTAAATCAAAGAAGAAGAACACAAATAAACATAAAATAACGGTTATTTTAAAGGTAAGATAACTAGAGACCTAGAAATAGTAACTGGTTTTTAAAGATAGAGATATATTGAAGCTTGCTCCGGGTTGACGGAGTCGAAATCAAAACAACCATTGACGATTGCATGGGCGATTCCTGAGCTATATTATGTTAAACAACTGAGGGTATAAAATATGGACAACTAGACTGCGAGTCAGTGGTTAGAGGTGGTTCTTTGTTAGATCTTCGGTGGAGTTACGTGATGTCAGTTTATAACGAAAACCAATTTTGTACTGATGCATTGTTATCAGAGAGAGTTACTTTAAATGAGAAGCTTCTATTGTTTTTCAAGACGACGTCAGCGTTTCAGTCGGTCATCATCAATGTAGAGCTGAACATATTTACTACACAACAACAGTAATAAAGGAACAAAGAAATAGAAATAATGTAGCGGCAAAATGAGAACGATTTCCGTTGGGAATATGTTTTAAGAAGACAAAGTGAAGAGAAGTGTATAGACGTATACTAGAACTGGGGACTTAAAAGTAGACAAAGAAGGAAGTACTTTGAGCTGTCACCCAACATCATAAGCCATTATTCCCATCATCGTGTAAATCTCAATCAAGTGGTTCCCATATACTTACAAGACCGAGACTAATAGTCTCGAACCACATGGACTAATATCATATCACCACCTCCTTTAAATATCACAGCTATAATATATCAGTCAATAAGCTTAAAGGTAGTAGAAGATAACCAAAACAATGAGGACGAACAGACGAAATTCAGGCTTAAAATAAGGAATAATTTCACATTTCCGAAATAATTTTAAAATAGTATATTACTACAAAATGAGATGACATTGTTAAAATTAACATGAATAATTACTAACGATATTATAAAACAACTATCACATATAGACAAACAAGCTGACAGAAAAAATGTGTGCACTATTGTAACGCAAGTAGTACCACTAAGATAATTGAATGAACGAATAAATAACATAAACTACTTACTTTTCTTGAACGCCATACATGAATAAACCCAAAACAAATCTGAGGGTTTCAAGAATAAAAATAGAAAATCAAACGAGAAAAATGTCTATTGTAACGAAAATGTGCATTTATAGTGAATATTAGATGAATTGTTAGTGAAGACTCAAGAAACACTACAAAAAGTTAACTTTTATGTTTTAGGTGAAACTATTGAGTAATAGTAAGTGTCCTTTACCAAACGAGTTCCGAAACCAAGGCAAGTTACCTGTATGATGCTCTAAACACCACATTATCAGTAATTTTCCAGTATATTTTATCCAACAACGAGAACTTTAAGTGATGTTATGTTATCTGAACTATATAGTTTAGTTGTGAAGCGTCTGTTTAAATTCTGGGCGATACCGTTTGTGCCCAGTTCATGTAAAATAGAAGCAAAATTACAAGTCATCCTATAAATGTGAAATAGATCATTATGATGGATTTGTGGTCCGTTGTCTTCATTCCCTTCACTTTCCAGTTGACCTCTGACTATGTGAATGACTAAGTATTTGCTGGGATCACCGGGTAAGTAATAATGAGGTTAGATACCAGGTAGTGGGGAAGGATGACAAATTAATTGATGAGGTTATGAAAGTTCATCGACTGAAGGTGGTTGGGACATGTCACATGCCTAACCACCTACTTCAACGAGCAATTTTGACTGATGTTGGTGAAGGATGGAATAAATGATGGAAAGGGAGCTCAAACTAAAACGTGACATCAATCCGTGAAGTCATCAACCACTAACGTGAATCAGTGTTGGTAGAAGAAGGCTATTTGATTGGGGTCTACGTCACTGCTGTAACCAATGGTTGAGGAATCTAGTTGACATGGCTGACAGACAGGTATATTCATTCATCGTCTTCTCCCAAAATGTGAGGTCAAAATTACTTTATACCTTTCCATGAACTAACTGTTTCTTCCCGTTCTGTATTCTATGTATCCACACTTTTCATATTACTAAAGTAATTACTACTTCTATTAATTTGGTGTTAACCTTGCTATGTTGCCAAGATGTGGCAACTTCGAGTGATACATGTGTCAGATTCAATGTTATAAATACACGCAATACATACATGTAATTGAATGACCTTTTCTAAGCTAGATGATGTTATCCACAATGACTATAAGAGATTTTCAAACAAACCGTCCAGCTCAGGAAACACAACAATGTTAAAATTCCCTCCCTTCATAATTATATCGAAGATGAAAACTATGCAAGTTATCCAGTTTCACATAAATTGCGCAAATAAAAAAATAAAAAGAACCGTTTTAACACTCGTTATCCGAAGTCAAAAATTGAATTATGCTTACGATTTAAAAAATTCGTATTCTAAACTTAGTGAATAGACGAATACAACGATTGATTACTAGTATTTACTGATTATGAGTACTGGATAGTATTATTAGGCTTCACATTTAACAGCCTGGTGTAAAATCAAGTTTATAATCCCAATCGAAATTTAAGGTAAACAACTTTAGGAAATCAACTTTATATAACAGTCAGTTGTAAACGATTTCAATCAAACATAAATAATAATTTTAAGAATAAACAAACGAAAAACAAACTTACCAAATAAAATACGAATCCTAAATAACATGCAAATAGCAATCCCATACCTATATACACTGCCCAATTATGCGGAAGACGTGCTTTGATTACAACACTGCCCAAGAATAGATTAATCGAAACAACTGCTATTGATATTACGTTAGCAAAAACCGAAACCGGACTTCATAAAAATAAAACAGAAGATAAAGATAATGAAACGAGTAAATAAACAATCTAAAACAGTTTGTCCCATTGATAAATTTTGATAATGCAATAAGAAGATGAAGTTTATCATCGTCTTATTATTGCATTATTAAAATAAGCAATCGATTAAACTAAATCAAGACTCGAAATGAAAATGCATTACTTAAATAAAAAACGATGAATGATTTTGCCGATGATACTATGAATACTAAATACATAGATCAACATGCAAGTATGGAAGAAAAATCAGTAATAAACAAGCATAAATACAATCGATGACTATAATCATTCATCGAATCTGGGAAATGTCAGCATGTTATATCTGTAAAGTAACGGAACCGAAATTCTCTGTGAAATTCGAAACCAGGTAATCTAGTTGAACTATGTGAAGATACAGTATCTACTACAGGTATCTAATCTAGAGAAAATGTAAGCCGTAGCTACAGTCATATTAAGATTTCCACTATAAGTACTACCTTTCCTATTCTTTACGTCAAAGAATAAGATAAAAAGTTCGGTTATCAATTGGAACTTAACTTTGTTCTTGACGGCTTTGAAAACAATAGGGAGAAATTTTTCCCGTGCCGTCACTTATCCTTATTCTGAATTGAAAGGTCTAAATAATATTCAATACACTAAAGCAAAAACCTTATGGTTCATAACAACATTTATAAAAATCTAAACAATATATGTCATATAGAAGTGTCGATGGTTATACCAGTGCCAATTAACGTCTACAGGGAAGAAATTTTAACATTTAAATACATTATTTATTACAACTAAATATTTTTCCAGATGAGTAATAACGAATAAAAAGGTGTTGATTTGAATTACCAGTACTCATAGACAAAACGCTTCTTGAACTCTCTACAAAATTTATCCATTTTAGTCAAACAAATTAATGAAGTAAAAAGTAGATAAAAAAAAAAAACTGAAAATCTTATTTGATTCAATGTAAATCATTGTGAACAAAAAATAAAAAAACCATGCATTGTTTATCCCTACATTTTGTTAAAAAAAAAATGATTATTTTAAGCTTTGAAAGTGAACAAATTCATAATTATTGCAATAAAAATTGAATTTTGGATATACGTATATCATAAAGGATCTATACTACAAAGTCATCCATATGAAGGTTTTGTAGTTAATTTAAAAATCTAAATGAATGCTCAGCAAAATGATTGGTAAACTCAAAGATGAAGTTCAATTGATAAGTGATCAGCAGTGATGGTGATAAATTAATCAGCTATTGAGAGAAACGCTTTCGATTAGTTGTATCCTCTTACCTGGATCGCTTCATTGAGATTTTGATGTTGTCCAGAATAATATCATCAGTGCTTAATCCACATCAGTCGTAAATTAGTCTGATATGGTGTTTTGATTTACGACTGACTGTCTTCATAAGTTGTGCTATCTTCATTTATTTTTATATTTCTATAGACGATCTAGTTTAGAACTTAACAATAAATTATGGTTGGTAAGTGATAAGTGTTATCGAAAGTAACATATCCAAATCGATAATCAACTCCACATACAAGCGCTAACAAATAACTATTAATAATCACTGGTGCCAATGGTAGCACTTAATTGGTCACACCTAGAATTAGTAATACACTCTTAGAAGTTGATTAGTGAAACCCGAGTGCTTAAATTAATGAGCTAGAAATTTAACAACATGAGTAAAGTGTCCTTTAAATGTGTAAAAACTAATTTCTTTTCAGCAAAAGTAGCAATTTGTCACTATACGTTATGATAGCATCCTGTATACACTCATTAAAGCAAAAAATTCGTTTACTTAACATTCAAGGATTTATGAAGCGCAAACAATTCACATTTACGAGAGAAAAGAAAAGAAATTCAATGAGTAAATTACTGACAGTGAAACTGAAATATAATTTCTGTAGTTGATCCTGTGACGGTGTGATTAATTCTGAACCATATCACCCAGAGTTGTCAGTCACTAATCGCGATAATCAAGTGAACTTCAAATAGTAATATGAACATATAAACACAGCTCACACTGAAAGTCAATGAATGAATGAATTGAGGCTATGTTCTGAACTGGTTGGTCATACATTTTCTTAATCTAACCCATACACAGGCCAACATCATGAGTCATGTTAAGCAGTAGTCAGGTACATGTCCCCACCGCTTCATAACCATTTCATCCTAGAATATCTAGAATACATACATTCGATTCTCCTGTTGTGATATTTCATGTTCTATAAAATGCATAAAAATACGTGGTCTCACTAAGCCCCTTCAACAATGCCTGACGTTGATAAGGTCTATCGTTGTGTTGATTTTGGAGATTGCCAGATTACAACACAGTGTCTCTCCATATGCTCAAAGTTTGTGCTTGTTAGAAATAGGAGATAATCTCAAAGAATAGTAAGAGCCAGCCCCCACAGTTCGTCAGATTGGGATGCCAAAAGACCCAGTTCAATATTTCGCAGCTTTAATTTAGCCTATAGACTTGGGTGTTAAAATTACCTGTCATAATTACCATGATTGGATGTATAGCGTTCTGAAGGAAGTCGGTGAATTTCCAACAGAACTCATATATTGCTCCATTCGAACTCCAGTCAGTGGGAAGGGGGATAAGTAGAAATGGCAAAAAATATCGGCATGTGTCCCCATCGTCCCGAGTCTTACTGTACCATTTAAACGAACAGCATACGAGTGACTGTCAATAAGAATGTATTTAATAAATTACTGTTTTACTCTTAGAATTAGTGCTATATCTACACTAGCAAGTTTAAAATAGCCTGCTTAAGAGTCCCTAGATAAATGCAGAGTAAACTGGATTGTTTCTATGTACTGATTACGTGGAATCAAATAAATGACCGTGTCAGGATCATGTATGAATGTTTAGGAGATAAAATACACATCAATGGCAAGAGATGTTAGGGTGTTAGCTAAAGAGGTCAGTTGACCGGTATGAAATATGGTTCTCATATGAAAAGCTCCAACATGAAGTTTAGAGTGTTGTTTTAGAAAACCTGAGAAAGCATTTCGTGAACACTAACCAATAGTATCGGTGGATATGTGAAGGATGAAGGTTCAGAAAAAAATAGATCTTAACGGAGAGAGACGGAAATTCCTAGAATAAGGTATGTCGTTTTCAGACCGACCTTCATCAACTTTGTCCTTCATCTTAAATATGACAATACTGCTGGAATGCTGGTTGTTCAGGAAAAACTTTACTGTGGTTACATTTTTGTGCAGCTGGCAGTATGATACGCTGCTTGAAAAGAATTCTATAATAAGGACGTTTTTAAGATATTTTGATTTCAGCTGTTGTCTAGTAAGATATGTTCGCTAAAAAATGTCAGAGAGGGAGTGGAGAAACGGCTAACGCCATAACTAATGGACCACTGTACCAATTTCTGACTGTAGATCCTAAACTATAACTAACTGCATCTGAGCATTACATCACAAACAAGGAAACACTGAAAACGGAAAATACAATTAAAGAAAAAAAGAAAACAACTTACAGAGAATTTTTAAATTCTGCCATGATTAATCTGCTACTAGTAAATGTAAGCAATGGAATAACAGCAAATGGTAGTTGGACACTCATTAGTACATTTAAGAAATCATTCATTCCAGTTAAATCTTCAATACCTGTTGCATAAATATATATAAGCATAAAAGTAATGTATTACTCATTCACGAATAAACTGCATAACCGTAGAAACACATGATTACAATATCGATAAACTTCAACCGAAATTAATAGCAGAAACATGACTAATGAACATCGATCACTGAGTAGTAATTAATGTTACTACAATCTAGTTTCCAAGGTAGTGTTCAAATTACATCTATCATGTTGCAATGAAATCATCAGTCTTAATGTTAAATACAGGAAGCTTAAAATCTGGATGTTTCACAACAAGGTACTTGTTAACTAAACATATCAGCAATCTCGAGGAGATTAACGATCTCCCTAGGATTCGAACTCAAATAATTAACTCCAAAATATGCATAAATAATGTAGCTCATACTGTCCTTTGATTAGCTATTGGAAAGACTAATGACTTGGGAAGCTTTTAGACTCATAATAATGAGACTTAGCGTAATGTAGCGCAACTCAGTAATCAAGAAGAAACTTGTACTCCAGACATTTCAAACCGAAATAGGAGTACAGTGCGAATAAACAACTAAATGACTGAAAATTTATTACTTGCTGAATATCAGACCACAGTTCATGTATAATTGAATTGTCGTAAGTCCACCACACACATTCACCTAGTATATAAAACTTAAAAAGCACATTAAAGACATTATTTTAAACTTTGAAAAGCAGTTAGGCACGTACATACCAAAACCTGGCTCACATTTACATCGGTTCAAGTCAACACTCCTTACTAGTAAAGTAAGATTAATAACAAAGTAGTAATAACATCAATGGTAGTAAAGTAGAATGCATATAAAAAATATGATGCCAGAAGAAAGAATCAATTTGTAGGAAGATAGATAATCGAAAATTTCAAACATGTGGAGTGAATACAGCTGGGCCATTGCTGCTGATTGTAAGCCGTGTCAACTAATATCTACAACCACTGGCTATGATGATCTCAAGGAAAACAATTAGGTAATCTGAACGAACCAACGTAGCTCAGGTTAACATTAGATGACTTTTTTTGACTGATAGTAGGTTTTGGTTGCCCTCTACTTTTCTCCCACCCGACTTTTACCTCGGCATCGCGTGTGCTTTAATCATCTCAAATAATAAAGATCTACAATCTAATGTCCTAAATATAGTGTCAGAATTACCTACTCAATTGTCCCAGAAAATGCAATATTTTAAAGACATCTATGACCAACTGCTTAACTCTGAATAGCTGCGTTTCGCATCTAAACAGCGAAATAAAGTGAATTGTTGTACAGTATACTCGTCCTATGAACGGTAGGCCGATATCTTATCTATGCCATAGGTGAGGAAAATTGGCGAAAACCAAGATAACATCTAGATCTGTGGCGATATGCAATCAAGAACTGACCTTCTAGAGATTATCAAACTTTTAACATTAAGTTATCGACGCGCTCGTTACTTCAGTCCCTATCTTCAGATATTCCAAATATCTATGCAATGTTGTTCAAAGCAATCAAAAAAAACTATGCATAATGTCAGGATTCTCACTAAGAAAATTATGATATCTGCGTATTCTGATTCAATATGTGGAACTCCTGGTAAAAATCGCGAGACTGTCGTAACCGATAGTTGGAATCTGAGTGATATGGTTTAGGATCTGTTCTAATGGTGTAGTTGTAAGTGAAAAAAAGCGACGGTTCAAGCGTGTCTATGCGGGCAACTAAAGTACTATAAATCGTAAATGTGAAATATGTATATACGTGTATATATGAGATTACCTCTAAATACAGTAGTCAAAATAGTTGGCAATATAGCGATAGAACGTGTTACTAACACACGTTGCCAGCGTTTCCATTTCAAGTTTAAAAAACCTTCCATAACAAACTGTCCTGAATATGTTCCTGTCATTGTAGATGATTGACCAGCAGCTAATAAGCCAACAGCCCAAATAAAAAGACAAGCAAGGCCAAATTCACAGCCTAAAAATATCCCCTATATGATTTTTAAAAAAAATAAAACAAACAGATATTTATCATGATGAAAGTAGATAGGACAGTAATATAATTATAACCGGAAAAGAACGATTAAATTAATACGTTATGTACCAAAATGTTTGTACTGATAATTTTTACAGCTACTGTATTTTTGTTATAAATAATTATCATAAGTATATGCTATTCAAAAACACAATTTAGAAGGCATAGTATTTGTGAATAATTTTTAAAATTGCAGTTTTAATACACTATATACTGATACATATAAATTGATCTGTTTAGAAGTGGCGTTTGATTCTCAGTTACTAGGAAGAGTTCGAACCCTGACACCTTGATTTTGGCTAACGAATAGCTATAGTTAGACCCACACACTTGGCTTAGAAGTAAATACACGAATATACGCCTGTTAAATGTGATATTTCCTCTTCACCAGTAAATACTATCACCAAACAAATAATACTACAAGTCAATGCTTGAAATGGGCAAATTTGATTTGTTTCATATGCTGATGAACCACATTCTAATATTAATCTTGTTAATTTGATCTCGTCATTATAAAGTAGTACAACAAATTGAACTAACGTAAATGTATGCCAGCCTCTACACTGTTTATGAGCGACTGATTGGTGAAATTAGCAGCTAAATAGAAAATCAAATTATATGTTAAGATGTGGAACTATATACACTACTGAGTAATTGGAGAAAAAATAACGAATGTATCGATCTATTAATCTCATATGAAAAGATATATTTGAGGTGATAGTGGTAGTTTATAACATATCACTGATACTAATAAAATTTTGATCATTCAACTAATGTAACGCAAATAACAATGCGAACCGGCTATAATATTCAGCTATGAAAACGAATTTAAGTTGCAGTTGAGTAACTTGCATCTTGTAGCCAAAGGTCAACTACTTTTGTTAGTGGGTTATATAACTGTCTATAAATAGAAACACCTATAGGTTTTACAGTGTTATTTGTGACCTGGTAAACATGTGACAGAGGCGATGGGTAAAATAAAATATTATCACATACAAAATATAAACTCAACAGAGTTCAATACAACTGCACGATGAGATCAAATTAACAAAATTGTTACCAGAACATAGTTCAATATTAGAAAGTGAAAATGTAAGTATGAAAGAGTAATGGAGATTAAGATCTATAGGAAGATAAAAATAGTAAATGTATGTGTGCCACTGTGATGGATTTTCAGCTGTCACATAGTGTCACCAACAACTGATTGAGAAAATAGAATGACACCCAATCAAGTAATATGAAGATATAGACATGGCTCAGACTAACGTTTAACGACTTAATCGATGGAAGTTAAAGGCTCATCTACCTATGTTATTTTTGCTTGGTACGTAGTGGTCGACTTTACTTCACCATTGCTTACTAGGTCGTTCCACGATGAAGGAGCAATGCAACGATGATGTAGACCAGCTCTTAAGTAAAATTTAGCATTTAGAGGGAGATAAACATATCCCTAAGGCGCTGGTATTGTTACTCAAGGAGTTCGACAGAATACACATATTGTCAGCGTTCTCATTCAATATGACTACATAAAGTGTATATTTAAGTCGATATGCGAGTCTCATAGTGGATCAATTCCTGAAAATTTAGACGGAGGTGTAACTTGAAGAATTAAATCCATGACAAAACCAGATAAAATCCAGGATAGGGTGCTGTTGTTAAACAACCGTTTAAATTTAGAAGCATAGGAGATTTGTCTTAGCAAGGCACTGCTCAGAGGTTCACACGAAAGACCTCATCAAGAAGTAAACTTCAACCCTAAGAATATTTGAGCAACTGATTTAATAAGTAAGTTTGAGCATAGTGGTTAATAATAGAATACAAGACAAGCGTTCAAACCTATTTAAGATTTGTCAACGTGGATGACATTGCATCTAAAATACTGATCCTTATATAAGAAATTGGAAGCTATGTATGAACCACTGAAATCATAAAAAAAACTAATAACTCGTACACTGCTTTAAGAAAGCTATTTCCAATCATTTTTGTGAGTTTATAACAATAACTGGGTAAAGATGCAATAGAATCGACTTACTCCTGTATATAAGTCTACACTATTTGGATCGAAACTGGAAGCCTGAAAAAAATTAAAAAATATAGTTAATCCGTAAAAAATTACTTTAATTTATAATGTAACTTAAATGCATGTTAAAGCATAGGCGACATCAATGTTACAAGGAATGGATACATTCTTATGCGTGTCATCAATACAAAAAATTGTTGGTCGACAGTGATACTGATTAGAAGAGATAAAGTGGAAAAGTTAGCGCAATATAATAGTGTTAACTTATGGCATATGATATTCGAAATCGGCTACACAACTTCTAAAACTATAAGCACCTAGTACATCGTGAATTGATTCTAAGTGACTTCTGGAGTTAAGGAGAATAATTAACCTTAGGAACTGTTTTCAGAAGGATATTTGCCATATTTTGATTGTATATGTACTATACGCATGGTTTCCCGTCATCCTAACCTTCAATTTGACCTATTAACTGTTATGTCATTTTGCACACATAAAGTAAGACTAATTAACTGTGAGAATTATTACCACTGTTTCTTCTATTATTACTGTGTTGCTTTTGGTAGTGACTTTGTAGGTTTATTTCGCTAACATTCATCGCACTAAATTAATCGATTGTGAGTTATGCTCCATAGTAAATACCATAGCTTTTAAGTGTATTAACTTATTGAATTTAATAATCATTCACTGTTTAAGTTGGATTGTGACTGGCAAGAGGAATTCAGGATGCGTTTCGTCCTATTTAGAAGTCGTTAGTTGAGTGTGCTTGCATTCCAATGTTTATGTGATGTGGATTAGAACTCAAACCACTTCGTGTTCAACGTCACCGCGTTCACAACTAGAATACTGAATCCAGACAGTCACACTTGTGCAACGAGTGTATATGTAATTAGGATAAATTTGTATCTTCCTGCATACTGGATTCCGCTTGCCAGTCAAAATTCAACTTAAACAATACTTGTGATTTAACGCTAAATCTAGGCAATCCATTCAGGATGTACCTATGGCAATAGAGACTGACCAGCTTCAGTCCACAATAAACCAACGGGGAAATACAAATTTGTCCTAATTAATAATCGTTCATGTTAATTTTTTGTGATATTTATTCAATTGATAACAATCACTACAATTAATAACTGGTAAAGTTCAGACTTGTAGGGAGTGAGACAGTTATCACTAATGACAATGGATGATTGTCTCATTCATTGACTGAATGGGATTCACTGATCAGAAAATCGGCTCAATCGATGACATCATTTATGATCAGAGATGTTGAGAAATATTAGCTCAATGCAGTTGTAATGAAATAAATATATTCGCTTTGTATACTCTAAAAATTTTGAGATGAATGTTATCAACTATTTTTTATCCTTGCTTTCTTTGGAACCAAGGTTTCAAATATCATTTCCCTATTAGAATCTATAATATAAGTATTATTATTACTATTACTATTATTATTATTATTATTGTTATTATTAATCCCCTGCTAGTCTTAGTAATTTCTACTTGATTGTTCTAAATATCAAGTCTGGTGACTTAGACCAATATGATAGCATGAGGGTTAGTGATTTTGCTCATTTAAAAAAAGTTGACATCGACAATAAATACCATGCCGTGGTCTGTAGATATTCGTTCACTGTGGTAAGGGTCTTTTAACAGGATAAAACTAATACATCAACAACTACAAACAAAAAGCTATATAACCGAACTCAGATAGTTATATCAGAGGATACACAGTCTCTATCCCAGGTTGTCGAGACCACCTCTAATCCAGTTTCTTTGCCACGAAAATCAAGAAGGATCTTTCCAAAGCATGGGTAATCAAAAAAAAGACAACTGTACTCATACACAGACTTTAAATATATGATGGTGAATAAAGCAATTAATATCATTAATATTATCCTGAAAAACGAAATGATGATTTATAACTATAATCAAAAATTGAAATCCACTTTTCTCACGTATATACCTAAATGAGCGATATATGAAGACTATCTAACGGACACATACGAACAAAAAAATGAAGTTGGTGAGGTTATGCACTAATCAGCAAACCAGATATAATTCAGGCAATTAGGCAAACAGTGAAAGAACTAACATACATAACGATTTCGAATGAATTTATATCGACTGACAGTTGTAAAAATTAAAACAAAATAACACAAACGTATCGACTATGAATTGTAATTAGAATTAATGATCAATTTTGTAGAATACTAAACACCGGTAGAAAAGGTATCAATCTCGCTAAATATTTGCTGATAATAACTATTTGAAGCCAATTAGCATTGATACAAGGTGATAGAAAGTTATTATTTTTCACTAAATTCACACAATTCCCGCTTAAATATCAATTCAATTTTCAGATCCAACATTTTCTTTGTTCTTCGTTTGGTGTACTGTTTTTTGCGGAAAATTATCGTTTACTACAAATGCGATTCGAATGTAGTTGTTTATGGCACTATCAACTCAAACATTTTGTTAAAAAGCATTTTCTTTTGATAAGGTCCACTAATCCATAATCGTCCAACCTTGAACACTTGTTCTCTTCAAAAAGTTCGCAGTAGTAATAGGAGTGTCTCCTGAGATTTTGTACAGTGAGAATATGTTCATAAAGCATTTCTTATTAACACAGGTCACATTTTAACACAATCCCGCGCATCAAATAAAATCAATTAATGTCACTAACCACAAAAACGTAGAAAATACTCATTTCATAATAAAATGGTATCCGCTGATGCACTTACAATTTTAATAGGATACATATACAAACTAATTGTGATAAGCATTAAGAGTTATTTAATTAATGTTAATAAATACAATAACAACAATGTTAGTCACAGAGATGATTAATTTACTCCACTTTAATTGATTACTTCACCTGTCAGAAGATAAGATTAACACAAAAACCAACGGAACACTACTGAAATGTGTCGTAACAACAAAACTATATGATAAAATAGGAGGAGAATGATAACGAATGTAATTAACGAAATCAACAAATGAGACTGCCGACATTATAAATTCGAAAACAATTTTTATATTAGGCTAATCGTGTAGACTATAAACGAAGCGAGATCATCCAAAGAAAAATCACGCAAAAAATCCATCTTGCAAAGAACACAGAGAAAATGGTAGTATGGTTTAGCAAAGAGATTTCAATTTGGTGATTTCATTTTCGAACCAGCAGAATCGATTCTACAGCTTTGAAAATGAAATCGTCGGAGCAAGATATCATAGCTGAACCATGTTACTGTTTTTTTTCCAATTTAATTTGAGGTGCCAGTTTACAAGAATAAGAGTACGTTTAAAAATAGGAACAAAAGAATAAGACGACAAGATATAAAAAACTCATGTCAAATCTCACATATTTATAATAGGGGCCTGCAAAGAATGTTAACTGTCAATTTGACATCACTAATTAGCTTGAATTAGGTAACCAATAATCACCTAAAAGCATCAGACAGCTTTTTTGCACTAGTATGAAACTCTTCAGCAGTGTGTAACCAAGACCCCATTTGGAATCGAACCCAGGACATTCTAACTCCGCGGTGGACGCTTAACCATTGGACCACTAAATCGGCTCCCAAGGTTTATTATCACTAATCCATTCGATACGTGGTACGTCGGTGTGAACTCATTCAATGTCTTTGGTGGGTAACTGCCACACACCCAACAAGGTTGAACACCATTGGTAACATCTTCTCACTAGAACTCTGGTCCCATAAGAGGACGAAACAGCTGTCCTGTGCTTCCAGGTAATCCGTGGTTGTATAATTCAGATCGATTCGTGATAAAAAAAACTCAAATATTTAATTAATTTAAACTAGACTAATTAGTAAGAAGAGAAAAAGACTGATTAAACAACTACATTTTGCTAACACGAGACTTTAACAATAGGATGAAATACAACTGTCAGTAGATACCAACATAAATAAATAAAAAAACAATATGAATGAAAAAAACATCGGGAAACGCTTGATTGTTTAATTCGCATTGTGGTTTATATTTATAGTCAGTCAGTCAGTCAGTTACAACGTAGAACTTGGTACATACGTACATAAGTTCAAGATGATATGCCCCAATTAACAGAAAGAGATTAAATAGACGGACCGAATCCCAGTGTAGGGAAGGTAGAAACAGAGTAAGTACTAATGAAAAAGTATAGGGATCGGAGATAAGATTTAAGAAAATATGAATCAGAAACCAGAAAATTATGATAAGCTCAAAAACTTAGAATTTGGAGGAAGACAAGGAGTGGAAGATATTTCTAGTTAGATATTGAATGACATCTAAAATGGTTAAAATTTAAACCCTGATATTTTTATCAGTTTTATCTCCTGAAATCGTCTCTTGGTCCAGTCGGATTAGCTAAGTGCAACTGATCTTGTCTGCTTTTGATCGGTTGTTAAGTGTCAATGAATTAGTTCAAAAAATCATCCAACCGAAAACTTTCCCGAAGACTCCTCAATCTTTAAAAAATTCCATGTCAATTTATATCAGTCAGTAATGAATGAAGATAACAAGTTGCATAGAGCATATTAAAAATAGAAGAGTTGTATCATAGGAACTCTATAACAACTTAAAGATTCCCACATAATATTCGAAAGTCAAGAATGTTGGAGCTAACAATTGTTTTCGATAAATTCTTCCTCCATGAATATCATGTTACAATTAGATAATGTCATAGAGTAAGTATGCAGGTATTGTGATTAAATATGCCAAAGTTGTGCATTGAAATCAGTAGATCACTTGTCGATTATGTCACCAAAGGCTAAAAATGAACGTTGACAACGACAAAAGGTTATGTAACAAAAAAAATCCAAAAAGGTCATTCAGCATAACATTATTAAGAGTGTGTCATGGTAAAGGGTGATGATAATTTAATCAAAAAGGTCACAGTGGTATGTGAAATGATCATAATAGTAGTAACGATAGTACAATTTATTGTAGGTTATATCACATACTTCTTCGTCGTTGCTTACAGTTAACTATTCTCGCGGGGTCTTATCTTGTTGAATTTTAGACCGATATTTGCACCTGCACATTTTTTAGAGAATATAGATTGCCGTGACGTCATTTATTTCCATTTTCATTACAAGAGAATGAACAATACCAACTGGAACCATTAGCGGTAGATGGTTAATGTCTGACAATTATTTAAGAAAATGTTATTGTAGAAAACTACGTTTAATAAAGAAGAGACACATCGGCGCTTACACGAAGTCAAATAGTTACTCTTTTATATGATCTTAGTTCTTATTGCTTTCGAATTGGTTACAATAATCAGTCAGTGTAGTTTTAAATTACTCTTGTTCATATTTTATAGAAGCAATTGAGTTTTGCATCTGAACGAAAATGTCCTTAAATTGTACATCTGTCCTTAGTTGGTTCGTGTATCTGTGGTGTTTTCAAAACCTAGAAGCTTATGGTAAAACTTTCAGTTGGGTTTTATCTAGAGTACTAGAAAAATTCAAAACATACCTGTTATTGTCATCATGGCAATCTTATTCGATTATTTAGTTGTTCAGTTAGTTTAATTCTTCTCTTGTTAGCTCTAGCCTTTATCAATTCCAGAACATATTTTGGAAATTATTTTTTTAGATTGTGGAGGGGAGAGATCCACAGTAGCACATATTCTCTATGAAACATTTCTTTCTAATTTCACGATGTGTTTGCAGTGTTTTGGTTTGATTCACATGATACCTTTTTAATGTTTCATCATTCTGATTGAAATGAGATCGATGAAGAGATGTGTGATATAACCTACAATAAATTGTACTATCGTTACTACTATTATGATCATTTCACATACCACTGTGACCTTTAGGATTTTTTTTGTTACATAACCTTTTGTCGTTGTCAACGTTCATTTTTAGCCTTTGGTGACATAATCGACAAGTGATCTACTGATTTCAATGCACAACTTTGGCATATTTAATCACAATACCTGCATACTTACTCTATGACATTATCTAATTGTAACATGATATTCATGGAGGAAGAATTTATCGAAAACAATTGTTAGCTCCAACATTCTTGACTTTCGAATATTATGTGGGAATCTTTGAATTGTTATAGAGTTCCTATGATACAACTCTTCTATTTTTAATATGCTCTATGCAACTTGTTATCTTCATTCATTACTGACTGATATAAATTGACATGGAATTTTTTAAAGATTGAGGAGTCTTCGGGAAAGTTTTCGGTTGGATGATTTTTTGAACTAATTCATTGACACTTAACAACCGATCAAAAGCAGACAAGATCAGTTGCACTTAGCTAATCCGACTGGACCAAGAGACGATTTCAGGAGATAAAACTGATAAAAATATCAGGGTTTAAATTTTAACCATTTTAGATGTCATTCAATATCTAACACAGGGAACTAGAAATACAAAACATAATGTGATAAAGTATGAGTACGAGATAGGTCGCTTTCTTCTGCTAACACATACATCAAAACAAATACGCTGCTAAACGATATGATATATTTGACTTATATTAACACATTTCGAAAGACATTGAGACGAGCTAGACGTTGAAAATATAAAAGTGCTCAAAGTTGAAGCAAATATTCAGAGGATTAATCATCGATTTAAAGATACAAGGAAATATAAATCAGTGAAATAAAGGAAAAGGAGAAAAATTAAGATGAATTCAGAAACCTAAAATTTGGAAAAAGACAAGGAATAGGAGAACCTGCGCCATTGCGAACTGATTTTGAGCCGCGTCACCCAAACTCTCTAACCATTGGTTACAATTATCACGTGAATCCTAACCAAACAATCTGCATCTATTAACATAAATCAGACCAGATGTCAATAACTTTGTGGACTGGTGCCTTGTATTCGTTTAGCCGCCCCTAACTTTCTTAGAGTCTACTCATACACCAAACAACATTCATCGTCGAGGTAGGCAGATCTGCTGAGATTAATAAAAATAAGCGCAGTGACCGACACACTCAACTACCTTACTCTCTATCACTAATCCCGGCGCCGACGCAAGCCAAACTTGAAGGAGCATTTCGCATTTGGATGGAGGGAGAATCGCATACCCAACATGCTTACATTGATGCTTAAGGTAGTCGAAGGATTCTCCATTGTAACAGCATCTCCATCCAATAGAACTATGCTATCTGCATATTCTAAATTGATAACTGTATCTCCTGGAAGGAGGTCAACCTCGGAGAAGTCGGATGATAAAAATGTTAACTCTAAATGCATGCCAACGATAAAATTAAATGAAAGTGAGGAAGGTGGACAACCTTGACGAACACCACTTGAAGTAATCAATTCTGACGACAGTCTGCCATAGACTGTGAATAAATTAGTAGTGTTGGAGTAGAGAGCCTGTACAAGGTTAATGCACTTCTTTGATAAACCTTTCAATGACAGATATTACCACATAAGCTTACGATCGATATAGTCAAACGCCACCTATAGTTCTAGGAATAAAGCTATCGTTGGACGTCGAAAAGTGTGTCAATGTTCCAGAACTTGTTGAAGTGTGAATATTTGGTCTATACAACCACATCCAGGTCTAAAACCATCTTGCTTCTCTCGAGTTCGCTCTTCACAAGCTTTAGTTAGGTGTCGAAGTATTATTGAAGCCAATATTTTTGACACTATACTCGTTAAACTGATTCCTCCGTAATTGTCATAAGAAAACTTCTGTGCGTTCTTATAGACTGGGAAGATTAGTGTTTGAGATCAATCAGATGGGATTATGTCCAGTTTCCAGATTCTAGCCAAGATCTCAGTCAATCTCACTGCTAAAACTGGACCATCATCCTTAAATACCTCAGGAGTTAATCCATCACTTCCTGCTGTTCTCCCTCGCTTTAGATTGCCTATGGCCTTTTCAACCTCACTAAGATTTGGAGGGGGACTGATATCAGTTTACCACTCAGATTGCTTGGGGTTTGTGAGTAACCGTGGTGTAGCTGAAGGCCTGTTGACCTGTTTATTAAAGTGTTCTGCCCATCGGTCTAACCATCTGGATTGATAGTGAATAGTGGTTCCATCTTTTACCGAGATAATTCCACCTACAACCGGGTTTCTGATACCCGTTTCCTTGATAAGTCTGAACAATTGCCCACTGTTACTGATTGCCGCTGGAGTTTCCATCTCTAGCTTTCACTACCCACCACTGCTCGTGATCATTGCGTATGCTAATTGTCAGCATGTGTTCAAGTTGTCTTTACTCCTCATCGCAATCAAGGCTGAACGGGATGTGTTGCTCAGTATTTATCAGCTCAGTAGATGCAGCTGAAATCCACTAAGTTTTCTTAACCTTCCGGTTTACTTTACTAGTAGATATCACTACTGTTTCAACGGCTCTTTGAATATCATTCCAAGCTGAATCGGGGTGGGTATCGCTTACATAGTTGACTAATTGGTTTTCTAGTTGTTCCTGAAATGTATTCTTGACTTTTTCATCATTAATATGAACTCAGAAGGGGGATCCTTGCTGTAGATCTCATACGTCCAGTGAGACACAGACTAATTCGCGCTTGTACTAAAGTATGGTGTTAGTCTGAACATGTACTTCAAAATGAAGGGCAGTCTTCTATCGAGCCTCATCAACGATGGGTGGTGACAATGTGGTCTATTTGAGTCCAGCGTTGAGTTGATTTTAGAGGTCACCATGTCAACTGATGTCTTTCCTTATGCTTAAAGTTGGTACTCGCTAAAAATAGAAGGTTATCTGATCATATTTGTAGCAGACAGTCGCCATTATTTGTTCGGTGAGCTGAGATTCCATAGGATCCACCGAAATACCTTTCGGTTTCTTTTAGTCTACCTACTTGGACACTAAAATCGCTAGCCACCTTTACTACGTCAATGTGCTTGGCTTTTCGAAGAAGGCTGGAAAGCTTTCATCTTTTACTTCATCTGAGTTAAAATCAGTGGGAGTGTAGGCAGAGACAACGAATAGGCGACGGCGTGTGTCCCTATCTTTTCAAGTTACTACTGTTTCGTTTAAATGGACAGCGCACAAGCGATTGTCTATTGGAGTGCGGTTTCAGCGAAACTGTTTAGCTTTTGAACTTAGTGCTATACGTACACCAGCAAGGCCTCAGGAGGTAGCAGTAGGGTCTTCTTATACACGAAGGGTGAATCGAGCTGGTTCTTTATTTTGACAAGATGAGGTCAAGCTAATGAATGCATTTGGATCCTGTATACGCGTTTCAGAGATGCAGCATACATTGATGGAGCGGGATTCTAGAGTCATAAGGTAAGGAGACTTGTTGTCCTATTTGGCATAAGATCTGAACATAAAATGCTCCGATACATACTTAAGCGCGAGGTTTCAAGAGACCACATATAACATGTCATGAACTCGAACCATTAGCTCTAGAGGCGTGAGGTGATACAGGCATGCAATAAGGGTTAATCGCAGGGATAAGAGAGTTATTAATAATTAAGTGTGGAATTTGACCTTGAACAAGATCATCTCGTGTACTATTATAGAGATGAGGGTAGTTGTCACTTCCTGGCTGGCCTCGCGACGGAAGTATAATACTTCTTGAGGTACCTAAAAAGGAAACTGAGTTAATGTTAGCCATAGTGACCTAGGGGCGCTATCGCGGAGCCCAAGGGACAACTGCTTGAGGCCGTTCACGCGTGATCTTGTTGTGGAAAGTTTTTGAAGTTATGGACAACAACCAGTAATTTTCAGGTCAATAGAACTGGTTGTCAATTAACTGTTGAGAAATGTTAATGGTTCACTGTTTTTTAAAGAATGTTGACGATTTTGTACTCTACGACTACTAATATGGCTTAGACTAGCAGGTAATGACTTCAGGGACCGACATACTTCAGTCTAGACGTTATTAATATTCTTTCAGCCTACTCCAACAACAATTAGCATCATGTGTCTAGGTAGATGGTGAAAAGGTGTACGCAAAACATATCTTAACAACTTTATTCGATGAGACTAACAATATAAATATAACGTTTCTCGCACACTTCAGTAAATCAATCTTCAGTGCCACCCTAAAGTTATCAACAAAAGCGGAAGTCGCTAAATTACTAAACACTTCAGTGTGCATTATGTATTGAAATTTATCTTACACAACAGTACGGCATTAAAAGAAGTAAAAATCTGAAACGAAAATACTTACAGCATTTGTAAAATGAACTGGAATTTTACCCTGAATGGTACAATTTTCGATCTAAAATAGCAGATAAGAAAAAGAAGTTAAAAGAAAGACAGAAAATAACCCGAAAACTTAATCGACAACAAAATATACAAAGTGCTGCGATAAAGCTAGCATCAAGTGACTTCAAAGATAAACGATCCTATAATCGACATGTCACTATTTCTAATCAGGATGAGGTTACATAAGTTTATTTCCTACCCGCAGAATACGCAGAAGTGCTACACAGCAGCGATATTTTTTTACCGCAAAAGTCAGAGTGATATTACAATTAAAACATGGAGGGCTATAATGTAAAATGGTTCTCTGTGATAAACTAATGATATATATATATATATATATATATATATATATATATATTTCTAGAACACAAAAAATCGAAAATAAAACCTACTACTTGTTTAACATTTTTGCCAAAAAACCCGGCACCGAATACCGACACAACAAATATGTTTATTATAAGGGAGACGAATAAAGCGATAGCTGATTCAATAAAGTAATACATATTTGCTTCACGAACCTGTAAACCAAAAACATAAAAATGAATTTTAAGAAAGACGTAACATAAGAACTCATTTTTAACATAGACTGATTTATGTTATCGGCAACGTTTATGTTGTGACGGCTCCCAGAAGCCTTAACGAGGCCTCCAGAACCCTTGAAAGAGCCAGAGACATTCTGTACAATCACTGATCGACAGGACCTTCCAAAATCTCTGATTGGGTAGTAGCTGAAACATCTTAGTTCGGATTGGATGGATTATAATAATGATTTTATTGTTTCAGAAACTACAAATGTACGAATATTTTGTATATATCTCGCCCTCTATCTTACCGGGATAAATATTTCTGTCTACTTATCTTCAGAATTTTCTACTAGAAGGGTTCAAGGACGAGTGAGTCCTGAAGTTGTCTGCGGCTAGTCGAGTAATCAAGTACGAGTCCCCATTCAGTAGGTGAATACTGATGATTAGAATATAATTTTCAACAAAAATCTTATCTCAAACCTTATCATTTACAACATTTGTAATCCTCATTCCGTATGTTCTGTTGAGTTAAATTTACACGTTACTGATAACTGCAGAGGCTTGAAACGAAACAATTGGTAAAAATAATACCCTAGTATCCAGTATTCATCAACAGATGAACGGGAAAATGATTCAAAGTGCTGAATACAGCACACCTAATAAAAAAACTGAGATCAACATTGGCCATGTAAAATTATGGAGAAAATAAAAAATAAACAAATAAAAATTCAGCAAAATATTACATGAATAGCTGCATGTGAAAAAACATAGACGAATATGTATGCCTGTCCTATACAAAATGTTTGACGTCTTGCTTTGATTTTCAAGAAAAAGAAACATATCCTTACTCGAATCTGATCTTCTATGTTGTTTTGATACAAATATAATTTTAATAAAACTATTTAATAGCTAAACGCTAATGAGATGGTCGAAATTATGCAATCTGAATTACAGAAAACTGTAAACAACTGAGACAATTTTCCTGGGACTACCATCTTAAAACTTTCTTATATTATGAATATGAAGAGAGAGGTTGACAGGTATCAACTAAATAGCTACCTCCACCATTAAGGGCAGAAATTGTGATAACTATTGCTCATCTCCAGCTCTTCAAGTTTGTGCATTAAATTACTTTGTAAAAAGACAATGAGAATCTACGAAATATTCTGTTACGATGGTTATTCTTGATTTATTTAGATTATATTATGGTTTCTACCCGTGAAGCTGATTAATAGTCACAACGTCTAACTTTAAACCAACAAATCGCTATAACTATCATTTATACATAAACTATGCTTCAAAGTACAGTAAATGAATCTGTGAGTTGCACCAATTACATCAAGTGAACTTCACACTCATTGACAGTAAGAGCACCGACAAGAAATTGAAATGTAGAGCACATTCTTCTTTACATTTTGGAACTACCATAACTACACTAAATCAATTGATTGCACCATACAAAAATCATAAGTACTTCATCTGTAAGTCAATTTAAGTAAACTTTGGAACCATCGTAACACTGCATGAAATACAACTAAAACGGTATTCTAAAGCATATAACATTGATTCAATTGTTAAAAAGTGCTTTTATAAACTGACATCTTGGAATCAAAACCTATCTTAAATTTTACAATTGTTGCAAAAAATATAAAAGGCATCATTCATACAATTTTTTTTTTATTTTATCATTTATAACATCATAAAAAACAGTGAAATAGGACATCACAAAAATACCTGGATGAATATGGTGTGATGAGAATGAAATCGGACGGTTACAAAACAATGAAATAAGAAGAAAAATGATAATCCACCTCGATACAACATTAATTCATATACATAACTAGAGTTGGACTGTGACCGGTAAGTGGAATCCAGAAGACGGTTTTATCTCCTCTAGGATTAGTAAGCTAGATGTACCAGTATGTTCATACAAGTCCCAAATAAGTCGAAACGCGTGCCCTGGATTCCACTTTTCAGCTAGTCTGACTTTAATCATACTTATGAATTAACGTCATATCGGGGTAATCCGCTTGAAGTACACAAATGGCAACAGAGATTAGTCACTTTTAGTCATAAACGGCATTAACAAGAAGACTGATGTGTCCTCAAATAGGACGATTTCTGATTGGACGCACTGATCTTATTAGATAACCCAGTAATACAAGACCTTTAACAACAACCACTGTATCAGCCCTCCTCGATACTCTTACTCCTGAGCTATAGTAAGGGAAAGCAAATAAACCCAACAGTCTAGTAAGAAGGATTATTATATTTCATACAATCGTTTATACGTATATTTGCAGACGCAGACCGCACAGTGGATCAAATAGAATAACAACACCAATGCAAACAGAGACATAAATGATAGGGAACAAGAGTAGTAGGTACGTAATTAACTAGTTATAGTTCCTGATCGGAAAAAGATATAATAACAGTCGATAGGTCAAACAGAAAAGTAATGCTAGGTAAATATGAAACTAATAAGAGCACAATTCTTTACGAGTATGCAATCAAAATCATGAAATAATGTTCCGAGAATAAGATTAGGAAATTTAGTTACTCTTGGTTCATTCTTTACAACAAAGACATTAAAACTACTGTTTTTAGAATGCAATTAGCTGCATATAATCCATGGAATACACAAATTCATACTTTTCAAACAGGGTTATTGTCCTTGAAAGTATCGATTATCAGTGAAATTGATTAACACAAAATCCCATATTGAAAGTACGCGAAAGTGCTAAGTAGATGTTTCAGAACGTCAATTAATAGACCATAAATAAATATACATAACAAAGAAAAATGAAAACGTACCGCATATGGGTTAGTTCGATCGATATCACGTGTTTTAACAAGAGCGGAATGCAAATAAAAATTATGTGGCATTACAACAGCACCGAGTATACCAACAGCCTGTTCTAATTCAGGCCAACCACAACCAGGACAAGAAGGCACAAATAGTCCACGTAAAAGAGATAACTGATTAGGTTTTACAACAACATACTGAATGAAAAAATGAGAACGCACAGGAATTAATTAATGATATTAGTAGGTACGTAAGCAAACGATAAGAAACTATTTTACCCGTGAAGTATGAAGAACGTCAAAATTTTTAATACGTAGGTAGGGTTGTGGGAATTGTTTGATTTGAATAAAGTTTTCAGTAACGAATTGTATCAACTTGTTAATCATTAGAAATTAGGAAGCACTTAACATAAGTTTCGCCCTATTTCACTATCTTCCGAAAAAACGTCCATAACCTCGCACAGGATAGAACATATATCTCCAGATTTCGTAGACAGCTTGACTACCTAAGGTCACTGTACTGGAATCATATAGTTCATATTTCTACATGCTACATGCTATGACAAAGGCTACAATAAATAAAGTTGGTAAGCTCGACTCCTGGAAACGTTGCTACATAGCTTCATACACTTTTCAGAAAAGAAATCTCGTTGAGCATTTTAGTTACAAAATAAAAATTCTGAAAACACTGCAAAGTAGATGAAGTGAAAAAACAAACAAAGTAAACACTCCTACTGATACACCGGGCACCTAAAGAAGATTGATTATCTTCGGAAGCTATTTATCTGTAGACTATTTCATTATTTCTAATAGTACTTAAGGTGAACATCTTATTTTTATGATTATTCAGTTCCCTCCTGTCCTAGCCTCCTATTTGACACATTAACTGTTAGTATAGCATTTCTCACTGATGAACTATGGTTAATCAGTTGTGTACACGTACTCCAGTTCAAATTCACTATTACTCCTAATTGGCATAAATGTTGGTTTCCTAATTGGTTAACGGTGTGGTCTAGTCTTTATATATATATATATATATATATATATATATATATATATATATATATATATATATATATATAAAAGGATGTTTGAAATACAATACAATTCTGTTTAGTTGGTTCATCAATCTTGTGTTCTCTATTTCCGGCTCGGAAATAAGTAGGCATTGGGGAGACGTGTAGTGACCAAATAGGAATCGCATTGGTGCTCGTTATTGTGACTTCGTGAGGGCAAGGTTGCACCAACCACTTAATCGTACGAATTGATGATATTAACCCTTTTTTAACGTCACAACACCTACAAGGCGAATATCCCGTTGATATTGTGAAGTACACGCACGGACATATACATAAATCAAGGAAACTCGTCATATGACAACAGACGCTCCCATACTTCAGACTGGATTTCGAAAGTGACATAGCTAATGACAATCTTAAGTTTCAACTAAAGAGATCTAAGCTGAGCTGCATATCACTCCTTCAACTAATGCACTAATAAGATGAGTCTAGGAATGAAATGTTCTGGTTATCACAAACAAGAATTCGGCAGAAATAAACGTAACCTTTTTGAGTAAGTATTGCTTGAAAATAAACGAATACCTGCATATATCCTTAATGAAAAGGAGTAAAGAACAGATTTAATAAAAATAGTTAACTAAAGTACGTAGATCATGACAAACATGATGCTTGAAACATAATAAGAAATTGCAGTAGAAAACAATATTTTCCTCTATCCATTTAATAACCAATAATACTCCAATTCTGCTGTTGATAACATTACATTAAATTTGTTTATTCGAAATGTAGGTACGGCTTTGGCTGTCAACCACTGTTGATAATTTTATTTACATTAAAGCTAAATAGATTCGATCCTCCACACTTTTTTCACATCTAATGTCTTTTATATAATGGACTATGTTATTAAGTGTAAACCACTTGGTTGAGATTTACAGGAGTAACGTAATTAGTGATTGAAGACATTTAGTGACACAGTTTATAATCGATCGAAACGGTGTAAATGCACCCACTCTTTATCTTTTCTTAGATACTGAGTTTAAAAATTATGTTAGGTCTTCCATTCCGTGCAACCATTATTTCTTTTAAAATATATTCTTTGAGCCTAAATATCTTTTGCTTTCATGGATACTACTTCTCTGGCATTCGTCTTGACAAGTTCATCTAACTCTGGTGATGTGATGTGAAGCGATGCATATAGGTATCAGGCTCAATATTGCCCATAAATAACTAGTTATGAAACTTTTTTCTAACTGTTCACTTAAATATTGACATAAGTTCATAAAAAAACCCATTCAAATTAACTTTATTATCTGTACGAAATTTCCCAGATAAGTATCCGATAACAAGCAAGTTGAATATATCTGACAAATTATCTGTTTTATATCGACTATGGTGTTTATGCAATTATCAACTAACCTCATATCCGAATGTCACAGCCATAACAGTTATTAGGAGACCAAAAAAGAACTCCAATTTGCGTAACCCGTATTTATCAAGAAATAAAAATGTGAGTGTATCCAAAATAGTGATGAGCACACCACCCCATAAAGGAATATAGCCAACGCTTAATAAATTTATAGCTACAGCGGTACCAATGACCTCCTATGGTAACAAAACAATAAAAAATAATCACAAGAAATGACTTCATCAATGGCATACTAGTAAACGCTGGTTTTAAATTAGAAATTTCGAGCAATTATACAGTTAAATTATAAGTTTTTCATACTGTTATGAATTTAGAGAATGATAATTTAAATATTTTGATGAACATTCAACTACACTTTAACATTAATATGAATAACGTTTCTTCTATTGTTGTTAGGTTCACTCGCTTACTGTTATTAACAAACAATATTGATCACGACTAAGAAAAAATGTATTAGCTGAGATTGCACGGATTTGAAAATGAATCTGCTGAAAAAAAGTACTGTTTGCTGAGAAGCATATTTATGTTTTCCCTCGTAACACTATAGGTATTTCCCGTTTATTCAGATAGCTTAAATAACTAGAAATTATTGAATAGAAGACCGCAATACCAATAAATAAATGAAACTACTGATACAATGTGACCGGGTGATAACTACCCACGAGATACTACCATTGATTTAAAACAAAATCATAAGTCAGAAATAGAGAGTGTTTTTATCTAATAAAATATTATGCTTTCATACAAATCATTAAAAACAAATTGATATTGTCAAATACCACAGATGATCGAACGGCATAGTGTGTGTAAGTCACTAATCCTGCAATCAATAAGCCCCAATCTGTTACACCCATCCCACAACAAACACACTAGAATGGTGTATATATACTGTGATCATACAAAAACTGGTAAATCAAATTTCAAAACTTAATATTCAGACATAGAATGGACGGCTCATTATATGACTTTGAATCGTGTTACTCAGAGTCTCCGAAAATAGTTTAACACGTTATGACGGCTACCAAGAAGACTGTAATCTCTATACACGGTCTAGCCTAACAGTCAGCACCGACACAATGATGTAGTGGTCGGATATGTCATTACTGTAGCTAAGTTAAAACGTATAGCCTAATATCTATATTCCTTGATGAGCCACTATAACAGGAAGGTAATTTAGTTTGTGTATGTATGATCAACATAGAACCTGGCATATATGCGTATAGGTAAAGTTGGCATACATATATGGCCCAGCAAGAATAACACTACGTTAGTAGAAGGAAACAAGATTATGAAATAATTCAAAGCTCACGATTTAATAGATGACAATGAATGGATACTTCTAAGCCACTGTGATCGATTCTGAGCCATTTCACCCAACGTTTCTAGCCACTAGTTACGATATTCGCTCGAAACCCAACCAGGTGGTCTGCATCTATCAACACGACTCAACTCATCAGTCAGTAACCTCATGGACTGATACCATGACTTAGTTTGGCCGCCCATAACTCACTTCCATTCTACACCTATATCAGTCACCATCACACGTAGAGGCAGACGGTGGCTAGGCATACGTAACACATGTCCTAATTACCTCAGTCGACGTAGATTCATAACTTCATAGACTGACTTACCACCTTCGCCTAACACCCATCGTCTAACTTCGTTATTTCTCACTCGGTAATCCCAGCTAACGCCAGCGATGTTTCGAAGACATTGATAGTCACAAACTAATAACCTTCGAGTGTCGTCTACCATTAATGGCTACGTTCCCCCCCCCCATACAGCAAGACACAGCAAACTGTTGCACAGTCCACTCTTCCCTTCGTTGAGAGACGAATATCTAGCCTACACAACGGGTGACGTAAGTTGACAAAAGACAAATGAGCTTTTTGAATTTGCACTGAGATTTCGACAGAGACCAACCAATTAGAACTAATCAGGCTCCCAAGTTAAATGAAGTAGTGGTCGATGTCCTCAACTAATTCATTCCCTATCTTTAGCTCACGTGTTGACGAAGACCATTCCTGGAGCAATAGTTTGCATTTACAGGGGGAGAATCGCATTCCGAACATAGTTGCATTGGTGCTTATTGCTGTTAAAAGATTCTGAATCTCATCAGCAACTTCGACAAACAGGACTATGTCATAAGTCAATAAGTGGATCTTCTGGTAAAGTCAGATGAGAAGAGTGTAATTCCTAACAGCAAATCGACTACGAAATTAAATAAAAATGGAAACAGTGGCTAGCTTTGACGGACACCACTTGAGGTTACAATTCCATATGACAGTTCGCCATATGCTCTGACACGACTAATTGCGTTTGAGTAAAGAGCCTTCACAAGATTTATGTACTTCTGGAGTAGGCCTTTAAATAAAAAACACTGCCATAGAACTTCTAGGTCGACAGATTCAAATACAGCTTTCAAGTCAAGGTAAGCCACCGTTGTCGGACGCTGAAAACTATATCTCTGTTCTAAAATCTGATGAATGATAAAGACTTGGTCCATACAGCCACAATCAGGCTAGGCTAATTCCTCTATGATAATCACGGGACGATTTTGACCCTTTCTAATATGGTGAGTCGATTAGCGATCGACACCACTCATATGGAATTATGTCAAGTTCCCAAACTTTAGTCAAAATATCAGTCAGCCTAATTGTCAAAACGGGACCACTATCCTTAAAGATCTCTGGAGTTGACACAATCAGACCCGCTACTCTATTATGTCTCAGATTAGCTGTCGTCTTTTCGAATCCTGTAGTGGTCTGGAGACCTAGGTTGACCTTCCATTCAGGCTGCCTTAAAATATTGGTTAGTCCTGAAGGCCGACTGAACTGCTACTTGAAATGTTCAGCCCATCATTCTGAACGTCTAGACTGAGAGCTAATAAGCATTCCATCTCTTTTGGAGATTGTCTCACTAACACTTGACGTTTTAATCCCGGTATCTTTTATTAGTCTGAAACTTTGGTTAGTGTTTCTCAACACAGTTGCTTGTTCCATCTCCGCAGCTTTCATTACCCACCACTGCTCACGATCGTTTCGCAGACTGCTTTGGGTGGGTCGCACCATTATAGTTGCCTTAGTGATTCTTTAGTTGTTCCTAGAATTTTATCTTGTCTATTTCGTTGCTGAGCTGAATTCTAATGAGTTTCCGTGCAGCAAATTTTCTTCGCCCAGTAAGATGCAAGCAAAAAGCGTACTCGTATTAGAGCATGATAGGAATCAGAACATTTATTGCAGGAAGAGCAACAGTCTTCTATCGAGCCTTTCCACCGGTGACTGATGGTGATATGGTCTATTTAAGTCCTTCGTTGAGTTGGTCCCGGAGGTCGCCATGTTAGACGATGTTTCTCCTTATGCCTAACGTTGGTGTTTGCTAGCAATAAAAGATTGTCTGAGTATAGTCGAAGCAGATGGTAGCCATTATCCATTCTCTGAGCTGGAACACAATGGCATTCACTTAAACGTCTCTCAGACTGATTCAAGCTACCTTTGAAGGCGTAAAAATTACCAGCTATGAGTACCAAATCTGAGTGTTTAGCCACAGGAAGAAGTTCAGAAAGTTATCTGCAAAATTCATCTTCTACTTCATCCGAGCTGAAGTCAGTGGAAGCGTAGGCAGAAACAACGAAAAGATGACGGCATGTGTCCCTATCCTTCCAAATTCTTAGCGTACCATTTAATCAAACGGCATATAGACGACTGTTGATAGGAATTAATTCGAGACGTGCCTGTTCTATCCTCATACTTAACGTAATACCCACACCAGCTAGCACATGGAAAGTTGCTGGCGAATCGACAGACAAACGAAGAGTGTATCACGTAGGTGCTTCATACTGATTAGGTGAGGTCAAGTGAATGACCACGCTAAAATCCTCAAGGCGTGTTTCGGAGACACAACATACATCAATCGCGTGGCATTCTAATGTCTTACCTAGGGAGGCTTGCTGCCCTATTCGACAAAAGGTTTGTACATTGGATGGACCAATGTGAAGTTTAGAGAGTGGTCTCAGTAGACTTGGGACTTTGTTTTGTTGGCTAGAATCGTTGATACTGATGACACAGGAGGAATTTGAAAATAGGGATTTGGGCTTGAAGGTAGGGGAAGGATAAATACTAAGAATAGAAGAAGGAATTTGATTAAAATGATGGTGATCTTGTGTGTCTTACTACCGGAGACGGAAATCCGTGGAGTAAGGTGAGGTGTGCATTTTTAGGGTAAACCTTTCTAAACTCACCTTTCTTTTGTGAGAAGGCAGCATCACTGTTATGCTGGTTGTCTGAGGAAAATAAATTACTGTCGTCACACCTCTGTACAATCAGCAGTATGACTTTATCCTTGGACCTTAATATTTACTGTTTTTAGTCTCACCGCTCTTCAATCTACCTGCCTGGCATGGTAGGACCTTGAAGAACGATTGTTTTTGCCAGTAGAGGGTCATCACGATAGGCGAGCCCGACCACCACGTCAAGGTAGCAGCACGGTCGGGAGGGAGGAGCACGGCTAGAAACAAATACTATCATACTAAAATGCTCTACATTGTGAAGAGGGATTCAAAAGTTAGAATGGTAGGCATTCGATAAAAGCGAGGCGACATGCTTTGTAGTTGTAAATGAGCTAATGTCAAATATTTTAAAATTCCTTCCTTGAGAATACGTCGACATAAAAAATCGTCTATGGTAAGCACAGCGGTTGAATCTTTAATATTCAGAGTTATGCCTACTGAACCTTTTTGGTTGAATCAAGTAACTGCTCAACGCATAACATCAGGAATCGATGGAATGAATGATTAGTAGTTAGACCCAAGTACTATGGGGTGTATAGAAAACAAAAATTGTCCCTACAGACTGATCTACAAACGTTTACCGTTTCAGGTTATAAGAATAGGTATAAACATCTTCATAACAATCATTCAATCAGTTGGGATTAGTATAACAATCATACTTTTATCATTCATGGGAAATAGTGAAGTGATTGTTAAATTACAAAGACAGCTTGTTTCTCTCCTCTTATTGATAACTTGGGGCATCACTAAAATTTATAATAAGCTATTCAAACTAGTTGGGTTTCTAAATATGTTCCCAATACTTGTGAAGACCGATAGTCTCGCATTATTTCAGACGCGATAGGGTATCCTTACTTAATAGTTCATTCTGCAACCTGAAAAAAACTACTGTGTTACACAAGGATCATTACTGTGGTTATGAACACACATTGAAGAAATGTCACCTAGACTAAGTCACTGCTTATACCTGCATTCATTCCTAGCTAAAGTAGGATTACCTTGGTCGAAACAAAAACGGCCAGAAAATAAAGTTATTAATTACTGTTACAGTATAAATGACAAAAAAATTACGTTTTACAATAAGCAGGACTCTAATGAAATATGTAGTAAATTACACATAACTGACTTGCATATCTGATCCAATAATTGCAATTTCAACCATAAGCCATAACACAAAACGTGCCGCCGTAGGATATTCATCATAGCATACTTCTGCTAAATGTCTACCTGACACAACACCCAAACGAGCAGCAAGGCGTTGTAGAAATAATCCCATCAATGTAGCAAGAAACAAAAGCCATAAAAGCTGAATGGCGGTGAAAAAAGAGAAATATGAATAAATTTAAAAATAAACTGTTAAATCTTTCATAAAGACTATTGTTAACGCGTGTTACGGTATGATTCGAGACAAAAAACTCAGACTACTTAGACATCAAACTAGTTGATAATCCTACTTCAATAACACTTCAATTATAACGTGTTACGTTCTGACTGATAATGTGAAAGCTATGAGTTTGGATCATGTCAGTACTCACATTTCCACTTAACTACTATGCTAGAAAATAAGAAGTAACCGTCTATCAATCTAATACATGTGACAGTCGAGGTTGCGGAAAATGGAGAAGTATCTACAATGCTGATTAACAAATCGTAAATTCCAAAAGACACATTGAAGACATATTGATTGAAAATTCCCAATTTTATCAAACCAAGTATATGCGAACTAATAACATTTATTTTAATGCATTTTAATGTGGTTCTATAGTTATAGAAAATGAAATTATTGGTTACAAATTAGAACAACACATATAGGCGAATAATATTGTTTTCGATTAAATCTTCAAAATGACTTATGCTAATATGCAATAATATATGAGAATATGAAAAATGATAAACCGATCAAGGTAATTTGTGAATTAATTATGATAATGAGGTGGACGGATTAAATACTTGTCGATCATAATCAGTGGGAACATGCGAATCGATAGTAAGAGGACAGGTGTACTAGTACTGACGATAAGAACAGTAAAACAACTCGAATAAGTATTTCAACACAGAAGCTAGATTGAAACTTGAGAAAATAAGCTGATAAACTCATTAAGATAATAATCATTGGAAAATCAAAGTTAGGTAATAAGAATTGTGTGAATAAAAGTTACAGTCATGTATGTAGTGAAGACAGTATGCGGAAAGGAAGAAGAAATAAGATAAAATAAGCACAAAACAGATGTGTCGAATTCATGAAAATATTTTCTAAATCATATTTGGCAAAGGAAGAGATAGGAAATACTACATATTTTTTTTCTGGAAATAGAGACTAAGGTTGTCGGTTCGAATTCCCAAACGAATACGAACGCTATTAGTAAACCATGAAAGATTACTTAAAATGACTTCAATTTTTCTACCTCATGACCGTTATCTACTAAATGAGATAAAAATGAAGTACACAGGCTCTTTATTTATCCGTTACTGAATCACACTGGTAGATGTTCGTGCATTCGCGGTATAAGTTGCCTGATTGTAAGCACTATGCAGCCTAATCCACAGGAGCAGCCGAATTTGTAAGTGAATATGAAAAAGGCGAATTTGGATAAGCTACCTTTCGTTTGAGCGAACACCACCGGTCGACATTCCTTACATCTACATATATATATTATTGTATACTAGAGTAAATCTGATGAAGCTTTAATTGAAAACAATATTGTCCTCTCATATGAGTTATTCCAAAATTACTAGTGTCCAAATGACCAGTATATAATGTTAACTTGAATGAGTTATATCAACCAATGTCCTAGAAACTTATATTTTATGTGCTCATGAATATATTTCAATGTAACTAAATAAACCATAACGTTGCTACTACCTTGAATTGGTGATCAGGCTTGCTTACAGTGATGAACCAACTAAGCTATATTCGCTGGAACACATGTTTTTCTAGGTCTTATCATGCCAAGCAGGTCTGTTGTAGAGCGATAAGACTAAACGTAGCAACCTAATGTCTGAGGGCAAGCCGTACTGTTGACTGTAGTGGCGTGTGACAGTAGCAAAGTGTTTTCACTCGGACAACCAGTATCTGTAGCGATGCTACCTTCTCAACGAAAGGAAGGGGTTAAAAAAGGTCAACTCTATAATAGTCACACCACCTTATTCCACAGATTTCCGTCTCCAGTGGTAAGGTCTTTTAAAGAGTGGAGCTAACACTTCAAATGCTCCTCACAACAAAGTCGTGAGTTATCAGCTTCAAGAAGTTGTACGTTGAGCTTCGTGATCAGGTTCCTAGGTGGCAAAGACCAACGCTCACTCAGCTTTCTTTCAAGGTACTTCAAGAAGCAATATCGTTCCACGGTGTAAGCAGCCAGAAAGTGGAAACTGCCCTCATACATCTAAGAAAACACGAGTTAATCTTCTTCGAGATCATGTCCCACCACAAAGTCTTAATAACTCCTATCCCAAAAACTATTTCACCTAGTATAACCTAATCACCTCGCGCCGAAAATGATAATGATTAGGATACACTAAGTGTTATTCTTTGGCTCCCGAAACACAGCTCTAAACTACATGTTGAAGCTTTTAAAGTTCGAACCTCCGGTCAAAAAAACGAAGGAATTTTAAAGTTATGACTCTAGAATCCCGCTCCATCAATGTATGCTGCATCTCTGAAACGCGTATACAGGATCCAAATGCATTCATTAGCTTGACCTCATCTTGTCAAAATAAAGAACCAGCTCGATTCACCCTTCGTGTATAAGAAGACCCTACTGCTACCTCCTGAGGCCTTGCTGGTGTACGTATAGCACTAAGTTCAAAAGCTAAACAGTTTCGCTGAAACCGCACTCCAATAGACAATCGCTTGTGCGCTGTCCATTTAAACGAAACAGTAGTAACTTGAAAAGATAGGGACACACGCCGTCGCCTATTCGTTGTCTCTGCCTACACTCCCACTGATTTTAACTCAGATGAAGTAAAAGATGAAAGCTTTCCAGCCTTCTTCGAAAAGCCAAGCACATTGACGTAGTAAAGGTGGCTAGCGATTTTAGTGTCCAAGTAGGTAGACTAAAAGAAACCGAAAGGTATTTCGGTGGATCCTATGGAATCTCAGCTCACCGAACAAATAATGGCGACTGTCTGCTACAAATATGATCAGATAACCTTCTATTTTTAGCGAGTACCAACTTTAAGCATAAGGAAAGACATCAGTTGACATGGTGACCTCTAAAATCAACTCAACGCTGGACTCAAATAGACCACATTGTCACCACCCATCGTTGATGAGGCTCGATAGAAGACTGCCCTTCATTTTGAAGTACATGTTCAGACTAACACCATACTTTAGTACAAGCGCGAATTAGTCTGTGTCTCACTGGACATATGAGATCTACAGCAAGGATTCCCCTTCTGAGTTCATATTAATGATGAAAAAGTCAAGAATACATTTCAGGAACAACTAGAAAACCAATTAGTCAACTATGTAAGCGATACCCACCCCGATTCAGCTTGGAATGATATTCAAAGAGCCGTTGAAACAGTAGTGATATCTACTAGTAAAGTAAACCGGAAGGTTAAGAAAACTTAGTGGATTTCAGCTGCATCTACTGAGCTGATAAATACTGAGCAACACATCCCGTTCAGCCTTGATTGCGATGAGGAGTAAAGACAACTTGAACACATGCTGACAATTAGCATACGCAATGATCACGAGCAGTGGTGGGTAGTGAAAACTAGAGATGGAAACTCCAGCGGCAATCAGTAACAGTGGGCAATTGTTCAGACTTATCAAGGAAACGGGTATCAGAAACCCGGTTGTAGGTGGAATTATCTCGGAAAAAGATGGAACCACTATTCACTATCAATCCAGATGGTTAGACCGATGGGCAGAACACTTTAA
Source organism: Schistosoma japonicum (assembly GCA_025215515.1). NCBI lineage: Eukaryota > Metazoa > Platyhelminthes > Trematoda > Strigeidida > Schistosomatidae > Schistosoma > Schistosoma japonicum. The sequence continues at coordinate 77,936,081 of CM046061.1, forward strand.
TAAACAGGTCAACAGGCCTTCAGCTACACCACGGTTACTCACAAACCCCAAGCAATCTGAGTGGTAAACTGATATCAGTCCCCCTCCAAATCTTAGTGAGGTTGAAAAGGCCATAGGCAATCTAAAGCGAGGGAGAACAGCAGGAAGTGATGGATTAACTCCTGAGGTATTTAAGGATGATGGTCCAGTTTTAGCAGTGAGATTGACTGAGATCTTGGCTAGAATCTGGAAACTGGACATAATCCCATCTGATTGATCTCAAACACTAATCTTCCCAGTCTATAAGAACGCACAGAAGTTTTCTTATGACAATTACGGAGGAATCAGTTTAACGAGTATAGTGTCAAAAATATTGGCTTCAATAATACTTCGACACCTAACTAAAGCTTGTGAAGAGCGAACTCGAGAGAAGCAAGATGGTTTTAGACCTGGATGTGGTTGTATAGACCAAATATTCACACTTCAACAAGTTCTGGAACATTGACACACTTTTCGACGTCCAACGATAGCTTTATTCCTAGAACTATAGGTGGCGTTTGACTATATCGATCGTAAGGTTATGTGGTAATATCTGTCATTGAAAGGTTTATCAAAGAAGTGCATTAACCTTGTACAGGCTCTCTACTCCAACACTACTAATTTATTCACAGTCTATGGCAGACTGTCGTCAGAATTGATTACTTCAAGTGGTGTTCGTCAAGGTTGTCCACCTTCCTCACTTTCATTTAATTTTATCGTTGGCATGCATTTAGAGTTAACATTTTTATCATCCGACTTCTCCGAGGTTGACCTCCTTCCAGGAGATACAGTTATCAATTTAGAATATGCAGATAGCATAGTTCTATTGGATGGAGATGCTGTTACAATGGAGAATCCTTCGACTACCTTAAGCATCAATGTAAGCATGTTGGGTATGCGATTCTCCCTCCATCCAAATGCGAAATGCTCCTTCAAGTTTGGCTTGCGTCGGCGCCGGGATTAGTGATAGAGAGTAAGGTAGTTGAGTGTGATGGCCACTTCACTTATCTTTTTAATCTCAGCAGGCCTGATAATCTGATGCCTAATGAAGTATCGGTTTGGAAATTGAATTTCGGCAATTTGCGTCATTTGTGACGTAGATGAGACAACTGTCTACCAATCAAAGGACGTGTTTTTTGAGCAGCAGATCGATCAATACAGCTTTATGGAAGTGAAAAACGGTCATCAAGGATAGAGGATATTCATAGGTTACTAGTATTTGATCATAGATGTCCTCAAAGCATTGTTTGTGTTTTCTTGGACCACCGAGTAAGAAGTGTGGGTTGGTAATAGATTACTAAGTAAAGGTGATAAATAGATTGGTGAAGCAGTGAATCTTTATCAACTGAGGTGGTTAGGATTTGCGTTACGTCCTCCCAACTACTGCCTACCTCGACGAGGAATGCTGTCTGGTGTAAGAGTAGGCTGGAAGAAAGCTATGGGCGGCTAGACCAAAACAAGGCACCAGTCCACAAAGTTATTGACAACTGGGCTGAGTTATGTTAATAGATGCAGATTGTCTGGTTAGGATTCACGTGATGATTGTAACCAATCGTTAGAGAGTTTGGGTGACACGGCTCAAAATCATTCGCAATGGCGCAGGTGAATCTATTTCTTGTCTTCCTTCAAATTTTAGGTTTCTGAATTTATCTCCTTTTTCTTGTATTTCACTGATTTATATATCCTTGAATCTTATATATGATGATTAATCCTTTCCACTACTATCAATGTTGTTACTGTCTTCACTACTATGAGATTTGCCATGACAATTTAATCTCTACTTGCTAATTGAGGCAAAGCAACTTGAACTTATGTATGTATGCACCACGTTCTATGTTGTCACTTACTGACAAGTAACGTTGCCACTAGAATACTGGCCTTTGGACCATTAACTTCGGCAGTATTAATCGACATTACCAAAGACACTACCGTGTAATGGTATAGTTATTTCCATAGCATACGCACTAATGTATTGAAAAGTTGGAGACTATTGTTTGATGATGTTAGTAAGATTGTTTGAATAGATGATAATTTGAATAGAAAACGCAAGCATAATATGGGAAGAAATTAAAAGGAGGAATGAATAAGTACCAAGACTTACTAAATCTGAAGGCATTTTAGTCACACAGATGAATTTACGTCGTCGTTTCTTTGGTTTAACAGCAGAAATGCTTCTACAAACTACGATTTATTTATTAGCCATCTAAAATCTTTATTGCTCCCCCGCCCCACCGCCCGTGATTTTAGCGTTCACTCATAAATACTATATTATCAGCTAAGAGTGATTAGTTGATCAAGACATTGATTAGTTAATTTATTAACTCGGTGTGGACGGTTTAAAAGTCGTGATTCTTCGTTTTTATGATATAGGAGAATATGTGTAATAATTTTCTAAATAACCAGGTTCGATAATAAAATCGAATAATCACAATAACCTACCCTATAATTAGCGATAGCACCACTTTGCAAATCTGACTCTATGTTTCCAGGATCCAGATAGGCAATGCTCATTAAGAATCCAGGACCTGTAAACGCCCATAATCGTCGAAAACTGAACTTGTGTCCTTCCTTTAACAAAAAAGAGGAAAAATATTATAACAGATATAAATGTCAAAATAAAAAATACGAAGTAAAATAACAATGGCCAAAATAATAAAAATAGTTCGACAATAACAAGAAATAAAATAAATGTGATTGGTAAATTGTTGTAATCATGAATCGATACTAATCAAAGAACCAAAGTTATAAACAACTGTTCTTGTCTTATTAATAACTGGCTTCTAGAGCTCGGTGGTCACAGTACAGGTCTTGTAAACGAGGGATTGAGAATTTAATCTTACCTGGTGGTTTGGAGTGATGTCTAGTTGGTTAAAGCGTTTGAAATTCAACTACTAACTCGCTTATGTCCGGTAGCCAGGTACTATTATTAACCCTCATATTGACAGTTTGGTTCTAGATCAAAAATGATTTTGTATCTAGTAAATGATTTAAGAATAATAACAATACTTGACAATAATAATGTAACTCGTTTACCGAATTCGCATTTATCTGTTCATATTTGATCCATATTGTAGATTTAAAGATTAAAGATACTACGCCGCAGCCAAAAATGAAGTGAAGTGGTTTCGAATCTAAAACCTAATGAGTGAAACCTAAGTGATCCAATTCCTAAGCCACCATTTTTAGTCCAGGTTTACTAGCCAATACCTACTCAAAACTCAAAAAGGAAAATTAAACTAAATCATCATTTAAAAATATCAGCAGGAGTTAGTTATTACTCTTGACTATGTTTACTCTACAGATCACTATTTGCCACTATATCTTTTTTTGAGTATAACTGTTTGGTACTTAACTGTGGACGTTTATAGATTGATTCCTTAGCAATGATTTCTATAAAGTGTTGAAATTAAGTAAGCACATAGACAACATGAAAAAGGATAAGACTTTAAGCATCAATAAACCAATTTAACTTAAAATAAACAAATAAAACAAAAAGGTGTATCCCTTTCCTTATATACTAGTCAGTCGAAGTTTAGTTCAACCGAGAATATTTGATAAAATACTCTTAAAAACTAAATACTGTACTGTATGTGATATATTTACCATCATATGAACTGAATCGACAGAACCAGAGAGTTATCTGTATACTGACAAAATATATATCAAATCTCAAGATAGCAACAGGATCAGGTAGCTATAGGCTAGTAACAATATAACCATTCCACACCCTTAGTCCAAATAAAACAACAACGTCTGACTGAGTAGTAGAGTAATTTGACTGACAAAAAATAACTTTAGACATTTGATCTATTTTATTTATACAAACACACACCTAACCGGATTGGTTACGTATCATGAAAACAGTGTACATGTCAAGCCAACTAATTAAGTCTAAAAATATGAATAAATTGTTCAATAGCTATTCAAACTTAAAATCGTCAACTAAAAAATAAAACCAACCATAATAATAGTAAAATAAAAATGTAACAAAGTGTGGTATAGATTATTTTAAAGGACAGAAAGGAAAATACATTTACGTGTGCTATCACAGTTTAACTTTTGAGTAAATTAAATTCAGTATGAAATTCTTTTTTGTTGAATGCGGTATTCGACCAACCAACATTAGGCTAAACTAGTGCCTACAAAATAAGGTACTACTAAATTGACAGTACCATTACTTTACATAGCCATAGTAGTTAGACTGTGTAATGAAATTTTATTCTACAATACTTTAGAAGATACTCATTAATATAGCCGTAAAATGTGCCAAAACTACGTTTATGAATTGAGACTGATCTGTGAAAACTAAGGGATTTTTAAAAATGACTGCTACAGTTAAGTGGGATGAAAAAAGTTAACGATACCTGTTTAAACAGTATGAAAACTGGAGTATGTTTTACCACCAGGCGGGTGCTGATGACATTAAGCTAGTGCATTCCAGTTTAGGAACTAATATTGACAACAAGAGAAGTAGTAGCATGAAGCGTAAGAGTAAACTATCCATCACCTACAACACGATCTTACACTGCATTCATACAAATATTAAGATGATTTGGTTTAAGCGACATCTACATAACATAAAAGCATTGGAAGAAGCTAAAATGTTATGAATTATGTCAATTTCATCAAAAAAGACAATATCATAGTGTAATAAATGAGCTTAAATATTTAGGTAATGAAAAAGTCTATATTACCGAAGACAGAAAATCACGAACAGATTACATAAGGTAAGTCAGATGTTTACGGACTAGTAAAATGATCGTTCTACGTACTCTGTCTCAACCACTTGACAAAAAAACTCGCACAGGCACTTAGCTTTGTAAGAATAATATTAACACTGTATTTATAATTAACGAGTTAGTTTTAAAAAAAAGCAAAAACTCTGCTTTTCAGAATAGAAATACAACACTAATACTGTAATTTCGGTAATTAGCTGTGATCAAATATCATTAAGAGGTAAGGTGTTTTTAACCTTATTTGACAGAGACCAAGTAGGTCCTCGTTAACCCTCCTTTTATCATGTTACTTATATGAACAAGAAACAACACATAAGCGAACAACATTGTTTTCAATCACATCGTCGTCAGAAAAAAATATTGTTCGATTATGTGTTGTTTCTAATTCACATAATATTATTATATTATTAATATTATATGAATAAGATAAAATAGATAATCACATCCTATTAAGCTTCTCGAGTGGATATAAGGTCGTAATGAAAACTAGCTTTAAATCGAGTAATCTCCACAAACCCATTATCATAATAATAATCATCTTCATAATAATAGCTAGCTTTCAGAAAAACTCCAGAAGTTTGAGTGATTATTGGAGACAGACAATACCATAGCAATGAATAATAATCATAAAATGAATGACATTGGAAACATAAACCAGTCAACCAATCAGTCAGCCATGTACAAAGTAGAACTTGACATATATGTGCATTGGTCCATATTACCACATCGCGTTAACATAGCAAGATGGATACCAGAGTAGTAGAAGTCTTAGTAACATCAGTGGTAGTATGAAAAAAAAGAACAGGCATAGAAAATATGATCTAGGAAGATGCTCATTCTGTTTTTCCCTACTACCACTGATACAGATACTATTTCTATTACTTTGGTAATCATCTTGCCGAAAAAATGAGAAGAGGAAACTTGAACCGATGTAAGTTTCCACGCTGCTAACTAGATTGGCTGATAGAATGGTACGAAATAATTTTAAGCTCAGGATTTGAAGGAAGACAATGATGGTACTTGCCTATTGCAACCGATTATCAGCTATGTCAATTAGATTCTTGAACTGCTGGTTACTTCAGTGGCGTAGACCCCAGTCAAGTAGTCTGCTTCTATGGATATGACTCACACTAGTAGCCGATAACTTTATGGATTGATGTCACGTTTTAGTTTGATGGCCCGTTTTCATCATTTCTTCCCTTCTTCTTCAACATCACTCAGGATTGCAGGTCAAGCTAGGTGGCTAGATATACGTAATGCATGTTTCAGCTACTTTGGTCGATGAAAGTTGTGAAATAATTTAAAGATCACGATTAACTGGACGACAATGAGTGGATACTTCTCAACCAGTGTGACCGATTCTGAGCCATGTCACCCAACGTTCCCAATCACTAGTTACGAATCTTCACTCTGATTAGGTGAGGTCAAGTGAATGACCACGCTAAAATCCTCAAGGCGTGTTTCCGAGACACAACATACATCAATCGCGTGGCATTCTAATGTCTTACCTAGGGAGGCTTGCTGCCCTATTCGACAAAAGGTTTGTACATTGGATGGACCAATGTGAAGTTTAGAGAGTGGTCTCAGTAGACTTGGGACTTTGTTTTGTTGGCTAGAATCGTTGATACTGATGACACAGGAGGAATTTGAAAATAGGGATTTGGGCTTGAAGGTAGGGGAAGGATAAATACTAAGAATAGAAGAAGGAATTTGATTAAAATGATGGTGATCTTGTGTGCATTTAAAGAAATGAAAGTGGTTATCTTTTCTCAGTTTCCCATTGCCGAAGGGCTCTTCATGATGTACCTAATAAGCAAATTGGGTAAGGGTTGGTCTGAACGACTTAGGACAGTGACCGAAGTGTCCAGGAAACAACTGCTTGGGGTTGGTCACATACTGCCTTTTCGAGAGATTTTGTTGTTGTAGCTCCTTACTTGTTAGGGTCTTACTACCGGAGACGGAAATCCGTGGAGTAAGGTGAGGTGTGCATTTTTAGGGTAAACCTTTCTAAACTCACCTTTCTTTTGTGAGAAGGCAGCATCACTGTTATGCTGGTTGTCTGAGGAAAATAAATTACTGTCGTCACACCTCTGTACAGTCAACAGTATGACTTTGTCCTCGGACCTTAATATTTACTGCTTTTAGTCTCACCGCTCTTCAATCTACCTGCCTGGCATGGTAGGACCTTGAAGAACGATTGTTTTTGCCAGTAGAGGGTCATCACGATAGGCGAGCCCGACCACCACGTCAAGGTAGCAGCACGGTCGGGTGGTCGACAACGGTCATATGAGATAACGTTCAACTCACAAACTTTAGCTAAAATACCAGTCAACCTATATGCTAAAGCTGAACTAATATCGCTAAAGACCTATAGAGTTATTCCCTACAGAAGGTCTGCTTTTCCTCAATTCAGATTAGCTATAGCTTTCTTAGCTTCGATAAGAGTCAGAGTCTATGTCAATCTACATATAAAAGACCTAAATACCCTTGTGAATTTGCACGGTTTTTACCATTGAAGATTTAGTAATAATGACTACGTAGAACGTCACTGACGTTGGTGTAATTTTTACTTCTAATCCATCTTGGTGTTCGCATGTTTTTTTAATATCAAGGAAAGACTTTTATTTAGCGTATTATGTAGAGCACGTAGTTTTGGTATTAACAAGCACTTATTATAATAATTTGTCAGCACATTATTATTAACTAATACTTAATACTATTCCTATTACTTTCTCCAGGACTTTTGAGAAAAGATGGTGGTTTTGCCTAGAGTATTAAAGGCTGTCAGTAGAGTGCGTTAATATGAATACTGTTATGTGTGCTTGAAATCCTGTAACTATCTAGTACAATCAGACATAAACCCCCCTCTTTATGCACATCTGTCACCTTGCACATCTTTTGGTAGAACGAGACGCCGCTACATCAGAATCCAAGCACTCAATAAAGTGTAAAAGCTTTACTATTCCGTATCTAGCGCACGCTTTATGCGATGAAAATGTTGTATAAACTGATCTAATTAGAAATCTATGCTTTTTAAACATAAGTTGTTACATGATACAAAAACTACTGTATCTTACAAAATTTTCATCTTAATTCTACATATAATTATATGTACTCTTTTTTTACCCCATTCTCTACGTTAATATTATTATACACATTTATATGTATCTTGTTAGACGTGCATAGGGAAAAAGAGCAGCTTTTTAAATATACTGTATGATGAAAATTAATATTGTGCTAAACGTAATATTGAGTAAAGTCACTATTATTATTATTATTATTATTATTATTATTATTATTATTATTGTCACTCAGGCTGTTTGAAAATAGCAAATAGCTAGAGTCCAATCGAACTGCCGTTTGAAGTGTTCTGTCCGTCGTTCTAAACTTTGGCTGAGAACAAATAAAAAATCCATATTCTTTAGAGACACGTGACATTCTAATTTCAGTTTCGTCCATTAGTTTAAAAAGCTGTCTAGTACCACCTATTGCTCTCGTTTCTTACCACTATTCACATTTGTTTTGCACTCTTCGTAAGTCTAGATCAAAAATGTCTTCTAGCCTTATCGTGTTCGGAGATGGAATGAGCTTTCAAGTTTATCAGTTCAGTAGATGTCGATTACTCCTCCTAACATTTTGCTTGAAGTCATCAACAGTTGTCACTGTTTCTTTACACAGCTGTCTGGATACCTTGGCAAACTACGTCAGAATGAGTTTCATTCTCATGATTACTCAACTGCGTTTCCAATCGTCCCCGGAATTTATTCTTCACTAAGTCCGATTATAATAGATCATGCTGATGTCTAAAAAGCCATTCTAATAAGCTTAAGGTAACATTTTGTAAACTTGAATCGTTGGCATTAGCGGCATATGTGGAGGGAGCCAAGACAAAAACTCAGGGTTGATAATCAAGGTAGAAATATTAGGAATTGAGGAAGGAATAAAATTATGAACACGGAGATCTTCAGTTAAATGTATGAGAGTAACTATCACTTCCTAGTTACCTAAATCCCATCATATCCCAACATAACAGTACGAACTCACCCTTGGACTATATATTCCCTGCTTTATATCTGTTAACCAAACTGCGTGGCAAGTTAAAACTTGAAGGAACAATTGTCTCAGCCAGTATAACTCGACGAGAAATTTAAGAAAAAATTACAGGAACAGCTAGAGAAGCACTTGATTATGGAAGTGAGACTCATTCTAACGTAGCTTGGCAGGATATCCAAATAGCTATGAAAAGAAGCTGTGACATCTACTATCATCTTAAAATACTACCGGTCTGCTTGACAGACTCATTCGTGGTGCTTTATTAAACCAAAATTATTGTACATTAAATAAACAAATACAACTTACCACATGGTCTATATTTACACTGATTTTTTCAAAATCATCCGGATGGGATAACCTTCGTGGTCGATGACTGTAATCCGCTGAAATAAGTCGCACTGTCACTTGATTCCTTAGAAAGTAAAGGAGTTCTGCCTTCGTTTTCCTCGCTATCTGTTGTGCAATTAATAGCTTCCTGAACAATAAGTTACCTGAATACGAATGCATATTCAGTAGTACTACACGCGAATTAAAATGACGACAATTTTCTAGACGGTTTAGCTAAAATCAAAATATTTAAACACTACAACAGGAAAAAGCATATGTACATCAAAAATAGTGACGATATATGCAACAGACAATTTTGGACGTAACTGCAAAAAGCAATTACCCTACTATTATGATAACCATATGACCATCGAAAATGTCAATAAAAAAAAACACGACATAGAACAAATATGGATCTACATTCCAAGCGTAGGTTTCAGTTATATAGTTTCTTAAACACCTTGAGTAACAATGCAAGTACATTTAGGTTGCGTTTCTCTCCCTCTAAATGCAGAATGTTACTTTAGGATTGGTCTGCATCATCAACTAGATTGATCATAAGAAGTGAAACCTGCTATGCTACCAAAATAATTATAGCTGAAAAGTTAAAGCTTATGTTGACTACACACATACACACACACAAGGCCTCTTACTCACATGAAAGATTACACCATATTCTATTGTATTTACCAATTCATATGTGTGGGCAAACATATATGGAGAATAATCGGACATTACAATCTAGGGTGACGGGACACGCGTCTAAACGGATTTAAAAATAAATAACATCGAATGGACCAATAAACGCAGGTAGTAGAAAACCATGTTCATCTATCGCGAAACACGTAACTGATAGAAGTTATAAGTTTGATCTGGAAACGGATTTCGAGTCTCTGTATAGAAGTCACTGCAAACGAATTCTTAAATTTTTGGAGTCCTTAGTCATTAGGATATTTAAGCCTCCGTTGTGTACACAAAAGCCATATGTTATAGTCTTGAATCCGCTCAAGCAATTTTGTGTCCTAGTTGGCGTGATAATTTTCTATCTCTTCATTATTTATTTTACTCTTTACCCTTTAATTATCACAGTGATGTCACTTGACCTTTAATTTAATCTGACTTTTAATGGTTTCATATTTTTATATATAAATACCCTGATAAGTATATGTGACCAGTTTTTCAAAATAACTTTCACAAGGAAACAGATGAATTCGTAGTGTACAGTTTACTTCAACCGGTAACACTGATGGCAGACATACCTTACTTACTGAACCCGATGGAAGCTCAGTCTACAAAATCTTGGACCTCTACACTGGAAGCACAGATGAATGAATGGAGGAAAATATGAGAAAAGGAAAGTTTCTAATCTTATTATTGATAACGGCCGCCTGACCTGAATGAGGACGAAAACAAAGGCCGGAAAATTGTAGACGGTCGTCGTTTTTCGCAGAGTATAAGACAGTAAAGACCCTAAACCCAAAGTTCGTTTTAAACACGATGTAAGCTTAGCTAAAGGCTTTCTCAACGAATTCATGCCTCCAGAAGTGGCAGGAGATACCCTGTTAAAAGGTTATAGGCTGAAAACTGACGTACAGGAAAACTAAGCACGGCTGCTTGAAGTGGCCTTTAAATCAACAGAAGACATGGACTTGATATTTAAGAAGGCAATAAGTCTCAAGTCAACTAGGGGTTTTCGTGAGAAAGGACCCTTCATTTGATCGGGTAGAAAAGCGAGTGGTTAAAGTGGAACTTGAACTACGGCTTGAAGCCGGAGGAAGAGATTAAAACATCGTAGACTTTTGTGCAGTGAAGCTTCGAAAGTAGATGATGCTGAAGCCACTCTGGGTACAATACGAAGTCATTTAAATAGCCTTCTGATCTGTTACACAAACTCCCAAAGCTTGCTTAACGAGCTATCCGAGCTAGGTGTACAGATTGATCATCATAATTTACTTTGTGAAACAAAAGAGATCCTAATAAACAAGCTCAGTACTTGGTCCTCCAACAGGTGTTTAATATTAAGCTATTTTAATGCACTAAACATTGACTGGAACAATTTGAGGACAGACTTGTCCGAAAACTATTTTGAGCAACAGCTAGTTGATACAGTGATGGCATTCGCATTAGTACATGTGAGGAAATCAAAACGTTACGATCCTGATTCCGATTTGTCTTTGATGGACTGTATTCTAACCCATCATGAGAAAGATAGCATAAACATCAAATACTTGCCATCATTAGATAAAAGTGACCAGATCTTGCTAGTCTTTACTCGCCCTAACTATTACCACTAGTGATGCGTCATCTTCAGTCAGACCGAATGTATGAAAAGTGAACACGCAGGCCGTTATGCAGACAGCATCTTCAATCGATTGGATGACCACTCCAGAGTTTTCTATAACAACATGGGGGCCTCAGGGAACGGTTTTGGGCCCAGTGTTATTTCTCTTGTATGCAAATGACCTTCCTAATCTATTGCTATCATCGCTCTTGGTGCATGCTGACGATATTAAAGTATAGAGAACTACACAAAGAAAGAGAGCTTAGAACTCCAAAAGGATCTTCAGAGACTAGGAAAATGGTCCAACACTTGGAAACTGCCGATGAGTGCCTCTAAGTGCATTATGATGGACATTGGGCATTGAGGTATGAATACATACACGATGCACAGCGTTGTGCTCATCATCCAGATGCATATTGATCTTGGAATCACCATTAGCAGTGATTTAAAGACTGCTGACGTTAAAAGCTTCCGAACTCTTTAGATAATACGCAGAGCTTTTAGGTATAATAATGCTAGGATATTTCTAACCTTGTACACTGTATTTATGAGACCAAAATTCGAATACTGTATACGAGCAGCTAGTCCTTGTCTAGAAAGAGATGTAAAGTTATTGAAAAGGTTCAAAAAACCGCAACTACTTTAATCCCTAGGATCTTATGGCTTCCGTACGATTAGAGGCTGGCTAAACTACACTTATATTCGTTGTCACATGACATGTCATGACATGTCTGCAGAACTAGAGGCGACCTAATAAGTCTTCAAAATATTTGATAATGAATGCAACAAGGACTGACACAATCCAGCCTTCTGTCCTAATAAATTGAAACTGAACTGAATTGAGCTTCACGCACTTGCATGAACAGCACTTATCAACTGTTGCAAATTGTGAACACGAATAGAAAAACAGAAAATGAAGTAGCTGCAAAACAATGCATACCTATGTTACGGACACAAATAACGACAATCTTACCCATAAAGTTGAATTAATCCCAAAAAGCTAGGACTTAGCTTTAGTGCCGCTTTTGAGCGATTCCCTAGGTGACCTTGACTCGCTACAATTATTATAGGAGCTGACTACAGTTATTTCAAGCCAGAAACTGCAAGATACTGTCCTACGAAGTGTTGTTGTAACTCAAGGATACATTATAAACACAAATTCATAATAATTGAGGAAGGATGTCTTGCAGAAATATTACAGTTATTCGTAATGTGTTCGCCGTGACCTTGAGAATTGGTGCTAAAATCCCATTAGTCCGACACTACAGTTTAGTCCTACCTAACACAATTCTCCTAGGATTAAGATTACTCAACGAACATCCGGGCCTGCAAACGTTACTATACAAGATTAAATTATGCACAGTGACCTTGAAGATGAAGACTCGTTTGTTCGACCACATCTTTAAAATTCGTTTGTCGGAAATAATAGTCGTATTGTGAAAATTTCTAAAGAATGACTAAACTTAAATTAAGCAGAGTTAAAAAGATATCTAGCGGCCTATGAGAGTAAACATAGTGTCAAACTCCTATAATCGCGGTCAAAATCCCAAATCCTAACATTCTTACATTTGTCAGATAACTACAGTACAGTGCAGCTGTACACATGAAACACAGCATCGTGACATAGGTATTTAAGAAACTGGAGATCACTTCAATCTATAATAGTTGTCACGAAAAATAAAAAAATCCACATTTTTAGCTATTGTCATTCATGTTCGTCAATTAATCTTAGAATTCAAAGTACTTTTAGAAATTTAGTGCATTACTTAATTTTTATAGAGTTATAAGATAAGCTTTCTTTGGGTTTTGCATTATACTTTGTATTTACCCCCTCCCACCAATATAGAGAGCCAATGCATACTTCCTCTGTTGGTGTTGGCCATATAAACTTCATTTAGCAATACTAGCTAAATGCACTCAGTTCACCTATACAGTGAGATCACTAACTGGCAGCGAACCAAAGTTTATAATCGTCTAGATAGCCAGTGTATGTGCTTTGTGCCTTTAGACGCCATACTTAACTCTTAGGACAGTGGTGGAGGGCACCCCAGTATATGACCAAGTTACATTTGTCGTACGACCAGAGAAACTTCTAGCGATTGGACCCACTCTTACAAATGAGAAGAAAGAAGAAAACGATGAAGGATGGAGGAGAAGTTATGCTTGTTCGTAAACAGAGCTATTCGTGTCCGCTATAACAAACATGTTCAGCATCAATGTCCAGAGCCTATGTTACTATTTATTTTGGGGATTATTAACCGCTATAGCTCACTCTTCCCCCCCCTAATTGTTTGTGAGGACCCTAAGACATGCCAACCAAAGAATAAAACATAATGCTTCACGACATCGATAAAGTTCCTTTGATAACTTGCGATGTTGTGAAGCTTCTAGACGTCAGTCCATAAACTAGAGTGTCATTGCATGAAATATTTTGTAATAATATATCCTTATTCTTCTAAGTTCTTTGTTCGTTTTCAAACAGCCTGAAATTCGAAAAGAAAAAACTTTTAAATTTGTGCATGTTATATGTGAAAAAAAACTAATTTAATGTCACAATGAGGCTACAAAAACGTGTAAAATGTCGGCAACACCAATATAGATAATCAAACGTTTCTATAAGATTTTATTTGAAAACAAGAAAATGTGTAAAATGTATACCGTGAATTGAAAATAATAATGATAAAGTTATACAATTTTTGTTTACGTTTTTATTTTTCTTTATAATAATACATACGTAGTGGATATTGGTAGAAAATTACTAGACATAATATTCGTTTAAGTGTTCTGAATAATGTATTGGCGTAAACTTAAAGAAGATTGATTATCTTCTAGAACTGTTTTTTCTGTTAACGATTCATTATTTTTGGTTGCATACAAAGTAAGCATTTTATTCTTATTATTGTGACGTTACTCTTATCCTATACTCCTGTTTAAGGCATTAACTGTTGTTATATCATTTCTCATTTATGAACTATGGTTAATTGACTGCATAAACGTTACCCCAGTTCACACTCACTATTACTCTTATTTTGTATTAATGTCAGTTTTCTAATTGGTTTACGATGCAGTCTGATTTTGCATGTATATAAAGGCATGATTTAAATAAAAAACCGATCTGTCTGTTTGACTCAAAAGTCGTTTTTCCTCTATTCCGTTTTGGGACTGGTAGTCGCGAGGCTGACGTGTCTGTACAGTGATTAACGATCATCAAGGGCATTGTATATATTGCACAATACATAACAATTGGCGACGGGGTTTGAAGTGAATCCAACTTATGCAATCATTGGTCATAAATTCTACTACAATTTATTATCCAATCAGCACTGAGAATCGCATTCAGTGTCATAAATCGCATTTAAAAAAATCAAAAATCAATCAATATGACTATCACATTTGAGCAAATGAAATTATGTCTACAGCAGCAACAACAGCAATTCCTAGCCTTTCAAGAACAAATGCTAGAGTCATTAATGTCAAAAATCGTTATCCAGTCCAGAATAACTCTCGAAGAAAAAGGAATAGAGTTATCACACAGTTCAGTTCCAGAATTTATTTTTGATGCAGAAAATGGCCATACATTTGAATCATGGTTCGCTAGAATCGAAGATCTTTTTCAAGTGGAATATAAACATATAGATGACTCGAAGAAGATGCGTTTATTAGCACAAAAACTTTGTCAGCATGAATATTCTAAATACAAGAATTATATCCTCCCACGACATCCAAGAGATCTGACATTTAATGAAACTATTGACATTTTAAATGCGATATTCTTTGAACCAGCATCTTTATTTCATATTCGTTATGAATGCCTCCAATCGACAAAAGATGCAGATGAGGATTGTTTGTCTTATGCAAGCAGAATTAATGTACAGGCCAAACGTTTTAAATTAAATGCATTGTCAAATGATCAGTTTAAATGTTTATTATTTGTTTCTGGACTCCAATCACCAGCAGATGCTGATGTTAGAACAAGATTGCTATCACGCATTGAGCAAAACTGATGACACGCCACTACAGATGGTTACGTCAGAATGTCAACGACTGGTAAACCTCAAAAATAATACTACGCTTATAGAGACTAAAGGAAATGCTTCATTAAATTGCGATATTCATGCTGTCAAATCCAACAAAAGTAAGAGTGTTCCAGTGAATGATCAACGTCAAACTAAATTATTCAAACCGCCTTCGAAGTGCTGGTTTTTTGGATCTTGGCATTTCGCGAGATTTTGCCGTTATAAACGTCATAGGTGCATCATTTGCTATAAAGTCGGTCATAAAGAAACAGTGTACCGACAACAGAATTATTTGAAATCTGGACCACGCATAGAATTTTCCCGTAATCATAAAAGTTGCATACGTAGTATATATTCAACATTCACGTGTAATCTTGCTGACAAAAGAAGATATGTAGATCTATTAGTTAATGACGTTCAGATTCGTTTACAGTTGGATACAACTATTCGATATCACACTTATTTCTAAGAAAACTTGGGAATTGATGGGTTGCCCTTCATTACTGCCTACTGAACATACAGCGTGAAATGCATCTGGAGATATTCTAAAACTCTTTGGAATTATAAATTGTGCCGTTAAATTCGGAGTACATTCATTTACTGTAACTTGTTATTTAGCAAACAGACATGATTGAGATCTTATTGGTATTGATTGGATTGATAAATTAAATCTTTGGAAGGTGCCACTAGACGTAGTATGTACATTGAAAGATCCACATGTTCCTAAAAGTCTACCTGTATTAAATGTTCCATCAGGCCCTATTTAACAATCAATACTCATCGTGGACTTTACCAGTACAACAGACTACCTTTCGGTGTAAAGCCAGCCCCTGCTATTTTCCAACAGTTAATGGACATTATGATATCAAATCTTGATGGTGTTGCCGCTTATCTTAATGATCTTATTGTTGTGGGTTCCTCTAAAGATGAGTTATTATCGCGTTTGGATAAAGTACTTACACGAATATCACAATCTGGTTTTCAGCTGCATAAACATAAGTGTGAATTTTTCCTTCAATCTGTTAAATACCCTGGACTTATATTTGATAAGCATGGGTGCCGTCCAGATCCGGATAATATACATGCTATCACACAAATGCCTGCACCTACTGATGTGGTGACTTTAAGATCATTCTTAGGTATGATTGGATATTATAGTGTTTTTGTTCCATCTATGCAAATGTTACGCCATCCTTTGAATCAACTTCTAAAAGCGAATGCAGCTTGGAATTGGTCAGAAGCATGCCAGAATTCCTTCGAAGAAATCAAGAAAATCTTATCCTCTGATTCACTACTAACCCACTATAATCCGAAATTAAAGATAGTTGTCGCTGCCGATGCTTCTAACTACGGTATTGGTGCTGTTATTAGTCATCGCTTTCCTGATGGTAAGGAAAAACCGATGGCTCATGCGTCTAGATCTCTGAATGCTACTGATCAGAAATACAGTCAAGTAGAAAAAGAAGGATTGGCACTGATTTTTGCAATAGAGAAGTTTCATAAAATGATTTATGGTCGACCATTTACGTAGCTGACAGACCACAAACCTCTCCTTTCTATTTTTGGACAAAGTCCGGCATCCCAGTACATACCGCCAATCGTTTACAGCGTTGGGCAATTGTGTTGTTAGCTTATGACTTTAAGATTCGTTATAAATCAACAATGACTTTTGGTCACGCTGACGTTCTCTTCAGATTAATTGCGACTTAAAAGTTTGAGAACGAAGATGTTATTATTGCTACGGTGTCACTGGAAGATGATATTCATCACATATCGCAAACTTTTATTCAGGCTACACCTTTGTCAGCAATGGACGTAAAATCTACCACTAGGACGGTTGAATAGCTTCAGACAATTATTCGCTATCTTTTGTGTGGTTGGCCCCCACACCTCAATGCAACAGAACGACATTATTTTCATCGACGAGACGCCCTTGCTGTCTTTGACGACTGTCTTATGTTTGGTGACCGCGTAGTTATTCCCAAATCTTTGCGCCACAAAGTCCTGTCACAGTTACATTCTGCACATCCAGGTGTCGTCCGAATGAAAGCATTAGCCCGCAGTTACGTATACTGGCCAAACATTGATACTGATGTTATGAATTATGTATTGAGATGTTCGAAATGTGCACAAGCTGCAAAAGCCCCTAGAAAAACCGAACTTTGTTGCTGGAAACTAGAGACACATCCATGGTCGAGAGTTCATGTAGACTTCGCTGGTCCTCTTAATGGCAAATACTACTTAGTTATCGTCGATGCTTTTTTAAGTAGGCCGGAAGTACATTGTACGGGGTCTACATCAACCATGGCTACACTAGATAAACTACGTCAAATATTCAGCTGTTTCGGAATCCCAGAAGTACTTGTCTCCGATAATGGTCCACAATTCTCGTCTGCAGAATTTCAGAAGTTTTGTGCTCTTAACAGCATTAAACACATCAGAACCCCACCGTATCACCCACAATCGAATTGGCAAGTTGAGAGATTCGTTGACACTTTTAAGAGAGCGTTAATCAAAGCCCAGGGGGAAGGAAGATTAGAAGAGATATTGTATAAGTTCCTGTTTACTTATCGTTCAACACCAAATCGTGAAACGGTCGGTGAAGTGTCCCATGAGGAAGCTATGCTTGGAAGAAAAATCAGAAAGCCATTAGATAGTTTGAAGCCACATTTTGCAACGACTATTGAACGTAATTCCAGAATGGAAATACAATACAACAAGAAGCATGGAGCTAAGCCCAGAAGATTCTTACCCGGACAAAAGATTCGAGTACGCGATTTTCATCGTAAAACAATGGAGTGGGTTCCTGGAGTTATTCTAAGGAACAGAGGAAGAATTATCTATGAAGTCGGAGTAAGCAATATGAAATGGCTAAGACATGCTAACCACATCCGACTGTCCAAATGCGAAGACGGAGATGAAGTTAAGCTGAGTACTCCAATGACGTTAAACATGTTACTTGATTTGAATGACAGAATCAATCAGAAACAAAAGCTGTGGAGACAAAAACAGCATCATTTCTAAGGAAATCACAAAGAATTCGACTGAAACCAAACAGGATCAAAGTGAACCCCTATGATAAATCTTACCGATGATATTATTATCAAAAAAAGGGGAGATGTTATGGGGGCACTTAAAGAATGATTGATTATCTTCTAGAACTGTTTTTTCTGTTAACGATTCATTATTTTTGGTTGCATACAAAGTAAGCATTTTATTCTTATTATTGTGACGTTACTCTTATCCTATACTCCTGTTTAAGGCATTAACTGTTGTTATATCATTTCTCATTTATGAACTATGGTTAATTGACTGCATAAACGTTACCCCAGTTCACACTCACTATTACTCTTATTTTGTATTAATGTCAGTTTTCTAATTGGTTTACGATGCAGTCTGATTTCGCATGTATATAAAGGCATGATTTAAATAAAAAACCGATCTGTCTGTTTGACTCAAAAGTCGTTTTTCCTCTATTCCGTTTTGGGACAGGTAGTTGCGGCCTGACGTCCACGGCCTGTCGTTATTGTAGATGGATAACCAAAGTTGGCTGCCCATCGTTTGATGACAGTGCGAGCAATTGTTTCAATAGTGATATCTTTCGGTGGAACCGCTTCTGGCCAGCGTGTGAATCGTTTCACACATGTCAGAAGATAAGAGAATCTGTTCGATTATGGTAAAGGTCCTATCAAATCAAGGTGGACGTGGTCGATTGGAGGGTCAGGGGTTGGAAAACTTTCAAGAAGGCATTTGTTATGTTGAATTGCTTTGTTCTTTCGGCAGGCCACACAGTTGCATGCCCATTCTTTGATATCCTTATTGATCGTCAACCAGAAAAATCTCTGAGTAATCAGTTTAGTCGTAGCACGAGCTCCAAGATGAAAGGAGGTTGTGCAATGTGTCTAGAATTATTCGTCGATAACTCCTGGCGACGATTGGACGGGTCATATCTGTAGAAGAATCACAGATTAAAGTGTTCTTACCTTTTCCAATAGTTTTAGTGTGGAGTTTGAGCGTTGTTGTGACTAACCCGTGATGGGGATCGTTGTCTTCATATTGAAATTCAGCTAGTTCAACAAGGTTGATTCCTGGAATACGATTCAAGGAATGTGTTTGTGTTAGGCCGTCGGCAACTAAATTGTTAGCTCCAGATATATGTCGTATATCAGTAGAGAATTGAGAAATATAATCAAGATGACGCGACTTTCGTGGAGAGTACTTATTTGAAGATGACTTCATGAAAAACATCAGTGGATTATGATCGGTGAATATTGTAAATTTTCGGATTTCTATGGAATGCTGAAAATATTGTATAGCACAGTAAATGGCTAGTAATTCACGTTAAAATGTAGTTGTATCTTGTTTCATTGTTGTTCACTCGTCTTGAGAAGAATGCTAAAGGTTGCCAAGCTTGGCCAATTCATTGTTGCAGAACTGCGCCGATGGCTGAGTCAGAAGCATCGGCTGCATTGCTGATAGGAGCTTCAGTATTGTAGTGTGCCAGAACAGCTGTATTGGCTATTGCTTCTTTGATCGCAGTAAAGGCTTTTTTGATTTTGCATCCAATTGTGATCATCTTTTTATTTCCACGAAGCTGATCCGTTAGAGGTTTCATGATAGATACACAATTGGATATAAATCGACTGTAAAAACTTACCAACCCATTGAAAGCTCGCAATTCCTTTATGGTGGTTGGTTCTGGATACACCTGAATAGCCGACACCTTGTATTTCTGAGGTCGTATACCATTAGCATCAATTGTATGCCCAAGGAAGTCCAACGGGGTTGTTCCAATTCGGCATTTCTTTATATTTATGGTAATCTCACACTGTTGTAGTCATCCAAAAGCTGTGTCCAGATTTTTCATTTGTGTTTCTTAACCTGGGCTTGCAACCAAGCAATCATCAACTTATGCATGGACATAGTCAAGCCAGAGGAACACGTCATCGATAAGACGCTGAAATGTTTGTTCCACATTTCTCAAACCAAAGCGCATTCGAAGGAATTCATAAAAGCCGAATGGGGTTACAATAGCTGTTTTGAGAATGTCATCTTCGTCCATCAGTATCTAATTGAATGCCTTTACCAAGTCGATTTTTGAAAATACTGTCATTTCCCTCAAGGTGGCTGTTAAATCGTGGATGTGTAGTAACAGGTAACGATTAGGTGTAGTTTGAGTGTTGATACGTCGGTAATCACCGGTGAGACGCCAATTATTGTTGTCTTTTTCCGAGACCATATGTAATGGAGATGACTACAGGCTACTAAATGGGTGAATTATTCCCAGGTTCATCATATGACTGAATTCGTTTTTCGCAATCCGCAATTTTTCTGGTGCTAGTCGGCGTGCTTTGGAGAGTACAGGTTGACCTGCAGTTATGGTGAAATTGCGCGTGAAATTGCTGATTAAACATGATAACTTCGACGTTGCCTTATTTGGGTCTAATACTTGTCAAGTATTGGTTGAAATAAGGGTTAATCAAATGTTTAATACGAAGAGGACATAAGCTACAACCCGTGGCAGTGGTTGCACGGACGTATAGCTTTGTGTTGCTGTCCACTAGCCTCTTTTTACTAGGCTGCACATGCAAGTTGGGGTGGCTCAGTAAATCTATGATTATAATTAGTAGTTTCACATCGGCGATGGTGAAAATCCAGTGTATGGGTTTGCGTAAACCCACATTTAAGTAGACATATATTTTACTACACGTGGCTATTTCTTTCTCTGTCAGCAGCCCATAGATATAATACAGCTTCATGTTGGCGACCGGATAAAGTTGTAGGTAGGACGCTAATTTCTGTGCAAGTATCGACTAGGTAGTGAACCTTCGTTATCACATTAGTGATAAATAACAGGCGGCTTATTCCACTAGCTACGGGTACCACTAACGCATGCCAGGGAAATAGTTTCCCGATGCGTCAACAGTGTGTTTGTGGCTAGGGAAACAGCAGGGGTGTCTACACCTCTTTGAGTCTTTACCATAGGTGTTGTGGTACCAACACCAATGTGAATTTTACCTTTGTCGATGACGAGATAAGAATCTTTTGCGTGATGAACTTCGTCGTCGATGATTTCTTGGTCGGCGTTGTTCCTATAGGTTGAGGATATGAGAAAGGGTAATGCACAATTCCGTCACTTTGTTTTCGGTCTCATGATGTTTTTCTGCAACGGAATATATTTCAGTGTAACGAGTACTGGTGATCTCCAGAATCTGATCAGCAGATAAAGCTTGTTTATTTACTGGGTTGTTTTTAAATGCTACCAATACTGCTTTTACTTGTTGTGGAAGCTTCGATAGGAAGAGTTGACGAAACAGACCTTCGTCGAAAGTGAGATGACCAAACACTCCCCTCATGTGTGATAACATTTCTGTCGCTGAACCGCTACTGAGCTCAATGGTGTGAAACAACTGGTCAAGACGTTGTTTGTCGAACAAGTGTCCACTTTTAAGAATTGTTTTTTTGAGATGGTCATATGGTTCAATTCACGTGGAAGTAATCTTACGACGGCAAGGAATTAAACACGCGAATCTGTCACGCCGTGGTCTCGAAACTCGGCTTTCGCATATCAGAACCAAGCTTCCATATTTTCTATCCAAATTGGGGTGAGCTGAAAGATTGGAGGCGTGGGGGGGGTTTTAAGACGAATAAGCTTAGGAGTCTGATAGAACATCATGAAAGTTGTAATGTATGCAAATTGAAAGGTTCTATGCAAAATATGCGGAAGAAAGGAAAAACAAAAATACTCTGTTAAAAACTATGAAAACGAATGAACTCACAATAACGATCGCGTTCAGATCCTTTCGTGCTCATCAATGAAGTACATCCCAGTATATAACCAAGTTACATTTGTCGTACGACCAGAGAAACTTCTAGCGATTGGACCCACTCTTACAAATGAGAAGAAAGAAGAAAACGATGAAGGATGGAGGAGAAGTTATGCTTGTTCGTAAACAGAGCTATTCGTGTCCGCTATAACAAACATGTTCAGCATCAATGTCCAGAGCCTATGTTACTATTTATCTTAGGAATTATTTACGGCTACAGTAGCTTAATTGTTGCTTATTTTTACGTTCGATTTGTGATCGAGTCTATTAAGCGACAAAATGTTTTTAAATTAATGGTCTAGTTGCGTTTGTTTTCGAATTTCTTCATTCTTGTGGCATTTCTGTCCAAATCGTCGACATCGGCGTCTCGAATTTTTAAACTTTACTTGGAAGAATTAGCCAACCGTAGTTGTTTAAGATCTTTGTCTAGATAACAGGTATGTTCTGCGTTACAGAATACGGTACTCGTCATGTTACTTCTTTAATTTAGGGCTAATTACAAAAAATGTTTTAATCAGTGTGTAAACTTCCTGACTTGATTGTTAAATACGCCAAAACCTACAAGTTCTTGCTTAAATCGAATCCAGTACATTTAAGGTATACAATTTGTAAAGGTTGTGCGACGTACTTAAACGTACAGTAAATATGATCTGGCTTTTATTGGCAATTCTATTATGTGCACTAATCATTTATTTTGCGTCACAATTGATCGTTTCTTATGCATTAATTGAAGCTATCACCGCAACGAAAGAGTATGAAGTTTGTTTGCTCAATAATATCCATCATTTACAGATGGCCTCATAAAGCGTACTTGACAACGCCCAGTGTGTAATTACTTGATGGAAACTGGAGTGTAGTATGATGAATGCAAAGTTAGGTATCACAAATTTGCACTAAATTAACACTATTTACTTACAAACGATGTGGCAAAGCTGGGAACATACGGACTTTACCAACACGGTTGCTTAAACACAAACCATCTTCAATCAAAAGCTATGTTATTTACGAACATGCTTAAGAAACGCATTAAAAGGGCATTAGTGTTTGGGAAAATAGTAACAACAGCTGATATGTTGATACCTGTTGTGACGCGTGGTTTGGATTCTTATTCGACCACGAAATCTCCGTCGTCAATTATTAATCTCGTCTAAGTGGACCGCTTGATTCGACTCCTAAGCTTTGACTCGACCCCCAGGCTAAAACTACACTTTAACGTGAACACGAGAGAGAAGACAGCAAATACGGCAAAATAACACTTTTCTGCAAGGTGTCTATTATGTACAGAAACTAGGATATTTATATTATCATAAGAGTCCTTCAGGCTTCTAGAGATTTCTATATCTTACTAAACACAGCAGTAGTAAGATAACTGTCCAATCAGAGACATATCACGTGACTTCTCATTGATGTAGAATTTTTTGATAAAAGCTATCTGCGTGCTGATTGGACACAATTTTCTCTATTGACTTCTACGCCTTTCTGAACTTGTTTCAAGGGGTTCTTTGGCTCTACCTAGTACCTCCCTCCTTTTAAAAAATAAGATTTCTTCTGTGGGTTTACTTGCAGCTTGACAACTTGATTCTTATGGCGTTTCGACTTTCTTGGTGTCCAGTGATTATGAGTGTCCGTCGAAGTTTTTGTCGTTGGACTGTCTACAATCAGCTCCAGTGGACAGCCTTCCTCGTCTGTCTACTTTGTTTAGCATTATTTTGTCTCTGCGTATCTGATTGATGTGTCTGATCCACGTTCCGAACGCTCCACACACTCTGTACAAGACATTTCCCATTCTTTGTTCAATGATTCCTGGTCCCCAACGTTTAGGTCCAAGATATGACTTGACGAGCACTTAATCACCCACATTTACACTCCGGATTGTTTCGTTCCGTCAACTTACGTGGCAACATGGCGTTGAATATAGTCCGGACACGTCTTCCAAACATAGCTTCAGCAGGGGACTTGCCATCAGGGACAATAGGATTGGGTGTAATTCTATAAGTTGTTTAGAATTTGGTAATTACCTGGCTTGTCTCCTCTTCTCCCACCTTCAGTAATGATCTTTTGAATGTGTCAAAAAAACGCTCTACTTGTCCATTTGACTGAGGGTGATATGGTGGGGAGCGTACATGTGTAATTCCATTAGATAGGCAGAAGTGCTTAAACGATTCTGAAACGAATTGTGAGCCGTTGTCAGTCACCAAAGTTTCTGAAACCCCAAAATAGCTAAACAATTCATGTAACTTATTTATCGTCTCATTAGCTGTGCAACTTGTCATAGCAGTAGACTTGGGGCCATTTTGTGAGTGCATCTACGATGACTAAAAACATCTTTCCTCGTACTGGTCCTGCAAAATCTGCGTGTAATCTCTCCCATGGACTATTAGGCTTTTTCCATTCCTGTGGTTCACACTTCTTCGGACCTTTTCGCTGCTTTCAGACACGAAGAACAGTTGCGGCATCTGGTCTCGATGTCTTGATCCATGGTAGGCCAGTAGGCATAGCTTCGAGCCAATGATTTCATCTTGTTGATGCCCGGATGACCGCTGTGGAACTGTTTCCGGACCTTTTGGCGTAATGTTTTTGGAACAACAATTCTGTCACCGAACATAATGCATGAATCAACAATCAATGAGCGAGTCCCGTCTGCGGAAATATTGTAGTATTTCTCCCTGGAAGCGACGATTCAGCCAGTTGGTGAGAAGATAACTCCTGACTTCTCGTAATGTCCTGTCATCTTCTGTGGCTTCTTTGATGGCTTTAAACATAACAGGTAGACCATCAACTGCGTCCTCCAAAACTCGGCACACTTCTGTTTTTGTCTCGACTGCTGCCACTAAGGTATCTTCTTCAGGATTCGCTTGAGAACCAATAAGTCTAGACAAAGCCCCAGCTTGTCCGAAATCAGTAGTAGGTTGGTACTTAATTTTGAAGTCGTAACCCAATAATGTGGTTCCCCATCGTTGCAGTCTATTCGCAGTGCCCATAATTATTATATCATCCAGGTAAGCTGCAGCACCAGGAAGATCTTGTAGCATGGTATCCATCACTTGTTGAAATATGGATGGGGCCGTCTTGACTCTGAATGGTAGTCGGTTATATCAGAACAGGCCCTTGTGAGTATTTATGGTAAGCAGATCTTTACACTTATCAGCAACATGAATCTGCAGATATGCTTCTGATAAATCCAGTTTAGCAAACAGCTTGCCTCCATTCAGCTTAGCAAAAATATTTTCAGGTAGAGGTAATGGATACTGCTGAAAAATCACTAATTATGAGGATGACTTAAATCCGCTTTATGAACTTGCCAGGTTTCTGAGCTTAATACAAAATTACTTGTTGCTTGTAGCTGATTGGTGCACTACTTAAAAGCTGCGGTTTAACCCCGATAAATGTGAATGCATATGCTTTGGCATATTACATGCTAGCATATAATTGACCCTCCAATTGACCCAGGTTACATACTGTTACTGATCTTTAATTAGCATATCTCGATGATCTCTCCTTCTTCGAACATGTTACAACACTGACTCGCAGATCAAGGAAACTTTTAGGTTGCGTTCTGTGCGACTTCCATAACCAAGAAGTGAGAGTAATGTTGTACAATATTTGTGTACGTCCCATTTTAGAATATTGCTCTTTTGTTATCAGCTGCCTATGCGTAGGGATAAACGTTAACCAGAATTTATTTAAAGATACTACACCTCCTACATATTAGGAAATGCCAAAAAACATGAATACCTGATGAGATTTTAGATACTTAAGCTTCCTCCCCTTAAGCTTCAGCGACCACATATCCTAGTTCACTAATAATACACGATACGTAAAAGGGTAAGAGAATCAGGTGACAGACGCATTACCTCGAGTATAAATGAATATAATACAATAGTCAACAATAAATTTCAAGACTTTAAGAGACAGCCAGGAAAATGACCTAGAATTACAAAACCTACTTTCAACTATAAGCTCTAGTCTCAAACTAAAACAGCTGCCATCACCTGCGAAAGATGTTATGATTTACTGCAACACAACGAAGGCGGTACCCCGATCCTTTTGTTCCCAAAAATATGCGACAAATAATATTTAATAACTTTTATTTGTTGTCTCACCCTGCCTTGAAATCTTCGACTAAATTAATTAATGCCTGATAAATATGGCCAAATCTTCGGAAGGATGTATATAAATGGGTTAGAGAGTATTCGGCCTGTCAACAATCAAAAGTTAACGGATACATAAATTCACCCGTCGGAGTTTTTCTTCAACCGGATGCACTTTTCGTACATGAACATATCGACTTAGTAGGCCCATTACCACGTTCAAGTGGTTTTACGTATCTATATACATGTATAGATAAGTTCATAAGGTTCCCTATAGCCGTACCGATCACGGACATCACAGCGAAAACTGTGATCAAAGTCTTCGTGCGGAACTGGGTGACCTACTTTTGGTACACCTATAACAATAACGGTGGACAGAGGAGCTCAGTTCGAATTCGAACTACTTAACAACTTAGCTAAACTACTAGGCTTCAACAGAATATGCTGCAATGTATATCATCCTCAAGCGAATGAAATGGTAGAACGGTTCCATCATCAAATAAAGGCCGCTCTTATATTTCATTCAAACCCCAGTCAGTGGACAGAATTCCTGCCATTAGTAATGTTGGAAATACGAACAGCTGTCAAAACCGACTCACAACGTTCGGCAGCAGAATTAGTCTTTGGGACCACTATGAGACTCTGAGAGTACTAGGTGAATTCACTAGCCCTCACACTGACAGTAAAAAGGTTCTATTTAGGAACTTACGTAGACCAACTACGGGACCGAATGTTTAAGCTTAAACCAATTAACACTCGTTAACGATCACAAGCGATGTTTTCACCTAAGGATCTAAGTAATTGCTCGCACGTCTGGATAAGATGTGACAAGATAAAAGCCCCACTTAGCCCTCCTTTTGAAGGTCCATTGAAAGCTATTTTAAAAAAAACTTGAATATTTTGTTATTCAGAAACAAGGAAACATTGACTCAGTAAGTATTGATTGGCTAGATAATGAATCATCATACGTGTTGTTGGATCGTTTGTCTGACCAAACAACCATGGAATCAAGAAGTAAAAACGTGATGGCTGCAAAGCGTCAGGTGGGCACAACCGATTATTTAGGCAGGGATGTCCACGGTTTTAGTTAGAGCCTAAAATGTAATCACGTACCCTCTGAAATCTCAAGTTAGTAAATATAAAAATAAGAAATAGGAAAATAAGAAACAAAAAGCAATATTTTTCTCTTTGTCCTGTGTCGACAAAACGTTATCGAAATAGTAGTAGTTCTAAGTTACATTCTATCCACCTCTCTTCAGACCTTGTTTTTTGATGTATGAACGGTATAGTCAATTTTTTTTAATACGGAGTACTGAAACAATATATTGCTAAAAAAATCCGTTGAGTAAGAAGAAGCTGAAAACCTGTCAGCTTAGGTAAGTCACTAAAGAATGGAGAATCTTCGATTAAGGTGAGTGTTGTGAGCAAGTTTTGTCTGCGGAACTAATCAGTTTTCAAGATTTTCACACTATCAGTAGACAGTGAGAAAGTTGGATAAAGAATGGAACAAAAACGCTATAGGCACTTATCACAAATAACACAATGAACCCTAGCAATAACAATCAATTCCAGGTTTCATTGTTTTACCAACTGATTCACTACACACACCAAACTAGTACATAACATGTATATATTTTTACTTAGACGAGGCGTATATATTTCATTTAAACCACAACTAAAACCGCTTTCCACTTAAGTTTTATATTTCTAATAACTTTGTAGGACAACATACTGCTACGTAAAAGGGTGTTGTTTTTAGGTGCAAAATATCAAATTCCATATTGATTCGACTTTCTTTAGATCTAATTACTTTTGTTACAATACATAAGTATCACTAAGCTAACTACAGTAACTTATTAAACGTCTACAGTATGTCTAGCGTACTTTCCAACTCTAGTGGCATAAGTCATATCAAAGATTTTAAATTCTGTTGTTACATTTCCAGGTTTTTTATATTTTATACGAACTTACATGACAAACTAACTTTCACATATGTTGCACCTTCTCTGTACTATTTGAGTTTAACAAATTTTTGTCTTGATCTTGAATTTTTCACTAAACCCATCTTAATAGTTACTGCTGGGCAGTATTTGTTCTTATAAATTTGGTGATCATATCAGTTGCCTTCAAAGACATTTAACATAGGCCAGGTAATAAAGTTACCGCATTTAAATATTATAATGTTTCACTGATGTAATGATTGAGCTGTCGTGTGTCTATTTGTCAAACAAGTAATCAAATAAGCTCCGGAGCCTAATGTTAAAAGTAATTCCAAATAAACGAATACTTTTGGACCGCGAATTGTAATAAAATCAGGTAGCTTGGATCCGTCAATGGCTAATAACATTCGATATCTCTGAATCACCAAGAAACCAATTCATTTTTTTCACTAATTTATCGCAAATCAGCACTACTATTAGTTTACTAATTATAGTTTTGAAATATCATCTAAAAGCATTGTAATGACCTTACCAATCACATAATATGATTGACAAAGTTAATAGAACTATTAACAAACCGGGTCGATAAACTAACTTGAAATTATCATAGTGTGGTTTCCCCACAGTTAGCTTTATGCAAACAATTATTAGAAGTCCATAACATTATCATAGATATGGGTTAGGAGTAATACTTCCCTTGGCTACAACATATGCCCTTTCGGATAACCACATAGTTTGCATTCACTTAATCGACATTCGAACACTTAATTAACTGAAGATATTGTCCATTACCTTACCTGTAAGCTTCATTATGACTTTCATACCTACCACTCATCAAGTGAGCATTCTGCAAGACGCAGATTACATCTTTAACCCTAATAAGACTAAAAACTCACGTTCACTATAATTCATTTCCTTTCCTAAGCGTATGTTACGATTTTCCGTCCTGACGGGTACTACCAGTACCCAGTCATAAAAGGAGGTTGTCACATGTTTAGGGTCGTCTATTTGATCTGACTTCTGGCAAGTTCACGTATACATATATATGCATGTAATGAAATCGATTTTTTAATGCATTTATGTGCACAAGATATCTACACCATGTCTATTTTCTTTCAGATTGCCAAACCGTTCTGGAAACCGAACACTTGCGTGGAGACGAACACTTATCAATTATAATTGTATATATTTTTTCTGTACTTTCTGTACAAACAGTGGAGCAATTCTTTAGGTGTGATTGCGTTCCTTCATCTTTTAAAGTAGATTTTTCTCTAGTTTGAATTATGAGCTGCTCAAGAGGCAGGTGAATAAACACCTGATAGCCGTACTGAGCATGGGAAAATCGTAACTCACTAACACGGTGATGGGTAGCCCGCTCATGGTACTTTTCGGATATTTTTGCTTCATTTTCCTACCCTCTGTTATTTTTCAAGCTCTGGTCACTGTTAGAAGGTCAAGTTCACCAAGTATCCAGTCCTTATTTGTGGAAGAATGTAAACGCTACAAGATTAAATAATAAGTTTCAAAAATAAATGCCATCCACGTAGTATCGTCGAATACCGGCAGACTGTTCGTCGTTAATTGAATGTCAGGCGCTGGACCAACTAGTAATTCTCAATTGAGCCACAGTGACAGAACTGAGATGATTTTGTTTGATATGTTAATCAAACCGACGTTCCTACGTAAGTCGATTCTGGGAAAGAGCTAATGTGGCAAGTTAGGTTGACTAATTAAGTTGACTTCAAACTTTCAGCATACACCAAAACAATAAAGCACAAGTATTCATCTACTTCCTTATTCTGCATACGGATTACATTTCCTATTTTCTTATATTTAATGCTGAGAAGTATTGTGTGTTTGAATCAAGGGTGTAGCGTTTCACTGTCTGCTGCCCACGATCAAACGATAAAGACTTATTCCCTAATAATCTGGTTTCCTCTGTCAATAGAACGGGACGTACTATGACGTTTAATATCCATCTCATGTCACCACCAACAGTCTGTCTAAATTTACGTGTACCTTCAGTGGCAGTTGCATTGGCTAAACAGAAAGAAGGGCCTACCTATGCTTTAATAAACATTTTCCAAAAAGTCTACAATTCACAGGAATAAAATATTCAATAGTG
Organism: Schistosoma japonicum; assembly: GCA_025215515.1. Lineage (NCBI taxonomy): Eukaryota > Metazoa > Platyhelminthes > Trematoda > Strigeidida > Schistosomatidae > Schistosoma > Schistosoma japonicum. Next base: position 77,966,495 of record CM046061.1, read on the forward strand.
CAACCGGTAAGCATTTGACTGACACAGGACACTTGATTAATATCAATAAACGATTTAAAGTGTTCAACAGACATACAACCTCAAATCTTTCAAAATGAGCTGAAGTGATTGTCATTGAACGATTAAAAAGAAACTTGTGTATCAACCTTTACATATTTAACATGTCTACATAGTTCTGATTTCCATCAAGTACAACCATTCTCATAAGTATGTTAAACTTTGTTTCAAGTATTAATTTTGTAAAGAATTATAATACTAGGTTGTATGCAGCTGATGAAAGACCAACGAAATAAAATGAATTCATCATATTCTGACCACAAATCGGTTAAAGCTCTCTTGAAAATTTAATAATAATCTTAGTAAGTGCGAAAACCACAGAGACCTCACTCATTTTTAGATACCAGAAATCGTCCTAAACAGTGTGTTATTGAACCGAATGACAGATTCAGTCGATGCCCAACCTCAATATCATCAGGCCGGATTCCGTAAAGACCGATCGTTTACCGACCAAATCGCTACTCTACGGTTCATTGTTGGACATTCAGTCGAATGGGATTCATCACTTTACATCAACTTCATCGACTACGAAAAAGCACACGACAGCGTGAATAGGAGAATATTATTATGCTTTCTACGACATTGTGGCGTACCCAAGGAGAAAGTCGACATCATACGGAATTCTTACGACAGACTACATAGTAAAATCGTGCATAGAGGCCAGCTCACAGATTCATTCGAAGTGGAGACAGGTGTCAGAATAGGCTGATTACTCTCGCCCTCCCCCTTCCCTGCTGGTGGTTGACTGGATCGTGAAGACTGCAACATCTCAAGGCAATCTCGGAATATAGTTGACAACATGGATGCAACTAGATGACTTGGAATTCGCAGATGACTTAGCTCTACTATCCCACACACAGCAGCAAATGCAGATAAAGACGAAAAATGTAGAAGCAGCCTTTGCAACCAACAGTAGGCCTCAACATACACAACGGAAAAAGCAAGATCCTTCTATTCGAAACAACAAACACTAACCCAATTTCACTTGACGGATAAATTCTGTGAGATGTAGAAAGTTTTACATACTTGGGCAGAATTATCGATAAACAAGGAGGGTGTAATCTGATGCAACTGTGAAGACGCGGATCGACGAAGAAAGGGCAGCATTTCTACGACTGTTAAACAACTGGAACTGAAACCAACTGTCAGTCAACATAGAAGTCATAATTTTCAATACAAATATGAAGACACTTCTGTTATGTGGATCTGCAGCTTGAAGAACTACAAAAAACATTATTCAAAAAATACAAGTATTTATAAACAACTGTCTACACAACATACTTCGGATCCGTTGGCCAAATAACATAAGCCACAACCTTCTGTGGCAGAGAACAAATAAACCAACATCCAGTCGAGGAAGAAATTAGGAAAAGACGCTAGAGGTAGATAGGACACTCACTGAAAAAATCATCAAACTGTGTCACAAAACAAGCACTAACTGGGGATCCTAAAGGCCAAAGGAAAAGGGGAAGATTCAGGAATACATTGCTTTGGGAATAGGAGACAAACATGAAGTAAATGGAGAGCACTTTGGAAGAGCTGGAAAGGAAAACCCGGGACAGAGTCAGTTGGAGGAGGCTGGTCGGCGGCTTATGCCTCACGTGAGGCAACAGGCATTGATTGATTGAGTGATGGATAATATCGATCTCTTTAAGGGAAGTAGCAAGGATGCACTGTGATCATAGATTTCGAGTAAACGACATTACATGGGACGTATTGAGTTTAATCTTCGAGGCTTCTAACCTGCCCAGGTGCATAATATGGTACTGTACCAGTAGGTTTCATACTTGCTTTGTGCATTGTCATCTACAAATAGGTTTTAGGGAACCATGGCACCCAAAGTTTTCTCCACTAGTGACTCAAGTGAATAAAAATTATTTAAGTTGATCCGTTTTAGGTCTCAGATGAAGGACTATGAGTTGTAAGTTGGTCCACTTTGATCAGCCCGATTTTGAAGTCTAGTAAAATCTCTCTGTATTATCAATCTATCCTCCTGGTTGCTAGATTTCCATTTAAAGTTTGACATTGTCGGCAAACAGTAGTGATTTAGAAAATACTTGTCTAGGTAGTTCGCTTAAATAGAATATTAAGAGGCAGTGGTCCTAAGAGTGAACCCTGGAAAACTTTACTGTAAAATCCTACAGTTTGAGAAAATGAGTAATTTACCCCCACCTTGCATCGCCATTCGTCAAGATAATATTTAAAGCAGTCTAGTAGCATAGGTTTAATGTTTATCTGAGCTAGTATGTGGATGAAATAAGCATGAATAAGTCGGTTCGAAGGCCTTTGAGAAATCAAAGCATACTACTTCGACGATACCGTTTTAGTCAAGGACATTAGCCCAGTGATTCACTGCAGTCGAACAGGTTTCTGATGCGTGAGAGGCCTTTCCAAAAGCCATGCTGATTGAGGAGGAATGGTGCACAGTAGTTGCTTAAGCTGACAGATTGGGAATTCAATAATTTTCGACTATATAGAAAGAAAATCCTCTAGCTTTTAGTTTGTGTGGTTGTTAGTTTGGCCTCTTTTGAAGATTCAAAAGTGATACGAGCCAGCTTGTACGTTTCCACAATCAGGCCTCAACTCAGACTATATGTGATCAGTTCTTTAAGTGATGTCTAGAAATGAGCCAAATCTCATGTATACTTTCCTAACCGTTTATCATGTTTAACACACAGATTACAGGTGTATGTCTGAGGGAACCAACAATAACACGGAACTGGTCACTACTCTCGACTTATTTTCATGTTCCAGAGATGAACTGTTCAAATTCTAAGCATTCAAGAGTATTTCAGGTCAGATATGCTAACTAGTGGTACTTAGTTTTCAATTCAAAACTGCCATTAATTGAAGGTGCACTATGTTACAAAAAAGCTAAAGGGAAAATTCAAAGCGGCTAATCAGTCTTATCAAATGAGAGAGTGGTGTGTAGTTTTTAATCAATGCACCACTGACTCTTTTGAAGAAATGTTTCCTTAAGCTGATTAAACCACCGAAAACTGCCTTCTAAGATACAAGCATCTGATTTATTCTCAGTGGTGAATAAAAAAGTTGTCATTTGTAGTCAGTTTGCTACACGGAAAGTTAAATCTAATCAATGGGACCAATTGATAGTTGAACACGGGTGGGTTTGTTTTGCTTAGCTGGTCTTCCGCCTACCTCGACCGACCCACTTGCGTTGTTTGAGCGTACTTGGCGTGTTTGAACCGTCGGTTGTGACAATGCCTTCTGACAAAGAACACATCAACATTGTGGTTATCGGACATGTTGACAGTGGAAAGTCTACTACTACGGGACATCTCATTTACAAATGTGGTGGCATTGACAAACGTACTATTGACAAGTTCGAGAAAGAAGCATGTGAGGTATGTTATATTTTATCCCTCTCAAATTGCTTTAGATGGGTAAAGGTTCTTTCAAATATGCTTGGGTCTTGGATAAGCTGAAGGCTGAACGCGAACGTGGCATCACTATTGATATCGCCTTGTGGAAGTTTTGCACAAGCAAGTACGACGTTACTGTTATTGATGCTCCGGGTCATCGAGACTTTATCAAGAATATGATCACTGGAACAAGTCAAGCCGATTGTGCAATTCTGATTGTTGCAGCAGGTGTTGGTGAATTCGAGGCTGGAATTTCAAAAAATGGTCAGACAAGAGAACATGCTTTATTAGCATATACTTTGGGTGTAAAACAATTGGTTGTAGCTATCAATAAGATGGATTCTACAGAGCCTCCATTCTCTGAAGATCGTTATAAAGAAATTATTAAGGAAGTGTCTGGCTACATAAAGAAAGTTGGTTACAACCCAGCTGCAGTTCCGTTTGTGCCTATATCAGGCTGGCATGGTGATAATATGATTGAGAAGAGCTCGAACATGCCATGGTACAAAGGCTGGGAAATAACAAGAGTAAAAGATGGAAAGAATGTCACCGAAACTGGTTACACGCTACTTGAAGCCCTAGATAAAATGGAGCCGCCTTCAAGACCGACGGACAAACCGCTCAGAATTCCCCTGCAAGATGTTTATAAGATTGGTGGCATTGGTACTGTCCCCGTTGGTCGTGTTGAAACTGGGATTATTAGGCCAGGTATGGTAGTCACATTTGCTCCACATGGTCTGACAACCGAAGTTAAGTCCGTTGAGATGCACCACGAAGCTCTCACTGAAGCCTTCCCTGGTGACAACGTTGGATTTAATGTAAAGAACGTCTCAGTCAAAGATATACGCCGTGGTAACGTAGCCGGAGATTCTAAAAACGACCCACCAAAAGAAACTGAGAGCTTCACTGCCCAGGTTATTGTCATGAATCACCCAGGTGAAATCAAAAACGGTTACTCGCCAGTACTAGATTGTCATACTGCTCACATCGCCTGCAAATTCAATGAAATCACGGAGAAACTAGACCGTCGATCTGGCAAGAAAATCGAAGACAATCCAAAGAGCATCAAGTCGGGTGACGCAGCTATAGTTGAGCTTGTTCCATCTAAGCCACTTTGTGTCGAAACATTCCAACAGTATCCCCCACTTGGGCGCTTCGCTGTTCGGGATATGAAGCAAACGGTGGCAGTTGGTGTAATAAAATCCGTAAACAAAAAGCAGACGCTGGAAAACTGACGAAGTCCGCACAGAAAGTTGCGAAGAAGAAGTAATTTGTCAGTTTTGGCTTTCTCAATTAAAGTTTTTGGATTAAAACTGCTTTCTGTTAATTCAGTTTTAGAGTTTTGCAAATTCTTTGTTTCCGGTCTTTGTATAGACAATCAGTAAAGGCGGGGGAACGGTCACGTACTAAGTTATTTCTCAGTACTTTCCAGTATAGTGGTTTGCTCGTGGTGTCTGCGCCCTTTTCCACCCAGTGGCGGGTGGAGAGAACGCTAGGATAATCGTTCCAGGTCCCGGTTAGGTGTGTTGGTCCGTCTTAAGATCGTGTGCGTCCCTCAGCCTTTCTAAATAATTTTAATTGTTGGGTAGCGATCAGGCAAAGGTCTAGTCTGACGTTCACCCCAGTTAGTGGTCGACGGAGCGCTGCGATGATCTGCAGGTCTATTTGTTTCTTTAAGTCTAGGTTTCTTTGGCCCAGTGCAGCGGCTGCGTTCGCTGTCTCCCTACTGTGTTCAGTATCGTTTTGTATTCTGTTGCAGATAAGGCAGTTCCAGTCATGTTGATGATCAGACTTGGTCGTTGTTAGTCACAAGCTAGCCGTTGCTGATTGTGTCTAGCCGAGTATCCCGCAGGTTCCGAGTCATTCTGGCCTGTCATGTTACCGCGCAATTACTTGCCGGTTCCTCTACCGTGTTTTTGTAATGGGTCCGGTGATTTTCCCGTCTTTTTTGTGGGATACTGGTATCTGTTGATCCCATATTATTTCGTATATAGTTGGAGTGTTTACTGTTGTTAGGAAAGCCCATATAACTATCATAGTCAGTCTGCCCGGTTAATGGATTTTTCTAAAACTTGGGCTTGATATACGCTTAGACGTTGATTATGTATCCTGGTTTTCTACGGACGTTTTCCACAACTCTAACTCGACTGTATTGTAATGATTACTGTAAACTATACCAGTAAAGTGGGATAGCCCATTAAACATTAAATTTTGCAGTCCTGATGGGGTGCTATACTGTGATGTTTGATAAATGACGTTTTATCAATTAACGGTTTTAACTATCTACGCCTGCTAGTTTTAAATGGTAATTCAAGGTATCTGGCTGCTAACTCACGGGTAATTGATCCATTAGGCTATTAGTTAGGAAGCAATGGCTTAAGTTGTGATGCTCACAATCTCATAAGAATCGTCCACTGTACACAATCAGGAAACCTAGTTAGTTCTCTGACACCAGATATGATATTAGGAACATAATGGTTTCTGAGTTTATTTATGTTTGCAAAGAAATATCAAGATGTGATGTGTTAGTTTAGGGAAAACAGCAGTTTATTCTGTATCAAGTTAATGTAAGTTTAGAAAACCCCAATCGTGCTTGGCAGTTCTGGTGAAATGTCATCTGTGTCCTAGTTGTGAAGAGTACAACACGTCATATTTCTTTTGTAACAGAAACAATTGTAAATAATTTGAGCAACCAATATGTTTCTCCCATAGTATTGTACCTAAGTACCCGTTGAAAATAAATATGCATCGAGCTTTCCCTAGAAAAATTCATCAGTCGGTGTCAACACTGCCTCTGGGTTGGGAGTCAGAGAGTTTATTTATCTTGATCATAAAAAGTTAACACAGATTTTCGTGTGAGTCGTTTCGTGTTTTATCTTATAGTGGTCGTATTTCGGTTCACTTTGGGACTTAGTCTTACCTGTTATTTTTTAAGGTGAGGTGGAAGGGAGTAATTAGCTACTTGATACATTGAGGTTACATCCTCCTTTGATCATCCTGTTCTGGTCAGGATGCAAGTTTAATGTTTTAAGTCGATAGCTATTTGTTCTTGTTAAGCCTATTTTACGGTAAAATCAATAAACGTTAGTGCACGACGATCTAACTTTCACTTAAAGATACTGGTTCAGTTAAATGTGTACAAACCTTAAATCATTTCAGGAAATGAGAATTTGTACCGTGGTGTGTACAACTACAACTTAGTGAACAATTCTTATACCGATTTCTGGAATTGCATTAGGTATCTTAAAGTTGTGTTGTAGAATAAACTTACAGGTTAAGGTTTGCTTCGCGTTTGGTGACATTATTATGAATGGTACTGATTAATAGGGCCAACTGGCGAGATTTTTTTAATAATTTATTTTTAGGTTACCTCTTGTTCTTAGCGACTTCTGTTCCAGACTTCTTATGTTATATATCTCTTGGATGAGTATAGTTTAACAGCCGATGACAATCCCTTACGAATTGCCTAGCTACATATTCCCGAATAAAAATTTTTACGATTTCGTCTCATGTGTAAAGATTTCAAAGTTGTATCCAATTCCCTTTAGTTCACTGTGTTTTCGTGTCTGTTAATGCGAGTCAAAATTTGTTATGATCATATCTAGGTAATCAATTCTTAGTAGGATAACTAAATACTGTCATAACAATTTTGATGAAGTTGCTTTATTTGAGCGTGGTGGTGTAACCCTGATGCCTTTGTTATCTTTCTGAGCAGTATCAGATTGAAGGGAGTTATTAAAAGTAACTTGGATATTGCGACATTTTAGAAAGTATTTTACATGATTTCCACTAATCTACATCAGTCACTCTGATTTTTCTGTATCGTAATAAACTTTGTCGCCTATAAATTCGGTCTTCTGGTTAAGCTCTTGATGGATGTAGATGTTTTCTTTGTTAATGTGACTATTGTCCGATTTTGTTTGCTATTCTTATCTGGTACGCTTGAAATATAGTATTTCCGAAGTATTTCATATTCCAACTCTTCGTTTTACACTATCAGTAATTGGATTGACAGTGCAGTAGACATTAGGCAGTATAAGGAAGAAATACCATGAGAGTTAGATCTATTCTGGTTACCAGTATAGTTTGAACCCAGTTAGTTGAAAATCAGAATTAGTTTAGGCTAATCCATTTGACTTTAGTTGGCTGATAAAAGCTGACGAAGTAATTTGTTCGGGAAACATTCATGTCTGATAATAATTTGTCTTGTCTTTATTTTAAGATGAGCACTTCAGTTTTAATAATTAATTGTTTGTTTTGTCTATTCAGATTTAGTGTACACAAACTCATTCACAAACACCACTAAGCATACTTTCCTAAAATACACGTTCACTGAGAAAGTAAATATAAGTGATTAATGCTGGTCAATTATAGTAGTAATCATATGGATTGTGGTGTCTTAAAGTATTTATACATCAATTCAGATAAAAATAAAGCCAGAGTATTTTCAGTCTTTCATTGTTAGTAGTTGATTGACGAAGGACTTTCGTTATCCTTACATGTTTGTGTGCGTATAGTTTACGATTACTTTTTTGAGTTGAAATGATAAGATTTTAGTAGATACAGTTAACAAAAATCCCGAATAACTCATTGATCCCTTGCATCTCCACTTTAATAATTCACTGAATTCATTATGATGTATGAATTGCGGAACAAACTAATTAAAAGGACGAATGATAGCCAATTACATGAGTATGCCTATTTAGAGAATAATGGGTTTCAGGTAAATAGATCTAATCATGATATTCACCCTGATATGAATCAACCATTCAAAGTCCTATTTCTGTTTACATATTCAAATGGATGGAGATGTTCAACGTCTTATGATTTATAGTTTCTGTTGAACGAATATCGACTGATATGTTTAATAATAGTTTAGGGTAAAAGTAAACTGAATACCAAGTAAACGAACATTTTTATTATGTAGTTAATTTACATCAAGATTCCAGTTTGCTTTCTCTGGATCTGCTTTTTTTAAAGTTATATTAAACCATGAATCTCGGCATATAAACATTTGTGTGCTTACTATTTATAGAATATTATCTAACAGTTATATTTACATTAATTACTAGGTCGTTATACAAAATATCAGTTTGAGATTGTTATAGACATATGCATGATGATATCAAGTATTGTTGTCATTGGAAAGTCAATTATGTTCTCCGAATTTAAGCCATGAAATTCTAGGGAAGAAATTAATAATAATTTATTCGGAGTAAAGTTCGAACGTGACTGTGTTAGTCGTCCAAGAACTTAAGCCGGTTTCTTGATATCGATAACTTTATGACAAACTTAATTGTTCAGTCCTCTTTGTTTTTCTTAAATTTATCAGTTTTCTAACTGGGGGACTATCTTTTAGTTTATTATGGACCCGATAAACAGTGGAAAGTAAGAAGCAACTGAAAGCTAGTTCATCCTAGTTTTCTACATTACTATAGTTTGTGATGAGGACGACATCCCAGATCAAAACAAAGAACTACTGGTTTCATGGTGAATGTGTATCTGACGATCAATCCGTCAGAAGCTAGTGGTGTAAAATTCCAATTTCACATTTTTCATGAAAAATTGGTTACTTAGATTAACAACTTTAACTATTAGATGTAGTTGGTAACATGTGGAGGTTGATTCAGTTTTGAGTAACTATTCATTACTGATGTACTTCAGCTGGTAAACCACTATAAACTAGGACAGCACAAGATGTGTTTTTTCGTTATTCGGAACGCCAACTAATGTGAATTCTCGATTAAATACTTATTGTTTTAAATGTAACGTTCTTACAATGAAACCTGAATATTCTGACTTAGATCGTTGATAGGGTCGTCAAGAAGTTTAACCCTAGAATGAAACAGTTGCCTTTCACTTGACAGTTTTTAAAGATTTTAAGCTGAAGTCAATACATAATGTGTTAAAGTTGAAATTTTTTCAAAAAAATTCTCACTATTAATATTACTTCCGATGAAATTTCATTTTTAGTCGAAAAATTCTGAGTCTGACTTTCAACAACAACCTTTCGATGCATGATTTAATCTGATGTATACGAATACAGTTGAAGTCGAAAACGGTGAAATCTTATCACTTACATCGCAACGTATATTTGTTCTTTAGTTGGTCTTAAAGGTTCTGTGTGGATATCATAGCCAATCCTAGTTGCGATACTTAGTCATAAAATGATGACTCTCATCATACAATTTGTAATAACATTTACTGAACATAGTCTTATTATTCATTTGTAACTTTTAGACATTCGATATTTTCAGAGAACTCAATAATGTTATCTTAAGCACTAAGTTTTATAATCATATTATTACCTAATTCATGTTATCTCATCGGGCGTATGCTAGTAAATATTCTTACTGAAGTAAAATTACTTTGTAGTAATTTAATTTAACCATATTTCTGATAACTAAACTGTAGTAAATATCTCGACCAAGTTTATAAATTTCTAATTCTTTCAATCAAACCAATAACTGTCTGTCATTTTTCATGCGTTAAAATCGAAATCATTTAAATTCTATTCTCTTTTCTGTTTAGTTACTAGTACTATTTTTTTGATAGCATTATAATCAATGAATATTTTCATGTAAATTCAACTGTCTATCTAGTTATCGATTCATTTGATTAATGTCTCGGTCGCGAGTGTCTAGAATTTGAACAAGAACATGTTATAATTAGTATTAATAATAATAATAATAAAGTTGAAGTCTGCTGGGAAGTTAAAAAGAAAGTTATCAACTACTGAACACCTAACAGAAAAATAAAAATCGACTCCTTTATGTATAACAATTATCCCATATTATTCTGTAATACAAACCTCTTCATAAACACTAATATTCTAAAAAAATAAGTCATTTATATAGGTAGACATAAGACTCTCAGTCCTTACTACTCGACTCACTGCCTCTGAAAACAATTTCCGTTGAATTACTTTACCACTGAAATCAACATGACATGACTATGCTCGCCATAGTCCTGACAGAAAAGTGTGATTTCAATTAATCTACTGAATTAAGTCATACTAATAGTCACAATGAGAGAAATACAACTTGACCATTAAAGTTAACATAATGTGATTACTAAGCAGTGACTAATGTAATGTTTATCTAGTTTTTTTTAAGTACTGATAGAATTCTATAGATTAAATTGTAATATGACCAGTAATTTAAGAGATTCGTCATAGTGTGCACATACAATCCATTGATAAAATACAATCATTACCAGACAAATATGAAAAAAGTTATTACACAATAATCAATTAGTGTAAGCGTTTGTCCTAATAGTCGTCGATCGTGTGCAAATAGATAGATTTCACATGAATACAAAGAAATATGTGTACATGTATAGCAACTGAAATGAGTTGTTGTCTTCTTAAGTTTCATTACCTGTTCCATCACGAATCTATAAGGAAATACATAGGGTAAATCACTGTGAAGAAAGTTCATATTATTAATGATAGTGAAAATATCAAGTACACTAATAGTTAATTTATTAAATGGCACAATTTAAGAAGCACAATTAACCTTTAAATAAGTTTTTCGTGTAGTATCAATATAATCTCTATATAAATTCCACAAACCACTGAACGTGATCTAGAAACCTTTCATACTTGTTTAACTGGATTATACATAACTACATAGTTCATATTTAAGTCATTTTGTAGTGGCTGACTTACCGTTTCATTTATTGTTTCCAATACCTTAAACAACGTTTGCTACCTTTAGCGCTTTAAATATTCTCTTGTAAGTAGCCTATTGACTTCTCCAGTAACTTAATCAAGCCAGGTGATTAATTTTCTTGAAAACGGTTTACATAAAAACGCTGATAACTTGAAAATAATGATATTTCTTTATGAATTATACAACTAGTAAATATTATAGAGAATTAATCATAAGTATAAAATCAAATTTAAAAGCGTGGAGAACACCTTCCAGAAAATCCACTATACATTTCTGGAAGGCTGTAGTTAATAATTTGCTAGGCCGTTGTTCTCAAACCCACTAAAGTATTTGGTAACTCAACAGTAAGTTGATACAGAAAAGTTTTATCACAGATTTGTTTTTATAGGGAATAAAAATGGCGATACCTTTTTCGGATAGCACAACTCAAACATGCAAATAAAGGATACTACACTGCGTCTTTTTTTCTGCTTGATAATGACAGAAAATCAAATTGTTTGCACACCACATTCACTTCTGAAGAACAAACAGTTCATAAATCACTAGATCAGTTTAGCAATCCGATGAACAACAGTTATACGATGACTGATATGAATATGTAAAATACACAGTATCATTACTGTCTGCTATCTCTGCATATAGTCGAAGTATAGACACATATTTAGAGACATATACAACCTAATGTCAACAAATCCTATTGATTATATAATCAATATACCTAAAGCGTTTAGTTATCTGGCCAAAAAAATGTATCATGTGAATTTCATCATTATGGTTTTGGAAGTTACTGAAATAGTAACTAACATGAGATTTATTTGTTTCGATATACACTGAATGGTTGAAATGATGCCTCTACTTTATGATCAAGAGATAGGAAAGATGACTTGCTACATGTCTATCATTACTGAGAAGTGCCAAAATAATTTAGTCTGTTAAGCATGTAGTTATCATGAATATTAGTAGACATCAATCGGATACCTGAAAAGAGTTATGTATTAACCAGTTGATAAATAGTTACAGTGATAGATTTTTTTAAGGAAATCTTAAAGTTACGTTTGTTATCTGTTATATCGAAAGATTCAAAAAGAGTAACTAACCTCCTGAACCGTTTTTCAGAAGATTATTTCATTTATTTTAAGTGCATAAATCGATATTTTATTTCTATTGTTGTCATGTTCCCAACACCCCAACCTCCTATTAGACTCATAAACTGTTGTCACATCACTTATTGTTCAGGTATTATAATCAATTAATCATGTACTTGTACCCTCAATCCTTAGTCATTATTGCCCCACTTTGTATAAATGTTATTCTCTCTATTGATGTGTTGTGTGGTCAGGTTTTGTGTATATATAAGGGAATATTTGAAATGCAATACGATTTTGTCTGGTTGGTCCATTCATCTTATGTTCTTCATTCCGGCTTGGTGACTGGTAGTCGCGGGGCAAACGCGTAGGTACACTGATTAATAATTATCGAGGTCATACTATATTTTCCACTACGTACTGATAACCCGACTATATCAAGATATAACACTATCTAGGAGTGATGTATCTATTAAAAGGGAAATTTTCAATTTCCCTACAGAGCGTAGTCACGGCTCAGTCAGTCTTCGTTTAATGTACTGATAGGAGTCACTTGAATATAGAAATTTCATCTTCAATAATAGATATATGAAGTCGGTAAATTTGTCTTTACTTCATACGCAGATAGACCGAAAAATATTTCTCAAGTCACTCATGTTCGGATGCTTTTCGCACAATCAAGATTTAGTGAAATTAGCAAAAGAGAATATTTTTATCTAACTGTAACATTATTGCTTACTGTATATATAGTATTTGCATAAACTGATTTTACGCATAGCATATGGGTCGAATTGAATTCAACACTTGATTGTTAGCTTTTTGTTTTATGAAGGTCACAGCATGACCTTTCATTGGGTCAGTAATTATAGATCATGACTTCGTTCACAGGGAATCGCGTGTTTTTATATTTAGTTTTAAAAAAAAGATTATGTTTATTGTAGGTATTCCGTTAGGTGAATAGAAAAGCAATTTCGAGAACGATAGTATGGAGATGTACAAGAAGAAGGAAAATGCAATGTTGTATCTAAGAGACTAGGTACAATACATTGAGAGGGATAAGGTAAATTTACTCTGTTCTTATAGTGTTTACACAATGTAGAAGAGATTCAACAGAATACTTCCTCGACTGATTTGATTTCGTGGGTCATTCTGAATATCGAAATTGCAATTGTGTATACTCGATTAAAAAAGCGGGAAAATTCACGGATAAATATTTTTGTGCTTATAATTTTCACGACATTTTTGGAAGTCAACAACCTGAATTCATCGACGAAAAGATTTCGTATGAGTTTGTTGTTACAGAGAAAGAAACTTCAAGATATTGTTAACTGTCACATGACTTGTACTCAATAAGCTACTAGAAATGAAAATAAGGAACATTACCGAAAAAAAAACATAATTTACCTGCCAAATTATGTTTCTATAACCAGTTTTTCTACACTACTGATGAAAGTGAATGAATTCAGTTATTTGTGTATGTTTACAAATTCAAATGTTCCTCTGTCGACAACTAAACAAAACGACCTGACAATCCAACAATCTGATTCATGAATAATCTTCAGAAAGTTTAAGCAATAGCTAATCACTATCTTACTTAGTGAATACAAAAAACAAAATTTACTAGTTAACATTTACTATTGTTTGTGAAGTGTTGTTTCGCTCTCAGAGAATTATGGTATACCTATTTATCAAACATGTAACAATTTGCGAATAAGATTTTTCAACTAACGTTACGGATACTAAAGCTATTAGTAAAGTTCTTTCCCTACTCTTGGTCATAATTTACCACTGGATAGTTTCTAGATAATGTCGAATTCATACAAAAATTATTTTCCTGTGTTCTGTCATCTTTGTTCTGATCTTTATTATCAGTCAATCAATCAATCAATGCCTGTTACCCCAAGTGAACATAGACTACCGACCAGCATTCCTCAACCGACTCTGTCCTGGCCTTTCCTTTCCAGCTCTTCCAAAGTGCTCTCCATTTACTTCATGTTTGTCTCGTATTCCCAAAGCAATGTATTCCTGAATCTTCCCCTTTGCCTTTGGCCTTCAGGATTCCCAGTTAGTGTTTATCTTATGTCACAGTTTGATGATTTTTTAATGAGTGTCCTATCCTCCTCCAGCGTCTTTTCCTAATTCTCTTCCTCGACTGAATATTGGTTGATTTGTTCTCTATCATAGAAGGTTGTTGTTGATGTTATCTGGCCAATGAACTCAAATTATGTTGTGTAGACAGTTGTTTATAAATACTTATATCTTTTGGATGATGCTTTTCGTAGTTCATGAAGTTTCAACTCCACTCTTATCACTGAACTCAACTTTATTACTCACATATTTTATTAGTGATTCATCCGTTTTGTTGTATATATGACATCACCATCTGTCGAAAATCGTCACACACAGCCAACTAGTTTACTGAAATATATAAATTCACTAATTATTTTTAGTACATGTTTATATTCATCACAGATTGATCTCAGTTAGATACTGATGAAATCAGTTTGCACTAGACTGCTGTTTCTTTCTAATATGGGAGTCCTCATCTATGCACACAAAAGACCTTGCCAGGACACAAACTAAGAGCTTCCTGGTCTTGAGACGAACGCATAACCATCGGCATCATTCAGGTTGCGTATTATGGTGAGTTGTCCACTTCGATGACTCTGTAAAATTCTTACAGCCGTTATTATCTAGTAATTAAAACAATAATATCCAAAGTTGCTTAGTAATAACTGTTGAAATTCTCTGTAGAAATTTATCGCTTTTGGTCTAATGGCATGGGAAAAAGATGATGACAATGATCCATTATGTTTTCTCATTTACAAAGCAATAACCTTTATGGGTTAAGCGAATATTTCTAAGATCTACTGTAAATCCTCATGAAAACCTGTGAACTCATTTCATACATTCCAGTGTCTGTCATATTCAGATAATATTTTAATGTTTATCATTAGATATAGATTTTTCGCTTATTAAACTAAGCAACTTATATCTATACCTATATGTACCTATTAAAAGTCTGTTTATTTAGTTGGTACAGACTGACGTGTAAATATTTATTATTTTGTCGGTTACTCACAAATTTGCGAGTAGTTAAACTGTACCAAATAAAATGTTTATCAAGTATAGTGAAAAACTGTGGTATGCACTGAAAAAAAGAAAGATAAAGTTTTATAATCGCGGTTGGTAATCATATAAATGACCTCATTTTAATAGGATAAAGAAGATGATCTGGACAATTTTACTAATTCATCAGCCCGTAGTCTACATCATAGTAAGGTTTTTACATAAACATAATGTTACTGACCTTAGCTCCACATATCCTGATTATTTATCTCTCTCAGAACATGTTACAATATTGACTCACAAGTGAAGGAGACTTTTAGGTTGCATTCCATGCAACGTCCACAACCAAGAAGCCAGAATATTGTATAAAATCTGTGTACGACCTCATTTTAGAATTTTGCCGGTAGGGTATGAACACAAACTAAAATTTATTCAAAGGTACGTTACCTCTTATACTTTTGGAAACAATAAAGATTAGGAATACCTAGCAAGGTGTCCAATACTTATCTCCCTCTCTTTTGGTGTATTAAAATTAACGTCATTTTCCTTTACAGGTTGCTTTACAAGGTAGCGTTTTCTACCAGCAATAACATCTAATTTATGCAAAGCTCTCCTTATGATCTATATGATTAAATATCTGCATTACAATTGTCATCTTTAAAGCCACCCTTAAAGCTAAATTTTATCAGTTAAATTTTCTTATATATGGAGTACGCTACCAGTGAACATAAGGACTTCAAACTCTCACATTTCACCAAATTGTTCGTCAAACTTCTCTCTTCTGGTTAGCTTAATAACCTATGCTCTACAACATCCAGTCTTAGTCATACACCTTCTAGGTCTTTTAAAGGTGTAGATTATTCCTAATTCAAACAGATACTAAACTCTTTTTTCTCCTCTTTCTCTTCTATATGTATTTGCAGATACACTAATACCTTTACGGGTATGCGTTACTCAGTTTTTGTGGCGTGAGTATCCTAATGACGACTGATATTACTATCAATAGAAGGATTGTTTACTTGTCTTCTACGATGGTTGTTCTTCACTTCTTAACCGCCATGCTAGATATACTACAGTCTCTGTACAATTTTATTGCTCTCTACAGTCTGAAGTTTCATATTACGTAACATTTACTTACTGTACCCACATGTATGCAAACTGTTTCATTTTCGACCATCATCCACACACCTGGACGCTTGTGTAATAACTCACTCTTGTTATAATCCATTATGTCTTTTTTGATCTCGCCTGTAAAATAGTTTGCTTCTGACAACAGGAAATATGTCATTATTATTATTACCAATATATTTCACCTGTTGAGCCACATGCTTGTGAAATCTGTGTGTACCTGTATCTTGTAGAATATATATTGTTGTTATTATTCATGTGTGTAATCCGGTTGTTTAGCTAACAGTCCAAGTATTTTATTTTTGTTACTGCTTGTAGTGATGTTACCTTTGGTGAACTTAGTCATTTTAATTCTATAGTCGCCCATGTGACTGTTTCGTTATGTACGACGACTATTGTAATCACAAACTTTACGCTTATTTGTTTATCAAATTTAACGCGTGTTTGCTGCATTGCTTAAGATTTTTTCTGATAAACCTCCTTATATGCCATTATTCTATGCTTGTTATGCCAAACTAAACACACCCGTAAAACTAGTGTGTGCTCGTTTCCAGGAATAAATTATTATTATTTAATTTCGTTGTTTCACTTGTTTATTGTAAACAATGGTGTTTTCAAATGCTTACTGGTGCTAACGCAACACAAATCTACAAGTTAAAGGAATTTAACTTATAAGAAGAGTTCATGCCGGCTAGGATTGATACAATACATACCGAAACACTGATTACACCAAATCGAATTAAAACGGGGGGACTGAATATGACAAGGACTATGCTCATGACATAACTGATGACCAACACGATTTGCTACACTTTTCTAACGATGAACCCGAATGGACCATACCGCCATCAGTTGCCTCTGGAGGGGCTAGAAGGTAGACTATCGCTCTTTCTAGAGTACATGCTTGGATTCTAATCATCCTTTAATACGAGCACGCATTTTACTAGACGTAGAAAAAACCTTAATAATGAAAACCTATTTGAATTCATCTCATCAATACGAAACCGAAGAGTAGACTACAAGAACAACTAAAGGCTCACTTAGGCAATTATAACAGCGAGGTTCACTTGGATATAGCGTGGAGAGATATACAGACAACTATGGAATCGTTAGTGACAGAAACTTGATATCAAAGGTCAAGAAAGGTCAGTGTATTTTGGAGACGTCTGTTTGGCTAAAGAATTTCCTATAAATTTATCCCTTTAGGCTGTGAACATGAAAAAGAGTGAAGACAAATTAGATATAGACTGACAAAACGTTTGCTGAACTGTCGTGAGCGGTGTGTGTCACATGTGTTCAACCACCATCTACCTTAAATAGTTATTCTGTTTGGTATTGGAGTAGAATACAAGGGATGTAGGGAGGAGTCTAAACCACAGCATAGAATCATTCTGTGAAGTCACTGACTGATGGCCTAAACTATGTTATTATTTGTTCGAACTACCTGGTTAGTGTTTGTAAGGATGCTGTAATTAGTGGTCAAAGACTATGGTGATGTGGCTCGCAATATGTCACAGGTGCATTCACTCTTTATCCACTCTTAAATCTTAAGCTTAAAATTATCTTCTCTACGAACCTATGCTTTCTCCCTGAACAATATTTCATTTGTCCACAATTCTTTCTTACTACCATTTAGGCAACTTTTATTTCTATCGATTTGGTGTTAATATTACTGTGCTGCTGGTGTGTGGCAACTTGGACATATACACATATATTCTGGGTTTTGTGTTATTCATGTTATCCAGAACTAACTTGGCCTCCTATTATTTATAATTATTTACCTTGTAGTGGCTAAGAATATTATACTATTACCCAAATATTTGTAGACAAAAAATAAAGTGCATAGTTTATATGCACATATTAACAGTTATATATATACGTATCAATCGGTACACACTGATTAGAATTCTTAAAAATTATACTAAGTTACTTGAGAGGCTGGAACGTATGTTCCAACATTTGATGACAACTACAGTGATTTCTAATGACTTATTTGAAAATAGCTCCTAGTTAGTTAATTGTAGTGTGTTATTTGATCCATGAATGTTTTCTTTTGAGTAATTTCCGTATTTTATATTCTTGTTTCAACCAGAAGTTGTTTTTACAGATCTGCCATAAATTTTTGACGAAGAACAAATTATACAACAGTCAGAATTTAAAAGAGGGGCTCGTTTACGAGTCTTATATATTCCAACATCGTTTGCAAAACTAAATCAAGCAAAGCATTGCAGCAAGTTGGGAAATGTACTAGGTTTCAGTGATCTGGAGAAGAAGGAAAAATGTATTTTAGTGAGTTATAGTTACCGCACACAACCAAACGAGATCTACTGAGTATGGAAGCAGTAAACTCAGTGAACTAATCAGTTAAGTGGGATATAACAGATGATGTGCAGTCAAGAGCCAAATAGGCTTTAGTAATATATATGTATCTATATCCATTCAGGTGTCTTGGACAACGCTCCACCGATCGATATAACCATTCAAAAACTTAAAGCATACGTGGTTAGATTTACACAAGTTCATATTTACTAATTACCAACGACACTACCGAACCTTTCTTGGTGATAGAACGGTCATGACGAAAAATCTGGAAACCTAGCAATACCAAATTGTCATCGTATAGGTCACATAGCAATAGAAATAAGCGATAGTGCCAGATCACTCAGACTTTGGAAACAATTATCAAGGTCATTGAGAATTGTTGTAGTGGTTCTACAGAATATACTTCCGATTTGGTTGAATTTGTGTTTATGATGTATGTTTGAGATAAAACTACACTTGTTGGGACAAAATATTGCAGTTTTGAGCTTGAAATAGCTTAAATATGATGCCAGAAAAATTGTGACAAGTAAGGGAAATTAAATAATCACCCAAAAGCGGCACTATAGTTTAGTTAAAGCGAATGAGAATCCATCAAATATCTATCCTTAACATCCCCAGTTTTAATTGCAATTTTATTAAAAAGTGGATCCCTCAAATTTTTACAAGATTTAAATGTAAAAATGCTACACTTTTTCGAAGTTTTCAACCTTATTTTA
This sequence comes from Schistosoma japonicum, assembly GCA_025215515.1. Classification (NCBI taxonomy): domain Eukaryota; kingdom Metazoa; phylum Platyhelminthes; class Trematoda; order Strigeidida; family Schistosomatidae; genus Schistosoma; species Schistosoma japonicum. The sequence goes on from CM046061.1 coordinate 77,985,928, forward strand.
TCATTTTTTACAGCAAATTATATCTGCCTCCTCATTAGTTAAAAGATGCTTCAGAGTCACTTGTCGTTCTTAAATTTTGCTAATAAAATTCAGTTTCATCATTTGTATTTATTAATGCACAATGTTATCTGCTAAAATGTCAAGATTTATATCTTATTTTGATTTTCATCTCGATAGGTTGTTTATTTTTTATGTAAGCGCATGAGTATTAAAACAATTTTACAACGTTATTGAACAATTAAAACCAATTTACGAGAAAGCAACTTACTATGATATGTAGAAAGTAATAGTTGTATATTTTAAGCAGGCCAATGTGAAAGAGTAACAGACAAACATAACTGTATTAAGAATATGGATATGAGGGGGTGAAAATGACTAAATTAAGTAAAATAAAGTGTTATATATATATATATATATATATATATATATATATATATATATATATATATAATAAAAACATCTGTGGAGCAGAACATATGATAAGGATTATAATAATAATAGTAATCACATACAAACTTCTGTCTGTAAATAGTAGTAAACATCTTTATGAGTGAGAACACCAGCATCATATCATTTGAAAAATGAACAGATAAGGTATATGTATGTAAAATGTGTCATGCACAAAACCGCTGATAATTACCAAGGGTTAAGTACGATAATAAATCAAATATATATGAAAGAGAGTATATGTATGGGTATGAATGCCACAAATATGCATATTACGTGTAGCAATGGCTAGTTAATGAATATAACTTACACAAAAATATAAAATAGTTATGTGATAGAACTTGCAGAAAAAGACCGAGAATAAAAAATTAACTTACATTGGTTATCAATATTTAAGGCCTATACAATATGTCAAAAATCATGCGAACATATGCGTGCATGACAGTGGAACCGAAACTATCATCACACGTACAATAAGTGCATAATCACTATTAGTAACGAGTGCATGGGACAGCGTATGTATAAATGTGTGGCTAGAACATGATAAAAATCGGAATACCCATGAAATAAGGATAGGAAATACAAGCCCTTATATTCGATATTTAATAATATACCTTCCGACATAGTTATTAAATGAAGTGTTGAGTTGATGATCTACAATATTAAGTGTAATTATCACTCATATTTTCTCGTAGAAGAAAAAGGATGTAACGGTAGTAGTGGAATAAATCATCAAGATGATCGTTATTATTTATTATTCACTCGACGAAAACATATTCGTATAGCTTGTAGATATTGGTAGTGACGATTATGATAACGGCTTTTTGTAAACTGTTGACGAATGGTCAATATGATCAAAATCCGTTGTATTTACTGATTCGGATGAAATTGATGACTGATAAGGAGAGGCGTTGTTTTCTGAGTCAATGGAAACTCAATAAAAATAATTTGTTTACATCCATGTCCGTCAACAGTGTAAAACTTGTCTACCAGTTCAAGTACTCAAAATAGACCATCGTGAGGCGATGTCAACATTTTGCAAACTAATTCAGTACATAAAAACAGATCGCTGTCAAAATATTAAGCATTTATCATGTCGCTCGTTAAGAAGGTGCGGTGGAGTAATAATAAGCTTTCTTGGTTTACAATTTGAAACGACCGGTTGGAAAAATAGGCTGTGATGATAGAACGATCGTTATCGGGATGCAGCAACTGTCTGACAACATTAAAGTAGTGCCATAAACTAGCTGTGTAGGTATACTGCCAATGTCTTCTATATTAATTTTGTCGGTAACTAGGAGAATCAAGGGTAACGTTCTGCTCTATTAATTAGCCTCCATATGTGCTATCAGCGATGTTTACATTCAGCGTTTAAGACGTGTCACTAAACCGTTCGTTAATGGATTATAAGCTTAAGCAATGATGTGATGGACATTTAAAGTCGAGTAAACTCTCGAACGAGTGCTGATTGAACTGTGAATCGTAGTCAGCTGTGACAATTGAACGAACGCCAAAATTCGATAACCACCGATCAAGAAATACTTTGGTAACATTCTCGCTTGAGATATCTCTGATGGGATACGTTACCACCCACTATGTAAAATGGCCAATAGCAATCAAACTGTGCGTTAAACTGTTAGACTGAAGCAAAGGACCAATAATCTCTATATATGCACGCTGAAATTGTTTGTTTGGGAGAAAGAAAGCAGAAGATATGATTACGTGTCCGTGAATATTACTACGATGACAAGGTATTCAGGAACGCGTCCATCAACGGATATTTGTGAGCATGTTCAGCCAGATAGAACGTGCTGATGTGAGTTTTGCTGTTACTCAAATCCCGTAATAAGACAAAGAATAAAAATGCCAGTAATTATCTAATGGGACTGTGTTCGGATAGAGGGTACTTTACTTCGGAAAAACTCGTTGTCAACAAACTTGTATTCCATTTATGTTAGGGATTTTGAAAAATACAATCGTTTAATTATTCAAGTTGTATCGATTTTCTGTAAGCTTCATCATAAACTATCATCACATTTATGTGAGTTAATGCGAATCATACTACGAGCACTTTTGACAACGTTTAATTGTATTATTATTAATTATATTTTGAATTTGATGAATGATCACTATTATCATATGAATATTTTGTATGTGTATGCATGAGTTAAATGTTGTAGATTCGTCTACCAGGCTGCCTGTGGAAGTAAACGTTTCTTGCTGACTTTGGACTTCTTCCTCTAGTTAGCTGGGGTGCTGCGGAATAGCTTAGCTTTCTGTTATTGTGTCGCTGATCTTACGTTTGTTAGCAGGTAATGAGGTGTCACCCTAATTCGCGAATCCTTAACAATTTATTAAATCTAACGTTAGTGTTAGGTTATGACATATAATTCACGTGTCAGGACACATTAGGGAAGTTTTATAATAATAATAATAGTTTATTCCCAGGTAGCATTTTGTACATGAGAGCATACCAGTTTACAGGCATGATCAGAATGATATAGATTGTTTTTTAACAGGGAATATATAGAGAGTCATTTTTATGAAAATCATGCTATATGAAGACATTAATTATTATTTATAAAGTCAACTATAACAAGGTCCAGAGTTTGCAGTGCTAAAGAATTAGAGATGTGTCATGTATTGTAGAATACTTCCAGCATGCGTTCGCGCGTTTTTCGACTATGGTGCTGTAATCGCAGAAAATGGCTGTGGGTAAGCAGAATGGATCATAGAGACTATCCAGAAACGGGAAAAGACTGAGTATTTGATATTAAGTTAAAAGAACCAATTTATGTGGGTTGGTCTAGAACGGTGAGTTATTGATGAGTTAATTTCGTTCTTAACCATCGTTTGGAGTAAGTTGCATAAAAAAGACCGATCCCATAGGAGAGCAGACCACAAACTCGCGTCGACAGTGATATAGAGGAATATATGAAATAGAAAGAATATAAACGAATTTTTAATTAGTGAGAGTAAAATAATCAGTATTAAACCAGAATTTTTTTTCATCGCTTTTTTTAGTCACTATGTAGTGTTTGTAGTTTTAGAGCCTTAATAAGCCATTGCTGGTTGAATCAACGTTAAGTGGTAAGTCTTCAACGAATTTGTATAAGTCTATAGATTCTAGGTATGTGGTGATCAGTCGTTTGAACCTTAGGATAGAGTCAGTAGTGCGAATATTTTGTGGTAGCTTATTCCAGAGTTTGTTGTAGAGTACGATAAATAACTTACAGCGTTGTTGTGCTTGGTATTTATTGATAAGTAATGTCTCGTAGTTTCGAAGATAGTATCTAGGCGTTTGGTTCGATTGGGGAGAGAAGGCTGAGAATGGTATTCCGGTGATAATTTTAGAGAAAAATATTAAGTTATGTCGTAGTCGGCGATGACTCAAGGGTTCTAAGGAGAGTGTTTTACATCTAGCCGTGTAGTTCATGTTGCTGTTAGTTCCTAGAATTCGACGTGTAAAACTTCTTTGTACGCTTTCTATACGTGTTTTGTCTATGCTATTCATGCTCGAGAAGATTAATGAGCAGTACTCGAGTGTAGGTCTTACACATATCTTAAACAAAGTAAGTTTAGCCTCCCTTGTAAAGAAGTTTTTAAGAAGGAAACCTGTTAATTTTCTAGTTTTCGAGACTATAGAGGAGGCGTGCTCTGTGAACTTCAAGTTACCTGAGTATTTGATGCCCAAGTCGGTTGTTGATTGGAGTATTTGGACTTTAGACCCATTTAGATAAAACGTGAACTGGGCTTATGGTTTCCTATGTGCATGATTCCACATTTACTATGGTTAAGTGGTAGTTGCCATTTTTGGCTCCAGGCAGTTAGTCTATCAAGGTCCTTTTGAATTAGAGTCATGTCTTCTAAAACATCCGGTGTATAGCTATATACTATCTTGAGATCATCCGCCTATAAATACGGCCGACCATGTTTTATAACTTTAATTATGTCATTTATGTAAATGATGAACAATAAAGGACCCAGTACACTTCCTTGTATTACGCCGCCAGTAATTGGTTTAGGTAATGAGAGGCTATTATTATACTTAACTGTTTGCTGTCTTCCTTCTAGGAAAGATGCAAACCATGAGTGAAGTGGGTCTTTGACCCCGTATGACTTTAGCTTAATGAGTAGCCGTTTATGCGGGACTTTGTCGAAGGCTTTACTGAAGTCGAGAAATAAAGCGGATACTAGAAATCTTTTGTCTCGATGCGTAGTTATGTCATCTAGATAGGTTAGCATGCATGTGTCACAAGACCTAGTTTTTAAGAATCCATATTGGGAGGGGGAGAGCAGTTCGTTCTTAAGTAGATAACGGAGTGATTCCACCCTTATCTCCCTTATTTCGCATGGTAGTGGCGTAATAGGTTCGTTCCCATCTATGTGGTTTTCAACGGTATGTGTTTTAGTATAGAACATTGTATAAGTTTGACATAGCTGTCAGTGACTAGTAATATCGCACAAATGGGATAAAATTGTTATCTTTCTGATGCTGTAGAACGGAACCGATTGTAGACTGTACATAAAACTAAACGTGATTCTGGATGAATGACAGAACGTATCTAGACACGTTATATGACTAAGAGTATTTGATATTCGGATAAGAGTGCAAACAAAACACATTTATGGGAATATTCTACAGTTGTGGTGGTATCAATAACCACCGAATTTGGACAGTGAGTTGTTAATACATTAAGTAAGTATGTTGTTAACCCGTGTTAGGAGACCAATTCACTGTAAGAACAGCCTACAATTGCTCTTTAGCTCTAGTGTGAGACTTTATCCTGTCTAAATCACATGAAAATTTCAGCTTGTTTTAACTTGAACAGCAATGATTAACAATCACGGGGTTTTGAAAATGTCATTTTTTAGCGTTCAGTATTATTCTATAGCAATTTTTTCGAACAAAGTACTAAAGTGTAAATTGGGACTTATACTTTTTAATTTATTCACTGACATCTTGGACAAATACTATTTACCAGGCATGAAAAATAATAATCTTACTATGAACAAATGCTGAAACCAGATACGAAAACTACCTGTTCTATGTAGGAAATTATGGATACCAGTTCAGACGTCACTTTCCGCATTTAAAAGGACGAAAATGTATCCCGAACATGCTTCAACACCATGTGCGTACCTTTGAGCGCATGGAGGGGATGGTTATATGACTTAAACAATAAATTTGTGGCGATATCCATATCCTGTCGTTGACATACAACTAACGAAATTTTGTTTCGTAGTGACCAATTATTGGTAATGGTAGTTTATTTTCTCACTCTTTGACCAGTGCCTTTACTTCCATTTTTATAATCAACCGTGCAAACATAAATATAATGATAACATAACTTATGCTCTTCTCTGTTTGACTCACAATTTTTGATTATCTCGTATGCTAAAGCTATTAATTAATATTACAAAAAACCATCCTTTCACAGAAGTCCTAGATTTACTTTTACTTTATCCCATTTTTTTAGGCTTAACTGTTTCAGAATGCTCTCAACTGTAACATAAACCTGGTCTGATATTTGTGTCGAGGCAAACAGCTAGTCTGATAATGTACAAAGCTCAAGCATAACACTAAAAGAAAACTAGATCATATACATTCTCACTTTCATAGTCCATCATGATTTCATGATTAACAATAATAAATTTTAATTACCAAAACAACTACCCTTGTCAGAAAACTCCATTTTAAGTAAAAAACGTCAAGACCTAGTAACTGGAGGGGGGAAGCGTGTGCTTGTTTAAGCATAAAATGTAAGGCACTTCTAATTTCCTGGTGTTTCCGTAGGGATTTGTTTTTGTGATTTCCATAATGGGCTTGAATATTTACTTTATTCCTACTATATAATAAATGGCCTATTTGACCTACATCAAGTTACGTGTAAGTTGCACTGCCTAATGACTCTATTATCATGGCCCACCTTAATCCTGGTGACCATAAATTATGATTAATACAATACTGATTAGAGTTTAGCTTTGATTGAAGTGATATTTGTGACATATACAAAAAAGTGTATAGAGAAAATGTAGTCTAATTTCTGCATGCCTCGTTCTATAACAGAAAAAATAATGTACCATCACCCATGCCTTACTTTTATCATTGCCTTTAAACAGCGTGAAGTTAAGTGACCATTTAAAATGGATGACGATGGGTGTGGTAGGACTGGATATTCAACTAAGTATACACTTTCATTTTATCGAGTGTAAAGTTAGTCCATTTTTACCTGCCTTACTTTGGAGTCTGATTGGATCACTCTATAATGCGTGAACGTAAGTTAAAATGATGAGTAGAATTTTAACCACTGATAAAGTTTTCCAGTTTTACTGTGTCATATTATGTGGGGTTTACCTACGATGTTAATGCCTAATAAGCAACAACGAAGGCTACCATATGTAAACATTAAATACACTATATTCCCATTCAGAAACTTTTATATTTTTATAACAATTATTCACCGAAATTCTTCTACCACCTGAATGAACTTCTTGTTAATTTTTACTTTTCACAGTAAACTACACCGAAATCTCTTAAAGTGATCCTCAAAGCTATCATGCTTATTAAAAAATAATAATGAATGCTCTAAATAACGGATTTGACACCCAAGTTATTAAAAATAAAACAGTTATGTAATATCAGTCATTTGTGCTTTTCCGTTTAGCTGCTAGTTTTTCGCTTCTATCTGTTTTTAGCAGATGCTATCACAATGCATTGAGTATGACGGTGGACATTTAAGTCAAGTAGCAAAAAGTATATATTCCGCTGAAAAGTAATACTAATATGCTGCTATGAACTATCTTCTGTACCATCTTTCAGCTGCTTGACCGTTACCGCCGCAAGGTCGTAACTCGCATCATGCTTTACAAATAATAATTTTCAAACAGTTACTACTATTGTCATGTGAACTCCAAGTGTACATAATAAAACTGCTTATATTGTACATATATATGTATGTCCATATTGTGTTTGCCCTTCTAAGTACTTCCCCTTACAATAATCATGATCTGTAAACTGGGAAGAAATCTCTACAGTTTCAGAATATATCTATGTATATATTTATTTTGACGGATACTTGTATGCCTTTAGAATCACGGGGAGTAGCCACTTATTTCATGCTGTTCACTCACTTCAGTAATAAAAGAGCTTAAAGAGTGCACGAAATGATTTATCCTCAAAAGCATTGAGTGGTATTTTTATTTCAAAGTCGTGGATTTTTACATTTCGGTGATATATGAAATTCTTTCGAATTGTAATTGAATGCCTACTGAGCACACTTTGACTGCTAAACGATAGAAACTGTAACGCATATACTCGTGCTCTATTTTTATTAGTAATAGCATTACTTTACGATTGCGTTTGGATGTTCGATAAATACCTCTTTTTGGTTTTAATGATATCAATTAAGCCAAGTAGACATCAGTTAGGAAACAATAAGCTAAAAATTTAGTATTTTTGAATGTTGTCTACCTAATCTGTAGTATTATCAAGTCAAAGCTTCAAGAAATTTAAACGAAAGGACTGTAGCGGTAGATAATCCTCGAAATAAATAGTAGCATAGGCTTTTGACATTATTGCTGATAATATTTGTTTTAACGGACACAACTAGTTAAAGGAGCTAAGTCACTACTAGGTCACAACATGAAACAACGTGTAAAACACCTTGTCCTCTAGTCAGCCAGCTTATATATTTCTATTCCATTGACTCTTTGCTTATCCTCCATCCTTCATCGCCTTCTGATTTATTCTTATTCGCACATGTAGGTTTATTCGTTAGAAGTTTCTCTGGTTATACAACGAACGTAACTTGCTCATATACCGGATGCATTTCTTTGGTGAGCACAAAAGGACCTGTGCATGATTACAAATGTCAGTTTGTTCCTGTTAGTAGATTTTAACAGAGTATTTTTGGTGTAATCATTTTTCTCTCACACTTGTCGCTGTACTTATGTACTTGCATACATTGGTAATTTAATGATGACTGGTAAGACTTCTTAGATCATGAAGATTAAAACCCCCACACCTCTAAACTTTCAGCTCATTCCCTTTTGGGCAGAACACGCAGAAGCTTGGTTCTAATACGCAGAAGCCGAGTTTCGAAACCAGGACGTGATAGATCCACGTGTTTAATTTATTGCCGTCGTAAGACCACTTCAGTGTGAATTGAACAGGAACGTCACCCCTCCTTTTTTCAGCCCCGACTGCCTAGAACCTTATGACCAGCTCAAAAGATCAATGAACGAACGCGGAGGCTTGTCCGAAAAACATCTTGACCAGTTGTTTCACACCACTGAGCTCAGTAGCAGTTCAGCGACTGAAATGTTATCGTATATAAGGAAGGTGATTGGTCATCTCACTTTCGACGAAGGTTTCTTTCATCAACTCGTCCTATTGAAACTGCCACAATAAGTGCGAGCAGTCCTAGTAACATTTCATAACAACCCAGAAGATGAACTAGTTTCATCTGCTGATTGAATTCTAAAGATCAGCAAAACTTGTCACAATGAGGTATATTCCGTTACAGACAAACCTCATGAGACCAGAACCGAAGTGACAAAACTGTGCAATACGCCTTCTCATTTCCTCGATGTACAGGAAAGACAAAGAACAAGCAATTTTCAACAACGTAGTTCTTCACGGAGATGATCCTCATCTTGAACTCGATGAATGGAAAACTCACGATGGTGTTGGTACCACAACACCTTTAGCAAAGCCTCAAGGAAATGTAGAGATCCATATAGTTTCCTTAGTCACAAACTCACTGTTGACGCATCTAGAACTTATCCAGCCGGTACGCGTTAATGGCGACCGTAGCCGGTGGAATAAGCCTTCTGTTATTCATCACTGATGTGATAACAAAGGTTCCCTACCTTGTTGATACTTGCGCAGGAGTCAGCGTTTTACTTACAACTTCATCCGATAGCCAACATGAAGCTGTATTCGATCTACGTGCAGCTGACAGGGAAAGAAATAACCACATATGGTAAAAGATATATCTACTTTAACGTAGGTCTACAAAAACCTAAACACTGGATTTTTACCATCGCCGATGTGAAGCTACTAATCATAGGCATAGTTTACTACGCCATCCCAACTTGTTCCAAAAAGCATGGAATGCTCTTACAAGATGAGAACCTCATGGACCTAGGATCATCAAATGATCCTTCAAGACGAAGAAGGAAGGGATTGCAATGAATATCATCCAGTGCTATGCACCCACAAACGACAACCACGAAGACGATAAAGACCAGTTCTATGCGAAGCTGAAGTAGATTGACGACAAACGCTCTGCCAAGCACCTGGCCCATTCTAGTGAGAGGCCTAAACACCAAGGTTGGAATGGACAACACCGGATATGAAGACATCATAGGACGACATAAATTGGGAGAAAGGAACAAAAACGGTTAGAAGCTCGCAAAACTATGTGTCTTCAACAAAATGATTTTAGGTGGCACCATAGTCTCCCACGAACGTATACACAAAACTATATGGGTTTCACCAGACCACATTACGGAAAATCAAATGGACCACATCTGCATCAACAAGGAGTTTAGAAGGACCATGAAAGACGTAAGAGCAAGGAGAAGAGCTGATACAGCTTCAGATCACCATCTGATAGTGACTAAAATGAAACTGAAGCTGAAGAAGCACTGGACAACTGGTACAGCAGTATTATAAAAGTTCAACATGGCCCTTCTCCGGGATACTAATTAACGCAACGAATTCAAAATAACTCTCAACAATACGTTCTAAGCATTTCACAATCTATTAGAAGATGGAACTACTATGAAGGACAAATGGAGAAAGATTAAAAAAACAATAACTTCAACATGTCAGGAGATTTCGGTCCGCAAGTACCACCACTATAAATAATGAATTTCTGTTGGTACTGTAGATAAGATTGAAGAAAGGAGGAGCAGAAAGACACCGATTAATAACGGCCGGACAAGAACAGGGAAAGCCAAAGAACAGGCCAAATACACAGAAGTCAATAAGCAAGTGAAGAGAAGCATCAGGTTGGGTAAACGGAAATATGTGAAGGGCCCTGGCAATGATGGCGGAAAAGGCTATATGTGAAGAAAACTTGAGGGATCTATACAATACAAGGAAGAAGCCAACTGGATAATTCAGTAAGCCAGAACTGCAAATCAAGAACAAGACTGGCAAACTAATCACTGAAGTGAATAATCAACACAACAGGTGGGTAGAACTCTTCGAAGAGCTGTTGAATAGACTAGCCTCATTGAACTCATCAGTCATTGAAGCAGCGGCCATTGATCCCCCCCAATTAACACCAACCCACCAACAGTCGAATAAATCAAAATGGCTATCCGACTGTCAAATTAAGAGTAGCAAGTCAGTAGGGCCAGACAACATACCAGCTGAGGCACTAAAAACAGATATAGAAGCAACTGCAGTGATACTCCACATTCTCTTCAGAAGGACTTAGGAGGAGGAACAAGTGCCAACAGACTGGAAAGAAGGATACCTCATCAAGATACCAAAGAAAGGAGATCTTAGAAATTGCGAAAACTACAGAGACTTCACTCTTTTTTCGATACCAGAAATAGTCCTAAACAGAGTGTTATTGAACCGAATGACAGATTCAGTCGATGCCCAACCTCAAGATCATCAGGCCGGATTCCGTAAAGACCGATCGTTTACCGACCAAATTGCTACTCTACGCTTCATTGTTGAACAATCAGTCGAATGGGATTCATCACTTTACATCAACTTCATCGACTACGAAAAAGCACTCGACAGCGTGCATAGGAGAATATTATTATACTTTCTATGACATTATGGCGTACCCGAGGAGAAAGTCGACATCATACGGAATTCTTACGACAGACTACATAGTAAAATCGTGCATAGAGGCCAGTTTACAGATTCATTCGAAGTGGAGACAGGTGTCAGAATAGGCTGCTTACCCTCGCCCTCCCCCTTCCTGCTGGTGTCTGACTAGATCATGAAGGAAAGCTCAGGACAGAGTCAGTTGGAGAATGTTGGTCGGTAGCCTATGCTCCACGTGGGGTAATAGGCATTGATTGATTAATTGACTGGTTAGCAATACCAAGCTATACGATCATGTAACCATTGATTGTTAAGTATCCAGATCTGAATAGGGCGACGACGAAGTTATCATGATTTACAGCAACGTTACGCATCACATCACGACTACAGGTCAAACTGTATTCTTGAAAGCACGCCGACTTGTACCCGAAAAATTGTGGATTGCGAAAAATTAATTCGATCATATGATTGACCTGGGAATAATCTTTTCAACTAGTACCCCATGGTCATCTCCATTACATACGGTCCCGAAAACAGACAGCAACGACTGGCGTTCCACCGGTGATTACCTACGCCTTAACTCCTACTTTACACCGGGTCCTCAACTGTTATCACACATCCACGATTTAAAGGCCACGTTGAAGGAAATATCAGAAATTTTAAACATCGACTTGGTAAAGGTATACAATCAGAAACCGATGGCCAAAAATGACATACTCAAAACGGCCTTCAAAAATTTCTCTGACTGCTTTTTAGTTTGAGAAAGGCAAAACAAACATTTCAGCGTTTCATCAATGACATGCTCTGTGGGATTGACTATTTCCATGCATAGGTCGATGATTGGAAGCTTGATTGCAATTCCAGATTAGAAAACACATATGAAATATCTGGACATAACTTTTAAACACTACGACAGTATGGAATTACCATAAATAAACAGAAATGTCAAATTGGAACAACCCCGTTGGACTTCCTGGGGGCATACTATTGATGCCGATGGCATAAAACACATGGTGGCAGCTATTCTGGGGTATCCGGAACCAACTACCATTGAGCAGTTGTTGGCTTTCAATGGACTGGTAAGTTTTTACAGTCGATTTATATCCAATTGTGTATCTATCATGAAACCTCTAACGGATCAGCTTCGTGGAAATAAAAAGATGATCACAATTGATGCAAAATCAAAAAAGCCTTTACTGCGATCAAAGAAGCAATAGCCAATACAGCTGTTCTGGCACACTACAATACTGAAGCTCCTATCAGCAATGCAACCGACGCTTCTGACTCAGCCATCGGCGCAGTTCTGAAACAATGAATTGGCCAAGCTTGGCAACCTTTAGCATTCTTCTCAAGACGATTGAACGACAATGAAGCGAGATACAACACATTTTAACGTGAATTACTAGCCATTTACTGTGCTTTACAATATTTTCAGCATTCCATAGAAATCCGAAAATTTACAATATTCACCGATCATAATCCACTGATGTTTTTCATGAAGTCATCTTCAAATAAGTACTCTCCATGAAAGTCGCGTCATCTTGATTATATTTCTCAATTCTCTACTGATATACGACATATATCTGGAGCTAACAATTTAGTTGCCGACGGCCTAACATAAATACATTCCTTGAATCGTATTCCAGGAATCGACCTTGTTGAACTAGCTGAATTTCAATATGAAGACAACGATCCCCATCACGAGTTAGTCACAACAACGCTCAAACTCCACACTAAAACTATTGGAAAAGGTAAGAACACTTTAATCTGTGATTCTTCTACAGATATAACCCGTCCAATCGTCGCCAGGAGTTATCGACGAATAATTCTAGACACATTGCACAACCTCTCTCATTTTGGAGTTCGTGATACGACTAAACTGATTACTCAGAGATTCTGCTGGTTGAAGATCCATAAAGATATCAAAGAATGGGCACGCGACTGTGTGGCGTACCAAAAGAACAAGGTAATTCAACATAACAAATGCCTTCTTGACACTTTTCCAACCCCTGACCCTCCAATCGACCACGTCCACCTTGATTTGGTAGGACCTTTACCATAATCGAAGGGATTCTCTTATCTTCTGACATGTGTGAAACGATTCACACGCTGGCCAGAAGCGGTTCCACCGAAAGATATCACTATTGAAACGATTGCTCGCACTGTCATCAAACGATGGGTAGCCAACTTTGGTTATCCATCTACAATAACGACACGCCGTGGACGGCAGTTTGAATCTGGATTATTCTGCGCTCTGATCAAACTCCTTGGAACTACGTGTTTCAGAATAATCGCCAACCACCCAAAATTTAACGGTTTGCCTAAAAACGATTCCTATTGACAACTAAAAGCATCACTTTATCTACAAACATACCTCAGTGGATCGACGCTTTATCACTATCATTACTCGAACTTCGCAGTACTGTGAAAGCAGATCTTGAGTGCAGTGTTGCCGAATGGGTCTACGTAACGACTCTTTGACTATCAGGCTTGTTCGTGGAAACCGCTTCCACCTCGGCAAACCTGGATCTGAATTCTTGCGTGAACCGACTTACAAATGCCGTGCTTTCAGTTAGGCCAGTTCAAACTCAACAACAATTGACAGACACTTTTATGCAACCTGCCTTAAAATATAGTACACATGTTTCGGTGCGTCGTGATGTTTCACGCCTACCTCTCGACGCAACTTACCAAGAGCCACGAAAGATCTTGAGACGAGAATCAAAGTACTATATCATCTTAAAGAATGGCTACGAGGAGAACGTTAGCATGATAGCCTCAAAGCACCTACCTAGAAGGTTTACCTTCTACTGTCGAATTTACAACAGTGCCCTCAAAACTCGACATGACTGAAGTCACCACACCTCGGGCAACGACCCGACAAGCAAGAAGAAACTTCAACTAGCTCCATAACGCCAAGAGCTACACGTTCTGGTGAAAGTGCACGATATAGACAACGCTTGAACGAATATTATGTCTATTAATTTTCTCCTAATTTCCCAGTCTCCTAAGCATTGTCAACATTTTTTAAAAATAAAGGTTGAATAAAATTATTTTTTTTCCACTTCATTGTATGCACTTCACACATTTTCTCATGCTTAAAAAATATTAAAAGACTTTTTTTTTCATATAGCTGTTTTCACTATTTTACACGTTTTTGTAGCCTTATTGAGCTGTCGAATTCCTTTTTTATATGTGAAATACACATATTAAAATATTCTTGTTTTGGGTTTTCAGGCCATCTGGAAACGAACAGAAAAACGCTGGAGAAAAAGAATCTATTTTGAAAAAAATGTTTTGTGCAACGATACCTTAGCATAGGCACTGACATACAGAAGATGCACAATATCGCAAGCTATCAGAGAAATGTTTATCAATGTCTAATGCATCAAGTTTTGTCCTTTGACTGTTGCGTCTTAGGGTCCTCACGAACCCATTTGGGAGAGGGAGTGAGCTGTAGCGGTAAATAATCCGCGAAATAAATAGTTGCGTAGGCTTTTGACAATTAATGCTAGCCATGTTTGTTTTAACGGACACGACTAGTCGAAGGTGCTCGGTCACACATCACCATTAGATCACAACACGAAACTACGTGGTAGGCACCTCGCTCACTAGTTAGCCATTAATGCTTTTACTCACGATTAAATATAACATCTCCTCCATGCTTCATTGCCTTCTAATTTGTTTTTATCCGTGCGAGTGAGTCAAATAGTTAGAAGTTTCTCTTGCCATACGGTAAACGTAACTCGCTCATATACTGGGTGCACCTAAAGCCTCAAAGATTGAGAAAAACTTTCTGTATGGTTATCTTGGAATTAGTCAATATGGAACCATCCATATGTATGGTAGAAAGGTCTTAAAAATTAGTAACTCGCTACAGAAACATGCGCAGTCCAAAGAACAAATGAAGGCGTTTTGATGTCTCGGATCCTGCAAATCTGGATATTGTTACAGTTTTAGAAACATCTCTGACATAGGAGTCCACTGAAGCGTTCCGCTACACCACTTTTAAACTTACCTTTCCTATTGAACTGACAGGCTCAGCTGTAATGATGGGGTTATTTAATTTGTTAAACGATTTATGCACAGTTAAAATTTTAACATTAAGGGATTTAAAATAGAAAGATATCGGCTGAAAACAAGGCACAATAAATCGATTTTATTTTAGCAATTTAGAGTCGGTTTGACACTATTTTTTTATATTAGAATGGCTGTTACTGATAATTAAAAATCGCCACTGGGACAGGTAGTGCCAGATTTGTTAAAACAAACTGATGTTGAGATTATAGTGTGCTTACTTTATTTACACTAACTTCAGCTTTGGAATAATCCGCGCATTTAAATTGTCTAGAAATGGAAAGGTTTGCGGGTACTCGTAAAGCACTTGAAGATTCGTTGCGACAGAAGAACTGGTTCACAGATTTGTTGGAGAAAGCAGAAAAGAAATCTGGTGTCGACAGACTTTATATTGTTGCTGGTAATAACTGTGCTGATAATTGCGATTTGTTTATAGGAAGTGTTTTGGTGATATTTCTTTACCTCATTTTTGGTTATGGAACCAGCTTCTTAGCTAACCTTATTGGATTTATTTATCCGGCATATAGATCGTAACTTCATGCCTTTTTCTCAAAAATCGTTTTTAGTATCAAAGCTTTAGAGACTGTCGACAAAGGCGATGATACAAAATGGCTTACATATTGGGTAGTGTTTGCAACACTGAGTGTTATAGAATCATTAACCGACATATTCTTCTACTGGATACCACTGTATTCGTTACTAAAGGTTTGTTTTTATTAGTGGCTTACTTCTCTTAGTGTCTATTTTTCCTGTTCATGATGATTCCAACATCACCTAATGGAGCGGTTCTAATCTACGAGAAAGTAATCAGACCTCACTTTTTGGCTCACGAAAAGAATATTGATAAATTTGTAGCGAAGCTGCAGATCTAGCTGGTGATTTCGGAAATGCTGGTAAGTGATATTTAAGTACGCTTTAAAGCCATGAACTACCATTTATTTCATAAGGATGTTGTATATTTGTGACTAACTGAATACAAGTTATCCTTTTTTCATTAGCATAAAATTGCGTAAAACGGTATCAGTGAGATAAAAAACTAGACTTGACAAGCTTCCACCTAAAGATTACCTAGTTTTTCGTGCAATAAATTTAGTTAACGAGATTAAGCAGTTGTCCAAGTGTAAGAAACCTAATGTGAACAGCCACACAAATGTTATGCACATAGAGTTTATTCACACGATTGATTATTCACTATGGCTAACCTCCTGGAGAACTCAACTGAGAATACCAAATTAACAGGGTAGCTGTTACAGTAAGTGAAGGTAGTCTGTATTTGCAACATCTAAAGCTTATAGTGTTCAGACAGTTGCGAATAACCTAAAACTCAGCATATATGCGCACATATCAAGTTTATCATACCACAGCATGATGAGATCAAATCCACAATGTCATTCATCATCAACGTAAAATCGGGAAAATACGCCCCTAGATTCAAGTTGTCATCCCTCATTAGCACTACGAGACAGCAGAGGTAACATAATAACGTAACACAAGAGGGAAGAGTAAAGTGAAGGTGTGCAGAAATTAATAATAGGATTCAAGGCTTAGATGAATTTAGAGAGTAAATACACTGGTACCACTGTGATCGATTCTGAGCCATGTCTCCAGCCATTTATTGCGACTATCACGTGGACCCCAATCACGTAATCTGCATCTACCGACATGGCTTAGACCAGCAGTCAAAGACTTCATGAATTGGTGTAATGTCTTGGTTTGGACGCTCCTACCCTTCTTCCATCCTACTTCAACCCTAGCCAACATCGCGCGACGAGGCAGGTGGTAGTCTGGCATGCGCAACACCTGTCCTAGGCACCTCAGTTGATTAAAGTTAATGACCTCTTCGACTGATTTACCATATTTCCAAAGGAGGTTTTGTCTATCCTCCATATTACTTATTCTACTGTTCTATAATATACGTGAGATGCTACGAAGATTTCTATGGTCAAACACCTTAAGATGACGCATATCTTGTGTTTTCATAGCCCATGTTTTGCGACCATATGTTTGGACGGTCTCTACTGCTGTGCAGTACACCCAGCCTTACGTTGAGAGATGGATATCTCGCCTGCGTAAATTGGTAAATGCTAATCGCACTTTCTGAATCCGTGCTGAGATTTCGTCACACCGACCCACCAGGGGTGATGAAACTTACGAGATAAGTGAAGCGATCAATGCATTCAATTACTTAACTCCCTATAACTAATCTAGGGGAGGAGTCAAACCAGTCCTGGAATAACATTTTACATTTCGAAGGGGAGAAGCGCATTTCGAATATGTTTGCATTGTTATCTAAGTTGCTCTGAAGACTGCATAGTGTCAGCGTCTTCACCAAATAGGGCTATATCGTCTGCGTATTCTAAGTCGACGAGAGGATTTCCTTGAAGAAGATTAATTTCTGAGGCAGTTAAAAGAAGTAAGTGAGACTTATGAGAGTATATCTATGACGAAATTAAATAGATATGGGGATAAGGGGCAACCTTGACGAACCTCGCTTGAGGATGAAATTTCTAGTGACAATTTACCATACGCTCTGACTCGACCAGTGGTGACTGAGTAGAGAGCCTTTATAAGGTTTATGTACTTTTGAGGCACACCTTATAATGACAAACATTGCCACAAGACTTCAAGGTCTACCGAGTCGAAAGCTGTTTTCAAGCCAAGGAATACAAATATAGTCGGACGTTGGTACATATGTCTATATTGGAGCATTTAGAGCAGGGTGAATACTTAATCAATGCAGCCACGTCTAGGTCTGAAACCAGCCTGGTTTTCCCGAGTCTATTGTTCTCCAGTTTCGGATAAACGCCGAATGATTACAGAAGATAATATTGTAGATACTATACTAGGCAAGCTGGTTACTCTGTGGTTATCACAAGTGGATTTCTGTCCCTTTTCGTAAATTGGAACTATCAGTGAGCAAGACCAGTGAGATAGGATGATATTCTGTTCCCAGACGTCGGTTAATATAATAGTCAAGCTGCAGCCAATACTGGACCACCATCCTTAAAGATGTCGGTAGACAACCTATCAGGCCCTGCTGCTTTCCCTCGCTTCAAATTACTTATAGCCTTTTCAATCTCACTGAGATTTGGGGGACCTGTGTCAGTTTTCCATTCAGCTAGCTTGTGAGTAATAAGTAAGCTAAGAGTATCTGGAGGCCAGTTGAACTGTTTCTGGAAGTGTTCGACCCATAGTTCTGATCTTCTAGACTGACAGTGAATCATAGACTCATATTTTTGCGAGATAATTTCACTAACCGCCGATTTCTTAATACCGGTGTCCTTGATAAGTTGGAATAGCTGTCTACTATTGCCCACCACTGTTCATGATCCTTATGCGGACGCTTTGTCAGTCTACGTTTCAATTGTCGTCGTTCTTCATCATTCTCCGGGCTTGCTGGAATGAGTTTTCGAGCCCCCATCAGTTTACTAGAAGTTCCAAAGATCCAATCGTTTTTTATTACCTCTGAATTGAAGTTAGATACAGAAAACGCTGCTACGTTTACACCTGCTTTAAAATCGTTTCAAGCTGTTTCGGAGGTTAATCTCTTGATTGTGGGCAACTAAATGCTTATCCAAGCCATTTCTAAATGCAATCTTGACATTTTTAGTCTTGAATTGATATCTAAGGGGTTTGTCTGATGTAACCTTTCTGCGACTAGCAGAGATACGTGCTCTTATTGGGGCATGGTCAGAATCTAAACACATGCCCGAGAAAGAGCGGCAGTTCTCTATACAGCTTCTCCAACGATAGCTGATGCTGATGTAGTCGATTTCCATCCATCGTTGTGTAGATTATGGTCACCAGGTTAAACAATGTCTCTGTTTATGCTTAAAGTTTGTGCTAGCTAAAATTAAACGTTGGTCTGAACATAATTATATCAGACGATCTCCGTTATCCGTTCGTTGGTCTGGGATGCCAAGTGACCCACCTAAGTGTTTTTCAGCCTGATTTAGCCTACTGACTTGGACATTAAAATCCGCTGCTATAAATACTACATCTAAGCGCTTAGCTTTTTGAAGGAGGCTAGAGAACTTCATATAGAACTCGTCTTTCACTCCATCTGTACTGCAGTCAGTGGGGGCATAAGCAGAGACGACAGGTAGGCATCGGCGTGTGTCCCTATCTTTCTGATTTCGTACTGTACCGTTTAGACGGACAGCACATAATCGCTTCTTTACAGAAATCCATTCGAGAAGTGCCTGTTCTGCTTTTAAGCTTAGTACTATGCCAACACTAGCCAGATAAACGAAGAGTGGATTGTGCTGTTCCGCCGCATTGATTAAGTGAGGTCAAACGGATGACCATGCTGCGTTCCTGTATGCATAGCAACCTTGGGATCCAAAATCCGATCCGAACAACACCTTACTCGACTCCACATTGGTTCAATACTGTTTTTTTGAACTTTTGTTGATGGATCATCGAAGTATTTCTTGTGCACTATGACCTTGTGTACGTAGCCCATATTTAAATAATTCATAAGGTTTCCAACTGTCACTATGTACTATTGTTCCCAATAAGATGTATTTTTCTACTAGTCTATGCAGGGTGATTAATACAAGAATCTGCTTCAATTCTAATTTAGAATGAGTAAAAAGGAATCCGACCTGATGAACTTCTTCCACTAACATTCAGTGCATCAAAAGCAATATTAATCTCGAGTTACTTTGGTTTTTAAAAGACTGTCATTTCCGTTCCACATTCACAATTTAATACTTTTCTTAGCAATCCCATAATATGCCGACGTATTACAAGCTTGTTATCAACATGATGTCTTCAGGTGTTCTCCGTAACTTTGAAACGTTTCGATCGTTTATTGGTTCGACTGTAAAAGTCATGTCCACTGTTTAGACCAACAATCAGTGACTTCATGAACCGGTGCTCTGTTACGGTCTGGCTGCCCTTAGCCTTTCCCCATTCTACTCCTACGCCAGCCAACATCGTGCGACGAGGCAGTCTAAAAAAATAAACCGATAGATGAAAAACTTTCAGGAACAGTTCAAATGGCCTCGTCCTACTCTTTACCAACTATCCCCAAACTATCCGAATTTTAAATTTTTACAAGTTTCCTCCCAACTGTTAATGAAGCTAAAAAGGCTATAGGTAATTTGAAGCATGGTAAAGCAGCATAATCCGTTGGATTGATTTCAGATATCTTTAAGGATGGTTGTCTAGTTTTAGTAAGTAGGTTGGCTGATGTATTAGCTAAAGTCATGGCCATTGATGTAATCCAACCTGATTAGTCTTAATTGACAATCGTTTACAAGAAAGGATAGGGATCTTGTGGCAACCACCAATAAATCAGTTTGATTAAAATTATATCCAAGATAATATCCTCTGTATTCATCCGACGTTTACCTGAAGCTGGCAAACAGCAAACTCTGGGAAAACCAGGCTGGTTTCGGACCTAGGCAAAAATACATCGACCAGATGTTTACTTCTTGTTGCATCTCAAATAAGACCATACCTACAATTGTCCAACACTGGTGGTTTTCCTTGACTTTAAGGCCATTAAAAATAAAGGATATTCGTAGGCTCCTAGTATTTGATCATAGGTGTCTCCGAAACATTGTTCGTGTTTGCTGGGACCACCGAGTAAGCAGTGCGTGGGTTAGGAATAGAGTACTAGGTAAATACGGTAAGTCTATTGATTAAGTAGTGAATCTTCACCGGCTGAGGTGGTTAGGACATGTGTTACGTATGCCTGACCACCGTTTACCTCGATGAGCGATGTTGTCTGTTGTGGGAGTAGGCTGGAAGAAAGCTAGGAGTAGCCTAACGAAAACATAGCACCAATCCGTGAAGTCACTGACAATTGGGTTGAGCCATGTTAATAGATCCAGACTACCTGGTTGGGGCCCACGCGATGATCGTAACAAATGGTTAGAGACTTTAGGTGATATGGCTTAAAATCGTTGACAGGGGCGCAGGTGCATCCACTCTTTGTGTTACTCCGAATTCAAGTTTTTGAGCTTCTCATGATTTTCCCTTTACTGAATCACTTTTTATTTCAAATCTCATCTCTGATCTCTATGCCTTCCCATTAGTACTTACTCTGTTACTACCTCCCCTACTGTGGGATTCGGTCCGACATTTTAATCTCTATCTCCTTATTGAGACATGGCAATCTGAACTGATGTACGCATGTACTAAGTTCTATGTTGTAACTGACTGACTGACTAGATCGTGCGGTTCTATGATGGTGTTTGTCACTAAAAGTACACAAACCTCATGAAAACTACTCGAACACCACTGGTTGGAGCTTATAGCAGGTTGCTATGAGAGTTGTCAGTTCCAAGTGGTGTTCGTCAGAGCTATCTCTTTTCCCTCATTTTGTTTAATCCCATCATATATCCTCTCTTAAAAGTCACACTTCCGTAAGCTTATATGTCAAATTGGAGGATGCTGACGATAAAGTCATATTCAGTTAAAACACTGACAGTATGCGTCCTGAACACTGATTAACATTGCCAACATATTTGGTGTACTTTTCTCTCCCTCCGCAAAATGTAACTTCGGAATTAATTTGCATAGGTCATAGGGAATAAAGTAGTTAAGTGAGTTGGCTGCTTCATCTATCTTAGAAGCTTCATCGCTAGATCTGGTGTGTCACTGTCCGACTAAATCCCAGCCCAACCTTCACCGACTTACCCCACTTGTGGCGAAGACGAAATAACCGTCTCTCATCGAAAGATTGGGTGAACTGCGTAGCAGTCCTTTATTTTTTTAGCCTACTAATGCGAAACGGGAACTATGATAATAAATGTGCGTAAACCCTAGGTCTTTGCTCATAGAAGTCTTCGAAGTGTCGCTTATGTATTGTGGGATTACCAGGTAAGCAATACTCATCTTAGACATAGTATTAGGTAAAAATGTCGAATCAGTCGAGTAGATCGTTAATCTTCATCAACTAAAATGATTAGGACATGGGTGGGGGGAGGGAATTCGATCGCCGCATGCCTCGTCGCACCATGCTGGTCAGGATCAGTCATAATGGCTCAAGTGTATTCACTTTGTGTTTTAAATCATAAGTCCCACTATTCTCAAATAGGTCGGTTTAATTTCTTCCTGTAGAATGATATTGTGGATTTAATCTCATGCTAATGTGGTATGACAAATTTGACATTTGCACATATATGCCAGATTCTATGTTGTTAATGACTGGCTGATGTGTGTTATGCCCCTCCATAACTTTGATTTCCTAACATTCGTAGCCTGGTTTAATATTTTGATTTGCCACGCTTTGTGCGCCTTGTTTTCATTTTAATTATGTTTCTTAATAAATGTATTCATGAAGTGCTGTTAAGAGGACTAGTCTGTATTAGTTGTGACCATTTTTCTAGTTTGGTTTTTTACTCTACATATGAGATTCAATAACATTTGATTTTCTATTTATGCATATAATTTTTGACACATCACTTAGCTGTCGCTATACATTTCATGCGTTTATCAGAATACTGTATCTAAGACCTTAGTTTTCAAAATTATTTTGATAACTTAAGGCATTAGTGTGACAAGGTTTTCTGTGAAACAAACTTTTACTGACATTTGTCGATTATCTGATCCATTTATCAGTATTGATGAACATATGAGCATTCGTGGATTCAGTTAATACTTGTATTTACATATATTCACAATGAATTATATATTTCTCAAACATCTGAACTGTTTGTCTTAATATGAAATGTTCATGATCTGAAAAGGCCTGTTGTAAACGAATTCTAAGAGAATGTAACATAACTGTACAATCACTCTTTCTATTTGATGGCACCAGCTGTTGATGCTGAGTGTATGTACTTCATATGTTCAATAGTCGTGGTAGGTCTGTAATTTTTAACCTGAATCATGTGCAACGGGGGGCTATTTAAATTGATATTTTTAGCAACTGAGGTGAAATAAATAAAAATTGGCGATTACAATGCACACTGTCTTCTACATATATTTATGTTAACTGTAAATGTCTGGTTATCGCATTCCTGTTACCGTTGTCTGTTTATACTCTTTTTCCTGCTAACACAAATATCTTATTTTTGCTTACGAACATGATGGTTTGTGCTTTTGAATTTCAGCAAGAAAGAAAGCTACTGACGTTATTTCACAAGATTTAGTTGGTAAAAGAGACTGATGCAATTGACTAGTTCCATCTAAATGTAAACCGCAGATCGTGCATTGAAATCTGGCAAATAGTATAAAGAAATTTCCTAATGTCTTCTATGTCTTCTTGCGTATTCTAATTTATTTGTGCGATTGTGTTTGCCATTGAAAATTTCTATATTGTCCTCTTGTTTTCATTCCGTGTTAAGTACATATTGCGCGCAAACTATTCTCCATAATTTTTTCAGTTTATCAGTGGTGTATATTTTGATCATGTATTATTCGTGAAGATATCACAAAGTTACTCGTAGATGTACTTTGCAAGCACTTCTCCATATTACATAAAAATGCATTGTGACTTACACGTTTTTCTTTTCTTAATCATTTGACAAAATGTATCGCCCTAATATAGTATACTTTTTCGCTCCTTGTCATTTTTACTTGTGCATATATATAGTTGAATTTTTTTTTCAGGTGCATTCATTGTCTTAATTTTACAAACCTTCCATTTTACAGAGAATAGAATGCAAAACGATTCGTAATTTCACTTGTTTTGCATAATCGTAGTTGTGTTCCCCATAATATTCTATCTGCTATTAGATGCTAACTGATGGAGTACTCTCAAATTTGTGGAGACGAACCTATTTAATTGTCCATCACAAATTTTTACATATTACATCCTTTGACTAATTATATAGAGTTGCTTCTGTTTGTGCTAAGATCGTTCGTGGGATCCATTGTTTACGAACTGAGTCTAAATGAATTGTTGAATGCATGTATATATAAACTACATAGAACCTGACATATGCGCTTATGTCCAAGTGGCCACACTTCAACAGCACAGCGAGATTAACGCTAAATCAGTAGAAATAGTAGTTATTAAGTGATCGTAAGAAAGGAGTGTGGACACAGAATATTGTCTAGGGAGAAAATGTCGGCTCGTAGAAAAGATATGAAATAATTTTAAACTTACGATTTAAGAGTGAACAGAGAGGGAATCCACCTGTGCAACCATGACAGATTTTGAGCCATATCTTTAACGACTGGTAATGACATTCACGCCTACCTTAACCTAGTAGCCTGCATCAACCAACACAGCTCATATTAAAAATAATGGAGTGTTTCGTTTTCTCTACCTTTCTTCCATCTTATTCCAAAAACAGCATAGCGTGTCCAGGTATAAACTAGTTAGACATTCTATTAATTCATTTTCCAATCGAGTCATTCGAAAATCCACAACCTTATCAATTGACTTATAATCTCTTTCTATTATAGTGAGTCTAGTCTCGTTAGTACTTGCACGGGGGTCCCAATAAACACCGTCGATGTTTCTAAGGCATGATCAAATACCAATAGTTCAGTTGTGCCGCCTACTTTTACTGGCCACAGTCCCTATCTATACGGTAAAACAGAATAAACTACTGCATAGTTTACTCCCATTAATTAATAGACGGCTATCTTGTGTGCACCACAGTTGACGTAATTTGGCAAAAGCTGTGCGAGCATTTTGAACTGGTGACAAGATTTCGTCAGACCACAACCCATCAGGTCTGTACTGTGTAAATAATCCATTTTTTCCACGTCCTCGCCGCGCAATACTATGTCATCTGAGTATTACAAGTCATCAAGTAAACCTTCTAGTGGGAGATTAATTACTGAGAATTCAGATGGTGAGCGTTGTTTCCAGCAGTAGATCAATAACGAAACTAAACTAGAATGGGGGTGGTGGTGGTGGTAGGACGCCTTGCTGGACACCGCTCGAGGTGTCATGTTGAGATGTCCGTTCACTATAAGCTTCTGCTTGGCTGGCGGTGTTCAAAACACAACACGGTAGTTTTAGACTCTGTCCCCTGGTGGGGTCGCGAATGTTCACCAAATCAAGAAAGAGACAGCTGTCCAGTACTTTCTGGTTGTCAGTGTTTGTCTAACAGCTTCGTGATCAAATTCAAATTATGCTATTACTAAATAAATTTCCAATCACCTGACATGTATTTTGTACTATTTTTAAAGTTCGCCATATAAGATAGTTAAGAGGAGGTGGGGAGAAAATATACCGTACTTGTTTACTTATGTTGTCCAACCAGTTTTTCGCCACTTTCGTGCCGAATCCACAGTCATATCACTGTTCTCTTTAACATCAGTGTCGGCCACTACCAGTCAATTGTGATATCGTGTCACTGTATATGTATATGATAACTATATATGACTGAACCGGTATACTAAATCGACAGCGGCGAATACCATATTTTTGCTACTTATCAATTATCATACAAGTAATGTTCCGTAGGTGATGAATTCCGATTTAATGGGATATGAAAATATCCTACTGAATATTTTATGTAGAACTAAATGTAAACTGATATTTTCTGTTGTTAACCAACAATATTTAAACTGAGTTTGCTTGGTAGTATTGTTGTCTAATATATCATTTATGACGTTACATATCAACAATATTACTCGAAGCTATCATAAATCTCATTAAAGCTAAATATGTGAAATTAATCAAACTGTGCATTCTGCACGTTTTTAGGGTTACAGATTTAACGATTGAGAATTGACGGGTAGTATGAAGAAAGGCTACCAACAATTACACAAGGAAATCATTGTTTCTGTTCACACATACTGCATATTTTCTTCATCTTATCACGCAGAGTAGAATTCTAACTTTAAACAGACAGTTCTGTAAACTATTTTGTACACTATACTGAACATAGTATATATATATATATATATATATATATATATATATATATAATCCGCATCATATTGGAATAACGCAATCGTTGAATTATGCAGTTAGGCACATTAGAACCAACTGTTGACAGTTTGAAATACCACTGAATTGATTGGTTTAACATTTCATACGTGACTACGTAAATATTGTTTCAGGGTAAAGTGTTATGAAGATCTAACCGGAAACGATATTGTTCGCTTCTACGTATCGTTCTAAAACATATTTGCTTTAATTTAAGCAGCAACAGACGGCTGCCATGTTCTTTACTAAATCGACTGGATCTAAAGTTGTACCCCACTAGGTATTGACTTGTTTGCCTAATAGTTAGTCTCTCAGCGAAACATGAATGTAATGTACGTAAGCTCTCTGATTCTTCTACTCTGAAAAAAAACGTGCGATGTTGCACAGTGTATATTGACATTTCGGTTGCAGTCAGTCAGTGAGGACTTCCATCTACAAACTAAAATAATTTCCATAAGACTGCTTCATGTAAGATTTCTTGTTGTTTTTCCAAGTATGTGTCGTCAAACACTAACACTTTTTATGCTGTACTTAATTCAGTAATTTCCCATTATATATCCGTCGTGAATTATTGCCAAATGTCTTTGGAATGGATTGGAAAGTAGTTATTTTCAAATGATCAAGGCTTTGTCTAAACCTGGAATCTGGGTTTACAGTAAACCTGGATGGCGACTTGGTAGTTGTGTACACAATTTTTTACTTTTGTCTGGAATTTCGGTAGTGTAGATACCTTTTTTGCGAATCATGTATTGATTGCAGTAAATCCCTGAAGTTACTTCTACAGTAAAATAAAGTATCACAAATGATTTAGGCAAAACACTATCAGGAATCTACAAGTATTACTCTTCCTTTTTTATCGACTCGTGAAAGACAGTTAAATTTTCAAAGGTTTTTTGAGGATACAAAAATTGTATAACCAAGGGTATTACGCAGATAAGAATTTGCATATTGTTACGCAGTGGATCTAACATTGAATTTTTAAGACAAATAAATAAATAAATGCAAATAAACAGTTGAAAATGACAAAGAAGAAATAACACTTATTAATTGATCCAACTTTCCATAATCCTCAGCAGTTCAGAGTAGGGAGCCTAGTAACTGTCTAAAAGCACTCTTTGATTGAATTTTTATTTATAATAACCTGAACAGTTTAGTATAGTTATCTGTTTTAAACGATATGTTGGTAACAGTATATATCATAAAAGAATGTCCGTAATCAGTTATGGAAAGAAATCCCACCTAACTTTAATTTCCGTGATATATACACTTGATAACACCTTTCATATTTCAAGTGCGATTATTGAGTCTGCACAGTAATTGTCAGCAGATCTTCAGTTAGTGGGTTTTTGTATCGTGTTAGATAACTGATAACTACAGAAATAAGACTGAAAGAAGCTTAATAATGATACTGACACTGGTACGAATACTATGGCTTTTATAAGGGCTTTGTTGACAGTTGTCATTAATCTTTACTCTTGAAAGCTTGTGTTCGTCATGCAGTTTGAACCCACGTCAATATAAGAAAGATATTCCTTGATTTCTCAATTCATTTAACAGATTTATATCAGTGAGAGGTAAAGAAATATTCTTATCTGAACGACATGGTAATTGCCGAAAGTGGACTTTAATGCACAGATTAGTTCCGTAGGAAAAAGTCAGCAGATCTAATAACCAACTTCAAGAATCGATTTTAAATTTAAGAAAGATTCCACTAAATGTCAACCATGTTTTTCTACAATGGGAAAAATAGTTGAAATTGTTTTTAAACTAAATGTCAATTTCACTAACAAAATATTTACTTAGTTTGGTTTTTTTATGGAACAAATTATTGAGATAATAATGGAAGCAAAGGTATTCAACATTGATCTATTAGTATTAGAATTTTCATGTTATTGATAAGCAAGCAATACATTGCAGGTTATCAATAATAAATCAATTGACATTTATGTAACATGATACGTTTATAACTGGATGTTATTAGTTTGAAATGAGAAAAAAGAATAACCGATCAACCATTTTTTTCGTATTTTTCATGGATTGTCATCGTAAGACAAAGTTTTTTGATTATGAATTGATGTGTGCTTAATCTGTGCTTTATCATTCATTTTATGACATCTTTAAATAAAAAGTATATTTAATCAATTAATCTGATCATAGCATATTAATACAACTATAAACTATTATCTATCGTAAGCTGAAGTTATCCTTAACGTTTTCAATGCTCAATAAGTGTAATTTATTCACTATTTCTGATTATTTTCTCTTCATTTAATGGGTGATTATCGCATAATAGGATATAATTTATAAGTATGTATGCATTTATATGTATTATTAATTAATTATGTTAGTGGAGCGAATTCGACATAGTGGATGAAAAACTACCGAAATACTGAAAATTAAAGCTTGGAATGAAATCTTTAGGAAAGTATGAATCGTAATTTCTTGTTTCTTTTGAATTACGATCTAACTCTGTAACGTAATAACATAATTCCAAACTCTATAAATCACTGTATATTACATTGACCCGTATACATCCGTAATTCAATGGTTGAATGTGTATATTAAAAGCTAGTAACGATGAATATAAGAGAATTATATTTGGAATGAACGTAAATTCGATAAGCATGAAGTCAAAACAATCAAGAAGGGAAAAATTATATCAATTTCTGTGTTCAGTCATGCTACAATATCCAAACCCTAAAATAATAGATATACAACTAAGAAAACTCGTTAGTATGCTCGGTGTGTGTGGGTGGGTGGGGAGGGCTATCAGCGATCGCTACAGATCCTTAACGAAGATTATACTTCAATATATAATGTTTACCTATTAAGTGGTCAGGGAAACAAGACATTACAGCATACATAACATTCAGTGAATATCGTAAACGTATTGTAACTTTGGTCCTCTTCTAATTATCTGTTAACCTAAATGAAGAGTTTGTAAGTGGCTGTCACCAAAGTGGCCTCTAGTTTCTTTAATTTTAACCTATTAATAATGAAATAAGTAGTTGTCTTTTACATATTGTATTGCTTAACCAAATTATTTACAAAAAAATAATTCAAACAACTTAAACTAACATCAGCTAAAATTATCTTCACTGATTTGCCAGTAACCGAGACAATCGAATTACTTTGCGAAAAGATAACAAGAAAAGCAAATTAGCATGGTAATTCAAGAAGACAGTCTGAAAAAATCGCTCTAAAGGTGTTCGTTTTGTCTTTAATAATGCTTTTTATCGACGAACTGGCTGTATAACCACGGGTGCAACCTAAAGTCCAATTTCAGCTGATTTAGAAAATGGACCTCTGAAAGAGGTGATTGAGAAATTAGATTTATATTGTCATTATTATTTAAGATGCATTTATCATCCTCACTCAGAGCGTCAATAAAGAAGAAATTCTAGGTTAGTTTAAGGAAGTTCATCCAGCAGTCTGTCTCACTTGCGAGAGTGAATGTGACAATAAATTGGATTTCTTAGGTAGCCTATTAAAAGGACGAGAAGACTGGTCAATAAGCAGCAAGAACATTTCGTGTCAATATGGATATCTTTTCAACTTTGTGCCAGTGCGTGATAGACAAAATTTAATTAGATGTCTAGCAACAAGGGCCAGAAAGATTTTCTGGAAAAACTATAGACAAAAAATCAGACACCGTATTTAGCAAGTTGGCAGGAATTAATTACTCGCGTAGTTTTCCAAAGAAAAACATGTCTACAGTCAACAGTAAGTCTGAAGCATTGATAGTCAGGAAGAAACTCCACTTCCTTAAACTGTAAGTCAGTGGAGACGTTACTAGTGATATATTTACAGGAGAGACTAGCTAAAACTATAAAAAAACATTTAGTGCTGCAAATCTTTGTCATTCATTAGTCAACCGGTGGTAGTTACCCTGATGAAGGATAAGTTACCTGGTTTTACTTCATCTATGTATATTTATTAATTTAGCTGCCCTAGTAAAAGAGCTACATTTGGCGCACTACCAGATAGCTAAGTCAGCAGGTCAATAAGCATCTACCATCTTGGTTTGAAAACGGTCCGGTTATTCCTGTACGCAGTTCCGTTTCTTTGCATCTGATAGATAGCGTACATGCAATAGATAGGACTAAATAATTTAGAGTTGTGTACTGTATACCGTCAAAGTTTCTAAATGAGATTCTATCAGGTCTACTACATGTAGTAGTAGCCATAGGGATTCAAATTAACAACCTGAGTCTGGGTCCAAAAGAAATGTGAGGTACCACCATCCCTTCTATGACTATATAAGACTTAATAAACAACTTGTCCAATTATTTGCACCTTTTATTGCTTGTTGGTTAATACTTCACCTCTTTCATACCTCTTCTCCATTCTCTATGTAATTGACCACATTATTTTCACATCTAATTTTGAATGATTATTAATATAAATTTATCATTGTTGTTTTAACAAGCCTAACTTCACGCCATTTTTACCTACATCCAATTTATAATTGTTCGTATTCATCTTGTGTTGAAATATGTATTTATCTGCTTATCTTTACTACTAGTTTATTTGGCATCCTGTACCAAATTACACCTTTTACTTATGAAGCGTTATGTAATTCACCAATTTCAAATTTAACAATCACTCACAAATTGCCTTTATTTGCTTAATGGTTTTCATAATTGTATGTAAATAATGTTCTATATTAGAGTAAAGCCTGATGAAGATCTAAATGACGAAATAGTATTGTTCTCTTATATGTGTTGTTATAAATGTGAAGTTATCGAATATGTGTATCATTATTCAATGTTAAATAATTATCTGTCTATTCAATCAAGGAAACATGCATTACAATGAGGGGCGAAGAGAATTCGACAAGTACAGAAAACTTACTATGAACTTGGTGAATCTATGTACCGTCGGTTGTATTTAGCGTACTGATGATCGAGTTACAAATATCTGTGGTTTGTTAGTTTCGTAAATTTTAGGCATTGATTTCTATACAATAGGTAAGATATTCAGTTTATTTTGTTCTGTACATGATAAAAGGTATTCATTAGTTGTCTGACTGTTTCAACACACAGCGCTTAAATGAGTTTTATACAGACTTCAATAAATGCTAAGAATTTATTTGTTGTATTAAACAGAAGCTAGATGAAACACAGGACATCATCAAACTGGGATTGTGTTTATTAATGATGTACTACATAATGAACAAATGGAAACTTAATTTAGATAGTTTTATTTAAATAAATTTACATCTAGATAATATAAAGGCCGTACAAAACAGTCTACAGATTAAGTTAAGTAGTTGTAAGACTTTCATATCAATAATCACCTGCAGATAGATCAACATGATCTAGTAACCAGTTTATTATTTCACTTAAATTTCTCATCGTAAGTGAGCCTATCGAAGAATTCAATTCCCCGAAAATATAATTATTTGATTTGTGTGACCCACATCATATTCCACATAATTCAGTGTTAGTTTGGATCGTCATCTAGTTCTAAACAGTTACTCCAGTTATAAGTGTTATGACATTTGATTGCGCTAATTGATTCTGTGATTTTGTATTCAAATTATGTTATAATCGCTTTTGTTAACTCTTGTGAATTTTGTTCACAGTTGATGATTTTCTTAACTCATATTCACTGTAATTCAACTGATATACAAACAAATGAGCTAAAATAAAACAATGATCCATGATCCTCATTACTGACTGTTTGTGTATAGCCTCATGCCTAGCCTACTGGTCAGTCGTCCTTCAGATCATTACAACAAAGGATATCACAGCTCAGTCTACTTCTACGAATTTTCCCATCACACACGGATATAACACTGCTTAAGCTAATCATTCTTTACAAAGACTCGGGACAGCAGATTTGTTAACATACTTGAAGTAGAATCAAGAAAAAAAAGTTTATAAATTACTCTAAAATTAAATATGAAGTCAATAACATCCCACTGAAGTCTAAACAGGACACTGAGATACTAAACGTTTTTCTGTTCTTTGAATTAAAAAAGAATTAGATTCGGTTGCGTTAATTCAGAATAGCTGAAGTATTTTTCAGCTTTCGAGTAAAGTGAATAAAATGGTTCTTTATTTTGTAGATGCTTGTTGATAAAATAAAAATTGCTTCCTTTTTTTTCCAAGCATGTGAATTTTTAGAAGTTAGTGATGATTTCATGTACTTAATAATGTTACAATACTTTTAAAGTACATTTTTTGTGCACATATTTAGATTTAAAGTACTTTGAACCATCTAAAGACTAGTAATATGAGTTTGTTTAGTGCAAAATAAGAGGGTTTTATAGAATTTTATGAGTAAATATATTAGCATATTGTTGTTATAAATCGATCTTCAAAGTGTCAAAAGAGATAATCAATGATATTTCGATATTCATATAGTATCCAGTGGTTAGTGGCATGAAATGACCTTTTACTTATCGGGGTGAGATAAGCCAATGGAATTTCTACTACAATTATCACCTAATAAACTTGGAAACGATATTTGAATGATACGATGACTAAGCGCCAAAGTCTTTCTCAGTGGAATGATTTCAGAAAACAAACACCGATGAATGAGAGTTACAATCAAATCATTAATTGAGTAAAAGCATTAGTTTTTATATATCATATGCTGGACCAATTAATAACAGAAAATACAAAGTAGGCTGAGTTGAGGAAGTTGTGTACGGGGCTTGAAACATAATAAGTGTACAATGAATAGGTAAGAAAAATAGTTATGACAACAGTTGGCAAGTCTACGAAAAGCTTACAATTTGAACAATACAAATATCACAATAACTAAATGTTCAACAGATACAGTAAGGCTCCTAACATAAAGAAGATTAAGAATGGTAGATTGTGATTTTGGATTCCTTCGTCCCCCTTTCCACAATATAATATGGCAAAACTTACGATTCATCCTCGTGCGCTTTCATTAGTAAATTATATCAACGATTCTAAAGAAAGCTACTATTCTTTAACATTATCTATCGATTTACTCATCACAATCTTCTTATCAATCCTTAAATTACTAAATTATTGTGCATTTATTCTGTTTTCGAAGATTCCCCTCTTCATTAAAACTGTCTAAATAAGAATAACATCATTACATATTTCTGATTTTTATCACTGTTCGATCCACCGTTATTATTATTTTAACTTACACTTCCTTCCTTTTCTTACCATGTTTGACTAACTATCTCCACATTTTGCTATCATATATATATATATATATATATATATATATATATATATATATATATATATGAGTTTATGGCTATTAATATGAAATCACTGAATACAGGTCTCATTGCTGAAAGAAACCTTTGTTTTTCATGACTTAAGTGGTGTTTTCCACTTATTAATTTTTTCACATAGCATTTACCAATTCACTGATCACTTTAAAAGATGTTGTAGCTATTGTTACAAATTGTGAAATTATGTAATCATAGTTTTTTTTTAAGTCTTATGTTGTCATAAAAATAGATGACTTGAAAAAAAAAAGTTAATGACTTTAGCCAATTCAACGGAATTTACTTGTTTGTTCAATACTCAGTTGTTTTTACCGACGTTATGTGTATTCGTTGTTATAATTTTTTCATAAATAGCTTGCTCATAGATTTCAAAAGGGTAATCAATAAATAGTTTCAATTCATTATTTACAAGTTTACAAAGTTGACTAGGTCAAAGGATACGTGATTAATGTATGTTTATTTTTGTAAAGAATAGAATGTAAATTATGTTTAAAATAAAACAACTGGTGTATTTTTTGTTAAGTTTTTTATGATTGTGAGATGACCTTGGAGGCTACTGGTGTGAAGGAAAAATGCGGGACAGCCAAGATAAGCGTAACACTGACCTTGCGTTAGAACGGATTAACTGGATCTGCTTCTAGAGTTTATACAGTTTGACTACTAAGACTGACTGATTGGATCGGAGTCAATGGGACTAAGCCCTCTGGAAGCAGATAGTGAGAGAACAAAACATCAGCGATTAGAAGACAGTACCAAGACATTTATTGAATGGAAAACAATGGCTTTTATGCATCATTTGTTGGACCAAACAGTAATAGATAATATACAGTACGTTAAAGACTGAACCAGGAAGGTTGTGTACGAAAATCAGAATAATACAGAATTTCATTTCAATGAATTTATTTTTTGTAACATTATACTATTATAAATTTGAATAATGCAAAAACAACAAGATTGACGGAATAGAATGAATTCATTATACTTCGTGGCTTCTCATTAACTACTAACAGCCAAAAAATTACAATTAGCATTGCTGTTATTAGTATGAACTACAGCATACATATCTTAGTCAATCGATGACAATGAATTCCAAGTTGAACAGAAAATCACACAGACAAGAAGAGAACATTGAATATTTAGCGAAACTAGAAGGGCATTTACAAGCCTATAATGAAGTCAAGTAGAGTATGTTGTGGAATTTGATTCCCGACTACATCCAGAAATATAATTATTCAGAAATCAAATATAAAACTTGATACTAATCTATCTATTTTGTATGTTTGATTTGTAAAACTCTCATCATATTCAAATCAATTCAGTAAGAGTTATCATCATCATCATGAGATGTACAAAACTACCAGAAACTATGCCAGAGCTTTGCGAAATCATAACAGTGATATCAGCAAGGTCTCTCAAACCTTTCTAGTGAACATAGTACAGTGTGACGTAGCAACTATTAAGGAACTAAGAATGAAATGAAGAAATCGTGTAGTTCACATATTTCAACTTCATTTCTTCTACAATGGCGATAGCAAGTTAACTAAACTTTCCTTCTTTATACGGAGGTCAGATTGAAAACGTTTGATGATAACAGACAATGAAAAACGGAGTAGAAGTGTTCTCCTTTTCTTGTGAATGTTTTCGTCCCTTCAAGTCGATAGGTTTCGTGTAATATGTTTGAGGAAACCAGTAGAAACCCTTCTTTTAGTCATTCTTATGTACATGCTACCACCAGTGAATGTAAATTGTTAAATACATATGGAGGTGACCTTACAAGGTTATAGATCTGCTTCCATTGGGTTTAAAGAAGTTTTAATACTATGTACTGAAAATAACTGTGCTTCGGTGTGACTTTTTTTGAATATCATCCGTTGCCTGTTCAACGAATAAACTCATCTTCTTTGAATGTATGACAGAAGAAAACAAATTTCTTCTTAACAGTTTTTTCTTTATGAGTTTTCATGAATTCCTTTGCATAGTTTAGAAAGAATTTCCTAGAATACCTATTTTTATAAGACATTTCTCAATATGTTCAAACACCTCATTTTTATCAATTAAATACAACATTCTTGATCCATTAAATAAAGTTTAGACAAAACAACGTTTGTAACTAAAAGGATAATATTGTAATTTATATATTGCCTAGTTTGTGTTTCTTTTCTGAATATACTTTTTTAAATTATGATGTAATCTCTTTGTTAAATTGATCATGATGTTCATATTCTACTGCAAGATTTGATGTCAACATGTACGTCATTGAATTGTCGAGATGCTTTAGAAACATGATTCTTATTATTACAAACCATAAATGTATCATCAACATAATTTTCAGTAGTATATTATATTCTTATTTCCATATCTGTTTAATGTAGCTCATTAAGATATCAACATAAATGGATCCCAAGTGGTGATCCCATTAAAGTA
Source organism: Schistosoma japonicum (assembly GCA_025215515.1). Lineage (NCBI taxonomy): Eukaryota > Metazoa > Platyhelminthes > Trematoda > Strigeidida > Schistosomatidae > Schistosoma > Schistosoma japonicum. Next base: position 78,021,748 of record CM046061.1, read on the forward strand.
ACCATTTTGAAAATAATCTACTATGAAATTTACTGTAATGTTTGCTAACATAATTTTATTACCAAAGACAATTATAATAATAAATCAGTGGTTAAAATATTCTATTCCTTATAAGCATAATCTTATATTAATTTTAAAAGTTTAGTATTGTATTTAGTATTAAATGAAATTCATACAATAAATAAACTTTGAATAGGTTACATCATCGATATACAACATGATTAGTTTGAATTAGAACATGTACACCCAATCCCAGTAGTTTTTTTTTTTTTGATTGCTTTACACATTGTTTAACTTAACAACAACAAATGGTTACTGTCAGTATATGAACATTTGAAGAAAGGAATTATGTTAACCTACTATTCATTGTATCTATCTACCTACCTTTCTATTCTAAAAATATAAGAGTTTCTTGAAAGACCTAGTGAACTAAATGATAAATCATAGATAATTATATTATTGAATAAAACGAAAAGTTCATTACCTTGTAAAGATAATGTAACTCATTTCAAGTCAGATAAGAAAATACTGTCCTAATTTCTAACTTATATACAAAAGGGTTAAAAGTTTATTCTAAACTTAAATTATTTAAAGGATACTTTATCAAATATACATTACTAATTGTCAGTAAGTTATCTACCTTACATTCAGTTGATTAGTTCTAAGTAACAAGATTAAATATAAGAGTTAGTGATTCTCTCTTATAACGAATAAAACGATGTACAAAAAATAAGGTTGACTGAACTGTTCAGTAGTCACAACGAATTGAATTGTGTCTAATGGTAGAAACATCTGGTGCAAATCACGAACTAACAGATTAGAAGGCAAAAGTATCTAGGATTTGAAACTGGTTACTAGGCTGACCGCTCAATTCAAACAGTAAACAACTACTCTGTCACTGATTAGAAATGTTTCATCAATGAAAATGTTTTAAGCTACGCCACTCACAATAAACGGAAAACAGTAATTTTGATGGGAAAAAATACTGCGACCAGAAACAGAGACTACTTATTATATGGCCTGATGTTGCTAACCCCTAAACAGGATTGAAGAACACAAGATAATTGAGCCAACGACCAGAAATAAATTGAATTTCATGTATTAATCTATATCAATCCAGAATATGACCAAACTACTGACCAATAGGAAAAATAACATTCTTGCAAACAAGCACAAGAGTGATAGGATACGAGGGGAGGGAACAGGTAGGCAATTAATTAGTTACAGTTTCCAATTAGAAAATAATATGAAAGCAGTTCATTAGTTTATTGTGAGTGGTTATGGCGAGCGGAACGGATATTTGGCAAAGTATTATGCCTAGTTTGAGGAAACATGTAAATCAGGAACGCAAGGATAGCAGAGATCGACTTACACTTGAATTACTCATAAGCACCTTCCAAATGAGAAGAAGTCATAGACACAAGGCCAAAACAACTCAACCAACCCGAGTAGTAAATTATAAACGTAATACGGTAACTAAGCTGTATGTGAGTCCGAGAAGGAAATCCTACATGAGAAACTCTAAGGAGAGAAGGTATTGGGATGATCTGTGGAAAACTAGGCGAAGCTTTCAAAATCCTTGGATAAGCCGAAGACATTTTCGTCTAATCACCGTTCGATAGAACCTTCTAGAACGTCGACTTGCAGCTTTCCGACAGGACAGTAGCTGTAAACCACTGTTTGAGGATTGAATGAATATAGTGATGATTTCATTTTTACAGAAAACTATAAATACCCGAGTATCACGTACCATATTCGTCACTTCCTGAAACAGCGATTCTTTCCTACTTTTCTTGGTTCATTTTCTTTGAACTATAGTGTTCCTGAATGGTGTATCCTAGATAAGAGAACAATGAACTCCACCAAAACTATAGATCATTATTTCATCTAGCTGTTCTATCAAAGTCGTAACTGGTAATAGTTTTTGTTTCCCATAGTAAACTGAGTATGACACATACTCATTACGTACTATATCGATATGCTCTGATCAGATAATATATCTCGTCAATAACAACTAACTTGAACCGTTGGGGTATGTGTGTGATCACTTGTTAAAAAAAGATATGAATCTATCTATCTGTAAACTACTAGTTCAGTTTGTACACCAATTATCAGTATCTTACAGTTCCATATCTATTGAACAAAATCCTAGTGAACAGTGGAATTTTTGATAGAATATATACAAACATGATGAATTTATATATTTGCCAAAATATTTACTAGAATCTATTGGAATCACATGATAAGGCTTTGCTTCGATTAGAATACTAACAACAAATATTTCAACTTGCCAAAATGAATCGAAAATATTACGCATATCGATATACAATTAAATGTATGTCTGTATATGTCCGTGAGTATTGATGCCATTGATTGAAACTGAAGACATACTTATTGAGTGACTTCTAATGCAGTGAACAAAAGAAAATGATAGAAATTTTCACTGAATGGATAAACATTTCAGTAAGTGAATTGATAAATTGTAAAAAAAAATTGAAAATTAAATAGTTCACCACTACTTATGCACACTCAATAAGTAATATATATTCAAATGACTGGTTATTCAGACCGTGATCAGTTTATAATAAACGTTTAAAAGATTTATTAAAATCGCATTTTCCAAAAAACATTCATGACTAATGGTGAGACGAAACACAGCCAGAAACTCTACTACTGTTACATTCACAGGAGAAAGAAAATATAGTTCAAGGTGAATATGTTTATGACTATGACTCAATCAATCAGTGTCTGTTACCCTATGTGGAGTATAAGCTTCCGACCAGCATTCTCCAACTAACTCTGTCTTAGATTGTATTTTACATTTGTTCCCAAGTGCTATTTATTCTTTACGTGTTCGCCTCGAATTCACGACTCAATGTATTCTTTGATCTTTCACTTTTCCTTTGACCTTCAGGATTCCTAGTTAGTGTTTGTCTTGTGATTCAGTTTGATGATTTATTCAATGTGTGTCCTATAAACCTCCAACTTCTTTATCCTAATTTCTGTCTAGACTGAATTTTGGTTGGTTTGTTCTTTGCCATAGAATGTTGTTGCTGATTGTATCTAACCAACGAATCCAAAGTATCTTACGCAGACAGCTGTATCTTTTGAAGTAAGCCTTTCGTAGTTCTCCACATAAATTTCAGATTCATGTAATAGAACTTTTCTCACCTTTGCATTGAAAATTTTGACTTCAATGCTGACTGGTAGTTGGTTTGAGTTCCAGAAATTTTTCAGTTATAGAAATGCTCCCCATGCCTTACATAACAGAGCCTAAACATCTGCATCAGATCCTCCTTGTTTGTCGGTGACGTCATAACCATGACTGTTTTATTTTTTAATTTATCGTCTTGAATGGTGTTCAGTTGCGGATATTTATGATTATTATACGAGAATTGTTGAACATAACATTTAACTATTTATCACATACTGATGATCAAATGTTATAAACTTGATTATACAGGTTGAGTTGATATCATGAGCATTCTACAAGTGATTCTTTTCTTGACATAAGACAGTTCAAAACGTATTCGATCCTTATTATATCTACTGTAAATCTATTTTAAAAGAGTGGATACAGAAATTATTAGGAATTGTCTTTGTTGTGTGCATAAGTAATGATTTTTCCAATTATGCATCTTGTTGACATGAGGGTGGATAGAATATACACTTTGGTGATCATCAAACTGTATCACAAGACAGGCACTAACTTGGAATCCTGAAGGCTATAAGAAAAGAGAAAGATCAAGGAATATATTGAGTCAGGAATCGGGGGTGGACATGAAAAAAAATGAATAGCACTTGGAAACAACTGGAAAATAGGATAAAAGACAGAATTGGTTGGAGAATGCTGATTGGCAGCCTAAACTTCATGAGAGACAACATGTGAACGAATGTATACATTTTTTTTAATACAACCAACTATACTGATTGAATATAAACACCAATCAGTGAATATTACAAATCAGAACAAAGAGTAGATGGATAGTTTATTTATTCAACAACGATAAGCAATTGTGTATTTGAAAGATAAAAAGTTATCAGTCTATGTAAATGTCCAATATGTGCATATATAATGCAGTCAGTAAACAACATCTGATATTCCCATAACAATTCACTGTCTATGCACAGAAAGTAGTTAACTTCATAATCATTACTCTTTCCTAAAAATAATAGCATGCATACTTTCATAGTACAATAATCGTCTTCTGAAATACAAATATATTGCGAATAAAAGATATTCGTATTCGAAACTTGTTAAAAATGAATAATAAACCTAAACTATAGCAAAACAGTAAATGTCATAAGTTTGCAGGTATACTTATTAATATGCGTTTATGGTCTGGAAATATATCACAGGTTCCCGCCACTAGTTTCAGCGACCAGTTAGAGACATGTGCTTTTGACGGGATCTGCATCACCTTTCCTCTATGCCTAAGCAATTTTGGTTGCTGTTCTTCATCTTGTTATCTACCTGCTTCATAGTACTGTCTCCAAGGTTATTTCAGGTGTTTTATCGGTCCGAATGCCTACTTATTTTTAATTTATTTCGATGTTTACACCTTTATTAGTGAAATGGTTTTTCTAAGCGGCTAATAACGTCTGCGAATACTTTATTTATTTACGTTTCTTGTCTTACAGCATGGAAAATTGACTAGAGCACCCAGGTAAATCCATAAGACAAACTGAATATCTACTAATTGAATACAGACACCCAAATAATGATCAACGAGTGGGACTCTCTACCATAACGTCATCCCGGCTCCGTCAATCAGCACATTCAGAATGTTGGATCAACTGGGGGATTTCTATCTCCACGACTAACAAGGGCGATCCAGTAGTTTGTCTTAATCAAACTGAAACTAATGTTCAAGAACAATTGGTAATTTAAGTTTCAGTTTTTGTAAAACCTAATCTTTTTATTTAGAATTATGTTTTTGGTTGTTAGATTTCTTTCTTCTCGAAATCCTGATCTTTTCTAGTTGAGATGCTGCTGGTAAAGGTGCTCTTGCTGCCTACAAATGAATAAGTTACGTAGAAAAGTGTAATTCAGTACTCCCAAAAATGCTATTCTTGAACCCTTTACGATGTCTAGTTTAATGATACCTCTAAACTGGTATCACTTGGTTTTATTATATCATGTAAGAAAATTGTGAATGTGCAAAGGTAATCATATGAAGTTAAAAAGGCTTTACGACTTTTAGAGTTATTGTATTTTCATAATAACCGCAGCTAACGTTTACATTCTACTTAATTTAAGAATGTAAGGCAAGTGGGGAACAGGGCAAATTACCATTATTATTATTATTATTAAATCGTTCTGGCAACAAAGTTTACTGGTTGTATGTCAGTGATTAAATTTAGACATCAGGGCAGCGGGTTTATATTGCTAACGCAGATAGTAATGCAGTTATCCATGCACTAATAAATACTCTGGAAACACTGTACCAGTCCACGAATTCACTGACAACTGGGCTGAGCCATGTTAATAGGTGCAGACTCACTATTTGGAGTTCGTGTGGTAAACCAACAAAATTGGGTGATGTGTCTGAAAATTGTTCGCAGTAGCGTTAGTCCTGCGCCAAATTCGTAGTTTCTGAAATCGTCATATTGTTTTACTGATTTGTAATTTCTTAAATCATTATGTCCGATCCCTACTCATCTCCATTAGTACTAACACTGTTACAACCTTGAGTACTTTAGGATTCGGTCTGAAAATTTCATCTCTATGCTAACTGAATCATGATAATTTGAGCCAATGAACGTAGTTACAAGGTTCTACATTGTGGCTTTCTAACGAGTCATGGTTATGACAATTTAGTAAAAGCAAGCTACAAGTAGCCAGGCCAGTGATAACTGCACAATTAAATCAAGTTAACATTATACATTGTGTTCTCGTTAAAAATAACAAACTACCATAATAATTGGTTATCGGAGTCCCTGAAGTGAAACTGTAACATGCGAATTGGGTATTCTATATTAGTCACTATGAATTAAGACTTTAGACCAAGTTTTGGAAGGTTGTATACTGCTAGATAGGTTTATAAATGATATAATGAAACGAACTAAACATTTTGGGGTTCTTCAGTCCAATCAAATAAGTAGGATCGCATTAAAGATTTCTTGAAGCAGTAGGAACCGATTCTACTGACGAAATCGGAAAAGTAAAGCTGTTCAACCAATGTAATATTTTTAGTTATATGTTGTTTCAATTGCTTATTACTAATACTTGTAATTTCAGACATCCAATAATTTCTGCATGGTCGAATTCTCGAAGAAGAAGTAATCCGACCAGGATGTTAGAAGAAATCGAACTGATTATGATTGATGCAATTTGGTGGTTTTAGTCAAATTCTTAACCAAATCACTATTTAACACCGTCATTGGGTTACTATTGACTAGGGTTGAACAACTGCTTATTCTGTCATAAAATCTTGGTTTCCCCAATTACCATACCTCACTGTGATTACTTATTGTATCAGAATGTTGTGCTTATTAGTTTTCTGTGGTGCCAACAGATACTGTTTGAATCCTTCTATTTTGTTGCATTATACTACAATGAGTTTCTTAGTTAGAATTGTCATACGTAAGCGCAGCTAGCATCTTTGTATGTTCCAGTGTTCCATTCTGTGAACTTATTAAATAAATACATTTCTATGTCATTATTTTTATGATATTTACTTTTTTTCACTTCAGTTGCATTACCAAGTTATTTCTATACTACACATGTTGCTTTTGAAACTGTTTGGTGTCTTTGTGCAATCAGTTACCTCGTCTTTTTTTGTTTGAGTACATAAATATTCTGAATTTACTTCATATTTCTTTCTTATATATCTCTATAGCTCTGAGTCAAGATCCTATTTATTCGGTCTTAATATCTCCACGAGATATTGATTTTAATCAGTTTGTGGATTACTATGTTTAGTGCTAGGCTTCGTTTAGTATATTAAGTATTTTAAAATTACGAGGAAAATTACAGTATTAATTTCCGTGAAATGATGCACTTACAATAAATGATATCATTATACGATAATATTCGTCGTGTACGTAATTCCTTGAATCTCTCACTTGAAACTGACTGTCTATATAGCGTAGGATGAAAAGTAGTGCAGAGGACCTAACTGTAATCGATTACCATAATTATAACGAAATTAACCCATAAACATACAGCTGTTCGAACATCAATAAGTCTAGCCAAAATGAGTTGCTTTATTGCAATGCAACAATAGAATTTCGGCCTCCTTTCAGTATCATTCGTAGGTTTGGTTCAAACAATGCACCTTATAGCGTTTAGTTATGACAGTGTAAAGTCACGATTACACTTATTCAGTTAGCGCTTCGCTATGCTAGGACACTATAATTTGCAAACTATAAATAATACGTTACGATCAGAAAAAATTCACGTTGCTCGTTACCACATAGACGAAATCCAACATGAATATTTCTAAAATTTAGTGTCACTTAGAGTGTATAGGATACAAAATATATCTGTATGCCTCATTCCAAATTAAGCATCAGAGCTAGGTTTCTGTTAATGACATGCCCACATATTTACTTATCTTTGTACGCAATACTGTATGCTGACTTTAATACACAAATTGTGATCTGTTAGGTTTATTAGTAGGTTTTGACCGGTAGGTTATCAATTAATTACTTAATATTTCAGTATGAGTTGACTAAAGTTGAGAAGCACCATGAATCCTAGTAAATTTATTTTAAGTGCATTTGGCTAACATAGTGTAGGTTTGTCTTTATAAGTGATTTGTAATATATTCTGATTATGTATTTGTATTATTATAACTTGTATTATATTCTCAGCTACCATAAGTTAACCAGCACCGATAAGCTACTTAGAATCTATTTCTTACGCAGTAATTATAAGGTGGATATAGGATAGATGTATCACACTTTCAAAATGTGGCATAGGATTCACCTTAGAGATATAAATTGTACGTGCAGAAAGTAAAAAGTGTATTATTTTTAATGTTGTAGATGTAACTGCAGTAGACACCTAATGAAGCTAAGCATTTAAACCGTTTTTTTAAATTTTCTATAAATAATTTCAGTTAATTTGATTTCCTAAAAGAATTATGCGAAGATCTATACTTAAGCACTAGAATACTCATCTAAAGCCATATAAAATGTATTTTTTTAATTAGTAAATACGACTTATGATCCATATTAAGCACAGATAACAGACGAGGACTGTCCCTTTATATGTACCTAAACCATATAGCAAACATCTTATATAAAACACTACAGTGCCTATAACTATACAAGTCACGTAACGCCGTTCAATATATGACATATGATCATAAATATCATAAGGTTCGAGGATTAAATTGAAGACTTTACTGAAAACAATCTATAAAAATTTTCTATATAACCATTGAATGAACACAAATTTATAAATATAGAGACTAATGTTTGCATAACAGCCAGGTCAACAACCTGTGATATATTTCCAACCACGTTTATGTGGTGATAATATGAAGGTAATAAAAATAACTAATTTTAATTATTTAAATTAAAAAAAAACAATTTTTTATTTAAAATAAGTATGAATACAATTATGAAGCGAATTGACTTCGAATTTCAGTGTGAATATCAATATTGGAAAACAGGTACATTCAGCCGACGAGTCCCAAATGGGACGAAACGCAACCACCCCCCCCACCCCCGGGATTCTGCTAATCAGTGACAACCCAATTTAAATATTACCTGTGATCTACAGAGATATCGAGGCAATTGGCTAAAAATGCATTTATGATAACATAGGCTGACCAGTTTCAGTCCATTACAAATCAACGGGAAGATACAAATTCATGCGAATTATGATGTATAGTTCTACTCATATAGAAAGTACCTAATATAATAATATTGAGTGAAACTGTGGTTGATGGATAAGTTGGTAAAATATGTAAACGAAACAAGGGTGTTTTACATTTTCTGTGCTCGTTTCTAATATACATGAAAAAAATTAGAAATAAACAAATAAATGATATATTTGGTTCTTGAGACTGTAAATGTCGGAATAAGCAATTATCTATATTGGAACGAGGATCAAAATGGATGCTGTGTACTATCTGAATAGATTGAAATAGTCTCAAATCAAGTGTTATATTATCTTATTCATATGTATTTATGAACATTGAAAGAAAACGTCTGTTATAGGTTGTGAAGTAGGTGTATTGCCTATTTTGTCAAAATAATCATAATCGAAAACTCTAACTTAATTCTGTCTGTGCTGACGACGTCTGATCTATTATGATTGTCAATGTTAATGACTTTTTCATTTCTGCTCAAAACTTTGTAAGGACCATTAAAGGCTGATTATAGGAGGCCGTTACACCCCGTCCCTTTCGATGAAGACATATGTGACATCAAGCAGTTTATTGCTGTCTAGGAATCACTGTTTTCAATCTATTGATGTATTTTCTAAAACAAAGCATAGAGCTGATTTGATCATTTAGAACAATACTAACAGAAGTAAAGATTTCTCCAAGTCGTCTCGACTTAGTGCCATAAAACAACTTAGATGCGCATTGACTATTATCTTACTTTATTGTGTGTCGGATTTCTAGCATGATTATAGGTAGTTTTATTGAATGATCATTGTTGATCTTGATCGCCTTGTGGGCAGTTTTTGCTGTCAATGCAAGCGTCCCACTATCTCACTAGACACTGGGTGATAATCATTTGCACGAATTTTCTTTATTCCTGCGATTTCGGAAAGTCACTGGAACAAAGTATATTTGAGCAGAGCTTCTCTATCAGTAGCGTTATCCACTGGAAGGTCATTATCAAAAATTCAGCTTTGTTCGGGTGTTTTATCTGGAATATCTTTACTCGTCCAGCTAAATACAAATAGGTTTTAAATTAATTGAGATATCTATTTCAAAATATTTCTGTCAGTAAACTATTTTTGTAAAAAGGACACTCTTCAACTTCAGTTCAGATCATTACTACTTAAATGACCAGTTCATGAAAAAAACGTATTAGTTACGTAGTGTAAGAGTTTCGCTTCTACTGAGTGTCATCAGTTACGAAGTATTATTTCATTTTGAAGTTTACTATCGATTACTAAAAAGTATCTAATTTTGAAAAATATATCAACGTCAATCTGTGACATATTCAATCAGTGAATAAACTAATTGTTTGTTAGATGAACCTTAACGAAAGTTCATTCACAAACAATTTACTGTAGTACTCGATGAGTGAGTATATATTCGAAGAGACAGTTATGAGTAGAGGTTGCATAATTCATGTTAATACTTTCCAAATAATTAAGTTCCATTACTTAATCGACTAGTACTGACAGGACATAGACAATAATCCGTGTATAGGAAAAATTAGAATGAAGCATAAATGGAATCATCATTAATGTAATAAGTAGGAAAAGTAAATTTTAGAGTTGAAAGGTTTAAAATAGTTAAAAGTGTGTAATATATATAAACACTATAGTAAAACAATGTTTAATGTTCCAATGTCATTATAATGTTTGTACATTGAAAATAGCTAATTTGACAATTGTTATTGTTTTATGAATGTACAACATGTAAACATAGTAAACAAATTGGTTTATATTTATATCAAATCTATAATTGATTCTATAGTATAGTGTATGTTAACACAAGAACAGTGACAGAATTGATTTTCATAAATCAGAATAATAATGGTTAATCAAGAGTAAATATTAATTACTCTACTTGTTTAAAAAATGTTTATAATTTACAATAGCTTTGTACAAAATACCTTTTTTGCATACTTACTAAAAGATATTCATAATGAAATAATTAAATAGAAATAACAACTAACTACTGATTTAATAGTAAGTTTGATTGTCTAAGAGGTTTCTTTAACTTATACTGTGAATTTTTCAAGATTTTTTTGTTAAGCTATAAGAGAATATAAGTGATTAACTACTTTAACAATTCTGTTATCCCATAGACGAAAGTAGATGGTATTATAAAGTCATCGCTCTCTAGTCGTTTTGTTTGCATGAATAAACATCGATATCAGCTTGGTTGAAGTAAATGGTGAGTTATACAAAAACTTACTGGTATAATTTAAGTAATTAGACTCAATAACTGTTGTGGGTGATTTCAAAACTATCAGGAAAAGTATAAGTTAAATCGAAAGTTACTTCCTAGAGCCTTAACCATTGCACCTCTGCAATATCTATACAAAGAACGTTGTTTATTTCTAGCAGATAGTAATTTACAGCTAATGAAAATATGTCGGTGAATTTGTAACCCTGTGTAGTGGTAAATAATCCCCGAAATAAATAGTTGCATAGGCTCTCGACAATGATGCTGATCATGTTTGTTTTAGCGTACACAACTAGTTGAAGGCGCGCGGTCACGCATCACCACCAGATCACGACTCGAACCACCGTGGGTAGCATCTCTCTCTAGTTCGCTAACCTAGACGTTGCTATTCCATTGAAGCTCTGTTTATGATCAAATATAATTTCTCTTCCATCCTTCAGTGCCTTCTAATTTCTTCTCATTCGTAAGAGTGGGTCCAATCGATCGAAGTGGCTCTGACTATACGACAAGCGTAACTTGTTCATATACTCGGGTACATTTCACCTTTAGTATCATATCAGAAGTGTTTTACAAACCCCTATTTAAACCACCGTGGAATCTGTAAGTAAATTTACTTTGAAAGTCAAAAGAGTCAATGAATTTCGGTAGCTTTATCTGGCCCACATTTTTCTGGTAGGCTGATAATTACAGACTTTTAACATTCCAGTACCTACTTTTTTACTACATGAAGTACAATAACTGAATGTATTGACCACTCGACTTATTTTAGAAACCTTAAAATTCTTAGTAAGTTGATGACAGACGAGTGTCATTACGAATATTAGAACTAAAGTTGAACTTCATCACTAAATCAGTAAACATGATGGCCTACCAACCAAGAAACAAGGACTCTTTGAAATCTGTTGTGTATTGTTATACCAATGCAAAATATAATCTATGGGACCAGAAGCTATAAACTAGGCTAAAGTCATTTGATTAGAGATTTTTTGAATCATTGCTCGCCTACACTAAATCCACAGATTGATTAATGATGAAAACAAAAGTACAATAAAAATGATAAATCGATTCTAAAGGCTGGTGTATACATTGGATATATCTAGTAAAAACCTACTACGACGCTCCATGGTAGCTTGAGTGAAAGTACGTTGGATGAACAAATCATCAAATGATAACTATACAAATTCAATTACCATGACATAGTTCTGTTCATTCTCCCTTCATTCAAATCTTTAGCCATATTTCGTATTTGCATTTTCAGTTTCATATGTGAAGTTGTAGTTGTGCTAGAGTCAGCTATATATATATATATATATATATATATATATATATATATATATATATATATATATATATATATATATATATATATATATATATATATATATATGTATATATGATTAATCAAATGTACGTAAATGGAGAATTTGAAAAGAAGAATAAGACAGGATTTTTTACAACCAAAATAATCCAACAAACGATAAATGTTCAGATGGAACGGATGAGAGAGGAAGTTCAACCATAGATTGAACGTAAGCACACAAAGGAATGTATAATATAAAGGTTTATTAGTTTAGGGGACAATCTGGGCCTCTGCACGTCTGTCCATTATGAGCTGTAATTTTGATGTTCATCTTTCTAATGTACTATAGATCATTATTTGGGCTTCATCGATTTTAATATGGTTATCTGATATGTCCCAAGTTTACGCGATGAAGAATTGTGCTAGCTTCCATGATTTATATGACACATGTACTGTTAGTCCGATCGGATTAAATGTTACTTTATATAGGAGAACCATTTTTTTCTTATCACATTTTCTTGGTTACTCATTTGTAGAGGCCTAGATTATTCCTTGAACATATCAACTTTAGTATTGTGTATTTCTTTGTGTTTGTATGTTCAAGTTGTGGTTTAACTCTCTGTTTCCGGTTTGACTGAATCATTAGAGCTTGTTGGATTATTTAAGTCCCAAAATACATTCCTACCTAATTCGTTGCGCTGACTCATTTATTTACGTACATTCGCTCCATTATTTTGCGCGTGAAGTGATGAATTACAGGCATTCCCTATATATCATCTTAGTTTGAGTGCCCTTAGCATGATGTTTTTATGACCTTTAGCGGCTAGGTTTTTAACAGTTATTTTACAAATGTACCGAGGCAGCCTGGTTGTTGTTCGTTAGCTCTCACAAATTTCGGCTGTATTATTATTTTCATATGTTAATTGTCGTCTGGCAGGAGTATTCTAAAGCAAAACACAAGTGAACTATCTATTTTTATGATAATCTTACCATCCATTATCATTCTCCTGACGACTTCGTTCATTCGTTTTTCATAAGTTTTGCATTTAGTAAGGACTTTATAAGTTTAACCACATTATTTGCAATAAAACTATGCTAAAATAGAATTGGAGACTACCAGCTGAGTCCACAGGCCTCTTGGTTATGTGACAACCTGATGTAAAATGTGACTAGTTTATTTCACCAGTTAATCATGTGTTAACACATAATTATCCAACATAATTTACTATAATGTTGAACTAACACAGACAAATTTAGCAGCTTAATACGGTATGTTTACTTCATGGTTTGTACCTAAATATAATAAGATATAGTCCTTATCTAATATCAAGCTTATAAATAATATATTAGAAGGCAAAAAGAACATACCATTTGTAATTCCTAATGAAAGCCATCCTTTGATTAAACGGCAGTTACAAGATTATATGCACTTAGTGGTCATGAGGAAGATTTCAACAAGTGTGTATGACTCAAAATTCTTAAGATTCTTACGATGACTTATAAGGGGTCTCGAATTATATGTACATAGAATTTATATCTAGCCGGACCTAATACAACTACGATCCAACATCTGCAGAAGATGTCATATGTGTTTTTCTAGTTGTCCCTCGATAGTTATTTCAACACATTTTAATCGTCCATTGTTTCCTACAGAAGCAGATACGTTCATTATAGATCTTGTTTGGAGTAGAATAATTGAATGTTACGAAATATTCATGCTATGTACTAGTGTGAACAATAGAAAATCAAGCCTTTCAAACATTTAATAACCTCTATCTATTATATAAATAATAAGTGATATGCATTCTATTTGTACAATCATTCATTCTCCTTTAATCATTATATATATATATATATATATATATATATATATATATATATATATATATATATACCTGAGAATCTAAATTGATAAACATGAGCAAAATTGATCTCAATATCAAATTAACTGATTCTTGACAAATGATGATTTTTAATATGAATTATGAATAAAATCTCCGTAATTCATGATGGATGTATGGATTGGCAAATAAACCAAACAGTTTCGATTGTCAGTAATCTTTTCAAAATATTTTGTTATTTAATAGAATAATTACACTTGTATTTCGAATCACTTGTTTAACAAGGTGTTCTAAAACTTTTAAAATGACTTCAGATTGCATCTACATATTTGACACGAACCGGACTGAGTTCGAATCCCACTGTGAACATCAACATTGGGATGCAGGTACATCCAGCCGATGAGTCCCAAATAGGACGAAACGCGCGTCCTGGATTCCACTTGCCAGTCACAGTACAAATTAAATGATATTTCTGAATAATCGCTATATCGAGGCGATCCGCACAGGATGCACATATAGCAACAGTGACTGACCAGTTTCAGTCTATAACAAATCAATGGGAATATACAAATTCATTCTACTACATATTTGTTGTTTGCATTATTCTTTCTCAGTAACTTACAATAGTAAGTCTACGAAGGTTTCTTTTTCATTGTAGCGGTCGTTATCTCCCCAACCCCACGAGCATACTAACGAGTTTTATTAGTTGTACAACTGTTATTTTACGGTTTGGATGTTGTAGCATGATTGAACACAGAAATCGATTTGACTTTCTCATCGCTCTTGTTTCGATTTCGTGCTTGTCGGATTTACGTTTTTTTTTCAAATTTAATTCTTTTATATTTATCGTTACTGACTTTTAATATATACGCTCAGTCTATAAATTGTGGATGTTTATATGTCAACATAATACACATTGCTTTATAGAGTTTGGAATTATATTACTACGGAACAGAGTTAGATCGTAATTCAGTAGAAACAAACAATAACGTGTAGAGGTAAATAATCACCCAAATAAATAGTTGCATAGACTCTCGTCATTGCTGCTGATCATGTTGGTTTTAGAAAACACGACTAGTTGAAGGTGCTCGGTCACAAATCACCACCAAATCACTACACGAAACGACATGGAAAGCACCTCGCTCTAGTTAGTCAGCCTATGCGTCGCTATTCCATTAACGCTCTACTTACGATCAAATATAACTTCTCCTCCATTCTTCGTTGCCTTCTCATTTGTTTTTATTAGTGCAAGTAGGTCTAATCGTTAGAAGTTTTTCTGATTATACGACAAACGTAATTTACTCATATCCAGGATGCACTTCATTGGTGAGCACGAAAGGATCTGCGCACGATCATAACTATGAGTTCGTTCCTGTTTGTAGTTTTTAACAGAGTATTTTCAGTATAATTATTTTCTCCTCACATTTCTCGCTGTTCTTATGTATTTACATATGTTGGTAATTTAATGCTGGTTGATCAGGCTCCTAAGCTTATTCGTCTTAAAACCCCCACACCCCCAAACTTTCAGTTCATCCCCTTATGGAAAAAACACACAGAAGCTTGGTTCTAATACGCAGAAGCTGAGTTCTGAGACTAGGGTGTGAAAGATTCACGTGTTTATATCCTTGTCGTCGTAAGGTTGCTTTCATGTGAATTGAACAGGTACGTCACCTCTTCTTTTTTCAGCCCCGGCTGCCTAGAACTTTATGACCAGCTCAAAAGATCAATTCTCAAACGTGGAGATTTGTTTGACAGACAACGTCTTAATCAGTTGTTTCACACAGTCGAGCTCAGTAGCAGTTCAGCGACTGAAATGTTATCATACATGAGGAAGGTGATTGGTCATCTCACTTTCGACGAAGGTTTCTTTTATCAACTCTTCCTATGGAAACTGCCACAATAAGTGCAAGCAGTCCTGGTAACAATTCACAACAACCCAGAAGATGAACTAGTTTCATCTGCTGATCGAATTCTGAAGATCAGCAAAACTTGTCACAATGAGGTATATTCCGTTACAGACAAACCTAATGAGACCAGAACCGTAGTGACAAAACTGTGCAATACCCTTCTCATTTCCTCGATGTACAGGAACGACAAAGAACAAGCAATTTTCAACAACGTAGTTCTTCACGGAGATGATCCTCATCTTGAACTCAATGAATGGAAAATTCACGATGGTGTTGGTACCACAACACCTTTAGCAAAGCCTCAAGGAAATGTAGATATCCATATAGTTTCCTTAGTCACAAACCCACTGTTGACGCATCTAGAATCTGTCCTGCCGGCACGCGTTAATGGCAACCGTAGCCAGTGGGATAAGCCGCCTGTTATTCATCACTGATGTGATAACGAAGGTTCACTACCTTGTTGATACTTGCGCAGGAGTCAGCGTTTTACTTACAACTTCATCCGATAGCCAACATGAAGCTGTATTCGATCTACGTGCAGCTGACAGGAAAGAAATAACCACATATGGTAAAAGATATGTCTACTTGAACGCAGGCCTACGAAAACTCATACATTGGATTTTCGCCATTGCCGATGTGAAACTACTAATCATAAGCATAGATTTACTGAGGCATCACAACTTGCTTGTGGACTCTAGTAAAAAGAGACAAATGAATAGCGACACAAAACTATACGTTTTTGCAACCATTGCTCCAGGTTGTAGCTTATTTCCTTCTCGTTTTGCACGTTTGATTAACCCTTATTTTCATCCATTACTTGACAATTATCCAGACCTAAATAAAGCAGCATCAAAATTATCATGTGTAGCCAGTAAGGTTACACACCACATTACGACTACTGGTCAACCTATATTTTCGAAAGCACGCCGACTAGCACTAGAAAAATTGTGGATTGCGAAAAATGAATTCGATCATATGATGGACCTGGGAATAATCCGCCCATCCAGTAGCCCATGGTCATCTTTATTACATATGGTCTCGAAAAAAGAAAGCAATGATTGGCGTTTCACCGGCGATTACAGATGTTTTGACGCTCAAACCAGGCCTAATCGTTAAATGTTACCACACATCCACGATTTAACGGCCACCTTGAGGGGAATGACAGTATTTTCAAAAATCGACTACGTAAAGGCGTACAATCAAATACCGATGTCTGAAAATGACGTACCCAAAACCGCTATCGTAACTTCATTAGGCCTTTACGAATTCCTTAAAATGCCTTTTGGTTCAAGAAATGCAGCACAAGCATTTCAATGTTTCATAGATTACCTGTTCCACGGGCTTGACTACGTCCATGCATACGCTGACGACTTCTTGATTCCAAGCCCAGATTAGTAAACACATTCGAAACATCTGAACGTAGCTTTTGGAATACTGCAGCATTATGAAATTACCATAAATAAGCAGAAATGCCAAATTGGAACAACCACGTTTAACTTCCTGGGGCATACTATTGGTGCCAATAGCATACAAACTCATAAATACTTGGTGTCGGCTATTCAGGTGTATCTGGAACCAACCACCATTAAGTAGTTGAGAGCTTTTAATGGATTGGTCAGTTTTGACAGTCAATTTATACCCAATTATGCCTCTATCATGAAGCCAGTTACAGATCAACTTCGTAAAAATAAAAAAATGGTCATAATGGATGGAGAGTCAAAGAAAACCCTCACTGCAACAACTTGTTACTGGGTTAATGCAGAACTGTAGCTGGCGATGCTAAGTGCGCGGTTATGAGTAATGAGTTCTAAATACTATTATTATTTTACACGTAGAAGTATACAGTACTGAAGTTGAGAAACTCTGGGTTGCGGTTCGTAATTAACCCGATACTGTCTGACTCCCAAAATTTAACAAACTTGTTTAACTCAGTAACTATCTTTCACCGATGTATAGGTACTCTGCGAAGTTGAATGTATTATATTGAGGGTGAAAGATTGTTTGATACACGATCACTTATTTCAACACGCTAAGCCAATCAAACGGAAACCAGAAAGTTCGAGTTAGGTGGGTCCATGGTTTAATCATACCGCAACGTGCGTACCAAAACAAGGATTTACAATAAATGAAACATTATATCCAAGGTTATCATTGGCTGGTACACATTTATATTACCAAGGAATATGTTTAATATCAGAGAAGTGTGTCGTTTTTGAGATGACGAACCGACTGATAATCATGTAAATACTCTGTATGTGTTTATATTTTCTCTGTTATATTTTCTCTATTAGATGAGACCAACGAGTGGGTTCCTTTAGGCTTAGTACGGTTCGCGATACAATGCAGCCAAATTATCTAGGGCAGTCAAATTCTATGTTTGATTCCCTCAATAGTCTGTACGGTTAGTGCAAATCATCATTTCTGAAATTCATACTTCAATCCGATACCACGATTTGTTCCTTCCTAACCCACAGCTATTCCAAAAGACTAGACTCATAAGTAAATTATGTTGTGGAGCAAAACATATCGATATCAGACGAGACTAGCAAACAATACTATATATATCACATTTAAAACTGAAATAATTAATGACAGTCTGCAAATCGATCCTACAAAACAAAATCATTACAACACCTTTCGCTTGATTAAATAAGCGATTGCATTTTTGGGGATTTTGAATCTCCAACACCTCCCCCTTGTTAATAGCAGATTGTTTTAGGATTCACTTGTAATCCCACCGTCTCCCATCTGTATCAGTTGGACCTTCTTCTTAATAGTAATTCTGGTCCATAGGTCTTATCTGTTTGTCTATTTTTGTAATTGGTTAAATTAAAAGTATTCAATAAAATATCTATGGGCATTGTTGTAGTTGTAATCGGTTAGGACACTTTTCTTTTATGTAGTTAATTACAGTGTCTTATTCATTTGTATTTTCCCACGGTCACTTCATACAGCACTGTCCCTTACCTTCTTGTCACATGTCCATATATCCATCTGTCCTACTGGTGTCGGTAATCACGGACGGATACTGGCGCACCAACTTCGGATCCTGGGGAATTTGTTTGAGTTATCGGGTATCTCTGTGATAGCATGGCGTAATGGGTTGCCTTCAACTTTCGGTTCATCAAGGCTTCGGCATGTGATACCATTTTAGGAGTAAATTTTTGCAGTAATTCATTTGAATAATCCATAGGCCTAGCAGATTCAACGTGATTGCATATGGAGTTGGGAGGCATATCTGCTAGATGTAGGCTTTTGAATCAGTCTAGACTGAGGAGATATAAGTCAGTGGAAGTAATGTAATATGTTCCAGTGAAACTTATACCATGAAATGATACAGGGCATCGAAAATGTTCTATTTAATGGTAACTTCCTCCACATGCATTTATTGCCTTCGGTTCAGTTTTCTGCATTCTGGGTGTTTTAAAAGAGAACTCCAAATTTTCTGTAACATGATCGGTATTTCCGACTGTGCATCTATCTATAAACGTACAGGTTGATCGTTAATTATTAAAGTGAATACTTTTCTTTTTCCAGGTCTTTTTATCTGGTAAGTTGGAAATAAGCTTAGTGATTTAACCGTACTACTAGCTTTAGCCTCGATTTTCCGATTGTCAGATCTTCCGTTCCGACAATAACGATTCTTATGCCTAACTGCTTTACAACGGCGGTATATATGGTGCTTGGATAGGTAAAACTTGAAAAAATTCCACGCTCCGCATTGCCAACATGGAGAAGGAGGAATTTTTATTGGTTGAGAAGGAGAACTACGTTTCTTTGTTGACTGTGATGCATGCATACAGGCAGTTGAGTGTTGTTCTGGACAAAGTTCGTGAACTGGATGGCTATGTTCGCCAGATCGAAAGTGTGATATCCCGTTGTAAATTTATTAGTCTTTGATATTCCTTTGTGATGTCAGTCAGTGTTAGTTTTGGGTCTTGCTCAAGATAACTCACATTCTTTATCCACAATACCAACATGAATTAGAAAATCATCCGTTTTATTCATAATTAATTTAAGGCAACGGGATTGAGTAATAAACAATGAAGAGGTGTCACCAAATTGTTGACTAAGCGACTTACATGTTTCGTCAAATGTCCTTTCCCCTGGATTTTATGGTAACATGAAGTTACAGTATTTGTCCAGTCCTGCTTGGCCAAGTTTTCGAAGTAACAAGCGTACTTACTAGCATCGTCCTGAGCAGCGAAATCAAGTTTAAAGTGATCTTCATATCTACGGAACCAGGTGTCAAAAGTTATACTTGCGTCAGGATCATGATTGAATTTCACTATACTGTTAGCAATGGTGTCTACTGAGGGTACAGTCTTGGAGTCAATGAATAATTGGATTAATTTCAGTTGTTGCTCCGGTAGCATCTTCAATTTGATCGGATTCAATTTTCGATAAGCCATCGCCATTGATATGCCTTCGGTTGAAACTCGGCAGCTACCGATACGTTATCCTTCTGATGAGAAAAACGCAATGGCCGACGTAGGGGTAGCTGAAAAAAAGAGCAACAAAAACAAAATACACCCCCCCCCGCAAAGTTGTTGAAGAAAGAGTCAGGAGTGTGGTTAAGCGGCTTAATATGAAGGCTGGTTATAACTTTTTCGATCGTCAGGACACTTTTATCGACATATTTATTCACCAGTCGGTGACAAGGCCAATAAGGTGTTTAACGTGACAGGACCTGTTGGTGAACCTGTCAAGGGTGGTGTGTACGCCACTTTGGGCGAACGTGGCAGAAGTCCGCGAGTGTTTAACATGCGCGGAGGAGGTTGTGAGACGGGTCTCGGGAGATTCTGAAGCAACCTGGTCTCGGGTGTGGTCGTGGTGGCTCGGATATGTACAGTGATGTTTACGAATAAATGGATCTAGATGCAGGAGTTAAAACAAATGAACTTCACTGCAACCGAAGATGATATCCTGCGCTCCGAAAACAGACTGACTATCCTCGAGAGCTATTCATCTGTAGACTATTTCAGTATTTTTGGTTATATCCGAGGTGAACAATTTATTTGTATTATCATCCAGTTTCTCTTTTGCCCAATCCTTCCATTTGACACAGTAACTGTCATCATGTCGCTTCTCGTTGACGAACTATGGTTAATCAATTGGGTATATGTACTCCAGTTTAAATTCATTATAACTCCTATTTTGTATTAATGTTAGTTCCATAATTCGTTGACTTTGTGTCTTACGCATATATGAGGGAGTTCATGAAATATAATATGATTCTGTCTGGTTGGTCTATCGGCTTGTGCTCTTATATTTCCGACTTGGGCCTCAGTAGGCATAGGGCAGACACGCATCATCGACTAGGTACACCCCTCACTAGCGATCGATCAACCAACCAAATTTCTGACGTCATAACAATCTTGCATCACCGTTCGTGTTGTTCTAACAGTTTTTTTGACGTCATCTTTCGTGAAAGCTTGTTGGTGACACGTATGTAATACGTTTTCATATAAATACATTACTAATGTGTATAGTGTTAAAATGTTTCAAACGTACCATTAAGATTGTCGTATTGCATATACTATATACAGTCTCAAGTGCCTTGTACCTTAGTTATTTGGGGTTTAAATAAAACTCCACTGCACTAATCCCCGTTCTCACTAAGTCTCTCTGGTTGATTATGTGGCCTACTATTTAATCACTGAAACTGCGTAATTCTACGTTCCCGGCTTTCCTCTCAAATGAACCCACTATAACGGTTCTGTTAGATGCTAGGATTGACATGGACGACATGTTGTGGTCATCTGTATCAGTAAACATTAATCTTGTGCATTGCTGCTAATTCGAGAGAAAATTATTTACAAACGTTGGACTTATTGGATATACATGTAACAACTATTAATTTAGTGCTAATTCCTATTATTGATTGTTCGTAAGAGGTTATTAATTTAGTAGTTTCCTACGACTACCTTAACATGAAGCATTCGAAAACCAGTTAATTTGTAGGCTTGCTGACCAAGAAGTAGCAAAGGAAATTAGGGGTTATTTAAAAATTTTTGGAATTCGGCATTTCACAATAATTTTACTGACCAAATACGTACGAATGACACTAAACCTACCCATATTATGTGGGAACGAGTAGCAGCAGTACTTAAATGACCACGCGGAATTACCGAATCAGCCGATGAGAGGCATGTTTGCAGCCCAATGTCGCCTCAGATTTGAACTCAAAATGCATACTCCAGACAATATATTATTTCTAAAATTAGTAAACTGGCTGAAGATTAGGAAGCTTAGTTAAAATTAGACTTTAAATACCAAAAGTATGATTGTGTGTGTAAATAATAGGTTCGACGAGTGGAGCTATCCACCTCAATACGTAGTTGAAGGTCTGTCTGTCAACATGTTCGAAAAGAAATTGAATCATTTGTGAGATTTCTATTGCTGAAACATATAATCCAGCCTTTAGCCTTAATCATGTTCAGACTATAAATAACACAATGATCCGGAAGGTGGTACCAAATTACAAAGTTGCATCAAACAATGTGTAAAACGAGTACGAAAGCACAGTGCTGTGTAGCACATTATCCAATGTTCTTAGTGTCACAGCATTTCACCATATCTTGCATTACATTATATATCGGAGGAACGAAAAAGCTTGGCCACTACTGTTAGGGTGGGCCAAGCTACGGAGTTAGTGGATGCTGAGACTTTGGCTGAAGTCTACTTAAGTTAGTCAGCTTCACGATATCAAACAAATCGAGAAGAGTTGAACTGTTTGTCTATGTCCCTCTAACACTAAAGTATCACTTCACCTCATCTGCCGTTCCGTTTTGCTTTCGCTCTCAATTAGCGAAAAGGTGCTGCCTAAAAGAATAAATTTTAAGTTGTATTCTCGTCACTAATCTGATAAATTAATAACTAAGATTCTTGTTGGTCTTATCGAATGGATAATTTTGCTTGTTCTGGGTTTGTAAACTCTACTAAAGGGTCCTGTAAGGCAAGAAAAATTTGAGCATATTAAGGTCAAATCTATTATAAAATATCTTGAAGACCATCATTAAGTCGCCTCTGTTTCCCCCAATTCCAATGTTGTTTAACGTGTACAGCAGTCTAGAGTGAGGGACGTTGTCAAGAGTTTTACTGAAGTTGATACAGACTACACCAATGTAGATCTCTTGATTCTTCATAGTTCAGCAGCTTTCTCGTTTTACTAATGAGTTTGTGAAGCACGAGTGACCTGTTCTGAAATCATGTCGGTTTTCAGAGAGTAGTAGGTTTTTGTCATAATACTGAAACAGTTCTTTCCGGATAGTCTAGAAAATCCTAACAACTACGTTAGTTTGGCTTAATAGGAAGCAGTTTTCAGGTTTATGGTGCATACCTGTTTGAAAACAGAGTTTACTATTACGTTTTCAAGTTAATAGACAATCTACCTTGCACTATGGACAGATTGAACCATAAACTTAAAGAGTCAGAAATGGAGGTCGCTAGTTCCTTGGGCATCTTAGGAAGTATTTCTCTTGTCCCATCGAGTTTATTCAGTAGTTCAAAAACATTTCGTTTCCATATATTAATTGTTTCTATGCTAGGGCTTAGAGAAATTAGGTTTCGTTGTGCAGATGGTGCCTCTACCGTGTACATGTTTTCAAAGTGACCGGCGAATAATTCTGCTTTACCTCAATTATCCTCCACAAGGGTTGGTTAACTATTTGCAGACAAAGTTGGTACATAGCTTTCTCTCCTCGCTCTTCGGTCAATATAAGAGAACAAGAGTTTTGGATTTAATTTTGACTAAATTTTCTACTAATTGTCTTTCTTTGATCGTCCAAGCCTTTATAAGTATTGAGGCACAGAAGTATTTGGCTTTCTGGTATTCAAACTTAGTTACGGCTTGGCTGATTAACTTAAACCTACCCGACATTCTTTCTTTTTATGAAGAAGGGAACGCACTTTGTTTTATTAAACCACGGCGGATGGTTTTTTGGTTCATGTGATGTTATCAATCGTACATACAGTGTAGTGACGTCACCGACAGACACACGGAAAGTCTCTTATGTCGTTTTATTAGAAGACTATAGTGTCCATCCAACTAACGGAAGATGCTACCTGTATAATGACATGGGTGTTTACTTTCCATACATTTGATCTGACTGGAGATGATGCACCACCAAACGGATAGATCATATATCATTTTTATTTGTAACGTGATACCAAAATATAACGATAGTCAAGTAGAAGCCACAAAAAGTGGCAGCTGTCAAGAGAATGCTTACCATAACAAGACAATTAAGTCTTATATTTTGGCTGGCACATATTGCAGTCTTCTTGATCCAGCTAGAGGAAAGGGTAGGATGTGGGTGAAGGGGTAATTAATCTTCAAAGTAGCTAGCCATATATATATTAGACACCGATCCTGACCATGTTAGTTTTGAAAGCTGCTACAAGGTGAAAGCTATTAGTTAAATATTTCCACCACTTAATGACACGATAGAGCCTAGAATAGATCTCCTTTTGTAGATAGTCATTGCGAATATTGTGAACTATCTACATACTGCTTACGACTGAATAAATTTTTCTCCCAATTCTCTGTTGTCCTTCTTACGTTTAAGGCTTAATTATTAAAAATAATCTGTGTAAATACTGCCAACGCTTGAATACATCATACTTATCTTCAAGATTGGAAATGAAGTGCTCTGACATTAGTACATGAAAAATTTTATAGTCAAATAATTAAACTGCAGTAGACATTAAATGACGTACCATTTCATAACATAGAGAGCGTACTGACGTATTCTCAGTTCAGACTTCAAGTGACAAACACTTCACTTCATCCACCCGAAAGGTTTAACGATTAAACTGTAATTGGGCATTGGACTTCGCTCTTCAAGGCGGTTGATTTGAGTCTGTTATATACAAATGCCTCCAAAGAAAAATGAGCCCTCTAAAAAGAGTTCCGAAAAACAAAAGCAAAAAATTGTCGAGGTAATCTGTAATTTTTATTTTTTCACATTTTAGGACAAAACGTTTGGGATGAAGAACAAGAAAGGAGCCAAGCAACAAAAATTCATTCAGCAAGTACAAAAGCAAGTTACCCAAGGTAACAAGTCTGCTAAAGAGGTGAGCAACTGGTTTTGGCCTCTCATATCATGTAGCTTGAGCGTGAAAAGCAAATGAAGGATGATAAGAGAAAAGAAAAAGTTGAACTTAATGATTTGTTTAAGCCAGTCCTAGAATTACAGAAGTGTGCCAAAGGTAAGTTGATGTCTCATACTAGTTGCATTCGCTAGGAGTCGATCCGAAATCGGTTTTGTGTGTCTTCTTTAAGCAGGGTCTATGTGTCAAAGGCGATAAATGCAAGTTTTCTCATGATTTAACTGTGGAGCGAAAGGCTGAGAAGCGTGGTATATATTCCGAATCTGATAAAGCAGATGGTACTATGGATGACTGGGATATTAACAAATTAGAAGAGGTGATTAGCAAAAAACATGACGCCGACAACAAGGGATTGCCACCTAGTACCATCGTAAGTTGTGGGTCGTTTAATTATAGTTCATAGGTGTGTAAATACTTCATTGATGCGGTGGAAAACTTCAAATATGGTTGGTTTTGGGAATGCCCGAATGGTAAAACGTGCCACTATAGACATGCACTACCGCCTGGTTCGCTTGCGTTTGCAACTAACTGTTTTAGGTTTCATATTACAGCGAGATAAGAAGAAAATGGAAGAACAGAAAGAGATAATATCTATCGAGGATTTGGTTGAACGGGAGGTAAGATCTCACCCATGTTGCTTTGATATTTGTTCGCAATCTTGTCGTGTCGCCCAGAGATACTAGGGGAAAGAAAAGCGAGTGTGTTTTTGCTAGTAAATAAATGTTAGCTGTCATAGCCTTTACTCACTGCTTTCTAAAATCTCAAATATGTGAACCAACACTTTTGAGCTCACAATACGCAAAAATGAGTCAGGTGGATAATATTATAAAAAACCTTGTGTTTGTTAGAAGTACTTGAATGTTCTAGATCTCATGCTCATGGTACCATGTGAATGATTTTTGAAGGTTGTTATTGAAGCTAACTAGGTATTGCTCATGAATGACGTTATGGATATTTTTTGGAATCTAATTCTAAGCTATTTCAAATGGTTGTGGACATACTAGCAAAAGCTTTTGCTTTACAAGCTTCTGTGTTTAGTATGAATGGCTCATCTACTCCCATTGGTAGACCTAATTCTATAAATCATATAGAGATGTAAGTATTAGTAGGTTAGCAGTTGATGTTCACTATGAACTCACAACAAGCTTTTTTCAACTATTCAGGGGATGTCGTTTGTATAGCCGAGTGATGTTACATGAAAGTCATGCTAAATAAAATTAACTGCCAAATTCACTGACTGCATAAGATATCTTTTTGGGATAGTTTGTACCTTTACCTTAAATTTGGTGATACGACAAAGCGCATTAATAACTCTTCAGTGATTATGATCTTGGGACAAGCCAAACTCAATGTGGATAACTAAAACTACCTTATTATGTAGACAGTTGAATAAAGCCATAAGCCTTTGATCGTAATCATGTTGCCATTGCTGACATTTAGTTGAAATATTATACCTCTTCGATTATTTACGTGTTTCTTTGTCGTAAAGTTGGTATTAAGTTTTCAGGTAATTTAAATAATCAAAAAATCTATTCACAGCGAATAATGTCCACTAAGAATTTTATTCATCTGAAGTGTGGCTATAAATGACTTCTATGCTTTTTAGAGACAAGCTCTCGGACTTAACCAAACGAAAGTCACTTTGCACACATTTATGGAGTGGAAAAAACGGAAGGTAACTATTTCATTCAGAAATTACTATTTTATAAAAGAGACTTGAAAAGATGGAGAAGCGGTTTGCTGACAAAGCGTTGCGAGAGGCTAGTTACAAACAAGGACGTTCTGCAGGGGTAAGTCGCTTGGGTTTCTACTAATTTGTATAATGTACGTAAACGCAAGGCTGTTTTTCAAAGTGATGTGGCTACTAATTCTCAAATTAACAAGGTTATGTGATCGATAACTCGGAAGAGTAAATTCAATAAAACGTTTCTTTAAGTAATGTTTTATAGAAGTTACTAAGTGACGATTAAATATATTTGGTAATAGAATAGTTAAAGAGCACAACAAAAGAATTAAGTAAACTGGCATACTTCAGTATGGCGGTTTTACAAAGTATGATCTGCTGCATATTTAAGCTAATAACCTACCAGAATATCGAGCGTATGTGTAGCAGTCAGTCAGTCAGTTACAACGTAGAACTTGGTACATGCGTACATCAGTTCAGGTTGCCATGCCTCAATAAGCTGATAGAGATTAAAATGTCGGACCGAATCCCAGAGTAGCAGAGGTAGTAACAGAGTAAGTACTGATGGAAAGGCATAGAGATCAGAGATGAGATCTGAGATAAAAGTGATTCAGTAAAGAGAAAATTATGATAAGCTCAAAAACTAGAAGTTAGAGGAAGACAAGGAGTGGATGCACCTGCGCCATTGCAAACGATATTGAGCAATTATATATTTATTTTCTCTACTGTATGAATAATGCCATCTTATGAGTTATTTATTTGCCTAAAGTATTTATTTATTTGATGAACTGATTTGGATGGCTCATATTATCTTAATCCTTTGTAGATAAGTGGTCGGGAGATTTTCGAGTTTGACCCAACATTGATTATGGAGGCTGCGGATGACGATGAAACATCCGGAGTAGTTGATTCTAGAATTCGTGATGTTGAAGAGAATGAGGTTAGTACATACCTTAATTTATTACTACTTAAGGTCCACTAATTGTTTTTTAAAGCTATGATTTGTCAATTTCGGTTAAACTTTTAGCTGATAAATTCTGGATGTGAATCTCATTGGCTTTATTAAGTTTCAGTGAGGAAGGTATCAATGATATATGGTGTATACTTATCATAACTTACTACTACTTTGACTCTTATTTTGAGTTCTCAGTTGAAATACTCATCATAGTTAATCGTATTTGTGTGTTGACACCCAAGATTGTCAAGGTCATACTAATTCTGAGACATCTAGAACACAAGATACATTAAGCATTTCGTACTAAATTTTAGATAGCAGGACGAATTGGGAGAAATATCGTGATCACTAGTAAGTTGCTTCTCAAGGACTTCAGGTGTTCATTGTATAACAACAGTCTAAATGAGACACTGAAATGAAACCTATTAACTTGAAAGGTACAGTAACAGTTTTTCTTTAAGGTCCTAAAATATAGTTCTGTTCATTTCACTGTGCTAACACTTTGGGTTTAGAGTCATGTCTACATTGTTGTAACTAGTCTCTGTCATCTCATTACATTTATTCGGAATGAAATGAAAGCTTTTGCCTAGTAAACACAGTGGAAGCGGCGTGAGTAAGTGAATTGTAAGTTCCTAGGATTTATAATCATTCCGACGTTAAGCTGTTGGGAAAAACTAAAAGTATTTGCGATCAGGTCGTCGGTATATTGGCCTATTGTTTACTCTGCATCAATTACTCGAATACATCGATACCTTACTATAACGAAATTCTTGAATATTCTGACAGCAGTGAAACTTAGTGATCTTTTACGTTAACACTAAAAGTTATATCTGGGTTAATTGCATGTAGTCATCTTACTAATGTTCATCGAGAGGGAAGGGATATACATGTTTGTTGATTTTACTCAGTTTCTCCATGTATAAGCCTCTGAAGCCGATTATTTTGTCTTATTATTACTTATCAATTATCGTACGTATTTTTGTATTTCAGTATGATGGTCCAGTTAGAGATATTGATTTGAATATGTTTGCGATTGAAGAATTTGAATGTGAAAACAGTAAGTTTGTGTAGTATCCACAGAGGTTTACTACGAGTTGTTCTATTTAAAAAATATGACTTATTCTGTATTCGAAAAATTAAAATAATTTCATACTTTTGGATGTTTTTATAATTTTGGAGGATGTAAACACAACACTATTGTCGGAATAAAGTAATATGGAGTGAATCCATTGTATTCGACATAATTTTGTATTTGTTCAAATGTTCAAATTACAAAGAGAATATTAGGTTCAATTCTGAAGTGTATTTTGTTATATGTATTTTATTTAGAGCTTATAAGATACTATTTTCTTATTTCCTGTTTCAATCCTCTAAATTCTTCGTTTAATTTTATGACTTACCACATTTCAGTGCAGTATCAAGGTCTTTAATTGCTTTAATGTTTCATACAATTTTTCTTCGTTTATAAATTTGAATAAAGCCAAATTGCGGATGTTATCGAGTAATATGGAATAATTTATTTTGTGTGTTCTCTCCGTCTTCTTCACAATCGAAGCGTAATGGCATTAACTTCTTAAAACAAAGCCTACTGATTGTATTTCGTCATACTAAAACAGTTATCATCAACGGGAGTCAATAATGATGAAATATTTGCAGCAAGGCGGGTTACTTTAAGATAATAAATGTTAGTACCTCTGTAGGTTACATTTATTGATATCTAGTGGAAAATAACATTATTTTTGGAAAACGATTCCATCTATATTTATCAAAATGCTGCTAGTGAGGTTCGAATCACGTTTTATCAGAAACATTATCATTACTATTTAGACTATAATTTGTGACCTCTGAGACTGATATATTTAGATTAATCAATCATTGTTTAGTCTTCACTGTTTTCGTCAGTAATTTCTGAGCATTTAATGTTAGAGGAAGCACGCTGGGATGTTAGATTACTTAGCCTAGCGACCGTATTCAATTTTGATTTATAGAGTTCAGCCAACACCAAATAATTAACATAGCGTTGGTTACTACTGATTAACTGGTATGTTATTTTCGAAAATGTAGTGAAATAAATAAATAAATGTTTAATATTTGGAATTGGATAGTGCTATAATTCATCTTTAGTAACTTTGTTAAGCTTTATGCTAAGCTTTTACAACGTAAAGCTATCTTAATTTCAGATGATGATGGAGGTAAAGTAACTGGCACTTGTGCTATTCCTGGAGTTGGCGAATTTGATGGAAATGAATATAATAATGATGGTTAGTTGCAAATAGTTTCTATGATATATTTTGTTTATTCTTATTTCTCATCGTACAATGTGTGTAGTTGTCCATTTTGTTTTAAGTTTAGAGTACGAGAGTTCTTCACAGACAAACCTATAACACTGTGTTCACTTGGAGAACAGTGGTATAGGGATGAAGGCATTGAAAATTCTACCATGATGTCGCTAGTTTGAACTCCACTGCTCCTACTTTTGATTGGGTTGTCTAGAAACCGTGTACGCAATTGTGTATCTGCTAAATTTGTAAGCTAATCATTCACGTTAGGCTCTAAGCTGACTACTACTCAAAGCTGGTAGTCGAATGTTTTCAGATCAGGAGAGCCGAGTTCAATAAGCACTGATGAGAACTGGTTCGTATCGGGAATCGTAAATTCGACTTTTGCAGATAAACTACTATCACAATAGGACCACAAACAAATAAACGTATGATATCTCACTTTGTTTCGCCAAAAATGTAGTCTAACTTATCTTACAAAACATCCGACTATTCCCAGTAGATTATCTCCAAGTGTTTGTCCAAACTTAAGTCTTTTACCTATTCTTCAATGAGACTTGCTAGTAGTCTTTGTTAATTGTTTACATGTGAATCGAATCATCTCTGTGTTTGGCATTATTGTTCGTGTGCTGAGGGTTGAAAAATCGTCCTCTAGATATCTATCGGTTGCAAACGATGTAAATTTTGAAGATGGATGGAATCATCATTTCTTCGCCCTTTTAATTGTACATTCATGCGTTTTCTAAGATATCGCATCTTCACAAAGATGTTTTGTAAAGCCATAGTGTGTTTTGAGGTTTTATTTGGGAAGCATTATTATACTGTTCTGTAGTTGACTTGTTAAGTAGTCTTGGCCATCGGATATAGAATTGAGTGTGAGAAATTGCGTATATCCTAGTGAATTCGGAACGAACACCTTGTACCTGTGAATCTAACACTACATTCTGGAATATTAATATTTCTGGTTTATCACATAATCTTTTTTGTAACACCTAGGAGTTCATGTAGGTTGAAGTTTCGAACTTACGGGACAAACAAATATGTTGCGTTCACAGTCAACATTTTTGAATTGTAATGTATTAACAAGAGATAGGTACTCAATAAAGTTCTTGTTGTGTAGACGTAGAATGAAATCATCCTGACTGTTGTAATTTTGGAATAGATATGTTTTACTATTGAACAGTGATTCAGTAGTATGATTTTTTGATGTGTAAGGGAATTGCAAAAGTAATCACTTCATTTTTTTCTTAAAGTTCCCAATAAAATATTTTTAATCTAGAATCCAAGATCCCAATCACTAATTGACAGACAGATACAACGCAGAACTTCGTACGTACGTACATCAGTTCAGGTTGCCATACCACATCAGCACAGAGACGCAACTGTCATTTCAAATCCAACAGTGATAACGATAGTAGAAGTATTAGCAGTAATGCAGAAAATTAGGGAGCGAAGATATGATTCGGAAAGTATAATTCAGTGAGATAAATTTGAAAGGGGAAAGATAGATAATTCAGAAGGTTAGATTTTGAGAGGACACAAAGAGTGGATGCACCTGCGCCATTGCAAACGATTCTGAGCCATGTCGTTCAAGGTCTCTAACCATTGGTGACTTTCGTCTCGCGGACCCCAACCACGCAGCCTACATCTACCAACATGACTTAGTCCACTTGTCAGTGACTTCATCGATTTCTGCCATGTTTTGGTTTGGCCGCCCCTAGCTTTCTTCCAACCTATTCCTACGCCGCAAAACATAGCTCGTCGAGGCAGTCGGTAGTTAGACATGCGTAACACATGTCCCAACCACCTCAACCGATGAAGTTTCAATACCTCATCTATTGATTTGCCATCTTTTCCTAGGACCCGTTTCCTAACGACAGCATTGCTTACTTGGTTGTCCCACGATACTCGAGCAATGCTTCGGAGACACCTATGGCCGAAGACCAGTAACCTACCAATGTCCTCTACTCTTAACGGCCATGTTTCGCTACCGTATAGTAGGACAGAGCGAACTGCCGCACGGTACACTCGTCCTTTGGTTAGCAAGCGGATATCTCGCCTGCGTCATAAGTGACGCAACTTGGCAAAGGCCAATCGAGCTTTCTGTATCCGTGCTGTGATTTCGTCAGTCACCAGGCCATCAGCACTGATGAGACTCCCCAGATACGTGAAGCGGTCTACACGCTCGACTACTTCACTCCCTAACGCTAGTTCAGGTGCCGATGTAACCCAATCGTGAAGCAACATTTTGCATTTCGAGGGGGAAAGTCGCATCCCGAACATGCTTGCATTGTTGCTCAGGGTAGTCAGAAGACTCTGCATTTTGTCAGCGTCTTCACCAAATAGGACTATGTCATCAGCATACTCTAAGTCAGTAAGCGAGGCTCCTGGTAGTAAGTCAACTCCTGAAAAGTCAGACGAAGACATGGTTATATCTAGGAGCATGTCTATGACAAAATTAAACAAGAATGGGGAAAGTGGACATCCCTGACGGACACCACTTGAAGTGAGGAATTCCGATGACAGTTCGCCATAAGCTCTCACTCGACCTGTAGTTTTAGAGTAGAGAGCTTGTATAAGGTTAATGTACTTCTTTGGTACACCTTTCAATGACAGACACTGCCACAAAACCTCACGATCAACAGAGTAGAATACCGCCTTTAGGTCCAGGAAGACAACTATTGTAGGACGCCTAAATGTGTGTCTGTGTTCCAGGACCTGTCGCAGTGTGAAGATGTGGTCTATACAGCCACGTCCAGGTCTGAATCCAGACTGGTTTTCTCTAGTCTGCTCTTCACGAGCTCTAGTTAGGCGTCTAAGTATAATCGAGGCTAACAATTTAGAAACTATATTAGTCAGACTGATTCCCCTATGATTGTCACAAGAAGACTTTTGTCCTCTTTATAAATTGGGACAATCACGGATTGAGACCAGTCAGATGGTATTACGCCCAGTTCCCAGATTCTACCTAAGATTTCAATCAGTCTAGCTGCTAAAACTGGACCACCATCCTTAAAAATTTCAGGGGTGAGCCTATCAGGACCTGCTGCTCTACCTCGCTTCAGATTTCCTATAGACTTCTCAACTTCATAAAGACTAGGAGGAGTTAAGTCGATTTGCCATTCAGGATGACTGGGGATCGTGGGCAACCGAAGTGTGGCTGAAGGCCAGTTGAACTGATCCCTTAAGTGTTCTGCCCATCGGTCCAATCTCCTGGACTGAGAATGAATAATAATCCCATCCTTTTCGGAGATAGTCTCACTCACATTCGGATTCCTAATACCAGTTTCCTTGATAAGTCGAAAAAGTTGCCTACTGTTGCCTATCGCCGCTGCCTTTTCCATCGTTTTTGCTTTCGCCACCCACCACTGTTCACGGTCGTTGCGTAGGCTTTTTATCAGCCTGCGCTTAAGCTCACTTCGCTCTTCATCATGTTCAGAGCCAGGTGGGATGAGTTTACGAGCATCCATCAGTTCGATGGATGCTACTGAGATCCACGGTTTTATCCTAGCCTTATGACTTACCTTACTAGCAGATATCACTGCTGTTTCCACAGCCTTTTTGATATCATTCCAACCTGCTTCCGGATGGGAATCGCTTACACGGTCGCCTAACTGTTTTTCTAGTTGTTCCTTAAATATATTCTTAGCTTTATTATCACTAAGTAAAACCCTAAGAGGCTTCATTGCAATGTCTTTCCTACGTCCAGTAAGTCTCAAACAAATACGCGCTCACACTAGAGCATGATCTGAATCTAAACATGTGCCCCAGTACGAGCGACAGTCCTCTATCGAACCCCTCCATCGGTAGCTGATGGCGATGTGATCTAGTTGGGTCCAACGTTGAGACGATTTTGGGGGTCGCCAGGTAAAAAGATGTTTTACCTTATGCCTAAAGTTAGTATTCGCTAGAAACAGGCGGTTATCTGAGCATAGTTGCAACAGACGGTCGCCATTATCTGTTCTGTGAGCCGCGACACCATAACATCCACCCAAGTGTCTCTCATTTTCACTTAGTCTACCTACTTGAGCATTAAGGTCACCAGCCATTATAACTATATCAGAGCGCCTAGCTTTTTGGAGGAGGTCCGAAAGCTTGCTGTAAAACTCATCTTTCACCTCGTCTGAACTGCAGTCAGTGGGGGCATAGGCAGATACGACAAAGAGGCAACGACGAGTGTCCCTATCTTTCCGAGTCCTAACTGTCCCGTTTAGTCGGACGGCGCACAAGCGACTATCTACAGGGATCCAGTCTAGGAGAGCTAGTTCTGCCCTACTACTCAATGCTATACCTACACCAGCGAGACCGCGAGAAGCAGCATCCGGGCTACCGGATACACGAAGAGTAAATCGAGCTGCTTCTTTGTTTTGATACATGAAATCAGGTTTATGATTTTACTAGGATCCTGTATGCGCGTTTCCGAGACGCAGCATACATCGATTGAGTGAGATTCTAAAGTCCTAGCTAAGGAAGCCTGTTGCCCTATTTGACTCAATGTCCGTACGTTAAAAGCTCCAACATATAGTCTAGAACGGGGTTTCAAGAGACCTCACCAATGGTTAGAGACCTTGAACGACATGGCTCAGAATCGTTCGCAATGGCGCAGGTGCATCTACTCTTTGTGTTCTCTCAAAATCTAACCTTCCGAATTCTCTATCTTTCTCCTTTCAAATTTATCTCACTGAATTATACTTTTCGAATCATATCTTCGCTCCCTAATTTTCTGCATTACTGCTAATACTTTTACTATCGTTATCACTGTTGGATTTGAACTGACAGTTGCGTCTCTGTGCTGATGTGGTATGGCGACCTGAACTGATGTATGTACGTACGAAGTTCTGCGTTGTATCTGTCTGTCTGTCTGTCAAGAGACCAGGAATGACTTCTCGTGAGCTCGCATCGTTTTCATTAGCGGTGCAGTGAGATGAAGGGATGTGAGTAGAGTTAGTCGTAGAGATAAGAGAGATATTATTGGGTGTAGGAAGGATTTGATTTTGACTAATTTGGACTCTCGTGCTTTTGCGGGTATGAGGGCGGTTGTCGCTTCCCGGCTGCCCACACCGTGGAAGGGTGTTTCTTGAGGAACCTGAAAAAGAAGGCAGATTAGTGTCGGTCTCAGAGACCTGAGAGCGTGACCGCAGAGCCCAAGGGACAACTGCTTGAGGCCTGTCACGCACAGCCTTTTTATGAAAAGTTTTTTGAGTATTAGCTCCGCACTTCAAAGCCCTTAGTGGGCACCCATACCGCCGGAGACGGAAATCCGTGAGGTAGGGTGAGGTGTGACATTTTTAGGGCCGACCTTTTCTAACCCCTCCTTCCTTGTGAGAAGGCAGCATCGCTGCAGATGCTGGTTGTCCGAGGGAAACACCTTACTGCTGTCACACCCCTTTGCAGTCAGCAGTACGACTTCGCCCTCAGACCTTGAGTAGCTGCTTTTAGTCTCATCGTTCTCCAATCGACCTGCCTGGCATGGAACATATGTTCCAGCCAGTATAGCTCGGTTGGGTCATCACGATAGGCAATCCCGGCCACCAAGTCAAGGTAGCAGCTACGGTCGGGTAATCACTAATTATCTCCATATGTTTTTGTACTAGATTTAGTTGTTTGAAATGTTACTTTTATTTAGAGATAATTGTCGTCAGTGTTGAAACCAAGTTACACCACGCTGGATAATTCTCACATCGGGATCTCTCGCTAATATTGGCTCAGCGGTAGAAGTTATCTTGCAGTTTGGGTAACCTGAACCTGATAGTGAAGTGACTTCAAGCTACTTATAGTTCCATAAGATTACTTTCGTTACTTTCCAAAGTCAGGATTACATTTTGGTTTGATTGAGTTCTTTGAGCTAAATAATTTAACTGCGTAGACTTCATCGTCATTCTAGACGATTTAATCGGTGCAAACTTCTGGTATTAAGTGAGCTGTGTAACTTTCTTGACAAGTGATTAGTAGATATTAGAGAAAATTACACAGCTCATTTCTGTCACAAGCTTGAGTCGATGAAGGCTACGCAGTTAAACCATCCAGCTCAATCAAACTAAGATCATCCTCCTGAACTGTAAATCTTCCGTCTCATCTCAGGAGATAGTTTTCGGTGTATAAGTTCTAAGGAGCTACTTGTCTCAACATACTTGAATAGACAGTATGATAGTAGGCTTGTTTACGGCTAACTTAGTGTTAGTTATTGCATGTTATTTTCAGTTTGTGTTTTACTGTTCATCTTTTATGCAGATGTAGTGATAGATGAAGAACTGTTCGACGAAACAGATCTGGCTGATATTGAAGCTGAAATAAACGAATTAGAGTTGGAGCCCTAGTTGTATTTCGCCATATATGTGGTTACTTTCATGACGAAACTGTCGATGTCTTTGTTGGCGTTATTTGTGATGATGATGATGAGGAGGAGGACAACAATATTACGTATTTACAGACACGTTGATGGAAATGTATTCTTCATTTCTTTTACTGTACAAATGTTACTTCTTTTCGCTCCATTTTGTTAATCTAGTTCTTATCGTGTCTAGGAGGATATTGGTGCCTGTGTTTTCTGCCACCTAATTTCTTCTGTGTATATTCACTGAGATTCTGTATGGTTGTCTGTTCTAACAATTAGGCTGTATCCCATGTTTTGTTTAGAGAAAACATTCTTACCACAAAATATCAGATTAAATGCATTGAAAGTGAAATAATATATTTTTTGGAGTTTATTATAAGTTTTAGTGAATGGTTACAGCTATCGATATAGTATACAGCATAATAGAATTCACTGGGATTAGTGAATGCGTATCTCATTCCATGGCTCCCTAAACAGCTTATGCAACAGTAAGTGGCAGTTATTGTTATCATTGTTGTGGTGTGTGACGAGATGGGGTAGATCTAACAGCCACCTCTCTTTGTTAGAAGGGTTAGAAATCATATGTTTCATTTCCATTGAGATAATAAATGGTGAATTGGAGTGTGGATGTGGGTTAGTTGAACTGGTCTTAAAAGTGTTCTGGTCAACATCAAAACCGCCTATCCTTAATTTAGATGAGGGTTCCAGTGGGGGATTCGTTAATATCTAATTTCATAGCACCAGTCTCTAACTGGTATCAACAGTTGTTTATGATCACTATTTAGTTGGTCTTAGAGTTCAATAGGCCGAATTGTAAATTTTGTGCTTGAATTTTATGCTAAAAACGCACATTTGTTATTGTGGACAACCATTATTATTTGTCTTATGGTTGGATTAGTGTTCTGCTTGTATCCTTTATATCTGTATGCAGCTGACTAGGGCCTGGGCGTTAACAGCAGCAAATATATCTAAGTACCTATCCGTGTAGATAATCTTGGTTGCGTTTAGAACACTGCACTGCAGTTGGTGTGTAGGTTGAAAGCGATTTCATATGTGTTACTGATGTATTGAATGCCAGCCTAGTCTTAATGTCACTCTCCAATATGATCTGGTACTGCTGACGGTTGGAGAAAATTCCCCTTACATGGCTACACAACTATGGCTTCTATCATGGAAGTTCTACTCACTACTTTCACTCGACAGTGGTGTTGTACTTAAAAGTTGGAGAATGGAAGTGAGCGTTCTGTCCTCAAACCGAGCTGTGTGATACTGAAGTTTACCCATGCATATTGGAAAACCCATTCCAAACCAATGGTGCTTCTGGATCCTAACTGAACGAGCAACGTATGAAATGATTTCGGTCACTTGCTACCGTAGGCTTTCATCTTCTAATGATGTTATGTTACCCTGTGGACTAGACCTTAAGATCAAAGGTCGAGGAGTAGACTCTGAGAAAACAACCTACCTTAGAATGGATGTTCAGGCAGCATCCCAGGCCACAAAATTATAGTGATTTAATAATGAGAAATATGATGTTACCTAACTCCTTACACTATTTCTAGTGTTTACTTCAGATTTTATGCCTTCAGATGAATGACTTCACTTTAAGTAATGAATTATATCATCATCAACAATGTAGAACCAGGCACATACGCCCATAGGTTCAAGTTGCCATACCTCATTAGCACTACGAGATAACAGAGGTACTGCTGTGCAGTACACCCGGCCTTACTGTTAAGAAGCTGATATCTCGCATACGTAAATTGTTAAATGCCAATCTCACTTTCTGAATCCGTGCTGAGATTTCGTTACACCATTTAGCCAATAATTGACGGATAAGGAACTATCATTATTTTACAAACTATTTCAATCAAAATGGGTATGAAAGCCAAGAATGTTTAAATTACTACAGACTGTTTCTCTCTATTGTTAAAAGTGCAATGTTTGCTGTCACCAGTGGAACGTTAGAAAAATGTAGACAATTTAACTACTGGTTAACATTAATATATCTCCTCCTATGATTTTGCTATAGACGAATTGAGAAATCTGTTTCCATATGTACATTCTACGTGTGGACAGTCGCGATGCAGAGGTAGTTCGCAAGTACGATCAATCCTGAATTACGGGGGGAAGCGGGATTCAGGCACTTGTAGATGACGAATTTCATAAATGACTATACACGTATCATGAATTCAACTTGTAAGCTACAGACCAACTTTAGTCGAATCATATTAAATTTGTAGAAATGAAATGATATTAAATGCTATGTAATCAGGGATCATAGAATTCAATTTCATGAAAGCAGCATAATACATATGACAAAAAGAATAACTACTTCGTAAATTGTCTATTTAAAACTGTTCGTTGTGTACATAAAGTTGTACAGGAGCGAACTGTCTTCATTTTAATGTCTGTCGATCTTATTTGTTGGTATGTAATTATTTTGAATTTCTTCGGTTTGCGACGAGATCTTCTGAGATATTTCATTCTAGCATTTATCTGTTTCCTATCACCTTTACGAAGACAGTG
The DNA here is from genome assembly GCA_025215515.1 of Schistosoma japonicum. Taxonomy (NCBI): domain Eukaryota; kingdom Metazoa; phylum Platyhelminthes; class Trematoda; order Strigeidida; family Schistosomatidae; genus Schistosoma; species Schistosoma japonicum. The sequence continues at coordinate 78,060,742 of CM046061.1, forward strand.
CTTCCATTTCTCTTTCAGTAGTTTACGATTGCTACACAACAATAAATGTATCTGACATATATTATGTTTTATGCACTCGTCCATGAACTCTTGATTTGTCTTGTTTTCTAAGTTCTTCAATATAGATACGTCTATATGACGTTGTACTAAAAGAAGAGTAGAAAACAGGTTGTATAGTCAGTCAGTCAGTTACAACGTAGAACTTGGTACATGCGTACATCAGTTCAAGTTGCCATGCCTCAATTAGCAGATAAAGATTAAATTGTCGGACCAAATCCCAGAGTAGGGGAGGTAGTACCAGAGTAAGTACTAATGGAAAGGCATAGAGATCAGAGATGAGATTTGAGAAAAAAGTGATTCAGTAAAGAGAAAATTATAATAAGCTCAAAAATTAGAATCTGGAGGAAGACAAGGAGTGGATGCACCTGCGCCATTGCAATCAATTTTGAGCCATATCACCTAAAGTCTCTAACCATTTGTTACGATCATCGTGTGGGCCCCAACCAGGTAGTCTGCATCTATTAACATGGCTCAGCCCAATTGTCAATGACTTCATGGATTGGTACCATGTTTTCGTTTGGCCACCCCTAGCTTTCTTCTAGCCTACTCCTACGACAGACAATATTGCTCGTCGAGGTAGACGGTGGTCAGGCATACGCAACACATATCCTAACCACCTCAGCTGGTGAAGATTCACTACTTCATCAATAGACTTACCGTATTTACCTAGTACCCTATTCCTAACCCAAGTATTGCTTACTCGGTGGTCCCAGCAAACACGAGCAATGTTTCGGAGACATCTATGATCGAATATTAGGATCCTACGAATATCCTCTATCCTTAAAGGCCATGTTTCACATCCATAAAGTAAAACGGATCTGACTGCTGCACAGTAAACGCGTTCCTTTCGTCATTAAACGAATGTCTCGCCTACGCCACAAGTGACGCAAGTTAGCAAAAGCCTATCGGACCTTATGTATACGAGCCGAGATTTCATCGGACACCAGGCCGTCAGGACTGATGAGGCTCCCGAGATAAGTAAAACTTTTAACACATTCAATAGTTTCACTTCCCTATCACTAACTTTGGTGCCGAATTAGGCCAGTCCTGAAGTAACATTTTACATTTGGATGGAGAGAATCGCATCCCAAACATGCTTACGCTCAAGTTTAAGGTAGTCAAAAATTCTGCATTTTATCAGCATCTTCACTCAGTAGAACTATATTATCGGCATATTCTAAGTCAGTAAGTTTGTCTCCTGGAAAGAGGTCAACCCCAGAGAAATCAGACGATGACAATGTTAACTCTAAAAGTATGTCCATGATAAAATTAAATAAAAATGGAGATAGCGGACAACCTTGACGAACACCACTAGAAGTGGTCAATTCCGAAGACAATCTGCCATAAGCTCTAACGCGACATGTGGTGTTCGAGTAGAGAGCTTGTATAAGGTTAATGTACTTCTCCGGTACGCCTTTCAATGACAGACATTGCCACATAGCCTTACGATCAATAGAGTCAAACGCTGTCTTAAGGTCAAGGAATACAGCTATTGTTGGGCAGTCTGAAAGTGTGCCTATGTTCCAGAACCTGCCGTAGTGTGAATATTTGGTCTATACAACCACGTTCGGGTCTGAAGCCACCTTGGTTTTCTCGAGTTTGCTCTTCACGAGCTTTAGTTAGACGTCGAAGTATTATTGAAGCTAGTATTTTAGACACTATGTTCGTTAAACTGATTCCTCGGTAATTGTCACACGAGGACTTCTGTCCTTTCTTAAAGACCCGAATGGTTAGTGTTCGAGACCAGTCAGATGGGATTACGTCCTAGTTTCCCATATTCTAGCCAAGATCTCAGTTAATCTGGCTGCTAAGACTGGACCACCTTCCTTAAATATCTCAGGGGTCAATCCATCTGGTCCTGCCGCTCTTCCTCGCTTTAAGTTTCCAATAGCCTTCACAACCTCACTGAGAATTGGGGGACCAATGTTAATTTGCCATTCAGATTGTTTGGGGATGGTGGGCAGCAGGGATGACGCCGTGGGCCAGTTGAACTGTTCAGTAAAGTGTTCTGCCCATCGGTCTAATCTTCTGGATTGACAGTGAATATTGGAACCATCTTTTTCGGAGATAGTTTCACTTACAGTTGGGTTCCTGATACCCATTTCCTTGATAAGTCTGAACAGTTGCCTACTGTTACCTATTGCCGCTGCCTTTTCCATCTCTTTAGCTTTCGCCACCCACCACTGCTCACGATCATTGCGTAAGCTTTTGATTAGTTTGTGTTTAAGTTGCCTACGTTGCTCATCATGTTCAGAACCAGATGGGATGTGTTGCCGAGTATCTATCAGTTCAGTAGATGCAGCTGAAATCCACGGAGTTTTCCTAACCTTTAGGTCTAGTTTATTAGTAGATATTACTGATATTTCAACAGCTTTTTGGATATCATTCCAGGCTAGATCAGGTTGAGAACAGTTTACGCCGTTCACTAATCGGTATTTTAGTTGTTCCTGGAATGTATTCTTAACTTTTTCATCATTAAGTTGAACTCTGGGGGGATCCATGTCGTGGATCTTTTACGTCCAGTGAATCGCAGACTAATACGCGCTCGCACTAAGGCATGATCTGAGTCTATACATGTGCTCCAAAACAAGCGGCAGTCTTCTATCGAGCCTCTCCAACGATGGCTAATAGCAATGTGGCGGAGACGGAAATCCGTGAGGTAGGGTGAGGTGTGACATTTTTAGGGCCGACCTTTTCTAACCCCTCCTTCCTTGTGAGAAGGCAGCATCGCTGCAGATGCTGGATGTCCGAAGGAAAACACCTTACTGCTGTCACACCCCTCTGCAGTCAGCAGTAAGACTTCGCCCTCAGACATTGAGTAGCTGCTTTTAGCCTCATTGTTCTCCAATCGACCTGCCTGGCATGGTAGAACCTACAGGAACATATGTTCCAGCCAGTATAGCTCGGTTGGGTCATCACGATAGGCAATCCCGGCCACCAAGTCAAGGTGGCATCAACGGTCGGGGGGTTGTATAAATCACTTGAAATGCTGTTAATTGTAAGACGCCATCTTTAAAATAATCAAAATAACATGCTAGAATGAAAAATTATCAGGAATGACTTCACTTAAATTTTCGAAAAATTGAAATTCATCAAGAAGGATGTCCCTCTATCTTAAACCAATATAACTAAATGTGAAACCCTTATTCAACAGTCTAATAAACATACGTGATGTAATTAGACTATCACAGTCACAATCGACCATCCATTCATTATTCATTTTCTGATGTATAATGAATGCAAAATTATTTCTGTTCGTATACCATAAAAATAACTATTTACAAACATGTGACTACTACTAATAAATGGTTCCCAGTGATTTCATTTCATTAAACCGGACATATATACCTTAGTATTAAAAACTAAGATTTAAATACTCAATGATACAGATTCGAGAAGGGATTAGTTAACAAGGTGTCTTGATTTTGGTGAATTCTTTTCGTTAGTACATTTGAATCATTTTACAGAATGTCTTTAATCAAACCATATAAAGTATTTAGAGAATTTGATATTGTTTAACAATTTCCATGTTTATCAGAAACAAAGACGTTTGAACGAAGAATATTCTTCTTTTCGATAAATGCTCATCAGCTTCTACATTTATTGGTTCAAAATTATTAGTCACAAGAATAGCCAGTTCTGAGTCAAGTAAAACATTATTTAGATATCAAGGAGAATTGGATAATTGGAAGTTTTTCTGTCGTCAGGTTATTTACAAAATATGAATGTTAATGTTGAAATAATAACCATCATAATGTAACTTGTGAAACGTAAACGACAATTGAGATGAACAAGATTATTAGTGAAATACGTGTATATAGGCATCGCATCTCTGTAGATGGGTGACATAGGAGATGGAGGGTGATATAATAATACAATCAAATCAAGTGTTTGTAGACAAAGGTCAAATTCTATTAATAGTGATACCGAATGGGTAAGAGTTTGTAAAATTCGTCAAATAGTAACAATAATAATAATGATGATCAGATCATTTGTTTGATCTTTAATGTGATATTCATAATCATTCTGTGTACCTTGATTAATAATAATAATAATAATAATAATAATAATAATAATAATAATAATAATAATAATAATAATAATAATAATATGGAAATGCACATCAAGAAGGAGAATACATATGCATCAATCAAATTAAATCGTCGCATGATTAATGTGGTGATTGGTACAACCTAATCAGCATTTATCGAAAAGAATATTCTTCGTTCAAACGTCTTTCTTTTAGATTTTTATATGACTTGAAATTATTAGATGATTGAAGATATTTTGATTGCATAGTATTTTCATATTATTGAATCTAATTTTATGGAAAATTGTGCAATATCAATATTATGAACATTAAAATAAGCATCTTATATGAAAGAAAAAAAGTAACACTGTGTACTTACATTTACGAACTTTTGTTCTCAGCATGTCTGCACAAGTTCTTAATTGTTTTTGTTGGTCACACGTAGGTTTCTTTTTAACAACTTTAGCATTTTCCGATGGGAATAATAATATAACTATCTATTATACAGAAATGTAAAGATCGAAAACGATTACATAGGTTTTCTATCAACTTACACAAATCCAACATATTAAGAGAAGTCTATACCAAATCATTTCTCAGCTTTGAATTGTCAACGACAGTGTAGTCAATCAACGTAACGATAACTGTAATAGTTATAGCAATATATTTTTGTCTAACTACGTGTAGACAATGTGTTAATAGTAAGAATATGTCTTGATTCAAATAGTTCAGTCTTAATAACCTATTGAATACCACTATTATTTTTCATTATAGTACTCATTATATTATTATGAACTATTAGTGTAATCAAGTTTAATGATGCACCTTACAATGTATTGTCTATACTTATTGGTAGACTACATACAAATATTCAGAGCTTATTTACTAATTAATTCTAGTTATATACTACACAGCTGTGGCTCACAATGGATTGTAGTTGACTAACTGTTTAGCAGTTAAACATTATATCGACTAAATTATCAAACAAAAGGATTGAAATGTTGATGAAAGTTAATGACTTATCATAGGAATGTAATTTATAAGCCGATACCAGGAGACCGAGAGGTGTTAATTTAATTGTTTATGCAAAACAGTATTATATCGAATGATAATGTGTGTATTACATTAACTGAAGAGCTTTAGTTCAATAGGTAATTTCAATGATACTTATAACATTGTGGAAACCACTAGGAAAATATGTGTGAATAACAATTATTTGTTGACGTATTTGTAATTAAATGAAGTATTCATTGCAGAATGTTGAAAAAATACATTTTGTTTTGCATAGTGTGACCGAACATAACACATTCTGGAAGATTGTCTCAGTGTTCTGGATTCCTTATCAAAATTGAGATAAAAGTCATCTCACTAGTCACGTGACAACAATTGGCTGATTTCAATGATGACAAACACGATTGGTTCTAATTAGATAACCTAGATAAACTTCTGATAACAGATCTTCATATCATAGTGATATTGAAACGAAGTCATAACTTTCTTAAATCTAATTATCTCCAGAGGAAATCACAAGATCTGTCCAACTTATACATATTTATTTATCCGAATAAAATATCGAAACACATTAGAGGTAAGCTTTCACAGAAATGTCCAGTGTGAACATAGATTGCTGTAGTCACTACAGTTCTGGGCAAGAAAATTTCTCTAAGTAGAGATACTCAACAAGAAGTACATAACATTAGTGAAAGGTATTTGAGAAAACAGTTATCTTCAAATGACTACAATGAAAATTATTAATACTTAAAATAGACGTGTTGAAGCATGTACAGCATGGTGATCAATAACATAAACAATGGTAGACAAATACATATTAGTTATAAGTTAATACTTTAGTCTATATGCATGCACAAAGTGGGTACATTTTGAAGGTAGGGATATAAACATCAACATATTTTATTTATCATATGCAAAGATTATTTATTTCAGAGATCAAAGCAGTATGCATGGTTCCATCGCATACCACATCAATGATGAAAAATACAAAGTTGATAAATTAGGTCTATTCAAAATATTCGAAGAATAACATTCTCCCATCTTTTCAACTATTTTCGTTCTATCAACAGGTAAACTGATCAATTCTCATTTCAGTCACCATTTAATAATGAGTTTAACTTAAAATGTTTTGGTTTACTTATCCTAATGTACTTTCAATTTAGTTTTGTTATACTTCATAATACATGTTTATTGTAATCAACATTATGAATATGTTGTTTTAAACAGCTTATTGTAGTCTAACAGACAACTCATGTGGAAATTACAATTGTATGTAACTTTGGAGCAACCCGTAACATAAAATAAATTTATTGTATTTCTAAAACAATGTCGTTCTTGGTCTATGTAAATCGAAAAATATTTGAAATGAGTTTAAGGTTGAATGGAATTCGTTTAGAAATAGACATTTTATATCGTGTTATGTTTATATATGTAGATTATCGAGAATCAGTACAAAATCTTATTTCATATTATAAGCACAAATAGTAATAGTTAAGTTCCGTACATACATACATCCGACTCAAAATGAAATGCCAACAATCAGCAATGGTATTCATAAATCAATAAACAGGATTAGGAGAGTCATACACAAGTTATTGTTAATAGATAAGATAATTCGATTGGAAATTGAAAGAAATGGAAAATGTATCCGATAATATCTGACTTATGAGAATTCAAGACGATTTGGAAATTTGTGATTATATTAATCATAAGGGTAATTGAGTGTCATATGAATTTCGTAATGATCATGAGTATGAACAACAGGTCAGTACAGGAAATCTGTCTATTAGTGAGTTATTCAACTGGTTAAATTGAATTGAATTGAAATCAAATTAAATTCATTATATTGTTTAATTTAACGGCGAAATCTACATCAGATGTTTACAAAGAGATTATTAAAAATCACTTCATCATTGAATCTAATGAAAATGATAAATAATACCAATTGCTTGTTAAACTAATGAGTTCATGATTAATAGATGACACTATAGAAAAATACAACTGTATGCTTCATTCTCATTGAATAATAACAATCATTGAACTAACTAACAAACGTCTAAGTATAAACAAGTTGAAAGATTGGACATTGTCTAGTCAATCCATTTACATATACATATATATAGGCGTTATCTGACTCCAGTTAATGTTATAATCATTTGTAAGTTAAGTATGAATTATACAGGCAACGTGTTCTATAATTATTTGAACTGTAAATTATTAATACCTGATTATTTGGGATTATAATCACAGTCAGTTCAAGCATAATATAATTCCATTATGCCTATCGATCACCGTTTGTCACATCAACACATGCACATCCCGAATTCATAGGATAAGTGTATAAACACAAAGTCTATAACTAGGAATTTTTGAAAATTATACATGGACAGAATATAAATTCAACAATGAAGATTTAAAACATCCGCTAAAATTAACCAGCACTCATTTGACTTCAAATACACCCTGAGCACCATGAGCATAGATACTTTAGAGAATACAATTTATGCAAAATATTTTGTTAAGAAATACCATAGGCTACTATATATATATATATATATATATATATATATATATATATATATATATATATATATATATGCTAATTTTACTTACTTACTTACATACGCCTGTTACCCCTCTCGGAGGAGCATAGGCCGCTCACCAATATTCTCCATTCAACTCTGTCCTCACCAATCCTTACCAGCTGTCTCCAGTTACTGTTCATCCTTTTTATGTCTGCTTCCAGCTCTCGACGCAGTGTGTTGTTTGGCCTTCCCCTTTTCAGTTTCACAACAGGATTCCAAGTTAGTGCAATCTATATCCGATCCATTTCCAACGTCGTTTCCTGATTTCCTCTTCAGCTGGAAGTTGGTTTGTTTTCTTCCATAGTAGGCTGTTGCTGATGGTTTCCGGCCAACAGACATTCAATATTCTGTGTAGACAGTTGTTGATAAATACCTGTACTCTCCTGAGGATGTTCGCAGTAGTTCTCCACGTATCAGCCCCATACAGAAGAACTGTCTTGACGTTCGAATTGAAGAGTCTGATTTTGAGGTTGGTAGACAGTTGTTTGGAGTCCCATATATTTTTCAACTGTAGGAATGCTGCCCTTGCTTTGCCAATCCTTGCCTTTACATCTGCATTGGATCCTCCTTGTTCATCTATGATGCTCCCCAGGTATGTAACAGTATCTACTTCTTCCAGAGTTTCACCATCAAGTTCAATGAAATCGGTGCTCTCAGTGCTGAATTTGAGGATTTTGCTCTTCCCCTTATGTATGTTCAGGCCTATTGATGCTGAGGTTGCTGCTACGTTGGTTGTCTTTACTTGCATTAGCTGGTGTGTATGGGATAGAAGTACTAGATCATCCGCGAAGTCCAGATCATCGAGTTGCATTCTACTTGTCCATTGAATCCCGTGCTTCTCCCCAGATGTAGAGGTTTTCATGATCCAATCGACCACTAGGAGGAAGAGGAAAGGCCAGAGCGAACAGCCTTGTCTGACACCGGTTCTCACTGGAAATGCATTTGTCAGCTGTCCTCCATGCACGATTTTGCACTGTAGTCCGTCGTAAGAATTCCGAATGATGTTGACGAGTTTCTCTGGTATACCGTAGTTTCGAAGAAGGTTCCATAGTGATCTCCTGTCTACGCTGTCAAACGCCTTCACATAGTCAATGAAGTTAATGTAGAGTGACGAGTTCCATTAGACTGATTGTTCAACGATGATCCGTAGTGTTGCGATTTGGTCTGTGCATGACCGATCCTTACGGAAACCAGCCTGTCGGTCTCGAAGTTGAGCATCCACTGAATCTTTCATTCTGTTCAACAACACTCTGTTGAAGACTTTCCCTGGTACTGACAATAGTGTGATTCCTCTGTAGTTCTCACATTCGCTCAAATCTCCTTTCTTTGGTATTTTGATAAGGTATCCTGCTTTCCAGTCTGCCGGCACCTGTTCTTCCTTACAGATTTTCTTAAATAAAACGTGGGGCATCTTTGCCGTTATGTCTATGTTTGACTTTAGTGCTTCAGCTGGTATATTGTCAGGTCCTGCTGCTTTCCCACTTTTGATCTGTCTGATAGCTATCTTGATTTCTTCCATCGTTGGTGGATTGACATCTATCGGGAGGTCCGTAGATGCTGCTTCGATATCTGGTTGTTTCGGTGGAGCTGGTCTACTTAAGAGTTTTTCAAAATGTTCTACCCATCTGTTTCTTTGTTCTTGAATCTCGGTGATTAGCTTGCCTTCTTTGTTCCTGACCGGTCGTTCTGGTTTACTATATTTCCCTGCCATTTTCTTCGTTGTGTCGTATAGCTGTTTCATATTTCCTTCTATTGCAGCTTTATCCGCTGTCGTTGCAAGGCCTTCGATTTACTTCCGTTTGTCGGCTCTAATGCTTTTTATTACTTGTTTATTTGCTTCTGTGTATTCAGTTTGTGCCTTGATTTTCTCTGCTCTAGTTCGGCTGTTGTTGATTTCTGCCTTCTTGTTCTTCCTTAGTTGAATTTTGCTCAGGGTCTCTGTGGAAATCCATTCCTTATGATGGTAGTTCTTGCAGCCCAGAGCCTCTTGACAAGTTGAAGTTAGTGCCTCTTTGATTCCTTTCCAGTTGTCCTCCATAGTGGTTTCTTCCTCGTTCAGCAAATCTTGTAAGGCTTGAACCTGTTGTTGAGAGTGATTTTAAATTCCTTGAATTTGTCAGTATCCCGAAGAGAGGCTGTATTGAACCGTTTTAATGCACTTACTCCAGTTATCCATTGCTTCTTTAGCTTCAGTTTCATTTTGGAAATCACAAAGTGGTGATCTGAAGCCACATCAGCTCCTCTTCTGGTTCTCACATCTTCCATTGATCTTCTGAATTTTTTATTGATGCATATATGATCAATTTGATTCTCCGTAGTATGATCCGGTGAGATCCATGAAGCCTTGTGTATGCGTTTGTGGGGGAATATTGTACCACGTATGACCATTTTGCTGAAAGCGCATAGATTTGTAAATCTTTCACCATTTTCCTTTGTTTCTCCCAGTCCCTGTCGTCCCATGATGTCTTCGTAACCAGTGTTGTCCATTCCGACTTTGGCGTTTAGGTCTCCATTAGGATTGTCAGATCCTTTCCTGGACACTTCGCTATAAATGGTTGCAGCCTATCATAAAACTGATTTTTGTCGTCGTCGTTGCCGTCGTTGGTGGGTGCATAACACTGGATGATGTTCATTGTAATCCCCTTCTCAATTGTCTTGAAAGATGCTTTGATGATCCTGGGTCCATGTGATTCCCATCCTACAGGTGCATTGCGCACTTTCTTAGACAGCATCAGAGCAACTCCTTGGGTGTGTGGGGCATTTTCCTCTTCGTACCCGGAATATGGTAGCACCTCTCCCGTGGCAAATGTTTTCTGTCCAGTTTGAGTGGAATGCGTTTCGCTGATCCCGAGCACAGTCAAGTTGCATATCTTCATTTCTGCTGCTATCTGGGTGATCTTCTCTGTCTCCCACATTGTCCGAACATTCCATGTAAAAACAAACATTTTTGCGCTGGTCGTTAGAAGGGGTGGCATCGGCCTCATTACTTCCGAAGAATCTCGGCTTTCATCATGAAGCGTCATATAGGTTTCTTCCACTTCCAGAGCAGAGTTTAAATGGTTTGGTTTGTTTATTCTAGTTAGCGTTTTTTTATCAAGCCTGTGTTTTACGGGATAGGGATGCTAGCCCTATGCCCAACTCTCCTCCTTTACTTAGTCTTGGGACCGGAAACAACCCTAGAAAAGCTGCGGGCGGAGTTATATATACTAATATACATAAGAACTACATATATTTCAAACCTTTCACTAGCTCGCTACATTCACTTTTAGAAGACAAATTCATTCATTGTTAAGTAAATGAACATTTCATCCACTCTTTGTTCTGACTTTTAATATACACTGACTGTTGTATTTACTTTGTCAGTACTAATCAATTGAATAATGAATTATGTCAAGTGAACTATATGATTGGAATACCCAGCCTATACTATTAACGATAAATTCAACTCTCTTCACAAACTACAAATATATTCAATAATAAACAACAGTATTCATTCATTTAAACAAAAATTTCATATTAATTTAATGATAAAAGTAATAATTCAGAAAAATAAAATAAAATAATGATAATAATAAACTAGGTGATTATTTCTTTAGAAAACGTATGGAGCTAATATCTGGTTTTGGTAAAACAGTCGTAAATTCTTTATTGATTATAGACACTTTTCAGGTTATCAAGTGCTTGATATTTAACCTCTGTGTGTTATATTTATCAAATGAACGCATATTTGTATCATACACAGATACATTTTGGCACTGTAATCCAATGGATACTCATTTCAGAATGAAACAGATTAGTATGATAATGTATTCATTTGATTGTGAGATTGATGCGGTGTACCAGTGAATATTTAATTCCTAGAGATTTTCGTCACGTCCGTTGGAATAGATGTCGCCACTTTGCCTTGAAGTTAAACAAATATGTGACGCATAAATGTGTTCTAGAATTAACTAACTATTTTCTTATGGCTTGTTATACCATTACATCAATTCATTCTAGAATTAGTATTTACTTGATCACTACGTGAGATAGCAATTATCGTTTTGTGAAGAGTTATTCTCACTTAATTAATTTATCATCCTCTATTCATAGTGCATTTACACAATGTAAATGACAGAAAGTAACATTTGTGTATTTTTCTCTGTTAGTATGCCATTCACGATACTGCTCCGACAGTAGTGAATTTTTTGATAAAATACTTCGAAATGTTTCAAAGTTACAATCAAGAGTTTCAAATACGAAACAACGAAACATCAATCAATCAATCAATCAATCAATCAATCAACCAATGCCGGTTTCCCCATGTGGAGCATAGGCCGCCAACCACCATTCTCCAATCAACTCTATCCTGAGCTTTCCTTTCCAGCTCTTCACAAGTGCTCTCCATTTTCTTCATGTCTGTCACTTTTTCCCAAAGCAATGTTTTATTCGGATCTTCTTCTTTTCCTTTGGCCTCAGGATTCACAGTTAGTGCTTGTCTCGTGACGCAGTTTGATGATGTTTTTAGTGAGTATCCTATCCACATCAAGCGTCGTTTTCTAATTTCTTCCTCGACTGGATATTGGTTGATTTGTTGTCTGCTGTAGAAGGTTGTTGTTGATGTTATGTGAGCAACGGATCCGAGGTATGTTGTGTAGACAGTTGTTTAGAAATACTTGTATATTTTGAATGATGCTTTTCATAGTTCTTCAAGTTTCAGATCCATACAACATAGCTGTCTTAACATTTGTACTGAAAATTTTGACTTTGACGTTTACTGACAGTTGATTTGAGTTCCAGATATCCTTCAGTTGCAGAAATGTTGCCCATGTCTTGCCATTACAATCCGTGCCTTCACATCTACATCAGATGATATCCTTCTTGTTTATCGATGATGCTGCTGCCCAAGTATGTAAAGGATTCTACACCTTCCAAAATTTCTGCATCAGGTGAAATCGGGTTAGTGTTGATTGTATTGTATCGAAGGATGTTACTTTTCCCTTTGTGTATGTCGAGGCCTACAGCTGGCTGCCGAGGCTGCTGCAACCTTGTCCATATTCATCTGCGTTTGTTACTGTGTGTGGGATAGGAGACCTCGATCATCTGCAGATTCCAAGTCGTCTAGTTGCATCATTGTTGTCCTTTGTATTCCGAGATCACCTTGATATTTTGCAGTCGTCATGATGCAGTCAACCACCAGCAGGAAGACGGAGGGCAAGAGTAAGCATTCTTGTATAACACCGGCCTTCATTTCGAATAAATCTGTGAGCTGACCTCCATGCATGATTTTACAATGTAGTCCGTCGTAAGAATTCCGTATGATGTTGATTATCTTCTCAGGCACACCATAATGTCGTTGAAGGCTCCATAATATTCTCCTATCCACGCTGTTGAATGCTTTTTCGTAGTGGAGGAAGTTGATGTAAAGTGGTGAATTCCATTCAATTGATTGTTCAACAATGAACCACAGAGTGGCAACTTGGTCGGTAAACGATTGTTCTTTATGGAATCCGACCTGTTGATCTTGAAGTTGGTCGTCGACTGAATCTGTCATTCGGTTAAATAACACTCTGTTGAAGACTTTTCCTGGTATTGAAAGGAGAGCGGTACTCTGTAATTCTTGCAATTGCCAACATCACATTTCATTGGTATCATGACAAGGTGTCCTTTTGTGCATTCTGTTCGTGGCACATGTTCTTCCTCATGAATCTTCCTGAAGAGAATTTGGAATATCTTTGAAGCTGCTTCTATATCTGTCATCAGTGCCTCCTCCAGCTGGTATGTTATCTGACCCCGCTGACTTGCTACTCTGAATTCGACAGTCGGATGACCATTTTGGTTCATTCGACTGTTAGTGGGTTGGTGTTGGTGGGAAGATCTGTGGCTGCTGCTTTGATGACTGGTGAATTCAGTGAGGCTGGTCTATTCAAGAGTTCTTCGAAGCGTTCTACCCACCTGTTCCGTCGTCCATTCACTTCAGTGATTGGTTTTCCAGCCTTGCTCTTGATTGGTCGTTCTGGCTTACTGAATTACCCAGCTAGCTTCTTCCTTGTATCGTATATGTGCCTCATGTTTCCTCCTCTTGTAGCTTTTACCCCAGTTTTCGCTAGGTCATCAACATATTACCGTTTATCCGACCTAATGCTCTTCTTCACTTGCTTGTTAACTTTGAAGTGTACTCGGGTATATGACCAAGTTACGCTTGTCGTACAACCAGAGCCACTCCTATCGGATGGACCCCACTCTTACGAATGAGAAGAAATCAGAAGGCACTGAAGGATGGAAGAGAAATTATATTTGATCACAAACAGAGCTTCAATGGGATAGCTATGTCTAGGCTGGCAAACTAGAGAGAGATGCTAGCCACGGAGGTTCGAGTCGTGATCTGGTGGTGATGCGTGATTGCGCGCCTTCAACTTGTTGTGTACGCTAAAACAAACATGGTCAGCATCAATGTCGAGAGCCTATGCAACTATTGATTTTGGGGATTATTTACCGCAACAACTTCTATGTATTCGGCCTGTGCCTTGGCTTTATCTGTTCTTGTCCGGCTGTTATTAACTGCTAACTTTCTGCGCCTACTTTCTAGGATCATGTTCAAAATGCCAACAAAAATCCATTCTTTATGTTGTCGTTTCATCCACTGGGACAATATTAGTGCTACTCCTTGTGTGTGTGAGACTGTCATTAATTTGTGACCGGAATATTAAAGCATTTCTCCTGAGGGTATGTTTTGTTGTTTAGCCTGTCGCCAATAGGTCTCACTTATTCCAAGTATCTTCAGGTTGTATCTTTTCAATTATTCAGATATTTGCATGCATGTGTCTCACATCATGCAAACATTCCATGTACCTATGATAAATATAAGTGTGGTTGTGAGAAGAAGCGTGGGCCTCATGGTTTCAGAAAAAACTGGGATTTTACCATGAGGTTTAATAACAGACCAATTATATATTTCTCTTCTCTACTGTATGAATCACGCCATCTTATGAGTTATTTATTTGACTAAAGTATTTATTTATTTGATGAACTGATTTGGATGGCTCATATTATCTTAATCCTTTGTAGATAAGTGGTCGGGAGATTTTTGAGTTTGACCCAACATTGATTATGGAGGCTGCGGATGACGATGCAACATCCGGAGTAGTTGATTCTAGAATTCGTGATGTTGAAGAGAATGAGGTTAGTACATACCTTAATTTATTTCTACTTAAGGTCTAATAATTGCTTTTTAAAGCTGTGATTTGTCAATTCCAGTTAAACTTTTAGCTGATAAATTCTGGATATGAATCTCATTGGCTTTATTAAGTTTCAGTGAGGAAGGTATCAATGATATATGGTGTATACTTGTCATAACTTACTACTTTGACTCTTGTTTTGAGTTCTCAGTTGAAATACTCATCATAGTTAATCGTATTTGTGTGTTGACACCCAAGATTGTCAAGGTCATACTAATTCTGAGACATCTAGAACACAAGATACATTAAGCATTTCGTACTAAATTTTAGATAGCAGGACGAATTGGGAGAAATATCGTGATCACTAGTAAGTTGCTTCTCAAGGACTTCAGGTGTTCATTGTATAACAACAGTCTAAATGAGACACTGAAATGAAACCTATTAACTTGAAAGGTACAGTAACAGTTTTTCTTTAAGGTCCTAAAATATAGTTCTGTTCATTTCACTGTGCTAACACTTTGGGTTTAGAGTCATGTCTACATTGTTGTAACTAGTCTCTGTCATCTCATTACATTTATTCGGAATGAAATGAAAGCTTTTGCCTAGTAAACACAGTGGAAGCGGCGTGAGTAAGTGAATTGTAAGTTCCTAGGATTTATAATCATCCGACGTTAAGCTGTTGGGAAGAACTAAAAGTATTTGCGATCAGGTCGTCGGTATATTGGCCTATTGTTTACTCTGCATCAATTACTCGAATACATCGATACCTTACTATAACGAAATTCTTGAATATTCTTACAGCAGTGAAACTTAGTGATCTTTTACGTTAACACTAAAAGTTATATCTGGGTTAATTGCATGTAGTCATCTTACTAATGTTCATCGAGAGGGAAGGGATATACATGTTTGTTGATTTTACTCAGTTTCTCCATGTATAAGCTTCTGAAGCCGATTATTTTGTCTTATTATTATCACTTATCAATTATCGTACGTGTTTTTATATTTCAGTATGATGGTCCAGTTAGAGATATTGATTTGAATATGTTTGCGATTGAAGAATTTGAATGTGAAAACAGTAAGTTTGTGTAGTATCCACAGAGGTTTACTACGAGTTGTTCTATTTAAAAAATATGACTTATTCTGTATTCGAAAAATTAAAATAATTTCATACTTTTGGATGTTTTTATAATTTTGGAGGATGTAAACACAACACTATTGTCGGAATAAAGTAATATGGAGTGAATCCATTGTATTCGACATAATTTTGTATTTGTTCAAATGTCCAAATTACAAAGAGAATATTAGGTTCAATTCTGAAGTGTATTTTGTTATATGTATTTTATTTAGAGCTTATAAGATACTATTTTCTTATTTCCTGTTTCAATCCTCTGAATTCTTCGTTTAATTTTATGACTTACCACATTTCAGTGCAGTATCAAGGTCTTTAATTGCTTTAATGTTTCATACAATTTTTCTTCGTTTATAAATTTGAATAAAGCCAAATTGCGGATGTTATCGAGTAATATGGAATAATTTATTTTGTGTGTTCTCTCCGTCTTCTTCACAATCGAAGCGTAATGGCATTAACTTCTTAAAACAAAGCCTACTGATTGTATTTCGTCATACTAAAACAGTTATCATCAACGGGAGTCAATAATGATGAAATATTTGCAGCAAGGCGGGTTACTTTAAGATAATAAATGTTAGTACCTCTGTAGGTTACATTTATTGATATCTAGTGGAAAATAACATTATTTCTAGAAACGATTCCATCTATATTTATCAAAATGCTGCTAGTGAGGTTCGAATCACGTTTTATCAGAAACATTATCATTACTATTTAGACTATAATTTGTGACCTCTGAGACTGATATATTTAGATTAATCAATCATTGTTTAGTCTTCACTGTTTTCGTCAGTAATTTCTGAGCATTTAATGTTAGAGGAAGCACGCTGGGATGTTAGATTACTTAGCCTAGCGACCGTATTCAATTTTGATTTATAGAGTTCAGCCAACACCAAATAATTAACATAGCGTTGGTTACTACTGATTAACTGGTATGTTATTTTCGAAAATGTAGTGAAATAAATAAATAAATGTTTAATATTTGGAATTGGATAGTGCTAAAATTCATCTTTAGTAACTTTGTTAAGCTTTATGCTAAGCTTTTACAACGTAAAGCTATCTTAATTTCAGATGATGATGGAGGTAAAGTAACTGGCACTTGTGCTATTCCTGGAGTTGGCGAATTTGATGGAAATGAATATAATAATGATGGTTAGTTGCAAATAGTTTCTATGATATATTTTGTTTATTCTTATTTCTCATCGTACAATGTGTGTAGTTGTCCATTTTGTTTTAAGTTTAGAGTACGAGAGTTCTTCACAGACAAACCTATAACACTGTGTTCACTTGGAGAACAGTGGTATAGGGATGAAGGCATTGAAAATTCTACCATGATGTCGCTAGTTTGAACTCCACTGCTCCTACTTTTGATTGGGTTGTCTAGAAACCGTGTACGCAATTGTGTATCTGCTAAATTTGTAAGCTAATCATTCACGTTAGGCTCTAAGCTGACTACTACTCAAAGCTGGTAGTCGAATGTTTTCAGATCAGGAGAGCCGAGTTCAATAAGCACTGATGAGAACTGGTTCGTATCGGGAATCGTAAATTCGACTTTTGCAGATAAACTACTATCACAATAGGACCACAAATAGATGAACGTATGATATCTCACTTTGTTTGTTACGCCAAAAATGTAGTCTTACCTGTCTTATCAATTATCCAACTATTCCCAGTAGATTATCTCCAAGTGTTTGTCCAAACTTAAGTCTTTTACCTATTCTTCAATGAGACTTGCTAGTAGTCTTTGTTAATTGTTTACATGTGAATCGAGTCATCTCTGTGTTTGGCATTATTGTTCGTGTGCTGAGGGTTGAAAAATCGTCCTCTAGATATTTGTAGTCTGCAAACGATGGAAGTTTGGAGGATGGATGGAATCATCATTTCTTCGCCCTTTTAATTGTACATTCATGCGTTTTCTAAGATATCGCATCTTCACAAAGATGTTTTGTAAAGCCATAGTGTGTTTTGAGGTTTTATTTGGGAAGCATTGTTATACTGTTCTGTAGTTGACTTGTTAAGTAGTCTTGGCCATCGGATATAGAATTGAGTGTAAGAAATTGCGTATATCCTAGTGAATTCGGAACGAACACCTTGTACCTGTGAATCTAACACTACATTCTGGAATATTAATATTTCTGGTTTATCACATAATCTTTTTTGTAACACCTAGGAGTTCATGTAGGTTGAAGTTTCGAACTTACGGGACAAACAAATATGTTGCGTTCACAGTCAACATTTTTGAATTGTAATGTATTAACAAGAGATAGGTACTCAATAAAGTTCTTGTTGTGTAGACGTAGAATGAAATCATCCTGACTGTTGTAATTTTGGAATAGATATATTATACTATTGAACAAAGATTCAGTAGTATGATATTTTGATGAGTTAGGGAATTGCAAAAATAGTTACTTCATTTTTTTCTTAAAGTTCCCAATAAAATATTTGTAATCTAGAATCCAAGATCCCAATCACTAATTATCTCCATATATTTCTGTACTAGATTTAGTTGTTCGAAATGTTACTTTTATTTAGAGATAATTGTCGTCAGTGTTGAAACCAAGTTTCACCATGTGGATAATTCTCACGTCGGGATCTCTCGCTAATATGGGCTCAGCGGTAGAAGTTATCTTGCAGTTTGGGTAACCTGAACCTGATAGTGAAGTGACTTCAAGCTACTTATAGTTCCATAAGATTACTTTCGTTACTTTCCCAAGTCAGGATTACATTTTGGTTTGATTGAGTTCTTTGAGCTAAATAATTTAACTGCGTAGACTTCATCGTCATTCTAGACGAATAAATCGGTGCAAACTTCTGGTATAAGTGAGCTGTGTAACTTTCTTGACAAGTGATTAGTAGATACTGCAGAAAATTACACAGCTCATTTTTATCAGAAGCTTGGGTCGATTAGGGCTACGCAGTTAAACCATCCAGCTCAATCAAACTAAGATCATCCTCCTGAGCTGTAAATCTTCTGTTTCATCTCAGGAGATAGTTTTCGGTGTATAAGTTCTAAGGAGCTACTTGTCTCAACATACTTGAACAGACAGTATGATAGTAGGCTTGTTTACGGCTAACTTAGTGTTAGTTATTGCATGTTATTTTCAGTTTGTGTTTTACTGTTCATCTTTTATGCAGATGTAGTGATAGATGAAGAACTGTTCGACGAAACAGATCTGGCTGATATTGAAGCTGAAATAAACGAATTAGAGTTGGAGCCCTAGTTGTATTTCGCCATATATGTGGTTACTTTCATGACGAAACTGTCGATGTCTTTGTTGGCGTTATTTGTGATGATGATGATGAGGAGGAGGACAACAATATTACGTATTTACAGACACGTTGATGGAAATGTATTCTTCATTTCTTTTACTGTACAAATGTTACTTCTTTTCGTTCTATTTTGTTAATCTAGTTCTTATCGTGTCTAGGAGGATGTTGGTGCCTGTGTTTTCTGCCATCTAATTTCTTCTGTGTATATTCACTGAGATTCTGTATGGTTGTCTGTTCTAACAATTAGGCTGTATCTCATGTTTTGTTTAGAGAAAACATTCTTACCACAAAATATCAGATTAAATGCATTGAAAGTGAAATAATATTTTTTCGGAGTTTATTAAAAGTTTTAGTGCATGGTTTCAACTATAGATATGGTGTACAAAATAGTAGAATTCACCGGGATTAGTGAATGCGTATCTTATTCCATGGCTCCCTATAACAGCTTATGCAACAGTAAGCGGCAGTTATTGTTATCATTGTTGTGGTGTGTGAAGAGATGGGGTAGATCTAACAGCCACCTATGTTTGTTAGAAGGGTTGGAAATCATATGTTCTATTTCCATTCAGATAATAAATGGTGAGTTTGAGTGTGGATGTGGGTTAGTTGAACTGGTCGTAAAAGTGTTCTGGTCAATGTCGAAACTGCCTATCCTTAAATTAGATGAGGGTTCCAGTGGGGGATTCGCTAATATCTAATTTCATAGCACCAGTCTCTAACTGGTATCGACAGTTGTTTATTTTCACTATTTAGTTGGTCTTAGAGTTCAGTAGACCGAATTGTAAATTTTGTGCTTGAATTTTATGCTAAAAACGCACATTTGTTATTGTGGACAAGCATTTTAATTTGTCTTATGGTTGGATTAGTGTTCTGCTTGTATCCTTTTTATCTGTATGCAGCTGACTAGGGCCTGGGCGTTAATAGTAACAAATATATCTAAGTACCTATCCGTGTAGATAATCTTGGTTGCGTTTAGAACACATTTTTAAGTGGTTGTGAACTGCAGTTGGTGTGTAAGTTGTGTTGGGTAGAGCCAAAAAAAACCCTTGCAACAAGTTCACAAAGGCGTAGAAATCAATAGAGAATATTGTGTCCAATCAGCACGCAGGTAGTTTTTACCAGAAAATTCTAGACCAATGAAAAGTCACGTGATATATCTCTGATCAAACAGTTATCTTACTACTACTGTGTCTAGTAGGATGTAGAAAACTCTAGAAGCCTGAAGGACATTTATGTTAATATATATATCCTAGTTTTTTGTACATAATTGACACCTTGCAGTAAAATGTTATTTTGTCGTATTTCCTGTCTTCTCTCTCGTGTTCACGTTGAAGTGTAGTTTAGCCTGGGGGTCGAGTCAAATCAAGCGGTCCACTTAGACGAGATTAATAAGTGACGACAGAGATTTCGCGTTCGAATAAGAATCCAAACCACGCGTCACAACAAATTGGCGACGGGAAATTAGGAAAATTAGAGAAAAAAATCATCATGAATATTACTTTGGAACAACTAGAAGCTTATATGGAGCGGCAAGAAAAGCGGTTTGAACAATCTCAAATAAGAATTATGGATACCCTGATGCAGAAAATGCTCCTGAACCAACAAAACTCCAATTCTAGTGAACTTCAGCTATCATATAATGAATCAATCATAAATTCTATCCATGAATTTCATTTCGATGGTGCAGTTGGTGTTACTTTTGACTCGTGGTTCAAGAAATATGAAGATATGTTTCGTATCGATCTCTGTAGACTGGACGACGTTTCAAAAGTTAGAGTACGCCTAAGAAAACTTGGGACAGTGGAACACGAACGCTACAGCAACTTTATCCTACCAAATAACCCACGAGACTTTAGTTTTGATGAAACAGTTCAAACCCTGTCTCAAATCTTTGGGGAACAGTCATCTCTATTTAACATTCGCTACCAATGCTTGAAGATTACGAAAGAACCAGGAGATGACTGGGTTAAACACGCAGGTATTGTGAATCGAGAATGTGAGAGGTTTAAGTTATCTTCCATGACAGAAGATCAGTTCAAATGCCTAGTATTTGTCTGTAGCCTACATTCACCTGAAGATGCTGACATCCGAACAAGAATCCTGAGTAAACTCGAACACTGTCCGAACATGACCCTACAGGAAGTAACCACCGATTGTCAAAGGTTAGTCAATTTGAAACATGATACTTCTTTGATAGAGAGTGGTAACCGATTTCTTCATGTCAACGCAGT
Organism: Schistosoma japonicum; assembly: GCA_025215515.1. NCBI lineage: Eukaryota > Metazoa > Platyhelminthes > Trematoda > Strigeidida > Schistosomatidae > Schistosoma > Schistosoma japonicum. The sequence goes on from CM046061.1 coordinate 78,082,212, forward strand.
CGAGAGAAAAGACTTGTAAGGTTCCAGTGCCCAGAATCATCGTAATGACAGCGGTAAGCCACCATCTCCATGCTGGCTGTGCGGTGAGTGGCATTTCAAAAGGTTCTGTCCATTTAAAAATCACCGGTGTACGACATGTTTTAGAAAGGGGCATAAAGAAAACCGCTGTAAAACACGAAAACACCGCCGACCAAAGGTCTACTCAAAAAGATTCAAGCCAAGAACTGCCAAAGTAACAGTAGCTCTCAATAAGACCGGTTCTCATAGTCGCAGAAAGTATGTCTCCCTCAAAATTAATGGATATACTGCCCGTCTCCAGTTGGATACAGCTTCCGACATAACTCTCATAAGCAGAAGAACGTGGGTTAAGATTGGCAGACCACGAGCATACCCTACACAACAAACAGCACGTAGTGCCTCTGGGGGTATGCTAAATATTGCTGTTGAAATGCACTGCCAAGTCACAGTCAAGGAAGCAACGGAGACTGGAGTTATATTCCTTACGGAACGCCCATCACTCGACTTATTGGGACTCGATTGGATAGAGAAGCTGAAGTTAATGGATCGTCCGATAAGCATGATCTGTAATAATGTCAGCACAGCGAAAGTAGACGAGATAAACCCAAATCATGAGCTTCTAAAGCGACATACAATAGTATTTAGTGATGGACTGGGAGAATGTACTAAGTTCCAAGCTACTCTCACCCTTCGACAAGGAGTAAAGCCAGTGTTTCGTCCTAAAAGACCTGTTCCATATGCCGCCCTCCCAGTAGTTGAGCAAGAACTTGAACGACTTCAGAAAATTGGTGTTATCAAACCGGTGAACTTTTCAGAATGGGCTGAACCGATAGTAGTAGTGAAGAAGACTAACGGCAGCGTCCGTCTATGTGCTGATTACTCAACTGGTTTAAATGAAGCCCTAGAAACTTATCAGTATCCATTACCTCTACCTGAAGATCTTTTTGCTAAGCTGAATGGAGGCAAGCTGTTTGGCAAACTGGATTTATCAGAAGCATATCTGCAGATTCCTGTTGCTGATAAGTGTAAAGATCTGCTTACCATAAATACTCACAAGGGCCTGTTCCGATATAACCGACTACCATTCGGAGTCAAGACGGCCCCATCCATATTCCAACAAGTGATGGATACCATGCTACAAGATCTTCCTGGTGCTGCAGCTTACGTGGATGACATAATAATTATGGGCGTAGATAAAATAGAATTAGAGAAGAAGCTCGATCAGGTGCTATCGCGAATAGCTGAATATGGATTCCGGCTCCGTGCTGAGAAATGCAACTTTTGCATGCAAAGAGTACGCTACCTTGGGTTTATAATTGATAAAGACGGGAGAAGACCAGATCCGGAGAACATCCAAGTAGTGAAAGCTATGCCAAGACCGACAGATGTTCCCACACTACGATCCTTTTTGGGACTACTTAGTCATTATGGAGCTTTTATTCCTGACCATCATCGCCTACGTGCTCCATTAAATAACCTTCTGGCTAAAGAACGTAAAGTGGGATTGGTCTGAAAGTTGTCAACGTGCTTTTGAGAAGATCAAGCAACTATTAGTCTCGGATCTGTTGCTGACCCATTACGACACAACCTTACCTTATTGTAGTAGCATCAGGTCCAGGGCGTTACCAGTAACAAACAGCAACATATATTATGTATAAGGACCTATCTGAGGTTAGTACATACCTTAATTTATTTCTACATGGGGTCTATTAAACTCCGCCCGCAGCTGTGTTAGGGTTACTGCTGGACCCAAGGCCGGGTAAAGGAGTAGTGTTGAGCATATTGAAAGCACTCCTATTCGGTGAAAAACAAGCTTGCTAAAAATAGCGCTAACCATGTTAAACAAACTTAATCATTTAAACTCTGCTCTGGGAGTGGATGGAAACTATATGACGCTTCACGATGAGGCGATCAACGCATTCAATTATATTACTCCCTATAACTAATTTAGGAGTGGAAGCAGACCTATCCGGGAATAACATTTTTCATTTCGAAGGGGTGAAGCGCATCCCGAATATGATTGCATTGTTACTTGTGATGATCATGAGACTCTGCATATTGTTAGCGTCCTCACCAAATAGGTCTATATCGTCTGCGCATTCTAAGTCGACGAGAGGATATCCTAGAAACAAATAAATTTATGAGGCGTTAGAAGAAGTGAGTGAGATTTATCAGAATACATCTATGACGAAATTTAATAATATGGGGATAGAGGCAACATTGACGAACCCTGCCTGAGGATGAAATTTCTCGTGACAATTCGCCATATACTCTGACTCGACCAGTGTGACCGAGAAGAGAACATTTATAAGGTATATGTACTGTTGAGGTACACATTATAATGACAAACACTGCCACAAGACATGACGGTCTACCAAATCGAAAGCTGTTTTCAAGTCAAGGAATACAAATATAGTCGGACGTTGGTACATATGTCTATATTAAAGAATCTAGCGCAGGGTGAATACTCATTCAATACAGCCACGTTTAGGTCTGAAACCAGCCTGGTTTTCCCGAGTCTACTGTTCTCTAGTTTCGGATAAACGCCGAATTATCACAGAAGATAATATTGTAGATACTATGTTAGTCAAGCTGATTCCTCTGTGGTTATCACAAGTGGATTTCTGTCCCTTTTCGTAAATCGGAACTATCAGTGAGCTAGACCAGTTAGACGAGATGATATACTGTTCCCAGACGTCGGTTAATATATTGGTCAACCTAGCTGCCAATACTGGACCATCATTCTCAAAGATGTCAGTAGACAACCTATCAGGTCCTGCTGCTCTTCCACGCTTCAAGTTACTTATAGCCTTTTCAATCTCACTGAGAGTTGAGGAACCTGTGTCAGTTTCCATTCAGCTAGCTTGGGGATATTAGGTAAGCTAAGAGTATCTGGAGGCTAGTTGAACTGTTTCTGAAAGTGTTCCGCCCATCGTTCTGATCTTCTAGACTGACAGTGAATCATAGACACATATTTTCGCAAGATAATTTCACCAACCACCGATTTCTTAATACCGGTGTCGTTGATAAGTTGGAACAGCTGTCTACTATTGACCCCGATGCTTCCATCTCTTTTGTTGCCCACCACTGTTCACGATTCTTATGTGGATTCTATGTCAGTCTACGTTTCAATTGTCGTCGCTCTTCATCATTCTCCGAGCTTGCTGGAATGAGTTTTCGAGCCCCCATCAGTTTACTAGTAATCGATGTGTAGATGATGGAGGTCACCAGGTTAAACTAAGTCTGTAAAAAGCGCTGTAAAATTCCAAAATACTGACACTAAAGGAAAGGTTCCTATAATAAGCGTTACTTAAAAGTGTTTTGAACTTGATCCATTTCAGTAACCGGTGTATATAGGTTGTACGAAATTAATTGAATTAGGTGAACTTTGCAGACATAGTGTAACAACAAAATTCTCGTAACTTATATTAAGCTTACAGAAAAACTAAATCGGTAATGATTTGGCTCTGCATTCTGACTCGAACTGATCACTTGCTTACAATTTGGCAGTAGTCAGAAATATATGCTAAGAACTGGATGATAAGATTTCTCTAACATGGTTTACTTTCGATTTGTTTGGTACTTTCCGATCATGATTAACGTTGATGGGTGCTATTTAGTGACTAACTAGTACCATATAGTCACTAATTGCCAATAATTGACGGATAAGGAACTATCATTATTTTACAAACTATTTCAATCAGAATGGGTATGAAAGCCAAGAATGTTTAAATTACTACAGACTGTTACTCTCTATTGTTAAAAGTGAAATGTTTGCTGTCACCGGTAGAATATTAGAAAAATGTAGACAATTTAACTACTGGTTAACATTAATATATCTCTTCCTATGATTTTGCTATAGACGAATTGAGAAATCTGTTTCCATATGTACATTCTACGTGTGGACAGTCGCGATGCAGAGGTAGTTCGCAAGTACGATCAATGCTGAATTGCGGTGGGAAGCGGGATTCAGGCCCTTGTAGATGACGAATTTCATAAATGACTATACACGTATCATGAATTCAACTTGTAAGCTACAGACCAACTTTAGTCGAATCATATTAAAATTGTAGAAATGAAATGATATTAAATGCTATGTAAATAGGGATCATAGAATACAATTTAAGGAAAGCAGCATAATACATTTGGCAAAAAGAATAACTACTTTGTATATTGTCTATTTAAAATTGTTCGTTGTGTACATAAAGTTGAGCAGGAGCAATTGTCTTTATTATAATGTCTGTAGATCATATTTATCGATATTCAAATATTTTAAATTTACTTGGTTTCCGACGAGATTTTCTAAAATATTAAATTCTTGCATTTATCGATTTCTAATCACCTTTACGAAGACAGTGCTTTCATTTCTTTCTCAGTAGTTTACGATTACTACACAACAATTAGTTTATTTGAAATATATATTATGTTTTATTCACTCTTCCTTTAACTTTTGATTTGTCTCACTTTATAAATTCTTCAATAACTAACTAAGAATACTGAATACCATAGGAAAAGAAGAAGATTCAGGAACATTTTGGTTTAGGAATAAATGACAGGCATGAAGAAAATGGAGAGCACTTGTGAAGAGCTGGAAAGGAAAGCTCAGGATAGAGTTGATTGGAGAATGGTGGTTGGCGGCCTATGCTCCACATGGGGAAACCGGCATTGGTTGATTGATTGATTGATTGATTGATTGATTGATGTTTCGTTGTTTCGTATTTGAAACTCTTGATTGTAACTTTGAAACATTTCGAAGTATTTTATCAAAAAATTCACTACTGTCGGAGCAGTATCGTGAATGGCATACTAACAGAGAAAAATACACAAATGTTACTTTCTGTCATTTACATTGTGTAAATGCACTATGAAAATAGAATAATAAATTAATTAAGTGAGAATAACTCTTCACAAAACGATAATTGCTATCTCACGTAGTGATCAAGTAAATACTAATTCTAGAATGAATTGATGTAATGGTATAACAAGCCATAAGAAAATAGTTAGTTAATTCTAGAACACATTTATGCGTCACATATTTGTTTAACTTCAAGGCAAAGTGGCGACATCTATTCCAACGGACGTGACGAAAATCGCTAGGAATTAAATATTCACTGGTACACCGCATCAATCTCACAATCAAATGAATACATTATCATACTAATTTGTTTTATTCTGAAATGAGTATCCATTGGATTACAGTGCCAAAATGTATCTGTGTATGATACAAATATGCGTTCATTTGATAAATATAACACACAGAGGTTAAATATCAAGCACTTGATAACCTGAAAAGTGTCTATAATCAATAAAGAATTTACGACTGTTTTACCAAAACCAGATATTAGCTCCATACGTTTTCTAAAGAAATAATCACCTAGTTTATTATTATCATTATTTTATTTTATTTTTCTGAATTATTACTTTTATCATTAAATTAATATGAAATTTTTGTTTAAATGAATGAATACTGTTGTTGATTATTGAATATATTTGTAGTTTGTGAAGAGAGTTGAATTTATCGTTAACAGCATAGGCTAGGTATTCCAATCATATAGTTCACTTGACATAATTCATTATTCAATGGACTAGTACTGACAAAGTAAATACAACAGTCAGTGAATAATAAAAATCAAAACAAAGAGTGGATGAAATGTTCATTTGCTTAACAATGAATGAATTTGTCTTCTAAAAGAAAATGTCGCGAATTAGTAGAATAGTAATTCTTAACAAAATATTTAGCATGATTTGTTTGTCTCTGAAATATGTATGCTCAGGGTGTATTTGAAGTCAAATGAGTGCTGGTTAATTTTAGTGGCTGTTTTAATTGTTCACTTGTTGAACTTATATTCTGTCCATGTATAATTTTCAAAAACTCCTAGTTACAGACTTTGTGTTTGTACATTTATCCTATGAATTCGGGATGTGCATGTGTTGATGTGACAAACGGTGATCGATAGGCATAATGGGATTATATTATGCTTGAACTGACTGTGATTATAGTCCCAAATAATCAGGTATTAATAATTTACAGTTCAAATAATTATAGAACACGTTGCCTGTATAATTCATACTTAACTTACAAATTATTATAACCTTAACTGGAGTCAGATAACGCCTATATATATGTATATGTAAATGGATTGACTAGACAATGTCTAATCTTTCAACTTGTTTATACTTAGAAGTTAGTTAGTTAGTTCAATGATAGTTATTATTCAATGAGAATGAAGCATACAGTTGTATTTTTCTATAGTGTCATCTATTAATCATGAACTCATTAGTTTAACAAGCAATTGGTATTATTTATCATTTTCATTAGAATGAATGATGAAGTGATTTTTAATAATCTCTTTGTACCCATCTGATGTAGATTTCGCCGTCAAATTAAACAATATAATGAATTTAATTTGATTTCAATTCAATTCAATTTAACCAGTTGAATAACTCACTAATAGACAGATTTCCTGTACTGACCTGTTGTTCATACTCACGATCATTACGAAATTCATATGACACTCAATTACCCTTATGATTAATATAATCACAAATTTCCAATTCGTCTTGAATTCTCATAAGTCAGATATTATCGGATACATTTTCCATTTCTTTCAATTTCCAATCGAATTATCTTATCTATTAACAATAACTTGTGTATGACTCTCCTAATCCTGTTTATTGATTTATGAATACCATTGCTGACTGTTGGCATTTCATTTTGATTCGGATGTATGTATGTACGGAACTTAACTATTACTATTTGTGCTTATAATATGAAATAAGATTTTGTACTGATTCTCGATAATCTACATATATAAACATAACACGATATAAAATGTCTATTTCTAAACGAATTTCATTCAACCTTTAACTCATTTCAAATATTTTTCGATTTACATAGACCAAGAACGACATTATTTTAGAAATACAATAAATTTATTTTATGTTACGGGTTGCTCCAAAGTTACATACAATTGTAATTTCCACATGAGTTGTCTGTTAGACTACAATAAGCTGTTTAAAACAACATATACATAATGTTGATTACAATAAACATGTATTATGAAGTATAACAAAACTAAATTGAAAGTACATTAGGATAAGTAAACCAAAACATTTTAAGTTAAACTCATTATTAAATGGTGACTGAAATGAGAATTGATCAGTTTACCTGTTGATAGAACGAAAATAGTTGAAAAGATGGGAGAATGTTATTCTTCGAATATTTTGAATAGACCTAATTTATCAACTTTGTATTTTTCATCATTGATGTGGTATGCGATGGAACCATGCATACTGCTTTGACCTCTGAAATAAATAATCTTTGCATATGATAAATAAAATATGTTGATGTTTATACCCCTACCTTCAAAATGTACCCACTTTGTGCATGCATATAGACTAAAGTATTAACTTATAACTAATATGTATTTGTCTACCATTGTTTATGTTATTGATCACCATGCTGTACATGCTTCAACACGTCTAATTTAAGTATTAATAATTTTCATTGTAGTCATTTGACGATAACTGTTTTCTCAAATACCTTTCACTAATGTTATGTACTTCTTGTTGAGTATCTCTACTTAGAGAAATTTTCTTGCCCAGAACTGTAGTGACTACAGCAATCTATGTTCACATTGGACATTTCTGTGAAAGCTTACCTCTTATGTGTTTCGATATTTTATTCGGATGAATAAATCTGTAGTAATTTAAACATTCTTGGCTTTCATACCCATTCTGATTGAAATAGTTTGTAAAATAATGATAGTTCCTTATCCGTGAATTATTGGCAATTAGTGACTATATGGTACTAGTTAGTCACTAAATAGCACCCATCAACGTTAATCATGATCGGAAAGTACCAAACAAATCGAAAGTAAACCATGTTAGAGAAATCTTATCATCCAGTTCTTAGCATATATTTCTGACTACTGCCAAATTGTAAGCAAGTGATCAGTTCGAGTCAGAATGCAGAGCCAAATCATTACCGATTTAGTTTTTCTGTAAGCTTAATATAAGTTACGAGAATTTTGTTGTTACACTATGTCTGCAAAGTTCACCTAATTCAATTAATTTCGTACAACCTATATACACCGGTTACTGAAATGGATCAAGTTTAAAACACTTTTAAGTAACGCTTATTATAGGAACCTTTCCTTTAGTGTCAGTATTTTGGAATTTTACAGCGCTTTTTACAGACTTAGTTTAACCTGGTGACCTCCATCATCTACACATCGATTACTAGTAAACTGATGGGGGCTCGAAAACTCATTCCAGCAAGCTCGGAGAATGATGAAGAGCGACGACAATTGAAACGTAGACTGACATAGAATCCACATAAGAATCGTGAACAGTGGTGGGCAACAAAAGAGATGGAAGCATCGGGGTCAATAGTAGACAGCTGTTCCAACTTATCAACGACACCGGTATTAAGAAATCGGTGGTTGGTGAAATTATCTTGCGAAAATATGTGTCTATGATTCACTGTCAGTCTAGAAGATCAGAACGATGGGCGGAACACTTTCAGAAACAGTTCAACTAGCCTCCAGATACTCTTAGCTTACCTAATATCCCCAAGCTAGCTGAATGGAAACTGACACAGGTTCCTCAACTCTCAGTGAGATTGAAAAGGCTATAAGTAACTTGAAGCGTGGAAGAGCAGCAGGACCTGATAGGTTGTCTACTGACATCTTTGAGAATGATGGTCCAGTATTGGCAGCTAGGTTGACCAATATATTAACCGACGTCTGGGAACAGTATATCATCTCGTCTAACTGGTCTAGCTCACTGATAGTTCCGATTTACGAAAAGGGACAGAAATCCACTTGTGATAACCACAGAGGAATCAGCTTGACTAACATAGTATCTACAATATTATCTTCTGTGATAATTCGGCGTTTATCCGAAACTAGAGAACAGTAGACTCGGGAAAACCAGGCTGGTTTCAGACCTAAACGTGGCTGTATTGAATGAGTATTCACCCTGCGCTAGATTCTTTAATATAGACATATGTACCAACGTCCGACTATATTTGTATTCCTTGACTTGAAAACAGCTTTCGATTTGGTAGACCGTCATGTCTTGTGGCAGTGTTTGTCATTATAATGTGTACCTCAACAGTACATATACCTTATAAATGTTCTCTTCTCGGTCACACTGGTCGAGTCAGAGTATATGGCGAATTGTCACGAGAAATTTCATCCTCAAGCGGGGATCGACATTGTTTCCTTTTCTCCCTATATCTATCAATATTCGTCATAGATATATTCTGATAAATCTCACTCACTTCTTTGAACGACTCAGAAATTTTTTTCTCCAGGAAATCTTTTCGTTGACTTGAAATACGCAGACTATATAGTTATATTCAATAACAGTTCAACTAACCCACATCCACACTCAAACTCACCATTTATTATCTGAATGGAAATAGAACATATGATTTCCAACCCTTCTAACAAACATAGGTGGCTGTTAGACCTACCCCATCTCTTCACACACCACAACAATGATAACAATAACTGCCACTTACTGTTGCATAAGCTGTTTAGGGAGCCATGGAATGAGATACGCATTCACTAATCCCGGTGAATTCTATTATGCTGTATACTATATCGATATCTGTAACCATTCACTAAAACTTATAATAAACTTCAAAAATATATTATTTCACTTTCAATGCATTTAATCTGATATTTTGTGGTAAGAATGTTTTCTCTAAACAAAACATGAGATACAGCCTAATTGTTAGAACAGACAACCATACAGAATCTCAGTGAATATACACAGAAGAAATTAGGTGGCAGAAAACACAGGCACCAATATCCTCCTAGACACGATAAGAACTAGATTAACAAAATGGAGCGAAAAGAAGTAACATTTGTACAGTAAAAGAAATGAAGAATACATTTCCATCAACGTGTCTGTAAATACGTAATATTGTTGTCCTCCTCCTCATCATCATCATCACAAATAACGCCAACAAAGACATCGACAGTTTCGTCATGAAAGTAACCACATATGTTGCAAAATTTGGTTTCAACACTGACATCATTTGAAACCTTTAGATATCTAGAGGACGATTTTTCAACCCTCAGCACACGAACAATAATGCCAAACACAGAGATGACTCGATTCACATGTAAACAATTAACAAAGACTACTAGCAAGTCTCATTGAAGAATAGGTAAAAGACTTAAGTTTGGACAAACACTTGGAGATAATCTACTGGGAATAGTTGGATAATTGATAAGACAGGTAAGACTACATTTTTGGCGTAACAAACAAAGTGAGATATCATACGTTCATCTATTTGTGGTCCTATTGTGATAGTAGTTTATCTGCAAAAGTCGAATTTACGATTCCCGATACGAACCAGTTCTCATCAGTGCTTATTGAACTCGGCTCTCCTGATCTGAAAACATTCGACTACCAGCTTTGAGTAGTAGTCAGCTTAGAGCCTAACGTGAATGATTAGCTTACAAATTTAGCAGGTACACAATCGCGTACACGGTTTCTAGACAACCCAATCAAAAGTAGGAGCAGTGGAGTTCAAACTAGCAACATCACGGTAGGATTTTCAATGCCTTCATCCCTGTACCACTGTTCTCCAAGTGGACACAGTGTTATAGGTTTGTCTGTGAAGAACTCTCGTACTCTAAACTTAAAACAAAATGGACAACTACACACATTGTACGATGAGAAATAAGAATAAACAAAGTATATCATAGAAACTATTTGCAACTAACCATCATTATTATATTCATTTCCATCAAATTCGCCAACTCCAGGAATAGCACAAGTGCCAGTTACTTTACGTCCATCATCATCTGAAATTAAGATAGCTTTACGTTGTAAAAGCTTAACACAAAGCTTAACAAAGTTACTAAAGATGAATTTAAGCACTATGCAATTCTAAATACTAAACATTTATTTATTTATTTCACTACATTTTCGAAAATAACATACCAGTTAATCAGTAGTAACCAACGCTTTGTTAATTATTTGGTGTTGGCTGAACTCTATAAATCAAAATTGAATACGGTCACTAGGCTAAGTAATCTAACATCCCAGCGTGCTTTCTATAACATTAAATGCTCAGAAATTACTGACGAAAACAGTGAAGACTAAACAATGATTGATTAATCTAAATATATCAGTCTCAGAGGTCACAAATTATAGTCTAAATAGTAATGATAATGTTTCTGATAAAACGTGATTTGAACCTCACTAACAGCATTTTGATAAATATAGATGGAATCGTTTCTAGAAATAATGTTATTTTCCACTAGATATCAATAAATGTAACCTACAGAGGTACTAACATTTATTATCTTAAAGTAACCCGCCTTGCTGCAAATATTTCATCATTATTGACTCCCGTTGATGATAACTGTTTTAGTATGACGAAATACAATCAGTAGGCTTTGTTTTAAGAAGTTAATGCCATTACGCTTCGATTGTGAAGAAGACGGAGAGAACACACAAAATAAATTATTCCATATTACTCGATAACATCCGCAATTTGGCTTTATTCAAATTTATAAACGAAGAAAAATTGTATGAAACTTTAAAGCAATTAAAGACCTTGATACTGTACTGAAATGTGGTGAGTCATAAAATTAAACGAAGAATTCAGAGGATTGAAACAAGAAATAAGAAAATAGTATCTTATAAGCTCTAAATAAAATACATATAACAAAATACACTTCAGAATTGAACCTAATATTCTCTTTGTAATTTGGACATTTGAACAAATACAAAATTATGTCGAATACAATGGATTCACTCCATATTACTTTATTCCGACAATAGTGTTGTGTTTACATCCTCCAAAATTATAAAAACATCCAAAAGTATGAAATTATTTTAATTTTTCGAATACAGAATAAGTCATATTTTTTAAATAGAACAACTCGTAGTAAACCTCTGTGGATACTACACAAACTTACTGTTTTCACATTCAAATTCTTCAATCGCAAACATATTCAAATCAATATCTCTAACTGGACCATCATACTGAAATATAAAAACACGTACGATAATTGATAAGTGATAATAATAAGACAAAATAATCGGCTTCAGAAGCTTATACATGGAGAAACTGAGTAAAATCAACAAACATGTATATCCCTTCCCTCTCGATGAACATTAGTAAGATGACTACATGCAATTAACCCAGATATAACTTTTAGTGTTAACGTAAAAGATCACTAAGTTTCACTGCTGTCAGAATATTCAAGAATTTCGTTATAGTAAGGTATCGATGTATTCGAGTAATTGATGCAGAGTAAACAATAGGCCAATATACCGACGACCTGATCGCAAATACTTTTAGTTCTTCCCAACAGCTTAACGTCGGATGATTATAAATCCTAGGAACTTACAATTCACTTACTCACGCCGCTTCCACTGTGTTTACTAGGCAAAAGCTTTCATTTCATTCCGAATAAATGTAATGAGATGACAGAGACTAGTTACAACAATGTAGACATGACTCTAAACCCAAAGTGTTAGCACAGTGAAATGAACAGTACTATATTTTAGGACCTTAAAGAAAAACTGTTACTGTACCTTTCAAGTTAATAGGTTTCATTTCAGTGTCTCATTTAGACTGTTGTTATACAATGAACACCTGAAGTCCTTGAGAAGCAACTTACTAGTGATCACGATATTTCTCCCAATTCGTCCTGCTATCTAAAATTTAGTACGAAATGCTTAATGTATCTTGTGTTCTAGATGTCTCAGAATTAGTATGACCTTGACAATCTTGGGTGTCAACACACAAATACGATTAACTATGATGAGTATTTCAACTGAGAACTCAAAACAAGAGTCAAAGTAGTAAGTTATGATAAGTATACACCATGTATTATTGATACCTTCCTCACTGAAACTTAATAAAGCCAATGAGATTCACATCCAGAATTTATCAGCTAAAAGTTTAACCGAAATTGACAAATCATAGCTTTAAAAAACAATTAGTGGACCTTAAGTAGTAATAAATTAAGGTATGTACTAACCTCATTCTCTTCAACATCACGAATTCTAGAATCAACTACTCCGGATGTTTCATCGTCATCCGCAGCCTCCATAATCAATGTTGGGTCAAACTCGAAAATCTCCCGACCACTTATCTACAAAGGATTGAGATAATATGAGCCATCCAAATCAGTTCATCAAATAAATAAATAACTCATAAGATGGCGTGATTCATACAGTAGAGAAAAGAAATATATAATTGGTTTAGAAATAGCAAACATTATAGTGTAAACTATCCACAATCTGTTGTGATGAGATCTCACATCCATACAAACCAACGAACAAACTGACACAAACAAACCTTATGAAGGTTTGAAATTTTTAACATTAACTGTGTGAAGTTGAGGATTAGTTGGATGCCTTTGGACAAACAGTATTCATAAACAGAGTCCGCTGAACAATATCTTAATAAGCACAACATAATTAAATCAACAAGCTTTCTATAAAAGCTTTAGTTCAATATAGCTCACCAAGTATTGTTTTTAATAACTGACAAATAAATTATAACGCACGTTCCATTTATTTCGAAACCAGGTCGACGTTAAAAGTAATTACCATGTTTTGATAAATAGCTAAGATCACTTTCTATTATATACTACTTCAAAAACCTCATGTAACTTCTAAAACCAGCTTTCTTTCCTGTTGCTTGTTGCATTTGCCCTAAATATGTCGGTATGCCCAAAATAACCTAATCAATTACTTTAGTAAGAAAGGGAATTTCATAATTTCTGACAAAGGTAGCGACTTGATTTGTCTGATTTCACCTTCACTTTAACGATAGCAAGAATTAAAAAATGTACTTCGATTTTACACCCCTATCATAAAAGTATACAATTAAACAGGCATTTACAGCATTATATTCTCTAAAATTTGAACGAATGGCACTTGATTTCAAATTATGATAATGAATGCATGTTTAATGTGTTACTCATTGTAAAATTCATCACTATGTTGCTTGCTACAGTCAGTCAGTCAGTCAGTTACAACATAGAACTTGGTACATGCGTACATCAGTTCAAGTTGCCATGCCTCAATAAGCTGATAGAGATTAAATTGTCGGACCGAATCCCAGAGTAGCGAAGGTAGTAACAGAGTAAGTACTAATGGAAAGGCATAGAGATCAGAGATGAGATTTGAAATAAAAAGTAATTCAGTAAAGAGAAAATCATGAGAAGCTCAAAAACTAGAATTTGGAGGAAGACAAAGAGTGGATGCACCTGCGCCACTGCCAACGATTTAGAGCCATATCACCTAAAGTCTCTAACCATTTGTTACGATCATCGTGTGGGCCCCAACCAGGTAGTCTGCATCTATTAACATGGTTCAGCCCAATTGTCAATGACTTCATGGACTGGTGCCATGTTTTCGTTTGGCTTCCCCTAGCCTTCTTCCAGCCTACTCCCATAACAGACAACAATGCTTGTCAAGGTAAACGGTGGTCAGGCATACGTAACACATGTCCTATTCACCTCAGCTAATGAAGATTCACTACTTCATTAATAGACTTACCGTATTTACATAGTAGTCTATTCCTATCCCACATACTGCTTACTCGGTGGTCCCAGCAAACACGAGCAATGCTTCGAAGAAATCTACAGTCAAAGAAAGAGAAAACTTTAGAAAACCCTTTTACGAATGTGATCATCAATAATGTAGTATAAATATATCTAGAGAAAAAATTCTAAATTCGATGAAATACCAATCCTTGATTACACTACAAGACACAACACTTTACCTATTTACCAGACTTAAGTTTAATATATGGTTAACGTACTTAGGAAAATTAATGCCATTGAAACAATAATTGACGAAATGCTTGAAGTCTGTCTTCATATCTAACCTTGAAAATAATTACATTTCTCATTAAGAAAGAATAACATCTGAAGCCCTACACATAGGGGCAAATTCAAACAATATAAACCGATGAGGTGGAATACTGTTAGCTGCACCATGGTAAATAATGATTAAAAAATGAATTCAAAAATTATCTAGTACTCCAACTTCTAACTATTTATTTGTTGATTGATTCTGTTTAGAATTATTTTGTCCAATTACGTAGTTCAGTGTTACCATTGGCGAATATACATACATCCTTAGACCCATAATTATCATCACTTCGATTTACTGCTACTCAAATTTAGATGATTTGACAAACCAATCTTTAGATTGTCTCTCAATTTTCGTGAACTTAACCCAGAATAATATATGTGCAAATGATTGCAATATGAAGCTAAGCACGCGATGCTCACCTTCCGTTTTCCACAACATTTCAACATCAGTTCACTTATAATGACTCATGTAAAAATAGATGCATACTCTGCATGCGATTGGATGTTTATACTGAGATTTGACCTCTTATTTACATTCATATTCGATAATTTTGATTTTGGTTATTTCCTCGAAGAAGCTAGGACAAGCTTGCCGACCGAAACATTGGAATTTTCTTTAATTTCATTTGCTGAGATTATTTACAAATATATTATACTCATATGAATCACAATCAAAAGTTCATGATAGAATACGGTTTATGGCTGTGTGAAAAGTGTAGTCGTCCCTATCCAATAAGGAACTTCCATTCTCTCTCCACTTATTCTGATTATCACACTAATTAGGTCTGTCAAATCACATACTTCATTTCACGAATGATTTCTGGAAGTCGAATATTTTCAGATCAGGAGAGCCGAGTTCAATATGCACTGATCAGAACTGGTTCGTAATGGGAATCGTAAATTCGACTTTTGCAGATAAACTACTACCAAAATAGGACCACAAATAAATGAACGTATGATATCTCATTTTGTTTGTTTCGCCAAAAATGTAGTCTTACCTATCTTACCAATTATCCGACTATTCCCAGTAGATTATCTCCAAGTGTTTGTCCAAACTTAAGTCTTTTACCTATTCTTCAATGAGACTTGCTAGTAGTCTTTGTTAATTGTTTACATGTGAATCGAGTCATCTCTGTGTTTGGCATTATTGTTCGTGTGCTGAGGGTTGAAAAATCGTCCTCTAGATATTTGTAGTCTGCAAACGATGGAAGTTTGGAGGATGGATGGAATCATCATTTCTTCGCCCTTTTAATTGTACATTCATGCGTTTTCTAAGATATCGCATCTTCACAAAGATGTTTTGTAAAGCCATAGTGTGTTTTGAGGTTTTATTTGGGAAGCATTGTTATACTGTTCTGTAGTTGACTTGTTAAGTAGTCTTGGCCATCAGATATAGAATTGAGTGTAAGAAATTGCGTATATCCTAGTGAATTCGGAACGAACACCTTGTACCTGTGAATCTAACACTACATTCTGGAATATTAATATTTCTGGTTTATCACATAATCTTTTTTGTAACACCTAGGAGTTCATGTAGAATGAAAATTCGAACTTACGGGACAAACAAATATGTTACGTTCACAGTCAACATTTTTGAATTGTAATGTATTAACAAGAGATAGGTACTCAATAAAGTTCTTGTTGTGTAGACGTAGAATGAAATCATTCTGACTGTTGTAATTTTGGAATAGATATATTATACTATTGAACAGTGAATCAGTAGTATGATTTTTTGATGTGTAAGGGAATTGCAAAAATAATCACCATTTTTTTCTCAAAGTTCCAATAAAGTATATTTAATCTAAAATCCAGGATCCCAATCACTAATTATCTCCATATATTTCTGTACTAGATTTAGTTGTTCGAAATGTTACTTTTATTTAGAGATAATTGTCGTCAGTGTTGAAACCAAGTTTCACCACGCAGATAATTCTCACGTCGAAATCGCTCGCTAATATGGGCTCAGCGGTAGAAGTTATCTTGCAGTTTGGGTAACCTGAACCTGATAGTGAAGTGACTTCAAGCTACTTATAGTTCCATAAGATTACTTTCGTTACTTTCCCAAGTCAGGATTACATTTTGGTTTGATTGAGTTCTTTGAGCTAAATAATTTAACTGCGTAGACTTCATCGTCATTCTAGACGAATAAATCGGTGCAAACTTCTGGTATAAGTGAGCTGTGTAACTTTCTTGACAAGTGATTAGTAGATACTGCAGAAAATTACACAGCTCATTTTTATCAGAAGCTTGGGTCGATTAGGGCTACGCAGTTAAACCATCCAGCTCAATCAAACTAAGATCATCCTCCTGAGCTGTAAATCTTCTGTTTCATCTCAGGAGATAGTTTTCGGTGTATAAGTTCTAAGGAGCTACTTGTCTCAACATACTTGAACAGACAGTATGATAGTAGGCTTGTTTACGGCTAACTTAGTGTTAGTTATTGCATGTTATTTTCAGTTTGTGTTTTACTGTTCATCTTTTATGCAGATGTAGTGATAGATGAAGAACTGTTCGACGAAACAGATCTGACTGATATTGAAGCTGAAATAAACGAATTAAAGTTGGAACCGTAGTTATATTTTGCCACATATGTGGTTATTTCCATGACAGAACTGTCGATGTCTTTGTTGGCGTTATTTGTGATGATGATGATGAGGAGGAGGACAGTAATATTACGTATTTACAGACAAGTTGGTGGAAATGTATTCTTCATTTCTTTTACTGTACAAATGTTACTTCTTTTTGCTCCATTTTGTTAATCTAGTTCTTATCGTGTCTAGGAGGATATTGGTGCCTGTGTTTTCTGCCATCTAATTTCTTCTGTGTATATTCACTGAGATTTCGTATGGTTGTCTGTTCTAACAATTAGGCTGTATCCCATATTTTGTTTAGAGAAAACATTCTTACCACAAAATATCAGATTAAATGCAATGAAAGTGAAATAATATTTTTCGGAGTTTATTAAAAGTTTTAGTGAATGGTTTCAACTATCGATATGGTGTACAGCATAAAAGAATTCACCGGGATTAGTGAATGCGTATCTCGTTACATGACTCTCTATAACAGCTTATCTAACAGTAAGTGGCATTTATTGTTATTGTTGTTGCGGTGTGTGAAGAGATGCGGTAGATCTAACAGCCACCTATGTTTGTTATAAGGGTTGAAAATCGTATGTTCCATTTCCATTCAGATAATAAACGGTGAATTGGAGTGTCGATGTGGGTTAGTTGAACTGGTCTTAAAAGTGTTCTTGTTAATGTCGAAACCTCCTATTGTTAAATGAGATGATGGTTCCAGTAGGTATTCGCTAATATCTAATTTCATAGCACCAGTCTCTAACTGGTATCAACAGTTGTTTATGATCACTATTTAGTTGGTCTTAGAGTTTAATAGACCGAATTGTAAATTTTGTGCTTAAATTTTATGCTAAAACGGACATTTGTTATTGTGGACAAGCATTTTAATTTGTCTTATGACTGCATTAGTGTTCTACTTGTAGCAATTTTATCGGTATGCATCTAACTAGGTCCTGGGCGTTAACAGCAGCAAATATATCTAAGTACCTATCCGTGTAGATAATCTTGGTTGCGTTTAGAACACTGCACTGCAGTTGGTGTGTAGGTTGAAAGCGATTTCATATGTGTTACTGATGTATTGAATGCCAGCCTAGTCTTAATGTCACTCTCCAATATGATCTGGTACTGCTGACGGTTGGAGAAAATTCCCCTTACATGGCTACACAACTATGGCTTCTATCATGGAAGTTCTACTCACTACTTTCACTCGACAGTGGTGTTGTACTTAAAAGTTGGAGAATGGAAGTGAGCGTTCTGTCCTCAAACCGAGCTGTGTGATACTGAAGTTTACCCATGCATATTGGAAAACCCATTCCAAACCAATGGTGCTTCTGGATCCTAACTGAACGAGCAACGTATGAAATGATTTCGGTCACTTGCTACCGTAGGCTTTCATCTTCTAATGATGTTATGTTACCCTGTGGACTAGACCTTAAGATCAAAGGTCGAGGAGTAGACTCTGAGAAAACAACCTACCTTAGAATGGATGTTCAGGCATCATCCCAGGCCACAAAATTATAGTGATTTAATAATGAGAAATATAATGTTGCCTAATTCCTTACACTACTTATAGTGTTTACTTCAGATATTATGCGTTCAGATGCGTTCATCATCATCATCATCATCATCATCATCATCATCATCATCATCAACAACAACAACAATGTAGAACCAGGCACATACGCCCATAGGTTCAAGTTGCCATACCTCATTAGCACTACGAGATAACAGAGGTGACATAATAACAGAACACATGAGGGAAGAGTAAGGTGAATGTGTGCAGAAACTAATAATGGGGTTGAAGATTCAGATGAAGTCAAAGAGTGAATACACTTGCGCCACTCTAACTGATTCTGATCCATGTCACCAAGTGTCTTTAGCCATTTGTTGCGACTATCAAGCAGGCACCAACCAGGTAATCTGCATCTACCAACATGGCTTAGACCAACAGTCAAGGGCTTCATGGACTGATGCCATGTTCTGGTTTGGCCGCCCCTACCCTTCCTCCATCCTACTTCAACCCTGGCCAACATCCCTCGACTAGGCAGGTGGTAGTCTGGCATACGCAATACACGTCCTAGTCATCTTAGTCGATGAAGGTTAATGACCTCTTCGACTGTCTTACCATATTTCCAAAGAACCTTTTGTCTAACCTCCATGGTCAAGCACCTATTGATGACGCATATCTTGTGTTTTCATAGCCCACGTTTCGAAGCCATATGTTAGGACGACGCGGACTGTTGGGCAGTACACCCGGCCTAACGTTGAGAGATGGATATCTCGCCTGCGCCACTAGTGGCGTAAATTGGCGAATGCCAGTCGGGTCTTTGGATCTGTGCTGAGATTTCGTCAAACCGACCCACTAGGGGTGATGAAACTTATGAGATACGTGAAGCGATCAACGCATTCAATTACTTAATCCCTATAACTAATCTAGGTGAAGAGGCAGGCCACTCCTGGAATAACATTTTGTATTTCGAAGGGGAAAAGCGCTACTAAATATGCTTGCATTGCTACTTGAGATGCACTGAAGATACTGCATTTTGTCAGCTGCTTCATCAAATAGGGCTATATCGTCTGCGCATTCTAAGTCGACAAGAGGATATCCTGTAAGAAGACAAATTTCTAAGGCGTTTAATGAAGTAAGTGAGACTTATGACGAAGTTAAACTGTTATGAGAATAAGGGGTAACCTTGAAAAACCCCGCTTGAGGATGAAATTTCTAGTGACAATTCGCCATATACTCTGACTCGACCAGTGGTGACCGAGTAGAGAGCATTTATAAGGTATATGTACTGTTGAGGTACACATTATAATGACAAACACTGCCACAAGACATGACGGTCTACCAAATCGAAAGCTGTTTTCAAGTCAAGGAATACAAATATAGTCGGACGTTGGTACATATGTCTATATTAAAGAATCTAGCGCAGGTGAATACTTAATGAATGCAGCCACGTCTAGGTCTGAAACCAGCCTGGTTTTCCCGAGTCTACTGTTCTCTAGTTTCGGATAAACGCCGAATTATCACAGAAGATAATATTGTAGATACTATGTTAGTCAAGCTGATTCCTCTGTGGTTATCACAAGTGGATTTCTGTCCCTTTTCGTAAATCGGAACTATCAGTGAGCTAGACCAGTTAGACGAGATGATATACTGTTCCCAGACGTCGGTTAATATATTGGTCAACCTAGCTGCCAATACTGGACCATCATTCTCAAAGATGTCGGTAGACAACCTATCAGGTCCTGCTGCTCTTCCACGCTTCAAGTTACTTATAGCCTTTTCAATCTCACTGAGAGTTGAGGAACCTGTGTCAGTTTCCATTCAGCTAGCTTGGGGATATTAGGTAAGCTAAGAGTATCTGGAGGCCAGTTGAACTGTTTCTAGAAGTGTTCCGCCCATGGTTCTGATTTTCTAGACTGACAGTGAATCATGGACTCTCATTTTTGCGAGATAATTTCACTAACCGCTGATTTCTTAATATCGGTGTCGTTGATAAGTTGGAACAGCTGTCTACTATTGACCCCGATGCTTCCATCTCTTTTGTTGCCCACCACTGTTCACGATAATATGTGGACTCTATGTCAGTCTACGTTTTAAATGTCGTCGCTCTTCACCATTCTCCAAGCTTGCTGTAACGAGTTTTCGATCCTTCAACAGTTTACTAGAAGTTCCAGATATCCAATGGTTTTGATATCTTTGGGGTTGAAGTTAGATACAGAAATTGCTGCAGCGTTTACACCGACTTTAAAATCGTTTCAAGCTGTTTTGGGGGTGAATCTGTTGATTGTGGGTGACTAACCGCTTAGCCATGCAATTACTAAATGCACTCTTGGCATTTTAAGTCTCGAATTGATATATAAGGAGTTTGCCTAATGTGACCTTTCTGCTACTAGCAGAGATACGTGTTCTTATTGGGGAATGGTCAGAATCTAAAAACATGGCTGAGAAAGAGCGACAGTCTTCTATACAGCTTCTCCAACGAAAGCTGATTCTGACGTGGTCGATTTGCGTAAATCGTTTAGATTATGGAGGTCATCAGGTTAAACAATGTCTCGCTTTATGCTTAAAAATTGTGCTACCTAAAACTAAACCATGGTCTGAACATAATGATATCAGACGATCTCCGTTATCTGTTCGTTGGTCTGGGATGCCGAGTGACCCACATAAATGTTTTTCAGCCTGATTTAGCCTACTGACTTGGACATTAAAATCCGCTGCTATAAATACTATATCTGAGGGCTTAGCTATCTGAAGGAGGCTAGAGAACTTCATGTAGAATTCGTCTTTCACCCCGTCTGTACTGCAGTCAGTGGGGGCATAAGCAGAGACAACAAATAAGCATCGGCGTGTGTCCCTATCTTTCCGATTTCGTACTGTAGCGATTAGACAGGCAGCCCATAATTGCTTCTCTACAGAAATCCATTCGAGAAGTGTCTGTTCTGCTTGTAAGCTTAGTTCTATGCCAACACTAGCCAGGCCACGTTAACCTGCTTTAGGGTCTCCAGATAAACGAAGAGTGGATTGTGCTGTTCCGCCGCATTGATTAAGTGAGGTCAAACGGATGACCATGCAGGGGTCTTGAATGCGTGTTTCGAAGACACAGTATACATCGATTCCAAGAGACTCTAGTGTTTTAGCTAAAGCAGCTTGTTGACCTGTTTGACGCAACGGACGTACGCTAAAAGCTCAAACATGAAGTTTACAGCGTGGTTTCAGGAGACCTGGTATGGAATTTCGGGCACTTGTTAAATCAGTGCGAGTGGCACGCATAGATGTAATCGGAGAAGTGCGAATAGCATAAGCCAAGGAAGGAGAACGTGTTTGATCCCGAACATTGTGATCTCAAGTGATGTTAGAGGTATAAGTGAGGTTATACCTTCCCAGTTGCGCACACGGTGGAAGGGTTCATCTTGAGGCACCTGAAAATAATGTGGATTTGGGAAGTCATTGTGAAGCAAGAGTTTGACCATAGTGCCCAAAGAACAGCTGTCCGAGGTCAGTCACCTATATTAATTGTTTTTTCAGTAATCAAAAGGGGCATCAGCCTCATGATTTCGGAAGAAGCTCGGCTCTCATCATGAGGCGTCATAATTCTTTGAAGTATAGGCCTCCTACTCGTAGGACGGAATTTAAAGGGTTTAAATGGTTATTTCTGATTGCACATTTATAGTGGAGTTGTTTATACGGGTTAGGGTTGCTAAACCTTTGCCCGACCCTCCTCATTTATCCGAGCTGGGGACCAGCAGTAACTCCTGGAGGTTTCCAGGTGGAGTTATGTAAATGTGATTCGACCACCAAACACGTGTTATATTACAAACAGATGAGTATTAATTTTTTCTTAAATCAAAACAATTACTTAAAATGCGATAGCGACTGATTATTGATGAATTCCTTCACTTTCATTTTCCATCTATATTCTAGATATTGCAACAAATAAATCTCGTAAAATGTTGAGTAATTTATGGCTTCGCAGTTGTAACTCGTTATGATGGGATTAGTGTTTGTTAGAATAACTTGATTTATTTCATCAAAATGGTTAATTGTCTAAATAATGATCCAAAATCACAAGTGCAGATAGCAGTCAGACTGAACATTTGTGTGAGGTGGATTCATCATTAGCAAAGATTTAGCAATAAAGTATGAATGCGACGTGTGGTAAAGATGTTTTTATTCAATACAGAATATAAAGTTCTTTCATATTCGTCTTAGGAACATTAAGGGAACGGGGTTTTAAATTACACAACAAACAATGTAGTAATTAAGCGCTGTAAAATTCCAAAATACTGACACTAAAGGAAAGGTTCCTATAATAAGCGTTACTTAAAAGTGTTTTGAACTTGATCCATTTCAGTAACCGGTGTATATAGGTTGTACGAAATTAAATGAATTAGGTGAACTTTGCAGACATAGTGTAACAACAAAATTCTCGTAACTTATATTAAGCTTACAGAAAAACTAAATCGGTAATGATTTGGCTCTGCATTCTGACTCGAACTGATCACTTGCTTACAATTTGGCAGTAGTCAGAAATATATGCTAAGAACTAGTTGATAAGATTCCTCTAACAAGGTTTACTTTCAATTTGTTTGGTACTTTCTGATCATGATCAACGTTGATGGGTGCTATTTAGTGACTAACTAGTACCATATAGTCACTAATTGCCAATAATTGACGGATAAGGAACTATCATTATTTTACAAACTATTTAAATCAGAATGGGTACGAAAGTCATGAATGTTTAAATTACAACAGACTGTTTCTCTCTATTGTTAAAAGTGAAATGTTTGCTGTCACCGGTAGAATGTTAGAAAAATGTAGACAATTTAACTACTGGTTAACATTAATATATCTCTTCCTATGACTTTGCTATAGACCAATTGAGAAATCTGTTTCCATATGTACATTGTAAGTGTGGACAGTCGCGATGCAGAGGTAGTTCGCAAGTACGATCAATGCTGAATTGCGGTGGGAAGCGGGATTCAGGCACTTGTAGATGACGAATTCCATGAATGACTATACACGTATCATGAATTCAACTTGTAAGCTACAGACCAACTTTAGTCGAATCATATTAAATTTGTAGAAATGAAATGATATTAAATGCTATGTAATCAGGGATCATAGAATTCAATTTCATGAAAGCAGCATAATACATATGACAAAAAGAATAACTACTTTGTAAATTGTCTATTTAAAATTGTTCGTTGTGTACATAAAGTTGTGCAGGAGCAACTGTCTTTATTGTAATGTCTGTAGATCATAATTGATTATATTTAGGAAATTTGAAATTCTCTGGTTTGGAACGAGATCTTTTGAGATATTTAATTCTGGCCTTTATTCGTTTGCGCTCACTTTTAGTAAGACAGTGCTTCTGTTCTTCATTCAGTAGTTCACGATTACCACACAACAATAAACGTATTTGACATTTATTATCTTTTGAGTACTCGATGAAGAAGTCTTCAATTTTCATGTTTTTTGAGTTCTTCAATATAGATACGTCTCTACGACGATATACTAAAAGAAGAGTAGAAAACACAGGTTGTATAAATCACTTGAAATGCTGTTAATTGTAAGACGCCATCTTTAAAATAATCAAAATAACATGCTAGAATGAAACATTATCAGGAATGACTTCACTTAAATTTTCGAAAAATTGAAATTCATCAGGAAGGATGTCCCTCTATCTTAAACCAATATAACTAAATGTGAAACCCTTATTCAACAGTCTAATAAACATACCTGATGTAACTAGACTATCGCAGTAACAATCGACCATCCATTCATTATTCATTTTCTGATGTATAATGAATGCAAAATTATTTCTGTTCGTAAACCATAAAAATAACTATTTACGAACATGTTACTACTACTAATAAATGGTTCCCAGTGATTTCATTTCATTAAACCGGACATATATACCTTAGTATTAAAAACTAAGATTTAAATACTCAATGATACAGATTCGAGAAGGGATTAGTTAACAAGGTGTCTTGATTTTGGTGAATTCTTTTCGTTGGTATATTTGAATCATCTTACAGAATGTCTTTAATCAAACCATATAAAGTATTAGAGAATTTGATATTGTTTAAAAGTTCCCATGTTTATCAGAAACAAAGACGTTTGAACGAAGAATATTCTTCTTTTCGATAAATGCTCATCAGCTTCTACATTTATTGGTTCAAAATTATTAGTCACAAGAATAGCCAGTTCTGAGTCAAGTAAAACATTATTTAGATATCAAGGAGAATTGGATAATTGAAAGTTTCTCTGTCGTCGGGTTATTTATGAAATATGAATGTTAATGTTGAAATAATAACCATCATTATGTAACTTGTGAAACGTAAACGACAATTGAGATGAACAAGATTATTAGTGAAATACGTGTATATAGGCATCGCATCTCTGTAGATGGGTGACATAGGAGATGGAGAGTGATATAATAATACAATCAAATCAAGTGTTTGTAGACAAAGGTCAAATTCTATTAATAGTGATACCGAATGGGTAAGAGTTTGTAAAATTCGTCAAATAGTAACAATAACAATAATGGACATAATTGTGATCAGTTCATTTGTTTGATCTTAAAATGTGATATTCAAATTCATTCTGTGTACCTTGATTAATAATAATAATAATAATAATAATAATAATAATAATAATAAAAACAATAGTATGGAAATGCACATCAAGAGGGAGAATACATATGCATCAATCAAATTAAATCTTCGCATGATTAAGGCGGTGATTGGTACAACCTAATCAGCATTTATCGAAAAGAATATTCTTCGTTCAAACGTCTTTCTTTTAGATTTTTATATGACATGAAACTTTTAGATGATTGAAGATATTTTGATTGAATAGTATTTTCATATTTTTGAATCAAATTTTATGGAAAATTGTGCAATATCAATATTATGAATATTCAAATACGCATCTTATATGAAGGAAAACAATAACACTGTGTACTTACATTTACGAACTTTTGTTCTCAGCATGTTTGCACAAATTAATAATGGATTAAGTATGTCACACGTAGGTTTCATTTCAACAACTTTAGCATTTTCCGATGGGAATAATAATATAACTATCTATTATACAGAAATGTAAAGATCGAAAACGATTACATAGGTTTTCTATCAACTTACACAAATCCAACATATTAAGAGAAGTCTATACCAAATCATTTCTCAGCTTTGAATTGTCAACGACAGTGTAGTCAATCAACGTAACAATAACTGTAATAATTATAGCAATAAATTTTTGTCTAATTACGTGTAGACAATGTGTTAATAGTAAGAATATGTCTTGATTCAAATAGTTCAGTCTTAATAACCTATTGAATACCACTATTATTTTTCATTATAGTACTCATTATATTGTTATGAACTATTAGTGTAATCAAGTTTAATGATGCACCTTACAATGTATTGTCTATACTTATAGGTAGACTACATACAAATATTCAGGGATTATTTACTAATTAATTCTAGTTATATACTACACAGCTGTGGCTCACAATGGATTGTAGTTGACTAACTGTTTAGCAGTTAAACATTATATCGACTAAATTATCAAACAAGAGGATTGAAATGTTGATGAAAGTTAATGACTTATCATAAGAATATAATTGATAAGCCGATACCAGGAGACCGAGAGATGTTAATTTAATTGTTTATGTAAAACAGTATTATATCGAATGATAATGTGTGTATTACATTAACTGAAGAGCTTTAGTTCAATAGGTAATTTCAATGATACTTATAACATTGTGGAAACCACTAGGAAAATATGTGTGAATAACAATTATTTGTTGACGTATTTGTAATTAAATGAAGTATTCATTGCAGAATGTTGAAAAAATACATTTTGTTTTGCATAGTGTGACCGAACATAACACATTCTGGAAGATTGTCTCAGTGTTCTGGATTCCTTATCAAAATTGAGATAAAAGTCATCTCACTAGTCACGTGACAACAATTGGCTGATTTCAATGATGACAAACACGATTGGTTCTAATTAGATAACCTAGATAAACTTCTGATAACAGATCTTCATATCATAGTGATATTGAAACGAAGTCATAACTTTCTTAAATCTAATTATCTCCAGAAGAAATCACAAGATCTGTCCAACTTATACATATTTATTTATCCGAATAAAATATCGAAACACATAAGAGGTAAGCTTTCACAGAAATGTCCAATGTGAACATAGATCGCTGTAGTCACTACAGTTCTGGGCAAGAAAATTTCTCTAAGTAGAGATACTCAACAAGAAGTACATAACATTAGTGAAAGGTATTTGAGAAAACAGTTATCGTCAAATGACTACAATGAAAATCATTAATACATAAAGTAGACGTGTTGAAGCATGTACAGCATGGTGATCAATAACATAAACAATGTTGAACAAATACATATTAGTTATAAGTTAATATTTTAGTCTATATGCATGCACAAAGTGGGTACATTTTGAAGGTAGGGATATAAACATCAACATATTTTATTTATCATATGCAAAGATTATTTATTTCAGAGATCAAAGCAGTATGCATGGTTCCATCGCATACCACATCGATGATGAAGAATACAAAGTTGATAAATTAGGTCTATTCAAAATACTCGAAGAATAACATTCTCCCATCTTTTCAACTATTTTCGTTCTATCAACAGGTAAACTGATCAATTCTCATTTCAGTCACCATTTAATAATGAGTTTAACTTAAAATGTTTTGGTTTACTTATCCTAATGTACTTTCAATTTAGTTTTGTTATACTTCATAATACATGTTTATTGTAATCAACATTATGTATATGTTGTTTTAAACAGCTTATTGTAGTCTAACAGACAACTCATGTGGAAATTACAATTGTATGTAACTTTGGAGCAACCCGTAACATAAAATAAATTTATTGTATTTCTAAAACAATGTCGTTCTTGGTCTATGTAAATCGAAAAATATTTGAAATGAGTTAAAGGTTGAATGAAATTCGTTTAGAAATAGACATTTTATATCGTGTTATGTTTATATATGTAGATTATCGAGAATCAGTACAAAATCTTACTTCATATTATAAGCACAAATAGTAATAGTTAAGTTCCTTACATACATAAATCCGATTCAAAATGAAATGCCAACAGTCAGCAATGGTATTCATAAATCAATAAACAGGATTAGGAGAGTCATACACAAGTTATTGTTAATAGATAAGATAATTCGATTGGAAATTGAAAGAAATGGGAAATGTATCCGATAATATCTGAATTATGAGAATTCATGACGAATTGGAAATTTGTGATTATATTAATCGTATGGCTGATTGAGTGTCCAATAGACTTCTTAGTGGTCATGAGTATGAACAACAGGTCAGCAGACGAAATCCGTCTATTAGTGAGTTATTCAACTGGTTAAATTGAATTAAATTGAAATCAAATTAAATTCATTATATTGTTTAATTTGACGGCGAAATCAACATCAGATGGGTACAAAGAGATTATTAAAAATCACTTCATCATTGAATCTAATGAAGCTGATAAATAATACCAATTGCTTGTTAAACTAATGAGTTCATGATTAATAGATGACACTATAGAAAAATACAACTGTATGCTTCATTCTCATTGAATAATAACTATCATTGAACTAACTAACTAACTTCTAAGTATAAACAAGTTGAAAGATTAGACATTGTCTAGTCAATCCATTTACATATACATATATATAGGCGTTATCTGACTCCAGTTAATGTTATAATCATTTGTAAGTTAAGTATGAATTATACAGGCAACGTGTTCTATGATTATTTGAACTGTAAATTATTAATACCTGATTATTTGGGATAACAATCACAGTCAGTTCAAGCATAATATAATCCCATTATGCCTATCGATCACTGTATGTCACATCAACACATGCACATCCCGAATTCATAGGATAAGTGTATAAACACAAAGTCTGTAACTAGGAGTTTTTGAAAATTATACATGGACAGAATATAAGTTCAACAAGTGAACAATTAAAACAGCCACTAAAATTTACCAGCCCTCATTTGACTTCAAATACACCCTGAGCATACATATTTCAGAGACAAACAAATCAGGCTAAATATTTTGTTAAGAATTACCATTTTACTAACTGGCTACATTCACTTTTAGAAGACAATTTCATTCATTGTTTAGTAAATGAACATTTCATCCACTCTTTGTTCTGACTTTTAATATACACTGACTGTTGTATTTACTTTGTCAGTACTAATCAATTGAATAATGAATTATGTCAAGTGAACTATATGATTGGAATACCCAGCCTATAATATGAATGATAAATTCAACTCTCTTCACAAACTACAAATATATTCAATAATCAACAACAGTATTCATTCATTTAAACAAAAATTTCATATTAATTTAATGATAAAAGTAATAATTCAGAAAAATAAAATAAAATAATGATAATAATAAACTAGGTGATTATTTCTTTAGAAAACGTATGGAGCTAATATCTGGTTTTGGTAAAACAGTCGTAAATTCTTTATTGATTATAGACACTTTTCAGGTTATCAAGTGCTTGATATTTAACCTCTGTGTGTTATATTTATCAAATGAACGCATATTTGTATCATACACAGATACATTTTGGCACTGTAATCCAATGGATACTCATTTCAGAATGGAACAAATTAGTATGATAATGTATTCATTTGATTGTGAGATTGATGCGGTGTACCAGTGAATATTTAATTCCTAGCGATTTTCGTCACGTCCGTTGGAATAGATGTCGCCACTTTGCCTTGAAGTTAAACAAATATGTGACGCATAAATGTGTTCTAGAATTAACTAACTATTTTCTTATGGCTTGTTATACCATTACATCAATTCATTCTAGAATTAGTATTTGCTTGATCACTACGTGAGATAGCAATTATCGTTTTGTGAAGAGTTATTCTCACTTAATTAATTTATCATCCTCTATTCATAGTGCATTTACACAATGTAAATGACAGAAAGTAACATTTGTGTATTTTTCTCTGTTAGTATGCTATTCACGATACTGCTCCGACAGTAGTGAATTTTTTGATAAAATACTTCTAAATGTTTCAAAGTTACAATCAAGAGTTTCAAATACGTAAACAACCAGACATCAATCAATCAATCAATCAACCAATGCCTGGTACCCCATGTAATGCATAGTCCGTCAACCACCATTATCAAACCAACTCTATACTGAGCTTTCCTTTCCAGCTCTTCACACGTGCTCTCAATTTTCTTCATGTCTGTTACTTATTCCTAAACCAATATATTCCTAAATCTAGTTTTTTTCGTCTGGCCTTCAGGATTCTTAGTTAGTTATTGAAGAATTTATAAAGTGAGACAAATCAAAAGTTAAAGGAAGAGTGAATAAAACATAATATAAATGTCAAATAAATTAATTGTTGTGGAGTAATTGTAAAATACTGAAAAATAAATAGAAGCACTGTCTTCGTGAAGGTGATGAGGAAAAGGTAAATGCAAGAATTAAATATCTCAGAAGATTTCGACGCCGACCAAAAAATTTCAAAAGGCCGGAATATAATCAATTATGATCTACAGACATTACAATAAAGACAGTTGCTCCTGCACAACTTTATGTACACAACGAACAATTTTAAATAGACAATTTACAAAGTAGTTATTCTTTTTGTCATATGTATTATGCTGCTTTCATGAAATTGAATTCTATGATCCCTGATTACATAGCATTTAATATCATTTCATTTCTACAAATTTAATATGATTCGACTAAAGTTGGTCTGTAGCTTACAAGTTGAATTCATGATACGTGTATAGTCATTCATGGAATTCGTCATCTACAAGTGCCTGAATCCCGCTTCCCACCGCAATTCAGCATTGATCGTACTTGCGAACTACCTCTGCATCGCGACTGTCCACACTTACAATGTACATATGGAAACAGATTTCTCAATTGGTCTATAGCAAAGTCATAGGAAGAGATATATTAATGTTAACCAGTAGTTAAATTGTCTACATTTTTCTAACATTCTACCGGTGACAGCAAACATTTCACTTTTAACAATAGAGAGAAACAGTCTGTTGTAATTTAAACATTCATGACTTTCGTACCCATTCTGATTTAAATAGTTTGTAAAATAATGATAGTTCCTTATCCGTCAATTATTGGCAATTAGTGACTATATGGTACTAGTTAGTCACTAAATAGCACCCATCAACGTTGATCATGATCAGAAAGTACCAAACAAATTGAAAGTAAACCTTGTTAGAGGAATCTTATCAACTAGTTCTTAGCATATATTTCTGACTACTGCCAAATTGTAAGCAAGTGATCAGTTCGAGTCAGAATGCAGAGCCAAATCATTACCGATTTAGTTTTTCTGTAAGCTTAATATAAGTTACGAGAATTTTGTTGTTACACTATGTCTGCAAAGTTCACCTAATTCATTTAATTTCGTACAACCTATATACACCGGTTACTGAAATGGATCAAGTTCAAAACACTTTTAAGTAACGCTTATTATAGGAACCTTTCCTTTAGTGTCAGTATTTTGGAATTTTACAGCGCTTAATTACTACATTGTTTGTTGTGTAATTTAAAACCCCGTTCCCTTAATGTTCCTAAGACGAATATGAAAGAACTTTATATTCTGTATTGAATAAAAACATCTTTACCACACGTCGCATTCATACTTTATTGCTAAATCTTTGCTAATGATGAATCCACCTCACACAAATGTTCAGTCTGACTGCTATCTGCACTTGTGATTTTGGATCGTTATTTAGACAATTAACCATTTTGATGAAATAAATCAAGTTATTTTACCAAACAACCTATATACAACGGTTACTGAAATGGATCAAGTTCAAAACACTTTTAAGTAACGCTTATTATAGCAACCTTTCCTTTAGTGTCAGTATTTTGGAATTTTACAGCGCAATTTACAGACTTAGTTTAACCTTGTGACCTCCATCATCTACACAACGATGGGTGCAAATTGATCACATCAGCATCAGCTTTCGTTGAAGAAGCTGTATAGAAGACTGCCGCTCTTTCTCAGATATTTGTTTAGATTCTGATCATGCCCTAATAAGAGCAGGTATCTCTGCTAGTAGCAGAAATCTCACATTAGGCAAACTCCTTAGATATCAATTCGAGACTTAAAATGCCAAGAGTGCATTTAGAAATGGCATGGATAAGCATTTAGTCACCCACAATCAACAGATTCACCCCCAAAACAGCTTGAAACGATTTTAAAGTCGGTGTAAACGCTGCAGCAATTTCTGTATCTAACTTCAATTCAGAGGTAATAAAAGACCATTGGATCTTTGGAAATTCTAGTAAACTGATGGGGGCTCGAAAACTCATTCCAGCAAGCTCGGAGAATGATGAAGAGCGACGACAATTGAAACGTAGACTGACATAGAATCCACATAAGAATCGTGAACAGTGGTGGGCAACAAAAGCGATGGAAGCATCGGGGTCAATAGTAGACAGCTGTTCCAACTTATCAACGACACCGGTATTAAGAAATCGGTGGTTGGTGAAATTATCTTGCGAAAATATGTGTCTATGATTCACTGTCAGTCTAGAAGATCAGAACGATATGCGGAACACTTCTAGAAACAGTTCAACTGGCCTCCAGATACTCTTAGCTTACCTAATATCCCCAAGCTAGCTGAATGGAAACTGACACAGGTTCCTCAACTCTTAGTGAGATTGAAAAGGCTATAAGTAACTTGAAGCGTGGAAGAGCAGCAGGACCTGATAGGTTGTCTACCGACATCTTTGAGAATGATGGTCCAGTATTGGCAGCTAGGTTGACCAATATATTAACCGACGTCTGGGAACAGTATATCATCTCGTCTAACTGGTCTAGCTCACTGATAGTTCCGATTTACGAAAAGGGACAGAAATCCACTTGTGATAACCACAGAGGAATCAGCTTGACTAACATAGTATCTACAATATTATCTTCTGTGATAATTCGGCGTTTATCCGAAACTAGAGAACAGTAGACTCGGGAAAACCAGGCTGGTTTCAGACCTAAACGTGGCTGTATTGAATGAGTATTCACCCTGCGCTAGATGCTTCATTATTGACATATGTACCAACGTTCGACTATATTTGTATTCCTTGACTTGAAAACAGCTTTCGATTTGGTAGACCGTTATGTCTTCTGGCCCAATTATGTAAAGTATTCTACATCTTCCCAAACTTCTCCATCATGTCGGCAGTGGGATGAGCAACCTTATACAGTGGAAAATAACCTTGCCAAGCAAACGCTAACCATATAATTTCTTTTAAATCATTTAACATGTGTCGTGAAAGTTAGAGCCTCTTCATTTCAGAGTAATGGTGTCTCATAGTGAAAACCGAATTTCTCCGAAAATCACGAAGTTGGTGCCCATCCTGGCAACCAGAGTAACAATTAACATAGGTACATGAAATGTCACTATGTTGTGAACAACCAGGAGAATCATTTAAATTGCCGATGAAGTTAAAAGACAACTTGGCAATACTTGGAATATGTTTAATGCATAGGTCACCAGATAGATAGAAAAGATTAGCTTCGGGAAAGATGCTGATGTACACCGGTCAGGGAGAAGAAAATTCTTCGCACACACAACGAGTTTTACCGATTATGTCCAAAGAAGCTGCACAGCACTCATAAGATGAGAATCTAAGGAACCTCGGATAATCAAAGCATTCCTAAAGACAAGGAAGAATTGGATTACAATAATTGTCATAGAGGGCTCTACAAAAAGATCAGGTTTGAACTGCCTGATTGATAAGACTTCACTAGTGAATAAGATGCTTATTCATGCCAACTTTGAGAATATTCCTATTTATATAATGTTGTCTAACACAGTCATACATTTGCATATTAAGCATTTTGCACAAAGTAGTCTCTGATAATTTAGAAAATATTTTCCATCAATAATAAACATACCAACACGTAATGGAAACCTTTTCCGAGTATAAAATAAGCTGCATAACTACTATGGGTTAATAATAGTGAAAACAACATATGGATGAGGGAATATATAAGCAAACTGTCTATTTTACATAGAATATTAAGAAGACAAAAACGTCGAGCACTTGTTCATTCACAAAGTAGGAGATCAAGACAGTGAAAATAATCCAGTGAAACTCTGTATTACACAGATTTTTTTATATAACAATCTGAATAGCTTAAATCTCTGATTTGATGAAATTTTCTGCATTATCTTTATTGAAACTACTCAAAAATACTAGCTTTCTTACTCTATAATAAGCCTATATAATAATCTAACTATGTCTAGAGGTTAAAAAGTCATTCATTGGTACACCACATCAATCTCACAATGAATTGACTTTTGAATTAATTCAAGGCAAAGTGGCGACATCTATTCCAACGGACGTGACGAAAATCTCTAGGAATTAAATATTCACTGGTACACCGCATCAATCTCACAATCAAATGAATACATTATCACACCAAGTTGTTTTATTCTGAAATGAGTATCCATTGGATTACAGTGCCAAAATGTATCTGTGTATGATACAAATATGCGTTCATTTGATAAATATAACACACAGAGGTTAAATATCAAGCACTTGATAACCTGAAAAGTGTCTATAATCAATAAAGAATTTACGACTGTTTTACCAAAACCAGATATTAGCTCCATACGTTTTCTAAAGAAATAATCACCTAGTTTATTATTATCATTATTTTATTTTATTTTTTTCAGATTTATTACTTTTAACATTAAAACAATATGACATATTTGTGTAAATGAATGAATACTGTTGTTGATTATTGAATATATTTGTAGTTTGTGAAAAGAGTTGAATTTATCATTCATATTATAGGCTGGGTATTCCAATCATATAGTTCACTTGACATAATTCATTATTCAATTGATTAGTACTGACAAAGTAAATACAACAGTCAGTGTATATTAAAAGTCAGAACAAAGAGTGGATGAAATGTTCATTTACTAAACAATGAATGAAATTGTCTTCTAAAAGTGAATGTAGCCAGTTAGTAAAATGGTAATTCTTAACAAAATATTTAGCCTGATTTGTTTGTCTCTGAAATATGTATGCTCAGGGTGTATTTGAAGTCAAATGAGTGCTGGTTAATTTTAGTGGCTGTTTTAATTGTTCACTTGTTGAACTTATATTCTGTCCATGTATAATTTTCAAAAACTCCTAGTTACAGACTTTGTGTTTGTACATTTATCCTATGAATTCGGGATGTGCATGTGTTGATGTGACATACAGTGATCGATAGGCATAATGGGATTATATTATGCTTGAACTGACTGTGATTGTTATCCCAAATAATCAGGTATTAATAATTTACAGTTCAAATAATCATAGAACACGTTGCCTGTATAATTCATACTTAACTTACAAATGATTATAACATTAACTGGAGTCAGATAACGCCTATATATATGTATATGTAAATGGATTGACTAGACAATGTCCAATCTTTCAACTTGTTTATACTTAGAAGTTAGTTAGTTAGTTCAATGATAGTTATTATTCAATGAGAATGAAGCATACAGTTGTATTTTTCTATAGTGTCATCTATTAATCATGAACTCATTAGTTTAACAAGCAATTGGTATTATTTATCAGCTTCATTAGATTCAATGATGAAGTGATTTTTAATAATCTCTTTGTACCCATCTGATGTTGATTTCGCCGTCAAATTAAACAATATAATGAATTTAATTTGATTTCAATTTAATTCAATTTAACCAGTTGAATAACTCACTAATAGACAGATTTCCTGTACTGATCTGTTGTTCATACTCACGATCATTACGAAATTCATATGACACTCAATTACCCTTATGATTAATATAATCACAAATTTCCAATTCGTTTTGAATTCTCATAATTCAAATATAATCGGATACATTTCCCGTTTCTTTCAATTTCCAATCGAATTATCTTATCTATTAACAATAACTTGTGTATGACTCTCCTAATCCTGTTTATTGATTTATGAATACCATTGCTGACTGTTGGCATTTCATTTTGAGTCGGATTTATGTATGTACGGAACTTAACTATTACTATTTGTGCTTATAATATGAAATAAGATTTTGTACTGATTCTCGATAATCTACATATATAAACATAACACGATATAAAATGTCTATTTCTAAGCGAATTTCATTCAACCTTAACTCATTTCAAATATTTTTCGATTTACATAGACCAAGAACGACATTGTTTTAGAAATACAGTAAATTTATTTTATGTTACGGGTTGCTGCAAAGTTACATACAATTGTAATTTCCACATGAGTTGTCTGTTAGACTACAATAAGCCGTTTAAAACAACATATACATAATGTTGATTACAATAAACATGTATTATGAAGTATAACAAAACTAAATTGAAAGTACATTAGGATAAGTAAACCAAAACATTTTAAGTTAAACTCATTATTAAATGGTGACTGAAATGAGAATTGATCAGTTTACCTGTTGATAGAACGAAAATAGTTGAAAATATGGGAGAATGTTATTCTTCGAGTATTTTGAATAGACCTAATTTATCAACTTTGTATTTTTCATCATCGATGTGGTATGCGATGGAACCATGCATACTGCTTTGATCTCTGAAATAAATAATCTTTGCATATGATAAATAAAATATGTTGATGTTTATATCCCTACCTTCAAAATGTACCCACTTTGTGCATGCATATAGACTAAAATATTAACTTATAACTAATATGTATTTGTTCAACATTGTTTATGTTATTGATCACCATGCTGTACATGCTTCAACACGTCTAATTTAAGTATTAATAATTTTCATTGTAGTCATTTGAAGATAACTGTTTTCTCAAATACCTTTCACTAATGTTATGTACTTCTTGTTGAGTATCTCTACTTAGAGAAATTTTCTTGCCCAGAACTGTAGTGACTACAGCGATCTATGTTCACATTGGACATTTCTGTGAAAGCTTACCTCTTATGTGTTTCGATATTTTATTCGGATAAATAAATATGTATAAGTTGGACAGATCTTGTGATTTCTTCTGGAGATAATTAGATTTAAGAAAGTTATGACTTCGTTTCAATATCACTATGATATGAAGATCAGTTATCAGAAGTTTATCTAGGATATCTAATTAGAAATGCGTCAACAAATAATTGTTATTCACACATATTTTCCTAGTGGTTTCCACAATGTTATAGTTATCATTGACTTTTCCTATTGAACTAAAGCTCTTCAGTTAATGTAATACACACATTATCATTCGATATAATACTGTTTTACATAAACAATTAAATTAACATCTCTCGGTCTGCTGGTATCGGCTTATAAATTACATTCTTATGATAAGTCATTAACTTTCATCAACATTTCAATCCTCTTGTTTGATAATTTAGTCGATATAATGTTTAACTGCTAAACAGTTAGTCAACTACAATCCATTGTGAGCCACAGCTGTGTAGTATATAACTAGAATTAATTAGTAAATAATCCCTGAATATTTGTATGTAGTCTACCTATAAGTATAGACAATACATTGTAAGGTGCATCATTAAACTTGATTACACTAATAGTTCATAACAATATAATGAGTACTATAATGAAAAATAATAGTGGTATTCAATAGGTTAATGAGACTGAACTATTTGAATCAAGACATATTCTTACTATTAACACATTGTCTACACGTAATTAGACAAAAATTTATTGCTATAATTATTACAGTTATTGTTACGTTGATTGACTACACTGTCGTTGACGATTCAAAGCTGAGAAATGATTTGGTATAGACTTCTCTTAATATGTTGGATTTGTGTAAGTTGATAGAAAACCTATGTAATCGTTTTCGATCTTTACATTTCTGTATAATAGATAGTTATATTATTATTCCCATCGGAAAATGCTAAAGTTGTTGAAATGAAACCTACGTGTGACATACTTAATCCATTATTAATTTGTGCAAACATGCTGAGAACAAAAGTTCGTAAATGTAAGTACACAGTGTTATTGTTTTCCTTCATATAAGATGCGTATTTGAATATTCATAATATTGATATTGCACAATTTTCCATAAAATTTGATTCAAAAATATGAAAGTACTATTCAATCAAAATATCTTCAATCATCTAAAAGTTTCATGTCATATAAAAATCTAAAAGAAAGACGTTTGAACGAAGAATATTCTTTTCGATAAATGCTGATTAGGTTGTACCAATCACCGCCTTAATCATGCGAAGATTTAATTTGATTGATGCATATGTATTCTCCCTCTTGATGTGCATTTCCATACTATTGTTTTTATTATTATTATTATTATTATTATTATTATTATTATTAATCAAGGTACACAGAATGAATTTGAATATCACATTTTAAGATCAAACAAATGAACTGATCACAATTATGTCCATTATTGTTATTGTTACTATTTGACGAATTTTACAAACTCTTACCCATTCGGTATCAGTATTAATAGAATTTGACCTTTGTCTACAAACACTTGATTTGATTGTATTATTATATCACCCTCCATCTCCTATGTCACCCATCTACAGAGATGCGATGCCTATATACACGTATTTCACTAATAATCTTGTTCATCTCAATTGTCGTTTACGTTTCACAAGTTACATAATGATGGTTATTATTTCAACATTAACATTCATATTTCATAAATAACCCGACGACAGAGAAACTTTCAATTATCCAATTCTCCTTGATATCTAAATAATGTTTTACTTGACTCAGAACTGGCTATTCTTGTGACTAATAATTTTGAACCAATAAATGTAGAAGCTGATGAGCATTTATCGAAAAGAAGAATATTCTTCGTTCAAACGTCTTTGTTTCTGATAAACATGGGAATTTTTAAACAATATCAAATTCTCTAATACTTTATATGGTTTGATTAAAGACATTCTGTAAGATGATTCAAATATACCAACGAAAAGAATTCACCAAAATCAAGACACCTTGTTAACTAATCCCTTCTCGAATCTGTATCATTGAGTATTTAAATCTTAGTTTTTAATACTAAGGTATATATGTCCGGTTTAATGAAATGAAATCACTGGGAACCATTTATTAGTAGTAGTAACATGTTCGTAAGTAGTTATTCTTATGGTATACGAACAGAAATAATTTTGCATTCATTATACATCAGAAAATGAATAATGAATGGATGGTCGATTGTGACTGTGATAGTCTAATTACATCACGTATGTTTATTAGACTGTTGAATAAGGGTTTCACATTTAGTTATATTGGTTTAAGATAGAGGGACATCCTTCTTGATGAATTTCAATTTTTCGAAAATTTAAGTGAAGTCATTCCTGATAATGTTTCATTCTAGCATGTTATTTTGATTATTTTAAAGATGGCGTCTTACAATTAACAGCATTTCAAGTGATTTATACAACCTGTGTTTTCTACTCTTCTTTTAGTATATCGTCGTAGAGACGTAGCTATATTGAAGAACTTAGAATGTAAGACAAATCAAGAGTTCATGGAAGAGTGCATGAACGATAATGAATGTCTGATACATTTATTGTTGTGTAGTAATCGTGAACAACTGAAAGTGAAATGGAAGCACTGTCTTCATGAAGGTGATGAGGAAAAGGTAAATGCAAGAATTAAGTATCTCAGAAGATTTCGACGCCGACCGAAAAATTTCAAAAGGCCGGAATATAATCAATTATGATCTACAGACATTACAATAAAGACAGTTGCTCCTGCACAACTTTATGTACACAACGAACAATTTTAAATAGACAATTTACAAAGTAGTTATTCTTTTTGTCATATGTATTATGCTGCTTTCATGAAATTGAATTCTATGATCCCTATTTACATAGCATTTA
Source organism: Schistosoma japonicum (assembly GCA_025215515.1). Taxonomy (NCBI): domain Eukaryota; kingdom Metazoa; phylum Platyhelminthes; class Trematoda; order Strigeidida; family Schistosomatidae; genus Schistosoma; species Schistosoma japonicum. The sequence goes on from CM046061.1 coordinate 78,122,063, forward strand.
ATATCATTTCATTTCTACAAATTTAATATGATTCGACTAAAGTTGGTCTGTAGCTTACAAGTTGAATTCATGATACGTGTATAGTCATTCATGGAATTCGTCATCTACAAGTGCCTGAATCCCGCTTCCCACCGCAATTCAGCATTGATCGTACTTGCGAACTACCTCTGCATCGCGACTGTCCACACTTACAATGTACATATGGAAACAGATTTCTCAATTGGTCTATAGCAAAATCATAAGAAGAGATATACTAATGTTAACCAGTAGTTAAATTGTCTACATTTTTCTAACATTCTACCGGTGACAGCAAACATTTCACTTTTAACAATAGAGAGAAACAGTCTGTAGTAATTTAAACATTCTTGGCTTTCATACCCATTTTGATTGAAATAGTTTGTAAGATAATGATAGTTCCTTATTCGTCAATTATTGGCAATTAGTGACTACATGGTACTAGTTAGTCACTAAATAGCACCCATCAACGTTAATCATGATCAGAAAGTACCAAACAAATTGAAAGTAATCCATGTTAGAGGAATCGTATCAACTAGTTCTTAGCATATATTTCTGACTACTGCCAAATTGTAAGCAACTGATCAGTTCGAGTCAGAATGCAGAGCCAAATCATTACCGATTTAGTTTTTCTGTAAGCTTAATATAAGTTACGAGAATTTTGTTGTTACACTATGTCTGCAAAGTTCACCTAATTCAATTAATTTCGTACAACCTATATACACCGGTTACTGAAATGGATCAAGTTCAAAACACTTTTAAGTAACGCTTATTATAGGAACCTTTCCTTTAGTGTCAGTATTTTGGAATTTTACAGCGCTTAATTATTACATTGTTTGTTGTGTAATTTGAATCCCGGTCCCCTTAATGTTCCTAAGACGAATATGAAAGAACTTTATATTCTGTATTGAATAAAAACATCTTTACCACACGTCGCATTCATACTTTATTGCTAAATCTTTGCTAATGATGAATCCACCTCACACAAATGTTCAGTCTGACTGCTATCTGCACTTGTGATTTTGGATCGTTATTTAGACAATTAACCATTTTGATGAAATAAATCAAGTTATTCTAATAAACACTAATCCCATCATAACGAATTACAACTGCGAAGCCATAAATTACTCAACATTTTACGAGATTTATTTGTTGCAATATCTAGAATATAGATGGAAAATGAAAATGAAGGGATTCATCAATAATCAGTCGCTATCGCATTTTAAGTAATTGTTTTGATTTAAGAAAAAATTAATACTCATCTGTTTGTAATATAACACGTGTTTGGTGGTCGAATCACATTTACATAACTCCACCTGGAAACCTCCAGGAGTTACTGCCGATCCCAGTCTCATATAAATGAGGAGGGTCGGGCAAAGGTTTAGCAACCTTAACCTGTATAAACAACCCCAATGAAAATGTGCAAATCGAAAATGACCACTAAAATCCGTTAAATGCCGTCCTACGCGTTGGAGGCCTTTACTTCGAAAAATTATGACACTTTATGATGAAAGCCGAGCTTCTTCCGAAATTATGAGGCTGATGCCCTTTCTGAATACTGGAGAAACAATTAATATAGGTGACTGACCCCGAACAGCTGTTCATTGGGCACTATGGTCAAACTCTTGCGTTATCATGACCTCCACAAATCTACATAGAAGTCTGTCGCTCTTTCTCGAGCATGTGTTTAGATTCCTGAAACTTCAAGCAAACTGTTGAAGGATCGAAAACTCGTTACAGCAAGCTCAGAGAATGACTAAGAGCGACGACAGTTGAAATATAGTCTGACTTAGAACTCACATAAGAATCGTGAATAATGGTGGAAAAGAAAAGAGATGGGAGCATAGGGGTCAATAGTAAACAGCTGTTCCAACCTATCAACGACACCGGTATTAAGAAATCGGTGGTTGGTGAAATTATCTTGCGAAAATATGTGTCTATGATTCACTGTCAGTCTAGAAAATCAGAACCATGGGCGGAACACTTCTAGAAACAGTTCAACTGGCCTCCAGATACTCTTAGCTTACCTAATATCCCCAAGCTAGCTGAATGGAAACTGACACAGGTTCCTCAACTCTTAGTGAGATTGAAAAGGCTATAAGTAACTTGAAGCGTGGAAGAGCAGCAGGACCTGATAGGTTGTCTACCGACATCTTTGAGAATGATGGTCCAGTATTGGCAGCTAGGTTGACTTATATATTAACCGCCGTCTATGAACAATATATCATCTCGTCTAACTGGTCTAGCTCACTGATAGTTCCGATTTACGAAAAGGGACAGAAATCCACTTGTGATAACCACAGAGGAATCAGCTTGACTAATATAGTATCTACGATATTATCTTCTGTGATCATTCGGCGTTTATCCGAAACTAGAGAACAGTAGACTCGGGAAAACCAGGCTGGTTTCAGACCTAGACGTGGCTGTATTGAATGAGTATGAGAAAATGGAGAGCACATGTGAAGAGCTGGAAAGGAAAGCTCAGTATAGAGTTGGTTTGATAATGGTGGTTGGCGGCCTATGCTCCACATGGGAAAACCGGCATTGGTTGATTGATTGATTGATTGATTGATTGATTGATTGATGTTTCGTTGTTTCGTATTTGAAACTCTTGATTGTAACTTTGAAACATTTCGAAGTATTTTATCAAAAAATTCACTACTGTCGGAGCAGTATCGTGAATGGCATACTAACAGAGAAAAATACACAAATGTTACTTTCTGTCATTTACATTGTGTAAATGCACTATGAATAGAGGATGATAAATTAATTAAGTGAGAATAACTCTTCACAAAACGATAATTGCTATCTCACGTAGTGATCAAGCAAATACTAATTCTAGAATGAATTGATGTAATGGTATAACAAGCCATAAGAAAATAGTTAGTTAATTCTAGAACACATTTATGCGTCACATATTTGTTTAACTTCAAGGCAAAGTGGCGACATCTATTCCAACGGACGTGACGAAAATCGCTAGGAATTAAATATTCACTGGTACACCGCATCAATCTCACAATCAAATGAATACATTATCATACTAATTTGTTCCATTCTGAAATGAGTATCCATTGGATTACAGTGCCAAAATGTATCTGTGTATGATACAAATATGCGTTCATTTGATAAATATAACACACAGAGGTTAAATATCAAGCACTTGATAACCTGAAAAGTGTCTATAATCAATAAAGAATTTACGACTGTTTTACCAAAACCAGATATTAGCTCCATACGTTTTCTAAAGAAATAATCACCTAGTTTATTATTATCATTATTTTATTTTATTTTTCTGAATTATTACTTTTATCATTAAATTAATATGAAATTTTTGTTTAAATGAATGAATACTGTTGTTGATTATTGAATATATTTGTAGTTTGTGAAGAGAGTTGAATTTGTCGTTAATAGTATAGGCTGGGTATTCCAATCATATAGTTCACTTGACATAATTCATTATTCAATTGATTAGTACTGACAAAGTAAATACAACAGTCAGTGTATATTAAAAGTCAGAACAAAGAGTGGATGAAATGTTCATTTGCTTAACAATGAATGAATTTGTCTTCTAAAAGTGAATGTCGCGAATTAGTAGAATAGTAATTCTTAACAAAATATTTAGCATGATTTGTTTGTCTCTGAAATATGTATGCTCAGGGTGTATTTGAAGTCAAATGAGTGCTGGTTAATTTTAGTGGCTGTTTTAATTGTTCACTTGTTGAACTTATATTCTGTCCATGTATAATTTTCAAAAACTCCTAGTTACAGACTTTGTGTTTGTACATTTATCCTATGAATTCGGGATGTGCATGTGTTGATGTGACAAACGGTGATCGATAGGCATAATGGGATTATATTATGCTTGAACTGACTGTGATTATAGTCCCAAATAATCAGGTATTAATAATTTACAGTTCAAATAATTATAGAACACGTTGCCTGTATAATTCATACTTAACTTACAAATGATTATAACATTAACTGGAGTCAGATAACGCCTATATATATGTATATGTAAATGGATTGACTAGACAATGTCTAATCTTTCAACTTGTTTATACTTAGAAGTTAGTTAGTTAGTTCAATGATAGTTATTATTCAATGAGAATGAAGCATACAGTTGTATTTTTCTATAGTGTCATCTATTAATCATGAACTCATTAGTTTAACAAGCAATTGGTATTATTTATCATTTTCATTAGAATGAATGATGAAGTGATTTTTAATAATCTCTTTGTACCCATCTGATGTAGATTTCGCCGTCAAATTAAACAATATAATGAATTTAATTTGATTTCAATTCAATTCAATTTAACCAGTTGAATAACTCACTAATAGACAGATTTCCTGTACTGACCTGTTGTTCATACTCACGATCATTACGAAATTCATATGACACTCAATTACCCTTATGATTAATATAATCACAAATTTCCAATTCGTCATGAATTCTCATAATTCAGATATTATCGGATACATTTTCCATTTCTTTCAATTTCCAATCGAATTATCTTATCTATTAACAATAACTTGTGTATGACTCTCCTAATCCTGTTTATTGATTTATGAATACCATTGCTGACTGTTGGCATTTCATTTTGAATCGGATTTATGTATGTAAGGAACTTAACTATTACTATTTGTGCTTATAATATGAAGTAAGATTTTGTACTGATTCTCGATAATCTACATATAGAAACATAACACGATATAAAATGTCTATTTCTAAACGAATTTCATTCAACCTTTAACTCATTTCAAATATTTTTCGATTTACATAGACCAAGAACGACATTGTTTTAGAAATACAGTAAATTTATTTTATGTTACGGGTTGCTCCAAAGTTACATACAATTGTAATTTCCACATGAGTTGTCTGTTAGACTACAATAAGCTGTTTAAAACAACATATACATAATGTTGATTACAATAAACATGTATTATGAAGTATAACAAAACTAAATTGAAAGTACATTAGGATAAGTAAACCAAAACATTTTAAGTTAAACTCATTATTAAATGGTGACTGAAATGAGAATTGATCAGTTTACCTGTTGATAGAACGAAAATAGTTGAAAATATGGGAGAATGTTATTCTTCGAATATTTTGAATAGACCTAATTTATCAACTTTGTATTTTTCATCATTGATGTGGTATGCGATGGAACCATGCATACTGCTTTGATCTCTGAAATAAATAATCTTTGCATATGATAAATAAAATATGTTGATGTTTATATCCCTACCTTCAAAATGTACCCACTTTGTGCATGCATATAGACTAAAATATTAACTTATAACTAATATGTATTTGTCTACCATTGTTTATGTTATTGATCACCATGCTGTACATGCTTCAACACGTCTAATTTAAGTATTAATAATTTTCATTGTAGTCATTTGAAGATAACTGTTTTCTCAAATACCTTTCACTAATGTTATGTACTTCTTGTTGAGTATCTCTACTTAGAGAAATTTTCTTGCCCAGAACTGTAGTGACTACAGCGATCTATGTTCACATTGGACATTTCTGTGAAAGCTTACCTCTTATGTGTTTCGATATTTTATTCGGATGAATAAATCTGTAGTAATTTAAACATTCTTGGCTTTCATACCCATTCTGATTGAAATAGTTTGTAAAATAATGATAGTTCCTTATCCGTCAATTATTGGCAATTAGTGACTATATGGTACTAGTTAGTCACTAAATAGCACCCATCAACGTTAATCATGATCGGAAAGTACCAAACAAATCGAAAGTAAACCATGTTAGAGAAATCTTATCATCCAGTTCTTAGCATATATTTCTGACTACTGCCAAATTGTAAGCAAGTGATCAGTTCGAGTCAGAATGCAGAGCCAAATCATTACCGATTTAGTTTTTCTGTAAGCTTAATATAAGTTACGAGAATTTTGTTGTTACACTATGTCTGCAAAGTTCACCTAATTCAATTAATTTCGTACAACCTATATACACCGGTTACTGAAATGGATCAAGTTCAAAACACTTTTAAGTAACGCTTATTATAGGAACCTTTCCTTTAGTGTCAGTATTTTGGAATTTTACAGCGCTTTTTACAGACTTAGTTTAACCTGGTGACCTCCATCATCTACACATCGATTACTAGTAAACTGATGGGGGCTCGAAAACTCATTCCAGCAAGCTCGGAGAATGATGAAGAGCGACGACAATTGAAACGTAGACTGACATAGAATCCACATAAGAATCGTGAACAGTGGTGGGCAACAAAAGAGATGGAAGCATCGGGGTCAATAGTAGACAGCTGTTCCAACTTATCAACGACACCGGTATTAAGAAATCGGTGGTTGGTGAAATTATCTTGCGAAAATATGTGTCTATGATTCACTGTCAGTCTAGAAGATCAGAACGATGTGAGGAACACTTTTAGAAACAGTTCAACTGGCCTCCAGATACTCTTAGCTTACCTAATATCCCCAAGCTAGCTGAATGGAAACTGACACAGGTTCCTCAACTCTTAGTGAGATTGAAAAGGCTATAAGTAACTTGAAGCGTGGAAGAGCAGCAGGACCTGATAGGTTGTCTACCGACATCTTTGAGAATGATGGTCCAGTATTGGCAGCTAGGTTGACCAATATATTAACCGACGTCTGGGAACAGTATATCATCTCGTCTAACTGGTCTAGCTCACTGATAGTTCCGATTTACGAAAAGGGACAGAAATCCACTTGTGATAACCACAGAGGAATCAGCTTGACTAACATAGTATCTACAATATTATCTTCTGTGATAATTCGGCGTTTATCCGAAACTAGAGAACAGTAGACTCGGGAAAACCAGGCTGGTTTCAGACCTACACGTGGCTGTATTGAATGAGTATTCACCTTGCGCTAGATGCTTCATTATTGACATATGTACCGACGTCCGACTATATTTGTATTCCTTGAATTGAAAACAGCTTTCGATTTGGTAGACCGTCATGTCTTGTGGCAGTGTTTGTCATTATAATGTGTACCTCAACAGTACATATACCTTATAAATTCCCTCTACTCGGTCACCACTGGTCGAGTCAGAGTATATGGCGAATTGTCACGAGAAAATTCATCCTCAGGCAGGGTTCGTCAATGTTTCCCCTTATCCCCATATCTATTTAATTTTGTCAAATTTATATTCTAATAAATCTCACTCACTTCTTTTAACGACTCACAATTTTGTCTTTTTCCAGGAAATCCTTACGTCGACATGGAATACGCAGACTATGTAGCTATATTTAATACCAGTACAACTTACCCACATCCACACTCCAATTCATCATTTATTATCTCAATGTGAATAGAACATATGATTTCCAACCCTTCTATCAAACATAGGTGGCTGTTAGATCTACCCCATCTCTTCACACACCACAACAATGATAACAATAACTGCCGCCTACTGTTGCATAAGCTCATATAGGGAGCCATGGAATGAGATACGCATTCACTAATCCCGGTGAATTCTATTATGCTGTACACCATATCGATAGTTGAAACCATTCACTAAAACTTTTAATAAACTCCAAAATTATATATTATTTCATTTTCAATGCATTTAATCTGATATAGCTTGAAGTCACTTCACTATCAGGTTCATGTTACCCAAACTGCAAGATAACTTCTACCGCTGAACCCATATTAGCGAGCGATTCCGACGTGAGAATTATCTGCTTGGTGAAACTTGGTTTCAACACTGACGACAATTATCTCTAAATAAAAGTAACATTTCGAACAACTAAATCTAGTACAGAAATATATGGAGATAATTAGTGATTAGGAACCTGGATTTTAGATTAAAAATATTTTATTGGGAACTTTAAGAAAAAAATGAAGTGATTACTTTGGCAATTTCCTTACACATCAAAATATCATACTACTGAATCACTTTGTTCAATAGTATAATATATCTATTCCAAAATTACAACAGTCAGGATGATTTCATTCTAGGTCTACACAACAAGAACATTTATTGAGTACTTATCTCTTGTTAATACATTGCAATTCAAAAATGTTGACTGTGAACGTAACATATTTGTTTGTTCCGTAAGTTTAAGACTTCAACCTACATGAACTCCTAGGTGTTACAAAAATGATTATGTGATAAACCAGAAATATTAATATTCCAGAATGTAGTGTTACATTCACAGGTACAAGGTGTTCGTTCCGAATCCACTAGGATATGCGCAATTTCTTACACTCAATTCTATATACGATGGCCAAGACTACTTAACAAGTCAACTACAGAACAGTATAATAATGCTCCCTAAATAACACCTCAAAACACACTATGGCTTTACAAAACATCTTTGTGAAGATGCGATATCTTAGAAAACGCATGAATGTACAATTAAAAGGGCGAAGAAACGATGATTCTATCCATCTTCAAAATTTACATCGTTTGCAACCGATAGATATCTAGAGGACGATTTTTCAACCCTCAGCACACGAACAATAATGCCAAGCACGGAGATGACTCGATTCACATGTAAACAATTAACGAAGACTACTAGCAAGTCTCATTGAAGAATAGGTAAAAGACTTAAGTTTGGACAAACACTTGGAGATAATCTACTGGGAATAGTCGGATAATTGGTAAGATAGGTAAGACTACATTTTTGGCGAAACAAACAAAATGAGATATCATACGTTCATTTATTTGTGGTCCTATTTTGGTAGTAGTTTATCTGCAAAAGTCGAATTTACGATTCCCGATACGAACCAGTTCTCATCAGTGCTTATTGAACTCGGCTCTACTGATCTGAAAATATTTGACTACCAGCTTTGAGTAGTAGTCAGCTTAGAGCCTAACGTGAATGATTAGCTTACAAATTTAGCAGATACACAATCGTGTACACGGTTTCTAGACAACCCAATCAAAAGTAGGAGCAGTGGAGTTCAAACTAGCAACATCATGGTAGGATTTTCAATGCCTTCATCCCTGTACCACTGTGCTCCAAGTGAACACAGTGTTATAGGTTTGTCTGTGAAGAACTCTCGTACTCTAAACTTAAAACAAAATGGACAACTACACACATTGTACGATGAGAAATAAGAATAAACAAAATATATCATAGAAACTATTTGCAACTAACCATCATTATTATATTCATTTCCATCAAATTCAATACCTTCATCATCATCTGAAATTAAGATAGCTTTACGTTGTAAAAGCTTAGCACAAATTTACTGAAGATGAATTTAAGCACTATGCAATTCTAAATACTAAACATTTATTTATTTATTTCACTACATTTTCGAAAATAACATACCAGTTAATCAGTAGTAACCAACGCTTTGTTAATTATTTGGTGTTGGCTGAACTCTATAAATCAAAATTGAATACGGTCACTAGGCTAAGTAATCTAACATCCCAGCGTGCTTCCTCTAACATTAAATGCTCAGAAATTACTGACGAAAACAGTGAAGACTAAACAATGATTGATTAATCTAAATATATCAGTCTCAGAGGTCACAAATTATAGTCTAAATAGTAATGATAATGTTTCTGATAAAACGTGATTTGAACCTCACTAGCAGCATTTTGATAAATATAGATGGAATCGTTTCTAGAAATAATGTTATTTTCCACTAGATATCAATAAATGTAACCTACAGAGGTACTAACATTTATTATCTTAAAGTAACCCGCCTTGCTGCAAATATTTCATCATTATTGACTCCCGTTGATGATAACTGTTTTAGTATGACGAAATACAATCAGTAGGCTTTGTTTTAAGAAGTTAATGCCATTACGCTTCGATTGTGAAGAAGACGGAGAGAACACACAAAATAAATTATTCCATATTACTCGATAACATCCGCAATTTGGCTTTATTCAAATTTATAAACGAAGAAAAATTGTATGAAACATTAAAGCAATTAAAGACCTTGATACTGCACTGAAATGTGGTAAGTCATAAAATTAAACGAAGAATTTAGAGGATTGAAACAGGAAATAAGAAAATAGTATCTTATAAGCTCTAAATAAAATACATATAACAAAATACACTTCAGAATTGAACCTAATATTCTCTTTGTAATTTGGACATTTGAACAAATACAAAATTATGTCGAATACAATGGATTCACTCCATATTACTTTATTCCGACAATAGTGTTGTGTTTACATCCTCCAAAATTATAAAAACATCCAAAAGTATGAAATTATTTCAGTTATTCGAATACAGAATAAGTCATATTTTTTAAATAGAACAACTCGTAGTAAACCTCTGTGGATACTACACAAACTTACTGTTTTCACATTCAAATTCTTCAATCGCAAACATATTCAAATCAATATCTCTAACTGGACCATCATACTGAAATACAAAAATACGTACGATAATTGATAAGTAATAATAAGACAAAATAATCGGCTTCAGAATCTTATGCATGGAAAAACTGAGTAAACTCAACAAACATGTATATCCCTTCCCTCTCGATGAACATTAGTAAGATGACTACATGCAATTAACCCAGATATAACTTTTAGTGTTAACGTGAAAGATCACTAAGTTTCACTGCTGTCAGAATATTCAAGAATTTCGTTATAGTAAGGTATCGATGTATTCGAGTAATTGATGCAGAGTAAACAATAGGCCAATATACCGACGACCTGATCGCAAATACTTTTAGTTCTTCCCAACAGCTTAACGTCGGATGATTATAAATCCTAGGAACTTACAATTCACTTACTCACGCCGCTTCCACTGTGTTTACTAGGCAAAAGCTTTCATTTCATTCCGAATAAATGTAATGAGATGACAGAGACTAGTTACAACAATGTAGACATGACTCTAAACCCAAAGTGTTAGCACAGTGAAATGAACAGAACTATATTTTAGGACCTTAAAGAAAAACTGTTACTGTACCTTTCAAGTTGATAGGTTTCATTTCAGTGTCTCATTTAGACTGTTGTTATACAATGAACACCTGAAGTCCTTGAGAAGCAACTTACTAGTGATCACGATATTTCTCCCAATTCGTCCTGCTATCTAAAATTTAGTACGAAATGCTTAATGTATCTTGTGTTCTAGATGTCTCAGAATTAGTATGACCTTGACAATCTTGGGTGTCAACACACAAATACGATTAACTATGATGAGTATTTCAACTGAGAACTCAAAACAAGAGTCAAAGTAGTAAGTTATGATAAGTATACACCATGTATTATTGATACCTTCCTCACTGAAACTTAATAAAGCCAATGAGATTCACATCCAGAATTTATCAGCTAAAAGTTTAACCGAAATTGACAAATCATAGCTTTAAAAAACAATTAGTGGACCTTAAGTAGTAATAAATTAAGGTATGTACTAACCTCATTCTCTTCAACATCACGAATTCTAGAATCAACTACTCCGGATGTTTCATCGTCATCCGCAGCCTCCATAATCAATGTTGGGTCAAACTCAAAAATCTCCCGACCACTTATCTACAAAGGATTGAGATAATATGAGCCATCCAAATCAGTTCATCAAATAAATAAATACTTTAGGCAATTAAATAACTCATAAGATGGCGTGATTCATACAGTAGTGAAAAGAAATATATAATTGGTTTAGAAATAGCAAACATTATAGTGTAAACTATCCACAATCTGTTGTGATGAGATCTCACATCCATACAAACCAACGAACAAACTGACACAAACAAACCTTATGAAGGTTTGAAATTTTTAACATTAACTGTGTGAAGTTGAGGATTAGTTGGATGCCTTTGGACAAACAGTATTCATAAACAGAGTCCGCTGAACAATATCTTAATAAGCACAACATAATTAAATCAACAAGCTTTCTATAAAAGCTTTAGTTCAATATAGCTCACCAAGTATTGTTTTTAATAACTGACAAATAAATTATAACGCACGTTCCATTTATTTCGAAACCAGGTCGACGTTAAAAGTAATTACCATGTTTTGATAAATAGCTAAGATCACTTTCTATTATATACTACTTCAAAAACCTCATGTAACTTCTAAAACCAGCTTTCTTTCCTGTTGCTTGTTGCATTTGCCCTAAATATGTCGGTATGCCCAAAATAACCTAATCAATTACTTTAGTAAGAAAGGGAATTTCATAATTTCTGACAAAGGTAGCGACTTGATTTGTCTGATTTCACCTTCACTTTAACGATAGCAAGAATTAAAAAATGTACTTCGATTTTACACCCCTATCATAAAAGTATACAATTAAACAGGCATTTACAGCATTATATTCTCTAAAATTTGAACGAATGGCACTTGATTTCAAATTATGATAATGAATGCATGTTTAATGTGTTACTCATTGTAAAATTCATCACTATGTTGCTTGCTACAGTCAGTCAGTCAGTCAGTTACAACGCAGAACTTGGTACATGCGTACATCAGTTCAAGTTGCCATGCCCCAATTACCAGATAGAGATTAAAATGTCGGACCAAATCCTAGAGTAGGGGAGGTAGTACCAGAGTAAGTACTAATGGAAAGGCATAGAGATCAGAGATGAGATTTGAAATAAAAAGTAATTCAGTAAAGAGAGAATTATGAGAAGCTCAAAAACTAGAATTTGGAGGAAGACAAGGAGTGGATGCACCTGCGCCACTGCCAACGATTTTGAGCCATATCACCTAAAGTCTCTAACCATTTGTTACGATCATCGTGTGGGCCCCAACCAGGTAGTCTACATCTATTAACATGGCTCAGCCCAATTGTCAATGACTTCATAGATTGGTGCCATGTTTTCGTTTGGCCACCCCTAGCCTTCTTCCAGCCTACTCCCACAACAGACAACAAAGCTTGTCGAGGTAAACGGTGGTCAGGCATACGTAACGCATGTCCTATTCACCTCAGCTGGTGAAGATTTACTACTTCATCAATAGACTTACCGTATTTACATAGAAGTCTATTCCTATCCCACATACTGCTTACTCGGTGGTCCCAGCAAACACGAGCAATGCTTCGAAGAAATCTACAGTCAAAGAAAGAGAAAACTTTAGAAAACCCTTTTACGAATGTGATCATCAATAATGTAGTATAAATATATCTAGAGAAAAAATTCTAAATTCGATGAAATACCAATCCTTGATTACACTACAAGACACAACACTTTACCTATTTACCAGACTTAAGTTTAATATATGGTTAACGTACTTAGGAAAATTAATGCCATTGAAACAATAATTGACGAAATGCTTGAAGTCTGTCTTCATATCTAACCTTGAAAATAATTACATTTCTCATTAAGAAAGAATAACATCTGAAGCCCTACACATAGGGGCAAATTCAAACAATATAAACCGATGAGGTGGAATACTGTTAGCTGCACCATGGTAAATAATGATTAAAAAATGAATTCAAAAATTATCTAGTACTCCAACTTCTAACTATTTATTTGTTGATTGATTCTGTTTAGAATTATTTTGTCCAATTACGTAGTTCAGTGTTACCATTGGCGAATATACATACATCCTTAGACCCATAATTATCATCACTTCGATTTACTGCTACTCAAATTTAGATGATTTGACAAACCAATCTTTAGATTGTCTCTCAATTTTCGTGAACTTAACCCAGAATAATATATGTGCAAATGATTGCAATATGAAGCTAAGCACGCGATGCTCACCTTCCGTTTTCCACAACATTTCAACATCAGTTCACTTATAATGACTCATGTAAAAATAGATGCATACTCTGCATGCGATTGGATGTTTATACTGAGATTTGACCTCTTATTTACATTCGTATTCGATAATTTTGATTTTGGTTATTTCCTCGAAGAAGCTAGGACAAGCTTGCCGACCGAAACATTGGAATTTTCTGTAATTTTATTTGCTGAGATTATTTACAAACATATTATACTCATATGAATCACAATCAAAAGTTCATGATAGAATACGGTTTATGGCTGTGTGAAAAGTGTAGTCGTCCCTATCCAATAAGGAACTTCCATTCTCTCTCCACTTATTCTGATTATCACACTAATTAGGTCTGTCAAATCACATACTTCATTTCACGAATGATTTCTGGAAGTCGAATATTTTCAGATCAGGAGAGCCGAGTTCAATATGCACTGATCAGAACTGGTTCGTAATGGGAATCGTAAATTCGACTTTTGCAGATAAACTACTACCAAAATAGGACCACAAATAAATGAACGTATGATATCTCATTTTGTTTGTTTCGCCAAAAATGTAGTCTTACCTATCTTACCAATTATCCGACTATTCCCAGTAGATTATCTCCAAGTGTTTGTCCAAACTTAAGTCTTTTACCTATTCTTCAATGAGACTTGCTAGTAGTCTTTGTTAATTGTTTACATGTGAATCGAGTCATCTCCGTGCTTGGCATTATTGTTCGTGTGCTGAGGGTTGAAAAATCGTCCTCTAGATATCTATCGGTTGCAAACGATGTAAATTTTGAAGATGGATAGAATCATCGTTTCTTCGCCCTTTTAATTGTACATTCATGCGTTTTCTAAGATATCGCATCTTCACAAAGATGTTTTGTAAAGCCATAGTGTGTTTTGAGGTGTTATTTAGGGAGCATTATTATACTGTTCTGTAGTTGACTTGTTAAGTAGTCTTGGCCATCGTATATAGAATTGAGTGTAAGAAATTGCGCATATCCTAGTGGATTCGGAACGAACACCTTGTACCTGTGAATGTAACACTACATTCTGGAATATTAATATTTCTGGTTTATCACATAATCATTTTTGTAACACCTAGGAGTTCATGTAGGTTGAAGTCTTAAACTTACGGAACAAACAAATATGTTACGTTCACAGTCAACATTTTTGAATTGCAATGTATTAACAAGAGATAAGTACTCAATAAATGTTCTTGTTGTGTAGACCTAGAATGAAATCATCCTGACTGTTGTAATTTTGGAATAAATATATTATACTATTGAACAAAGTGATTCAGTAGTATGATATTTTGATGTGTAAGGAAATTGCCAAAGTAATCACTTCATTTTTTTCTTAAAGTTCCCAATAAAATATTTTTAATCTTAAATCCAGGTTCCTAATCACTAATTATCTCCATATATTTCTGTACTAGATTTAGTTGTTCGAAATGTTACTTTTATTTAGAGATAATTGTCGTCAGTGTTGAAACCAAGTTTCACCAAGCAGATAATTCTCACGTCGGAATCGCTCGCTAATATGGGTTCAGCGGTAGAAGTTATCTTGCAGTTTGGGTAACATGAACCTGATAGTGAAGTGACTTCAAGCTACTTATACTTCCATAAGATTACTTTCGTTACGTTCCCAAGTCAGGATTACATTTTGGTTTGATTGAGTTCTTTGAGCTGGATAATTTAACTGCGTAGACTTCATCGTCATTCTAGACGATTTAATCGCTGCAAACTTCTGGTATAAGTGAGCTGTGTAACTTTCTTGACAAGTGATTAGTGGATACTGGAGAAAATTACACAGCTCATTTTTATCAGAAGCTTGAGTCGATGAAGGCTACGCAGTTAAATCATCCAGCTCAATCAAACCAAGATCATTCTCCTGAACTGTAAATCTTCTGTCTCATCTCAGGAGATTGTTGACGCAGTATAAGTTCCAAGGAGCTACTTGTCTCAACATACTTGAATAGACAGTATGATAGTAGGCTTGTTTGCGTCTTTCTAAGTGTTAGTTATTGCATGTTATTTTCAGTTTGTGTTTTGCTGTTCATTTTTTATGCAGATGTAGTGACAGATGAATAACTGTTCGACGAAACAGATCTGACTGATATTGAAGCTGAAATAAACGAATTAGAGCTGGAACCGTAGTTATATTTCGCCACATATGTGGTTATCTCCATGACAAAACTGTCGATGTCTTTGTTGGCGTTATTTGTGATGATGATGATGATGATGATGATGTTGATGATGATGACAACAATATTACGTATTTACAGACAAGTTGATGGAAATGTATTCTTCACATCTTTTACTGTACAAATGTTACTTCTTTCCGTTTCATTTTGTTAATCTAGATCTTATCGTGTCTAGGAGGATATTGGTGCCTGTGTTTTTTGCCATCTAATTTCTTCTGTGTATATTCACTGAGATTTCGTATGGTTGTCTGTTCTAACAATTAGGCTGTATCCCATGTTTTGTTTAGAGAAAACATTCTTACCACAAAATATCAGATTAAATGCAATGAAAGTGAAATAATATTTTTTTGGAGTTTATTAAAAGTTTTAGTGAATGGTTTCAACTATCGATATGGTGTACAGCATAAAAGAATTCACCGGGATTAGTGAATGCGTATCTCGTTACATGACTCTCTATAACAGCTTATGCAACAGTAAGTGGCATTTATTGTTATTGTTGTTGCGGTGTGTGAAGAGATGGGGTAGATCTAACAGCCACCTATGTTTGTTATAAGGGTTGAAAATCGTATGTTCCATTTCCATTCAGATAATAAACGGTGAATTGGAGTGTCGATGTGGGTTAGTTGAACTGGTCTTAAAAGTGTTCTTGTTAATGTCGAAACCTCCTATTGTTAAATGAGATGATGGTTCCAGTAGGTATTCGCTAATATCTAATTTCATAGCACCAGTCTCTAACTGGTATCAACAGTTGTTTATGATCACTATTTAGTTGGTCTTAGAGTTTAATAGACCGAATTGTAAATTTTGTGCTTAAATTTTATGCTAAAACGGACATTTGTTATTGTGGACAAGCATTTTAATTTGTCTTATGACTGCATTAGTGTTCTACTTGTAGCAATTTTATCGGTATGCATCTAACTAGGTCCTGGGCGTTAACAGCAGCAAATATATCTAAGTACCTATCCGTGTAGATAATCTTGGTTGCGTTTAGAACACTGCACTGCAGTTGGTGTGTAGGTTGAAAGCGATTTCATATGTGTTACTGATGTATTGAATGCCAGCCTAGTCTTAATGTCACTCTCCAATATGATCTGGTACTGCTGACGGTTGGAGAAAATTCCCCTTACATGGCTACACAACTATGGCTTCTATCATGGAAGTTCTATCACTACTTTCACTCGACAGTGGTGTTGTACTTAAAAGTTGGAGAATGGAAGTGAGCGTTCTGTCCTCAAACCGAGCTGTGTGATACTGAAGTTTACCCATGCATATTGGAAAACCCATTCCAAACCAATGGTGCTTCTGGATCCTAACTGAACGAGCAACGTATGAAATGATTTCGGTCACTTGCTACCGTAGGCTTTCATCTTCTAATGATGTTATGTTACCCTGTGGACTAGACCTTAAGATCAAAGGTCGAGGAGTAGACTCTGAGAAAACAACCTACCTTAGAATGGATGTTCAGGCATCATCCCAGGCCACAAAATTATAGTGATTTAATAATGAGAAATATAATGTTGCCTAATTCCTTACACTACTTATAGTGTTTACTTCAGATATTATGCGTTCAGATGCGTTTCATCATCATCATCATCATCATCATCATCATCATCATCAACAACAACAACAATGTAGAACCAGGCACATACGCCCATAGGTTCAAGTTGCCATACCTCATTAGCACTACGAGATAACAGAGGTGACATAATAACAGAACACATGAGGGAAGAGTAAGGTGAATGTGTGCAGAAACTAATAATGGGGTTGAAGATTCAGATGAAGTCAAAGAGTGAATACACTTGCGCCACTCTAACTGATTCTGATCCATGTCACCAAGTGTCTTTGGCCATTTGTTGCGACTATCAAGCAGGCATCAACCAGGTAATCTGCATCTACCAACATGGCTTAGACCAACAGTCAAGGGCTTCATGGACTGATGCCATGTTCTGGTTTGGCCGCCCCTACCCTTCTTCCATCCTACTTCAACCCTGGCCAACATCCCTCGACTAGGCAGCTGGTAGTCCGGCATACGCAACACACGTCCTAGCCATCTTGGTCGATGAAGGTTAATGACCTCTTCGACTGGCTTACCATATTTCCAAAGAACCTTTTGTCTAACCTCCATGGTCAAGCACCTATTGATGACGCATATCTTGTGTTTTCATAGCCCACGTTTCGAAGCCATATGTTAGGACGACGCGGACTGTTGGGCAGTACACCCGGCCTAACGTTGAGAGATGGATATCTCGCCTGCGCCACTAGTGGCGTAAATTGGCGAATGCCAGTCGGGTCTTTGGATCTGTGCTGAGATTTCGTCAAACCGACCCACTAGGGGTGATGAAACTTATGAGATACGTGAAGCGATCAACGCATTCAATTACTTAATCCCTATAACCAATCTAGGTGAAGAGGGAGGCCACTCCTGGAAAAATATTTTGCATTTCGAAGGGGTGAAGCGCATCCTGAATATGGTTGCATTGCTACTTAAGGTGCCCTGGAGATACTGCATATTGTCAGCTGCTTCACCGAATAGGGCTATATCATCTGCGTATCCTAAGTCGACGAGAGGATATCCTGTAAGAAGACAAATTTCTAAGGCGTTGAATGAAGTGAGTGAGACTTATGACGAAATTAAACAGATATTGAGATAAGAGGCAACCTTGACGAACCCCGCTTGAGGATGAAATTTCTAGTGACAATTCGCCATATACTCTGACTCGACCAGTGGTGACCGAGTAGAGGGAATTTATAAGGTATATGTACTGTTGAGGTACACATTATAATGACAAACACTGACAAAAGACATGACGGTCTATTAAATGGAAAGCTGTTTTCAAGTCAAGGAATACAAATATAGTCGGACGTCGGTACATATGTCTATATTGGAGCATCCAGCGCAGTGTGAATACTTATTCAATGCAGCCACGTGTAGGTCTGAAACCAGCCTGGTTTTCCCGAGTCTACTGTTCTCTAGTTTCGGATAAACGCCGAATGATCACAAAAGATAATATTTTAGATACTATACTAGTCAAGCGGATTCCTTTGTGGTTATCACAAGTGGATTTCTGTCCCTTTTCGTAAATTGGAACGATGAGTGAGCGTGACTATTCAGATGTAATGATGTTCAGTTACCAGATGTTGGTTTATATATATGACAAGATAGCAGCCAATACTGGACCTTCATTCTCAAAGATGTCGGTAGACAGCCTATCAGGTCCTGCTGCTCTTCCACGCTTCAAGTTACTTATAGCCTTTTCAATCTCACTGAGAAATGAGGAACCTGTGTCAGTTTCCATTCAGCTAGCTTGTAGATAATAAGTCAGCCAAGAGTAACTGGAGGCCAGTTGAACTGTTTCTAAAAGTGTTCCGCACATCGTTCTGATCTTCTAGACTGACAGTGAATCATAGACTCACATTTTTGCGAAATAATTTCACTAACCGCTGATTTCTTAATATCGCTGTCGTTGATAAGTTGGAACGTGGTCGATTTGCTTAAATCTTTGTGTAGTTGATGGAGGTCACCAGGTTAAACAATGTCTCGCTTTATGCTTAAAAATTGTGCTAGCTAAAATTGAACGTTGGTCTGAACATAATTATATCAGACGATCTCCGTTATCCGTTCGTTGGTCTGGGATGCCGCGTGACCCACATAAATGTTTTTCAGCCTGATTTAGCCTACCGACTTGGACATTAAAATCCGCTGCTATAAATACTATATCTGAGGGCTTAGCTATCTGAAGGAGGCTAGAGAACTTCATGTAGAATTCGTCTTTCACCCCGTCTGTACTGCAGTCAGTGGGGGCATAAGCAGAGACAACAAATAAGCATCGGCGTGTGTCCCTATCTTTCCGATTTTGTACTGTACCAATTAGACAGGCAGCCCATAATCGCTTTTCTACAGAAATCCATTCGAGAAGTGTCTGTTCTGCTTGTAAGCTTAGTACTATGCCTACACTAGCCAGGCCACGTTAACCTGCTTTAAGTTCTCCAGATAAACGAAGAGTGGATTGTGCTGTTCCGCCGCATTGATTAAGTGAGGTCAAACGGATGGCCATACAGGGGTCTTGAATGCGTGGTTCGAAGACACAGTATACATTGATTTCAAGAGATTCTAGTGTTTTAGCTAAAGCAGCTTGTTGACCTGTTTGACGCAACGGACGTACGCTAATAGCTCAAACATGAAGTTTACAGCGTGGTTTTAGGAGACCTAGTATGGAATTTTGGGGACTTAAGCTGATGCTGACGTGGTCGATTTGCTTAAATCTTTGTGTAGTTGATGGAGGTCACCAGGTTAAACAATGTCTCGCTTTATGCTTAAAAATTGTGCTAGCTAAAATTGAACGTTGGTCTGAACATAATTATATCAGACGATCTCCGTTATCCGTTCGTTGGTCTGGGATGCCGCGTGACCCACATAAATGTTTTTCAGCCTGATTTAGCCTACCGACTTGGACATTAAAATCCGCTGCTATAAATACTATATCTGAGGGCTTAGCTATCTGAAGGAGGCTAGAGAACTTCATGTAGAATTCGTCTTTCACCCCGTCTGTACTGCAGTCAGTGGGGGCATAAGCAGAGACAACAAATAAGCATCGGCGTGTGTCCCTATCTTTCCGATTTTGTACTGTACCAATTAGACAGGCAGCCCATAATCGCTTTTCTACAGAAATCCATTCGAGAAGTGTCTGTTCTGCTTGTAAGCTTAGTACTATGCCTACACTAGCCAGGCCACGTTAACCTGCTTTAAGTTCTCCAGATAAACGAAGAGTGGATTGTGCTGTTCCGCCGCATTGATTAAGTGAGGTCAAACGGATGGCCATACAGGGGTCTTGAATGCGTGGTTCGAAGACACAGTATACATTGATTTCAAGAGATTCTAGTGTTTTAGCTAAAGCAGCTTGTTGACCTGTTTGACGCAACGGACGTACGCTAATAGCTCAAACATGAAGTTTACAGCGTGGTTTTAGGAGACCTAGTATGGAATTTTGGGGACTTAAGCTGATGCTGACGTGGTCGATTTGCTTAAATCTTTGTGTAGTTGATGGAGGTCACCAGGTTAAACAATGTCTCGCTTTATGCTTAAAAATTGTGCTAGCTAAAATTGAACGTTGGTCTGAACATAATTATATCAGACGATCTCCGTTATCCGTTCGTTGGTCTGGGATGCCGCGTGACCCACATAAATGTTTTTCAGCCTGATTTAGCCTACCGACTTGGACATTAAAATCCGCTGCTATAAATACTATATCTGAGGGCTTAGCTATCTGAAGGAGGCTAGAGAACTTCATGTAGAATTCGTCTTTCACCCCGTCTGTACTGCAGTCAGTGGGGGCATAAGCAGAGACAACAAATAAGCATCGGCGTGTGTCCCTATCTTTCCGATTTTGTACTGTACCAATTAGACAGGCAGCCCATAATCGCTTCTCTACAGAAATCCATTCGAGAAGTGTCTGTTCTGCTTGTAAGCTTAGTACTATGCCTACACTAGCCAGGCCACGTTAACCTGCTTTAAGTTCTCCAGATAAACGAAGAGTGGATTGTGCTGTTCCGCCGCATTGATTAAGTGAGGTCAAACGGATGGCCATACAGGGGTCTTGAATGCGTGGTTCGAAGACACAGTATACATTGATTTCAAGAGATTCTAGTGTTTTAGCTAAAGCAGCTTGTTGACCTGTTTGACGCAACGGACGTACGCTAATAGCTCAAACATGAAGTTTACAGCGTGGTTTTAGGAGACCTAGTATGGAATTTTGGGGACTTAAGCTGATGCTGACGTGGTCGATTTGCTTAAATCTTTGTGTAGTTGATGGAGGTCACCAGGTTAAACAATGTCTCGCTTTATGCTTAAAAATTGTGCTAGCTAAAATTGAACGTTGGTCTGAACATAATTATATCAGACGATCTCCGTTATCCGTTCGTTGGTCTGGGATGCCGCGTGACCCACATAAATGTTTTTCAGCCTGATTTAGCCTACCGACTTGGACATTAAAATCCGCTGCTATAAATACTATATCTGAGGGCTTAGCTATCTGAAGGAGGCTAGAGAACTTCATGTAGAATTCGTCTTTCACCCCGTCTGTACTGCAGTCAGTGGGGGCATAAGCAGAGACAACAAATAAGCATCGGCGTGTGTCCCTATCTTTCCGATTTTGTACTGTACCAATTAGACAGGCAGCCCATAATCGCTTCTCTACAGAAATCCATTCGAGAAGTGTCTGTTCTGCTTGTAAGCTTAGTACTATGCCTACACTAGCCAGGCCACGTTAACCTGCTTTAAGTTCTCCAGATAAACGAAGAGTGGATTGTGCTGTTCCGCCGCATTGATTAAGTGAGGTCAAACGGATGGCCATACAGGGGTCTTGAATGCGTGGTTCGAAGACACAGTATACATTGATTTCAAGAGATTCTAGTGTTTTAGCTAAAGCAGCTTGTTGACCTGTTTGACGCAACGGACGTACGCTAATAGCTCAAACATGAAGTTTACAGCGTGGTTTTAGGAGACCTAGTATGGAATTTTGGGGACTTAAGCTGATGCTGACGTGGTCGATTTGCTTAAATCTTTGTGTAGTTGATGGAGGTCACCAGGTTAAACAATGTCTCGCTTTATGCTTAAAAATTGTGCTAGCTAAAATTGAACGTTGGTCTGAACATAATTATATCAGACGATCTCCGTTATCCGTTCGTTGGTCTGGGATGCCGCGTGACCCACATAAATGTTTTTCAGCCTGATTTAGCCTACCGACTTGGACATTAAAATCCGCTGCTATAAATACTATATCTGAGGGCTTAGCTATCTGAAGGAGGCTAGAGAACTTCATGTAGAATTCGTCTTTCACCCCGTCTGTACTGCAGTCAGTGGGGGCATAAGCAGAGACAACAAATAAGCATCGGCGTGTGTCCCTATCTTTCCGATTTTGTACTGTACCAATTAGACAGGCAGCCCATAATCGCTTCTCTACAGAAATCCATTCGAGAAGTGTCTGTTCTGCTTGTAAGCTTAGTACTATGCCTACACTAGCCAGGCCACGTTAACCTGCTTTAAGTTCTCCAGATAAACGAAGAGTGGATTGTGCTGTTCCGCCGCATTGATTAAGTGAGGTCAAACGGATGGCCATACAGGGGTCTTGAATGCGTGGTTCGAAGACACAGTATACATTGATTTCAAGAGATTCTAGTGTTTTAGCTAAAGCAGCTTGTTGACCTGTTTGACGCAACGGACGTACGCTAATAGCTCAAACATGAAGTTTACAGCGTGGTTTTAGGAGACCTAGTATGGAATTTTGGGGACTTAAGCTGATGCTGACGTGGTCGATTTGCTTAAATCTTTGTGTAGTTGATGGAGGTCACCAGGTTAAACAATGTCTCGCTTTATGCTTAAAAATTGTGCTAGCTAAAATTGAACGTTGGTCTGAACATAATTATATCAGACGATCTCCGTTATCCGTTCGTTGGTCTGGGATGCCGCGTGACCCACATAAATGTTTTTCAGCCTGATTTAGCCTACCGACTTGGACATTAAAATCCGCTGCTATAAATACTATATCTGAGGGCTTAGCTATCTGAAGGAGGCTAGAGAACTTCATGTAGAATTCGTCTTTCACCCCGTCTGTACTGCAGTCAGTGGGGGCATAAGCAGAGACAACAAATAAGCATCGGCGTGTGTCCCTATCTTTCCGATTTTGTACTGTACCAATTAGACAGGCAGCCCATAATCGCTTCTCTACAGAAATCCATTCGAGAAGTGTCTGTTCTGCTTGTAAGCTTAGTACTATGCCTACACTAGCCAGGCCACGTTAACCTGCTTTAAGTTCTCCAGATAAACGAAGAGTGGATTGTGCTGTTCCGCCGCATTGATTAAGTGAGGTCAAACGGATGGCCATACAGGGGTCTTGAATGCGTGGTTCGAAGACACAGTATACATTGATTTCAAGAGATTCTAGTGTTTTAGCTAAAGCAGCTTGTTGACCTGTTTGACGCAACGGACGTACGCTAATAGCTCAAACATGAAGTTTACAGCGTGGTTTTAGGAGACCTAGTATGGAATTTTGGGGACTTAAGCTGATGCTGACGTGGTCGATTTGCTTAAATCTTTGTGTAGTTGATGGAGGTCACCAGGTTAAACAATGTCTCGCTTTATGCTTAAAAATTGTGCTAGCTAAAATTGAACGTTGGTCTGAACATAATTATATCAGACGATCTCCGTTATCCGTTCGTTGGTCTGGGATGCCGCGTGACCCACATAAATGTTTTTCAGCCTGATTTAGCCTACCGACTTGGACATTAAAATCCGCTGCTATAAATACTATATCTGAGGGCTTAGCTATCTGAAGGAGGCTAGAGAACTTCATGTAGAATTCGTCTTTCACCCCGTCTGTACTGCAGTCAGTGGGGGCATAAGCAGAGACAACAAATAAGCATCGGCGTGTGTCCCTATCTTTCCGATTTTGTACTGTACCAATTAGACAGGCAGCCCATAATCGCTTTTCTACAGAAATCCATTCGAGAAGTGTCTGTTCTGCTTGTAAGCTTAGTACTATGCCTACACTAGCCAGGCCACGTTAACCTGCTTTAAGTTCTCCAGATAAACGAAGAGTGGATTGTGCTGTTCCGCCGCATTGATTAAGTGAGGTCAAACGGATGGCCATACAGGGGTCTTGAATGCGTGGTTCGAAGACACAGTATACATTGATTTCAAGAGATTCTAGTGTTTTAGCTAAAGCAGCTTGTTGACCTGTTTGACGCAACGGACGTACGCTAATAGCTCAAACATGAAGTTTACAGCGTGGTTTTAGGAGACCTAGTATGGAATTTTGGGGACTTAAGCTGATGCTGACGTGGTCGATTTGCTTAAATCTTTGTGTAGTTGATGGAGGTCACCAGGTTAAACAATGTCTCGCTTTATGCTTAAAAATTGTGCTAGCTAAAATTGAACGTTGGTCTGAACATAATTATATCAGACGATCTCCGTTATCCGTTCGTTGGTCTGGGATGCCGCGTGACCCACATAAATGTTTTTCAGCCTGATTTAGCCTACCGACTTGGACATTAAAATCCGCTGCTATAAATACTATATCTGAGGGCTTAGCTATCTGAAGGAGGCTAGAGAACTTCATGTAGAATTCGTCTTTCACCCCGTCTGTACTGCAGTCAGTGGGGGCATAAGCAGAGACAACAAATAAGCATCGGCGTGTGTCCCTATCTTTCCGATTTTGTACTGTACCAATTAGACAGGCAGCCCATAATCGCTTCTCTACAGAAATCCATTCGAGAAGTGTCTGTTCTGCTTGTAAGCTTAGTACTATGCCTACACTAGCCAGGCCACGTTAACCTGCTTTAAGTTCTCCAGATAAACGAAGAGTGGATTGTGCTGTTCCGCCGCATTGATTAAGTGAGGTCAAACGGATGGCCATACAGGGGTCTTGAATGCGTGGTTCGAAGACACAGTATACATTGATTTCAAGAGATTCTAGTGTTTTAGCTAAAGCAGCTTGTTGACCTGTTTGACGCAACGGACGTACGCTAATAGCTCAAACATGAAGTTTACAGCGTGGTTTTAGGAGACCTAGTATGGAATTTTGGGGACTTAAGCTGATGCTGACGTGGTCGATTTGCTTAAATCTTTGTGTAGTTGATGGAGGTCACCAGGTTAAACAATGTCTCGCTTTATGCTTAAAAATTGTGCTAGCTAAAATTGAACGTTGGTCTGAACATAATTATATCAGACGATCTCCGTTATCCGTTCGTTGGTCTGGGATGCCGCGTGACCCACATAAATGTTTTTCAGCCTGATTTAGCCTACCGACTTGGACATTAAAATCCGCTGCTATAAATACTATATCTGAGGGCTTAGCTATCTGAAGGAGGCTAGAGAACTTCATGTAGAATTCGTCTTTCACCCCGTCTGTACTGCAGTCAGTGGGGGCATAAGCAGAGACAACAAATAAGCATCGGCGTGTGTCCCTATCTTTCCGATTTTGTACTGTACCAATTAGACAGGCAGCCCATAATCGCTTCTCTACAGAAATCCATTCGAGAAGTGTCTGTTCTGCTTGTAAGCTTAGTACTATGCCTACACTAGCCAGGCCACGTTAACCTGCTTTAAGTTCTCCAGATAAACGAAGAGTGGATTGTGCTGTTCCGCCGCATTGATTAAGTGAGGTCAAACGGATGGCCATACAGGGGTCTTGAATGCGTGGTTCGAAGACACAGTATACATTGATTTCAAGAGATTCTAGTGTTTTAGCTAAAGCAGCTTGTTGACCTGTTTGACGCAACGGACGTACGCTAATAGCTCAAACATGAAGTTTACAGCGTGGTTTTAGGAGACCTAGTATGGAATTTTGGGGACTTAAGCTGATGCTGACGTGGTCGATTTGCTTAAATCTTTGTGTAGTTGATGGAGGTCACCAGGTTAAACAATGTCTCGCTTTATGCTTAAAAATTGTGCTAGCTAAAATTGAACGTTGGTCTGAACATAATTATATCAGACGATCTCCGTTATCCGTTCGTTGGTCTGGGATGCCGCGTGACCCACATAAATGTTTTTCAGCCTGATTTAGCCTACCGACTTGGACATTAAAATCCGCTGCTATAAATACTATATCTGAGGGCTTAGCTATCTGAAGGAGGCTAGAGAACTTCATGTAGAATTCGTCTTTCACCCCGTCTGTACTGCAGTCAGTGGGGGCATAAGCAGAGACAACAAATAAGCATCGGCGTGTGTCCCTATCTTTCCGAATTTGTACTGTACCAATTAGACAGGCAGCCCATAATCGCTTCTCTACAGAAATCCATTCGAGAAGTGTCTGTTCTGCTTGTAAGCTTAGTACTATGCCTACACTAGCCAGGCCACGTTAACCTGCTTTAAGTTCTCCAGATAAACGAAGAGTGGATTGTGCTGTTCCGCCGCATTGATTAAGTGAGGTCAAACGGATGGCCATACAGGGGTCTTGAATGCGTGGTTCGAAGACACAGTATACATTGATTTCAAGAGATTCTAGTGTTTTAGCTAAAGCAGCTTGTTGACCTGTTTGACGCAACGGACGTACGCTAATAGCTCAAACATGAAGTTTACAGCGTGGTTTTAGGAGACCTAGTATGGAATTTTGGGGACTTAAGCTGATGCTGACGTGGTCGATTTGCTTAAATCTTTGTGTAGTTGATGGAGGTCACCAGGTTAAACAATGTCTCGCTTTATGCTTAAAAATTGTGCTAGCTAAAATTGAACGTTGGTCTGAACATAATTATATCAGACGATCTCCGTTATCCGTTCGTTAGTCTGGGATGCCGCGTGACCCATATAAATGTTTTTCAGCCTGATTAAGCCTACCGACTTGGACATTAAAATCCGCTGCTATAAATACTATATCTGAGGGCTTAGCTATCTGAAGGAGGCTAGAGAACTTCATGTAGAATTCGTCTTTCACCCCGTCTGTACTGCAGTCAGTGGGGGCATAAGCAGAGACAACAAATAAGCATCGGCGTGTGTCCCTATCTTTCCGATTTTGTACTGTACCAATTAGACAGGCAGCCCATAATCGCTTCTCTACAGAAATCCATTCGAGAAGTGTCTGTTCTGCTTGTAAGCTTAGTACTATGCCTACACTAGCCAGGCCACGTTAACCTGCTTTAAGTTCTCCAGATAAACGAAGAGTGGATTGTGCTGTTCCGCCGCATTGATTAAGTGAGGTCAAACGGATGGCCATACAGGGGTCTTGAATGCGTGGTTCGAAGACACAGTATACATTGATTTCAAGAGATTCTAGTGTTTTAGCTAAAGCAGCTTGTTGACCTGTTTGACGCAACGGACGTACGCTAATAGCTCAAACATGAAGTTTACAGCGTGCTTTCAAGAGACCTGGTATGGAATAATGAGGATTTAATAATTCTGTGTTATGGGCACGCATAGTTCTAGTGGGAGAGTTGCGAACAGCATAAGCCAAGGAAGGAGAACGTGTTAGATTCCGAACATTGTGATCTCAAATGATGTTAGAGGTATAAGGGGGGTTATACCTTCCCGGTTGCCCACACCGTGGAAGGGTTCATCTTGAGTCACCTGAAAATAATGTGGATTTGGGTAGGTCATTGTGAAGCAAGAGTTTGACCATAGTGCCCGAAGAACAGCTGTCCGAGGTCAGTCACCTATATTAGTTGTTTTTTCAGTATTCAGAAGGGGCATCAGCCTCATGATTTCGGAAGAAGCTTGGCTTTTATCATGAGGCGTCATATTTCTTTGAAGTATAGGCCTCCAACTCGTAGGACGGAATTTAAAGGATTTTTATAGTTAATTCTGATTTGCATATTTTTAGTGGAGTTGTTTTTAAAGTATTGGGTTGCTAAAGCTATGCCCTACCCTCCTCATTGATCCGAGCATGGGAGCTGCAGTAACGCCTGGAGGTTTCCCGCTGGAGTTATGTAAATGTGATTTGACCACCGAACATATGTTAACTTATAAAATGTTGAGTATTATTCTTTTTCAGATATAATCAATTACTTAAAATGCGATAGCGACTGATTATTGATGAATTCCTTCACTTTCATTTTCCATCTACATTCTAGATATTGCAACAAATAAATCTCGTAAAATGTTGAGTAATTTATGGCTTCGCAGTTGTAATTCGTTATGATGGGATTAGTGTTTGTTAGAATAACTTGATTTATTTCATCAAAATGGTTAATTGTCTAAATAACAATCCAAAATCACAAGTGCAGATAGCAGTCAGACTGAACATTTGTGTGAGGTGGATTCATCATTAGCAAAGATTTAGCAATAAAGTATGAATGCGACGTGTAGTAAAGATGTTTTTATTCAATACAGAATATAAAGTTCTTTCATCATCATCTTAGAAACATTAAGGGGACGGGGTTTTAAATTACACAACAAACAATTTAATAATTAAGCGCTGTAAAATTCCAAAATACTGACACTAAAGGAAAGGTTCCTATAATAAGCGTTACTTAAAAGTGTTTTGAACTTGACCCATTTCAGTAACCGGTGTATATAGGTTGTACGAAATTGATTGAATAAGGTGAACTTTGCAGACATAGTGTAACAACAAAATTCTCGTAACTTATATTAAGCTTACAGAAAAACTAAATCGGTAATGATTTGGCTCTGCATTCTGACTCGAACTGATCAGTTGCTTACAATTTGGCAGTAGTCAGAAATATATGCTAAGAACTAGTTGATACGATTCCTCTAACAAGGTTTACTTTCAATTTGTTTGGTACTTTCTGATCATGATTAACGTTAATGGGTGCTATTTAGTGACTAACTAATACCATATAGCCACAAATTGCCAATAATTGACGAATAAGGAACTATCATTATCTTACAAACTATTTCAATCAAAATGGGTATGAAAGCCAAGAATGTTTAAATTACTACAGACTGTTTCTCTCTATTGTTAAAAGTGAAATGTTTGCTGTCACCGGTAGAATGTTAGAAAAATGTAGACAATTTAACTACTGGTTAACATTAGTATATCTCTTCTTATGATTTTGCTATAGACCAATTGAGAAATCTGTTTCCATATGTACATTGTAAGTGTGGACAGTCGCGATGCAGAGGTAGTTCGCAAGTACGATCAATGCTGAATTGCGGTGGGAAGCGGGATTCAGGCACTTGTAGATGACGAATTTCATAAATGACTATACACGTATCATGAATTCAACTTGTAAGCTACAGACCAACTTTAGTCGAATCATATTAAATTTGTAGAAACGAAATGATATTAAATGCTATGTAATTAGGGATCATCGAATACAATTTCATCAAAGCAGCATAATACATATGACAAAAAGAATAACTACTTTGTAAATTGTCTATTTAAAATTGTTCGTTGTGTACATAAAGTTGTGTAGTAGCAACTATCTTTATTTTAATATCTATCGATCATAATTGATGATATATAGGAAATTTGAATTTCTCTGGATGGCAACGAGATCTTTTGAGATATTTAATTCTGTCCTTTATTCGTTTGCGTTCACGTTTAGGAAGACAGTGCTTCTGTTCCTCTTTCAGTATTTCACGATTACCACACAACAATAAACGTATTTGACATTTATTATCTTTTGAGCACTCGATCATGAAGTCTTCAATTTTCATGTTTTCTGAGTTCTTCAATGTAGATACGTCTCTACGACGATATACTAAAAGAAGAGTAGAAAACACAGGTTGTATAAATCACTTGAAATGCTGTTAATTGTAAGACGCCATCTTTAAAATAATCAAAATAACATGCTAGAATGAAACATTATCAGGAATGACTTCACTTAAATTTTCGAAAAATTGAAATTCATCAAGAAGGATGTCCCTCTATCTTAAACCAATATAACTAAATGTGAAACCCTTATTCAACAGTTTAATAAACATACGTGATGTAACTAGACTATCACAGTCACAATCGACCATCCATTCACTATTCATTTTCTGATGTATAATGAATGCAAAATTATTTCTGTTCGTATACCATGAAATAACTACTTACGAACATGTGACTACTACTAATAAATGGTTCCCAGTGATTTCATTTCATTAAATCGGACATATATACCTTAGTATTAAAAACTAAGATTTAAATACTCAATGATACAGATTCGAGAAGGGATTAGTTAACAAGGTGTCTTGATTTTGGTGATTTATTTTCGTCGGTATGTTTGAATCATCTTACAGAATGTCTTTAATCAAACCATATAAAGTATTTAAAGAATTTGATATTGTTTAAAAATTCCCATGTTTATCAGAAACAAAGACGTTTGAACGAAGAATATTCTTCTTTTCGATAAATGCTCATCAGGTTCTACATTTATTGGTTCAAAATTATTAGTCACAAGAATAGCCAGTTCTGAGTCAAGTAAAACATTATTTAGATATCAAGGAGAATTGGATAATTGAAAGTTTCTCTGTCGTCGGGTTATTTATGAAATATGAATGTTAATGTTGAAATAATAACCATCATAATGTAACTTGTGAAACGTAAACAACAATTGAAATAAACAAGATTATTAGTGAAATACGTGTATATAGGCATCGCATCTCTGTAAATGGGTGACAATCAAATCAAGCGTTTGTAGACAAAGGTCAAATTCTATTTAAAATGATACCGAATGGGTAAGAGTTTGTAAAATTCGTCAAATAGTAACAATAACAATAATGGACATAATTGTGATCAGTTCATTTGTTTGATCTTAAAATGTGATATTCAAATTCATTCTGTGTACTTTGATTAATAATAATAATAATAATAATAATAATAATAATAATAACAATAGTATGGAAATGCACATCAAGAGGGAGAATACATATGCATCAATCAAATTAAATCTTCACATGATTAAGGCGGTGATTGGTACAACCTAATCAGCATTTATCGAAAAGAATATTCTTCGTTCAAACGTCTTTCTTTTAGATTTTTGTATGACATGAAACTTTTAGATGATTGAAGATATTTTGATTGCATAGTATTTTCATATTATTGAATCAAATTTTATGGAAAATTGTGCAATATCAATATTATGAATATTCAAATACGCATCTTATATGAAGGAAAACAATAACACTGTGTACTTACATTTACGAACTTTTGTTCTCAGCGTGCTTGCACAAATTACTAAATGATTTAGAATGTCAAACGTAGGTTTCATTTCATCAACGTTAGCATTTTCCGATGGGAATAATAATATAACTATCTATTATACAGAAATGTAAAGATCGAAAACGATTACATAGGTTTTCTATCAACTTTCACAAATCCAACATATTAAGAGAAGTCTGTACCAAATCATTTCTCAGCTTTGAATTGTCAACGATAGTGTAGTCAATCAACGTAACGATAACTGTAGTAGTTATATAAATAATTTTTTGTCCAACTACGTGCAAACAATGTGTTAATAGTAGGAATATGTCTTGATTTAAATAGTTCAGTCTCATTAACCTATTGAATACCACTATTATTTTTCATTATAGTACTCATTATATTGTTATGAACTATTAGTGTAATCAAGTTTAATGATGCACCTTACAAAGTATTGTCTATACTTATAGGTAGACTACATACAAATATTCAGGGCTTATTTACTAATTAATTCTAGTTATATACTACACAGTTGTGGCTCATAATAGATTGTAGTTGACTAACTGTTTAGCAGTTAAACATTATATCGACTAAATTATCAAACAAGAGGATTGAAATGTTGATGAAAGTTAATGACTTATCATAAGAATGTAATTTATAAGCCGATACCAGGAGTCCGAGAGATGTGAACATCAACATTGGGATGCAGGTACATCCAGCCGATGAGTCCCAAATAGGACGAAACGTGCGTCCTGGATTCCACTTGCCAGTCACACTACAAATTAAATGTTAATTTAATTGTGTATGTAAAACAGTATTATATCGAATGATAATGTGTGTATTACATTAACTGAAGAGCTTTAGTTCAATAGGTAAAGTCAATGATACTTATAACATTGTGAAAACCACTAGGAAAATATGTGTGAATAACAATTATTTGTTGACGTATTTGTAATTAAATGAAGTATTCATTGCAGAATGTTGAAAAAATACATTTTGTTTTGCATAGTGTGACCGAACATAACACATTCTGGAAGATTGTCTCAGTGTTCTGGATTCCTTATCAAAATTGAGATAAAAGTCATCTCACTAGTCACGTGACAACAATTGGCTGATTTCAATGATGACAAACACGATTGGTTCTAATTAGATAACCTAGATAAACTTCTGATAACAGATCTTCATATCATAGTGATATTGAAACGAAGTCATAACTTTCTTAAATCTAATTATCTCCAGAAGAAATCACAAGGTCTGTCCAACTTATACATATTTATTTATCCGAATAAAATATCGAAACACATAAGAGGTAAGCTTTCACAGAAATGTCCAATGTGAACATAGATCGCTGTAGTCACTACAGTTCTGGGCAAGAAAATTTCTCTAAGTAGAGATACTCAACAAGAAGTACATAACATTAGTGAAAGGTATTTGAGAAAACAGTTATCGTCAAATGACTACAATGAAAATCATTAATACATAAAGTAGACGTGTTGAATCATGTACAGCATGGTGATCAATAACATAAACAATGTTGAACAAATACATAATAGTTATAAGTTAATATTTTAGTCTATATGCATGCACAAAGTGGGTACATTTAAAAGGTAGGGATATAAACATCAACATATTTTATTTATCATAAGCAAAGATTATTTATTTCAGAGATCAAAGCAGTATGCATGGTTCCATCGCATACCACATCGATGATGAAAAATACAAAGTTGATAAATTAGGTCTATTCAAAATACTCGAAGAATAACATTCTCCCATATTTTCAACTATTTTCGTTCTATCAACAGGTAAACTGATCAATTCTCATTTCAGTCACCATTTAATAATGAGTTTAACTTAAAATGTTTTGGTTTACTTATCCTAATGTACTTTCAATTTAGTTTTGTTATACTTCATAATACATGTTTATTGTAATCAACATTATGTATATGTTGTTTTAAACAGCTTATTGTAGTCTAACAGACAACTCATGTGGAAATTACAATTGTATGTAACTTTGGAGCAACCCGTAACATAAAATAAATTTATTGTATTTCTAAAACAATGTCGTCCTTGGTCTATGTAAATGGAAAAATATTTGAGATGAGTTTAAGGTTGAATGAAATTCGCTTAGAAATAGACATTTTATATCGTGTTATGTTTATATATGTAGATTATCGAGAATCAGTACAAAATCTTACTTCATATTATAAGCACAAATAGTAATAGTTAAGTTCCGTACATACATACATCCAATTCAAAATGAAATGCCAACAGTCAGCAATGGTATTCATAAATCAATAAACAGGATTAGGAGAGTCATACACCAGTTATTGTTAATAGATAAGATAATTCGATTGGAAATTGAAAGAAACGGGAAATGTATCCGATTATATTTGAATTATGAGAATTCAAAACGAATTGGAAATTTGTGATTATATTAATCATAAGGGTAATTGAGTGTCATATGAATTTCGTAATGATCATGAGTATGAACAACAGGTCAGCAGACGAAATCCGTCTATTAGTGAGTTATTCAACTGGTTAAATTGAATTGAATTGAAATCAAATTAAATTCATTATATTGTTTAATTTAACGGCGAAATCTACATCAGATGGGTACAAAGAGATTATTAAAATTCACTTCATCATTTAACCTAATGAAGCTGATAAATAATACCAATTGCTTGTTAAACTAATGAGTTCATGATTAATAGATGACACTATAGAAGAATACAACTGTATGCTTCATTCTCATTGAATAATAACAATCATTGAACTAACTAACAAACGTCTAAGTATAAACAAGTTGAAAGATTAGACATTGTCTAGTCAATCCATTTACATATACATATATATAGGCGTTATCTGACTCCAGTTAATGTTATAATCATTTGTAAGTTAAGTATGAATTATACAGGCAACGTGTTCTATGATTATTTGAACTGTAAATTATTAATACCTGATTATTTGGGATAACAATCACAGTCAGTTCAAGCATAATATAATCCCATTATGCCTATCGATCTCCGTTTGTCACATCAACACATGCACATCCCGAATTCATAGGATAAGTGTATAAACACAAAGTCTGTAACTAGGAGTTTTTGAGAATTATACATGGACAGAATATAAGTTCAACAATTGAGCAATTAAACAGCCGCTAAAATTTACCAGCACTCATTTGACTTTAAATACACCCTGAGCATACATATTTCAGAGACAAACAAATCATGCTAAATATTTTGTTAAGAATTACCATTTTACTAACTCGCTACATTCACTTTTAGAAGACAAATTCATTCATTGTTAAGCAAATGAACACTTCATCCACTCTTTGTTCTGACTTTTAATATACACTGACTGTTGTATTTACTTTGTCAGTTCTAGTCAATTGAATAATGAATTATGTCAAGTGAACTATATGATTGGAATACCTAGCCTATGCTGTTAACGATAAATTCAACTCTCTTCACAAACTACAAATATATTCAATAATAAACAACAGTATTCATTCATTTACACAAATATTTCATATTGTTTTATGTTAATAGTAATAAATCTGAAAAAAAATAAAATAAAATAATAATAATAATAATCTAGGTGATTATTTCTTTAGAAAACGTATGGAGCCAATATCTATTTTTGGTAAAACAGTCGTAAATTCTTTATTAATTATAGACACCTTTCAGGTTATCAAGTGCTTAATATTTAACCTCTGTGTGTTATTTTTATCAAATGAACGCATATTTGTATCATTCACAGATAAATTTTGGCACTGTAATTCAATGGATACTCATTTCAGAATGAAACAGATTAGTATGATAATGTATTCATTTGATTGCGAGATTGATGTAGTGTATTAGTGAATATTTAATTCCTAGAGATTTTCGTCACGTCCGTTGGAATAGATGTCGCCACTTTGCCTTGAAGTAAAACAAAAGTCTGATGCATATATGTGTTCTGGAATAAAATAACTATTCTCTAATAGCTTGTTCTACCATTGCTTCAATTCATTCTAGAATTAGTATTTCTTGATCACTTGCTGAGATAGCAATTATCGTTTTGTGAAGAGTTTGATTTATTACATCAAAATGGTTAATTGTCTGAATAACAATCCAAAATCACAAGTGCAGATAGCAGTCAGACTGAACATTTGTGTGAGGTGGATTCATCATTAGCAAAGATTTAGCAATAAAGTATGAATGCGACGTGTAGTAAAGATGTTTTTATTCAATACAGAATATAAAGTTCTTTCATCATCATCTTAGAAACATTAAGGGGACGGGGTTTTAAATTACACAACAAACAATTTAATAATTAAGCGCTGTAAAATTCCAAAATACTGACACTAAAGGAAAGGTTCCTATAATAAGCGTTACTTAAAAGTGTTTTGAACTTGACCCATTTCAGTAACCGGTGTATATAGGTTGTACGAAATTGATTGAATAAGGTGAACTTTGCAGACATAGTGTAACAACAAAATTCTCGTAACTTATACTAAGCTTACAGAAAAACTAAATCGGTAATGATTTGGCTCTGCATTCTGACTCGAACTGATCAGTTGCTTACAATTTGGCAGTAGTCAGAAATATATGCTAAGAACTAGTTGATACGATTCCTCTAACAAGGTTTACTTTCAATTTGTTTGGTACTTTCTGATCATGATTAACGTTAATGGGTGCTATTTAGTGACTAACTAATACCATATAGCCACAAATTGCCAATAATTGACGAATAAGGAACTATCATTATCTTACAAACTATTTCAATCAAAATGGGTGTGAAAGCCAAGAATGTTTAAATTACTACAGACTGTTTCTCTCTATTGTTAAAAGTGAAATGTTTGCTGTCACCGGTAGAATGTTAGAAAAATGTAGACAATTTAACTACTGGTTAACATTAGTATATCTCTTCTTATGATTTTGCTATAGACGAATTGAGAAATCTGTTTCTATATGTACATTGTAAGTGTGGACAGTCGCGATGCAGAGGTAGTTCGCAAGTACGATCAATGCTGAATTGCGGTGGGAAGCGGAATTCAGGCACTTGTAGATGACGAATTTCATAAATGACTATACACGTATCATGAATTCAACTTGTAAGCTACAGACCAACTTTAGTCGAATCATATTAAATTTGTAGAAACGAAATGATATTAAATGCTATGTAATTAGGGATCATCGAATACAATTTCATCAAAGCAGCATAATACATATGACAAAAAGAATAACTACTTTGTAAATTGTCTATTTAAAATTGTTCGTTGTGTACATAAAGTTGTGTAGTAGCAACTATCTTTATTTTAATATCTATCGATCATAATTGATGATATATAGGAAATTTGAATTTCTCTGGATGGCAACGAGATCTTTTGAGATATTTAATTCTGTCCTTTATTCGTTTGCGTTCACGTTTAGGAAGACAGTGCTTCTGTTCCTCTTTCAGTATTTCACGATTACCACACAACAATAAACGTATTTGACATTTATTATCTTTTGAGCACTCGATCATGAAGTCTTCAATTTTCATGTTTTCTGAGTTCTTCAATGTAGATACGTCTCTACGACGATATACTAAAAGAAGAGTAGAAAACACAGGTTGTATAAATCACTTGAAATGCTGTTAATTGTAAGACGCCATCTTTAAAATAATCAAAATAACATGCTAGAATGAAACATTATCAGGAATGACTTCACTTAAATTTTCGAAAAATTGAAATTCATCAAGAAGGATGTCCCTCTATCTTAAACCAATATAACTAAATGTGAAACCCTTATTCAACAGTCTAATAAACATACGTGATGTAACTAGACTATCACAGTCACAATCGACCATCCATTCACTATTCATTTTCTGATGTATAATGAATGCAAAATTATTTCTGTTCGTATACCATAAGAATAACTACTTACGAACATGTTACTACTACTAATAAATGGTTCCCAGTGATTTCATTTCATTAAACCGGACATATATACCTTAGTATTAAAAACTAAGATTTAAATACTCAATGATACAGATTCGAGAAGGGATTAGTTAACAAGGTGTCTTGATTTTGGTGATTTATTTTCGTCGGTATGTTTGAATCATCTTACAGAATGTCTTTAATCAAACCATATAAAGTATTTAAAGAATTTGATATTGTTTAAAAATTCCCATGTTTATCAGAAACAAAGACGTTTGAACGAAGAATATTCTTCTTTTCGATAGATGCTCATCAGGTTCTACATTTATTGGTTCAAAATCACTAGTCACAAGAATAGCCAGTTCTGAGTCAAGTAAAACATTATTTAGATATCAAGGAGAATTGGATAATTGAAAGTTTCTCTGTCGTCGGGTTATTTATGAAATATGAATGTTAATGTTGAAATAATAACCATCATAATGTAACTTGTGAAACGTAAACAACAATTGAAATAAACAAGATTATTAGTGAAATACGTGTATATAGGCATCGCATCTCTGTAAATGGGTGACAATCAAATCAAGCGTTTGTAGACAAAGGTCAAATTCTATTTAAAATGATACCGAATGGGTAAGAGTTTGTAAAATTCGTCAAATAGTAACAATAACAATAATGGACATAATTGTGATCAGTTCATTTGTTTGATCTTAAAATGTGATATTCAAATTCATTCTGTGTACCTTGATTAATAACAATAAAAATAACAATAATAATAATAATAACAATAGTATGGAAATGCACATCAAGAGGGAGAATACATATGCATCAATCAAATTAAATCTTCACATGATTAAGGCGGTGATTGGTACAACCTAATCAGCATTTATCGAAAAGAATATTCTTCGTTCAAACGTCTTTCTTTTAGATTTTTGTATGACATGAAACTTTTAGATGATTGAAGATATTTTGATTGCATAGTATTTTCATATTATTGAATCAAATTTTATGGAAAATTGTGCAATATCAATATTATGAATATTAAAATAAGCATCTTATATGAAAGAAAAAAAGTAACACTGTGTACTTACATTTACGAACTTTTGTTCTCAGCGTGCTTGCACAAATTACTAAATGATTTAGAATGTCAAACGTAGGTTTCATTTCATCAACGTTAGCATTTTCCGATGGGAATAATAATATAACTATCTATTATACAGAAATGTAAAGATCGAAAACGATTACATAGGTTTTCTATCAACTTTCACAAATCCAACATATTAAGAGAAGTCTGTACCAAATCATTTCTCAGCTTTGAATTGTCAACGATAGTGTAGTCAATCAACGTAACGATAACTGTAGTAGTTATATAAATAATTTTTTGTCCAACTACGTGCAAACAATGTGTTAATAGTAGGAATATGTCTTGATTCAAATAGTTCAGTCTCAATAACCTATTGAATACCACTATTATTTTCATTATAGTACTCATTATATTGTTATGAACTATTAGTGTAATCAAGTTTAATGATGCACCTTACAAAGTATTGTCTATACTTATAGGTAGACTACATACAAATATTCAGGGCTTATTTACTAATTAATTCTAGTTATATACTACACAGTTGTGGCTCATAATAGATTGTAGTTGACTAACTGTTTAGCAGTTAAACATTATATCGACTAAATTATCAAACAAGAGGATTGAAATGTTGATGAAAGTTAATGACTTATCATAAGAATGTAATTTATAAGCCGATACCAGCAGACCGAGAGATGTTAATTTAATTGTTTATGTAAAACAGTATTATATCGAATGATAATGTGTGTATTACATTAACTGAAGAGCTTTAGTTCAATAGGTAATTTCACTGATACTTATAACATTGTGGAAACCACTAGGAAAATATGTGTGAATAACAATTATTTGTTGACGTATTTGTAATTAAATGAAGTATTCATTGCAGAATGTTGAAAAAATACATTTTGTTTTGCATAGTGTGACCGAACATAACACATTCTGGAAGATTGTCTCATTGTTCTGAATTCCTTATCAAAATTGAGATAAAAGTCATCTCACTAGTCACGTGACAACAATTGGCTGATTTCAATGATGACAAACACGCTTGGTTCTAATTAGATAACCTAGATAAACTTCTGATAACAGATCTTCATATCATAGTGATATTGAAACGAAGTCATAACTTTCTTAAATCTAATTATCTCCAGAAGAAATCACAAGGTCTGTCCAACTTATACATATTTATTTATCCGAATAAAATATCGAAACACATAAGAGGTAAGCTTTCACAGAAATGTCCAATGTGAACATAGATCGCTGTAGTCACTACAGTTCTGGGCAAGAAAATTTCTCTAAGTAGAGATACTCAACAAGAAGTACATAACATTAGTGAAAGGTATTTGAGAAAACAGTTATCGTCAAATGACTACAATGAAAATCATTAATACATAAAGTAGACGTGTTGAAGCATGTACAGCATGGTGATCAATAACATAAACAATGTTGAACAAATACATATTAGTTATAAGTTAATATTTTAGTCTATATGCATGCACAAAGTGGGTACATTTAAAAGGTAGGGATATAAACATCAACATATTTTATTCATCATATGCAAAGATTATTTATTTCAGAGGTCAAAGCAGTATGCATGGTTCCATCGCATACCACATCAATGATGAAAAATACAAAGTTGATAAATTAGGTCTATTCAAAATATTCGAAGAATAACATTCTCCCATATTTTCAACTATTTTCGTTCTATCAACAGGTAAACTGATCAATTCTCATTTCAGTCACCATTTAATAATGAGTTTAACTTAAAATGTTTTGGTTTACTTATCCTAATGTACTTTCAATTTAGTTTTGTTATACTTCATAATACATGTTTATTGTAATCAACATTATGAATATGTTGTTTTAAACAGCTTATTGTAGTCTAACAGACAACTCATGTGGAAATTACAATTGTATGTAACTTTGGAGCAACCCGTAACATAAAATAAATTTATTGTATTTCTAAAACAATGTCGTTCTTGGTCTATGTAAATCGAAGAATATTTGAAATGAGTTTAGGGTTGAATGGAATTCGTTTAGAAATAGACATTTTATATCGTGTTATGTTTATATATGTAGATTATCGAGAATCAGTACAAAATCTTACTTCATATTATAAGCACAAATAGTAATAGTTAAGTTCCGTACATACATAAATCCAATTCAAAATGAAATGCCAACAATCAGCAATGGTATTCATAAATCAATAAACAGGATTAGGAGAGTCATACACCAGTTATTGTTAATAGATAAGATAATTCGATTGGAAATTGAAAGAAACGGGAAATGTATCCGATTATATTTGAATTATGAGAATTCAAGACGAATTGGAAATTTGTGATTATATTAATCATAAGGGTAATTGAGTGTCATATGAATTTCGTAATGATCATGAGTATGAACAACAGGTCAGCAGACGAAATCCGTCTATTAGTGAGTTATTCAACTGGTTAAATTGAATTGAATTGAAATCAAATTAAATTCATTATATTGTTTAATTTAACGGCGAAATCTACATCAGATGGGTACAAAGAGATTATTAAAATTCACTTCATCATTTAACCTAATGAAGCTGATAAATAATACCAATTGCTTGTTAAACTAATGAGTTCATGATTAATAGATGACACTATAGAAGAATACAACTGTATGCTTCATTCTCATTGAATAATAACAATCATTGAACTAACTAACAAACGTCTAAGTATAAACAAGTTGAAAGATTAGACATTGTCTAGTCAATCCATTTACATATACATATATATAGGCGTTATCTGACTCCAGTTAATGTTATAATCATTTGTAAGTTAAGTATGAATTATACAGGCAACGTGTTCTATGATTATTTGAACTGTAAATTATTAATACCTGATTATTTGGGACTATAATCACGGTCAGTTCAAGCATAATATAATCCCATTATGCCTATCGATCTCCGTTTGTCACATCAACACATGCACATCCCGAATTCATAGGATAAGTGTATAAACACAAAGTCTGTAACTAGGAGTTTTTGAGAATTATACATGGACAGAATATAAGTTCAACAATTGAGCAATTAAACAGCCGCTAAAATTTACCAGCACTCATTTGACTTTAAATACACCCTGAGCATACATATTTCAGAGACAAACAAATCATGCTAAATATTTTGTTAAGAATTACCATTTTACTAACTGGCTACATTCACTTTTAGAAGACAAATTCATTCATTGTTTAGTAAATGAACATTTCATCCACTCTTTGTTCTGACTTTTAATATACACTGACTGTTGTATTTACTTTGTCAGTTCTAGTCAATTGAATAATGAATTATGTCAAGTGAACTATATGATTGGAATACCCAGCCTATACTATTAACGACAAATTCAGCTCTCTTCACAAACTACAAATATATTCAATAATCAACAACAGTATTCATTCATTTACACAAATATTTCATATTGTTTTAATGTTAAAAGTAATAGATCTGAAAAAATAAAATAAAATAATGATAATAATAATCTAGGTGATTATTTCTTTAGAAAACGTATGGAGCCAATATCTATTTTTGGTAAAACAGTCGTAAATTCTTTATTAATTATAGACACCTTTCAGGTTATCAAGTGCTTAATATTTAACCTCTGTGTGTTATTTTTATCAAATGAACGCATATTTGTATCATTCACAGATAAATTTTGGCACTGTAATTCAATGGATACTCATTTCAGAATGAAACAGATTAGTATGATAATGTATTCATTTGATTGCGAGATTGATGTAGTGTATTAGTGAATATTTAATTCCTAGAGATTTTCGTCACGTCCGTTGGAATAGATGTCGCCACTTTGCCTTGAAGTAAAACAAAAGTCTGATGCATATATGTGTTCTGGAATAAAATAACTATTCTCTAATAGCTTGTTCTACCATTGCTTCAATTCATTCTAGAATTAGTATTTCTTGATCACTTGCTGAGATAGCAATTATCGTTTTGTGAAGAGTTTGATTTATTACATCAAAATGGTTAATTGTCTGAATAACAATCCAAAATCACAAGTGCAGATAGCAGTCAGACTGAACATTTGTGTGAGGTGGATTCATCATTAGCAAAGATTTAGCAATAAAGTATGAATGCGACGTGTAGTAAAGATGTTTTTATTCAATACAGAATATAAAGTTCTTTCATCATCATCTTAGAAACATTAAGGGGACGGGGTTTTAAATTACACAACAAACAATTTAATAATTAAGCGCTGTAAAATTCCAAAATACTGACACTAAAGGAAAGGTTCCTATAATAAGCGTTACTTAAAAGTGTTTTGAACTTGACCCATTTCAGTAACCGGTGTATATAGGTTGTACGAAATTGATTGAATAAGGTGAACTTTGCAGACATAGTGTAACAACAAAATTCTCGTAACTTATACTAAGCTTACAGAAAAACTAAATCGGTAATGATTTGGCTCTGCATTCTGACTCGAACTGATCAGTTGCTTACAATTTGGCAGTAGTCAGAAATATATGCTAAGAACTAGTTGATACGATTCCTCTAACAAGGTTTACTTTCAATTTGTTTGGTACTTTCTGATCATGATTAACGTTAATGGGTGCTATTTAGTGACTAACTAGTACCATATAGCCACAAATTGCCAATAATTGACGAATAAGGAACTATCATTATCTTACAAACTATTTCAATCAAAATGGGTATGAAAGCCAAGAATGTTTAAATTACTACAGACTGTATCTATTAATTATAATAAGTGGAATAATAATTCGATTGGAAATTGAAAGAAACGGGAAAT
Source organism: Schistosoma japonicum (assembly GCA_025215515.1). Lineage (NCBI taxonomy): Eukaryota > Metazoa > Platyhelminthes > Trematoda > Strigeidida > Schistosomatidae > Schistosoma > Schistosoma japonicum. The sequence continues at coordinate 78,165,240 of CM046061.1, forward strand.
GTATCCGATTATATACATATATATACACCGGTTACTGAAATGGATCAAGTTCAAAACACTTTTAAGTAACGCTTTTTATAGCAACCTTTCCTTTAGTGTCAGTATTTTGGAATTTTACAACGCTTAATTATTACATTGTTTGTTGTGGAATTTAAAACCCCGTCCCCTTAATGTTCCTATGACGAAGATGACAGAACTTTATATTCTGTATTGAATAAAAACATCTTTACCACACGTCGCATTCATACTTTATTGCTAAATCTTTGCTAATGATGAATCCACGTCACACAAATGTTCAGTCTGACTGCTATCTGCACTTGTGATTTTGGATCGTTATTTAGATAATTAACCATTTTGATGAAATAAATCAAGTTATTCTAACAAACACTAATCCCATCATAACGAATTACAACTGCGAAGACATAAATTACTCAACATTTTTCAAGATTTATTTGTTGCAATATCTAGAATGTAGATGGAAAATGAAAGTGAAGGAATTCATCAATAATCAGTCGCTATCACATTTTAAGTAATTGTTTTGATTTAAGAAAAAATTAATACTCAACTGTTTGTAAGATAACACGTCAGCATTTGCTATCGTTGGAGAAGCTGTATAGAAGTCTGCCGCTCTTTATCAGCCAAGTATTTAGATTCTGACCATGCCCCAATAGGAACACCAATGTCTGCTATTCGCAGAAAGGTCACACTAGGCAAACCCCTCAGATATCAATTCAAGACTAAAAATGTCAAGATTGCTTTTAGAAATGGCTTGGCTAAGCATTTAGTCACCCACAATCAACAGATTCACTCTCGAAACAGCTTGAATCGATTTTAAAATAGGTGTAACCGCTGCAGCAACTTCTGCATCTAACTTCAACCCCGAAGATATCAAAACCATTGGATCTCTGAAACTTCTAGTAAACTGTTAAAGGATCGAAAACTCGTTACAGCAAGCATGGAGAATGATGAAGAGCGATGACATTTGAAATGTAGACTGACATAGAGTCCACATAAAGATCGTGAACAGTGGTGGGCAACAAAAGCGATGGAAGCATCGGCGGTCAATAGTAGACAGCTGTTCCAACTCATCAACGAAACCGGTATTAAAAAATCAGCGGTTAGTGAAATTATCTCGCAAAAATATGAGTCTATAATTCACTGTCAATCTAGAAGATCAGAACGATGTGCGGAACACTTTTAGAAACAGTTCAACTGGCCTCCAGATACTCTTAGCTTACCTAATATCCCCAAGCTAGTTGAATGGAAACTGACACAGGTTCCTCAAATCTCAGTGAGATTGAAAAGGCTATGGGTAACTTGAAGAGAGGAAGAGCAGCAGGACCTGATAGGTTGTCTACCGACATCTTTAAGGATGGTGGTCCAGTATTGGCTGCCGCTTGACTAATACATAAACCAACATCTGGGAACCGAACATCATTCCATCTGAATAGTCACGCTCTCTCATCGTTTCAATTTACGAAAAGGGACAGAAACCCACTTGTGATAACCACAGAGGAATCAGCTTGACTCATATAGTATCTACAATATTATCTTCTGTGATCATTCGGCGTTTATCCGAAACTAGAGAACAGTAGACTCGGGAAAACCAGGCTGGTTTCAGACCTAGACGTTGCTGTATTGAATGAGTATTCACCCTGCGCTAGATGCTTCATTATTGACATATGTACCAACGTCCGACTATATTTGTATTCCTTGACTTGAAAACAGCTTTCGATTCGGTAGACCGTCATGTCTTCTGGCCCAATTATGTAAAGTATTCTACATCTTCCCAAACTTCTCCATCATGTCGGCAGTGGGATGAGCAACCTTATACAGTAGAAAATAACCTTGCCAAGCAAACGCTAACCATATAATTTCTTTTAATTCATTTAACATGTGCCGTGAAAGTTAGAGCCTCTTCATTTCAGAGTAATGGTGTCTCATAGTGAAAACCGAATTTCTCCGGAAATCACGAAGTTGGTGCCCATCCTGGCAACCAGAGTAACAATTAACATAGGTACATGAAATGTCACTATGGTGTGCACAACCAGGAGAATCGTTTAAATTACCGATGAGGTTTAAAGTCAACTTGGAAATACTTGGAATAAGTTAAATGCATAAGTCACAAGCTAGATAGAAAAGATTAGCTTCGGGAAAGATGCTGATGTACACCGGTCAGGGAGAAGAAAATTCTTCGCACACACAACGAGTTTTACCGATTATGTCCAAAGAAGCTGCACAGCACTCATAAGATGAGAATCTAAGGAACCTCGGATCATCAAAGCATTCCTAAAGACAAGGAAGAATTGGATTACAATAATTGTCATAGAGGGCTCTACAAAAAGATCAGGTTTGAACTGCCTGATTGATAAGACTTCACTAGTGAATAAGATGCTTATTCATGCCAACTTTGAGAATATTCCTATTTATATAATGTTGTCTAACACAGTCATACATTTGCATATTAAGCATTTTGCACAAAGTAGTCTCTGATAATTTAGAAAAGATTTTCCATCAATAATAAACATACCAACACGTAATGGAAACCTTTTCCGAGTATAAAATAAGCTGCATAACTACTATGGGTTAATATTAGTGAAAACAACATATGGATGAGGGAATATATAAGCAAACTGTCTATTTTACATAGAATATTAAGAAGACAAAAAAAGTCAAGCACTTGTTCATTCACAAAGTAGGAGATCAAGACAGTGAAAATAATCCAGTGAAACTCTGTATTACACCGATATTTTATATAACAATCTGAATAGCTTAAATCTCTGATTTGATGAAATTTTCTGCATTATCTTTATTGAAACTACTCAAAAATACTAGCTTTCTTACTCTATAATATGCCTATATAATGAACTAACAATGTCTAATGGTAATGAAGTCATTCATTCGTACACCACATCAATCTCACAATGAATTGACTTTTGAATTAATTCAAGGCAAAGTGGCGACATCTATTCCAACGGACGTGACGAAAATCTCTAGGAATTAAATATTCACTGGTACACCGCATCAATCTCACAATCAAATGAATACATTATCATACTAATCTGTTTCATTCTGAAATGAGTATCCATTGAATTACAGTGCCAAAATGTTTCTGTGTATGATACAAATATGCGTTCATTTGATAAAAATAACACACAGAGGTTAAATATTAAGCACTTGATAACCTGAAAGGTGTCTATAATCAATAAAGAATTGACGACTGTTTTACCAAAAATAGATATTGGCTCCATACGTTTTCTAAAGAAATAATCACCTAGATTATTATTATTACTATTATTTTATTTTATTTTTTCAGATCTATTACTTTTAACATTAAAACAATATGAAATATTTGTGTAAATGAATGAATACTGTTGTTGATTATTGAATATATTTGTAGTTTGTGAAGAGAGTTGAATTTGTCGTTAATAGTATAGGCTGGGTATTCCAATCATATAGTTCACTTGACATAATTCATTATTCAATTGACTAGAACTGACAAAGTAAATACAACAGTCAGTGTATATTAAAAGTCAGAACAAAGAGTGGATGAAATGTTCATTTACTAAACAATGAATGAATTTGTCTTCTAAAAGTGAATGTAGCCAGTTAGTAAAATGGTAATTCTTAACAAAATATTTAGCATGATTTGTTTGTCTCTGAAATATGTATGCTCAGGGTGTATTTAAAGTCAAATGAGTGCTGGTAAATTTTAGCGGCTGTTTAATTGCTCAATTGTTGAACTTATATTCTGTCCATGTATAATTCTCAAAAACTCCTAGTTACAGACTTTGTGTTTATACACTTATCCTATGAATTCGGGATGTGCATGTGTTGATGTGACAAACGGAGATCGATAGGCATAATGGGATTATATTATGCTTGAACTGACCGTGATTATAGTCCCAAATAATCAGGTATTAATAATTTACAGTTCAAATAATCATAGAACACGTTGCCTGTATAATTCATACTTAACTTACAAATGATTATAACATTAACTGGAGTCAGATAACGCCTATATATATGTATATGTAAATGGATTGACTAGACAATGTCTAATCTTTCAACTTGTTTATACTTAGACGTTTGTTAGTTAGTTCAATGATTGTTATTATTCAATGAGAATGAAGCATACAGTTGTATTCTTCTATAGTGTCATCTATTAATCATGAACTCATTAGTTTAACAAGCAATTGGTATTATTTATCAGCTTCATTAGATTAAATGATGAAGTGATTTTTAATAATCTCTTTGTACCCATCTGATGTAGATTTCGCCGTTAAATTAAACAATATAATGAATTTAATTTGATTTCAATTCAATTCAATTTAACCAGTTGAATAACTCACTAATAGACGGATTTCGTCTGCTGACCTGTTGTTCATACTCACGATCATTACGAAATTCATATGACACTCAATTACCCTTATGATTAATATAATCACAAATTTCCAATTCGTCTTGAATTCTCATAAGTCAGATATTATCGGATACATTTCCCGTTTCTTTCAATTTCCAATCGAATTATCTTATCTATTAACAATAACTGGTGTATGACTCTCCTAATCCTGTTTATTGATTTATGAATACCATTGCTGATTGTTGGCATTTCATTTTGAATTGGATTTATGTATGTACGGAACTTAACTATTACTATTTGTGCTTATAATATGAAGTAAGATTTTGTACTGATTCTCGATAATCTACATATAGAAACATAACACGATATAAAATGTCTATTTCTAAACGAATTTCATTCAACCTTAAACTCATCTCAAATATTTTTCCATTTACATAGACCAAGGACGACATTGTTTTAGAAATACAATAAATTTATTTTATGTTACGGGTTGCTCCAAAGTTACATACAATTGTAATTTCCACATGAGTTGTCTGTTAGACTACAATAAGCTGTTTAAAACAACATATACATAATGTTGATTACAATAAACATGTATTATGAAGTATAACAAAACTAAATTGAAAGTACATTAGGATAAGTAAACCAAAACATTTTAAGTTAAACTCATTATTAAATGGTGACTGAAATGAGAATTGATCAGTTTACCTGTTGATAGAACGAAAATAGTTGAAAATATGGGATAATGCTATTCTTCGAGTATTTTGAATAGACCTAATTTATCAACTTTGTATTTTTCATCATCGATGTGGTATGCGATGGAACCATGCATACTGCTTTGATCTCTGAAATAAATAATCTTTGCATATGATGAATAAAATATGTTGATGTTTATATCCCTACCTTTTAAATGTACCCACTTTGTGCATGCATATAGACTAAAATATTAACTTATAACTAATATGTATTTGTTCAACATTGTTTATGTTATTGATCACCATGCTGTACATGCTTCAACACGTCTACTTTATGTATTAATGATTTTCATTGTAGTCATTTGACGATAACTGTTTTCTCAAATACCTTTCACTAATGTTATGTACTTCTTGTTGAGTATCTCTACTTAGAGAAATTTTCTTGCCCAGAACTGTAGTGACTACAGCGATCTATGTTCACATTGGACATTTCTGTGAAAGCTTACCTCTTATGTGTTTCGATATTTTATTCGGATAAATAAATATGTATAAGTTGGACAGACCTTGTGATTTCTTCTGGAGATAATTAGATTTAAGAAAGTTATGACTTCGTTTCAATATCACTATGATATGAAGATCTGTTATCAGAAGTTTATCTAGGTTATCTAATTAGAACCAATCGTGTTTGTCATCATTGAAATCAGCCAATTGTTGTCACGTGACTAGTGAGATGACTTTTATCTCAATTTTGATAAGGAATCCAGAACACTGAGACAATCTTCCAGAATGTGTTATGTTCGGTCACACTATGCAAAACAAAATGTATTTTTTCAACATTCTGCAATGAATACTTCATTTAATTACAAATACGTCAACAAATAATTGTTATTCACACATATTTTCCTAGTGGTTTTCACAATGTTATAAGTATCATTGACTTTACCTATTGAACTAAAGCTCTTCAGTTAATGTAATACACACATTATCATTCGATATAATACTGTTTTGCATAAACAATTAAATTAACATCTCTCGGTCTCCTGGTATCGGCTTATCAATTATATTCTTATGATAAGTCATTAACTTTCATCAACATTTCAATCCTCTTGTTTGATAATTTAGTCGATATAATGTTTAACTGCTAAACAGTTAGTCAACTACAATCCATTGTGAGCCACAACTGTGTAGTATATAACTAGAATTAATTAGTAAATAAGCCCTGAATATTTGTATGTAGTCTACCTATAAGTATAGACAATACTTTGTAAGGTGCATCATTAAACTTGATTACACTAATAGTTCATAACAATATAATGAGTACTATAATGAAAAATAATAGTGGTATTCAATAGGTTATTGAGACTGAACTATTTGAATCAAGACATATTCTTACTATTAACACATTGTCTACACGTAATTAGACAAAAATTTATTGCTATAATTATTACAGTTATTGTTACGTTGATTGACTACACTGTCGTTGACAATTCAAAGCTGAGAAATGATTTGGTATAGACTTCTCTTAATATGTTGGATTTGTGTAAGTTGATAGAAAACCTATGTAATCGTTTTCGATCTTTACATTTCTGTATAATAGATAGTTATATTATTATTCCCATCGGAAAATGCTAAAGTTGTTGAAATGAAACCTACGTGTGACATACTTAATCCATTATTAATTTGTGCAAACATGCTGAGAACAAAAGTTCGTAAATGTAAGTACACAGTGTTATTGTTTTCCTTCATATAAGATGCGTATTTGAATATTCATAATATTGATATTGCACAATTTTCCATAAAATTTGATTCAATAATATGAAAATACTATGCAATCAAAATATCTTCAATCATCTAAAAGTTTCATGTCATACAAAAATCTAAAAGAAAGACGTTTGAACGAAGAATATTCTTTTCGATAAATGCTGATTAGGTTGTACCAATCACCGCCTTAATCATGCGAAGATTTAATTTGATTGATGCATATGTATTCTCCCTCTTGATGTGCATTTCCATACTATTGTTATTATTATTATTATTATTATTAATCAAAGTACACAGAATGAATTTGAATATCGCATTTTAAGATCAAACAAATGAACTGATCATAATTATGTCTATTATTGTTTCTGTTACTATTTGACGAATTTTACAAACTCTTACCCATTCGGTATCAATTTAAGTAGGATTTGACCTCTGTCTACAAACACTTGATTTGATTGTCACCCATCTACAGAGATGCGATGCCTATATACACGTATTTCGCTAATAATCTTGTTTATCTCAATTGTCGTTTACGTTTCACAAGTTACATTATGATGGTTATTATTTCAACATTATCATTCCTATTGCATAAATAACCCGACGACAGAAAACTTCCAATTATCCAATTCTCCTTGATATCTAAATAATGTTTTACTTGACTCAGAACTGGCTATTCTTGTGACTAGTGATTTTGAACCAATAAATGTAGAACCTGATGAGCATCTATCGAAAAGAAGAATATTCTTCGTTCAAACGTCTTTGTTTCTGATAAACATGGGAATTTTTAAACAATATCAAATTCTTTAAATACTTTATATGGTTTGATTAAAGACATTCTGTAAGATGATTCAAACATACCGACGAAAATAAATCACCAAAATCAAGACACCTTGTTAACTAATCCCTTCTCGAATCTGTATCATTGAGTATTTAAATCTTAGTTTTTAATACTAAGGTATATATGTCCGGTTTAATGAAATGAAATCACTGGGAACCATTTATTAGTAGTAGTAACATGTTCGTAAGTAGTTATTCTTATGGTATACGAACAGAAATAATTTTGCATTCATTATACATCAGAAAATGAATAGTGAATGGATGGTCGATTGTGACTGTGATAGTCTAGTTACATCACGTATGTTTATTAGACTGTTGAATAAGGGTTTCACATTTAGTTATATTGGTTTAAGATAGAGGGACATCCTTCTTGATGAATTTCAATTTTTCGAAAATTTAAGTGAAGTCATTCCTGATAATGTTTCATTCTAGCATGTTATTTTGATTATTTTAAAGATGGCGTCTTACAATTAACAGCATTTCAAGTGATTTATACAACCTGTGTTTTCTACTCTTCTTTTAGTATATCGTCGTAGAGACGTAGCTATATTGAAGAACTTAGAATGTAAGACAAATCAAGAGTTCATGGAAGAGTGCATGAACGATAATAAATGTCTGATACATTTATTGTTGTGTAGTAATCGTGAACAACTGAAAGAGAAATGGAAGCGCTGTCTTCATGAAGGTGATGAGGAAAAGGTAAATGCAAGAATTAAAGGCCGGAATATAATTAATTATGATCTACAGACATTACAATAAAGACAGTTGCTCCTGCACAACTTTATGTACACAACGAACAATTTTAAATAGAGAATTTACAAATTAGTTATTCTTTTTGTCATATGTATTATGCTGCTTTCATGAAATTGAATTCTATGATCCCTGATTACATAGCATTTAATATCATTTCATTTCTACAAATTTAATATGATTTGACTAAAGTTGGTCTGTAGCTTACAAGTTGAATTCATGATACGTGTATAGTCATTCATGGAATTCGTCATCTACAAGTGCCTGAATCCCGCTTCCCACCGCAATTCAGCATTGATCGTACTTGCGAACTACCTCTGCATCGCGACTGTCCACACTTACAATGTACATATGGAAACAGATTTCTCAATTGGTCTATAGCAAAATCATAAGAAGAGATATACTAATGTTAACCAGTAGTTAAATTGTCTACATTTTTCTAACATTCTACCGGTGACAGCAAACATTTCACTTTTAACAATAGAGAGAAACAGTCTGTAGTAATTTAAACATTCTTGGCTTTCATACCCATTTTGATTGAAATAGTTTGTAAGATAATGATAGTTCCTTATTCGTCAATTATTGGCAATTAGTGACTACATGGTACTAGTTAGTCACTAAATAGCACCCATCAACGTTAATCATGATCAGAAAGTACCAAACAAATTGAAAGTAATCCATGTTAGAGGAATCGTATCAACTAGTTCTTAGCATATATTTCTGACTACTGCCAAATTGTAAGCAACTGATCAGTTCGAGTCAGAATGCAGAGCCAAATCATTACCGATTTAGTTTTTCTGTAAGCTTAGTATAAGTTACGAGAATTTTGTTGTTACACTATGTCTGCAAAGTTCACCTTATTCAATCAATTTCGTACAACCTATATACACCGGTTACTGAAATGGGTCAAGTTCCAAAACACTTTTAAGTAACGCTTATTATAGGAACCTTTCCTTTAGTGTCAGTATTTTGGAATTTTACAGCGCTTAATTATTACATTGTTTGTTGTGGAATTTAAAACCCCGTCCCCTTAATGTTCCTATGACGAAGATGACAGAACTTTATATTCTGTATTGAATAAAAACATCTTTACCACACGTCGCATTCATACTTTATTGCTAAATCTTTGCTAATGATGAATCCACGTCACACAAATGTTCAGTCTGACTGCTATCTGCACTTGTGATTTTGGATCGTTATTTAGATAATTAACCATTTTGATGAAATAAATCAAGTTATTCTAACAAACACTAATCCCAACATAACGAATTACAACTGCGAAGACATAAATTACTCAACATTTTACAAGATTTATTTGTTGCAATATCTAGAATGTAGATGGAAAATGAAAGTGAAGGAATTCATCAATAATCAGTCGCTATCACATTTTAAGTAATTGTTTTGATTTAAGAAAAAATTAATACTCAACAGTTTGTAAGATAACACGCGTTTGGTTGTCGAATCACATTTACATAACTCCAGCGGGAAACCTCCAGGAGTTACTGCCGATCCCAGTCTCATATAAATGAGGAGGGTCGGGCAAAGGTTTAGCAACCTTAACTTGTATAAACAACTCCAATGAAAATGTGCAAATCGAAAATGTCCACTAAAATCCTTTAAATGCCGTCCTACGCATTGGAGGCCATTACTTCGAAAAATTATGACACTTCATGATGAAAGCCGAGCTTCTTCCGAAATCATGAGGCTGATGCCCATTCTGAATACTGGAGAAACAATTAATATAGGTGACTGACCCCGAACAGCTGTTCATTAGGCACTACGGTCAAACTCTTTCGTTATCATGACGTCAACAATTCCACATAGAAGTCAGTCGCTCTTTGTCGAGCATGTGTTCAGATTCCTGAAACTTCAAGCAAACTGTTGAAGGATCGAAAACTCGTTACAGCAAGCTCAGAGAATGATGAAGAGCGACGACAATTGAAACATAGTCTGACTTAGAATTCACATAAGAATCGTGAATAATGGTGGAAAAGAAAAGAGATGGGAGCATAGGGGTCAATAGTAGACAGCTGTTCCAACTCATCAACGACACCGGTATTAAAAAATCAGCGGTTAGTGAAATTATCTCGCAAAAATATGAGTCTATGATTCACTGTCAATCTAGAAGATCAGAACCATGGGCGGAACACTTCTAGAAACAGTTCAACTGGCCTCCAGATACTCTTAGCTTACGTAATATCCCCAAGCTAGTTGAATGGAAACTGACACAGGTTCCTCAAATCTCAGTGAGATTGAAAAGGCTATAAGTAACTTGAAGCGTGGAAGAGCAGCAGGACCTGAAAGGTTGTCTACCGACATCTTTGAGAATGATGGTGTAGTATTGGCAGCTAGGTTGACTAATATATTAACCGCCGTCTATGAACAATATATCATCTCGTCTAACTGGTCTAGCTCACTGATAGTTCCGATTTACGAAAAGGGACAGAAATCCACTTGTGATAACCACAGAGGAATCAGCTTGACTAATATAGTATCTACGATATTATCTTCTGTGATCATTCGGCGTTTATCCGAAACTAGAGAACAGTAGACTCGGGAAAACCAGGCTGGTTTCAGACCTAGACGTTGCTGTATTGAATGAGTATTCACCCTGCGCTAGATGCTTCATTATTGACATATGTACCAACGTCCGACTATATTTGTATTCCTTGACTTGAAAACAGCTTTCGATTCGGTAGACCGTCATGTCTTGTGGCAGTGTTTGTCATTATAATGTGTACCTCAACAGTACATATACCTTATAAATGCTCTCTACTCGGTCACCACCGGTCGAGTCAGAGTATATGGCGAATTGTCACGAGAAAATTCATCCTCAGGCAGGGTTCGTCAATGTTTCCCCTTATCCCCATATCTATTTAATTTTGTCAAAGTTATATTCTAATAAATCTCACTCACTTCTTTTAACGCCTCACAAATTTGTCTTTTTCCAGGAAATCCTTACGTCGACATGGAATACGCAGACTATGTAGCTATATTTAATACCAGTAAAACTTACCCACATCCACACTCCAATTCATCATTTATTATCTCAATGGGAATAGAACATATGATTTCCAACCCTTCTATCAAACATAGGTGGCTGTTAGATCTACCCCATCTCTTCACACACCACAACAATGATGACAATAACTGCCGCTTACTGTTGCATAAGCTCTTATAGGGAGCCATGGAATGAGATACGCATTCACTAATCCCGGTGAAATCTAGTATGCTGTACACCATATCGATAGTTGAAACCATTCACTAAAACTTTTAATAAACTCCGAAAAAATATTATTTCACTTTCAATGCATTTAATCTGATATTTTGTGGTAAGAATGTTTTCTCTAAACAAAACATGGGATACAGCCTAATTGTTAGAACAGGCAATCATACGAAATCTCCGTGAATATACACAGAAGAAATTAGATGGCAAAAAACACAGGCACCAACATCCTCCTAGACACGATAAGATCTAGATTAACAAAATGGAACGGAAAGAAGTAACATTTGTACAGCATAAGAAATGAAGAATACATTTCCATCAACTTGTCTGTAAATACGTAATATAGTTGTCATCATCATCATCATCATCATCATCATCATCATCACAAATAACGCCAACAAAGACATCGACAGTTTTGTCATGGAGATAACCACATATGTGGCGAAATATAACTACGGTTCCAGCTCTAATTCGTTTATTTCAGCTTCAATATCAGTCAGATCTGTTTCGTCGAACAGTTATTCATCTGTCACTACATCTGCATAAAAAATGAACAGCAAAACACAAACTGAAAATAACATGCAATAACTAACACTTAGAAAGACGCAAACAAGCCTACTATCATACTGTCTATTCAAGTATGTTGAGACAAGTAGCTCCTTGGAACTTATACTGCGTCAACAATCTCCTGAGATGAGACAGAAGATTTACAGTTCAGGAGAATGATCTTGGTTTGATTGAGCTGGATGATTTAACTGCGTAGCCTTCATCGACTCAAGCTTCTGATAAAAATGAGCTGTGTAATTTTCTCCAGTATCCACTAATCACTTGTCAAGAAAGTTACACAGCTCACTTATACCAGAAGTTTGCAGCGATTAAATCGTCTAGAATGACGATGAAGTCTACGCAGTTAAATTATCCAGCTCAAAGAACTCAATCAAACCAAAATGTAATCCTGACTTGGGAACGTAACGAAAGTAATCTTATGGAAGTATAAGTAGCTTGAAGTCACTTCACTATCAGGTTCATGTTACCCAAACTGCAAGATAACTTCTACCGCTGAACCCATATTAGCGAGCGATTCCGACGTGAGAATTATCTGCTTGGTGAAACTTGGTTTCAACACTGACGACAATTATCTCTAAATAAAAGTAACATTTCGAACAACTAAATCTAGTACAGAAATATATGGAGATAATTAGTGATTAGGAACCTGGATTTAAGATTAAAAATATTTTATTGGGAACTTTAAGAAAAAAATGAAGTGATTACTTTGGCAATTTCCTTACACATCAAAATATCATACTACTGAATCACTTTGTTCAATAGTATAATATATTTATTCCAAAATTACAACAGTCAGGATGATTTCATTCTAGGTCTACACAACAAGAACATTTATTGAGTACTTATCTCTTGTTAATACATTACAATTCGAAAATGTTGACTGTGAACGTAACATATTTGTTTGTTCCGTAAGTTTAAGACTTCAACCTACATGAACTCCTAGGTGTTACAAAAATGATTATGTGATAAACCAGAAATATTAATATTCCAGAATGTAGTGTTAGATTCACAGGTACAAGGTGTTCATTCCGAATCCACTAGGATATACGCAATTTCTTACACTCAATTCTATATACGATGGCCAAGACTACTTAACAAGTCAACTACAGAACAGTATAATAATACTCCACAAATAACACCTCAAAACACACTATGGCTTTACAAAACATCTTTGTGAAGATGCGATATCTTAGAAAACGCATGAATGTACAATTAAAAGGGCGAAGAAACGATGATTCTATCCATCTTCAAAATTTACATCGTTTGCAACCGATAGATATCTAGAGGACGATTTTTCAACCCTCAGCACACGAACAATAATGCCAAGCACGGAGATGACTCGATTCACATGTAAACAATTAACGAAGACTACTAGCAAAGCTCATTGAAGAATAGGTAAAAGACTTAAGTTTGGACAAACACTCGAAGATAATCTAGTGGTAATAGTTGGATAATTGGTAAGATAGGTAAGACTACATTTTTGGCGAAACAAACAAAGTGAGATATCATACGTTCATTTATTTGTGGTCCTATTGTGATATTAGTTTATCTGCAAAAGTCGAATTTACGATTCCCGATACGAACCAGTTCTCATCAGTGCTTATTGAACTCGGCTCTCGTGATCTGAAAATATTCGACCTCCTGAAAACATTAGCGAAATGAAGTATGTGATTTGACAGACTTAATTAGTGTGATAATCAGAATAAGTGGAGAGAGAATGGAAGCTCCTCATTGGATAGTGACGACTACACTTTTCAGACAGTCATAAACCGTATTCTATCATGAACTTTTGATTGTGATTCATATGAGTATAATATGTTTGTAAATAATCTCAGCAAATGAAATTACAGAAAATTCCAATGTTTCGGTCGGCAAGCTTGTCCTAGCTTCTTCGAGGAAATAACCAAAATCAAAATTATCGAATATGAATGTAAATAAGAGGTCAAATCTCAGTATAAACATCCAATCGCATGCAGAGTATGAATCTATTTGTACATGAGTCATTATTAGTGAACTGATGTTGAAATGTTGTGGAAAACGGAAGGTGAGCATCACGTGCTTAGCTTCATTTGTGCACATATATTATTCTGGGTTAAGTTCACGAAAATTGAGAGACAATCTAAAGATTGGTTTGTCAAATCATCTAAATTTGAGTAGCAGTAAATCGAGGTGATGATAATTACGGGTCTTAGGATGTATGTATATTTGCCAACGGTAACACTAAACTGCGTAATCGGATTAAATAATTCTAAACAGAATCAATCAACAAATAAATAGTTAGAAGTTGAAGTACTAGATAATTTTTGAATTCATTTTTTAATCATTATTTACCATGGTGCAGCTAGCAGTATTCCACCTCATCGGTTTATATTGTTTGAATTTGCCCCTATGTGTAGGGCTTCAGATGTTAATCTTTCTTAATCATAAATGCAATTATTTTCAAGGTTAGATATGAAGACAGACTTCAAGCATTTCGTCAATTATTGTTTCAATGGCATTAATTTTCCTAAGTACGTTAACCATATATTAAACTTAAGTCTGGTAAATAGGTAAAGTGTTGTGTCTTGTAGTGTAATCAAGGATTGGTATTTCATCGAATTTAGAATTTTTTCTCTAGATATATTTATACTACATTATTGATGATCACATTCGTAAAAGGGTTTTCTAAAGTTTTCTCTTTCTTTGACTGTAGATTTCTTCGAAGCATTGCTCGTGTTTGCTGGGACCACCGAGTAAGCAGTATGTGGGATAGGAATAGACTTCTATGTAAATACGGTAAGTCTATTGATGAAGTAGTGAATCTTTACCAGCTGAGGTGAATAGGACATGTGTTACGTATGCCTGACCACCGTTTACCTCGACAAGCATTGTTGTCTGTTGTGGGAGTAGGCTGGAAGAAGGCTAGGGGTGGCCAAACGAAAACATGGCACCAATCTATGAAGTCATTGACAATTGGGCTGAGCCATGTTAATCGATGCAGACTACCTGGTTGGGGCTCACACGATGATCGTAACAAATGGTTAGAGACTTTAGTTGATATGGCTCAAAATCGTTGGCAGTGGCGCAGGTGCATCCACTCCTTGTCTTCCTCCAAATTCTAGTTTTTGAGCTTCTCATAATTCTCTCTTTACTGAATTACTTTTTATTTCAAATCTCATCTCTGATCTCTATGCCTTTCCATTAGTACTTACTCTGGTACTACCTCCCCTACTCTAGGATTTGGTCCGACATTTTAATCTCTATCTGGTAATTGGGGCATGGCAACTTGAACTGATGTACGCATGTACCAAGTTCTGCGTTGTAACTGACTGACTGACTGACTGTAGCAAGCAATATAGTGATGAATTTTACAATGAGTAACACATTAAACATGCGTTCATTATCATAATTTGAAATCAAGTGCCATTCGTTCAAATTTTAGAGAATATAATACTGTAAAGGCCTGTTTAATTTTATACTTTTATGATAAGAGTGTAAAATCGAAGTACATTTTTTAATTCTTGCTATCGTTAAAGTGAAGGTGAAATCAGACAAATCAAGTCGCTACCTTTGTCAGAAATTATGAAATTCCCTTTCTTACTAAAGTAATTGATTAGGTTATTTTGGGCATACCGGCATATTTAGGGCAAATGCAACAAGCAACAGGAAAGAAAGCTGGTTTTAGAAGTTACATGAGGTTTTTGAAGTAGTATATAATAGAAAGTGATCTTAGCTATTTATCAAAACATGGTAATTACTTTTAACGTCGACCTGGTTTCGAAATAAATGGAACGTGCGTTATAATTTATTTGTCAGTTATTAAAAACAATACTTGGTGAGCTATATTGAACTAAAGCTTTTATAGAAAGCTTGTTGATTTAATTATGTTGTGCTTATTAAGATATTGTTCAGCGGACTCTGTTTATGAATACTGTTTGTCCAAAGGCATCCAACTAATCCTCAACTTCACACAGTTAATGTTAAAAATTTCAAACCTTCATAAGGTTTGTTTGTGTCAGTTTGTTCGTTGGTTTGTATGGATGTGAGATCTCATCACAACAGATTGTGGATAGTTTATACTATAATGTTTGCTATTTCTAAACCAATTATATATTTCTTTTCTCTACTGTATGAATAATGCCATCTTATGAGTTATTTATTTGCCTAAAGTATTTATTTATTTGATGAACTGATTTGGATGGCTCATATTATCTCAATCCTTTGTAGATAAGTGGTCGGGAGATTTTTGAGTTTGACCCAACATTGATTATGGAGGCTGCGGATGACGATGAAACATCCGGAGTAGTTGATTCTAGAATTCGTGATGTTGAAGAGAATGAGGTTAGTACATACCTTAATTTATTTTTACT
Source organism: Schistosoma japonicum (assembly GCA_025215515.1). Taxonomy (NCBI): domain Eukaryota; kingdom Metazoa; phylum Platyhelminthes; class Trematoda; order Strigeidida; family Schistosomatidae; genus Schistosoma; species Schistosoma japonicum. Next base: position 78,181,788 of record CM046061.1, read on the forward strand.
TAAGATCTACTAATTGATTTTTAAAGCTATGATTTGTCAATTTCGGTTAAACTTTTAGCTGATAAATTCTGGATGTGAATCTCATCGGGTTAATTAAGTTTCAGTGAGGAAGGTATCAATAATACAAGGTGTATACTTGTCATAACTTACTACTACTTTGACTCTTATTTTGAGTTCTCAGTTGAAATACTCATCATAGTTAATCGTATTTGTGTGTTGACACCCAAGATTGTCAAGGTCATACTAATTCTGAGACATCTAGAACACATGATGCATTAAGCATTTCGTACTAAATTTTAGATAGCAGGACGAACTGGGAGAAATATCGTGATCACTAGTAAGTTGCTTCTCAAGGACTTCAGGTGTTCATTGTATAACAACAGTCAAAATGAGACACTGAAATGAAACCTATCAACTTGATAAGTACAGTAACAGTTTTTCTTTAAGGTCCTAAAATATAGTACTGTTCATTTCACTGTGCTAACACTTTGGGTTTAGAGTCATGTCTACATTGTTGTAACTAGTCTCTGTCATCTCATTACATTTATTCAGAATGAAATGAAAGCTTTTGCCTAGTAAACACAGTGGAAGCGGTGTGAGTAAGTGAATTGTAAGTTCCTAGGATTTATAATTATCCGACGTTAAGCTGTTGGGAAGAACTAAAAGTATTCGCGATCAGGTCGTCAGTATATTGGCCTATTGTTTACTCTGCATCAATTACTCGAATACATCGATACTTTACTATAACGAAATTCTTGAATATTCTGACAGCAGTGAAACTTAGTGATCTTTTACGTTAACACTAAAAGTTATATCTGGGTTAATTGCATGTAGTCATCTTACTAATGTTCATCGAGAGGGAAGGGATATACATGTTTGTTGAGTTTACTCAGTTTTTCCATGCATAAACTTCTGAAGCCGATTATTTTGCCTTATTATTACTTATCAATTATCGTACGTGTTTTCGTATTTCAGTATGATGGTCCAGTTAGAGATATTGATTTGAATATGTTTGCGATTGAAGAATTTGAATGTGAAAACAGTAAGTTTGTGTAGCATCCACAGAGGTTTACTACAAGTTGTTCTATTAAAAAAAATATGACTTATTCTGTATTCGAATAACTGAAATAACTTCATACTTTTGGATGTTTTTATAATTTTGGAGGATGTAAACACAACACTATTGTCGGAATAAAGTAATATGGAGTGAATCCATTGTATTCGACATAATTTTGTATTTGTTCAAATGTTCAAATTACAAAGAGAATATTAGGTTCAATTCTGAAGTGTATTTTGTTATATGTATTTTATTTAGAGCTTATAAGATACTATTTTCTTATTTCCTGTTTCAATCCTCTAAATTCTTCGTTTAATTTTATGACTTACCACATTTCAGTGCAGTATCAAGGTCTTTAATTGCTTTAATGTTTCATACAATTTTTCTTCGTTTATAAATTTGAATAAAGCCAAATTGCGAATGTTATCGAGTAATATGGAATAATTTATTTTGTGTGTTCTCTCCGTCTTCTTCACAATCGAAGCGTAATGGCATTAACTTCTTAAAACAAAGCCTACTGATTGTATTTCGTCATACTAAAACAGTTATCATCAACGGGAGTCAATAATGATGAAATATTTGCAGCAAGGCGGGTTACTTTAAGATAATAAATGTTAGTACCTCTGTAGGTTACATTTATTGATATTTAGTGGAAAATAACATTATTTCTAGAAACGATTCCATCTGTATTTTTCAAAATGCTGCTAGTGAGGTTCAAATCACGTTTTATCAGAAACGTTATCATTATTATTTAGACTGTAATTGGTTGCCTCTGAGACTGATATATTTACATTAATCAATCATTGTTTAGTCTTCACTGTTTTCGTCAGTACTTTCTGAGCATTTAATGTTAAAGAAAGCACACGGGGATGTTAGATTACTTAGCTTGGTGACCATATTCAATTTTGATTTGTAGAGTTCAGCCAACACCAAATAATTAGCATAACGTAGGTTACTACTGATTAACTGGTATGTTATTTTCGAAAATGTAGTGAAATAAATAAATGTTTAATATTTAGAATTGGATAGTGCTAAAATTCATCTTCAGTAACTTTGTGCTAAGCTTTTACAACGTAAAGCTATCTTAATTTCAGATGATGATGAAGGTAAAGTAACTGGCACTTGTGCTATTCCTAGAGTTATTGAATTCGATGGAAATGAATATAATAATGATGGTTAGTTGCAAATAGTTTCTATGATATATTTTGTTTATTCTTATTTCGCATCGTACAATGTGTGTAGTTGTCCATTTTGTTTTAAGTTTAGAGTACGAGAGTTCTTCACAGACAAACCTATAACACTGTGTTCACTTGGAGCACAGTGGTACAGGGATGAGGGCATTGAAAATTCTACCATGATGTTGCTAGTTTGAACTCCACTGCTCCTACTTTCGATTGGGTTGTCTAGAAACCGTGTACGCGATTGTGTATCTGCTAAATTTGTAAGCTAATCATTCACGTTAGGCTCTAAGCTGACTACTACTCAAAGCTAGTAGTCGAATATTTTCAGATCACGAGAGCCGAGTTCAATAAGCACTGATGAGAACTGGTTCGTATCGGGAATCGTAAATTCGACTTTTGCAGATAAACTAATATCACAATAGGACCACAAATAAATGAACGTATGATATCTCACTTTGTTTGTTTCGCCAAAAATGTAGTCTTACCTATCTTACCAATTATCCAACTATTACCACTAGATTATCTTCGAGTGTTTGTCCAAACTTAAGTCTTTTACCTATTCTTCAATGAGCTTTGCTAGTAGTCTTCGTTAATTGTTTACATGTGAATCGAGTCATCTCCGTGCTTGGCATTATTGTTCGTGTGCTGAGGGTTGAAAAATCGTCCTCTAGATATCTATCGGTTGCAAACGATGTAAATTTTGAAGATGGATAGAATCATCGTTTCTTCGCCCTTTTAATTGTACATTCATGCGTTTTCTAAGATATCGCATCTTCACAAAGATGTTTTGTAAAGCCATAGTGTGTTTTGAGGTGTTATTTGTGGAGTATTATTATACTGTTCTGTAGTTGACTTGTTAAGTAGTCTTGGCCATCGTATATAGAATTGAGTGTAAGAAATTGCGTATATCCTAGTGGATTCGGAATGAACACCTTGTACCTGTGAATCTAACACTACATTCTGGAATATTAATATTTCTGGTTTATCACATAATCATTTTTGTAACACCTAGGAGTTCATGTAGGTTGAAGTCTTAAACTTACGGAACAAACAAATATGTTACGTTCACAGTCAACATTTTTGAATTGCAATGTATTAACAAGAGATAAGTACTCAATAAATGTTCTTGTTGTGTAGACCTAGAATGAAATCATCCTGACTGTTGTAATTTTGGAATAAATATATTATACTATTGAACAAAGTGATTCAGTAGTATGATATTTTGATGTGTAAGGAAATTGCCAAAGTAATCACTTCATTTTTTTCTTAAAGTTCCCAATAAAATATTTTTAATCTTAAATCCAGGTTCCTAATCACTAATTATCTCCATATATTTCTGTACTAGATTTAGTTGTTCGAAATGTTACTTTTATTTAGAGATAATTGTCGTCAGTGTTGAAACCAAGTTTCACCAAGCAGATAATTCTCACGTCGGAATCGCTCGCTAATATGGGTTCAGCGGTAGAAGTTATCTTGCAGTTTGGGTAACATGAACCTGATAGTGAAGTGACTTCAAGCTACTTATACTTCCATAAGATTACTTTCGTTACGTTCCCAAGTCAGGATTACATTTTGGTTTGATTGAGTTCTTTGAGCTGGATAATTTAACTGCGTAGACTTCATCGTCATTCTAGACGATTTAATCGCTGCAAACTTCTGGTATAAGTGAGCTGTGTAACTTTCTTGACAAGTGATTAGTGGATACTGGAGAAAATTACACAGCTCATTTTTATCAGAAGCTTGAGTCGATGAAGGCTACGCAGTTAAATCATCCAGCTCAATCAAACCAAGATCATTCTCCTGAACTGTAAATCTTCTGTCTCATCTCAGGAGATTGTTGACGCAGTATAAGTTCCAAGGAGCTACTTGTCTCAACATACTTGAATAGACAGTATGATAGTAGGCTTGTTTGCGTCTTTCTAAGTGTTAGTTATTGCATGTTATTTTCAGTTTGTGTTTTGCTGTTCATTTTTTATGCAGATGTAGTGACAGATGAATAACTGTTCGACGAAACAGATCTGACTGATATTGAAGCTGAAATAAACGAATTAGAGCTGGAACCGTAGTTATATTTCGCCACATATGTGGTTATCTCCATGACAAAACTGTCGATGTCTTTGTTGGCGTTATTTGTGATGATGATGATGATGATGATGATGATGATGATGATGATGACAACTATATTACGTATTTACAGACAAGTTGATGGAAATGTATTCTTCATTTCTTATGCTGTACAAATGTTACTTCTTTCCGTTCCATTTTGTTAATCTAGATCTTATCGTGTCTAGGAGGATGTTGGTGCCTGTGTTTTTTGCCATCTAATTTCTTCTGTGTATATTCACGGAGATTTCGTATGATTGCCTGTTCTAACAATTAGGCTGTATCCCATGTTTTGTTTAGAGAAAACATTCTTACCACAAAATATCAGATTAAATGCATTGAAAGTGAAATAATATTTTTTTGGAGTTTATTAAAAGTTTTAGTGAATGGTTTCAACTATCGATATGGTGTACAGCATACTAGATTTCACCGGGATTAGTGAATGCGTATCTCATTCCATGGCTCCCTATAAGAGCTTATGCAACAGTAAGCGGCAGTTATTGTTATCATTGTTGTGGTGTGTGAAGAGATGGGGTAGATCTAACAGCCACCTATGTTTGATAGAAGGGTTGGAAATCATATGTTCTATTCCCATTGAGATAATAAATGATGAATTGGAGTGTGGATGTGGGTTGGTTGAACTGGTCTTGAAAGTGTTCTGGTCAACATCGAAACCGCCTATCCTTAAATGAGATGATGGTTCCAGTGGGGGATTCGTTAATATCTAATTTCATAGCACCAGTCTCTAACTGGTATCAACAGTTGTTTATGTTCACTATTTAGTTGGTCTTATTGTTCAATAGACCGAATTGTAAATTTCGTGCTTGAATTTTATGCTAAAAACGCACATTTGTTATTGTAGACAAGCTTTTTTATTTGTCTTATGGTTGGATTACAGTGTTCTACTGGTATCCTTTTTATCTGTATGCAGCTAACTAGGACCTGGGCGTTAACAGCAACAAATATATCTAAGTACCTATCCGTGTAGATAATCTTGGTTGCGTTTAGAACACATTTTCAGTGGTTCTGAACTGCAGTTGGGATGTAATTTGAAAGTAAATTTATATGTGTTACTGATGTATTGAATGCCAGCCTAATCTCAATGTCACTCTCCAATATGATCTGGTACTGCTGACGGTTGGAGAAAATTCCCCTTACATGGCTACTCAACTATGGTTTTTATCATGGAAGTTCTACTCACTACTTTCACTCGACAGTGGTGTTGTACTTAAAAGTTGGAGAATGGAAGTGAGCGTTCTGTCCTCAAACCGAGCTGTGTGATACTGAAGTTTACCCATGCATATTGGAAAACCCATTCCAAACCAATGGTGCTTCTGGATCCTAACTGAACGAGCAACGTATGAAATGATTTCGGTCACTTGCTACCGTAGGCTTTCATCTTCTAATGATGTTATGTTACCCTGTGGACTAGACCTTAAGATCAAAGGTGAGATTAAAAAGGCTATAAGTAACTTGAAGCGTGGAAGAGCAGCAGGACCTGAAAGGTTGTCTACCGACATCTTTGAGAATGATGGTGTAGTATTGGCAGCTAGGTTGACTAATATATTAACCGCCGTCTATGAACAATATATCATCTCGTCTAACTGGTCTAGCTCACTGATAGTTTCGATTTACGAAAAGGGACAGAAATCCACTTGTGATAACCACAGAGGAATCAGCTTGACTAATATAGTATCTACGATATTATCTTCTGTGATCATTCGGCGTTTATCCGAAACTAGAGAACAGTAGACTCGGGAAAACCAGGCTGGTTTCAGACCTAGACGTTGCTGTATTGAATGAGTATTCACCCTGCGCTAGATGCTTCATTATTGACATATGTACCAACGTCCGACTATATTTGTATTCCTTGACTTGAAAACAGCTTTCGATTCGGTAGACCGTCATGTCTTGTGGCAGTGTTTGTCATTATAATGTGTACCTCAACAGTACATATACCTTATAAATGCTCTCTACTCGGTCACCACCGGTCGAGTCAGAGTATATGGCGAATTGTCACGAAAAAATTCATCCTCAGGCAGGGTTCGTCAATGTTTCCCCTTATCCCCATATCTATTTAATTTTGTCAAAGTTATATTCTAATAAATCTCACTCACTTCTTTTAACGCCTCACAAATTTGTCTTTTTCCAGGAAATCCTTACGTCGACATGGAATACGCAGACTATGTAGCTATATTTAATACCAGTAAAACTTACCCACATCCACACTCCAATTCATCATTTATTATCTCAATGGGAATAGAACATATGATTTCCAACCCTTCTATCAAACATAGGTGGCTGTTAGATCTACCCCATCTCTTCACACACCACAACAATGATAACAATAACTGCCGCTTACTGTTGCATAAGCTCTTATAGGGAGCCATGGAATGAGATACGCATTCACTAATCCCGGTGAAATCTAGTATGCTGTACACCATATCGATAGTTGAAACCATTCACTAAAACTTTTAATAAACTCCAAAAAAATATTATTTCACTTTCAATGCATTTAATCTGATATTTTGTGGTAAGAATGTTTTCTCTAAACAAAACATGGGATACAGCCTAATTGTTAGAACAGGCAATCATACGAAATCTCCGTGAATATACACAGAAGAAATTAGATGGCAAAAAACACAGGCACCAACATCCTCCTAGACACGATAAGATCTAGATTAACAAAATGGAACGGAAAGAAGTAACATTTGTACAGCATAAGAAATGAAGAATACATTTCCATCAACTTGTCTGTAAATACGTAATATAGTTGTCATCATCATCATCATCATCATCATCATCATCATCATCATCATCACAAATAACGCCAACAAAGACATCGACAGTTTTGTCATGGAGATAACCACATATGTGGCGAAATATAACTACGGTTCCAGCTCTAATTCGTTTATTTCAGCTTCAATATCAGTCAGATCTGTTTCGTCGAACAGTTATTCATCTGTCACTACATCTGCATAAAAAATGAACAGCAAAACACAAACTGAAAATAACATGCAATAACTAACACTTAGAAAGACGCAAACAAGCCTACTATCATACTGTCTATTCAAGTATGTTGAGACAAGTAGCTCCTTGGAACTTATACTGCGTCAACAATCTCCTGAGATGAGACAGAAGATTTACAGTTCAGGAGAATGATCTTGGTTTGATTGAGCTGGATGATTTAACTGCGTAGCCTTCATCGACTCAAGCTTCTGATAAAAATGAGCTGTGTAATTTTCTCCAGTATCCACTAATCACTTGTCAAGAAAGTTACACAGCTCACTTATACCAGAAGTTTGCAGCGATTAAATCGTCTAGAATGACGATGAAGTCTACGCAGTTAAATTATCCAGCTCAAAGAACTCAATCAAACCAAAATGTAATCCTGACTTGGGAACGTAACGAAAGTAATCTTATGGAAGTATAAGTAGCTTGAAGTCACTTCACTATCAGGTTCATGTTACCCAAACTGCAAGATAACTTCTACCGCTGAACCCATATTAGCGAGCGATTCCGACGTGAGAATTATCTGCTTGGTGAAACTTGGTTTCAACACTGACGACAATTATCTCTAAATAAAAGTAACATTTCGAACAACTAAATCTAGTACAGAAATATATGGAGATAATTAGTGATTAGGAACCTGGATTTAAGATTAAAAATATTTTATTGGGAACTTTAAGAAAAAAATGAAGTGATTACTTTGGCAATTTCCTTACACATCAAAATATCATACTACTGAATCACTTTGTTCAATAGTATAATATATTTATTCCAAAATTACAACAGTCAGGATGATTTCATTCTAGGTCTACACAACAAGAACATTTATTGAGTACTTATCTCTTGTTAATACATTGCAATTCAAAAATGTTGACTGTGAACGTAACATATTTGTTTGTTCCGTAAGTTTAAGACTTCAACCTACATGAACTCCTAGGTGTTACAAAAATGATTATGTGATAAACCAGAAATATTAATATTCCAGAATGTAGTGTTAGATTCACAGGTACAAGGTGTTCATTCCGAATCCACTAGGATATACGCAATTTCTTACACTCAATTCTATATACGATGGCCAAGACTACTTAACAAGTCAACTACAGAACAGTATAATAATACTCCACAAATAACACCTCAAAACACACTATGGCTTTACAAAACATCTTTGTGAAGATGCGATATCTTAGAAAACGCATGAATGTACAATTAAAAGGGCGAAGAAATGATGATTCTATCCATCTTCAAAATTTACATCGTTTGCAACCGATAGATATCTAGAGGACGATTTTTCAACCCTCAGCACACGAACAATAATGCCAAGCACGGAGATGACTCGATTCACATGTAAACAATTAACGAAGACTACTAGCAAAGCTCATTGAAGAATAGGTAAAAGACTTAAGTTTGGACAAACACTCGAAGATAATCTAGTGGTAATAGTTGGATAATTGGTAAGATAGGTAAGACTACATTTTTGGCGAAACAAACAAAGTGAGATATCATACGTTCATTTATTTGTGGTCCTATTGTGATATTAGTTTATCTGCAAAAGTCGAATTTACGATTCCCGATACGAACCAGTTCTCATCAGTGCTTATTGAACTCGGCTCTCGTGATCTGAAAATATTCGACTACTAGCTTTGAGTAGTAGTCAGCTTAGAGCCTAACGTGAATGATTAGCTTACAAATTTAGCAGATACACAATCGCGTACACGGTTTCTAGACAACCCAATCGAAAGTAGGAGCAGTGGAGTTCAAACTAGCAACATCATGGTAGAATTTTCAATGCCCTCATCCCTGTACCACTGTGCTCCAAGTGAACACAGTGTTATAGGTTTGTCTGTGAAGAACTCTCGTACTCTAAACTTAAAACAAAATGGACAACTACACACATTGTACGATGCGAAATAAGAATAAACAAAATATATCATAGAAACTATTTGCAACTAACCATCATTATTATATTCATTTCCATCGAATTCAATAACTCTAGGAATAGCACAAGTGCCAGTTACTTTACCTTCATCATCATCTGAAATTAAGATAGCTTTACGTTGTAAAAGCTTAGCACAAAGTTACTGAAGATGAATTTTAGCACTATCCAATTCTAAATATTAAACATTTATTTATTTCACTACATTTTCGAAAATAACATACCAGTTAATCAGTAGTAACCTACGTTATGCTAATTATTTGGTGTTGGCTGAACTCTACAAATCAAAATTGAATATGGTCACCAAGCTAAGTAATCTAACATCCCCGTGTGCTTTCTTTAACATTAAATGCTCAGAAAGTACTGACGAAAACAGTGAAGACTAAACAATGATTGATTAATCTAAATATATCAGTCTCAGAGGTCACAAATTATAGTCTAAATAGTAATGATAATGTTTCTGATAAAACGTGATTCGAACCTCACTAGCAGCATTTTGATAAATATAGATGGAATCGTTTTCCAAAAATAATGTTATTTTCCACTAGATATCAATAAATGTAACCTACAGAGGTACTAACATTTATTATCTTAAAGTAACCCGCCTTGCTGCAAATATTTCATCATTATTGACTCCCGTTGATGATAACTGTTTTAGTATGACGAAATACAATCAGTAGGCTTTGTTTTAAGAAGTTAATGCCATTACGCTTCGATTGTGAAGAAGACGGAGAGAACGCACAAAATAAATTAATCCATATTACTCGATAACATTCGCAATTTGGCTTTATTCAAATTTATAAACGAAGAAAAATTGTATGAAACATTAAAGCAATTAAAGACCTTGATACTGCACTGAAATGTGGTAAGTCATAAAATTAAACGAAGAATTTAGAGGATTGAAACAGGAAATAAGAAAATAGTATCTTATAAGCTCTAAATAAAATACATATAACAAAATACACTTCAGAATTGAACCTAATATTCTCTTTGTAATTTGAACATTTGAACAAATACAAAATTATGTCGAATACAATGGATTCACTCCATATTACTTTATTCCGACAATAGTGTTGTGTTTACATCCTCCAAAATTATAAAAACATCCAAAAGTATGAAGTTATTTCAGTTATTCGAATACAGAATAAGTCATATTTTTTTAATAGAACAACTTGTAGTAAACCTCTGTGGATGCTACACAAACTTACTGTTTTCACATTCAAATTCTTCAATCGCAAACATATTCAAATCAATATCTCTAACTGGACCATCATACTGAAATACGAAAACACGTACGATAATTGATAAGTAATAATAAGGCAAAATAATCGGCTTCAGAAGTTTATGCATGGAAAAACTGAGTAAACTCAACAAACATGTATATCCCTTCCCTCTCGATGAACATTAGTAAGATGACTACATGCAATTAACCCAGATATAACTTTTAGTGTTAACGTAAAAGATCACTAAGTTTCACTGCTGTCAGAATATTCAAGAATTTCGTTATAGTAAAGTATCGATGTATTCGAGTAATTGATGCAGAGTAAACAATAGGCCAATATACTGACGACCTGATCGCGAATACTTTTAGTTCTTCCCAACAGCTTAACGTCGGATAATTATAAATCCTAGGAACTTACAATTCACTTACTCACACCGCTTCCACTGTGTTTACTAGGCAAAAGCTTTCATTTCATTCTGAATAAATGTAATGAGATGACAGAGACTAGTTACAACAATGTAGACATGACTCTAAACCCAAAGTGTTAGCACAGTGAAATGAACAGTACTATATTTTAGGACCTTAAAGAAAAACTGTTACTGTACTTATCAAGTTGATAGGTTTCATTTCAGTGTCTCATTTTGACTGTTGTTATACAATGAACACCTGAAGTCCTTGAGAAGCAACTTACTAGTGATCACGATATTTCTCCCAGTTCGTCCTGCTATCTAAAATTTAGTACGAAATGCTTAATGCATCATGTGTTCTAGATGTCTCAGAATTAGTATGACCTTGACAATCTTGGGTGTCAACACACAAATACGATTAACTATGATGAGTATTTCAACTGAGAACTCAAAATAAGAGTCAAAGTAGTAGTAAGTTATGACAAGTATACACCTTGTATTATTGATACCTTCCTCACTGAAACTTAATTAACCCGATGAGATTCACATCCAGAATTTATCAGCTAAAAGTTTAACCGAAATTGACAAATCATAGCTTTAAAAATCAATTAGTAGATCTTAAGTAAAAATAAATTAAGGTATGTACTAACCTCATTCTCTTCAACATCACGAATTCTAGAATCAACTACTCCGGATGTTTCATCGTCATCCGCAGCCTCCATAATCAATGTTGGGTCAAACTCAAAAATCTCCCGACCACTTATCTACAAAGGATTGAGATAATATGAGCCATCCAAATCAGTTCATCAAATAAATAAATACTTTAGGCAAATAAATAACTCATAAGATGGCATTATTCATACAGTAGAGAAAAGAAATATATAATTGGTTTAGAAATAGCAAACATTATAGTATAAACTATCCACAATCTGTTGTGATGAGATCTCACATCCATACAAACCAACGAACAAACTGACACAAACAAACCTTATGAAGGTTTGAAATTTTTAACATTAACTGTGTGAAGTTGAGGATTAGTTGGATGCCTTTGGACAAACAGTATTCATAAACAGAGTCCGCTGAACAATATCTTAATAAGCACAACATAATTAAATCAACAAGCTTTCTATAAAAGCTTTAGTTCAATATAGCTCACCAAGTATTGTTTTTAATAACTGACAAATAAATTATAACGCACGTTCCATTTATTTCGAAACCAGGTCGACGTTAAAAGTAATTACCATGTTTTGATAAATAGCTAAGATCACTTTCTATTATATACTACTTCAAAAACCTCATGTAACTTCTAAAACCAGCTTTCTTTCCTGTTGCTTGTTGCATTTGCCCTAAATATGCCGGTATGCCCAAAATAACCTAATCAATTACTTTAGTAAGAAAGGGAATTTCATAATTTCTGACAAAGGTAGCGACTTGATTTGTCTGATTTCACCTTCACTTTAACGATAGCAAGAATTAAAAAATGTACTTCGATTTTACACTCTTATCATAAAAGTATAAAATTAAACAGGCCTTTACAGTATTATATTCTCTAAAATTTGAACGAATGGCACTTGATTTCAAATTATGATAATGAACGCATGTTTAATGTGTTACTCATTGTAAAATTCATCACTATATTGCTTGCTACAGTCAGTCAGTCAGTCAGTTACAACGCAGAACTTGGTACATGCGTACATCAGTTCAAGTTGCCATGCCCCAATTACCAGATAGAGATTAAAATGTCGGACCAAATCCTAGAGTAGGGGAGGTAGTACCAGAGTAAGTACTAATGGAAAGGCATAGAGATCAGAGATGAGATTTGAAATAAAAAGTAATTCAGTAAAGAGAGAATTATGAGAAGCTCAAAAACTAGAATTTGGAGGAAGACAAGGAGTGGATGCACCTGCGCCACTGCCAACGATTTTGAGCCATATCAACTAAAGTCTCTAACCATTTGTTACGATCATCGTGTGAGCCCCAACCAGGTAGTCTGCATCGATTAACATGGCTCAGCCCAATTGTCAATGACTTCATAGATTGGTGCCATGTTTTCGTTTGGCCACCCCTAGCCTTCTTCCAGCCTACTCCCACAACAGACAACAATGCTTGTCGAGGTAAACGGTGGTCAGGCATACGTAACACATGTCCTATTCACCTCAGCTGGTAAAGATTCACTACTTCATCAATAGACTTACCGTATTTACATAGAAGTCTATTCCTATCCCACATACTGCTTACTCGGTGGTCCCAGCAAACACGAGCAATGCTTCGAAGAAATCTACAGTCAAAGAAAGAGAAAACTTTAGAAAACCCTTTTACGAATGTGATCATCAATAATGTAGTATAAATATATCTAGAGAAAAAATTCTAAATTCGATGAAATACCAATCCTTGATTACACTACAAGACACAACACTTTACCTATTTACCAGACTTAAGTTTAATATATGGTTAACGTACTTAGGAAAATTAATGCCATTGAAACAATAATTGACGAAATGCTTGAAGTCTGTCTTCATATCTAACCTTGAAAATAATTGCATTTATGATTAAGAAAGATTAACATCTGAAGCCCTACACATAGGGGCAAATTCAAACAATATAAACCGATGAGGTGGAATACTGCTAGCTGCACCATGGTAAATAATGATTAAAAAATGAATTCAAAAATTATCTAGTACTTCAACTTCTAACTATTTATTTGTTGATTGATTCTGTTTAGAATTATTTAATCCGATTACGCAGTTTAGTGTTACCGTTGGCAAATATACATACATCCTAAGACCCGTAATTATCATCACCTCGATTTACTGCTACTCAAATTTAGATGATTTGACAAACCAATCTTTAGATTGTCTCTCAATTTTCGTGAACTTAACCCAGAATAATATATGTGCACAAATGAAGCTAAGCACGTGATGCTCACCTTCCGTTTTCCACAACATTTCAACATCAGTTCACTAATAATGACTCATGTACAAATAGATTCATACTCTGCATGCGATTGGATGTTTATACTGAGATTTGACCTCTTATTTACATTCATATTCGATAATTTTGATTTTGGTTATTTCCTCGAAGAAGCTAGGACAAGCTTGCCGACCGAAACATTGGAATTTTCTGTAATTTCATTTGCTGAGATTATTTACAAACATATTATACTCATATGAATCACAATCAAAAGTTCATGATAGAATACGGTTTATGACTGTCTGAAAAGTGTAGTCGTCACTATCCAATGAGGAGCTTCCATTCTCTCTCCACTTATTCTGATTATCACACTAATTAAGTCTGTCAAATCACATACTTCATTTCGCTAATGTTTTCAGGAGGTCGAATATTTTCAGATCACGAGAGCCGAGTTCAATAAGCACTGATGAGAACTGGTTCGTATCGGGAATCGTAAATTCGACTTTTGCAGATAAACTAATATCACAATAGGACCACAAATAAATGAACGTATGATATCTCACTTTGTTTGTTTCGCCAAAAATGTAGTCTTACCTATCTTACCAATTATCCAACTATTACCACTAGATTATCTTCGAGTGTTTGTCCAAACTTAAGTCTTTTACCTATTCTTCAATGAGCTTTGCTAGTAGTCTTCGTTAATTGTTTACATGTGAATCGAGTCATCTCCGTGCTTGGCATTATTGTTCGTGTGCTGAGGGTTGAAAAATCGTCCTCTAGATATCTATCGGTTGCAAACGATGTAAATTTTGAAGATGGATAGAATCATCGTTTCTTCGCCCTTTTAATTGTACATTCATGCGTTTTCTAAGATATCGCATCTTCACAAAGATGTTTTGTAAAGCCATAGTGTGTTTTGAGGTGTTATTTGTGGAGTATTATTATACTGTTCTGTAGTTGACTTGTTAAGTAGTCTTGGCCATCGTATATAGAATTGAGTGTAAGAAATTGCGTATATCCTAGTGGATTCGGAATGAACACCTTGTACCTGTGAATCTAACACTACATTCTGGAATATTAATATTTCTGGTTTATCACATAATCATTTTTGTAACACCTAGGAGTTCATGTAGGTTGAAGTCTTAAACTTACGGAACAAACAAATATGTTACGTTCACAGTCAACATTTTTGAATTGCAATGTATTAACAAGAGATAAGTACTCAATAAATGTTCTTGTTGTGTAGACCTAGAATGAAATCATCCTGACTGTTGTAATTTTGGAATAAATATATTATACTATTGAACAAAGTGATTCAGTAGTATGATATTTTGATGTGTAAGGAAATTGCCAAAGTAATCACTTCATTTTTTTCTTAAAGTTCCCAATAAAATATTTTTAATCTTAAATCCAGGTTCCTAATCACTAATTATCTCCATATATTTCTGTACTAGATTTAGTTGTTCGAAATGTTACTTTTATTTAGAGATAATTGTCGTCAGTGTTGAAACCAAGTTTCACCAAGCAGATAATTCTCACGTCGGAATCGCTCGCTAATATGGGTTCAGCGGTAGAAGTTATCTTGCAGTTTGGGTAACATGAACCTGATAGTGAAGTGACTTCAAGCTACTTATACTTCCATAAGATTACTTTCGTTACGTTCCCAAGTCAGGATTACATTTTGGTTTGATTGAGTTCTTTGAGCTGGATAATTTAACTGCGTAGACTTCATCGTCATTCTAGACGATTTAATCGCTGCAAACTTCTGGTATAAGTGAGCTGTGTAACTTTCTTGACAAGTGATTAGTGGATACTGGAGAAAATTACACAGCTCATTTTTATCAGAAGCTTGAGTCGATGAAGGCTACGCAGTTAAATCATCCAGCTCAATCAAACCAAGATCATTCTCCTGAACTGTAAATCTTCTGTCTCATCTCAGGAGATTGTTGACGCAGTATAAGTTCCAAGGAGCTACTTGTCTCAACATACTTGAATAGACAGTATGATAGTAGGCTTGTTTGCGTCTTTCTAAGTGTTAGTTATTGCATGTTATTTTCAGTTTGTGTTTTGCTGTTCATTTTTTATGCAGATGTAGTGACAGATGAATAACTGTTCGACGAAACAGATCTGACTGATATTGAAGCTGAAATAAACGAATTAGAGCTGGAACCGTAGTTATATTTCGCCACATATGTGGTTATCTCCATGACAAAACTGTCGATGTCTTTGTTGGCGTTATTTGTGATGATGATGATGATGATGATGATGATGATGATGATGATGACAACTATATTACGTATTTACAGACAAGTTGATGGAAATGTATTCTTCATTTCTTATGCTGTACAAATGTTACTTCTTTCCGTTCCATTTTGTTAATCTAGATCTTATCGTGTCTAGGAGGATGTTGGTGCCTGTGTTTTTTGCCATCTAATTTCTTCTGTGTATATTCACGGAGATTTCGTATGATTGCCTGTTCTAACAATTAGGGCTGTATCCCATGTTTTGTTTAGAGAAAACATTCTTACCACAAAAATATCAGATTAAATGCATTGAAAGTGAAATAATATTTTTTTGGAGTTTATTAAAAGTTTTAGTGAATGGTTTCAACTATCGATATGGTGTACAGCATACTAGATTTCACCGGGATTAGTGAATGCGTATCTCATTCCATGGCTCCCTATAAGAGCTTATGCAACAGTAAGCGGCAGTTATTGTTATCATTGTTGTGGTGTGTGAAGAGATGGGGTAGATCTAACAGCCACCTATGTTTGATAGAAGGGTTGGAAATCATATGTTCTATTCCCATTGAGATAATAAATGATGAATTGGAGTGTGGATGTGGGTTGGTTGAACTGGTCTTGAAAGTGTTCTGGTCAACATCGAAACCGCCTATCCTTAAATGAGATGATGGTTCCAGTGGGGGATTCGTTAATATCTAATTCATAGCACCAGTCTCTAACTGGTATCAACAGTTGTTTATGTTCACTATTTAGTTGGTCTTATTGTTCAATAGACCGAATTGTAAATTTCGTGCTTGAATTTTATGCTAAAAACGCACATTTGTTATTGTAGACAAGCTTTTTTATTTGTCTTATGGTTGGATTACAGTGTTTCTACTGGTATCCTTTTTATCTGTATGCAGCTAACTAGGACCTGGGCGTTAACAGCAACAAATATATCTAAGTACCTATCCGTGTAGATAATCTTGGTTGCGTTTAGAACACATTTTCAGTGGTTCTGAACTGCAGTTGGGATGTAATTTGAAAGTAATTTATATGTGTTACTGATGTATTGAATGCCAGCCTAATCTCAATGTCACTCTCCAATATGATCTGGTACTGCTGACGGTTGGAGAAAATTCCCCTTACATGGCTACTCAACTATGGTTTTTTATCATGGAAGTTCTACTCACTACTTCACTCGACAGTGGTGTTGTACTTAAAAGTTGGAGAATGGAAGTGAGCGTTCTGTCCTCAAACCGAGCTGTGTGATACTGAAGTTTACCCATGCATATTGGAAAACCCCTTCCAAACCAATGGTGCTTCTGGATCCTAACTGAACGAGCAACGTATGAAATGATTTCGGTCACTTAGCTACCGTAGCTTTCATCTTCTAATGATGTTATGTTACCCCTGTGGACTAGACCTTAAGATCAAAGGTGAGATTAAAAAGGCTATAAGTAACTTGAAGCGTGGAAGAGCAGCAGGACCTGAAAGGTTGTCTACCGACATCTTTGAGAATGATGGTGTAGTATTGGCAGCTAGGTTGACTAATATATTAACCGCCGTCTATGAACAATATATCATCTCGTCTCTAACTGGTCTAGCTCACTGAATAGTTTCGATTTACGAAAAGGGACAGAAATCCACTTGTGATAACCACAGAGGAATCAGCTTGACTAATATAGTATCTACGATATTATCTTCTGTGATCATTCGGCGTTTATCCGAAACTAGAGAACAGTAGACTCGGGAAAACCAGGCTGGTTTCAGACCTAGACGTTGCTGTATTGAATGAGTATTCACCCTGCGCTAGATGCTTCATTATTGACATATGTACCAACGTCCGACTATATTTGTATTCCTTGACTTGAAAACAGCTTTCGATTCGGTAGACCGTCATGTCTTGTGGCAGTGTTTGTCATTATAATGTGTACCTCAACAGTACATATACCTTATAAATGCTCTCTACTCGGTCACCACCGGTCGAGTCAGAGTATATGGCGAATTGTCACGAAAAAATT
This sequence comes from Schistosoma japonicum, assembly GCA_025215515.1. NCBI lineage: Eukaryota > Metazoa > Platyhelminthes > Trematoda > Strigeidida > Schistosomatidae > Schistosoma > Schistosoma japonicum. The sequence continues at coordinate 78,199,856 of CM046061.1, forward strand.
CATCCTCAGGCAGGGTTCGTCAATGTTTCCCCTTATCCCCATATCTATTTAATTTTGTCAAAGTTATATTCTAATAAATCTCACTCACTTCTTTTAACGCCTCACAAATTTGTCTTTTTCCAGGAAATCCTTACGTCGACATGGGAATACGCAGACTATGTAGCTATATTTAATACCAGTAAAACTTACCCACATCCACACTCCAATTCATCATTTATTATCTCCATGGGAATAGAACATATGATTTCCAACCCTTCTATCAAACATAGGTGGCTGTTAGATCTACCCCATCTCTTCACACACCACAACAATGATAACAATAACTGCCGCTTACTGTTGCATAAGCTCTTATAGGGAGCCATGGAATGAGATACGCATTCACTAATCCCGGTGAAATCTAGTATGCTGTACACCATATCGATAGTTGAAACCATTCACTAAAACTTTTAATAAACTCCAAAAAAATATTATTTCACTTTCAATGCATTTAATCTGATATTTTGTGGTAAGAATGTTTTCTCTAAACAAAACATGGGATACAGCCTAATTGTTAGAACAGGCAATCATACGAAATCTCCGTGAATATACACAGAAGAAATTAGATGGCAAAAAACACAGGCACCAACATCCTCCTAGACACGATAAGATCTAGATTAACAAAATGGAACGGAAAGAAGTAACATTTGTACAGCATAAGAAATGAAGAATACATTTCCATCAACTTGTCTGTAAATACGTAATATAGTTGTCATCATCATCATCATCATCATCATCATCATCATCATCATCATCACAAATAACGCCAACAAAGACATCGACAGTTTTGTCATGGAGATAACCACATATGTGGCGAAATATAACTACGGTTCCAGCTCTAATTCGTTTATTTCAGCTTCAATATCAGTCAGATCTGTTTCGTCGAACAGTTATTCATCTGTCACTACATCTGCATAAAAAATGAACAGCAAAACACAAACTGAAAATAACATGCAATAACTAACACTTAGAAAGACGCAAACAAGCCTACTATCATACTGTCTATTCAAGTATGTTGAGACAAGTAGCTCCTTGGAACTTATACTGCGTCAACAATCTCCTGAGATGAGACAGAAGATTTACAGTTCAGGAGAATGATCTTGGTTTGATTGAGCTGGATGATTTAACTGCGTAGCCTTCATCGACTCAAGCTTCTGATAAAAATGAGCTGTGTAATTTTCTCCAGTATCCACTAATCACTTGTCAAGAAAGTTACACAGCTCACTTATACCAGAAGTTTGCAGCGATTAAATCGTCTAGAATGACGATGAAGTCTACGCAGTTAAATTATCCAGCTCAAAGAACTCAATCAAACCAAAATGTAATCCTGACTTGGGAACGTAACGAAAGTAATCTTATGGAAGTATAAGTAGCTTGAAGTCACTTCACTATCAGGTTCATGTTACCCAAACTGCAAGATAACTTCTACCGCTGAACCCATATTAGCGAGCGATTCCGACGTGAGAATTATCTGCTTGGTGAAACTTGGTTTCAACACTGACGACAATTATCTCTAAATAAAAGTAACATTTCGAACAACTAAATCTAGTACAGAAATATATGGAGATAATTAGTGATTAGGAACCTGGATTTAAGATTAAAAATATTTTATTGGGAACTTTAAGAAAAAAATGAAGTGATTACTTTGGCAATTTCCTTACACATCAAAATATCATACTACTGAATCACTTTGTTCAATAGTATAATATATTTATTCCAAAATTACAACAGTCAGGATGATTTCATTCTAGGTCTACACAACAAGAACATTTATTGAGTACTTATCTCTTGTTAATACATTGCAATTCAAAAATGTTGACTGTGAACGTAACATATTTGTTTGTTCCGTAAGTTTAAGACTTCAACCTACATGAACTCCTAGGTGTTACAAAAATGATTATGTGATAAACCAGAAATATTAATATTCCAGAATGTAGTGTTAGATTCACAGGTACAAGGTGTTCATTCCGAATCCACTAGGATATACGCAATTTCTTACACTCAATTCTATATACGATGGCCAAGACTACTTAACAAGTCAACTACAGAACAGTATAATAATACTCCACAAATAACACCTCAAAACACACTATGGCTTTACAAAACATCTTTGTGAAGATGCGATATCTTAGAAAACGCATGAATGTACAATTAAAAGGGCGAAGAAATGATGATTCTATCCATCTTCAAAATTTACATCGTTTGCAACCGATAGATATCTAGAGGACGATTTTTCAACCCTCAGCACACGAACAATAATGCCAAGCACGGAGATGACTCGATTCACATGTAAACAATTAACGAAGACTACTAGCAAAGCTCATTGAAGAATAGGTAAAAGACTTAAGTTTGGACAAACACTCGAAGATAATCTAGTGGTAATAGTTGGATAATTGGTAAGATAGGTAAGACTACATTTTTGGCGAAACAAACAAAGTGAGATATCATACGTTCATTTATTTGTGGTCCTATTGTGATATTAGTTTATCTGCAAAAGTCGAATTTACGATTCCCGATACGAACCAGTTCTCATCAGTGCTTATTGAACTCGGCTCTCGTGATCTGAAAATATTCGACTACTAGCTTTGAGTAGTAGTCAGCTTAGAGCCTAACGTGAATGATTAGCTTACAAATTTAGCAGATACACAATCGCGTACACGGTTTCTAGACAACCCAATCGAAAGTAGGAGCAGTGGAGTTCAAACTAGCAACATCATGGTAGAATTTTCAATGCCCTCATCCCTGTACCACTGTGCTCCAAGTGAACACAGTGTTATAGGTTTGTCTGTGAAGAACTCTCGTACTCTAAACTTAAAACAAAATGGACAACTACACACATTGTACGATGCGAAATAAGAATAAACAAAATATATCATAGAAACTATTTGCAACTAACCATCATTATTATATTCATTTCCATCGAATTCAATAACTCTAGGAATAGCACAAGTGCCAGTTACTTTACCTTCATCATCATCTGAAATTAAGATAGCTTTACGTTGTAAAAGCTTAGCACAAAGTTACTGAAGATGAATTTTAGCACTATCCAATTCTAAATATTAAACATTTATTTATTTCACTACATTTTCGAAAATAACATACCAGTTAATCAGTAGTAACCTACGTTATGCTAATTATTTGGTGTTGGCTGAACTCTACAAATCAAAATTGAATATGGTCACCAAGCTAAGTAATCTAACATCCCCGTGTGCTTTCTTTAACATTAAATGCTCAGAAAGTACTGACGAAAACAGTGAAGACTAAACAATGATTGATTAATCTAAATATATCAGTCTCAGAGGTCACAAATTATAGTCTAAATAGTAATGATAATGTTTCTGATAAAACGTGATTCGAACCTCACTAGCAGCATTTTGATAAATATAGATGGAATCGTTTTCCAAAAATAATGTTATTTTCCACTAGATATCAATAAATGTAACCTACAGAGGTACTAACATTTATTATCTTAAAGTAACCCGCCTTGCTGCAAATATTTCATCATTATTGACTCCCGTTGATGATAACTGTTTTAGTATGACGAAATACAATCAGTAGGCTTTGTTTTAAGAAGTTAATGCCATTACGCTTCGATTGTGAAGAAGACGGAGAGAACGCACAAAATAAATTAATCCATATTACTCGATAACATTCGCAATTTGGCTTTATTCAAATTTATAAACGAAGAAAAATTGTATGAAACATTAAAGCAATTAAAGACCTTGATACTGCACTGAAATGTGGTAAGTCATAAAATTAAACGAAGAATTTAGAGGATTGAAACAGGAAATAAGAAAATAGTATCTTATAAGCTCTAAATAAAATACATATAACAAAATACACTTCAGAATTGAACCTAATATTCTCTTTGTAATTTGAACATTTGAACAAATACAAAATTATGTCGAATACAATGGATTCACTCCATATTACTTTATTCCGACAATAGTGTTGTGTTTACATCCTCCAAAATTATAAAAACATCCAAAAGTATGAAGTTATTTCAGTTATTCGAATACAGAATAAGTCATATTTTTTTTAATAGAACAACTTGTAGTAAACCTCTGTGGATGCTACACAAACTTACTGTTTTCACATTCAAATTCTTCAATCGCAAACATATTCAAATCAATATCTCTAACTGGACCATCATACTGAAATACGAAAACACGTACGATAATTGATAAGTAATAATAAGGCAAAATAATCGGCTTCAGAAGTTTATGCATGGAAAAACTGAGTAAACTCAACAAACATGTATATCCCTTCCCTCTCGATGAACATTAGTAAGATGACTACATGCAATTAACCCAGATATAACTTTTAGTGTTAACGTAAAAGATCACTAAGTTTCACTGCTGTCAGAATATTCAAGAATTTCGTTATAGTAAAGTATCGATGTATTCGAGTAATTGATGCAGAGTAAACAATAGGCCAATATACTGACGACCTGATCGCGAATACTTTTAGTTCTTCCCAACAGCTTAACGTCGGATAATTATAAATCCTAGGAACTTACAATTCACTTACTCACACCGCTTCCACTGTGTTTACTAGGCAAAAGCTTTCATTTCATTCTGAATAAATGTAATGAGATGACAGAGACTAGTTACAACAATGTAGACATGACTCTAAACCCAAAGTGTTAGCACAGTGAAATGAACAGTACTATATTTTAGGACCTTAAAGAAAAACTGTTACTGTACTTATCAAGTTGATAGGTTTCATTTCAGTGTCTCATTTTGACTGTTGTTATACAATGAACACCTGAAGTCCTTGAGAAGCAACTTACTAGTGATCACGATATTTCTCCCAGTTCGTCCTGCTATCTAAAATTTAGTACGAAATGCTTAATGCATCATGTGTTCTAGATGTCTCAGAATTAGTATGACCTTGACAATCTTGGGTGTCAACACACAAATACGATTAACTATGATGAGTATTTCAACTGAGAACTCAAAATAAGAGTCAAAGTAGTAGTAAGTTATGACAAGTATACACCTTGTATTATTGATACCTTCCTCACTGAAACTTAATTAACCCGATGAGATTCACATCCAGAATTTATCAGCTAAAAGTTTAACCGAAATTGACAAATCATAGCTTTAAAAATCAATTAGTAGATCTTAAGTAAAAATAAATTAAGGTATGTACTAACCTCATTCTCTTCAACATCACGAATTCTAGAATCAACTACTCCGGATGTTTCATCGTCATCCGCAGCCTCCATAATCAATGTTGGGTCAAACTCAAAAATCTCCCGACCACTTATCTACAAAGGATTGAGATAATATGAGCCATCCAAATCAGTTCATCAAATAAATAAATACTTTAGGCAAATAAATAACTCATAAGATGGCATTATTCATACAGTAGAGAAAAGAAATATATAATTGGTTTAGAAATAGCAAACATTATAGTATAAACTATCCACAATCTGTTGTGATGAGATCTCACATCCATACAAACCAACGAACAAACTGACACAAACAAACCTTATGAAGGTTTGAAATTTTTAACATTAACTGTGTGAAGTTGAGGATTAGTTGGATGCCTTTGGACAAACAGTATTCATAAACAGAGTCCGCTGAACAATATCTTAATAAGCACAACATAATTAAATCAACAAGCTTTCTATAAAAGCTTTAGTTCAATATAGCTCACCAAGTATTGTTTTTAATAACTGACAAATAAATTATAACGCACGTTCCATTTATTTCGAAACCAGGTCGACGTTAAAAGTAATTACCATGTTTTGATAAATAGCTAAGATCACTTTCTATTATATACTACTTCAAAAACCTCATGTAACTTCTAAAACCAGCTTTCTTTCCTGTTGCTTGTTGCATTTGCCCTAAATATGCCGGTATGCCCAAAATAACCTAATCAATTACTTTAGTAAGAAAGGGAATTTCATAATTTCTGACAAAGGTAGCGACTTGATTTGTCTGATTTCACCTTCACTTTAACGATAGCAAGAATTAAAAAATGTACTTCGATTTTACACTCTTATCATAAAAGTATAAAATTAAACAGGCCTTTACAGTATTATATTCTCTAAAATTTGAACGAATGGCACTTGATTTCAAATTATGATAATGAACGCATGTTTAATGTGTTACTCATTGTAAAATTCATCACTATATTGCTTGCTACAGTCAGTCAGTCAGTCAGTTACAACGCAGAACTTGGTACATGCGTACATCAGTTCAAGTTGCCATGCCCCAATTACCAGATAGAGATTAAAATGTCGGACCAAATCCTAGAGTAGGGGAGGTAGTACCAGAGTAAGTACTAATGGAAAGGCATAGAGATCAGAGATGAGATTTGAAATAAAAAGTAATTCAGTAAAGAGAGAATTATGAGAAGCTCAAAAACTAGAATTTGGAGGAAGACAAGGAGTGGATGCACCTGCGCCACTGCCAACGATTTTGAGCCATATCAACTAAAGTCTCTAACCATTTGTTACGATCATCGTGTGAGCCCCAACCAGGTAGTCTGCATCGATTAACATGGCTCAGCCCAATTGTCAATGACTTCATAGATTGGTGCCATGTTTTCGTTTGGCCACCCCTAGCCTTCTTCCAGCCTACTCCCACAACAGACAACAATGCTTGTCGAGGTAAACGGTGGTCAGGCATACGTAACACATGTCCTATTCACCTCAGCTGGTAAAGATTCACTACTTCATCAATAGACTTACCGTATTTACATAGAAGTCTATTCCTATCCCACATACTGCTTACTCGGTGGTCCCAGCAAACACGAGCAATGCTTCGAAGAAATCTACAGTCAAAGAAAGAGAAAACTTTAGAAAACCCTTTTACGAATGTGATCATCAATAATGTAGTATAAATATATCTAGAGAAAAAATTCTAAATTCGATGAAATACCAATCCTTGATTACACTACAAGACACAACACTTTACCTATTTACCAGACTTAAGTTTAATATATGGTTAACGTACTTAGGAAAATTAATGCCATTGAAACAATAATTGACGAAATGCTTGAAGTCTGTCTTCATATCTAACCTTGAAAATAATTGCATTTATGATTAAGAAAGATTAACATCTGAAGCCCTACACATAGGGGCAAATTCAAACAATATAAACCGATGAGGTGGAATACTGCTAGCTGCACCATGGTAAATAATGATTAAAAAATGAATTCAAAAATTATCTAGTACTTCAACTTCTAACTATTTATTTGTTGATTGATTCTGTTTAGAATTATTTAATCCGATTACGCAGTTTAGTGTTACCGTTGGCAAATATACATACATCCTAAGACCCGTAATTATCATCACCTCGATTTACTGCTACTCAAATTTAGATGATTTGACAAACCAATCTTTAGATTGTCTCTCAATTTTCGTGAACTTAACCCAGAATAATATATGTGCACAAATGAAGCTAAGCACGTGATGCTCACCTTCCGTTTTCCACAACATTTCAACATCAGTTCACTAATAATGACTCATGTACAAATAGATTCATACTCTGCATGCGATTGGATGTTTATACTGAGATTTGACCTCTTATTTACATTCATATTCGATAATTTTGATTTTGGTTATTTCCTCGAAGAAGCTAGGACAAGCTTGCCGACCGAAACATTGGAATTTTCTGTAATTTCATTTGCTGAGATTATTTACAAACATATTATACTCATATGAATCACAATCAAAAGTTCATGATAGAATACGGTTTATGACTGTCTGAAAAGTGTAGTCGTCACTATCCAATGAGGAGCTTCCATTCTCTCTCCACTTATTCTGATTATCACACTAATTAAGTCTGTCAAATCACATACTTCATTTCGCTAATGTTTTCAGGAGGTCGAATATTTTCAGATCACGAGAGCCGAGTTCAATAAGCACTGATGAGAACTGGTTCGTATCGGGAATCGTAAATTCGACTTTTGCAGATAAACTAATATCACAATAGGACCACAAATAAATGAACGTATGATATCTCACTTTGTTTGTTTCGCCAAAAATGTAGTCTTACCTATCTTACCAATTATCCAACTATTACCACTAGATTATCTTCGAGTGTTTGTCCAAACTTAAGTCTTTTACCTATTCTTCAATGAGCTTTGCTAGTAGTCTTCGTTAATTGTTTACATGTGAATCGAGTCATCTCCGTGCTTGGCATTATTGTTCGTGTGCTGAGGGTTGAAAAATCGTCCTCTAGATATCTATCGGTTGCAAACGATGTAAATTTTGAAGATGGATAGAATCATCGTTTCTTCGCCCTTTTAATTGTACATTCATGCGTTTTCTAAGATATCGCATCTTCACAAAGATGTTTTGTAAAGCCATAGTGTGTTTTGAGGTGTTATTTGTGGAGTATTATTATACTGTTCTGTAGTTGACTTGTTAAGTAGTCTTGGCCATCGTATATAGAATTGAGTGTAAGAAATTGCGTATATCCTAGTGGATTCGGAATGAACACCTTGTACCTGTGAATCTAACACTACATTCTGGAATATTAATATTTCTGGTTTATCACATAATCATTTTTGTAACACCTAGGAGTTCATGTAGGTTGAAGTCTTAAACTTACGGAACAAACAAATATGTTACGTTCACAGTCAACATTTTTGAATTGCAATGTATTAACAAGAGATAAGTACTCAATAAATGTTCTTGTTGTGTAGACCTAGAATGAAATCATCCTGACTGTTGTAATTTTGGAATAAATATATTATACTATTGAACAAAGTGATTCAGTAGTATGATATTTTGATGTGTAAGGAAATTGCCAAAGTAATCACTTCATTTTTTTCTTAAAGTTCCCAATAAAATATTTTTAATCTTAAATCCAGGTTCCTAATCACTAATTATCTCCATATATTTCTGTACTAGATTTAGTTGTTCGAAATGTTACTTTTATTTAGAGATAATTGTCGTCAGTGTTGAAACCAAGTTTCACCAAGCAGATAATTCTCACGTCGGAATCGCTCGCTAATATGGGTTCAGCGGTAGAAGTTATCTTGCAGTTTGGGTAACATGAACCTGATAGTGAAGTGACTTCAAGCTACTTATACTTCCATAAGATTACTTTCGTTACGTTCCCAAGTCAGGATTACATTTTGGTTTGATTGAGTTCTTTGAGCTGGATAATTTAACTGCGTAGACTTCATCGTCATTCTAGACGATTTAATCGCTGCAAACTTCTGGTATAAGTGAGCTGTGTAACTTTCTTGACAAGTGATTAGTGGATACTGGAGAAAATTACACAGCTCATTTTTATCAGAAGCTTGAGTCGATGAAGGCTACGCAGTTAAATCATCCAGCTCAATCAAACCAAGATCATTCTCCTGAACTGTAAATCTTCTGTCTCATCTCAGGAGATTGTTGACGCAGTATAAGTTCCAAGGAGCTACTTGTCTCAACATACTTGAATAGACAGTATGATAGTAGGCTTGTTTGCGTCTTTCTAAGTGTTAGTTATTGCATGTTATTTTCAGTTTGTGTTTTGCTGTTCATTTTTTATGCAGATGTAGTGACAGATGAATAACTGTTCGACGAAACAGATCTGACTGATATTGAAGCTGAAATAAACGAATTAGAGCTGGAACCGTAGTTATATTTCGCCACATATGTGGTTATCTCCATGACAAAACTGTCGATGTCTTTGTTGGCGTTATTTGTGATGATGATGATGATGATGATGATGATGATGATGATGATGACAACTATATTACGTATTTACAGACAAGTTGATGGAAATGTATTCTTCATTTCTTATGCTGTACAAATGTTACTTCTTTCCGTTCCATTTTGTTAATCTAGATCTTATCGTGTCTAGGAGGATGTTGGTGCCTGTGTTTTTTGCCATCTAATTTCTTCTGTGTATATTCACGGAGATTTCGTATGATTGCCTGTTCTAACAATTAGGCTGTATCCCATGTTTTGTTTAGAGAAAACATTCTTACCACAAAATATCAGATTAAATGCATTGAAAGTGAAATAATATTTTTTTGGAGTTTATTAAAAGTTTTAGTGAATGGTTTCAACTATCGATATGGTGTACAGCATACTAGATTTCACCGGGATTAGTGAATGCGTATCTCATTCCATGGCTCCCTATAAGAGCTTATGCAACAGTAAGCGGCAGTTATTGTTATCATTGTTGTGGTGTGTGAAGAGATGGGGTAGATCTAACAGCCACCTATGTTTGATAGAAGGGTTGGAAATCATATGTTCTATTCCCATTGAGATAATAAATGATGAATTGGAGTGTGGATGTGGGTTGGTTGAACTGGTCTTGAAAGTGTTCTGGTCAACATCGAAACCGCCTATCCTTAAATGAGATGATGGTTCCAGTGGGGGATTCGTTAATATCTAATTTCATAGCACCAGTCTCTAACTGGTATCAACAGTTGTTTATGTTCACTATTTAGTTGGTCTTATTGTTCAATAGACCGAATTGTAAATTTCGTGCTTGAATTTTATGCTAAAAACGCACATTTGTTATTGTAGACAAGCTTTTTTATTTGTCTTATGGTTGGATTACAGTGTTCTACTGGTATCCTTTTTATCTGTATGCAGCTAACTAGGACCTGGGCGTTAACAGCAACAAATATATCTAAGTACCTATCCGTGTAGATAACCTTGGTTGCGTTTAGAACACATTTTCAGTGGTTCTGAACTGCAGTTGGGATGTAATTTGAAAGTAAATTTATATGTGTTACTGATGTATTGAATGCCAGCCTAATCTCAATGTCACTCTCCAATATGATCTGGTACTGCTGACGGTTGGAGAAAATTCCCCTTACATGGCTACTCAACTATGGTTTTTATCATGGAAGTTCTACTCACTACTTTCACTCGACAGTGGTGTTGTACTTAAAAGTTGGAGAATGGAAGTGAGCGTTCTGTCCTCAAACCGAGCTGTGTGATACTGAAGTTTACCCATGCATATTAGAAAACCCATTCCAAACCAATGGTGCTTCTGGATCCTAACTGAACGAGCAACGTATGAAATGATTTCGGTCACTTGCTACCGTAGGCTTTCATCTTCTAATGATGTTATGTTACCCTGTGGACTAGACCTTAAGATCAAAGGTCGGGGAGTAGAATTTGAGAAAACAACCTACCTTAGAATGGATGTTCAGGCAGCATCCCAGGCCACAAAAATATAGTGATTTAATAATGAGAAATATGATGTTACCTAACTCCTTACACTATTTCTAGTGTTTACTTCAGATTTTATGCGTTCAGATGCGTTCATCATCATCATAATCAACAATGTAGAACCAGGCACATACGCCCATAGGTTCAAGTTTTCATACCTCATTAGCACTACGAGATAACAGAGGTGACATAATAACAGAACACATGAGGGAAGAGTAAGGTGAATGTGTGCAGAAACTAATAATGGGGTTGAAGATTTAGATGAAGTCAAAGAGTGAATACACTTGCGCCACTCTAACTGATTCTGATCCATGTCACCAAGTGTCTTTGGCCATTTGTTGCGACTATCAAGCAGGCACCAACCAGGTAATCTGCATCTACCAACATGGCTTAGACCAACAGTCAAGGGCTTCATGGACTGATGCCATGTTCTGGTTTGGCCGCCCCTACCCTTCCTCCATCCTACTTCAACCCTGGCCAACATCCCTCGACTAGGCAGCTGGTAGTCCGGCATACGCAACACACGTCCTAGCCATCTTAGTCGATGAAGGTTAATGACCTCTTCGACTGGCTTACCATATTTCCAAAGAACCTTTTGTCTAACCTCCATGGTCAAGCACCTATTGATGACGCATATCTTGTGTTTTCATAGCCCACGTTTCGCAGCCATATGTTAGGACGACGCGGACTGCTGTGCAGTACACCCGACCTTACGTTGAGAGACGGATATCTCGCCTGCGCCACTAGTGGCGTAAATTGGCGAATGCCAGTCGGGTCTTTGGATCCGTGCTGAGATTTCATGACACCTACCTACTAAGGGTGATGAAACTTATGAGATACGTGAAGCGATCAACGCATTCAATTACTTAATCACTATAACCAATCTAGGTGAAGAGGGAGGCCACTCCTGGAAAAATATTTTGCATTTCGAAGGAGTGAAGCGCATCCTGAATATGCTTGCATTGCTACTTAAGGTGCCCTGGAGATACTGCATATTGTCAGCTGCTTCACCGAATAGGGCTATATCATCTGCGTATCCTAAGTCGACGAGAGGATATCCTGTAAGAAAACAAATTTCTAAGGCGTTGAATGAAGTGAGTGAGACTTATGACGAAATTAAACAGATATTGAGATAAGAGGCAACCTTGACGAACCCCGCCTGAGGATGAAATTTCTAGTGACAATTCGCCATATACTCTGACTCGACCAGTGGTGACCGAGTAGAGAGCATTAATAAGGTATATGTACTGTTGAGGTACACATTATAATGACAAACACTGCCACAAGACATGACGGTCTATTAAATGGAAAGCTGTTTTCAAGTCAAGGAATACAACTATAGTCGGACGTTGGTACATATGTCAATAATGAAGCATCTAGCGCAGGGTGAATACTCATTCAATACAGCAACGTCTAGGTCTGAAACCAGCCTGGTTTTCCCGAGTCTACTGTTCTCTAGTTTCAAATAAACACCGAATGATCACAAAAGATAATATTGTAGATACTATACTAGTCAAGCGGATTCCTCTGTGGTTATCACAAGTGGATTTCTGTCCCTTTTCGTAAATTGGAACGATGAGTGAGCGTGACTATTCAGATGGAATGATGTTCAGTTACCAGATGTTGGTTTATATATATGACAAGCTAGCAGCCAATACTGGACCACCATCCTTAAAGATGTCGGTAGACAACCTTTCAGGTCCTGCTGCTCTTCCTCTCTTCAAGTTACCCATAGCCTTTTCAATCTCACTGAGAAATGAGGAACCTGTGTCAGTTTCCATTCAGCTAGCTTGTAGATAATAAGTCAGCCAAGAGAATCTGGAGGCCAGTTGAACTGTTTCTAAAAGTGTTCCGCACATCGTTCTGATCTTCTAGATTGACAGTGAATCATAGACTCATATATTTGCAAGATAATTTCACTAACCGCTGATTTTTTAATACCGGTTTCGTTGATGAGTTGGAACAGCTGTCTACTATTGACCGCCGATGCTTCCATCGGTTTCGTTGCCCACCACTGTTCACGATCTTTATGTGGACTCTATGTCAGTCTAAATTTCGAATGGCATTAACAGAGACAACAAATAAGCATCGGCGTGTGTCCCTATCTTTCCGATTTTGTACTGTACCAATTAGACAGGCAGCCCATAATCGCTTCTCTACAGAAATCCATTCGAGAAGTGTCTGTTCTGCTTGTAAGCTTAGTACTATGCCTACACTAGCCAGGCCACGTTAACCTGCTTTAAGTTCTCCAGATAAACGAAGAGTGGATTGTGCTGTTCCGCCACATTGATTAAGTGAGGTCAAACGGATGGCCATACAGGGGTCTTGTATGCGTGGTTCGAAGACACAGTATACATTGATTTCAAGAGATTCTAGTGTTTTAGCTAAAGCAGCTTGTTGACCTGTTTGACGCAACGGACGTACGCTAATAGCTCAAACATGAAGTTTACAGCGTGGTTTTAGGAGACCTAGTATGGAATTTTGGGGACTTAAGCTGATGCTGACGTGGTCGATTTGCTTAAATCTTTGTGTAGTTGATGGAGGTCACCAGGTTAAACAATGTCTCGCTTTATGCTTAAAAATTGTGCTAGCTAAAATTGAACGTTGGTCTGAACATAATTATATCAGACGATCTCCGTTATCCGTTCGTTGGTCTGGGATGCCGCGTGACCCACATAAATGTTTTTCAGCCTGATTTAGCCTACCGACTTGGACATTAAAATCCGCTGCTATAAATACTATATCTGAGGGCTTAGCTATCTGAAGGAGGCTAGAGAACTTCATGTAGAATTCGTCTTTCACCCCGTCTGTACTGCAGTCAGTGGGGGCATAAGCAGAGACAACAAATAAGCATCGGCGTGTGTCCCTATCTTTCCGATTTTGTACTGTACCAATTAGACAGGCAGCCCATAATCGCTTCTCTACAGAAATCCATTCGAGAAGTGTCTGTTCTGCTTGTAAGCTTAGTACTATGCCTACACTAGCCAGGCCACGTTAACCTGCTTTAAGTTCTCCAGATAAACGAAGAGTGGATTGTGCTGTTCCGCCACATTGATTAAGTGAGGTCAAACGGATGGCCATACAGGGGTCTTGTATGCGTGGTTCGAAGACACAGTATACATTGATTTCAAGAGATTCTAGTGTTTTAGCTAAAGCAGCTTGTTGACCTGTTTGACGCAACGGACGTACGCTAATAGCTCAAACATGAAGTTTACAGCGTGGTTTTAGGAGACCTAGTATGGAATTTTGGGGACTTAAGCTGATGCTGACGTGGTCGATTTGCTTAAATCTTTGTGTAGTTGATGGAGGTCACCAGGTTAAACAATGTCTCGCTTTATGCTTAAAAATTGTGCTAGCTAAAATTGAACGTTGGTCTGAACATAATTATATCAGACGATCTCCGTTATCCGTTCGTTGGTCTGGGATGCCGCGTGACCCACATAAATGTTTTTCAGCCTGATTTAGCCTACCGACTTGGACATTAAAATCCGCTGCTATAAATACTATATCTGAGGGCTTAGCTATCTGAAGGAGGCTAGAGAACTTCATGTAGAATTCGTCTTTCACCCCGTCTGTACTGCAGTCAGTGGGGGCATAAGCAGAGACAACAAATAAGCATCGGCGTGTGTCCCTATCTTTCCGATTTTGTACTGTACCAATTAGACAGGCAGCCCATAATCGCTTCTCTACAGAAATCCATTCGAGAAGTGTCTGTTCTGCTTGTAAGCTTAGTACTATGCCTACACTAGCCAGGCCACGTTAACCTGCTTTAAGTTCTCCAGATAAACGAAGAGTGGATTGTGCTGTTCCGCCACATTGATTAAGTGAGGTCAAACGGATGGCCATACAGGGGTCTTGTATGCGTGGTTCGAAGACACAGTATACATTGATTTCAAGAGATTCTAGTGTTTTAGCTAAAGCAGCTTGTTGACCTGTTTGACGCAACGGACGTACGCTAATAGCTCAAACATGAAGTTTACAGCGTGGTTTTAGGAGACCTAGTATGGAATTTTGGGGACTTAAGCTGATGCTGACGTGGTCGATTTGCTTAAATCTTTGTGTAGTTGATGGAGGTCACCAGGTTAAACAATGTCTCGCTTTATGCTTAAAAATTGTGCTAGCTAAAATTGAACGTTGGTCTGAACATAATTATATCAGACGATCTCCGTTATCCGTTCGTTGGTCTGGGATGCCGCGTGACCCACATAAATGTTTTTCAGCCTGATTTAGCCTACCGACTTGGACATTAAAATCCGCTGCTATAAATACTATATCTGAGGGCTTAGCTATCTGAAGGAGGCTAGAGAACTTCATGTAGAATTCGTCTTTCACCCCGTCTGTACTGCAGTCAGTGGGGGCATAAGCAGAGACAACAAATAAGCATCGGCGTGTGTCCCTATCTTTCCGATTTTGTACTGTACCAATTAGACAGGCAGCCCATAATCGCTTCTCTACAGAAATCCATTCGAGAAGTGTCTGTTCTGCTTGTAAGCTTAGTACTATGCCTACACTAGCCAGGCCACGTTAACCTGCTTTAAGTTCTCCAGATAAACGAAGAGTGGATTGTGCTGTTCCGCCACATTGATTAAGTGAGGTCAAACGGATGGCCATACAGGGGTCTTGTATGCGTGGTTCGAAGACACAGTATACATTGATTTCAAGAGATTCTAGTGTTTTAGCTAAAGCAGCTTGTTGACCTGTTTGACGCAACGGACGTACGCTAATAGCTCAAACATGAAGTTTACAGCGTGGTTTTAGGAGACCTAGTATGGAATTTTGGGGACTTAAGCTGATGCTGACGTGGTCGATTTGCTTAAATCTTTGTGTAGTTGATGGAGGTCACCAGGTTAAACAATGTCTCGCTTTATGCTTAAAAATTGTGCTAGCTAAAATTGAACGTTGGTCTGAACATAATTATATCAGACGATCTCCGTTATCCGTTCGTTGGTCTGGGATGCCGCGTGACCCACATAAATGTTTTTCAGCCTGATTTAGCCTACCGACTTGGACATTAAAATCCGCTGCTATAAATACTATATCTGAGGGCTTAGCTATCTGAAGGAGGCTAGAGAACTTCATGTAGAATTCGTCTTTCACCCCGTCTGTACTGCAGTCAGTGGGGGCATAAGCAGAGACAACAAATAAGCATCGGCGTGTGTCCCTATCTTTCCGATTTTGTACTGTACCAATTAGACAGGCAGCCCATAATCGCTTCTCTACAGAAATCCATTCGAGAAGTGTCTGTTCTGCTTGTAAGCTTAGTACTATGCCTACACTAGCCAGGCCACGTTAACCTGCTTTAAGTTCTCCAGATAAACGAAGAGTGGATTGTGCTGTTCCGCCGCATTGATTAAGTGAGGTCAAACGGATGGCCATACAGGGGTCTTGTATGCGTGGTTCGAAGACACAGTATACATTGATTTCAAGAGATTCTAGTGTTTTAGCTAAAGCAGCTTGTTGACCTGTTTGACGCAACGGACGTACGCTAATAGCTCAAACATGAAGTTTACAGCGTGGTTTCAAGCGACCTGGTATTGAATTTTGAGGACTTAAGAAACCTGTGTGATGGGCACGCATATTTCTAGTGGGAGAAGTGCGAACAGCATAAGCCAAGGAAGGAGAACGTGTTTGATCCGGAACATTGTGATCTCAAATGATGTTAGAGGTATAATGGGGGTTATACCTTCCCGGTTGCCCACACCGTGGAAGGGTTCATCTTGAGGCACCTGAAAATAATGTGGATTTGGGTAGGTCATTGTGAAGCAAGAGTTTGACCATAGTGCCCGAAGAACAGCTGTCCGAGGTCAGTCACCTATATTAGTTGTTTTTTCAGTATTCAGAAGGGGCATCAGCCTCATGATTTCGGAAGAAGCTTGGCTTTCATCATGAGGCGTCATAATTCTTTGAAGTATAGGCCTCCAACTCGTAGGACGGAATTTAAAGGATTTTTATAGTTATTTCTGATTTGCATATTTTTAGTGGAGTTGTTTTTAAAGTATTGGGTTGCTAAAGCTATGCCCGACCCTCCTCATTGATCCGAGCATTGGAGCTGCAGTAACTCCTGGAGGTTTCCGCTGGAGTTATGTAAATGTGATTTGACCACCGAACATATGTTAACTTATAAAATGTTGAGTATTATTCTTTTTCAGATATAATCAATTACTTAAAATGCGATAGCGACTGATTATTGATGAATTCCTTCACTTTCATTTTCCATCTATATTCTAGATATTGCAACAAATAAATCTTGTAAAATGTTGAGTAATTTATGGCTTCGCAGTTGTAATTCGTTATGATGGGATTAGTGTTTGTTAGAATAACTTGATTTATTTCATCAAAATGGTTAATTGTCTAAATAACAATCCAAAATCACAAGTGCAGATAGCAGTCAGACTGAACATTTGTGTGAGGTGGATTCATCATTAGCAAAGATTTAGCAATAAAGTATGAATGCGACGTGTAGTAAAGATGTTTTTATTCAATACAGAATATAAAGTTCTTTCATCATCATCTTAGAAACATTAAGGGGACGGGGTTTTAAATTACACAACAAACAATGTAATAATTAAGCGCTGTAAAATTCCAAAATACTGACACTAAAGGAAAGGTTCCTATAATAAGCGTTACTTAAAAGTGTTTTGGACTTGACCCATTTCAGTAACCGGTGTATATAGGTTGTACGAAATTGATTGAATAAGGTGAACTTTGCAGACATAGTGTAACAACAAAATTCTCGTAACTTATATTAAGCTTACAGAAAAACTAAATCGGTAATGATTTGGCTCTGCATTCTGACTCGAACTGATCAGTTGCTTACAATTTGGCAGTAGTCAGAAATATATGCTAAGAACTAGTTGATACGATTCCTCTAACAAGGTTTACTTTCAATTTGTTTGGTACTTTCTGATCATGTTTAACGTTGATGGGTGCTATTTAGTGACTAACTAATACCATAGAGCCACAAGTTGCCAATAATTGACGAATAAGGAACTATCATTATCTTACAAACTATTTCAATCAAAATGGGTATGAAAGCCAAGAATGTTTAAATTACTACAGACTGTTTCTCTCTATTGTTAAAAGTGAAATGTTTGCTGTCACCGGTAGAATGTTAGAAAAATGTAGACAATTTATCTACTGGTTAACATTAGTATATCTCTTCTTATGATTTTGCTATAGACGAATTGAGAAATCTGTTTCCATATGTACATTCTACGTGTGGACAGTCGCGATGCAGAGGTAGTTCGCAAGTACGATCAATGCTGAATTGCGGTGGGAAGCGGGATTCAGGCACTTGTAGATGACGAATTTCATAAATGACTATACACGTATCATGAATTCAACTTGTAAGCTACAGACCAACTTTAGTCGAATCATATTAAATTTGTAGAAATGAAATGATATTAAATGCTATGTAATCAGGGGTCATCGAATACAATTTCATGAAAGCAGCATAATACATTTGGCAAAAAGAATAACTACTTTGTAAATTCTCTATTTAAAATTGTTCGTTGTGTACATAAAGTTGTGTAGTAGCAACTATCTTTATTTTAATATCTGTCGATCATAATTGATGATATATAGGAAATTTGAATTTCTCTGGATGGCGACGAGATCTTTTGAGATATTTAATTCTGTCCTTTATTCGTTTGCGTTCACGTTTAGGAAGACAGTGCTTCTGTTCCTCTTTCAGTATTTCACGATTACCACACAACAATAAACGTATTTGACATTTATTATCTTTTGAGCACTCGATCATGAAGTCTTCAATTTTCATGTTTTCTGAGTTCTTCAATGTAGATACGTCTCTACGACGATATACTAAAAGAAGAGTAGAAAACACAGGTTGTATAAATCACTTGAAATGCTGTTAATTGTAAGACGCCATCTTTAAAATAATCAAAATAACATGCTAGAATGAAACATTATCAGGAATGACTTCACTTAAATTTTCGAAAAATTGAAATTCATCAAGAAGGATGTCCCTCTATCTTAAACCAATATAACTAAATGTGAAACCCTTATTCAACAGTTTAATAAACATACGTGATGTAACTAGACTATCACAGTAACAATCGACCATCCATTCACTATTCATTTTCTGATGTATAATGAATGCAAAATTATTTCTGTTCGTATACCATAAGAATAACTACTTACGAACATGTGACTACTACTAATAAATGGTTCCCAGTAATTTCATTTCATTAAATCGGACATATATACCTTAGTATTAAAAACTAAGATTTAAATACTCAATGATACAGATTCGAGAAGGGATTAGTTAACAAGGTGTCTTGATTTTGGTGATTTATTTTCGTCGGTATGTTTGAATCATCTTACAGAATGTCTTTAATCAAACCATATAAAGTATTTAAAGAATTTGATATTGTTTAAAAATTCCCATGTTTATCAGAAACAAAGACGTCTGAACGAAGAATATTCTTCTTTTCGATAAATGCTCATCAGGTTCTACATTTATTGGTTCAACATTATTAGTCACAAGAATAGCCAGTTCTGAGTCAAGTAAAACATTATTTAGATATCAAGGAGAATTGGATAATTGAAAGTTTCTCTGTCGTCGGGTTATTTATGAAATATGAATGTTAATGTTGAAATAATAACCATCATAATATAACTTGTGAAACGTAAACAACAATTGAAATAAACAAGATTATTAGTGAAATACGTGTATATAGGCATCGCATCTCTGTAAATGGGTGACAATCAAATCAAGCGTTTGTAGACAAAGGTCAAATTCTATTTAAAATGATACCGAATGGGTAAGAGTTTGTAAAATTCGTCAAATAGTAACAATAACAATAATGGACATAATTGTGATCAGTTCATTTGTTTGATCTTAAAATGTGATATTCAAATTCATTCTGTGTACTTTGATTAATAATAATAATAATAATAATAACAATAATAATAATAATAACAATAGTATGGAAATGCACATCAAGAGGGAGAATACATATGCATCAATCAAATTAAATCTTCACATGATTAAGGCGGTGATTGGTACAACCTAATCAGCATTTATCGAAAAGAATATTCTTCGTTCAAACGTCTTTCTTTTAGATTTTTGTATGACATGAAACTTTTAGATGATTGAAGATATTTTGATTGCATAGTATTTTCATATTATTGAATCAAATTTTATGGAAAATTGTGCAATATCAATATTATGAATATTAAAATAAGCATCATATATGAAAGAAAAAAAGTAACACTATGTACTTACATTTACCAACTGTTGTTCTCAGCGTGCTTGCACAAATTACTAAATGATTTAGAATGTCGAACGTAGGTTTCATTTCAACAACTTTAGCATTTTCCGATGGGAATAATAATATATATATCTATATATATATCTATATATATATATCTATATATATCTATATATATCTATATATATATATATATATATATATATATATATCTATATAATATCTATATATCTATTATACAGAAATGTAAAGATCGAAAACGATTACATAGGTTTTCTATCAACTTACACAAATCCAACATATTAAGAGAAGTCTATACCAAATCATATATATATATATATATATATATATATATATATATATCTATATATATATCTATATATATCTATTACAGAAATGTAAAGATCGAAAACGATTACATAGGTTTTCTATCAACTTACACAAATCCAACATATTAAGAGAAGTCTATACCAAATCATTTCTCAGCTTTGAATTGTCAACGATAGTGTAGTCAATCAACGTAACGATAACTGTAGTAGTTATATAAATAATTTTTTGTCCAACTACGTGCAAACAATGTGTTAATAGTAGGAATATGTCTTGATTTAAATAGTTCAGTCTCATTAACCTATTGAATACCACTATTATTTTCATTATAGTACTCATTATATTGTTATGAACTATTAGTGTAATCAAGTTTAATGATGCACCTTACAAAGTATTGTCTATACTTATAGGTAGACTACATACAAATATTCAGGGCTTATTTACTAATTAATTCTAGTTATATACTACACAGTTGTGGCTCACAATAGATTGTAGTTGACTAACTGTTTATCGGTTAAACATTATATCGACTAAATTATCAAACAAGAGGATTGAAATGTTGATGAAAGTTAATGACTTATCATAAGAATGTAATTTATAAGCCGATACCAGGAGACCGAGAGATGTGAACATCAACATTGGGATGCAGGTACATCCAGCCGATGAGTCCCAAATAGGACGAAACGCGCGTCCTGGATTCCACTTGCCAGTCACACTACAAATTAAATGTTAATTTAATTGTGTATGTAAAACAGTATTATATCGAATGATAATGTGTGTATTACATTAACTGAAGAGCTTTAGTTCAATAGGTGATTTCAATGATACTTATAACATTGTGGAAACCACTAGGAAAATATGTGTGAATAACAATTATTTGTTGACGTATTTGTAATTAAATGAAGTATTCATTGCAGAATGTTGAAAAAATACATTTTGTTTTGCATAGTGTGACCGAACATAACACATTCTGGAAGATTGTCTCAGTGTTCTGAATTCCTTATCAAAATTGAGATAAAAGTCATCTCACTAGTCACGTGACAACAATTGGCTGATTTCAATGATGACAAACACGATTGGTTCTAATTAGATAACCTAGATAAACTTCTGATAACAGATCTTCATATCATAGTGATATTGAAACGAAGTCATAACTTTCTTAAATCTAATTATCTCCAGAAGAAATCACAAGATCTGTCCAACTTATACATATTTATTTATCCGAATAAAATATCGAAACACATAAGAGGTAAGCTTTCACAGAAATGTCCAATGTGAACATAGATCGCTGTAGTCACTACAGTTCTGGGCAAGAAAATTTCTCTAAGTAGAGATACTCAACAAGAAGTACATAACATTAGTGAAAGGTATTTGAGAAAACAGTTATCGTCAAATGACTACAATGAAAATCATTAATACATAAAGTAGACGTGTTGAAGCATGTACAGCATGGTGATCAATAACATAAACAATGTTGAACAAATACATATTAGTTATAAGTTAATATTTTAGTCTATATGCATGCACAAAGTGGGTACATTTTAAAGGTAGGGATATAAACATCAACATATTTTATTTATCATATGCAAAGATTATTTATTTCAGAGATCAAAGCAGTATGCATGGTTCCATCGCATACCACATCAATGATGAAAAATACAAAGTTGATAAATTAGGTCTATTCAAAATACTCGAAGAATAGCATTCTCCCATCTTTTCAACTATTTTCGTTCTATCAACAGGTAAACTGATCAATTGTCATTTCAGTCACCATTTAATAATGAGTTTAACTTAAAATGTTTTGGTTTACTTATCCTAATGTACTTTCAATTTAGTTTTGTTATACTTCATAATACATGTTTATTGTAATCAACATTATGTATATGTTGTTTTAAACAGCTTATTGTAGTCTAACAGACAACTCATGTGGAAATTACAATTGTATGTAACTTTGGAGCAACCCGTAACATAAAATAAATTTATTGTATTTCTAAAACAATGTCGTCCTTGGTCTATGTAAATGGAAAAATATTTGAGATGAGTTTAAGGTTGAATGAAATTCGTTTAGAAATAGACATTTTATATCGTGTTATGTTTATATATGTAGATTATCGAGAATCAGTACAAAATCTTACTTCATATTATAAGCACAAATAGTAATAGTTAAGTTCCGTACATGCATACATCCAATTCAAAATGAAATGCCAACAATCAGCAATGGTATTCATAAATCAATAAACAGGATTAAGAGAGTCATACACCAGTTATTGTTAATAGATAAGATAATTCGATTGGAAATTGAAAGAAACGGGAAATGTATCCGATAATATCTGACTTATGAGAATTCAAGACGAATTGGAAATTTGTGATTATATTAATCATAAGGGTAATTGAGTGTCATATGAATTTCGTAATGATCATGAGTATGAACAACAGGTCAGCAGACGAAATCCGTCTATTAGTGAGTTATTCAACTGGTTAAATTGAATTAAATTGAAATCAAATTAAATTCATTATATTGTTTAATTTAACGGCGAAATCTACATCAGATGTTTACAAAGAGACTATTAAAATTCACTTCATCATTTAACCTAATGAAGCTGATAAATAATACCAATTGCTTGTTAAACTAATGAGTTCATGATTAATAGATGACACTATAGAAGAATACAACTGTATGCTTCATTCTCATTGAATAATAACAATCATTGAACTAACTAACAAACGTCTAAGTATAAACAAGTTGAAAGATTAGACATTGTCTAGTCAATCCATTTACATATACATATATATATAGGCGTTATCTGACTCCAGTTAAGGTTATAATCATTTGTAAGTTAAGTATGAATTATACAGGCAACGTGTTCTATGATTATTTGAACTGTAAATTATTAATACCTGATTATTTGGGATAACAATCACAGTCAGTTCAAGCATAATATAATCCCATTATGCCTATCGATCACTGTATGTCACATCAACACATGCACATCCCGAATTCATAGGATAAGTGTATAAACTCAAAGTCTGTAACTAGGAGTTTTTGAAAATAACACATGAACAGAATATAAGTGTTATATCGTGAATATATAAATAAATAACGCCTACTGCTATGCAGGAACTAACCGCAACGCTAATCGGAAACTTATTTGCGCCAACTGCTACTCGCAACCGTGACCAACGACTCGATACTGATTACTCACCCCAAGACAAAATCAAGAAGACACCAACGCAGCACGAGGAAGATTCGGTTCTATTGTAATTCAACTCTGTATATATAGTTACCAAAGCGACCATGAGAAAAACAGAGTAATTAGCATACTAAAATGATATTACAACCAATCACAGTTAACAAGGTTCAGCTGAGGAAATGAAATGCAGTACCTGTTACCGCTCACTTTACAATTAAATAATAAATAGCAAAAGCAGATGAAAATCAAATAGTTTCTTCTCTTCCAGGCAATAAGTTCAATAACCAAGATTTAAAACAGCCGCAAAAATTTACCAGCACTCATTTGACTTTAAATACACCCTGAGCATACATATTTCAGAGACAAACAAATCATGCTAAATATTTTGTTAAGAATTACCATTTTACTAACTCGCTACATTCACTTTTAGAAGACAAATTCATTCATTGTTAAGTAAATGAACATTTCATCTACTCTTTGTTTTGACTTTTAATATACACTGACTGTTGTATTTACTTTGTCAGTTCTAGTCAATTGAATAATGAATTATGTCAAGTGAACTATATGATTGGAATACCCAGCCTATACTATTAACGATAAATTCAGCTCTCTTCACAAACTACAAATATATTCAATAATCAACAACAGTATTCATTCATTTACACAAATATTTCATATTGTTTTATGTTAATAGTAATAAATCTGAAAAAAAATATAAAATAATAATAATAATAATAATAATCTAGGTGATTATTTCTTTAGAAAACGTATGGAGCCAATATCTATTTTTGGTAAAACAGTCGTAAATTCTTTATTAATTAAAGACACTTTTCAGGTTAACAAGTGCTTAATATTTAACCTCTGTGTGTTATTTTTATCAAATGAACGCATATTTGTATCATACACAGATAAATTTTGGCACTGTAATTCAATGGATACTCATTTCAGAATGAAACAAATTAGTATGATAATGTATTCATTTGATTGCGAGATTGATGCGGTGTACCAGTGAATATTTAATTCCTAGAGATTTTCGTCACGTCCGTTGGAATAGATGTCGCCACTTTGCCTTGAAGTAAAACAAAAGTCTGATGCATATATGTGTTCTGGAATAAACTAACTATTCTCTAATAGCTTGTTATACCATTGCTTCAATTCATTCTAGAATTAGTATTTCTTGATCACTTGCTGAGATAGCAATTATCGTTTTGTGAAGAGTTGTTCTCACTTGATAGATTTATCATTCTCTCTTCATAGTGCATTTAAACGATGTAAATGACAGAAAGTAACATTTGTGTATTTTTCTCTGTTAGTATGCTATTCACGATACTGCTCCGACAGTAGTGAATTTTTTGATAAAATACTTCTAAATGTTTCAAAGTTACAATCAAGTACACGATAAACAACCTTCAATGTCTATTGATAATCACTTAGTGGATATAGTTCATATAAATTATATCAGATCATCTTTTGTGGTGTTTTGTAAAAGTGCTTTAAGTCTTATACTTATATTCGCTGAAGCCTTAGCTATACGGAAGTTCAAAACCCAATAGTGTGTTCAAAACAATGTGTACTTTCAATCAACCTACATTGGTAGACCGTGACTCACAATGTTATATTTATTAGCTTTGTTTATTTAGCTTAATTGTCTAGTGACCTTTTATTTTTCATATATAAATATCTTTACAAGTGTATATGTTATCAGATTGTTCGAAATGTATTGCGCAAATATCTCACATGGCTCTGATAAACTTCATTTTCCTATTAGAGTATCAGAATTTATCAGTGACAGATTGTTGTATGTTAGTCTACCTGTATATTCACTAATCAGAAATACACAACATTCTCATAGATTTACATCGAGATATTTGACCTGAAAGCATTAACTTTTTATACTAATTGGATTACCATTACATTTCTGTGTCTTTAATAATTCCTTTTCTGACTTCCTACTTTCACACGAATCAAGCTCTGATAATTTTCTTCAAAACGATCATTGGAGCTTCATAAAAACTCCATTTAACCGAAATGGCATAACATTACTAATATTCGGTTAGTTTTATCTTCTGAACTATTTAATTTGTTTGGATAATTTTATGATTTCATGCTACTCAGTTTTTAGATATTTTGTTTGTTTGCTATTTAGCATATCCCAAGTATTATGATCCAGTCTGAAGAACTTAGTGAAATACAATTATGGAAATTTGTTTCAATTATTCTAAAAATACCAAATGACTTGACGCCCTCCTCCATTCTATACTAACTGGTAGGCATTGTTACAAATAGCAGGAATGACAATAAAATCTACATAATATACTTCTTCGTCAAACGACCAGATGACTGAGTTAATCCATATTTATCAAATTAACTAAATTTTTATTTTGATGATTTTTGCTAGTAACACTAAGTTAATTAACATAAAACAACTGAAAATCCTAAAACGAGAGCACAGGTGACTGGTGCTGATTAAAGTCACGGTATCTGAAGATTAAGGGTCAGTCTCTGGGTAGCGTTATGGAACCTCACTTCTTGTAATTCTTTTAATGGATCAAAACAGGTTCGAGTTCTCCCTGGCTTTATTTCACAATATCAGTTAGTGAAGAATGTAACATGACAGCAAATTAAAATCAGACTTTACAAAACCACATTGAATGATTTACAAGGAATACAGCTTAATTAACGTGAAAACAAGTTCTGGAATTTCATTAGAGAATACTAAGGAATACCTCATGAGTTGATTCTGTCTATGGGATAAATTCATGTTCGGTTTGCACAAAAGTTATCAAAACATTTTATGTTCTCTTCTTAACTTATAAATATGTACACGAAGAATGAAGTACCGTTGCCTCATTCGATTAACAGAAAGCAAATAGTTAAGATGCAATAATAAAAATAACAAGGGTCTAATTACCATACGAAATATCATGATGGAACTAAACCTTGCTGATGAACTTTAGAAGACCAATAAAAATCAAGAAAATGATTCCTTTGTCACTTACATAGCATAATTTCTCTGAAGAAGCGACTTGTACTAAGCCACAAAACATCAGAAATTTTAATTTCTACTCATTGGAATTTTACACATATCTATCATTCATTTTATAATTTGAAGTGGTTACATTGGATCAATTAGCGTTTTCTTTTTAACAAGTTTGTGTTTTACGGAATGAACAGTAACTGGAGACAGCTGGAAAGGATTGCTCAGGACAGAGTTGAATGGAGACTACTCGTGAACGGCATATGCTTCTCCGAGGGGGTTTACAGGCGTATGTTAGTAAGTACATTGGATCAATTGATTCCAGATGTTAATGATAACGTTATTTCTGCTAGTATCTTCTACCACTAACTATTTGATACTTTCAGTATACGTGTTCTAAATATCTGTTGATAATATGTTATCTGCGTTAAAGTATTAAGTTTAATTTGTTCATTATCAACAGAACAAATTATTTTACAGTGTGATACACTTTTTCTTTTTAAAAAAATAATACAGTTAACAAACACTTTAATTAATGAAGGTACAAATTCTACAGTATTAAAATCAATGAACTATCTTGTCCCCCCTCCCCCTTATAAGAACAGTAAAGGTAGCCAACTAAAGTACAATATGTTCAAAGGAAATGTGATTCTATTCTTTTAAATATTGAATCTATGCAAAACAATATTCACATTGTGCACTTCAATATGATCCCTTATTTTTATATTTGCTTAACTTCTATCTAATTAATCAATTTCTATTTCATAATCTCAATCAAAATCTATTTCCAATTTGTTCATTTGTTGTTTCTTATTTCTCTCACAATTATTTACGCTAGGCTTGAAACCAAAAGAAGTTTTTTCTAAAAAAAGAAAAATTGTTAAATTAAAACTTTAAATAATTTTTTTTTCAAATGAAGAAAATTTAAAAGAAAAGTAATAAAATTTAAGATTTCTTGAAATGTATGTAGTGATCTAATGTAATTTTATACAGTTCCTCCTCTTTATAAGTTTTAATTGAGAACAATAGTTGCAATTGAATAATATGAATTAATTTTATTTCATAGTTTCTAACCAGTTGTGTACAACCAAGAATTCATAATCATTAAAAAAAATAATAAAGTCACTAGGACAAAACAAGGTTCACCGTAGTTTTGTTTAGGATGTAAATTTAGCTTACAATGATTTATCACAATTTCTTTAGCATAGCCTAAGAGATACAGATTTGTTATTTATTGACTCTTTTGAAGAATATTGAGACGTTTGTAGTGTTTATTATCAATAAAATGGCAATTCAGCACACTGGTAGAAGTACTCTGTGCTTTCAAAAGTAGATTATGCAAAATTCTCTCAAAAATACAGATAATGAATATCTTTTTTGTTCTTTCAGTGTATGTTCACCGGTACGTACATATGTCAATAACATTTTAACTTTTATGCAGTAGTGTTGTATTCTTCTGTATAATTTACACCTACATGTCAACTTAAAATTGTTTACATTTTTCTGATGTAAAATATGGATGATCGTTTTAATTTTAATGAAAGTAACTAATTTTACGCATCTTATGAGAAACCATGAAATCAAGTGAATTCATGAGTTACGGTTAGTGTTCTTGTTTTATAAAGACCTAACGTAAATTGGAATATATATCAGTGAGCGACCGAAAGATGACCTTTTTCATGACCCATATTGCTACACAAATATACCACTTAGTAATAATTATTCAATTTACAATCCAACCTATTACTTATTTGACAATATAAATAATACTATTAAGTACATAATGAACAACTCTATCTGATATATATGATGAGTATTATAAGTCATTACAACCGACTGAATAAATAAATATGGTAGAACATTATGATATGCCTAAATATTGTTATCCTATCTTGGTTAATAGCTTTTTGATAAGTGAACTGATGAATTCTAGTTTCTTTCTTCTGTATTTGTATAAAGCTAAAAACTACTCTTAGCTAAATTATACCAATTGATTTCTTTCTTACATTAATTTATTCTTCTCAGCTGTTTACAAACTAGAATCTTTAATATTAATTTTGATTAAAAAAACAAGATGAAGTTTATTAAGGCATGAACTTGTTTTGAATATTTAGATACCGACGACTTCGGTTAACTGCAATAAATTCCATGTACCTTACTTACTGATCATTTGGAAGGATTCTGATAGGTTGTGTTAACATTCAAGTATATGATAGATTTTCATTTTACAATAAACATTTTGACTTCAATATCACAAATAACTAATGTTAATGAATAGTTTTACTTTCTGTTCTTCTATTATATAAACTTTTGTACGCGCATGTAAACTAGTAACAAAAATAAAGGTAAAATGTTAATGTTTATTAATATTAGTGTATATTTCCGCATTTTAAATGAATACTACTAATATTTTCAGGTTGTAAAGAGATGAATGGAATCCCAGGAATAAACCAATTCTTACTATTCCATTACAGTTCTTGTTCTTCTTCAATTTAATAATCATGAAAAGATGTTTATAGTTGGATAAAATAAGCTAAACTTTACGGGATCAGTTTTATCGGTTATTATCTAACGCTTATTCTCCCCTTGTATTTCATTAAATTGAAATTATGACAGGCAATAAAGTATGTAAGTAAACTTTTTTTTCATTGACTAGTTAATAACTCATTCGATTGAATCCGATCAGCATTATAAAAGACTAGATAAATACTTATTGGTTACTACTCAGTGAATAATCAATGTAAACTTAAGGGTTGTTATATTGGTCAATCAAAGCCCTTAGACATAGTTTATCATTTAAATATATTCACCACTTTTTAAGATTCAAAACATTAAATACACTGTTTGTTAGTTTTGCGCTTAAAATTTATGAGAAAAACAATAAGATCATTTAGCGAAGAAATATAATAGATAGAACATAAACTTATTTACAATTAAGGGGGTTGTTCTGGAGATAGTTAATTTGTCAATGCTGATATCACGAATTGATCTGAACCAGACAACCACTGATCACCTGAAAGCACTGGACAGCTGTTTCGTCCTAGTATGGGACTCCTCAGCAGTATGCATACACGACCCTTTTGGGGATCGAACCCAGGACCCTATGGCTGCGCGACGAGCGCAACCTCACCCATTGTCATCGGCGAGTAACTGCCTTACACCTGACACGATTGAACTATCTCCACAACAACTCCCTTAATTGTAACTAAATATCAGCTCACTAGTGACTTGCTCCTTGAGGTAATTTCTGGAGTTCTGGTGAAAAGACGTGACAGATGGAGTTCGATCGTGTCGAGTGTGAGGCAGTTACTCACATATGACAATGGATGGGGTCGCGCAAACGTATCATGAATTGACTGAATTAGAAATATCAACCGTCAGGAGCCTGTTCAGTGGTCCAATTGTAAAGCGCTCATCGCGGAGCCAGAGGGTCCTGGGTTCGATCCCCTACAGGGTTGTGGATGCGCACTGCTGAGAAGTCCCACACTAGGACGAAACAGCTATCCATTGCTTCCAAACGATCAATGGTTGTCTGGTTCAGATTAGTTCGTGATATCAGCATAAACTTATTTATTATTCCATTTTATAAACACTAACCGCAAAATATAATTAAATATTAAACCATTTGCTCAAATGAACAGATAAATATTACCTGGAAACTTTATTAGTGCATTACTTCTTAAGGGATTTGATGAATTACATAAGTTCTAAGGGGATAAGGCGAAACTGTTAGATCAGGCGAATGAATGATAAGCAACCAACTTACAGAATTGTTTTTAGGGGGCTATTTAATAAAATTTAGGTGTTTGTAAATCTAATATACTATTCCTGTTATTATTAGGTCTCCCTCACCCTCTCATTAGACTGTTGAGCTGTTGCCATATTATTTTCTATTTAGAAATTACAACCAATTTACTATGTCCCTGTTATTCAAGTTTTCAGAAATTACTGTTCTTGGATTGTTTGAATGTTATTTTCCTTATTAGTCCACTGTGTGGTTAGGTTTTGAATACATACAAGTGAATGAGTAAAATATAAAATGTCTCTCTTCGGTTGCTGGATCTGGTGTTCTTCAATCTGGCTTAGAGACTAGAAATATCTGGATAGTTCTACGGGAATAGAACAAACAGATTTTGTGTCTGATCGCAGTATTTGTCCCAAGCAAGGTTATCGTTTTCTGTGTTACGTGATTGGTTGCATACTTTGATCGGAAAAGTTAAAGGCTCCCAGTAAGTGCATCAATCTGAACCTGGCCTAAAAGGTTACTCATAGCGATTCTGTCAATCTGGCGATACTTTATGTTGTTGAACTGAATTTGTATTCATTTGGTGCACATGAATGAAATCTATTTAAATTCTTTAACTGGTAGTAAAAGGAGATCAGGATATTTGCAAAAAATATCAGTAGTTTCTGTCCACGGGATCTTTGCAAAAGTAACAAATGTGAAAATATATTATAATCTTTATGAAACATTTAGTACTTCTTGCTTTTGTGCGAATTCAAAGCTATCCTTCAAAATGTAAGGTGCCAACTTCATATATACAGCTTTCAGATATTTTGGTGACAAACAAGCACTTTGTGGAACGGAGAGTTGACTATGTACAGTATCAGTCTCATCATGATGTTTGATTATGTACCTCTGCAAACCTACATAATTAAGGTAGTCGAGAACCCTTGTTTTGAGTTTAGTATAGGAAGTGTTGTCGACCAAATCCCTTTCCAGTTAGTCTCTTAACATTTTATGAATCGTTTACTGTTGGATGCATCATATCTTTGTGATTTATCTACACTAAATTTTTTAGGATCACCTAAAATTGACGTTACTTTACTCAATTAAATATGTTTGCTTGTAATGAATGCTACAAAACATTTGTTTGGTAGTAACTCTTAAAAACATTATTCATAGGTCTTCTCAGCTCTATCTGTAGATCCTTAGAACTTATGATTGGGGAACTTGCGTTGTGTGGTATTAGTTTCAAAAGTAACCAGCTTCGTTTGGCATTGATCACAGGTTTTAAGTCGGATAATAATTGATATAAACATGTTAAGTGAGTCTCTGTATTGGTTCTGTTAATTACTTTTGAAATGCGAAATTCAAATCATAGGGAAAATGTCACCATTTTAATTTGACTTAATTTCATACTCAATAGGTTATGTATGTAATCCCTAGAATTTCTAAAAACAGTATTAGTTAGTTACTGTTTGATAAGTGTTTTAGTGTCATTATAAAAGTTACACGAGTTTTCATTTGGATACATTTGTAAATTTCATTGATTTAATTCGGCATACAATATTTACTTCCATAATAATATTACTTCAGATTTTCAATGTATATCTATGAATGATCTTGTATATACATTTGTGTAGATATGCATAGAACGGATATCCCTTGTCGCTTCATTTGCTTATTTTCCACTGAAAATGCTTATGATTACATAATATAAAGTCGTAGTTCAATAAAAATTACGATTATAATTCAGGCGATAAGAACCAATGAAATAAAATGAACTCAGACTATTATACCTCAATTGCTATTCATGCATTATTCAAAACTTCATTATTAAGATAGCAAATAATTACCTATTGTTGCAAACATCTATAACTCCATTTGTAGCTCTTCTACAGTCACTGTCGGTCACAAGACTGGATAAAGGAGGAGGGCTAATCATGTGGCTAGCATTCCCATTCCGGAAGACACAAGCTTGTTATAAAACGTTAACCAGATCAAACAAAGTAAACTATTTAACCTCTACCCTAGGAGTGGAAGGAATGATCGTGATGCCTCATAGTGAAAGACGAGATTGATCGGAAGTCATGGGGTCGACGACCCTCTATCTTCTAACATCCAGACCAACAATTTTGATAGGCACATGGAATGTTCGGACAATGTGGGAGAGCGTGAAGATCGATCAGATAGCAGCATAAATGAAGAAACACAACTTGTCAGTGCTCGGAATCAGCGAAACCCATTAAACTCATGATGGACAAAATATATTATCTTCGGCAGAGATGTTACTATACTCTGGCCACGAGGTGGAAAATCTTCTCACACCCAAGGATTTGCTTCTATACTGTCCAAAGTAGCACGTAAAGCACGTGTAGAATGTGAACCACATGGAACCAGAATCATCAAAGCATCTATCAAAACAATGAAGAAGGGGATTACAATGAATATTATCCAATGTTATGCACCCACCAACGACGTCAACGACGACGATGACAGAGATCAGTTTTATGATAGGGTGCAATCAGTTATAGCGAAGTGTCTAGGAAAGAATCTGACATTCCTGTTGGGTAAACCGAAACGTGAGAGTTGGGATAGAAAACACCTTATATGAAGATATCATGGGACGACAAGGACTGTGAGGAAGAAATGAGAATGGTAAATGATTTACAAATCTATGCGCTTTCAACAAAATGGTTATAGGTGGTACAAGATTCCCTCACAAACGCATACACAAGGTTACATGAGAATTGTAAATTACACAACACTACTGATCTTCATTGAACAATCAAGTGAATGGAACTCATCACTGTGCATCAACTTCATTGACTACAAGAAGGCGTTTGACATTGCAGACAGGAGAACAATATGGAAACTTCATCGACACTATGGCGTATCAGCGAAACTCGTCAATAATATCCGAAATTCTTACGACGAACTACAGTGCAAAATCGTGCATGGACGACAAGTGACAGATACATTCCCAGTGAGGACTGGAGTCAGACAAGGCTCTCTACTCTCGCCTCTTCTATTCCTCCTAGTGACTGACTGCATTATGTTTACTTCCACATCTGAGAGGAAGCATGGAATTTAATTTACAGTGAGGATGTGATTTGACGATTTGGACTTTGTGGATGACTTAGCTCTTCTATCCCATACACACCAATAAATGTAAGTGAAGACTATTAACGTAGTAGCAACCTCAGAATTAGTAGACTTAAACATACATAAATGAAAGAGCAAGATCCTCAAATGCAGTGCAGGGAGAACCAACACAATTGAACTTGATGGATAAACTCTGGAAGAAGTGGATACGTCCGCGTACCTGGGAAGCATCATCGATGAACAAGGAGGATCCGATTCAGATGTAAGGGCAAGGATTTGAAAGGCAAGAGCAACATTACTACAGTTGAATAACATATGGAACTCAAAACAACTGTCAACCGACCTCAACATCAGACTACTCAATTCGAACACCAAGACAGTTCATCTGTATGGAGCTGGAATGTGGAGAACAGCTTTACACATCTTCAGGAGGGTATAAGTATTTATTAACAACTATCTATGCAAGATACTGAATGTTCGTTTTCCGGAAACCATCAGTAACAGCTTACTATGGGAGAGAATAGACCATCTTCCATGCGAAGAGGAGATTAAGAAAAGACGATGGAAATTGATATGACATACATTGTGGGAATCATCAGACTGTGTCACATGGCAAGCATTAATTTGGAATCGTGTTGGGTAAGGAAAAAGAGGAAGACATGAGAACACACTGTTTCGAAAATTGGAAGCAGATAATGGAAGAATGAAGAGCACTGGAAACAAGTGGAAAGTATTACTCACGACAGAGTTGAATGGAGAATACTGGTAAGCGGCCTATACTCCTTTGTGAGATTAAACAGGCATAAGTAAGTTAGCTAACATCTCTAATAGTTAAAAATGAGATCGTGTAGTTGTTAAGGCTAAAAGTGTTATTTACTTAATAATAATAAAGTCAACTGTAATTTACCTCTTCTTTTCAAATTTTTCTCATTTAGTTATTTATTTAATGCTTACATTGTTAGTTTTTAATTGTAACTACCCAAACCTTTCTGTGGTATTCTGATATCAGTAATATCAGTCTCATGTGTTATTTCTAATGAATACAACGGTATTACTGACATCTTTTCAAGCTTCCTCATTTCTTCTTATGTTGCAGGAAAATGTCTCAAATAGAATTTGCTTTTCTTTACCCCCACCTACGTTCAATTGTCTGAATACTTAACTCATGCATACAGTGTTTTACTGTTGATATCTGATTTGACAAGCATTGTTTTGTTAATCCTCTCTTGGAATCATTTCTTTAACTAGTGCCAGAAAAATTATATTAATTTCGTTGTTTGTATTCATCGCAGGTTGACATTTGTTGGATACCACTGAAAACCAGAGAGCACTGGGGGGCCGTTTCGGCCTAGTATAGATCTCCTTAGCTGCACACACAGTCTTCCGTGGAATCCAAATCAGGGTCCTAAGGTTGGCGAACGCTTAACGTTTTTTCACACAGCCGTCATCCGATGATAGAATCCCCCCCTCTACTTCCATCAGTTTGTGATATACCTCTACGATAATCCATTGTCACTCGTGACAACTTTCTTGCTTCCGACATGTCTGTTACCCACCAATCACGACTTCTAGCTAAAACTTCGGGAATATTCTGAAGTCAGTCACTAGTGAACTGGTCACTGTAAGTGAACTGAGGTAGTTTTGTGAATATAGAATCAATGACGTTAAAACAGTTTTTTATAAGAGGTGTATTTAGAATCCTGATTTGTTCTTTCTAAAAATGGTACCACATGACAACAATGTTTTCAAAATCTCTCCGTATATAATCACATATGTTTTGTTTCTAATCACTTTACGGTTGTTATTTGTACTAGGTACAGACGTAACTTAATTCCTACTGTTTATCTAATGTTGCATTCATTTATCAATTTAGCATCCTTCGTTGAAAATAAATATTACTTACTTACTTACTTACGCCTGTTACCCCTCTCGGAAGAGCATAGGCCGCTCACCAGTAATCTCCATTCAACTCTGTCCTCACCAATCCTTTACAGCTGTCTCCAGTTACTGTTCATCCTTTTTATGTCTGCTTCCAGCTCTCGACGCAGTGTGTTGTTTGGCCTTCCTCTTTTCCGTTGTCCAACAGGATTCCAAGTTAGTGCTTGTCTCTTGATACAGTCTGATGATTTGCGCAATGTATATCCGATCCATTTCCAACGTCGTTTCCTGATTTCCTCTTCAGCTGGAAGTTGGTTTGTTCTCTTCCATAGTAGGCTGTTGCTGATGGTTTTCGGCCAACAGACATTCAATATTCTGCGTAGACAGTTGTTGATAAATACCTGCACTCTCCTGAGGATGTTTGCAGTAGTTCTCCACGTTTCAGCTCCATACAGTAGAACTGCCTTGACGGTCGAATTGAAGAGTCTGACTTTGACGTTGGTAGACAGTAGTATGGAGTCCCATATATTTTTCAACTGTATGAATGCTGCCGTTGCTTTGCCGATGCTTGCATTTACATCTGCATTGGATCCTCCTTTTTCATCGATGATGCTCCCCAGGTATGTGAAGGTATCGACTTCTTCCAGAGTCTTACCCTCAAGTTCAATTAAGTCGGTGCTCTCTGTGTTGAATTTGAGGATTTTGCTCTTTCCCTTATGTATGTTCAGGCCTATTGATGCTGAGGTTGCCGCTACGTTGGTTGTCTTCACTTGCATTCGTCGGTGTGTATGGTCTAGGAGTGCTAGATCATCCGCGAAGTCCAGATCATCGAGTTGCATCCTAATTGCTACTTCCCAGATATAGAGGTTTTCATGATCCAATCGACCACTAGAAGGAAGAGAAAAGGCGAGACCAAACATCCTTGTCTGACACCGGTTCTTACTGGGAATGCATTTGTCAGCTGTCCTCCATGCACAATTTTGCACTGTAGTCCGTCGTAAGAATTCTAGATGATGTTGACGAGTTTCTCTGGTATACCATAATGTCGAAGAAGGTTCCATAGTGATCTCCTGTCTACGCTGTCAAACGCCTTTTCATAGTCAATGAAGTTGATGTACAGTGACGAGTTCCATTCAATTGATTGTTCAACGATGATCCGTAGTGTTGCGATTTGGTCTGTGCATGACCGATCCTTACGGAAACCAGCCTGTTGCTCTCGAAGTTGAGCATCCACTGAATCTTTCATTCTGTTCAACAACACTCTGTTGAAGACTTACCTTGGTACTGACAATAGTGTGATTCCTCTGTAGTTCTCGCATTTGCTCAAATCCCCTTTCTTTGGTATTTTGATAAGGTATCCTTCTTTCCAGTCTGCCGGCACCTGTTCTTCCTCCCAGATCCTCTTGAATAAAACGTGGAGCATCCTCGCCGTTATGTCTATATCTGACTTTAGTGCTTCAGCTGGTATATTGTCAGGTCCTGCTGCTTTCCCACTTTTGATCTGTCTGATGGCTATCTTGATTTCTTCCATCGTTGGTGGATTGACATCTATCGGGAGGTCCGTAGATGCTGCTTCGATGTTTGGTGGGTTCGGTGGAGCTGGTCTATTCAAGAGTTCTTCAAAATGTTCTACCCATCTGTTTCTTTGTTCTTGAATCTCGGTGATTAGCTTGCCTTCTTTGTTCCTGACCGGTCGCTCTGGTTTACCATATTTGCCTGCCAGTTTCTTCGTTGTTTCGTATAGCTGTTTCATATTTCCTTCTATTGCAGCTTTCTCCGCTGTCGTTGCAAGGCCTTCGATATACTTACGTTTGTCGGCTCGAATACTCTTCTGTACTTGTTTATTTGCTTCTGTGTATTCATTTTGTGCCTTGATTTTCTCTGCTCTAGTTCGGCTGTTGTTGATTTTTGCCTTCTTATCCCTTCTTTGTTGAATTTCGCTCAGGGTCCCTATGGAAATCTATTCCTTATGATGGTGGTTCTTGCAGCCCTTAGCCTCTTGACAAGTTGAAGTTAGTGCCTCTTTGATTTCTTTCCAGTTGTCCTCCATAGTGGTTTCTTCCTCGTTCAGCAAATCTTGTAAGGCTTGAAACCTGTTGTTGAGAGTTATTTTAAATTCCTTGAGTTTGTCAGTATCCCAAAGAGAGGCTGTATTGAACCGTTTTAATGCTGTTGCTCCAGTTATCCATTGCTTCTTTAGCTTCACTTTCATTTTGGCAATCACTAGGTGGTGATCTAAAGCCACATCAGCTCCTCTCCTGGTTCTCACATCTTCCATTGATCTTCTGAATTTTTTTTGATGCATATATGATCAATTTGATTCTTCGTAGTATGATCCGGTAAGATCTATGAAGCCTTGTGTATGCGTTTGTGGGGGAATATTGTACCACCTATGACCATTTTGTTGAAAGCGCAAAGATTTGTAAATCTTTCACCATTTTCCTTTGTTTCTCCCAGTCCTTGTCGTCCCATGATGTCTTCGTAACCGGTGTTGTCCATTCCGACTTCGGCGTTTAGGTCTCCATTAGGATTGTCAGATCCTTTCCTGGACACTTCGCTATAATTGACTGCAGTCTATCATAAAATTGATCTTTGTCTTCGTCGTTGCCGTCGTTGGTGGGTGCATAACTCTGGATGATGTTCATTGTAATCCCCTTCTCAATTGTCTTGAAAGATGCTTTGATGATCCTGGGTCCATGTGATTCCCATCCTACAGGTGCATTGCGCGCTTTCTTAGACAGCATCAGAGCAACTCCTTGGGTGTCTGGGGCATTTTCCTCTTCGTGCCCGTAATATAATAGCACCTCTCCCGTGTCTAATGTTTTCTATCCAGTTTGAGTCCTAAGCGTTTCGCTGATCCCGAGCACAGTCAAGTTGTATCTCGTCATTTCTGCTGCTATCTGGCTGATCTTCCCTGTCTCCCACATTGTCCGAACATTCTATGTACCTACAAAAATTTCTGGCTTTGGTCGTTAGAAGGAAGGGCATCAGCCTCATGACTTCCGAAGAATCTCGGCTTACATCATGAGATTATTAAAAATCACTTCATCATTCATTCTAATGAAAATGATAAATAATACCAATTGCTTGTTAAACTAATGAGTTCATGATTAATAGATGACACTATAGAAGAATACAACTGTATGCTTCATTCTCATTGAATAATAACAATCATTGAACTAACTAACAAACGTCTAAGTATAAACAAGTTGAAAGATTAGACATTGTCTAGTCAATCCATTTACATATACATATATATATAGGCGTTATCTGACTCCAGTTAAGGTTATAATCATTTGTAAGTTAAGTATGAATTATACAGGCAACGTGTTCTATGATTATTTGAACTGTAAATTATTAATACCTGATTATTTGGGATTATAATCACAGTCAGTTCAAGCATAATATAATCCCATTATGCCTATCGATCACCGTATGTCACATCATTACATGCACATCCCGAATTCATAGGATAAGTGTATAAACACAAAGTCAGTAACTAGGAGTTTTTTGAAAATTATACATGGACAGAATATAAGTTCAACAAGTGAACAATTAAAGCAGCCGCTAAAATTTACCAGCACTCATTTGACTTTAAATACACCCTGAGCATTCATATTTCAGAGACAAACAAATCAGGCGAAATATTTTGTTAAGAATTACCATTTTACTAACTCGCTACATTCACTTTTAGAAGACAAATTCATTCATTGTTAAGCAAATGAACATTTCATCCACTCTTTGTTCTGACTTTTAATATACACTGACTGTTGTATTTACTTTGTCAGTTCTAGTCAATTGAATAATGAATTATGTCAAGTGAACTATATGATTGGAATACCCAGCCTATACTATTAACGATAAATTCAGCTCTCTTCACAAACTACAAATATATTCAATAATAAACAACAGTATTCATTCATTTACACAAATATTTCATATTGTTTTATGTTAATAGTAATAAATCTGAAAAAAAATATAAAATAATAATAATAATAATAATAATCTAGGTGATTATTTCTTTAGAAAACGTATGGAGCCAATATCTATTTTTGGTAAAACAGTCGTAAATTCTTTATTAATTAAAGACACTTTTCAGGTTAACAAGTGCTTAATATTTAACCTCTGTGTGTTATTTTTATCAAATGAACGCATATTTGTATCATACACAGATAAATTTTGGCACTGTAATTCAATGGATACTCATTTCAGAATGAAACAGATTAGTATGATAATGTATTCATTTGATTGCGAGATTGATGAAGTGTACCAGTGAATATTTAATTCCTAGAGATTTTCGTCACGTCCGTTGGAATAGATGTCGCCACTTTGCCTTGAAGTAAAACAAAAATCTGATGCATAGATGTGTTCTAGAATAAACTGACTATTTTCTTATGGTTTGTTATACCATTACATCAATTCATTCTAGAATTTGTATTTACTTGATCACTTCCTGCGTTGGCAATTATCGTTTCATCAAGAGTTATTCTCAGTTAACTAATTTATCATTCTCTATTCATTGTGCATTTAAACGATGTAAATGACAGAAAGTAATATTTGTGTATTTTTCTCTGTTAGTATGCTATTCACGATACTGCTCCGACAGTAGTGAATTTTTTGATAAAATACTTCTAAATGTTTCAAAGTTACAATCAAGAGTTTCAAATACGTAAACAACCAGACATCAATCAATCAATCAATCAATCAACCAATGCCTGTTACCGCATGTGGAGCATAGGCCTCCAACCACCATTCTCCAACCAACTCTATACTGAGCTTTCCTTTCCAGCTCTTCACAGGTGCTTTCCATTTTCTTCATGTCTGTCACTCATTCCCAAAGCAATGTTTTATTTGGATCTTCTTCTTTTCCTTTGGCCTACAGGATTCCCAGTTAGTGCTTGTCTCGTGACGCAGTTTGATGATGTTTTTAGTGAGTATCCTATCCACATCAAGCGTCTTTTTCTAATTTATTCGTCGACTGGATATTGGTTGATTTGTTCTCTGTTGTAGAAGGTTGTTGTTGATGTTATGTGACCAACAGATCCGATGTAACGTTGTGTAGACAGTTGTTTATACATACTTGTTTATTTCGAATGATGCTTTTCGTAGTTCTCCAAGTTTCATATCCATACAACAGAGCTGTCTTTATGATTGTATTGAAAATTTTGACTTTGACGTTGACTGACAGTTGGTTTGAGTTCCAGATACCCTTAAGTTGTAGAAAAGCTGTCCATCTCTTGCCATTGCAATCCGTTCCTTCACGTCTACATCAGATCATATCCTTCTTGTTTATCGATGATGCTGCTGCCCAAGAATGTAAAGGATTCTACATCTTCCAAAATTTCTCCATCAGGTGAAATCGGGTAAGTGTTGATTGTATTGTATCGAAAGATGTTACTTTTCCTTTTGTGTATGTCGAGGTCTACAGCTGGCTGTCGAGGCTGCTGCAACCTTGTCCATATTCATCTGCGTTTGTTACTGAGTGTGGGATAGGAGGGATCGATCATCTGCGAATTCGAAGTCATCTAGTTGCATCATTGTTGTCCTTTGTATTCCGAGATCACCTTGATATTTTGCAGTCGTCATGATGCAGTCAACCACTAGCAGGAAGAGGGAGGGCAAGAGTAAGCAACCTTGTATAACACCGGCCTTCATTTCGAATAAATCTGTGAGCTGACCTCCATGCATGATCTTACAATGTAGTCCGTCGTAAGAATTCCGTACGATGCTGATTATCTTCTCAGGTACGCAATAATGTCGTTGAAGGCTCCATAATATTCTCCTATCCACGCTGTTGAATGCTTTTTCGTAGTGGAGGAAGTTGATGTAAAGTGGTGAATTCCATTCAATTGATTGTTCAACAATGAACCATAGAGTGGCAATTTGGTCGGTAAACGATTGTTCTTTATGGAATCCGACCTGTTGATCTTGAAGTTGGTCGTCGACTGAATCTATCATTCGGTTAAATAACACTCTGTCGAAGACTTTTCCTGGTATTAAAAGAAGAGCGGTACCTCTGTAATTCTTGCAAATACTAACATCACATTTCATTGGTATCTTGACAAGGTGTCCTTTTGTGCATTCTGTTCGTGGCACATGTTCTTCCTCATGAATCTTCCTGAAGAGAATTTAAAATATCTTTGAAGCTGCTTCTATATCTGTCATCAGTGCCTCCCTCCAGCTGG
This sequence comes from Schistosoma japonicum, assembly GCA_025215515.1. NCBI lineage: Eukaryota > Metazoa > Platyhelminthes > Trematoda > Strigeidida > Schistosomatidae > Schistosoma > Schistosoma japonicum. The sequence continues at coordinate 78,241,658 of CM046061.1, forward strand.
TATGTTATCTGACCCCGCTGACTTGCTACTTTGAATTCGACAGTCGGATGACCATTTTAATTCATTCGACTGTTGGTGGGTTGGTGTTAATGGGAAAATCTGTGGATGCTGCTTTGATGACTGGTGAGTTCAGTGGGGCTGGTCTATTCAAGAGTTCTTCGAAGCGTTCTACCCACCTGTTCCGTCGTTCATTTACTTCAGTGATTGGTTTGCCAGCCTTGCTCTTGATTGGTCGTTCTGTCTTACTGAATTACCCAGCTAGCTTCTTCCTTGTATCGTATATGTGCCTCATGTTTCCTCCTCTTGTAGCTTTTACCCCAGTTTTCGCTAGGTCATCAACATATTTCCGTTTATCCGACCTAATGCTCTTCTTCACTCGCTTGTTAACTTTGAAGTGTATTCGGGTATATGACCAAGTTACGCTTGTCGTACAACCAGAGCCACTCCTATCGGATGGACCCCACTCTTACGAATGAGAAGAAATCAGAAGGCACTGAAGGATGGAAGAGAAATTATATTTGATTGTAAACAGAACTTCAATGTGATAGCAACGTCTAGGCTGGCAAACTAGAGAGAGATGCTACCCACGGAGGTTCGAGTTGTGATCTGGTGGTGATGCGCGATTGCGCGCCTTCAACAAGTTGTGTCAGCTAAAACAAACATGGTCAGCATCAATGTCGGGAGCCTATGCAACTATTTATTTTGAGGATTATTTACCGCGAAGTCACTTCACTAACAGGTTCAGGTTACCCAAAATGCAAGATAACGTCTACCGCTGAGCCCATATTAACGAGCGATTCCGACGTGAGAATTATCTGCGTGGTGAAACTTGGTTTCAACACTGACGACAATTATCTCTAAATAAAAGTAACATTTCGAACAACTAAATCTAGAACAAAAACATACGATAATATTAAGAGATTGGGATCTTGGATTCTAGATTACAAATATTTTATTGGGAATTTTAAGAAAAACGGAAGTGACAATTTTCTCAATTCCATTACACATCAAAATATCATACTACTGATTTACTGTTCAATAGCATAACATATTTATCCCAAAATTACAACAGTCAGAATGATTTTATTCTACGTTTACACACCAAGAACATTTATTGAGTACCTATCTCTTGTTAATACATTACAATTCGAAAATGTTGACTGTGAACGTAACATATTTGTTTGTTCCGTAAGTTTAAGACTTCAACCTACATGAACTCCTAGGTGTTACAAAAATGATTATGTGAGAAACCAGAAATATTAATATTCCGGAATGTAGTGTTAGATTCACAGGTACAATGTGTTCGTTCCGAATCCACTAGGATATACGCAATTTCTTACACTCAAATCTATATCCGATGGCCAAGACTACTTAACAAGTCAACTACAGAGTAGTATAAAAATGCTCCCCAAATAACACCTCAAAACACACTATGGCTTTACAAAACATCTTTGTGAAGATGAGATATCTTAGAAAACGCATGACTGTACAATTAAAAGGACGAAGAAATGATGATTTTATCCATCTTCAAAATTTACATCGTTTGCAACCGATAGATATCTAGAGGACGATTTTTCAACCCTCAGCACACGAACAATAATGCCAAGCTCAGAGATGACTCGATTCACATGTAAACAATTAACGAAGACTACTAGCAAGTCACATTGAAGAATAGGTAAAAGACATAAGTTTGGACAAACACTTGTAGATAATCTACTGGGAATAGTCGAATGTTTGGTAAGATAGGTAAGACTACATTTTTGGCGAAACAAACAAAGCATGATATCATACTACTAACAACTTGTAGTAAACCTCTGTGGATGCTACACAAACTTACTGTTTTCACATTCAAATTCTTGAATCGCAAACATATTCAATTCATTATCTCTAACTGGACCATCATACTGAAATACAAAAACACGTACGATAATTGATAAGTAATAATAAGACAAAATAATCGGCTTCAGAGTCTTATACATGGAAAAACTGAGTGAAATCAACAAACATGTATATCCCTTCCCTCTCGATGAACATTAGTAAGATGACTACATGCAATTAACCCAGATATAACTTCTAGTGTTAACTTGAAAGATCACTAAGTTTCACTGCTGTCAGAATATTCAAGAATTTCGTTATAGTAAGGTATCGATGTATTCAAGTAAATGATGCAGAGTAAACAATAGGCCAATATACCGACGACCTGATCGCAAATACTTTTAGTTCTTCCCAACAGCTTAACGTCGGATAATTATAAATCCTAGGAACTTACAATTCACTTACTTCACACCGCTTCCACTGTGTTTACTAGGCAAAAATATGAATGTTAATGTTGAAATAATAACCATCATTATGTAACTTGTGAAACGTAAACGAAAATTGAAATAAACAAGATTATTAGTGAAATACGTGTATATTGGCATCGCATCTCTGTAGTTGGGTGACATAAGAGATGTGTGTGTGTGGGGGGGGGTGATAGCAAAATACAATTAGATCATGTTTTTGTAGACAGAGGTCAAATCCTAACTAAAATGATACCGAATGGGTAAGAGTTTATCGAATGGAGTGAATGATTATCAAAATTCGTCGAATAGTAACAAAAAGAATAATGATGATCAGTTCATTTGTTTGATCTTAAAATATGATATTAAAATACATTCTGTGTACTTTGATTAATAATAATAATAATAATAATAATAATAATAATAATAATAATAATAATATGGAAATGCACATCAAGAAGGAGAATACATATGCATCAATCAAATTAAATCGTCGCATGATTAATGTGGTGATTGGTACAACCTAATCAGCATTTATCGAAAAGAATATTCTTCGTTCAAACGTCTTTCTTTTAGATTTTTATATGACTTTAAACTTTTAGATGATTGAAGATATTTTGATTGCATAGCATTTTCATATTATTGAATCTAATTTTATGGAAAATTGTGCAATATCAATATTATGAATATTAAAATTAGCATCTCATATGAAAGAAAAAAAGTAGCAGTGTCTACTTACATTCACGAACTTCTGTTCTCTGCATGTCTGCACAAGTTCTTAATTGTTTTTGTGAGTTACACTTAGGTTTCTTTTTAACAACTTTAGCATTTTCCGATGGGAATAATAATATAACTATCTATTATACAGAAATGTAAAGATCAAAAACAATTACATAGGTTTTCTATCAACTTACACAAATCCAACATATTAAGAGAAGTCTATACCAAATCATTTCTCAGCTTTGAATTGTCAACGATAGTGTAGTCAATCAACGTAACAATAACTGTAGTAGTTATATAAATGATTTTTTTTCCAACTACGTGCAAACAATGTGTTAATAGTAGGAATATGTCTTGATTTAAATAGTTCAGTCTCATTAACCTATTGAATACCACTATTATTTTTCATTATAGTACTCATTATATTGTTATGAACTATTAGTGTAATCAAGTTTAATGATGCACCTTACAATGTATTGTCTATACTTATAGGTAGACTACATACAAATATTCAGGGCTTATTTACTAATTAATTCTAGTTATATACTACACAGTTGTGGCTCACAATAGATTGTAGTTGACTAACTGTTTAGCAGTTAAACATTATATCGACTAAATTATCAAACAAAAGAATTGAAATGTTGATGAAAGTTAATGACTTATCATAAGAATGTAATTTATAAGCCGATACCAGCAGACCGAGAGATGTTAATTTAATTGTTTATGTAAAACAGTGTTATATCGAATGATAATGTGTGTATTACATTAACTGAAGAGCTTTAGTTCAATAGGTAATTTCAATGATACTTATAACATTGTGGAAACCACTAGGAAAATATGTGTGAATAACAATTATTTGTTGACGTATTTGTAATTAAATGAAGTATTCATTGCAGAATGTTGAAAAAATACATTTTGTTTTGCATAGTGTGACCGAACATGACACATTCTGGAAGATTGTCTCATTGTTCTGAATTCCTTATCAAAATTGAGATAAAAGTCATCTCACTAGTCACGTGACAACAATTGGCTGATTTCAATGATGACAAACACGATTGGTTCTAATTAGATAACCTAGATAAACTTCTGATAACAGATCTTCATATCATAGTGATATTGAAACGAAGTCATAACTTTCTTAAATCTAATTATCTCCAGAAGAAATCACAAGGTTTGTTCAACTTATACATATTTATTTATCCGAATAAAATATCGAAACACATAAGAGGTAAGCTTTCACAGAAATGTCCAATGTGAACATAGATTGCTGTAGTCACAACAGTTCTGGGCAAGAAAATTTCTCTAAGTAGAGATACTCAACAAGAAGTACATAATATTAGTAAAATGTATTTGAGAAAACAGTTATCGTCAAATGACTACAATGAAAATCATTAATACATAAAGTAGACGTGTTGAAGCATGTACAGCATGGTGATCAATAACATAAACAATGTTGAACAAATACATATTAGTTATAAGTTAATATTTTAGTCTATATGCAAGCACAAAGTGGGTACATTTAAAAGGTAGGGATATAAACATCAACATATTTTATTTATCATATGCAAAGATTATTTATTTCAGAGGTCAAAGCAGTATGCATGGTTCCATCGCATACCACATCAATGATGAAGAATACAAAGTTGATAAATTAGGTCTATTCAAAATACTCGAAGAATAGCATTCTCCCATCTTTTCAACTATTTTCGTTCTATCAACAGTTAAACTGATCAATTGTCATTTCAGTCACCATTTAATAATGAGTTTAACTTAAAATGTTTTGGTTTACTTATCCTAATGTACTTTCAATTTAGTTTTGTTATACTTCATAATACATGTTTATTGTAATCAACATTATGTATATGTTGTTTTAAACAGCTTATTGTAGTCTAACAGACAACTCATGTGGAAATTACAATTGTATGTAACTTTGGAGCAACCCGTAACATAAAATAAATTTATTGTATTTCTAAAACAATGTCGTCCTTGGTCTATGTAAATGGAAAAATATTTGAGATGAGTTTAAGGTTGAATGAAATTCGTTTAGAAATAGACATTTTATATCGTGTTATGTTTATATATGTAGATTATCGAGAATCAGTACAAAATCTTACTTCATATTATAAGCACAAATAGTAATAGTTAAGTTCCGTACATACATAAATCCGATTCAAAATGAAATGCCAACAGTCAGCAATGGTATTCATAAATCAATAAACAGGATTAGGAGAGTCATACACCAGTTATTGTTAATAGATAAGATAATTCGATTGGAAATTGAAAGAAATGGGAAATGTATCCGATAATATCTGACTTATGAGAATTCAAGACGAATTGGAAATTTGTGATTATATTAATCGTAAGGCTGATTGAGTGTCCAATAGACTTCTTAGTGGTCATGAGTATGAACAACAGGTCAGTACAGGAAATCTGTCTATTAGTGAGTTATTCAACTGGTTAAATTGAATTAAATTGAAATCAAATTAAATTCATTATATTGTTTAATTTGACGGCGAAATCAACATCAGATGGGTACAAAGAGATTATTAAAAATCACTTCATCATTCATTCTAATGAAAATGATAAATAATACCAATTGCTTGTTAAACTAATGAGTTCATGATTAATAGATGACACTATAGAAAAATACAACTGTATGCTTCATTCTCATTGAATAATAACAATCATTGAACTAACTAACAAACGTCTAAGTATAAACAAGTTGAAAGATTAGACATTGTCTAGTCAATCCATTTACATATACATATAAATAGGCGTTATCTGACTCCAGTTAATGTTATGATAATTTGAAATGTAAGTATGAATTATACAGGCAACGTGTTCTATAATTATTTGAACTGTAAATTATTAATACCTGATTATTTGGGATTATAATCACAGTCAGTTCAAGCATAATATAATCCCATTATGCCTATCGATCACCGTATGTCACATCATTACATGCACATCCCGAATTCATAGGATAAGTGTATAAACACAAAGTCAGTAACTAGGAGTTTTTTGAAAATTATACATGGACAGAATATAAGTTCAACAAGTGAACAATTAAAGCAGCCGCTAAAATTTACCAGCACTCATTTGACTTTAAATACACCCTGAGCATTCATATTTCAGAGACAAACAAATCATGCTAAATATTTTGTTAAGAATTACCATTTTACTAACTCGCTACATTCACTTTTAGAAGACAAATTTATTCATTGTTAAGTAAATGAACATTTCATCCACTCTTTGTTTTGACTTTTAATATACACTGACTGTTGTATTTACTTTATCAGTACTAATCAATTAAATAATGAATTATGTCAAGTGAACTATATGATTGGAATACCCAGCCTATACTATTAACGACAAATTCAACTCTCTTCACAAACTACAAATATATTCAATAATCAACAACAGTATTCATTCATTTACACAAATATTTCATATTAATTTAATGTTAAAAGTAATAAATCTGAAAAAAAATATAAAATAATAATAATAATAATAATAATAATAATAATAATAAACTAGGTGATGATTTCTTTAGAAAACGTATGGAGCTAATATCTGGTTTTGGTAATACAGTCGTCAATTCTTCATTATTGATAGACATCTTACAGGTTATCATGTGTTTAATATTTAACCTCTGTGTGTTATTTTTATCAAATGAACGCATATTTGTATCATACACAGATACATTTTGACACTGTAATTCAATGGATACTCATTTCAGAATGAAACAGATTAGTATGATAATGTATTCATTTGATTGTGAGATTGATGCGGTGTACCAGTGAATATTTAATTCCTAGAGATTTTCGTCACGTCCGTTGGAATAGATGTCGCCACTTTGCCTTGAAGTAAAACAAAAATCTGATGCATAGATGTGTTCTAGAATAAACTGACTATTTTCTTATGGTTTGTTATACCATTACATCAATTCATTCTAGAATTAGTATATACTTGATCACTACGTGAGATAACAATTATCGTTTTGTGAAGAGTTATTCTCACTTAACTAAGTTATCATCCTTTATTCATGCTGCGTTTAAACGATGTAAATGACAGAAAGTAATATTTGTGTATTTTTCTCTGTTAGTATGCTATTCACGATACTGCTCCGACAGTAGTGAATTTTTTGATAAAATACTTCGAAATGTTTCAAAGTTACAATCAAGAGTTTCAAATACATAAACAACCAGACATCAATCAATCAATCAATCAATCAATCAACCAATGCCTAATACCCCATGTGGAGCATAGGCCGCCAACCACCATTATCAAACCAACTCTATACTGAGCTTTCCTTTCCAGCTCTTCACAGGTGCTCTCCATTTTCTTCATGCCTGTCGCTTAATCCTAAACCAATTTGTTCCTGAATCTTCTTCTTTTCCTTTGGTATTCAGTATTCTTAGTTAGTTATTGAAGAACATAGAAAGTGAGACAAATCAAGAGTTAAAGAAAGAGTGCCTAAAACATAATATATATTTCAAATAAATTAATTGTTGTGTAGTAATCGTAAACAACTGAAAAAGAAATGGAAGCACTGTCTTCGTAAAGGTGATAAGTAATCGATAAATGCAAGAATTAAATATCTCAGAAAATCTCGTCGGAAACCAAGAAAATTTAAAATATTTCAATATCGAAAAATATGATCGACAGACATTATAATAAAGACAGTTGCTCCTGCACAACTTTATGTACACAACGAACAATTTTAAAAAGAGAATTTACAAAGTAGTTATTCTTTTTCTCGAATGTATTATGCTGCTTTCATGAAATTGTATTCTATGACCCCTGATTACATAGCATTTAATATCATTTCATTTCTACAAATTTAATATGATTTGACTAAAGTTGGTCTGTAGCTTACAAGTTGAATTCATGATACGTGTATAGTCATTTATGAAATTCGTCATCTACAAGTGCCTGAATCCCGCTTCCCACCGCAATTCAGGATTGATCGTACTTGCGAACTACCTCTGCATCGCGACTGTCCACACTTACAATGTACATATGGAAACAGATTTCTCAATTCGTCTATAGCAAAATCATAAGAAGAGATATACTAATGTTAACCAGTAGTTAAATTGTCTACATTTTTCTAACATTCTACCGGTGACAGCAAACATTTCACTTTTAACAATAGAGAGAAACAGTCTGTAGTAATTTAAACATTCTTGGCTTTCATATCCATTCTTATTAAAATAGTTTGTAAGATAATGATAGTTCCTCATTCGTCAATTATTGGCAATTTGTGGCTACATGGTACTAGTTAGTCACTAAATAGCACCCATCAACGTTAAACATGATTAGAAAGTTCCAAACAAATTGAATGTAAACCATGTTAGAGGAATCTTATCAACTAGTTCTTAGCATATATTTCTGACTACTGCCAAATTGTAAGCAACTGATCAGTTCGAGTCAGAATGCAGAGCCAAATCATTACCGATTTAGTTTTTCTGTAAGCTTAATATAAGTTACGAGAATTTTGTTGTTACACTATGTCTGCAAAGTTCACCTTATTCAATCAATTTCGTACAACCTATATACACCGGTTACTGAAATGGGTCAAGTTCAAAACACTTTTAAGTAACGCTTATTATAGCAACCTTTCCTTTAGTGTCAGTATTTTGGAATTTTACAACGCTTAATTATTACATTGTTTGTTGTGTAATTTAAAACCCCGTCCCCTTAATGTTCCTATGACGAAGATGACAGAACTTTATATTCTGTATTGAATAAACACATCTTTACCACACGTCGCATTCATACTTTAGTGCTAAATCTTTGCTAATGATGAATCCACCTCACACAAATGTTCAGTCTGACTGCTATCTGCACTTGTGATTTTGGATTGTTATTTAGACAATTAACCATTTTGATGAAATAAATCAAGTTATTCTAACAAACACTAATCCCAACATAACGAATTACAACTGCGAAGCCATAAATTACTCAACATTTTACAAGATTTATTTGTTGCAATATCTAGAATGTAGATGGAAAATGAAAGTGAAGGAATTCATCAATAATTAGTCGCTATCGCATTTTAAGTAATTGTTTTGATTTAAGAAAAAATTAATACTCAACAGTTTGTAAGATAACACGTCAGCATTTGCTATCGTTGGAGAAGCTGTATAGAAGACTGCCGCTCTTTATCAGCCAAGTATTTAGACTCTGATCATGCCCCAATAAGAACACCTATCTCTGCTATTCGCAGAAAGGTCACACTAGGCAAACCCCTCAGATATCAATTCAAGACTAAAAATGTCAAGATTGCTTTTAGAAATGGCTTGGCTAAGCATTTAGTCACCCACAATCAACAGATTCACTCTCGAAACAGCTTGAATCGATTTTAAAATAGGTGTAACCGCTGCAGCAATTTCTGCATCTAACTTCAACCCCAAAGATATCAAAACCATTGGATCTCTGAAACTTCTAGTAAACTGTTAAAGGATCGAAAACTCGTTACAGCAAGCATGGAGAATGATGAAGAGCGATGACATTTGAAATGTAGACTGACATAGAGTCCACATAAAGATCGTGAGCAGTGGTGGGCAACAAAAGCGATGGAAGCATCGGCGTAAGCTTCAACGTGAAGCGTCATAAAGTTTCCATCCACTCCCAGAGCAGAGTTTAAATGGTTAAGTTTGTTTAATCTGGTTAGCGCTTTTTTTAGCAAGCTTGTGTTTCACCGAATAGGAGTGCTTTCCCTATGCCCAAACTTACTCCTTTACCCGGCCTTGTGACCGGCAGCAACCCTAAAACAGCTGCGGGCGGAGTTTAGTAGAATTAAAGTAGAAATGAATTAAAGTATGTACTAACCTCGGATAGGTACTAATATATAATATTTGTTGCTGTTAACGCCCAGTACCTATTTAGCTGCATACAGATAAAAAGGATACAAGTAGAACAGTAATCCAAACACAAGACAAATAAAAATGCTTGTCCACAATAACAAATGTGCGTTTTAGCATAAAATGCAAGCACAAAATTTACAATTTGGCCTATTGAACTCTAAGATCAACTAAAAAGTGATCATAAACAACTGTTGATACCAGTTAGAGACTGGTGCTAAGAAATTAGATATTAGCGAATCCCCCACTGGAACCGTCACAGGTACAAGGTGTTCATTCCGAATCCACTAGGATATACGCAATTTCTTACACTCAAATCTATATCCGATGGCCAAGACTACTTAACAAGTCAACTACAGAGTAGTATAAAAATGCTCCCCAAATAACACCTCAAAACACACTATGGCTTTACAAAACATCTTTGTGAAGATGAGATATCTTAGAAAACGCATGACTGTACAATTAAAAGGACGAAGAAATGATGATTTTATCCATCTTCAAAATTTACATCGTTTGCAACCGATAGATATCTAGAGGACGATTTTTCAACCCTCAGCACACGAACAATAATGCCAAGCTCAGAGATGACTCGATTCACATGTAAACAATTAACGAAGACTACTAGCAAGTCACATTGAAGAATAGGTAAAAGACATAAGTTTGGACAAACACTTGGAGATAATCTACTGGGAATAGTCGAATGTTTGGTAAGATAGGTGAGACTACATTTTTGGCAAAACAAATAAAGTGAGATATCATACGTTCATTTATTTGTGGTCCTATTGTGATAGTAGTTTATCTAAAAAATAGTCGAATTTACGATTCCCGATACGAACCAGATCTGATCAGTGCATATTGAACTCGGCTCTCCTGATCTGAAGATATTCGACTACCAGCTTTGAGTAGTAGTCAGCTTAGAGCCTAACGTGAATGATTAGCTTACAAATTTAGCAGGTACACAATCGCGTACACGGTTTCTAGACAACCCAATCAAAAGTAGGAGCAGTGGAGTTCAAACTAGCAACATCATGGTAGAATTTTCAATGCCTTCATCCCTGTACCACTGTTCTCCAAGTGGACACAGTGTTATAGGTTTGTCTGTGAAGAACTCTCGTACTCTAAACTTAAAACAAAATGGACAACTACACACATTGTACGATGCGAAATAAGAATAAACAAAATATATCATAGAAACTATTTGCAACTAACCATCATTATTATATTCATTTCCATCAAATTCGCCAACTCCAGGAATAGCACAAGTGCCAGTTACTTTACCTTCATCATCATCTGAAATTAAGATAGCTTTACGTTGTAAAAGCTTAGCACAAAGTTACTGAAGATGAATTTTAGCACTATCCAATTCTAAATATTAAACATTTATTTATTTATTTCAATACATTTTCGAAAATAACATACCAGTTAATCAGTAGTAACCAACGCTATGCTAATTATTCGGTGTTGGCTGAACTCTATAAATCAAAATTGAATATGGTCACCAAGCTAAGTAATCTAACATCCCCGTGTGCTTTCTTTAACATTAAATGCTCAGAAAGTACTGACGAAAACAGTGAAGACTAAACAATGATTGATTAATGTAAATATATCAGTCTCAGAGGCAACCAATTACAGTCTAAATAATAATGATAACGTTTCTGATAAAACGTGATTTGAACCTCACTAGCAGCATTTTGAAAAATACAGATGGAATCGTTTCTAGAAATAATGTTATTTTCCACTAAATATCAATAAATGTAACCTACAGAGGTACTAACATTTATTATCTTAAAGTAACCCGCCTTGCTGCAAATATTTCATCATTATTGACTCCCGTTGATGATAACTGTTTTAGTATGACGAAATACAATCAGTAGGCTTTGTTTTAAGAAGTTAATGCCATTACGCTTCGATTGTGAAGAAGACGGAGAGAACACACAAAATAAATTATTCCATATTACTCGATAACATTCGCAATTTGGCTTTATTCAAATTTATAAACGAAGAAAAATTGTATGAAACTTTAAAGCAATTAAAGACCTTGATACTGTACTGAAATGTGGTGAGTCATAAAATTAAACGAAGAATTCAGAGGATTGAAACAGGAAATAAGAAAATAGTATCTTATAAGCTCTAAATAAAATACATATAACAAAATACACATTCAAAATTGAAACTAATATTCTCTTTGTAATTTGGACATTTGAACAAATACAAAATTATGTCGAATACAATGGATTCACTCCATATTACTTTATTCCGACAATAGTGTTGTGTTTACATCCTCCAAAATTATAAAAACATCCAAAAGTATGAAATTATTTTAATTATTCGAATACAGAATAAGTCATATTTTTTTAAATAGAACAACTCGTAGTAAACCTCTGTGGATACTACACAAACTTACTGTTTTCACATTCAAATTCTTCAATCATAAACATATTCAAATCAATATCTCTAACTGGACCATCATACTGAAATACAAAAATACGTACGATAATTGATAAGTAATAATAAGACAAAATAATCGGCTTCAGAGTCTTATACATGGAAAAACTGAGTAAACTCAACAAACATGTATATCCCTTCCCTCTCGATGAACATTAGTAAGATGACTACATGCAATTAACCCAGATATAACTTCTAGTAACAGACGCAGATGAATATGGAAAAGGTTGCAGCAGCCTCGTCAGCCAGCTGTAGACCTCGACATACACAAAGGTATAAGTAACATTCTTGGATACAATACAATCAACACTGACCTGATTTCACCTGATGGAGAAATTTTGAAAGATGTAGAATCCTTTACATACTTGGGCAGCATCATCATCGATAAACAAGAAGGATATGATCTGATGTAGACGTGAAGGAACGGATTGCAATGGCAAGAGATGGACAGCTTTTCTACAACTTAAGGGTATCTGGAACTCAAACCAACTGTCAGTCAACGGATTCGGCAGTTAAGAAAACATTAGCGAAAAGAAGTATGTGATTTGACAGACTTAATTAGTGTGATAATCAGAATAAGTGGAGAGAGAATGGAAGCTCCTCATTGGATAGTGACGACTACACTTTTCAGACAGTCATAAACCGTATTCTATCATGAACTTTTGATTGTGATTCATATGAGTATAATATGTTTGTAAATAATCTCAGCAAATGAAATTAAAGAAAATTCCAATGTTTCGGTCGGCAAGCTTGTCCTAGCTTCTTCGAGGAAATAACCAAAATCAAAATTATCGAATATGAATGTAAATAAGAGGTCAAATCTCACTATAAACATCCAATCGCATGCAGAGTATGAATCTATTTGTACATGAGTCATTATTAGTGAACTGATGTTGAAATGTTGTGGATGACTAAAGGTGAGCATCGCGTGCTTAGCTTCATATTGCAATCATTTGTGCACATATATTATTCTGGGTTATGTTCACGAAAATTGAGAGACAATCTAAAGATTGGTTTGTCAAATCATCTAAATTTGAGTAGCAGTAAATCGAGGTGATGATAATTACGGGTCTTAGGATGTATGTATATTTGCCAACGGTAACACTAAACTGCGTAATCGGATTAAATAATTCTAAACAGAATCAATCAACAAATAAATAGTTAGAAGTTGGAGTACTAGATAATTTTTGAATTCATTTTTTAATCATTATTTACCATGGTGCAGCTAGCAGTATTCCACCTCATCGGTTTATATTGTTTGAATTTGCCCCTATGTGTAGGGCTTCAGATGTTAATCTTTCTTAATCATAAATGCAATTATTTTCAAGGTTAGATATGAAGACAGACTTCAAGCATTTCGTCAATTATTGTTTCAATGGCATTAATTTTCCTAAGTACGTTAACCATATATTAAACTTAAGTCTGGTAAATAGGTAAAGTGTTGTGTCTTGTAGTGTAATCAAGGATTGGTATTTCATCGAATTTAGAATTTTTTCTCTAGATATATTTATACTACATTATTGATGATCACATTCGTAAAAGGGTTTTCTAAAGTTTTCTCTTTCTTTGACTGTAGATTTCTTCGAAGCATTGCTCGTGTTTACTGGGACAACCGAGTAAGCAGTATGTGGGATAGGAATAGACTTCTATGTAAATACGGTAAGTCTATTGATGAAGTAGTGAATCTTCACCAGCTGAGGTGAATAGGACATGTGTTACGTATGCCTGACCACCGTTTACCTCGACAAGCATTGTTGTCTGTTGTGGGAGTAGGCTGGAAGAAGGCTAGGGGTGGCCAAACGAAAACATGGCACCAATCCATGAAGTCACTGACAATTGGGCTGAGCCATGTTAATAGATGCAGACTATCTGGTTGGGGCCCACACGATGATCGTAACAAATGGTTAGAGACTTTAGGTGATATGGCTCAAAATCGTTGGCAGTGGCGCAGGTGCATCCACTGCTTGTCTTCCTCCAAATTCTAGCTTTCGAGCTTCTCATGATTTTCTCTTTATTGAACCACTTTTTATTTCAAATCTCATCTCTGATCTCTATGCCTTTCCATTAGTACTTACTCTGGTACTACCTCCCCTACTCTGGGATTTGGTCCGACAATTTAATCTCTATCAGCTTATTGAGGCATGGCAACTTGAACTGATGTACGCATGTACCAAGTTCTATGTTGTAACTGACTGACTGACTGACTGTAGCAAGCAACATAGTGATGAATTTTACAATGAGTAACACATTAAACATGCATTCATATCATAATTTGAAATCAAGTGCCATTCGTTCAAATTTTAGAGAATATAATGCTGTAAAGGCCTGTTTAATTTTATACTTTTATGATAAGAGTGTAAAATCGAAGTACATTTTTTAATTCTTGCTATCGTTAAAGTGATGGTGAAATCAGACAAATCAAGTCGCTACCTTTGTCAGAAATTATGAAATTCCCTTTCTTACTAAAGTAATTGATTAGGTTATTTTGGGCATACCGGCATGTTTAGGGCAAATGCAACAAGCAACAAGAAAGAAAGCTGGTTTTAGAAGTTACATGAGGTTTTTGAAGTAGTATATAATAGAAAGTGATCTTAGCTATTTATCAAAACATGGTAATTACTTTTAACGTCGACCTGGTTTCGAAATAAATGGAACGTGCGTTATAATTTATTTGTCAGTTATTAAAAACAATACTTGGTGAGCTATATTGAACTAAAGCTTTTATAGAAAGCTTGTTGATTTAATTATGTTGTGCTTATTAAGATATTGTTCAGCGGACTCTGTTTATGAATACTGTTTGTCCAAAGGCATCCAACTAATCCTCAACTTCACACAGTTAATGTTAAAAATTTCAAACCTTCATAAGGTTTGTTTGTGTCAGTTTGTTCGTTGGTTTGTATGGATGTGAGATCTCATCACAACAGATTGTGGATAGTTTACACTATAATGTTTGCTATTTCTAAACCAATTATATATTTCTTTTCACTACTGTATGAATCACGCCATCTTATGAGTTATTTAATTGCCTAAAGTATTTATTTATTTGATGAACTGATTTGGATGGCTCATATTATCTCAATCCTTTGTAGATAAGTGGTCGGGAGATTTTTGAGTTTGACCCAACATTGATTATGGAGGCTGCGGATGACGATGAAACATCCGGAGTAGTTGATTCTAGAATTCGTGATGTTGAAGAGAATGAGGTTAGTACATACCTTAATTTATTTCTACTTATGGTCTACTAATTGTTTTTTAAGCTATGATTTGTCAATTTCGGTTAAACTTTTAGCTGATAAATTCTGGATATGAATCTCATCAGCTTTATTAAGTTTCAGTGAGGAAGGTATCAATAATACATGGTGTATTTTTGTCATAACTTCCTACTACTTTGACTCTTGTTTTGAGTTCTCAGCTGAAATACTCATCATAGTTAATCGTATTTGTGTGTTGACACCCAATATTGTCAAGGTCATACTAATTCTGAGACATCTAGAACACAAGATACATTAAGCATTTCGTACTAAATTTTAGATAGCAGGACGAACCGGGAGAAATATTGTGATTACTAGTAAGTCGCTTCTCAAGATCTTCAGGTGTTCATTGTATAACAACAGTCTAAATGAGACACTGAAATGAAACCTATCAACTTGATAAGTACAGTAACAGTTTTTCTTTAAGGTCCTAAAATATAGTACTGTTCATTTCACTGTGCTAACACTTTGGGTTTAGAGTCATGTCTACATTGTTGTAACTAGGCTCTGTCATCTCATTACATTTATTCAGAATGAAATGAAAGCTTTTGCCTAGTAAACACAGTGGAAGTTGTGTGAGTAAGTGACTTCAAAGTTCCTAGGATTTATAATCATCCGACGTTAAGCTGTTGGGAAGAACTAAAAGTATTTGCGATCAGGTCTTTGGTATATTGGCCTATTGTTTACTCTGCATCAATTACTACGAGTTGTTCTATTTAAAAAAATATGACTTATTCTGTATTTGAATAATTAAAATAATTTCATACTTTTGGATGTTTTTATAATTTTGGAGGATGTAAACACAACACTATTGTCGGAATAAAGTAATATGGAGTGAATCCATTGTATTCGACATAATTTTGTATTTGTTCAAATGTTCAAATTACAAAGAGAATATTAGTTTCAATTTTGAATGTGTATTTTGTTATATGTATTTTATTTAGAGCTTATAAGATACTATTTTCTTATTTCCTGTTTCAATCCTCTGAATTCTTCGTTTAATTTTATGACTCACCACATTTCAGTACAGTATCAAGGTCTTTAATTGCTTTAAAGTTTCATACAATTTTTCTTCGTTTATAAATTTGAATAAAGCCAAATTGCGAATGTTATCGAGTAATATGGAATAATTTATTTTGTGTGTTCTCTCCGTCTTCTTCACAATCGAAGCGTAATGGCATTAACTTCTTAAAACAAAGCCTACTGATTGTATTTCGTCATACTAAAACAGTTATCATCAACGGGAGTCAATAATGATGAAATATTTGCAGCAAGGCGGGTTACTTTAAGATAATAAATGTTAGTACCTCTGTAGGTTACATTTATTGATATTTAGTGGAAAATAACATTATTTCTAGAAACGATTCCATCTGTATTTTTCAAAATGCTGCTAGTGAGGTTCAAATCACGTTTTATCAGAAACGTTATCATTATTATTTAGACTGTAATTGGTTGCCTCTGAGACTGATATATTTACATTAATCAATCATTGTTTAGTCTTCACTGTTTTCGTCAGTACTTTCTGAGCATTTAATGTTAAAGAAAGCACACGGGGATGTTAGATTACTTAGCTTGGTGACCATATTCAATTTTGATTTATAGAGTTCAGCCAACACCGAATAATTAGCATAGCGTTGGTTACTACTGATTAACTGGTATGTTATTTTCGAAAATGTATTGAAATAAATAAATAAATGTTTAATATTTAGAATTGGATAGTGCTAAAATTCATCTTCAGTAACTTTGTGCTAAGCTTTTACAACGTAAAGCTATCTTAATTTCAGATGATGATGAAGGTAAAGTAACTGGCACTTGTGCTATTCCTGGAGTTGGCGAATTTGATGGAAATGAATATAATAATGATGGTTAGTTGCAAATAGTTTCTATGATATATTTTGTTTATTCTTATTTCGCATCGTACAATGTGTGTAGTTGTCCATTTTGTTTTAAGTTTAGAGTACGAGAGTTCTTCACAGACAAACCTATAACACTGTGTCCACTTGGAGAACAGTGGTACAGGGATGAAGGCATTGAAAATTCTACCATGATGTTGCTAGTTTGAACTCCACTGCTCCTACTTTTGATTGGGTTGTCTAGAAACCGTGTACGCGATTGTGTACCTGCTAAATTTGTAAGCTAATCATTCACGTTAGGCTCTAAGCTGACTACTACTCAAAGCTGGTAGTCGAATATCTTCAGATCAGGAGAGCCGAGTTCAATATGCACTGATCAGATCTGGTTCGTATCGGGAATCGTAAATTCGACTATTTTTTAGATAAACTACTATCACAATAGGACCACAAATAAATGAACGTATGATATCTCACTTTATTTGTTTTGCCAAAAATGTAGTCTCACCTATCTTACCAAACATTCGACTATTCCCAGTAGATTATCTCCAAGTGTTTGTCCAAACTTATGTCTTTTACCTATTCTTCAATGTGACTTGCTAGTAGTCTTCGTTAATTGTTTACATGTGAATCGAGTCATCTCTGAGCTTGGCATTATTGTTCGTGTGCTGAGGGTTGAAAAATCGTCCTCTAGATATCTATCGGTTGCAAACGATGTAAATTTTGAAGATGGATAAAATCATCATTTCTTCGTCCTTTTAATTGTACAGTCATGCGTTTTCTAAGATATCTCATCTTCACAAAGATGTTTTGTAAAGCCATAGTGTGTTTTGAGGTGTTATTTGGGGAGCATTTTTATACTACTCTGTAGTTGACTTGTTAAGTAGTCTTGGCCATCGGATATAGATTTGAGTGTAAGAAATTGCGTATATCCTAGTGGATTCGGAATGAACACCTTGTACCTGTGACGGTTCCAGTGGGGGATTCGCTAATATCTAATTTCTTAGCACCAGTCTCTAACTGGTATCAACAGTTGTTTATGATCACTTTTTAGTTGATCTTAGAGTTCAATAGGCCAAATTGTAAATTTTGTGCTTGCATTTTATGCTAAAACGCACATTTGTTATTGTGGACAAGCATTTTTATTTGTCTTGTGTTTGGATTACTGTTCTACTTGTATCCTTTTTATCTGTATGCAGCTAAATAGGTACTGGGCGTTAACAGCAACAAATATTATATATTAGTACCTATCCGAGGTTAGTACATACTTTAATTCATTTCTACTTTAATTCTACTAAACTCCGCCCGCAGCTGTTTTAGGGTTGCTGCCGGTCACAAGGCCGGGTAAAGGAGTAAGTTTGGGCATAGGGAAAGCACTCCTATTCGGTGAAACACAAGCTTGCTAAAAAAAGCGCTAACCAGATTAAACAAACTTAACCATTTAAACTCTGCTCTGGGAGTGGATGGAAACTTTATGACGCTTCACGTTGAAGCTTACGCCGATGCTTCCATCGCTTTTGTTGCCCACCACTGCTCACGATCTTTATGTGGACTCTATGTCAGTCTACATTTCAAATGTCATCGCTCTTCATCATTCTCCATGCTTGCTGTAACGAGTTTTCGATCCTTTAACAGTTTACTAGAAGTTTCAGAGATCCAATGGTTTTGATATCTTTGGGGTTGAAGTTAGATGCAGAAATTGCTGCAGCGGTTACACCTATTTTAAAATCGATTCAAGCTGTTTCGAGAGTGAATCTGTTGATTGTGGGTGACTAAATGCTTAGCCAAGCCATTTCTAAAAGCAATCTTGACATTTTTAGTCTTGAATTGATATCTGAGGGGTTTGCCTAGTGTGACCTTTCTGCGAATAGCAGAGATAGGTGTTCTTATTGGGGCATGATCAGAGTCTAAATACTTGGCTGATAAAGAGCGGCAGTCTTCTATACAGCTTCTCCAACGATAGCAAATGCTGACGTGTTATCTTACAAACTGTTGAGTATTAATTTTTTCTTAAATCAAAACAATTACTTAAAATGCGATAGCGACTGATTATTGATGAATTCCTTCACTTTCATTTTCCATCTACATTCTAGATATTGCAACAAATAAATCTTGTAAAATGTTGAGTAATTTATGGCTTCGCAGTTGTAATTCGTTATGTTGGGATTAGTGTTTGTTAGAATAACTTGATTTATTTCATCAAAATGGTTAATTGTCTAAATAACAATCCAAAATCACAAGTGCAGATAGCAGTCAGACTGAACATTTGTGTGAGGTGGATTCATCATTAGCAAAGATTTAGCACTAAAGTATGAATGCGACGTGTGGTAAAGATGTGTTTATTCAATACAGAATATAAAGTTCTGTCATCTTCGTCATAGGAACATTAAGGGGACGGGGTTTTAAATTACACAACAAACAATGTAATAATTAAGCGTTGTAAAATTCCAAAATACTGACACTAAAGGAAAGGTTGCTATAATAAGCGTTACTTAAAAGTGTTTTGAACTTGACCCATTTCAGTAACCGGTGTATATAGGTTGTACGAAATTGGTTGAATAAGGTGAACTTTGCAGACATAGTGTAACAACAAAATTCTCGTAACTTATATTAAGCTTACAGAAAAACTAAATCGGTAATGATTTGGCTCTGCATTCTGACTCGAACTGATCAGTTGCTTACAATTTGGCAGTAGTCAGAAATATATGCTAAGAACTAGTTGATAAGATTCCTCTAACATGGATTACTTTCAATTTGTTTGGTACTTTCTAATCATGTTTAACGTTGATGGGTGCTATTTAGTGACTAACTAGTACCATGTAGCCACAAATTGCCAATAATTGACGAATGAGGAACTATCATTATCTTACAAACTATTTTAATAAGAATGGATATGAAAGCCAAGAATGTTTAAATTACTACAGACTGTTTCTCTCTATTGTTAAAAGTGAAATGTTTGCTGTCACCGGTAGAATGTTAGAAAAATGTAGACAATTTAACTACTGGTTAACATTAGTATATCTCTTCTTATGATTTTGCTATAGACGAATTGAGAAATCTGTTTCCATATGTACATTGTAAGTGTGGACAGTCGCGATGCAGAGGTAGTTCGCAAGTACGATCAATCCTGAATTGCGGTGGGAAGCGGGATTCAGGCACTTGTAGATGACGAATTTCATAAATGACTATACACGTATCATGAATTCAACTTGTAAGCTACAGACCAACTTTAGTCGAATCACATTAAATTTGTAGAAATGAAATGATATTAAATGCTATGTAATCAGGGGTCATAGAATACAATTTCATGAAAGCAGCATAATACATTCGAGAAAAAGAATAACTACTTTGTAAATTCTCTTTTTAAAATTGTTCGTTGTGTACATAAAGTTGTGCAGGAGCAACTGTCTTTATTATAATGTCTGTCGATCATATTTTTCGATATTGAAATATTTTAAATTTTCTTGGTTTCCGACGAGATTTTCTGAGATATTTAATTCTTGCATTTATCGATTACTTATCACCTTTACGAAGACAGTGCTTCCATTTCTTTTTCAGTTGTTTACGATTACTACACAACAATTAATTTATTTGAAATATATATTATGTTTTAGGCACTCTTTCTTTAACTCTTGATTTGTCTCACTTTCTATGTTCTTCAATAACTAACTAAGAATACTGAATACCAAAGGAAAAGAAGAAGATTCAGGAACAAATTGGTTTAGGATTAAGCGACAGGCATGAAGAAAATGGAGAGCACCTGTGAAGAGCTGGAAAGGAAAGCTCAGTATAGAGTTGGTTTGATAATGGTGGTTGGCGGCCTATGCTCCACATGGGGTATTAGGCATTGGTTGATTGATTGATTGATTGATTGATTGATGTCTGGTTGTTTATGTATTTGAAACTCTTGATTGTAACTTTGAAACATTTCGAAGTATTTTATCAAAAAATTCACTACTGTCGGAGCAGTATCGTGAATAGCATACTAACAGAGAAAAATACACAAATATTACTTTCTGTCATTTACATCGTTTAAACGCAGCATGAATAAAGGATGATAACTTAGTTAAGTGAGAATAACTCTTCACAAAACGATAATTGTTATCTCACGTAGTGATCAAGTATATACTAATTCTAGAATGAATTGATGTAATGGTATAACAAACCATAAGAAAATAGTCAGTTTATTCTAGAACACATCTATGCATCAGATTTTTGTTTTACTTCAAGGCAAAGTGGCGACATCTATTCCAACGGACGTGACGAAAATCTCTAGGAATTAAATATTCACTGGTACACCGCATCAATCTCACAATCAAATGAATACATTATCATACTAATCTGTTTCATTCTGAAATGAGTATCCATTGAATTACAGTGTCAAAATGTATCTGTGTATGATACAAATATGCGTTCATTTGATAAAAATAACACACAGAGGTTAAATATTAAACACATGATAACCTGTAAGATGTCTATCAATAATGAAGAATTGACGACTGTATTACCAAAACCAGATATTAGCTCCATACGTTTTCTAAAGAAATCATCACCTAGTTTATTATTATTATTATTATTATTATTATTATTATTTTATATTTTTTTTCAGATTTATTACTTTTAACATTAAATTAATATGAAATATTTGTGTAAATGAATGAATACTGTTGTTGATTATTGAATATATTTGTAGTTTGTGAAGAGAGTTGAATTTGTCGTTAATAGTATAGGCTGGGTATTCCAATCATATAGTTCACTTGACATAATTCATTATTTAATTGATTAGTACTGATAAAGTAAATACAACAGTCAGTGTATATTAAAAGTCAAAACAAAGAGTGAATGAAATGTTCATTTACTTAACAATGAATAAATTTGTCTTCTAAAAGTGAATGTAGCGAGTTAGTAAAATGGTAATTCTTAACAAAATATTTAGCATGATTTGTTTGTCTCTGAAATATGAATGCTCAGGGTGTATTTAAAGTCAAATGAGTGCTGGTAAATTTTAGCGGCTGCTTTAATTGTTCACTTGTTGAACTTATATTCTGTCCATGTATAATTTTCAAAAAACTCCTAGTTACTGACTTTGTGTTTATACACTTATCCTATGAATTCGGGATGTGCATGTAATGATGTGACAAACGGTGATCGATAGGCATAATGGGATTATATTATGCTTGAACTGACTGTGATTATAATCCCAAATAATCAGGTATTAATAATTTACAGTTCAAATAATTATAGAACACGTTGCCTGTATAATTCATACTTACATTTCAAATTATCATAACATTAACTGGAGTCAGATAACGCCTATTTATATGTATATGTAAATGGATTGACTAGACAATGTCTAATCTTTCAACTTGTTTATACTTAGACGTTTGTTAGTTAGTTCAATGATTGTTATTATTCAATGAGAATGAAGCATACAGTTGTATTTTTCTATAGTGTCATCTATTAATCATGAACTCATTAGTTTAACAAGCAATTGGTATTATTTATCATTTTCATTAGAATGAATGATGAAGTGATTTTTAATAATCTCTTTGTACCCATCTGATGTTGATTTCGCCGTTAAATTAAACAATATAATGAATTTAATTTGATTTCAATTTAATTCAATTTAACCAGTTGAATAACTCACTAATAGACAGATTTCCTGTACTGACCTGTTGTTCATACTCATGACCACTAAGAAGTCTATTGGACACTCAATCAGCCTTACGATTAATATAATCACAAATTTCCAATTCGTCTTGAATTCTCATAATTCAGATATTATCGGATACATTTCCCATTTCTTTCAATTTCCAATCGAATTATCTTATCTATTAACAATAACTTGTGTATGACTCTCCTAATCCTGTTTATTGATTTATGAATACCATTGCTGACTGTTGGCATTTCATTTTGAATCGGATTTATGTATGTAAGGAACTTTACTATTACTATTTGTGCTTATAATATGAAGTAAGATTTTGTACTGATTCTCGATAATCTACATATATAAACATAACACGATATAAAATGTCTATTTCTAAACGAATTTCATTCAACCTTAAACTCATCTCAAATATTTTTCCATTTACATAGACCAAGGACGACATTGTTTTAGAAATACAATAAATTTATTTTATGTTACGGGTTGCTCCAAAGTTACATACAATTGTAATTTCCACATGAGTTGTCTGTTAGACTACAATAAGCTGTTTAAAACAACATATACATAATGTTGATTACAATAAACATGTATTATGAAGTATAACAAAACTAAATTGAAAGTACATTAGGATAAGTAAACCAAAACATTTTAAGTTAAACTCATTATTAAATGGTGACTGAAATGAGAATTGATCAGTTTAACTGTTGATAGAACGAAAATAGTTGAAAAGATGGGAGAATGCTATTCTTCGAGTATTTTGAATAGACCTAATTTATCAACTTTGTATTCTTCATCATTGATGTGGTATGCGATGGAACCATGCATACTGCTTTGACCTCTGAAATAAATAATCTTTGCATATGATAAATAAAATATGTTGATGTTTATATCCCTACCTTTTAAATGTACCCACTTTGTGCTTGCATATAGACTAAAATATTAACTTATAACTAATATGTATTTGTTCAACATTGTTTATGTTATTGATCACCATGCTGTACATGCTTCAACACGTCTACTTTATGTATTAATGATTTTCATTGTAGTCATTTGACGATAACTGTTTTCTCAAATACATTTTACTAATATTATGTACTTCTTGTTGAGTATCTCTACTTAGAGAAATTTTCTTGCCCAGAACTGTTGTGACTACAGCAATCTATGTTCACATTGGACATTTCTGTGAAAGCTTACCTCTTATGTGTTTCGATATTTTATTCGGATAAATAAATATGTATAAGTTGAACAAACCTTGTGATTTCTTCTGGAGATAATTAGATTTAAGAAAGTTATGACTTCGTTTCAATATCACTATGATATGAAGATCTGTTATCAGAAGTTTATCTAGGTTATCTAATTAGAACCAATCGTGTTTGTCATCATTGAAATCAGCCAATTGTTGTCACGTGACTAGTGAGATGACTTTTATCTCAATTTTGATAAGGAATTCAGAACAATGAGACAATCTTCCAGAATGTGTCATGTTCGGTCACACTATGCAAAACAAAATGTATTTTTTCAACATTCTGCAATGAATACTTCATTTAATTACAAATACGTCAACAAATAATTGTTATTCACACATATTTTCCTAGTGGTTTCCACAATGTTATAAGTATCATTGAAATTACCTATTGAACTAAAGCTCTTCAGTTAATGTAATACACACATTATCATTCGATATAACACTGTTTTACATAAACAATTAAATTAACATCTCTCGGTCTGCTGGTATCGGCTTATAAATTACATTCTTATGATAAGTCATTAACTTTCATCAACATT
Source organism: Schistosoma japonicum (assembly GCA_025215515.1). Taxonomy (NCBI): domain Eukaryota; kingdom Metazoa; phylum Platyhelminthes; class Trematoda; order Strigeidida; family Schistosomatidae; genus Schistosoma; species Schistosoma japonicum. The sequence continues at coordinate 78,266,519 of CM046061.1, forward strand.
TCAATTCTTTTGTTTGATAATTTAGTCGATATAATGTTTAACTGCTAAACAGTTAGTCAACTACAATCCATTGTGAGCCACAACTGTGTAGTATATAACTAGAATTAATTAGTAAATAAGCCCTGAATATTTGTATGTAGTCTACCTATAAGTATAGACAATACATTGTAAGGTGCATCATTAAACTTGATTACACTAATAGTTCATAACAATATAATGAGTACTATAATGAAAAATAATAGTGGTATTCAATAGGTTAATGAGACTGAACTATTTAAATCAAGACATATTCCTACTATTAACACATTGTTTGCACGTAGTTGGAAAAAAAATCATTTATATAACTACTACAGTTATTGTTACGTTGATTGACTACACTATCGTTGACAATTCAAAGCTGAGAAATGATTTGGTATAGACTTCTCTTAATATGTTGGATTTGTGTAAGTTGATAGAAAACCTATGTAATTGTTTTTGATCTTTACATTTCTGTATAATAGATAGTTATATTATTATTCCCATCGGAAAATGCTAAAGTTGTTAAAAAGAAACCTAAGTGTAACTCACAAAAACAATTAAGAACTTGTGCAGACATGCAGAGAACAGAAGTTCGTGAATGTAAGTAGACACTGCTACTTTTTTTCTTTCATATGAGATGCTAATTTTAATATTCATAATATTGATATTGCACAATTTTCCATAAAATTAGATTCAATAATATGAAAATGCTATGCAATCAAAATATCTTCAATCATCTAAAAGTTTAAAGTCATATAAAAATCTAAAAGAAAGACGTTTGAACGAAGAATATTCTTTTCGATAAATGCTGATTAGGTTGTACCAATCACCACCTTAATCATGCGACGATTTAATTTGATTGATGCATATGTATTCTCCTTCTTGATGTGCATTTCCATATTATTATTATTATTATTATTATTATTATTATTATTATTATTATTATTATTAATCAAAGTACACAGAATGTATTTTAATATCATATTTTAAGATCAAACAAATGAACTGATCATCATTATTCTTTTTGTTACTATTCGACGAATTTTGATAATCATTCACTCCATTCGATAAACTCTTACCCATTCGGTATCATTTTAGTTAGGATTTGACCTCTGTCTACAAAAACATGATCTAATTGTATTTTGCTATCACCCCCCCCACACACACACATCTCTTATGTCACCCAACTACAGAGATGCGATGCCAATATACACGTATTTCACTAATAATCTTGTTTATTTCAATTTTCGTTTACGTTTCACAAGTTACATAATGATGGTTATTATTTCAACATTAACATTCATATTTTTGCCTAGTAAACACAGTGGAAGCGGTGTGAGTAAGTGAATTGTAAGTTCCTAGGATTTATAATTATCCGACGTTAAGCTGTTGGGAAGAACTAAAAGTATTTGCGATCAGGTCGTCGGTATATTGGCCTATTGTTTACTCTGCATCATTTACTTGAATACATCGATACCTTACTATAACGAAATTCTTGAATATTCTGACAGCAGTGAAACTTAGTGATCTTTCAAGTTAACACTAGAAGTTATATCTGGGTTAATTGCATGTAGTCATCTTACTAATGTTCATCGAGAGGGAAGGGATATACATGTTTGTTGATTTCACTCAGTTTTTCCATGTATAAGACTCTGAAGCCGATTATTTTGTCTTATTATTACTTATCAATTATCGTACGTGTTTTTGTATTTCAGTATGATGGTCCAGTTAGAGATAATGAATTGAATATGTTTGCGATTCAAGAATTTGAATGTGAAAACAGTAAGTTTGTGTAGCATCCACAGAGGTTTACTACAAGTTGTTAGTAGTATGATATTATGCTTTGTTTGTTTCGCCAAAAATGTAGTCTTACCTATCTTACCAAACATTCGACTATTCGCAGTAGATTATCTACAAGTGTTTGTCCAAACTTATGTCTTTTACCTAATCTTCAATGTGACTTGCTAGTAGTCTTCGTTAATTGTTTACATGTGAATCGAGTCATCTCTGAGCTTGGCATTATTGTTCGTGTGCTGAGGGTTGAAAAATCGTCCTCTAGATATCTATCGGTTGCAAACGATGTAAATTTTGAAGATGGATAAAATCATCATTTCTTCGTCCTTTTAATTGTACAGTCATGCGTTTTCTAAGATATCTCATCTTCACAAAGATGTTTTGTAAAGCCATAGTGTGTTTTGAGGTGTTATTTGTGGAGTATTATTATACTGTTCTGTAGTTGACTTGTTAAGTAGTCTTGGCCATCGTATATAGAATTGAGTGTAAGAAATTGCGTATATCCTAGTGGATTCGGAACGAACACATTGTACCTGTGAATCTAACACTACATTCCGGAATATTAATATTTCTGGTTTCTCACATAATCATTTTTGTAACACCTAGGAGTTCATGTAGGTTGAAGTCTTAAACTTACGGAACAAACAAATATGTTACGTTCACAGTCAACATTTTCGAATTGTAATGTATTAACAAGAGATAGGTACTCAATAAATGTTCTTGGTGTGTAAACGTAGAATAAAATCATTCTGACTGTTGTAATTTTGGGATAAATATGTTATGCTATTGAACAGTAAATCAGTAGTATGATATTTTGATGTGTAATGGAATTGAGAAAATTGTCACTTCCGTTTTTCTTAAAATTCCCAATAAAATATTTGTAATCTAGAATCCAAGATCCCAATCTCTTAATATTATCGTATGTTTTTGTTCTAGATTTAGTTGTTCGAAATGTTACTTTTATTTAGAGATAATTGTCGTCAGTGTTGAAACCAAGTTTCACCACGCAGATAATTCTCACGTCGGGATCGCTCGCCAATATGGGTTCAGCGGTAGACGTTATCTTGAATTTCGGGTAACCTGAACCTGATAGTGAAGTGACTTTAAGCTACTTATACTTCCATAAGATTACTTTCGTTACGTTCCCAAGTCAGAATTACTTTTTGGTTTGATTGAGTTCTTTGAGCTGGATGATTTAACTGCGTAGACTTCATCGTCATTCTAGACGATTTAATCGCCGCAAACTTCTGGTATAAGTGAGCTGTGTAACTTTCTTGACAAGTGATTAGTAGATACTGCAGAAAAAAATACACAGCTCATTTTTATCAGAAGCTTGAGTCGATGAAGGCTACGCAGTTAAACCATCCAGCTCAATCAAACCAAGACCATCCTCCTGAACTGTAAATCTTCTGTCTCATCTCAGGAGATTGTTGACGCAGTATAAGTTCTAAGGAGCTACTTATCTCAACATACTTGAATAGACAGTATGATAGTAGGCTTGTTTACGTCTTTCTAAGTGTTAGTTATTGCATGTTATTTTCAGTTTGTGTTTTACTGTTCATCTTTTATGCAGATGTAGTGACAGATGAATAACTGTTCGACGAAACAGATCTGGCTGATATTGAAGCTGAAATAAACGAGTTAGAGTTGGAGCCCTTGTTGTATTTCGCCATATATGTGGTTACTTTCATGACAAAACTGTCAATGTCTTTGTTGGCGTTATTTGTGATGATGATGCGGAGGAGGAGGACAACAATATTACGTATTTACAGACAAGTTGATGAAAATGTATTCTTCATTTCTTTTACTGTACAAATGTTACTTCTTTCCGTTCCATTTTGTTAATCTAGTTCTTATCGTGTCTAGGAGGATGTTGGTGCCTGTGTTTTCTGCCATCTAATTTCTTCTGTGTATATTCACTGAGATTTTGTATGATTGTCTGTTCTAACAATTAGGCTGTATCCCATGTTTTGTTTAGAGAAAACATTCTTACCACAAAATATCAGATTAAATGCATTGAAAGTGAAATAATAATTTTTCGGAGTTTATTAAAAGTTTTAGTGAATGGTTTCAACTATCGATATGGTGTACAGCATACTAGATTTCACCGGGATTAGTGAATGCGTATCTCATTCCATGGCTCCCTATAACAGCTTATGCAACAGTAGGTGGCAGTTATTGTTATCGTTGTTGTGGTGTGTGAAGAGATGAGGTAGATCTAACAGCCACCTATGTTTGTTAGAAGGGTTGGAAATCCTGTTTTTTTTTTCCATTTAGATAATAAATGGTGAATTGGGGTATGGATGTGGGTTAGTTGAACTGGTCTTAAAAGTGTTCTGGTCAATGTCGAAACTGCCTATCCTTAAATGAAATGATGGTTCCAGTGGGGGATTCGCTAATATCTAATTTCATAGCACCAGTCTCTAACTGGTATCAACAGTTGTTTATGTTCACTATTTAGTTGGTCTTATTGTTCAATAGACCGAATCGTAAATTTTGTGCTTGCATTTTATGCTAAAACGCACATTTGTTATTGTAGACAAGCATTATTATTTGTCTTATGGTTGGATTACAGTGTTCTACTTGTATCCTTTTTATCTGTATGCAGCTAACTAGGTGCTTGGCGTTAACAGCAACAAATATATCTAAGTACCTATCCGTGTAGATAATCTTGGTTGCGTTTAGAACATTGCACTGCCGTTGGTTTGTAAGTAGAAAGCGAATTCATATGTGTTACTGATGTATTGAATGCCAGCCTAATCTCAATGTCACTCTCCAATATGATCTGGTACTGCTGACGGTTGGAGAAAATTCCCCTTACATGGCTACACAACTATGGCTTCTATCATGGAAGTTCTACTCACTACGTTCATTCGACAGTGGTGTTGTACTTAAAAGTTGGAGAATGGAAGTGAGCGTTCTGTCCTCAAACCGAGCTGTGTGATACTGATGTTTACCCATGCATATTGGAAAACCTATTCCAAACCAATGGTGCTTCAGGATCCTAACTGAACGAGCAACGTATGAAATGATTTCGGTCACTTGCTACCATAGGCTTTCATCTTCTGATGATGTTATGTTACCCTGTGAACTAGACCTTAAAATCAGAGGTCGAGGATTAGACTCGGAGAAAACAACCTACCTTAGAATGGATGTTCAGGCATCATACCAAGCCACAAAATTATAGTGGTTTAATAATGAGAAATATGATGTTACCTAATTCCTTACACTATTTCTAGTGTTTACTTCAGATTTTATACGTTCAGATGCTTTCATCAACATCATCATCATCAACAATAACAATGTAGAACCAGGCACATAGGCCCATAGGTTCAAGTTGCCATACCTCATTAGCACTACGAGATAACAAAGGTGACATAATAACAGAACACATGAGGGAAGAGTAAGGTGAATGTGTGCAGAAACTGATAATGGGGTTGAAGATTTAGATGAAGTCAAAGAGTGAATACACTTGCGCCACTCTAACTGATTCTGATCCATGTCACCAAGTGTCTTTGGCCATTTGTTGCGACTATCACGCAGGCACCAACCAGGTAATCTGCATCTACCAACATGGCTTAGACCAACAGTCAAGGGCTTCATGGACTGATGCTATGTTCTGGTTTGGCCGCCCCTACCCTTCTTCCATCCTACTTCAACCCTGGCCAACATCCCTCGACTAGGCAGGTGGTAGTCCGGCATACGCAACACACGTCCTAGCCATCTTAGTCGATGAAGGTTAATGACCTCTTCGACTGGCTTACCATATTTCCAAAGAACCTTTTGTCTAACCTCCATGGTCAAGCACCTATTGATGACGCATATCTTGTGTTTTCATAGACCACGTTTCGCAGCCATATGTTAGGACGACGCGGACTGCAGTGCAGTACACCCAGCCTAACGTTGAGAGACGGATATCTCACCTGCGCCACTAGTGGCGTAAATTGGCGAATGCCAGTCGGGTCCTTGGATCCGTGCTTAGATTTCATCACACCGACCCACTAGGGGTGATGAAACTTGTGGGATAAGTGAAGCGATCAACGCATTCAATTACTTAATCCCTATAACAAATCTAGGCTAAGAGGGAGGCCACTCCTGGAAAAATATTTTGCATTTCGAAGGAGTGAAGCGCATCCTGAATATGCTTGCATTGCTAATTAATGTGCCCTGGAGATACTGCATATTGTCAGCTGCTTCACCAAATAGGGCTATATCATCTGCGTATTCTATGTCGATGAGAGGATATCCTGTAAGAAGACAAATTTCTGAGGCGTTGAATGAACTGAGTGAGACTTATGACGAAATTAAACAGATATTGAGATATGAGGCAACCTTGACGAACCCCGCCTGAGGATGAAATTTCTAGTGACAATTCGCCATATACTCTGACTCGACCAGTGTGACCGAGTAGAGAGCATTTATAAGGTATATGTACTGTAGTCGGACGTCGGTACATATGTCTATATTGGAGCATCTAGCGCAGTGTGAATACTTATTCAATGCAGCCACGTCTAGGTCTGAAACCAGCTTGGTTTACCCGAGTCTACTGTTCTCTAGTTTCGGATAAACGCCGAAAGATCACAAAAGATAATATTGTAGATACTATACTAGTCAAGCTGATTCCTCTGTGGTTATCACAAGTGGGTTTCTGTCCCTTTTCGTAAATTGAAACGATGAGTGACCGTGACTATTCAGATGTAATGATGTTCAGTTACCAGATGTTGGTTTATGTATTAGTCAAGCTGCAGCCAATACTGGACCACCATCCTTAAAGATGTCGGTAGACAACCTATCAGGTCCTGCTGCTCTTCCTCTCTTCAAGTTACCAATAGCCTTTTCAATCTCACTGAGATTTGGGGGACCTGTGTCAGTTTCCATTCAACTAGCTTGTAGATAATAAGTAAGCTAAGTGTACTTGGAAGCCAGTTGAACTGTTTCTGAAAGTGTTTCGCCCATCGTTCTGATCTTCTAGACTTACAGTGAATCATAGACTCACATTTTTGCGAGATAATTTCACTAACCGCTGATTTCCTAATATCGGTGTCGTTGATAAGTTGGAACAGCTGTCTACTATTGACCCACGATGCTTCCATCGCTTTTGTTGCCCACCACTGTTCACGATCTTTATGTGGACTCTATGTCAGTCTACATTTCAAATGTCATCGCTCTTCATCATTCTCCATGCTTGCTGTAACGAGTTTTCGATCCTTTAACAGTTTACTAGAAGTTTCAGAGATCCAATGGTTTTGATATCCTTGGGGTTAAAGTTAGATGCAGAAATTGCTGCAGCGTTTACACCTACTTTAAAATCGATTCAAGCTGTTTCGAGAGTGAATCTGTTGATTGTGGGTGACTAAATGCTTAGCCAAGCCATTTCTAAAAGCAATCTTGACATTTTTAGTCTTGAATTGATATTTGAGGGGTTTGTCTGATGTAACATTTCTGCGAATAGCAGAGATAGGTGTTCTTATTGGGGCTTGGTCAGAATCTAAATACTTGGCTGATAAAGAGCGGCAGTCTTCTATACAGCTTCTCCAACGAAAGCTGATGCTGATGTGGTCGATTCGCACCCATCGTTGTGTAGATGATGGAGGTCACTAGGTTAAACAATGTCTCTCTTTATGCTTAAAGTTTGTGCTAGCTAAAATTAAACGTTGGTCTGAACATAATTATATCAGACGATCTCCGTTATCCGTTCGTTGGTCTGGGATGCCGCGTGACCCACATAAATGTTTTTCAGCCTGATTTAGCCTACCGACTTGGACATTAAAATCCGCTGCTATAAATACTATATCTGAGGGCTTAGCTATCTGAAGGAGGCTAGAGAACTTCATGTAGAATTCGTCTTCCACCCAGTTTGTACTGCAGTCAGTGTGGGCATAAGCAGAGACAACAAATAAGCATCGGCGTGTGTCCCTATCTTTCCGATTTCGTACTGTACCGATTAGACAGGCAGCCCATAATCGCTTCTCTACAGAAATCCATTCGAGAAGTGTCTGTTCTGCTTGTAAGCTTAGTACTATGCCTACACTAGCCAGGCCACGTTAACCTGCTTTAAGTTCTCCAGATAAACGAAGAGTGGATTGTGCTGTTCCGCCGCATTGATTAAGTGAGGTCAAACGGATGACCATACAGGGGTCTTGTATGCGTGGTTCGAAGACACAGTATACATTGATTCCAAGAGATTCTAGTGTTTTAGCTAAAGCAGCTTGTTGACCTGTTTGACGCCACGGACGTACGCTAATAGCTCAAACATGAAGTTTACAGCGTGGTTTTAGGAGACCTGGTATGGAATGTTGAGGACTTAAGAAACCTGTGTGAAGGGCACGCATAGATCTAGTGGTAGAAGTGCGAATAGGATAAGCCAAGGAAGGAGAACGTGTTTGATCCCGAACATTGTGATCTCAAGTGATGTTAGAGGTATAAGGCGGGTTATACCTTCCCGGTTGCTCACACGAGGTCAGTCACCTATATTTGTTGTTTTATCAGTAATCAGAAGGGGCATCAGTCTCATGATTTCGGAAGGAGCTTGGCTTTCATCATGAGGCGTCATAATTCCTCGAAGTATAGGCCTCCAACTCGTAGGACGGAATTTAAAGGATTTAAATGGTTATTTCTGATTCGCAAATTTTTAGTGGAGTTGTTTTTACGGGTTAAGGTTGCTCAACCTATGCACGACCCTCCTCATTTATCCGAGCTTGGGACCGGCAGTAACTCCTGGAGGTTTCCCGCTGGAGTTATGTAAATATGATTCGACTACCGAACATATGTTATCTTATAAACTATTGAGTATTAATTTTTTCTTAAATCAAAACAATTACTTAAAATGCGATAGCGACTGATTATTGATGAATTCCTTCACTTTCATTTTCCATCTACATTCTAGATATTGCAACAAATAAATCTTGTAAAATGTTGAGTAATTTATGGCTTCGCAGTTGTAATTCGTTATGTTGGGATTAGTGTTTGTTAGAATAACTTGATTTATTTCATCAAAATGGTTAATTGTCTAAATAACAATCCAAAATCACAAGTGCAGATAGCAGTCAGACTGAACATTTGTGTGAGGTGGATTCATCATTAGCAAAGATTTAGCACTAAAGTATGAATGCGACGTGTGGTAAAGATGTGTTTATTCAATACAGAATATAAAGTTCTGTCATCTTCGTCATAGGAACATTAAGGGGACGGGGTTTTAAATTACACAACAAACAATGTAATAATTAAGCGTTGTAAAATTCCAAAATACTGACACTAAAGGAAAGGTTGCTATAATAAGCGTTACTTAAAAGTGTTTTGAACTTGACCCATTTCAGTAACCGGTGTATATAGGTTGTACGAAATTGGTTGAATAAGGTGAACTTTGCAGACATAGTGTAACAACAAAATTCTCGTAACTTATATTAAGCTTACAGAAAAACTAAATCGGTAATGATTTGGCTCTGCATTCTGACTCGAACTGATCAGTTGCTTACAATTTGGCAGTAGTCAGAAATATATGCTAAGAACTAGTTGATAAGATTCCTCTAACATGGTTTACATTCAATTTGTTTGGAACTTTCTAATCATGTTTAACGTTGATGGGTGCTATTTAGTGACTAACTAGTACCATGTAGCCACAAATTGCCAATAATTGACGAATGAGGAACTATCATTATCTTACAAACTATTTTAATAAGAATGGATATGAAAGCCAAGAATGTTTAAATTACTACAGACTGTTTCTCTCTATTGTTAAAAGTGAAATGTTTGCTGTCACCGGTAGAATGTTAGAAAAATGTAGACAATTTAACTACTGGTTAACATTAGTATATCTCTTCTTATGATTTTGCTATAGACGAATTGAGAAATCTGTTTCCATATGTACATTGTAAGTGTGGACAGTCGCGATGCAGAGGTAGTTCGCAAGTACGATCAATCCTGAATTGCGGTGGGAAGCGGGATTCAGGCACTTGTAGATGACGAATTTCATAAATGACTATACACGTATCATGAATTCAACTTGTAAGCTACAGACCAACTTTAGTCGAATCACATTAAATTTGTAGAAATGAAATGATATTAAATGCTATGTAATCAGGGGTCATAGAATACAATTTCATGAAAGCAGCATAATACATTCGAGAAAAAGAATAACTACTTTGTAAATTCTCTATTTAAAATTGTTCGTTGTGTACATTATGTTGTGCAGGAGCATCTGTCTTCATTTTAATGGCTGTTGATCCTTTTTGTTGATATGTAGTTATATTGAATTTGTTTGGATTGCGACGAGATCTTCTGAGATATTTCATTCTAGCAATTATCTGTTTTCTCTCACCTTTACGAAGACAGGGCTTCCATTTCTCTTCCAGTTGTTTACTATTAATACACATTAAAAAATTTATTTGACATATATCATATTTTATGCACTCGTTCATGAACTCTTGATTTTTCTTCCTTCTTAAGTTTCTCAATATAGATACGTCTATATGACGATTTACTAAAAGAAGAGTAGAAAACACTGGTTGTATAAATCACTTGAAATGCTGTTAATTGTAAGACGCCATCTTTAAAATAATCAAAATAGCATGCTAGAATGAAATGTTATCAGGAATGACTTCACTTAAATTTTCGAAAAATTGAAATTCATCAAGAAGGATGTCCCTCTATCTTAAACCAATATAACTAAATGTGAAACCCTTATTCAACAGTTTAATAAACATACGTGATGTAACTAGACTATCACAGTAACAATCGACCATCCATTCATTATTCATTTTCTGATGTATAATGAATGCAAAATTATTTCTGTTCGTATACCATGAAATAACTACTTACGAACATGTTACTACTACTAATAAATGGTTCCCAGTGATTTTATTTCATTAAACCTGACATTTATACCTTAGTATTAAAAACTAAGATTTAAATACTCAATGATACAGATTCGAGATGGGATTAGTTAACAAGGTGTCTTGATTTTGGTGAATTCTTGTTGTTAGTACATTTGAATCATTTTACAGAATGTCTTTAATCAAACCATATAAAGTATTAGAGAATTTGATATTGTTTAAAAATTCCCATGTTTATCAGAAACAAAGACGTCTGAACGAAGAATATTCTTCTTTTCGATAAATGCTCATCAGGTTCTACATTTATTGGTTCAAAATTATTAGTCACAAGAATAGCCAGTTCTGAGTCAAGTAAAACATTATTTAGATATCAAGGAGAATTGGATAATTGAAAGTTTCTCTGTCGTCGGGTTATTTATGAAATATGAATGTTAATGTTGAAATAATAACCATCATAATGTAACTTGTGAAACGCAAACGACAATTGAGATAAACAAGATTTATTAATGCTGATATCACGAATTGATCTGAACCAGACAACCATTGATCACCTGGAAGCACTGGACAGGTGTTTCGTCCTAGTATGGGACTTCTCAGCAGTGCGCATCCACGACCCTGGTGGGGATCGAACCTAGGACCCTCTGGCTTCGCGACGAGCGCTTTACAATTGGACCACTGAGCCGGCTCCTAATGGTTGATATTTCTAATTCAGTCAATTCGTGTTACGTTTGCGCGACCTCATCCATTGTCATCGGTGAGTTACTGTCTCACACCCGACACGATTGAACTCCACCGGTCACGTCTTGACACTAGAACTCCAGGAATTACCTCAAGGAGCTAGTCACTAGTGAGCTGATAATCAGTTACATTTAAGGGGTTGTTGTGGAGATAGTTAATTTATTAATGCTGATATCACTAATAATAATAATAATAATAATAATAGTAATAATAATAATAATAATAATAATAATAATAATATGGAAATGCACATCAAGAAGGAGAATACATATGCATCAATCAAATTAAATCGTCGCATGATTAAGGTGGTGATTGGTACAACCTAATCAGCATTTATCGAAAAGAATATTCTTCGTTCAAACGTCTTTCTTTTAGATTTTTATATGACTTTAAACTTTTAGATGATTGAAGATATTTTGATTGCATAGTATTTTCATATTATTGAATCTAATTTTATGGAAAATTGTGCAATATCAATATTATGAACATTAAAATAAGCATCTTATATGAAAGAAAACAATAACACTGTGTACTTACATTTACGAACTTCTGTTCTCTGCATGTCTGCACAAGTTCTTAATTGTTTTTGTGAGTTACACTTAGGTTTCTTTTTAACAACTTTAGCATTTTCCGATGGGAATAATAATATAACTATCTATTATACAGAAATGTAAAGATCGAAAACGATTACATAGGTTTTCTATCAACTTACACAAATCCAACATATTAAGAGAAGTCTATACCAAATCATTTCTCAGCTTTGAATTGTCAACGATAGTGTAGTCAATCAACGTAACAATAACTGTAGTAGTTATATAAATGATTTTTTTTCCAACTACGTGCAAACAATGTGTTAATAGTAGGAATATGTCTTGATTTAAATAGTTCAGTCTCATTAACCTATTGAATACCACTATTATTTTTCATTATAGTACTCATTATATTGTTATGAACTATTAGTGTAATCAAGTTTAATGATGCACCTTACAATGTATTGTCTATACTTATAGGTAGACTACATACAAATATTCAGGGCTTATTTACTAATTAATTCTAGTTATATACTACACAGCTGTGGCTCACAATAGATTGTAGTTGACTAACTGTTTAGCAGTTAAACATTATATCGACTAAATTATCAAACAAGAGGATTGAAATGTTGATGAAAGTTAATGACTTATCATAAGAATGTAATTTATAAGCCGATACCAGCAGACCGAGAGATGTTAATTTAATTGTTTATGTAAAACAGTATTATATCGAATGATAATGTGTGTATTACATTAACTGAAGAGCTTTAGTTCAATAGGTAATTTCAATGATACTTATAACATTGTGGAAACCACTAGGAAAATATGTGTGAATAACAATTATTTGTTGACGTATTTGTAATTAAATGAAGTATTCATTGCAGAATGTTGAAAAAATACATTTTGTTTTGCATAGTGTGACCGAACATGACACATTCTGGAAGATTGTCTCATTGTTCTGAATTCCTTATCAAAATTGAGATAAAAGTCATCTCACTAGTCACGTGACAACAATTGGCTGATTTCAATGATGACAAACACGATTGGTTCTAATTAGATAACCTAGATAAACTTCTGATAACAGATCTTCATATCATAGTGATATTGAAACGAAGTCATAACTTTCTTAAATCTAATTATCTCCAGAAGAAATCACAAGGTTTGTTCAACTTATACATATTTATTTATCCGAATAAAATATCGAAACACATAAGAGGTAAGCTTTCACAGAAATGTCCAATGTGAACATAGATTGCTGTAGTCACAACAGTTCTGGGCAAGAAAATTTCTCTAAGTAGAGATACTCAACAAGAAGTACATAATATTAGTAAAATGTATTTGAGAAAACAGTTATCGTCAAATGACTACAATGAAAATCATTAATACATAAAGTAGACGTGTTGAAGCATGTACAGCATGGTGATCAATAACATAAACAATGTTGAACAAATACATATTAGTTATAAGTTAATATTTTAGTCTATATGCAAGCACAAAGTGGGTACATTTAAAAGGTAGGGATATAAACATCAACATATTTTATTTATCATATGCAAAGATTATTTATTTCAGAGGTCAAAGCAGTATGCATGGTTCCATCGCATACCACATCAATGATGAAGAATACAAAGTTGATAAATTAGGTCTATTCAAAATACTCGAAGAATAGCATTCTCCCATCTTTTCAACTATTTTCGTTCTATCAACAGTTAAACTGATCAATTCTCATTTCAGTCACCATTTAATAATGAGTTTAACTTAAAATGTTTTGGTTTACTTATCCTAATGTACTTTCAATTTAGTTTTGTTATACTTCATAATACATGTTTATTGTAATCAACATTATGTATATGTTGTTTTAAACAGCTTATTGTAGTCTAACAGACAACTCATGTGGAAATTACAATTGTATGTAACTTTGGAGCAACCCGTAACATAAAATAAATTTATTGTATTTCTAAAACAATGTCGTCCTTGGTCTATGTAAATGGAAAAATATTTGAGATGAGTTTAAGGTTGAATGAAATTCGTTTAGAAATAGACATTTTATATCGTGTTATGTTTATATATGTAGATTATCGAGAATCAGTACAAAATCTTACTTCATATTATAAGCACAAATAGTAATAGTAAAGTTCCTTACATACATAAATCCGATTCAAAATGAAATGCCAACAGTCAGCAATGGTATTCATAAATCAATAAACAGGATTAGGAGAGTCATACACAAGTTATTGTTAATAGATAAGATAATTCGATTGGAAATTGAAAGAAATGGGAAATGTATCCGATAATATCTGAATTATGAGAATTCAAGACGAATTGGAAATTTGTGATTATATTAATCGTAAGGCTGATTGAGTGTCCAATAGACTTCTTAGTGGTCATGAGTATGAACAACAGGTCAGTACAGGAAATCTGTCTATTAGTGAGTTATTCAACTGGTTAAATTGAATTAAATTGAAATCAAATTAAATTCATTATATTGTTTAATTTGACGGCGAAATCAACATCAGATGGGTACAAAGAGATTATTAAAAATCACTTCATCATTCATTCTAATGAAAATGATAAATAATACCAATTGCTTGTTAAACTAATGAGTTCATGATTAATAGATGACACTATAGAAAAATACAACTGTATGCTTCATTCTCATTGAATAATAACAATCATTGAACTAACTAACAAACGTCTAAGTATAAACAAGTTGAAAGATTAGACATTGTCTAGTCAATCCATTTACATATACATATAAATAGGCGTTATCTGACTCCAGTTAATGTTATGATAATTTGAAATGTAAGTATGAATTATACAGGCAACGTGTTCTATAATTATTTGAACTGTAAATTATTAATACCTGATTATTTGGGATTATAATCACAGTCAGTTCAAGCATAATATAATCCCATTATGCCTATCGATCACCGTTTGTCACATCATTACATGCACATCCCGAATTCATAGGATAAGTGTATAAACACAAAGTCAGTAACTAGGAGTTTTTTGAAAATTATACATGGACAGAATATAAGTTCAACAAGTGAACAATTAAAGCAGCCGCTAAAATTTACCAGCACTCATTTGACTTTAAATACACCCTGAGCATTCATATTTCAGAGACAAACAAATCATGCTAAATATTTTGTTAAGAATTACCATTTTACTAACTCGCTACATTCACTTTTAGAAGACAAATTCATTCATTGTTAAGCAAATGAACATTTCATCCACTCTTTGTTCTGACTTTTAATATACACTGACTGTTGTATTTACTTTGTCAGTACTAATCAATTGAATAATGAATTATGTCAAGTGAACTATATGATTGGAATACCCAGCCTATACTATTAACGACAAATTCAGCTCTCTTCACAAACTACAAATATATTCAATAATCAACAACAGTATTCATTCATTTACACAAATATTTCATATTGTTTTATGTTAATAGTAATAAATCTGAAAAAAAAATAAAATAAAATAATAATAATAATAATAAACTAGGTGATTATTTCTTTAGAAAACGTATGGAGCTAATATCTGGTTTTGGTAAAACAGTCGTAAATTCTTTATTGATTATAGATACCTTTCAGGTTATCAAGTGCTTAATATTTAACCTCTGTGTGTTATTTTTATCAAATGAACGCATATTTGTATCATACACAGATACATTTTGGCACTGTATTTCAATGGATACTCATTTCAGAATAAAACAAATTAGTATGATAATGTATTCATTTGATTGTGAGATTGATGCGGTGTACCAGTGAATATTTAATTCCTAGAGATTTTCGTCACGTCCGTTGGAATAGATGTCGCCAGTTTGCCTTGAAGTAATTCAATGTCATTTCACTGTGAGATTGATGTGGTGTACCAATGAATGACTTCATTACCATTAGACATTGTTAGTTCATTATATAGGCATTTTATATAGTAAGAAAACTAGTAATTTTGTGTTGTTTCAATAAAGATAATGCAGAAAATTTCATCAAATCAGAGATTTAAGCTATTCAGATTGTTATATAAATGATCGGTGTAATACAGAGTTTCACTGGATTATTTTTACTGTCTTGATCTACGACTTTGTGAATGAACAAGTGCTCGACTTTTTTTGTCTTCCTAATATTCTATGTAAAATAGACAATTTGCTTATATATTTCCTCTTCCATATGTTGTTTTCACTATTATTAACCCATAGTAGTTATGCAGCTTATTTTATACTCGGAAAAGGTTTCCATTACGTGTTGGTATGTTTATTATTGATGAAAAATCTTTTCTAAATTATCAGAGACTACTTTGTGCAAAATGCTTAATATGCAAATGTATGACTGTTTTAGACAATATTATATAAATAGGAATATTCTCAAAGTTGGCATCTTATTCACTAGTGAAGTCTTATCAATCAGGCAGTTCAAACCTGATCTTTTTGTAGAGCCCTCTATGACAATTATTGTAATCCAATTCTTCCTTGTCTTTAGGAATGCTTTGATGATCCGAGGTTCCTTAGATTCTCATCTTATGAGTGCTGTGCAGCTTCTTTGGACATAATCGGTAAAACTCGTTGTGTGTGCGAAGAATTTTCTTCTCCCTGACCGGTGTACATCAGCATCTTTCCCGAAGCTAATCTTTTCTATCTAGCTTGTGACTTATGCATTTAACTTATTCCAAGTATTTCCAAGTTGACTTTCAACTTCATCGGCAATTTAAATGATTCTCCTGATTGTTCACACCATAGTGACATTTCATGTACCTATGTTAATTGTTACTCTGGTTGCCAGGATGGGCACCAACTTCGTGATTTCCGGAGAAACTCGGCTTTCACTATAAGACACCATTACTCTGAAATGAAGAGGCTCAAACAATCGTGGCATATGTTAAATGGTTTAAAAGACTTTATATGGTTAGCGTTTGCTTGGCAAGGTTGTTTTCTACGGGATAAGGTTTCTCATCTCACTCCCGACAGCCTTCACATTTTTCGTCATGGAATCAGTAATAACCCTAGAAGGGTTCTAGGCGAAGAATATTGCAAACACATTAAAAATAATAATAATTTTCGAGGAAAATATTATTTATATAGTTTCAAAAAACGATTTAATTCTCTGATCAACTGAAATTAAAATGATACTCCATGGTTTGGTATAGTGTTTCTACCCTCATCATGATTGTACAACCAATGAATTACAACTATTTCTAAAACTTGTTATTTTGTTTGAGTCAGTTTAACATCAATCTAATTAGTGTATAATCGAACGTTTTCACAACCTCATTTGAATTTCTTGATGTTTTGGAAGTGAAAAATTGGTGGTAGCAGTCACAGACCTGAAATCGATTTCACTAGAAGCCATCTACAGATAGTCCTTGCTGACGAGACCCAAGTGAAATTAGTTGTACTACCTTCAGACTACCTTCTGAAAATATTATAACTTAGATAACTTGAACTTCATCTGATAACAAATCAATCTTTTTAGTCATTTCTTCAAAATCCAAATCCATGTCTTGAAAAAGGCATAATTATATACATTACGCCCAGTTGATGTACCTCAAATATTTTGGATCTATGCTCTGGATTCCTTTAGTTAGCCACAATCCAACCTGTACCGTAGAGTTTGATTGAAGTAAACCTGTCAGGATGTACATATAGCAACACTTTCTTATCGACTTTAGTTCTTGACATTAATAAATTAAAGACGCAAGCACCTACAAATCCATATGTTGTTCTCTAAGCTGAATATAAGTTCAATTGATTATCTAAATTAGCTCACTTTCATTTGGTTCAAGTAAATAATAAGTACACGATAATAAGTTGTGATGAAGAAAACATCAATAAACCCTCAAAAATGAAAATAGGGTTTAATATTCAGGAAATTTAGTCCCTGGTATTAAAATGTCTATTGAGATATTATCACAATACAAATTAATGAGATGAATATTGTTAAGGATGTTGCCATACCTGAGGATTATACAGTCATGAGTAAATACTGAAGATTGTGGAATGCCAAGCATGCCCAATTAACTAATTATGGATTGTTATTCATTAAATATCCGGATTATGTCTAGTTACATCCATCTGGTGTCACTGTAGGTTTGCTGCCGATCCCGAGGACGGATGAAGGAGAAGAGTTGAGCAGGGATTTAGCGAACCCAGCTTGTAAAACTACAGCATGGCTTAAAAACACTAACCAGTATAAACCTTTACAACTACATTAACTGTGCCCTGGAAGTTGTAAGGTTTGTTATAATGCCTTATGGTAAAAGCCGAGTTTCTTCGAAAGCCGTGAGGCCGACGCTCCTTCTCACAACCACACATACAATTATGATAGGTACATGGATTGTTTGCACGATGTGAGATACATGCATGCAAATAGCTGAAGAATTGAAATGATACAACCTGAAGATACTTGGAATAAGTGAGACCCATTGGTTACAGGCTAAACAACAAAACATTTCCTCAGGAGAAATGCTTTGATACTCCAGTCACGAATTAATGGCAGTCTCACACACACAAGGAGTTGCATTTACATTGTCCCAGTGGATGAAACGACAACATAAAGAATGGATTTCTGTTGGTATTTTGAACATGATCCTAGAAAGTAGGCGCAGCAAGTTAGCAATTAATGTCAGCCGGACAAGAACAGATTAAGCCAAGGCACAGGCCGAATACATAGAAGTTGTTGCGGTAAATAATCCTCAAAATAAATAGTTGCATAGGCTCTCGACATTGATGCTGACCATGTTTGTTTTAGCGGACACAACTAGTTGAAGGCGCGCAATCACGCATCACCACCAGATCACGACTCGAACCTCCGTGGGTAGCATCTCTCTCTAGTTTGCCAGCCTAGACGTTGCTATCACATTGAAGTTCTGTTTGCGATCAAAAATATAATTTCTCTTCCATCCTTCAGTGCCTTCTGATTTCTTCTCATTCGTAAGAGTGGGGTCCATCCGATAGGAGTGGCTCTGGTTGTACGACAAGCGTAACTTGGCCATATACCCGAGTGCACTTCAAAGTTAACAAGCGAGTGAAGAAGAGCATTAGGTCGGATAAACGGAAATATGTTGATGACCTAGCGAAAACTGGGGTAAAAGCTACAAGAGGAGGAAACATGAGGCACATATACGATACAAGGAAGAAGCTAGCTGGGTAATTCAGTAAGACAGAACGACCAATCAAGAGCAAGGCTGGCAAACCAATCACTGAAGTAAATGAACGACGGAACAGGTGGGTAGAACGCTTCGAAGAACTCTTGAATAGACCAGCCCCACTGAACTCACCAGTCATCAAAGCAGCATCCACAGATTTTCCCATTAACACCAACCCACCAACAGTCGAATGAATTAAAATGGTCATCCGACTGTCGAATTCAGAGTAGCAAGTCAGCGGGGTCAGACAACATACCAGCTGGAGGAGGCACTGATGACAGCTAAAGAAGCAGCTTCAAAGATATTCCAAATTCTCTTCAGGAAGGTTCATGAGGAAGAACATGTGCCACGAACAGAATGCACAAAAGGACACCTTGTCAAGATACCAATGAAATGTGATGTTAGTAATCGCAAGAATTACAGAGGTACTGCTCTTCTTTTAATACCAGGAAAAGTCTTCGACAGAGTGTTATTTAACCGAATGACAGATTCAGTCGACGACCAACTTCAAGATCAACAGGTCGGATTCCATAAAGAACAATCGTTTACCGACCAAATTGCCACTCTATGGTTCATTGTTGAACAATCAATTGAATGGAATTCACCACTTTACATCAACTTCCTCCACTACGAAAAAGCATTCAACAGCGTGGATAGGAGAATATTATGGAGCCTTCAACGACATTATTGCGTACCTGAGAAGATAATCAACATCATATGGAATTCTTATGACGGACTACATTGTAAAATCATGCATGAAGGTCAGCTCACAGATTTATTCGAAATGAAGGCCGGTGTTATACAAGGTTGCTTACTCTTGCCCTCCCTCTTCCTGCTAGTGGTTGACTGCATCATGACGACTGCAAAATATCAAGGTGATCTCGGAATACAAAGGACAACAATGATGCAACTAGATGACTTCGAATTCGCAGATGATCGATCCCTCCTATCCCACACTCAGTAACAAACGCAGATGAATATGGACAAGGTTGCAGCAGCCTCGACAGCCAGCTGTAGGCCTCGACATACACAAAGGGAAAAGTAACATCCTTCGATACAATACAATCAACACTAACCCGATTTCACCTGATGGAGAAATTTTGGAAGATGTAGAATCCTTTACATTCTTGGGCAGCAGCATCATCGATAAACAAGAAGGATATGATCTGATGTAGACGTGAAGGAACGGATTGCAATGGCAAGAGATGGACAGCTTTTCTACAACTTAAGGGTATCTGGAACTCAAACCAACTGTCAGTCAACGTCAAAGTCAAAATTTTCAATACAATCATAAAGACAGCTCTGTTGTATGGATATGAAACTTGGAGAACTACGAAAAGCATCATTCGAAATAAACAAGTATGTATAAACAACTGTCTACACAACGTTACATCGGATCTGTTGGTCACATAACATCAACAACAACCTTCTACAACAGAGAACAAATCAACCAATATCCAGTCGACGAATAAATTAGAAAAAGACGCTTGATGTGGATAGGATACTCACTAAAAACATCATCAAACTGCGTCACGAGACAAGCACTAACTGGGAATCCTGTAGGCCAAAGGAAAAGAAGAAGATCCAAATAAAACATTGCTTTGGGAATAAGTGACAGACATGAAGAAAATGGAAAGCACCTGTGAAGAGCTGGAAAGGAAAGCTCAGTATAGAGTTGGTTGGAGAATGGTGGTTGGAGGCCTATGCTCCACATGCGGTAACAGGCATTGGTTGATTGATTGATTGATTGATTGATGTCTGGTTGTTTACGTATTTGAAACTCTTGATTGTAACTTTGAAACATTTAGAAGTATTTTATCAAAAAATTCACTACTGTCGGAGCAGTATCGTGAATAGCATACTAACAGAGAAATACACAAATGTTACTTTCTGTCATTTACATCGTTTAAATGCACAATGAATAGAGAATGATAAATTAGTTAACTGAGAATAACTCTTGATGAAACGATAATTGCCAACGCAGGAAGTGATCAAGTAAATACAAATTCTAGAATGAATTGATGTAATGGTATAACAAACCATAAGAAAATAGTCAGTTTATTCTAGAACACATATATGCATCAGACTTTTGTTTTACTTCAAGGCAAAGTGGCGACATCTATTCCAACGGACGTGACGAAAATCTCTAGGAATTAAATATTCACTGGTACACCGCATCAATCTCACAATCAAATGAATACATTATCATACTAATCTGTTTCATTCTGAAATGAGTATCCATTGAATTACAGTGTCAAAATGTATCTGTGTATGATACAAATATGCGTTCATTTGATAAAAATAACACGTAGAGGTTACATGTTCAATACATGATAACCTGAACTTACTTACTTACCTACTTACTTACGCCTGTTACCCCTCACGAATGAGCATAAGCCGCTCACCAGTATTCTGCATTCAACTCTTTCGTGAGCAATCCTTTCCATCTGTCTCCAGTTACTGTTCATGCTTTTCATGTCTGTATCTAGGAATTTTAGAAAATTATATGTGGACAGTATATAAGTTCACTATACAAGATTTAAAACAGCCGCTAAAATTTACCAGCACTCATTTGACTTTAAATACACCCTGAGCATACATATTTCAGAGACAAACAAATCATGCTAAATATTTTGTTAAGAATTACCATTTTACTAACTCGCTACATTCACTTTTAGAAGACAAATTTATTCATTGTTAAGTAAATGAACATTTCATCTACTCTTTGTTTTGACTTTTAATATACACTGACTGTTGTATTTACTTTGTCAGTTCTAGTCAATTGAATAATGAATTATGTCAAGTGAACTATATGATTGGAATACCCAGCCTATACTATTAACGACAAATTCAGCTCTCTTCACAAACTACAAATATATTCAATAATCAACAACAGTATTCATTCATTTACACAAATATTTCATATTGTTTTATGTTAATAGTAATAAATCTGAAAAAAAAATAAAATAAAATAATAATAATAATAATAATAATAATAATAATCTAGGTGATTATTTCTTTAGAAAACGTATGGAGCCAATATCTATTTTTGGTAAAACAGTCGTAAATTCTTTATTAATTATAGACACCTTTCAGGTTATCAAGTGCTTAATATTTAACCTCTGTGTGTTATTTTTATCAAATGAACGCATATTTGTATCATTCACAGATAAATTTTGGCACTGTAATTCAATGGATACTCATTTCAGAATAAAACAGATTAGTATGATAATGTATTCATTTGATTGTGACGTTGATGAAGTGTACCATTAATTTAATCAATTGAATGAATTTTTATTTGATTTCAATTTAATTTAATTTAACCAGTTGAATAACTCACTAATAGACAGATTTCCTGTACTGACCTGTTGTTCATACTCATGACCACTAAGAAGTCTATTGGACACTCAATCAGCCTTACGATTAATATAATCACAAATTTCCAATTCGTCTTGAATTCTCATAATTCAGATATTATCGGATACATTTCCCATTTCTTTCAATTTCCAATCGAATTATCTTATCTATTAACAATAACTTGTGTATGACTCTCCTAATCCTGTTTATTGATTTATGAATACCATTGCTGACTGTTGGCATTTCATTTTGAATCGGATGTATGTATGTTCGAATCTTGATTATTACTATTTGTGTTTATAATATGATGTATGATTTTGTACTGTTTCTTCAGCATACCTAACTACTTGATTGTAGCTATTCAAGGGTGTGGCTACTATCATCTAATTACAATTGATAGAATCATATATATCTTACAATGTCTTCGAGTTTACTGTTTTTTCTAAATCTTTGGGCGTCTGTGTTCACTCTTTCGTATAGTTGAGGAGCGTTAACTTGATTACATACTTTTTTATACGTCACATCCTTAGTTAAGTATGCCGTTTTATAATCCATGGTTTACATTAGTTGTCAAAATGTTGTCAATTTGTAATATCTAATCTAATCTTTTAGAAGAGAATGAATACCCAATTTTTAAAAAGTAACTACTTTTTATAAAAAGTTTGGAATTTCAGTTTTAATTTCGTCAATATTATTCATAAATCAAATTCATTTATACACAAGTAGGTATAAACTCACGTAGAGTAATTTTCAAATTTAAACTGAACCAACACTATCAATGCATTTTATTATTCATTGTATTCATTAACCAAATTTACTAATCCCTAGCAAAACTACTTAACTATTTAATTGTAACACAGAAGTGTATTATGAATATTTATACAATTACAAATTAAACTAATAATTAATGATTTCATGATAAAAGATAACAAAACAATCTACACAACATTTCTTTAGCTTAACTTAGAAATTATCTGATAAATTATACAAACAATTCTATTGATTCACTTCAGTAATAGACATATTTTGTTTTGTTTAGAATTTGATGAATCAACAAGTATGGAATGAAAAATACAAACTATTATATCAATTAATTTCAGTTATTTACTAATCAACATTATAACATACATTAAGAATTTACATTAAAACTTTACATTCTTTGTAATAAACATCAAGATAACATTTAAATGTATTAACAGAAAATTACATTTCTGTTAGTCTATGATATTTACTTCATGATAAACACAAGAAATATCTGATACACTGACATTGGTAATCTTTAAAACGTTCATTTATGTAACTATTTTTGTCTGATAGGATAAATTTGTTTTTCTCTATTTAAGATAATAAAGAGGGCTGGGGGGGGAGGGGTTATATATTTGATTGGGTATATTTTTCTACAACAGATAGAAACAAAAAAAAAAAGAGGTGATGTAAAAATTCCAAGTATTTTACTGTTAGCTAAGCTTATAATTATGACATTTAATATAATCAAAATATTTGGTCAATCAAAAAAAAAAAGAAGAAAATAACAAGAGAGTGAATGTTTCATAATTTATCAATACATTGATAATAGTAATATATAAAGAAAAATATTATAAATCTTACAAGAATTCATTTTATTCATTTGTTAGTTAGTAATTATGAAAGAAGAACAATCCATAGAAATGAATGAGAAGGGAGAGAAGTGATGGTGTTATATTTCCCTTAAATGATATATTTCCATATATCACTATGTAATCATTTAAGATTGTTTAATCTCTTGTTTATCTTTTGACTAGATTATAAATTTTAGTTAGAATAAAAAAGGAAATATATTGGTTTTATTTATTACAGTATTTACGAATTGATGGTTCTTATTTTATATCTAATAAATATATACATTTTCAAGTACACAATACAATAGAAAAAGCAGGTGTCTTGATGCCAAATAATTTTTTTATATTTATTTCTACAAATCAATTCATACTAAAATGTTACAATCACTATTGATTTAATGGAAGTTCAAAGATTCACTAGATTAACTAGCTTTAACAATATACCAAAGTGTAAAATAGAGAAATGTCTAGTTAGAATCTTTAAACCTTATGGTAATCTCGTAAATCATGGAATTAATGTTCTGCTGAATTTGAAAACGAGATCAATGATATGTAAATTGAAGATAAATAAACAACAGCAAGTATTGATGTATCTTATTAGAGCAGCTTTGGATCCTATATTTGAATGTCTAGAAATTAAAGTTGCGCTGCATGTCGTATTTAACTAAGATTACTGAAAGCTCGAAATTGTGTTTACTTTCCATGCTATTTACTTTTAGAGGTAATATTTATCATCGGAACGAAAGAATTGCTTAGGGTCACTAGTTTTGGCGATTGCTGTAAATGCATTAATGTCTTAATTTTAGTCTAGTGAAATCTTAAAATGTTACATATTTACTGAATTTTTACTGAAATATATTGATGAAATGTTTATTATTGTATAATGTAATAGACTATATGAACAATGGGAATGAATAATACTAAGTAATACAGCACTAACTTTACTAATCTGAATGAATCTATTAACCGTTAATTAACAATTCATGATTATCTGATTATAGGAAGAAACAACATTAATGTAAACTTTATAAACTTCAAATCTACACAAATTGGGAGTAACCTGAGTTGTAAGTCGGCACATTTATTTTCATCGAAGGATACTAAATTGATAAATGAATGCAACATTAAGTTACGTCTGTACCTAGGACAAATAACAACTGTAAAGTGATTAGAAACAAAACATATGTGATTATATACGGAGAGATTTTGAAAACATTGTTGTCATGTGGTACCATTTGGAGAGAGAATAAATCAGGTTTCTAAATACACCTCTTATAAAAAACTGTTTTAACGTCATTGATTCTATATTCACAAAACCACCTCAGTTCACTTACAATGACCAGTTCACTAGTGACTGACTTCAGAATATTCCCGAAGTTTTAGTTAGAAGTCGTAATTGGTGGGATTCAGACATGTCGGAAGCAAGAAAGTTGTCATGAGTGACAATGGATTATCGTAGAGCTATATCACAAATTGATGGAAGTAGAGGGGGGGATTTTATCATTGGACGATGGATGTGTGAAAAAACATTAAGCGTTCGCCAACCTTAGGACCCTGGTTTGGATTCCATAGAAGACTGTGTGTGCAGCTAAAGAGATCTATACTAGACCGAAACGGCCCCCCAGTGCTCTCCGGTTTTTAGTGGTATCCAACAAATGTCAACCTGCGATGAATACAAACAACGAAATCAATGAAATTTTTCTGGCAATAGTTAAAAAAATGATTCTAAGAGAGAATTACCAAAACTATGCTTGTCAAATCAGATATCAACGATAAAACACTGTATGCATGAGTTAAGTATTCAGACATTTAATCGTGGGTGGGGGGGGGTAAAAAAAAGCGAATTCTGTTTGAGACATTTTCCTGCAACATTAAAAAAAACGAGAAAGCTAGAAAATATGTCAGTAATACCGTCGTGTTCATTAGAAATAACACATGAGACTGATATTACTGATATCAGAATACCACAGAAAGGTTTGGGTAGTTACAATGAAAAACGAACAATGTAAGCATCAAATAAATAATTAAATGAGAAAAGAAGAGGTATATTACAGTTGACTTTATTATTAGTGAGTAAATAACAAATACTGAATCTCATTTTAAACAATTACAGATATTAGCTTACTTACTTACTTAATTACGCCTGTTTCCTCTCACAAAGTAGTATAGGCCGCTCACCAGTATTCTCCATTCAACTCTGTCGTGAGTAATACTTTCCACTGGTTTTCAGTGCTCTTTATTCTTCGATTATCTGCTTTCGATTTTCAAAACGGTGGGTACTCATGTCTCCCTCTTTCCCTTTACCCAACACGATTCCAAGTTGATGCTTGCAATGTGATTCAGTCTGATGATTCCCACAATGTATGTCATATCAATTTCCATCGTCATTTCCTAATCACCTCTTCGCATGGAAGTTGGTTTATTCTCTCCCATAGTATGCTGTTACTGATGGTTTCCGGAAAACATACATTCAGTATCTTCCATACACAGTTGTTAATAAATACTTATACCCTCCTGAGGATGTTTAAAGCTGTTCTCCACATTTCACCTCCATACAACTGAACTGTCTTGGTGTTCGAATTGAATAGTCTGATGTTAAGGTTGGTTGACAGTTGTTTTGAGTCCCATATGTTATTCAACTGTAGGCATGCTTTTCTTGCTTCCCCAATCCTTGCCTTTACATCTGCATCGGATCCTCCTTGTTCATCTATGATGCTTCCCAGGTACGTGAGAGTATCCACTTCTTCCAGAGTTTATCCATCAAGTTCAATTGTGTTGGTTCTCCCTGCATTGCATTTAAGGATCTTGCTCTCTCGTTTATGTATTTTCAGGCCTAGTAATTCTGAGGTTGCTTCTACGTCAATTGTCTTCACTTATATTTGTTGGTGTGTATGAGATAGAAGGACTAGATCATCCACAAAGTCCGAATCATCGAGTTGCATCCTACTTGTCGAATGAATTCCATCTTTCCCCTTAGATGCTGAGGTGTACATGATGCAGTCAATCACTAGAAGGAATAGAAGAGGCAAGAGTAGAGAGCCTTATCTGACTTCATTCCTCACTGGGAATGTATCTGTCAACTGTCATCCATGCACGATTTTGCACTGTAATCCGTCGTAAGACTTTCGGATAATATTGACAAGTTTCGCTGTTACGCCGTAGTGTCGATGAAGTTTCCATAATATTCTCCTATCTCCGCTGACAAACGCCTTCTCAATGTCAATGAAGTTAATGCACAGTGACTAGTTCCATTCACTTGATTGTTCAACGAAGATGCGTAGTGTTTCGCTTTGCAAGTAATTTACCATTCTCGTGTAACATTGTGTATGCGTTAGTGTGGGATTCTTGTACCACATATAACAATTTTGTTGAAAGCGCATAGATTTGTAAATCATTTACCATTCTCATTTCTTTCTCACAGTCCTTATCATCCCATGATGTCTTCATATCCAGTGTTTCCTATCCCAACTTTCACGTTTCGGTTTACCCAACAGGATTGTCAGATTCTTTCCTGGATACTTCGTTATAAATGATTGCAGCCTATCATAAAACTCATCTCTGACGTCATAATCGCTGCCGTCGTTGATGGGTGCATAACATTGGATAATATTCATTGTAATACCCTTCTTCATTTTTTTGATACATGCTTTGATGGTTCTGGTTCCGTGTGGTTCACATTCTACACGTGCTTTACGTGCTACTTTGGACAGCATAAAAGCAAATCATTGGGTGTAAGAAGCATTTTTCACCTCGTGGTCGGAGTATAGTAATATCTCTGCCGAAGCTAATGTTTTCTGTCCATCATGAGTTCAATGGGTTTCGCTGATTTCGAGCACTGACAAGTTGTATCTCTTCATTTCTGCTGCTATCTGATTGGTCTTCTCAGTTTCCTACATTATCCGAACATTCCATGTACCTATAAATATTGTTGCTCTGGATGTTAGAAGGAGAAGGTACGTTGGCCTCATGACTTCCGATGAATCTCATCTTTCACCATCAGGTATCATAATCATTCCTTTCACTCCTAGGGTAGAGTTTGAATAGTTTAGTTTGTTTAATCTGGTTAGCGTTTCTTCATGGAAGTTTTTATGTCTTCCGGAATGGGAATGCTAGCCACATGATAAACCCTCCTCCTTTACCCAGTCTTGTGACTGACAGTGACTGTAGAAGAGCTACAAATGGAGTTATAGATGTTTGCAACAATAGGTAATTATTTGCTATCTTAATAATGAAGTTTTGAATAATGCATGAATAGCAATTGAGGTATAATAGTCTGAGTTCATTTTATTTCATTGGTTCTTATCGCCTGAATTATAATCGTAATTTTTATTGAACTACGACTTTATATTATGTAATCATAAGCATTTTCAGTGGAAAATAAGCAAGTGAAGCGACAAAATATATTCGTTCTATGTATATCTACACAAATGTATATACAAGATCATTCATAGATATACATTGAAAATCTGAAGTAATATTATTATGGAAGTAAATATTGTATGCCGAATTAAATCAATGAAATTTACAAATGTATCCAAATGAAAACTCGTGTAACTTTTATAATGACACTAAAACACTTGTCAAACAGTAACTAACTAATACTGTTTTTCGGAAATTCTAGGGATTACATACATAACCTATTGAGTAAGAAATTAAGTCAAATTAAAATGGTGACATTTTCCCTATGATTTGAATTTCGCATTTCAAAAGTAATTAACAGAATCAATACAGAGACTCACTTAACATGTTTATATAAATAATTATCCGACTTAAAACATGTGATCAATGTCAAACGAAGCTGGTTACTTTTGAAACTAATACTTCACAACGCAAGTTCCACAATCATAAGTTCTAAGGATCTACAGATAGAGCTGAGAAAACCTATGAATAATGTTTTTAAGAGTTACTACCAAACAAATGTTTTGTAGCATTCATTACAAGCAAACATATTTAATTGAGTAAAGTAACGTCATTTTTAGGTGATCCTGAAAAATTTAGTGTCCATAAATCACATAAAGATATGATGCATCCAACAGTAAACGACTCATAAAAAGTTAAGAGACTATCTGGAAAGGGATATGGTCGACAACACTTCCTATACTAAACTCAACACAAGGGTTCTCGACTACCTTATTTATGTAGGTTTGCTGAGGTACATAAGCCAAACATCATGATGAGACTGATACTGTACATAGTCAACTCTCCGTTCCACAAAGTGCTTGTTTGTTAACAAAATATCTGAAAGCTGTATATTAATTTGGCACGTTGCATTTTGAGGGTTAGCTTTGAATTTGCACAAAAGCAAGAAGTAGTAAATTTTTCATAAAGATTTATAATATATTTTCACGTTTGTTACTTTTGCAAAGATCCCGTAAACAAAAACCACTGATATTATTTGTAAATATCCTGATCTCTTTTTTCTACTAGTTAGTGAATTTAAGTAGGTTTCATTCATGTGCATCAAATGAATAAAAATTCAGTTCAACAACATAAAGTATAGCCAGATTGACAGAATCGCTATGAGTAACCTTTTAGGCCAGGTTCAGATTGATGCACTTACTGGGAGCCTTTAACTTTTCCGATCAAAGTATGCAACCAATCACGTAATACGGAAAATGATAACCTTGCTTGGGACAAATACTGCGATCAGACACAAAAACTGTTTGTTCTATTCCCGTAGAACTGTCCAGATATTTCTAGTCTCTAAGCCAGATTGAAGAACACAAGATCCAGCAACCGAAGAGAGACATTTTATATTTTACTCATTCACTTGTATGTATTCAAAACCTAACCACACAGTGGACTAATAAGGAAAATAACATTCATACAATCCAAGAACAGTAATTTCTGAAAACTTGAATAACAGGTACATAGTAAATTGGTTGTAATTTCTAAATAGAAAATAATATGGCAACAGCTCAACAGTCTAATGAGAGTGTGAGGGAGACCTAGTAATAACAGGAATTATATATTAGATTTTCAAACACCTAAATTTTATTAAACAGCCCCCCTAAAAACAATTCTGTAAGTTGGTTGCTTATCATTCATTCGCCTGATCTAACAGTTTCGCCTTATCCCCTTAGAACTTATGTAATTCATCAAATCCCTTAAGAAGTAATGCACTAATAAAGTTTCCAGGTAATATTTATCTGTTCATTTGAGCAAATGGTTTAATATTTAATTATATTTTGCGGTTAGTGTTTATAAAATGGAATAATAAATAAGTTTATGCTGATATCACGAACTAATCTGAACCAGACAACCGTTGATCGTTTGGAAGCAATGGATAGCTGTTTCGTCCTAGTGTGATACTCCTCAGCAGTGCACATCCACAACACTGTTGGGGATTGAACCCAGGACCCTCTGGCTCTTTATAAAACAAAAACATCAACTGTAACAGAATAACTCATGAATTCAATTGATTTCATGGTTTCTCATAAGATGCATAAAACCTAAAATTAGTTACAATCATTAAAATCAAAACGGTTATGCATATTTTACATCAAAAAAACGTAAACAATTTTAAGTTGACATGTAGGTGTAAATTATGCAGAAGGGCGCAACATAGTTGCATAAAAGTCAAAATGTTATTGACATAAGTACATGCCACTGTACATACATTGAAAGAACAAGACGATATTTATTGTCTGTGTTTCTGAGAGAATTTTGCATAATCTACTTTTGAAAGCACAGAGTACTTCTATCAGTGTGCTGAATTGCCATTTTACTGATAATAAACACACTACAAACGTCTCAATATTCTTCAAAAGAGTCAATAAATAACAAATCTGTATCTCTTAGGCTATGCTAAAGAAATTGTGATAAATCATTGTAAGCTAAATTTACATCCTAAACAAAACTACGGTGAACCTTGTTTTGTCCTAGTGACTTTATTATTTTTTTTAATGATTATGAATTCTTGGTTGTACACAACTGGTTAGAAACTATGAAATAAAATTAATTCATATTATTCAATTGCAACTATTGTTCTCAATTAAAACTTATAAAGAGAAGTAACTGTATAAAATTACATTAGATCACTACATACATTTCAAGAAATCTTAAATTTTATTACTTTTCTTATGAATTTTCTTCATTTAAATAAAAAATTATTTAAAGTTTTAATTTAACAATTTTTCTTTTTTTAGAAAAAACTTCTTTTTGTTTCAAGCCTAGCGTAAATAATTGTGAGAGAAAAAAGAAACAACAAATGAACAAATTGGAAATAGATTTTGATTGAGATTATGAAATAGAAATTGATTAATTAGATAGAAGTTAAGCAAATATAAAAATAAGGGATCATATTGAAGTGCACAATGTGAATATTGTTTTGCATAGATTCAATATTTAAAAAAATAGAATCACATTTCCTTTGAACATATTGTACTTTAGTTGGCTACCTTTATGTTCTTATAAGGGGGGGGGAGGGGGAATGGGTAGTTGATTGATTTTACTACTGTAGAATTTGTACCTTCATTAATTAAAGTGTTTGTTAACTGTATTATTTTTTTAAAAAAGAAAAAGTGCATCACACTGTAAAATAATTTGTTCTGTTGATAATGAACAAATTAAACTTAATACTTTAACGCAGATAACATATTATCAACAGATATTTAGAACACGTATACTGAAAGTATCAAATAGTTAGTGGTAGAAGATACTAGCAGAAATAACGTTATCATTAACATCTGGAATCAATTGATCCAGTGTACTTACTAACATACGCCTGTAAACCCCCTCGGAGAAGCATAGGCCGTTCACGAGTAGTCTCCATTCAACTCTGTCCTGAGCAATCCTTTCCAGCTGTCTCCAGTTACTGTTCATTCCGTAAAACACAAACTTGTTAAAAAGAAAACGCTAATTGATCCAATGTAACCACTTCAAATTATAAAATGAATGATAGATATGTGTAAAATTCCAATGAGTAGAAATTAAAATTTCTGATGTTTTGTGGCTTAGTACAAGTCGCTTCTTCAGAGAAATTATGCTATGTAAGTGACAAAGGAATCATTTTCTTGATTTTTATTGGTCTTCTAAAGTTCATCAGCAAGGTTTAGTTCCATCATGATATTTCGTATGGTAATTAGACCCTTGTTATTTTTATTATTGCATCTTAACTATTTGCTTTCTGTTAATCGAATGAGGCAACGGTACTTCATTCTTCGTGTACATATTTATAAGTTAAGAAGAGAACATAAAATGTTTTGATAACTTTTGTGCAAACCCAACATGAATTTATCCCATAGACAGAATCAACTCATGAGGTATTCCTTAGTATTCTCTAATGAAATTCCAGAACTTGTTTTCACGTTAATTAAGCTGTATTCCTTGTAAATCATTCAATGTGGTTTTGTAAAGTCTGATTTTAATTTGTTGTCATGTCACATTCTTCACTAACTGATATTGTGAAATAAAGCCAGGGGGAACTCGAACCTGTTTTGATCCATTAAAAGGATTACAAGAAGTGAGGTTCCATAACGCTACCCAGAGACTGACCCTTAATCTTCAGATACCGTGACTTTAATCAGCACCAGTCACCTGTGCTCTCGTTTTAGGATTTTCAATTGTTTTATGTTAATTACCTTAGTGTTACTAGCAAAAATCATCAAAATAAAAATTTAGTTAATTTGATAAATATGGATTAACTCAGTCATCTGGTCGTTTGAAGAAGAAGTATATTATGTAGATTTTATTGTCATTCCTGCTATTTGTAACAATGCCTACCAGTTAGTATAGAATGGAGGAGGGCGTCAAGTCATTTGGTTTTTTTAGAATAATTGAAACAAATTTCCATAATTGTATTTCACTAAGTTCTTCAGACTGGATCATAATACTTGGGATATGCTAAATAGCAAACAAACAAAATATCTAAAAACTGAGTAGCATGAAATCATAAAATTATCCAAACAAATTAAATAGTTCATAAGATAAAACTAACCGAATAATAGTAATGTTATGCCATCTCGGTTAAATGGACTTTTTACGAAGCTCCAATGATCGTTTTGAAGAAAATTATTAGAACTTGCTTCGTGTGAAAGTAGGAAGTCAGGAAAGGAATTATTAAAGACACAGAAATGTAATGGTTATCCAATTAGTATAGAAAGTTAATGCTTTCAGGTCAAATATCTCGATGTAAATGTATGAGAATGTTGTGTGTTTCTGATTAGTGAATTTACGGGTAGGCTAACATACAACAATCTGTTACTGATAAATTCTGATACTCCAATAAGAAGATGAAGTTTATCAGAGCTATGTGAGATATTTGCACAATACATTTCGAACATTCCGATCACATATACGCTTGTTAAGACATTTATATATGAAAAATAAAAGGTCATTAGACAATTAAGCTAAATAAACAAAGCTAATAAATATAACATTGTGAGTCACGGTCTACCAAGGTAGGTTGAGTGAAAGTACACATTGTTTTGAACACACTATGTGGTTTTGAACTTCCGTATAGCTAAGGCTTCTGCGGACCTTAGTATACGGCTTAAAGCACTTTTAAACAACACTACAAAAGATGATCTGATATCAATTATGTGGACTATCTCAACTATGTGTTTATCAATAGACGATGAACGTTGTTTATCCTGTACTTTGATTTTTTTTTAGAGGTCATTTGTGTTTGGAGCCATTTAGGTACGTACGTATTCAGCTAACCTTACATGCAGATCACGACCGTAAACGGAAGTTCAATCCCCCCCCACTGCTTGTGTATTCAAAAACAATTTGTACTTTCACCCAACCAACCTTGATAAAGTGTGATTCACAAATTTCTCTCAATCGGCTTGTTTTGCTGAATTGTCTAGTGACCTTTAATTTTTTATTTATAAATGTCTTAACAAGTGAATATGTGATCAGTTTGTTCGAAATGTATTGCGCAAACGTCTCACATAGCTCTGTTAAACTTTGTCTTCTGATTGTATCATCAATACAACACAGCGCTTTTCAGCATAAAACCTACTAGCAATGGATATATTCCTACCTTTCCAGAAATTTTATTATTATCACGGTGTTGGAATTTTTCGCATATTTCTTTGCACATTTCAACTGAAGGTAATAAAAAAGTAGTTTATCAACTATTTCATTACTATGTTAACAATACACTTATTTGGTTTCAATAACGTTAGATACGTATTGTTATCTGTTTAATGTAAGTGATTAGTTTTCTAAGGTTTCTTCATATATGACTGTGTGAAGTATTTAGCTTTTAGAAACATATGAAGTGATTTCTGTGACAAACAAATGAAAGACTACAATATGTTGCTAAGCTATCGTAACGTGGATTTTTATCAATCAGTCAAAAATACCATTTGATACTGAAACTAGCCTAACAACTCTTTACTTCTCTGAATGTTGACTAGCAGTGTAATATATAGCATGCATTTTATATTTCTTAAGGCTTGGCAGCTAGATCAAATAATTTATTTAGATGTTCGTGCTAAGATTTAAAACCACTACTTAATAGACTGAATAATAAAATTCTATGTATCGAAAACAATCTATTTATTAACAAATGGTTCGTTTAAAGGTTAAATGTTCCACTAAAAAAACAAACAATATGAAAGTGTTTACTCAGAGTGCATAGATAAAATCAGACTGATTAAATGCAAACACGAAGATCTAAAAGTGGAAATTATAAATCATCACAAGCGCTTGATTACTTTTAATTTCAAGCTAATAATCAATGGGTTTCGAATTCAAAAATATAGAAGAGTTCAACACTTTCAAGAACTTTAAAAGAAACCCAAAGGTTATGATGATCACTTATTTATCATTATAAATTCTTTATCGACAATCAATCTAGTTGAACACTGATGTTTTGTCCTGCATATATCAGAAACACAGTCGTTGATAGGCAAGAAGTCATTATTCAAGATAATTTATTTACATAAATGATTTAATTTATTCTTAATATAATATAATAAGTTATTATAAAGTAAGTTAATATTGTTTGTTACTTCATGTGAAGTAGACTTTTTATTGATTTCAAACAGAAATGAATTTCAACTGTCGATTACAACTGATACCTGTAATAAAAGCACCTTTACCAGAAAAACAATTATTATTATCATTATTTTTAAGTAGTTAAATGTGAATGTGTAAGAATGCAATATATCTTGCACAACGCATAAATATATGCATTATAAATGTATTACAATGAATTACAAATTAGTACCCAGTCTATTTATTGAAGTATATATGAATGCACAATATTGTATAAACTTGTAGTTGTACACCTACATAACGTATAACTATACATATAAACATAATTACAGAATTGAATCTATCAAATTAATGAATAGAATAATGATGGAACAGAACTAACGGAATGAAATTAACTAAAAGAAGAAAATAGTGAATTTGACTGTGAAATTCAATTGACTAGAAAATGCATTTACCAATTTGTTTCTTTCTTTTTGTTCATTTGTTTCTCCATTCAAATCTAAACTTGAAAATGTCAGTTTATATTCTTCTAACATAGAAAAATCTATATACAAATAAAAAAGTTACTCAGTTTAACTTGAATATTTATAGATTATGTAAATACTGTTAACATTTTTGATTTGCCGAGGCCATAATTGCCTTCCTGAACACAGCAACTTTCGTTGATTGTACTTTTCTCTGTGTTATGCATATTCAAGGCATGATTAAACTACTTTCCTTGAAATACTTGCTTTCTGCATGTTCTACTGTATGAAATTGAATTGCCTGTTGCGTGTAATTAGTTCTAATTATAGCCTTTATATAATTCAGCGCAACGATTTCTCAGTTTAGATGCATCCAAATATTAGTATATGTGCGTGAAGCTAAAGTGGTATATGAGAGGTGCACGTGTACTAAGGATATTTAATTATCTAATCCTAATATCTCTAGTTTGGAAGCATTATACGTCGACTTAGTTAAAATATGCACTCACTTCTGCATCATCATGAGCTTATCTACAGGTCTTCTGAAATGTTTTAATATCACGTGAAATGTTTTTCATCGATGTTCTTTATTCTAAGTTTTCTTACTTAAGGTTATTGCATCACACTTATTCATGACGTGACAATTGTGTGATTATATCCATGTAATCGATAGTTCGGTTATTTTCTCATTATAAAAATTCTATACTTTGCTTAGTGAATAGTTTAATTGTAAAGCCTTTCTTATCTTTCTGAACAACATTACCAGTGCTTTCTTCAAATTTTTCTCCAATTCAACATTCATGAAGTTGTCTACATGATATGTAATTTTCGTGATTGAATTATCCAGCTTAGAAAATCCAAGGTTATTAAAAAACATTCAATAGAAGCAACAAGTTGTTTCCATCATTTCAAAATTTCTTTATTTTAACTTTTAAAGTATTATTCAGTACATTTGACTACTTTTACTAAATTGTCAAATGTTCTGAAGAACGCATATATCTATATATTCTGTTGGCAAGGATTTTTAGACGCTATAGTGTTAGATATTAAGTTTCATTTTACATCTGAATGTTTTCAAGTGTTTTACAGCCGTCATTCACTTAACCACTTGAGTTTGCCTCTGAACTATCCGAATTAAAATGAACAGGCTGAAAGTTTCGTCAGAACTTTTAAGTGGGCTCTGCTGATATCGAAGAAGCTAAAAATGGTTGACAAACAATAAAATTTACATTGGCCAATCGTACTAATTCAAATGATGTCAATCTTAGCAAAGAATCACCATTATAAGGCTTGAATTGTCGAAAACTGGAAACAACTCATTATTCTATGCAGCAGCAGGAATATCTAAAAGTCCAGCAAAATCTGCCGAGATTATACGTCGTCGAACTTATATCAACTTGCGACTACAGGCTTCGTCGTAACAAAAAGGTATAAATGAGTGCGACAAGAAGGTATGGTGGGGTACTATATGAAGTGACTGCAGAGTAGGATAAATGGATATTTTATTCAGCTACCCGTGAAAAAAATCGTTCATGTCTACTACAACTTATAACAGTGCATTTGAATATCCTGTTGGATACTCATTGTTTACCTAACCGCATAAATAACCAGCATCGAACTTACGCGAGATGATATATTTCAACTGCAGCCCGTGAAACATGATGATATTAGCGTCTGAAAGTTGTAGGAATCTAAAACCACTTATAATTATTTGAGTTTATTTATGGGCAGGAAGCGAAATCCAGAACTGTTGTTTCGTCTTATTTTGGACTCGTTAGCTGGATGTGCCTACATTCAGTTGTTGATGTTTACATAGGAACTCGAACTCAGTCAGCATCTTGTCAAACTCTGCAAAGTTCATCGCTAAGCTACTAAGTCCAAAAACCACACTTGTACAGCGGATATGTTTGCATAATTGAATTGTCCATACACCGGAATTTTTAATAATACGATTATTCAGAAAATCAAACAAAAGATTTATTTTAACTTTGCATATTTGATTGTGTTAAGCTTTTACCATGCTAATCTAATTCAATGTAAGTAAATAATATGACAGTTAATTGTAATAATTAATTCAGTGTAATTTTATGTTCAGTGTGTATAATAATAATTCATTGTTAATTTTTGTTAAATATTATTTCAGTTGATAATTCCCCTTAACTAATCAATCAGTCAGTCAATGCCTGTTACCCCATGTGGAGCATAAGCCGCCAACCACCAACTCTGTCCTTAGGTTTTCTTCCCAGCTCTTCACAAGTGCTCTCCATTTTCTTCCTGTCTACTTATTATTGCCAAAGCAATGTTTTCTTGGGTCTTCTTCTTTTCCATTGGCCTTCAGAATTCCCAGTTAGTGCTTGTCTTGTGACACAGTTTGGTAATTTCCTCTCAGTGTGTTTTTCTACCTCCAGCGTCTTTTCCTATTTTTTCCTCGGCTAGATTTTGGATGATTTGCTGTCTGCCACAGAAGGTTGTTGTTATGGTATCCGATTACAGGAGCGATTATCAGTGATAAATTTTCGTCGTAACTGCGTCAAGTGTAAAGTTCATCTAATTATAATTGAGCCATCCTAAATTTATTAGGCTCATTGTTATTTTGTACAATAACACTGCATTAGTCATTTACGCATTTCTAAAAAGCATATGACAACCATACCAAATTCCTTGTTAAAATTAGCATTGTTATTGGATTACTCTGTACTGACAGATATAATCGTTTGCATACTTTAATCACTATTTATTTGGATAAATAAACTGTTTTCTAAGTAAGAAAACAAATCACCGCTTAAGTAACTTTGATTGATACTTTTTCATAAAATCAACATCAATTTGTATAAAATTCTTTCTTGTGTTCCTACATAGGACAAGCTCAGCTGCTTCTAGTGAAAGCAAGATAAAAAAGCTTATAGTTATGATTTGCGTTAGATAATAGCTGGCAAGTGAAATCCAGGACCCATGTCTTGTCCTATTTTGGACTCGTTAGCTGAATGTACCTGCATTACAGTGTCAGTGTTCGGACCGGGACTCGAACTTAATACACAACGTACCAAACTCTGTAGAGTTCACAACTAGACTACTGAGTCCAGACAGTAATACCTTTGCAACTTGTGTGCATGTATAATTGGAATGTACTTGAATCTTTCCGTAGATTTGTCATGGACTAATATTGATTAATCTCTGTTGTCATGAGTTCATCTCGAGCGGATTGCCACAATATAGCTTGCTAGCCACAGTCCAACTCAAACAATACTTGTGAACTATCGCTATGCTGAACTCCGTCGGTAGCTTTTCTAGAGTTATTGCAGGTCACAAGCCCGAACTCAGACTACTATACCTCAATCGCTATTCACGCATTATTCAAAACTTCATTATTAAGATAGCAAAAATTACCTATCGTTGCTAACATCTATAATTCCGTTTGTATCTCTTCTACAGTCACTGTCGGTCACAAGACTGGGTAAAGGGGGAGGGTTAAGCATGAGGCTAGCATTCCCATTCCGGAAGACACAAGCTTGCATGAAGAAACGCTAACCAGATTAAACAAACTAAACTATTTAAACTCTACCCTAGGAGTGGAAGGAATGATTATGATGCCTGATGGTGGAAGACGAGATTCACCGGTAGTCATAAGGCCAACGTACCTTCCCCTTCTAACATCCAGAGCAACAATTTTTATAGGTACATGGAATGTTCGGATAATGTAGGAAACTGAGAAGACCAATCAGATAGCAGCAGAAATGAAGAGATACAACTTGTCAGTGCTCGAAATCAGCGAAACCCATTAAACTCAAGGTGGATAGATAACATTGGCTTCTGCAGAGATGTTACTATACTCCGACCACAAGGTGGAAAATGGTCCTCACACCCAAATGAATATTATCCAATGTTATGCACCCACTAACGACGGCAACGGCGACGACGATAGAGATGTGTTTTATGATAGGCTGCAATCAGTTATAACGAAGTATCCAGGAAAGAATCTGACGATCCTTTTGAGTAGACTAAACGTGAAAGTCGGGATGGAAAACACCGGATATGAAGACATCATGGGACGACAGAGACTATGAGAAAGAACTGAGAATGGTAAATGATTTACAAATCTATGCGCTTTCAACAAAATGGTTGTAGGTGGTAGAATGTTACCCTTTCCCACAAACCTATACACAAGGCTGCATTAGTCTCACTGAATCATACTACAGAGAATCAAATCAGTCATATATGCATGAATGACAAATTCAATGAAAGATGCGAGAACCAGGAGAGGAGATGACATAGCTTCAGATAATCACTTGGTGATTGCTAAAATGTAAGTGAATCTAAATAAGCAATGGACAACTGGAGTAACAACATTACAATGGTTGAATACAGCCTTTCTTCGAGTTACTGACAAACACAAGCAAATTAAAATAACTCTCAAAACTTGTTGCAAGTCTTACAAGATCTACTTGAATAAGAAGAATTAATATGGATGACAAGTGGAAGGGAATCAAAGAATTATTTATTTCAACGTGTCAGGAGGTTGTGGGCTGAACGAGCACCATCATAAGGAATAGATCTTCACTGACATCCTGATCAAAATTCAGTAAAAATAGAATCAAGATGACAAAAATTAACAACAACCAAACATCATCAGAGACAATCAAGGCACAAACAGAATACACAGAATCAAATAAGCAAGTAAAGAAGAGCATTAGAGCCGACAAACAGAAGGCCTTGCAATGACACAGGAAAAGGCTGTAAGTGAAGGAAACAGTTATATGACACAACAACGATACTGGAATGCAAATATAGTATATCAAAGCTACCCGTCAAGTACAAAGAAGGCAAGCCAATCACTGAGATTTAAGAATAAAGGAACATATAGGTTGAACACTTTGAGTAACTGTTGAATAGATCAGCTCCAGTGAAGTCACCAGACATCGATGCGGCATCTAGAGATATTCTGACAGATGCCACTCCACCAACGATGGTAGAAATCAAGATGGCCATCAAACAACTCAGCAGTGGGAAGGCAGCAGAACTTGACAATATACCAGCTAGAGCATTCAAATCAGATATATACATAACGACAAAGATGTTCCAAGTTTTATTGAAGAGGATGTATGAGGAAGAACATGTGCCGGCAGACTGTAAAGTAAGACACCTTATCAAGATACCAAAGAAAGGAGATATGAGCGAATGTGAGAACTATAGAGGGATCACACTATTGTCAGTATCAGAGAAGGTCTTTAACAGAGTGCTGTTGAATAAAAAGAAAGATTCAGTGGATGTTCAATTTCGTGATCAACAGGCTGGTCTCCGTAAGGGCTGGTTGTGTACAAACCAAATCACAACACTACAGATCATCGTTGAACATTAAGTTGAATGAAACTTGTCGTTGTACATCAATTTTATTAACTATGAGAAGGCGTTTAACATTGTAGACGGGAGAACACTATGTAAACTTCTTCGACATTACGGCGTTCCAAAATTCATACGACGAATTACAGGGCAAAATCGTGCATGGACGACAGTTGACAGATGCATTCCCAGTGAGGACCGGTGTCAGACAAGGTTGTCTGATTAATTGAGTCATGCAGACCTGGAGAAATGGGGGATTCAAGGAATTCAATGGACAAGTAAGATGCGACTTGATGAATTGAACTTCGTGGATGATCTAGCCCTTCTATCTC
Organism: Schistosoma japonicum; assembly: GCA_025215515.1. NCBI lineage: Eukaryota > Metazoa > Platyhelminthes > Trematoda > Strigeidida > Schistosomatidae > Schistosoma > Schistosoma japonicum. The sequence continues at coordinate 78,307,614 of CM046061.1, forward strand.
ATACACATCAACAAATGTAAGTGAAGACAATAGACATAGAAGCAACCTCAGAATTACTAGGCCTAAAAATACATAAATAAAAGAGCAAGATCCTCAAATACAGTGCAGGGAGAAACAACACAATTGAACTTGATGGATAAACTCTGGAAAAAGTGGATACTCTCACGTACCTGGAAAGCATCATAGATGAACAAGGAGGATTCGATGCAGATGTAAAGACAAGGTTTGGGGAAGCAAGGGCAGCATGCCTACAGTTGAATAACATATGGGATTCAAAACAACTGTCAACATACCTAAACATCAGACTACTCAATTCGAACACCAAGACAGTTCATCTGTATGGAGGTGAAATGTGGAGAATAGCTTTACACATCTTCAGGTGGGTACAAGTATTTATTAACAACTGTCTATGCAAGATACTGAATGTATGTTTTCCGGAAACCATCAGTAATAGCCTACTATGGTAGGGATCCAACCGATTACCATGCGAAGAGGAGATTAGGAAAAGACGATGGAAATTGATATGACATACATTGTGGGAATCATCAGACTGTATCACATGGCAAGCCTCAACTCGGAATCGTGTTGAGTAAGGGAAAAGAGGAAGACATGAGTGTACACTGTTATGAAAATTAGAAAAAGATATCAGAAGAATAAACAGCACTGGTAACTGGGTAGGTGCCTTAGGCCAGACATGATCAAACTAAATTGATTCACAGGAACCAGAACATTTTAGGTGCAATCATTGGTGGATTCTTGAATGTGCAACCCCAAAGAGTCCCATTTTGAAACAAAATAGCTGTCCAGTACTTCCTGGTTGTCAATGTTTATCTTATTCAGACCATGCCGTGATACTACATCAATAAGTAATTTATTTGAATAATTCACTGTCGTAATGGAGAGTTGGGACAGTTTATGCCTTCATGAAAAGCGTCCTCATTGAAGTAGTTTTTAGTCAAGTATTATGTACGAATATTTAATTTAAAGCTATCATCGTCATATAATTAAGCATAACTTAATTGTGCCAAGATGGAAATACTTACATCATAGTGATCAATTAGGAGAAAACATCAAAATATACAGAAATAAGTAGATATTTATAATTACCATTTTACTAAAGATGTGAGTTCGTGAAATTTGAAGTTCATTAGACTAATAATTTGTTCTAGCATACGTTTCATTAGCATTTCACCTTAACGACGTTACTAGAGCCTTCTGATTTTCAATGACTGTTCTACTAAAGTCAATCCATGGCATGCTCTTTGAAATTATGAGTTTATTTAAGTTATTTCACAATTAATTATTTTAGGAAAGATTTATTCAGACCAGTTTGTGGTATTGCACTTGAGAATAATACATTTCCGTAACGGCAAATGCTAAATATTTTAGCTCACAGTGTTGTGTAAAATCAATTCTCTGTCATTTGTAATACTAATCAGAAGATTAAGTAATCCAACACCGTATTTAAAATCGATGATTTTAGTCGTTTGGTTCGAAAGCCAGCGTATACTTGTTTATTTTGTAGTGTCAACCAGTAAATTACTTGTGAAGCCTTTAGACTACTCTGTCGGTGTAAGAAATCTGTAAAAATAAAGTCATGACTACTGTCTCTCTTTTCGAAAATTTATGGAAAAGATAGTATATTCCAAATAGTACATGATGGTAATTTACAGTAAATTTAGTAGCTGCTGATTCCAGTACTATGTTTTGCTTCATCAAAGATAATATTTATGATTGACCGAAAACTATCTGTAATCATATGGGCGAATAACTCTTTCAATCTTCATTTTGAGAGGATTTTAAGTATAGTTTGTTGTTTTCAGACTTATTTCTTCCACTCCTCCACAGGTGGTAGTTCTTTACGGGACTCTACAGGGAGTTATTTATCGTTTAATATCAATCACTAGCCATAGTAAACGTGTTCATTAAAGTTTGTTTATACGTTTAATATACACAAATACCGCAGGTAGCCACTACAAATTATGGTGCTTATTATGATTGCTATGTTAGTGTTGTATTGGATCTGCACTTGATTGATTCCGAGTTAATGTAATTTAACTATTTTGACATGGCAAAGTCGTATCAAGGTTATAGCATGTGGATGGACTGAAGGATCATTACCAAACGCTATAGAAATAAAAACATATGTAGTCATGGTGTTGCTGACTTGTTTGCTTGTCCTGTAGTAGTTACCAATGCATATTCATGTCCACTTCTCGTTTCTATAGTTTGCAAAGTAGTTTTAATGGTGACGGCATCATCATAATAATATAGATGATATAGTAAGTGGTATGTTCTTAGGAGAAATAGTGGATAATATTGAAGTACATTTATTTCAACCAAATGAAAAACATTTACTACCTCATTTTAGTTTTGATTCTTGTTAACTACAAGTTTTGTACGTAAAAATTAATGATACCATACTACTACTATTCAATTTCCATATCGTATTTAGAGTTAACTACAGCTTCCGAAAAGCACATTAAACATCTGCATATAACATACTAATCGAGGTGACTAAAACTAAAGTCTAACAAAACATATTATCTCATTAACTTTCCGTCTAAAATATTAAAAGTTCGAGGAAAATAAATGTTGCTTACATAACTTAGTGATAGACATTTTCGATTTTTAAGAAATATTCAAAATTGGGAGTAATTAGGTTGTTGAAATGATGAATAACTTTATTTCTTAAGTTTTTATCGGAGTCATTTCATATTTTAACTGATTCTCTGAATTGTAGCATGAAAGTTTACTTCGAGTTTTGGATTAATTTTGCTTCGGTACGGTTTGGTTTCATTCTACGCCTTATTAATTTTCATGGATTCCTATTTGTATTGTTTAACAACAGGACTGTGAGTGCTTCTTTGCATTTTGTTACAATATTTCAGATTTGCGGCTTTTTATTTAACTTACATGTAAATAGTAGCCTGCTTTTATTCATCAACGGAATATAGTATTTTAGAGGTATATACTTATTGAATTTCGAATCAGATGTATTTCTATACTGGATAGTATTTCCTTGTTTTCAAATGTTGGCAAATCCATTGGGTTTATCCTTTAAAACTAGGTGACCTAAAAATTGGAACATTTAGTTACTTCAGTATTGCAGGAGTATCTTTCTTACAGCTATCAAATAGTATACAACTTAGGTCAAACAGACTTTATCGCCTAATTTGGATTGTGACTGACAAGTGGAATTTAGGACGCACGTTTCGTCCTTTTTGGGACTCATCGGCTGGATGTACCTGCATCCCTGCAAATCGATGGGAATATACAAATTCATCCTACAGACTTAATCGCCGCTTAAATGTAAATCACTCTCATTTTGACTAGAAGTCAATGCATTAATGGTCTTCTTTCCACGCCTAAAGTTACTGTAACAATGAGTCTATCACTATTACTATACTAATTATTAATGTTATTATCACTTGACATTCAAGAATGTGATGATAATCAACTACTTCTCAAGTTAGTATCCATAGTTTGAATTATCTTGTTTTGAACTAGACTTATGTTTTAAAAATGGGAGTCATCAATTGGAGTAACTTGAAAGACTATGCCTTATTAAAACAGTACTGTCTGACAATGCCCTATATTGTTTTGTATAACAACAAGTAATGTGATCTATTTCGATAAGAGAAAATTTCTTGATTGAACATGCGTCATAAACATAACTTCTCAGTATATACCTCTATACAATAATATGGTGACCGGTTGAAATAAACTGCCTGTATCGAATCTATTTATTCAATTACATCATACAAAAACCACTAACGAATTATTCGATGCGTAAACATTGTTACTAACGTAACTTAATCCAACTAGTAAATTTTATGCTTCATACTTATTGATAAATACAAATATGTTATTGTGAAGAATGCGTCTAAGTAATCATAGCTTCAGAATATAGAATTAAAATATCTGAAAGAATATGTCAAATCACCCTTCATCTTTTCTAAGTTATCACATATAAATAGTTACCTAACTTACATAGTTTTCAGTAATCAAACTCAATGAAGAAACTAATGCTACAAAATTTAATAATACGCATATAATTACTTTGTACTGATAAACATCAGCATGAATTCAATTAAAACAATAAATGATTTGTTGAATAAACAAATTGATAATAAACTAGTTTGTTTATATTGTTTGCTATTTTGTAGAAATGTTGACAGTAACTTATTATTATGCATATTTGATTTATTGTAATTTTCATAAATTATATGATTGATTGACAAAATTCAATTCAATATGATCAATTTTCAATAATTTAAGATCAGTTTCAGTTTATTTCAATCTCTGGCTTAGCTGAAGTCATTACAGTTGCTTTAATAATTAGTTATAATTGTGGTTAAATTTTCTTACTACTGAATTAAAAAAAATTGTATATAGTTGTATCATTTTATTCATATAAGTCTTTAAGTTGATTAGTGTAATATTCTTCACTAGTGACTAGCTCTTTGAGGTAATTCCTGGAGTTCTAGTGTGAAGACGTGACCGGTGGAGTTCAACCGTGTCGGGTGTGAGGCAGTTACCCACCGATGGCAATGGATGAGGTCGCGCAAACGTATCACGAATTGACGTGAATTAGAAATATCAACCATTAGGAGCCGGCTCAGTGGTCCAATGGTAAAGCGCTTGTCGCGAAATCAGAGGGTCCTGGGTTCGATCCCAACAGGGTCGTGGATGCGCACTGCTGAGGAGTCCCATACTAAGACGAAACAGCTGTCCAGTGCTTCCAGGTGGTCAATGGTTGTCTGATTCAGAACGATTCGTGATATCATGATTAAAAACTAACTATCTCCACAACCCCCAATTGTAATAAAAAAAATTAATGATCATTAGGTATGCAAATATAAATCAACAGTACTGAAAAGTTAGTCTAAATTAAATAAAGTATTTGTTAATAATTATTAACACATTCAATCTATTATCAGTATTTATTGTTATAATCTGGTGATTGTATGATTGAAGTGAATTTAGAATACTGATGATTGAAGATGTCTTTAATACTATGCCAATTAATACTACTAGATTGGTTAGAAAAATTTGTACATGGTAAAGTAAGTGAAGATAAGTCTTCGAAAAATAGCTTATAGTTTTTGTACATAGCTTAATAAGAATTGAATAAACATGCAGGCTGCTACTTTACATAGGTCATGAAGTGTACCCTGCATATGACGCTTGTTATATAACCAGAGTAGTTTCTAACGACTAAGCCCATACGTAAGAATAATAAAAAAATCAGAAGATAGTAATGACTAGAGAGCAGAGCGCTAACGGGATAGCAACGTTTCAGCTGAGTAAATGGAAGATGAGTTACTTCCTACGTGGCTTCGTGTCCGCTAAAACAAACATAGTCAGTATCAATGATGAAAGCCCAAGTAACTATTTATTTAGGGAATAATTTTCTGCTACAGACGTAATAAATTAACATGTGAAAGGTTACAATGGTAATTATTTTGGTGAAAACAACCATTGAACACAGTGATACTGAATTCAATCAACTGTAACTGTAACATCATATTCATTCTACTAAAAGTGATTATAGCTTGTTCTATTCGTTGAATTAGTGAAAATTTGTTTCTATTTGACTAATATTTCCATTGTACTGAATTGCCAATAAGACTTTAAATTTAGAATGTAAGCAATCCCTTCGCTTAGTATAGTGACAGCAATAAAGAATGCATATTAGCAATCAATTAAGTGACAAACTGAGGAAATTATCAAAGCAAAATGACAACTGTTTTAATAATAGAAACACAATAAGTATCAATACAAAATATGACTTGAGGATTTCGAATAAACTGATTGTTGTGCTGAACGCTAGTTAAAATAATAATCTCAAAAAAGCAATATCTCAAATGAGTAGTAAAGTAAGTATTATGCATTCGCACTACAGCTTTGGTCGCTTCATCAAAGATTATATAAATAGCCAAATCAAATTTACATGTGTTTATGCGAGATAAAGATATTATTCGAAGATAAAACTGCTGTAATAATAATATTATGTCATTCAGATTAAGGTGATTATGTAAAGCGTAATTGTGTTTGCATGTTCGTGTATGAAGTCTTTTAAGATGTGTGATGTGAAAAGATGGAGCTAGTTTGAATGTGATTACGGTGTCAGTTTTAAACAGATTAAATTTGATTGTTTGGATAAATGGCTCCTTTTAGACGGCTGAGGTGTTTAGCATTATGTATGAAAGATTTCAGTTACTTTCTTTAATTTAAACTTCGATAAGTCTTCTTTCGAGTAAAATGCCGTTGAAAACACTGATTAGTTCTGTTGCAAATTTCATTTGTAGACTCCTCAGATAATCAGGATTACTTAGTTGTGTTTTCGTTTAACCTTTATGTTTCATAATCGTTAGAAAAAACTCCACTTCACTTTGAGAACTGATTATCCTTTTTAATAACGCAATTTTAGTACTTACTGCACTCTATCAATAGCTCTTGATGCTTATGGATATTTGGACTTGATCGAAAAAAAATTATTTCGTTTCCCTAAAATAATTAAGTACTAATCAAAGTTCATAAAACAAATTGGAATATTCAAGAGAATAATTATAGAATAACTTTTATTCCACCTGGACAATAGAATACAATTGTAGAATTAAGTTTTACGTACGCGAAGCTAAACACTAAATTATTACTAATCCCTTTAATCTAAAATCCGATCAGAAATGCTTGTTTTAACATCCTACAGTTTTTTTTTCACATCATGGCCAATACTATAATGAATGGGATGAAAAGTAAATCGTATCAACTTACTAGTCTTCATGATTAGGTTGAGGTTCCTTATTACAGATTGGTACTTTTTTTTTTCTTTTGTTACAGGGTTGATCTCGGTTGAGTAGCATTCGGAACAAAATTTGTTATTTTTGTTTAATGTAATAAATAAGACTGTATTTTACAATCATTTATAAAAATAAGTTCTTCCTTATTCTTAAAATACCATTTAGTTAATATCTTTATCCTTTTTTTAAACATCTTGAGTTCTATGGTAAAGTATCGGTTGGTGCTAAATGTCATAATATGCCAATAATTTTAGATCGTTATTTGATCTTGCTGTTTAGCATCGATAGACCATCATTCATATTATACGAAAGGAAAATAGATTCATTTAACAATCTTTTCAGTCATTTGTTTTATCATGATGAAAAACTGCAGACACTTGTTCATGTATACAAATAACACAGTGAATACTTCTTACTTACTTACGCCTGTTACCCCTCTCGGAAGAGCATAGGCCGCTCACCAGTATTCTCCATTCAACTCTGTCCTGAGCCAATTCTTTCCAGCTGTCTCCAGTTACTGTTCATCCTTTTTATGTCTGCTTCCAGCTCTCGACGCAGTGTGTTGTTTGGCCTTCCACTTTTCAGTTTCACAACAGGATTCCAAGTTAGTGCTTGTCTCGTGATACAGTCTGATGATTTCCGCAATGTATATCCGATCCATTTCCAACGTCGTTTCCTGATTTCCTCTTCAGCTGGAAGTTGGTTTGTTCTCTTCCATAGTAGGCTGTTGCTGATGGTTTCCGGCAAACAGACATTCAATATTCTGTGTAGACAGTTGTCGATAAATACCTGTACTCTACTGAGGAAGTTCGCAGTAGTTCTCCACGTTTCAGCTCCATACAGAAGAACTGACTTGACGTTCGAGTTGAAGAGTCTAACTTTGAGGTTAGTTTACAGTTATTTGGAGTCCCATATATTTTTCAACTGTAGGAATGCTGCCCTTGCTTTGCCGATCCTTGCCTTCACATCTGCATCGGATCCTCCTTGTTCATCGATGATGCTTCCCAGGTATGTAAAGGTATCGACTTCTTCCAGAGTTTCACCATCAAGTTAAATTGGGTCGGTGCTCTCTGTGTTGAATTTGAGGATCTTGCTCATTCCCTTATGTATGTTCAGGCCTATTGATGCTGAGGTTGCTGCTACTTTGGTTGTCTTTACTTGTATTTGCTGTTGTGTATGGTCTAGGAGTGCTAGATCATCCACGAAGTCCAGATCATCGAGTTGCATTCTACTTGTCCATTGAATCCCGTGCTTCCTCTCAGATGTAGAGGTTTTCATGATCCAATCAACCACTAGGAGGAAGAGGAAAGGCGAGAACAAACATCCCTGTCTGACAACACAGTGAATAGTTGATATTAAAATGTGTACACCGTAAAACTTTTAATTTGAAGAATAATTATCTTTCATTATAAACATTCAGTGACATCTCAACTCATTACAAAAGTAATTTTCATTTTGATTGTATTTGAATAACACAAGGCAAACTAAATTTGTAGAATAGAATGAATTCATTAGTTTATTTCGAGACTTTTGGTCAACTGAAAACAGTCAAAAGTTTAAAAAAATATAAAAGAATTAAATATTTGAAATACTGTATCTGTTGAGATTTGAGATAAATGTTCTGGATGAAAATCAGTTAATGCCGCCAACCATCATTCTGCAACTTACTCATTCTTAGTCTTTCCTTTCCAATTCTTAATTGCTATTCATTCTTTTCATGTCTCCCTCCAAATTCCTACGCAATATATTCTTTGATCTTCCTCTTTTTCTTTGGCTTTCAGAATTTCAAGTTAGTGCTCATCTTGTGATGTAGTTTGATGTTTTTTCAGCTTGTATCTTATCCACTTCCAGAGTCTTATCCTAATGTCTTCCTCGACTGGGAGCTGGTTTTTTCTTTGTTACAGGTTGTTGTTGATTGTGTCTGTCCAGTGGATCCTAAATATCTTATGCAGAAAGCTGTTTATGAATACATATATCTTTCGTAAGATGCTTTTCGTAGTTCTCCACGTTTCAGTTAACCAGAAAATTCCATTCTATCTCTAAATGAAAATGAAAGACAAAATTATTAGAATAGACTAATCATGATTTTCCTAAAATCGCAGTAAATTTAGCGTTTATTCACGTGCTGTAAACTTTGAACAGATGATTGTGGATAGAGTTAATAAATGAAGGGGAGTGGGATACTTAGGTTTTCATAAATTTAAAGAAAAGCGTTACATAACTGTAAGAAAAAATAATGGTATAATTATTCGAGGAGTTTCGAACGAAAGGTATCTTGGCTTGTGAACATCTTGGTGGTTACGCAAAGAAGAACTATTATATTCATCACTACAATGAAAGGTTCATCACGCCAACCATCTGTACACAAAGGTCAGGTTAAAAACGTTTGATAGTGGCTTCCTCCTTAGAACATAGTAATATTAATATTGTTTATCTATTGATAATTTGAATGCTTCTGAAACATTTATACTGTCTGCTGTCGTAAATATGTCTGTAGATTTTAGTTATCAAGATGTTACTTTTCGAATTCACATTCGTAGGAACGTATTTATGATACCTCGTAGAAGCCCTTAATTTAAAGTACACGTGAAATTTGAATTTCATGAGAACAGTCATTTTCAACATACTATCAACCAAAAATAGAGATGGCAACTTTGGGTTATAGGCATTTTGGTTTTCTGATGACACACTGGATAATGAAATAAGTGAAGACTGACCTTTTATATAGTACATTAATGAAGACTATCTGACAAAATGACATCTAAAGATTCTTATTTTTAAGTGGTTTTTCAGCTAATTTGTAGTGGAAATAGAGTATAAGATTTTCTGCAAAACTTTAAGTATGTAAATCTGATAAAATTGGATTTGTTTGAAACATTTTAATGGCTAGTTATTAACATGTTAATCATACTGACGTATACTAAGTATATCTTCATTTTTGAAAGTAGTGGCATTTAATTGATTCGAGGTGACCTTGTGGAGATTAATATTTGATATTTTTGTTTGTATTCGTCATAGACTGATCTCTACTAGGTACTACAGGTACTAAACAGCTGTTTCACTAAAGTATGTGACTCCCCAGCACTGAACACATCCGAAAAGGCAAGAGAATAAAGACGTAGACCTTCGAGATACGCGGCGAATGCTTAAGCAGAATAGCCATTAGGCTGGTGTCCAGTCATAGAATTTCCACTTTGATTAATATTAGGATACAGCACAATCAACCATTCGGTGTTTCAAGAACAATCTTTTCTAAATAGTAGTTATTATTTGGTATTTTTTATTTGAATTTATCTGTTACCTTATTCAACTAACTAGATAGTTACTTTTAGATTTCATATTTTAATTGAGTGTTTTACAAATTTTTTACATCAAGATTGATATTCTTGACCAAATATTTGGTTGAAACAAGTACATAATTACATACAGTTAGGTACTTTGTATTTGTACTTCATTTATTCAATGCATCGTATTATGAACTAGAAAGAAACGTTAAGTGAAGGCATAGAAATTTAGTGTATATTTCTAGAACTGAAAAAAGAAGGGTTAATTATTTAATGAATTTACTTTGGATTATTTTAAAGTTATATAAAGTTAATCTAATTTACCTTTATGAAATGTATATTTCATTGGATCTGTAAGCTAATTTTGTAATGAAAACGATATTTACATTCGATAAGGTAGATGACATCACTAATAAAAACAACTGTAATTGGAACAAGTGATTTTTGCGGTCACTTAGTTTAACACCCAATAAGTGAATGTTTAAAAAATTATTGAGAAAAGTTGTGTATTAAATTGTTGATTAGTTGTTATTTGTATCATTACAAATGTTGTTTAGTACAGTATTACAGCCAAATATACTTTATACCGATATTATTAGCAAAGCAGTGTAATTTAGTCATTTTGTAGTTGCTAATTTACTTTTTAATGACCTCAAATAAGTTAACCCTACTCATACGATTTAAGTAGTATCAAGACGACAATAATTCAGAAGTATCACATTATTTCCATGAAAACTATACCAATATAATTTCGTAGGTCATTTCACTATTATTACAAAATTTATATAACTACTGAAAGCATAATTATGAACATTTGATATTTGATTTCCCTTGATAATTAACAAATATGTTTTATATTTATCTTCATACATTAAAATGTTGTTAATATAAAATGAGTAGTTACAAATCCTCGAGATTACATGAAATCCAACATCTAATCGCATGGAAGGAATACTGCCTTTGTTAAGGATTACATATAAATTTTTCTTTCTTGTTAGTCTTTTTATTTAGCAGGATAAAAGAATGAGGATTTGTCGTGATTATTACCAAAGTTAGGCTTGATAAGTTCAAACAGATTCAGCAATGGATAATCAGTTTGTAGAATCAACTAATATATTTGCAATATTCTAATGAAAAGAAACTGAAATATCTGACGTTTTACAATTTAGTGCAATCCGCTTCTCCGAAGAATTCGACAACAAATATATATTACTTAATAATGATTTATGTTGACTATTTATAGTATTTTCAAGACATTAAGCACAACTGTATGATAAAAAGAAGAACATAATCATAGATGAAAGCAAGTTCATATTATACTTTGTGATTTGAAATTTTAACGTGTTGCTTTGTTATATACATTTTGGTTGACATAATTTTGAAAATTCATATAACCGATATGCCAGTTATTGATATACACACACGTTTCCATGTGTGCTGTATGTAATCACCTTTTACAATCAAAGTAAGCATGGTATACTTACAAGCATTACAAGTATTAAATGGCTTCAATAGTACTGTTAACCTGAATTGTAGATAACAGGTTATGAGATGCAAATTATTTTCATCATTATTTTTTTTTACCGTAATTGCATCTTTGTACACTCACATACGCCATTATTCTAATAAGCTACTGATATAAATGAAATATTTTATTCAAAACAAAAGCTAACTTTGCAGTTATATACATATATTTGCATGTAGAAATAGGTATTATAGATTCGCTCAGTTGTTCTATGCCGAAGTAAAGTATTCAGAATAATGGCTTTTTCTTCCATTATTACGCCCAAATACTCATACCTTAGTTTATAATAAACGCAACACATCCATCATCAAAAGATTCCAGAAAATGTCTGTTATGCCTTACTTACCTTAAACTACTAGGTAAAACACAGCAGGAAACAGGTGAATATAGTTTTGCCGTTTGATTATATCATTATGTTAAACGAAAACTATGTGTATTGAATTAGATTATAATGTTTTTATTTACTATTCTCGTCTTAAAAGATGTGCATATTGAATATGATTGACAACAAAACATTAATTATTATTATTAAATTTCACTAGTTTGTCGAGTATTACTAAGATGTTTGATTGTTGCACAAACTAATACTTGTAACTTTCAATCATTAATTTATTCGTTCTACAAGTAATCTGTATGAATTATTACTATAGTTAGACAATAGACATATAGAAAGATGAATATTATTGTAAAGTGGAATAAAACGGGCAACTCCATCTTTTTTTTGCAGAATATACGGAAAATACGGTCGTTAGCTAAAGACGATTGATCACGTCATATGCATATTTAGTTGTAAATCATAAACTTTATAGTAATGCTAAATTCAAGTTTATCTTCCAGTTTATTCTGGAAATATTTAATTGGTATATAAAGTATAGAAATGCTTCTTTGTTAGTATCATAGTTATAATTTCATGCTTTGAAATGATTAATAAAACACTACTATTGTGATAGCATCCCAAAGTTACCATTAATTCACAGTTAGATAATTACCTAACCAACTACAGCAGTACGAGAAGTATTCGTAACTGAACGAAAGGTTGTATGAACATTGGATCGTGCACAATTTAAAAGTTTAAATATACCTGTTAAATCATAAAACAAATTCACTCAACATAGAGATCTATTTTCAACGAAATTATTATTAAGCTGTTTAAGCCTACATGTAACAAATTATAGTTCAATGAGTAATTGTACAAATTTGGTTAGTTGTCATGTGAAATTTTCAGCTACCTATAAATGATTAGTTAGTAATTGAAATGAAATTATTGAAATAGGAAAATTGTATAATCAATAGGATGAAAACAATTGTTGTGACATTCGTTAGATTATAATGAAAATGTGTAAATAAAAATCAAAGAAGTTTACATAATTGTGGTAATAGTAGTAAAATAATAAAACATCTAGTTAAAAATAAAGCATCTAACTACCAGGTGAATAAAGATACATATTTAAAAGTAATGTATGGAGTGAACAAAAAGCTTCCCAGAATTACTGTTTCCAACCAGTAGACACTGTTGAGGCTGTCGCCATTTGAATAAAGAAACTGGAACTATGTATACGAAAACAAGTTATTCTTCCATTTATTTTACCATGGAGGTGGTTAGTAAGTTTTCACATCATATTACTTTATAATTGTTCTCCTTATATTCTTCTTACTTACCATTTAATTTTACAAATGTTCAGAATTTATTCACTCTCACTTCCAACATTATATATCAGAATTAATTTAATCTTGTTTCCATGTCTAGGTGAATTTAGTTATTTTCATAATTCATCCTACCATAGTGATAACATTTCGTCTTACGAATATCTTCTTATCAATTAACCCAACATAATTGTAAATTTTTCATATAAATTCTATGACATCCATTTTTCATCTCTGATTAAAGTTTTACTGACTAATGGTAATTGGATGTACACTTGCTTGTTGTTATAATGTTTAACTAATTGTGATTATTTTATTCAAATTATGTTTAAATTTCTACAGCTTTGAGAAAATGAAATGACCGAAACAAAATCTCTTTGCTGAACCACATAACAGACAATTTTTAGTGATGAGAATTGTTTTACTAACAATTGTATTATTTGTCAATGCTGATATCACGAATCGACCTGAACTAGACAACCATTGATCACCTGGAAGCACTGGACAGCTGTTACATAAATACAGATAGTTAGAATCTTTAAAAATAGTTCCATTTTGATATGAAATAAATTTGACTTGGTTATGATTTGAAGTTGACGTCACCAAATACTGTCGATCATTTTATCACTCTTTTAGTAGGTGATTGTTATGTATTAGAGAGTAATCTCTATCAAAGTTTTCGTTTCACACTATCATCTATTGCATTTATATTTTTCATCCGGCTTATTAATATGTGACACTCTGATATTTTCATAGCAAGACGTTATAATTTTTCTTTAATATATTAACCCATCATACTACTGCTATTACTGTTGACAACAAATAAAATTTTGCTTTAGTCGTAAAGAAAGTGTTTGTATTCACTTATGGTTTAAGTTATCAAATGTAGTAGATAAGCATTTTTATCTGATAATTCATTATCTTACATTGTCGTATAATAATATGCATACATGATTAGTTTTTCTAAAATCATATATAACAGGCAAATATTGATAACAATTATATAATCAGGCCTATATTGTTATTTAGAAATATACGAATAATTACTTACTTACTTACGCCTGTTACCCCTCTTGGAGAAGCATAGGCCGCTCACCGGTATTCTCCATTCTATTCTGTCCTCACCAATCCTTTCCAGCTGTCTCCAGTTACTGTTCATCCTTTTTATGTCTGCTTTCAGCTCTCGACGCAGTGTGTTCGTTGGCCTCCCTATTTTCCGTTTTCCAGCAGGGTTCCAAGTTAGTGCTTGTCTCGTGATGCAGTCTGGTGATTTACGCAGTGTATGTCTTATGCATTTCCAACGTCGTTTCCTGATTTCCTCTTCAGGTGGAAGTTGGTTTGTTCTCTTCCATAGTAGGTTGTTGCTGATAATACGAATAATTACCATGATCAAAATGATTACGAAAAATAGTCCCTCTCATTAAAATGCATAGCTACTTGGATACGATCACTTCACTTGTCAAATAAAGTGAAAAAAAAATAATAACACAGAGTAATTGAAACCAGATGGAAAGGATGTTTTTGTTTTATTATGATTGATTTTGAACCATATAAAATAGAGACATACAATTAAATGTCAAGTTTCTCAACTTAATATCAATAGTGATAATTATTAAAAGTTCTCATGAATAAAGATTTTGTCAAATGAACATTAATTACAATAGTAATTCTATTGTTGATTGATGAGAACTTTTTCTTCAGGCCTATATGAAGTATGTTTTAATAGATATTATTATTAATTTTACGTTATAAAGTAGCTGGTGAGAAACCGTAGAATATATTTATTTATACTACTATAAATAGTTAATTATATAAACACCTCTCTTTTTCATTTCGTAGTCGACGTTTATTTCATTAGTGTTCATTGATGAGAACTTTTCATTCACGACGATATGAATGTCAAGCACTTTATCTTAGTTGTGAGAGTTAAATACTCTAACTTTTAATATATTACAGTGATTTATATCAGAGAAAAATTAAATGATAAGTGAATTGTCAAATTTTATTGGGTGGAACTTCGACATACAATAAATGATCATGTCTGGGAAACTAATTCAAGAATTGTTAGGTATGATTTCATCAGCATCGATTGTACTTGATAAATGAGGGTGGTATTTCTGACAGCTTTTTTGGTTGAAACCATAATCTGTTATGACATATAAAATTATACAAATTCATTACTGTTAGATGTTTATAATAAATTGGCGAGAACCTGGGCTTTTCTCTTATTATACATACACAGCGTTAAAGTTTGTTCATCTTCACACATTTAATGCTTAGTGACATTTAATATTGAGCTACTTAGAGCTCCTCCAATATGATCAATAACATTATTGTAAAAAATATTCGTTATTTGTCTTTCAATATATGTTTACATAGTACAAATATCTTCAAAAAGTGTTAGAGCAAAGATATTTTAGTTTCTTGCTGAAATATATGAATTATAAGTATTTGATGGATACCGCCAATAATGTATACAATATAGATTCAATAGCGGAAAACTCGGAAGATAATTTGACGAGAGTGATAACAGTTATATGATTCTGTCTCTACCTAATCACTTGTTGAAGTTAACTTAATGTATATAAACAGACAATTGAGCAAGGTTTAACAGCAAATAAAATAGCTAAAATAATATTATGAATTGTGCGATAAAGTATTTCTTCCAAACACATTGCATATGCCTGTTGGTTCGAATTCCCAAATCTTCTGCTGTGTGCAACATACAAATGCGGATCCAAAAAGGAAACCTTAACGGTATACTGCTGATTGCTCCAAATGACTTTAATTTCTCTATCTCATGACCGCTAAAAGGGAAAAAAACTGAACTACACAGGCTGTTTGTCTGTCCCTCACCAAATCACACTGATAGATGTTCATTCATTCGTAGACTAAGTTGCCTGGTTGTATGCACAATATAACTTTCTCCACAGGAGCAGCTGAATTTATATAAGCACATGAAAGAGGCAGGTTCAAGTAACCTGTCTTTTGTTTTAGTGAACACCACCAGTCGACTAGAAAATGATAAGGTGATTTTCCTGCGTAATAAATTCTTCTGACTATCCTTGGCATTCTGTAGTAAATGACCTCATCAGCCACAGCTTCATTGTAGTTTTAGGTAGAGGAGCTTCTTTTGGGCAGTTCAGGTTTCTGGTTTTTTATTAACTGCATTCATGGTGTTATTCAAAAAGCTTTCAAGCAAACTGGTTTACTCAAAAAATTGATGGTAAACTGAGTTTTCTGCTTTGTGTTATCACTTGAGCATAACCTTCTTGCTCCGGTGAGGCAGCTAACCAGATTCCTTTTGCAGCGAATGGGCGTAAAGCAATAAAAAATGTATTTATTTCCATTAGGATTCTTTCTGTAGACACATTTGCTTACCGACCGATCTTCACTTCTATTAATAAGATGTCGAGGAAATGAAATTTATTGTCACATTTGTCCTCACAAGTAAAAGTGATTGAGGGGTGTACATTGTTAGACTTCACCAGAAATTCTTGTCTGGAAATATTCTAGTCGATGATAATGAAAATATCGTTGGAGTAACGATTGTAAAATTAAAGTTTATTGATTCAACTAAACATATCATTAATGAAATGGATAAATATACTGTTTTCAATAACTGATGTATATGACTTAAATCTGACTTTATTTACAATGTAATTCGCAAAGCTAGCACATTCTTCACAAGGCGCTCAACTAGTATAAATTCTTATTAAGACCAATTACTTTTACTGACCACACATTATGGTTAATTGTCATAACCTGTCATTTTACTGGGTGTATTCATATTATACCTATCTTATTTGAATACCACTAAAAGCAGTGGAGTACTGGACAACTTTATTGTCTGCTCAGGTGTGCTGATGGCTATGTACTCATCACGGGGCCACAGGGTACTGGGTTGGGCAGAATGTGAATACTGCTGAAAAGTCGGGTACTGCGACAAAACAGCTGTCCATTGCTCCTTGGTTCTGAGTAGTACCCTACTGGGATAATTTGTGACGAAAACTGACATCAAAATCAAATATTAATCTCCACAAGATAAACTCACATCAACTTTAATCTAACTTTTTATTGCCATGAAACTGATATCAGATAATAATCACCGTATGTTATTTGTCAGTATGCTCCGCACACCCAGGGAGTTTCTCTGATGCTGTCCAAATAAGTACGTAATGCACGTGTAGGATGGGAAACACATAGACTCAGGAAAATCAAATCATCCTTAAAACAATGAAGAAGGGGATTACAATGAATATTATCTAATGTCGTGCGCCCACTAACGACGGCAACGACGACGACGACAGAGATCAATTTTATGATAGGCTGCAATCAATTATAGCAAAATGTCCAGGAGAGATTCTGACAATCCTGATGGAGGACCCAAACGTGAAAGTCAGAATGGACAACAACGGATATCAAGACATCATGGGTCGACAGGGACTGGGAGAGAGAAATGAGAATGGTGGAAGATTTACAAATCTATGTATTTTGAACAAAATGGTTATAGGTGATACATTATTACTCTCACCCACAAACCCATACACAAGGCTGCATTACTGTCACTGGATCATTCTACAGAGAATCAAATCGATCATATATTCATGAATGACAAATTCAATGAAAGATGAGAGAACCAGTAGAGGAGCTGGCATAGCTTCATATCATCACTTGGTGGTTACCAAAATGTAAGTGAATATAGTAAGCAATGGACAACTGGAGTAACGGCATTACAACGGTTGAATACAGCCTTTCTTCGAGTTACTGACAAACACAAGCAAATCAAAATAGCTCTCAACAACATGTCCCAAGCCTTACAAAATCTACTGAAATAAGAAGATAAGGAAGAAGAGACTACTATGGTGGACAACTGGAAAGGAGTCAAAAAGTGTCAAGGGGCTCTGGGCAACAGTAAGCACTATTATAAGGAACGGATCTCCACTGACACCCTGATCCATATTCAAGAAATGAGAAACAAGATGACAGAAATCAACAACAGCCAAACATCAGCAAAGAAAATTAGGTCGCAAACTGAATACACAGAAGCAAATAAGCAAGTAAAGAAGAATATTTGAGCCGACAAACAGAAATACATCGAAGGCGACGCAACGACACCGGAAAAGGCTGCAAAAGAAGGAAATATGAAACAGTTATATGACAGAACGAAGAAACTAGCACGCAAATATAGTAAATCAGAGCAAGCGGTCAAGAACAAAGAATGTAAACCAATCACCGAGATCCTAGAACAAAGAAGCAGTCGGGTAGAACACTTTGAGAAACTGTTGAATAAGCCAGCTCAACTGAACCTATCAGATATCGATGCGGCATGTAGATATATTCTGACAGATGTCACTCAAAGAACGATGGTGTAAATTAAGATGTCCATCCGACAAACCAGATGTGAGAAAGCCGCACGAACTGACAATACAACGGCTGATGTACTCAATTCATACGTAGATGTAACGACGGATTACAGTGCGAAATCGTGCATGGAGAACAGCTGACAGATGCATTTTCAGTGAGGACAGATGTTAGACAAGGCAGTCTACTTTCGCCTCTTCTCTTCCTTTTAGTGATTGACTGCATTATGAAGATCTGCAGATCTGAGGGAATCCACCGAATTCAATGTACAAGTAGGATGCGACTTGATGATTTAAACTTTGTGGATGATCTGGCTCTTCTATCCCATAAACACTAACAAACGCAGGTGAAGACAACCAATGTAGCAGCAACTTCTGTACCTTTAAGCCTGAAAATACAGAAAGTAAAGAGTAAGATCCTCAAATACAACACATGGAGCACCATCCCAAATGAACTTAATGAAAAAACTCTGGAGGAAGTGGATACGTTCACGTACGTGAGAAATATCATCGATGAACAAGGAAGACCAATGCAGATGTAAAGGCAAGGATTGGCAAAGGAAGGGTAGCATTCCTACAGTTGAAGAACACATTGGACTCAAAACAACTGTCAACCAAACTCAAAGTCATACTCTTCAATACGAACGTCAAGACAGTTCAGTTGTATGGAGCTGAAACGTGGAGAACTACTCCAAACATTCTCAGGAATGGGCAGGTATTTATCAACAACTGTCTACGCAGAATATTGAATGTCTGTTTTCCGGAAACCATTAGTAACAGCCTACTGTTGGAGAGAATGAACCAACTTTCATCCGAAGAGGAAATTAAGAAACCACGTTTGAAATGGATATGACATACATTGGAGAAATCATTAGACTGCATCACGAGACAAACATTAACTTGGAATCATGTTGGGAAAGGGAAAAGAGGAAGGCTAGAGAACACACTGCGTTGAGAAGTGGAAGCAGATATCAAAAAGATGAACAGCAAATGAAAACGGATGGAAAGGATTGCTGAGGACATAGTTGAATGGAGAATACTGGTGAGTGACCTATGGTCCTTTGTGAGGGATAAGGAGCGTAAAAATATGTAGGCAAGTATTTGTTAGTAAGGAAAAGGATTATTATGATTAATCCCACTACCACACTGCTGAATATCGGAGACGGTGAATTTCAAAATTTTAAAGATAGTTTAAATTAAATTATGTATGATTAATTGGTATATACTTAGATATTTTGCATTTACACACTCTTGGGTTTGGCCAGATATGGTGGGGTAAATATTTAACGAAATCTATCATTTGTATCATACTATCTCATCTAGTAGATATTAAACATCAAATTAAAATGAAATAAAGCCTATTGAATTTTGTAACACGTATGTAGCTCCAATACATAAGTGAAGCCAGATAATCTGACTTATCCAATAGAGATATATTCAGTATATTTGTCAACTTCTTACATACGCTTACTGTTAGAAAGCTTGATAAGTATGCACAACTCGAAATACCATTATTCACATCAAATTAAACACATACTTACCTTATACATAATTATGTAATATATTATAACTGGACAAGTTTTGTATTTGTAAGTGTTGAAGACCCCGTTAACTTAAATAACTATGAATTCGAATACATTTTTTAAAAAGCTAGAACTCGGTTGTTTGACAAAAAATTTGGACTATGTTTAGGCTTCAGTCACTAAGTATTTTTCGAACACAGTTTTTGTTCAGTGTGTGTTACGTACTTAGTGGCTGATAGCTTGACTAGCCGCAGATAACTTTATCGCTCGAGGGCCTCTAACCCTCCTAGTCGCAAATTCAGAAGACAGAAAACGAGTAAATAGGAAACTTAATTCCAGTAAAATAGAGAATGAGTCCTGTACAAAATAATCGTATAATTATAGTTTTCTGAAACAACAATATCAGTATTATAACCCATCCAATCCGAACTAAAAAGTTTCAACTCTTACCCAATCAGAACGCGTTAACTCCAGATTCTGGAAGGTTCTGTTGGCCAATGATTGGATAGAATGTCTCTGGCTCTTTCAAGGATTCTAACAGTACCCAATCGTTATTGTTAAATGGTAAAGTTGATCAGTCACTGTTTCTACACATGCAGCCTGACCGGTTTGGAATGATGCAGTGGCAGTTTAAAATTATAACACGAATGGAATGAGTCAGATCCTTGGGAGTGTTAATGAATATCAGGATTATTCAGGTGACTAGTGTTAAATGGGACAAAACTTGGATCTTGAATCCATCTTGCTAGCTGCAATTCAACTTTAGTTTACAATCTGAGCTTATGTGGCAATAACGTTGAACATGTTGCAAAAGAAAGCCTACTAGAACTGATTAATCTAAATGATTGTATTTCGTAAAATACAGATTATTAAAAAATTTCTATTAACTAGTGAACAAATGTTCAATAATTAATTCTAACAGTAAGTAATCCTTGGATTTTGAAATAAACTATCATAAAAGATTATTTTATTACATATCAATGTAGCATATTCTGATGATCCAACTAAACACTAATAATCAATACGATTAAATACCAGTTGGTTCATTTTACAGTATCATGATCTACTTTTGTCAAAAAGGTTCTTTCTTTTTTATCGATAAAACAATTAACCATTACTTACATTACTGTTAATTCCATTAACATTTCTAATTAACAATATTAAACAATTGGTAATATTATCATCATTCAATGTACAAATATCTTTATATGTGAATATTTAAGCATATGCTTACAACTAATTAAAACAATTCTCATCTACTGATTTAATGTTGTTTAGAAAGTAGAAAATGAATTTGTACAAAGATACAAAATAGTTTCTTTTTTCTCGTTTTTTTAGTTTTGTTACTGAATAGAAACCATCGCATATTTGTATCTCTTCACAGTGATGTCATTAAACGTATCTCATAAGTCAAGCCTAAATCATTGTAATCAAAAACTTTATAACTTAGAGAATAAGTGATTTTTAATGTGTATACAATAAATTCTTAATTGATTCACATTAGTAACATTTATTGAACTTCAAACAAAAATGCGAAAATTTCATTAATTGGTGATTATTATGAAATTTAAATGGTTAAATTAAAGTTATAATTATCTTTTTTTTTATTAAAAGCGCATAAAATGAATGTAATAATATGAGTTCTAACATTATATTCAGTAGTTCGAAAGGAAGAAACTCATCTGTTAAAGTGTTGATACATTTACTGTATTATTTAATGTTAAATGGGTGTTATAGGGATTGCCGAATTTTTATTTGATTATATAATGACCTGTGTTATACAATCAATGAAAACAAGGAGATACCATTTAATTGTAGCATAAAATTTCTACGATCATGTAGAAAGACTCGGCCTATGACATTCTGGTTCAATAGCGAACACTTAATTTTGAGATAATCGAGCCGGTATCCAACAGTTGGTAATTCACGAAAAAGTTTGTCCCTTAATCCACTTTTATTTTTGGGTAATTACCACACTCTGAACATGGCTGATAGATTTATCTCAAATAAAGCTATAAATTATTTTCCGAAGTTAGTCACTAATTAGATGATAGTGATGCTTTTATTTATTTAAGGTTAAGTAAGTCTTAAAAGATCTTGGCATTCAGTGTTATTTAAAGAAAATATCAGCTTATCACGCTATCCTTATTTGTACATGGTTCATTTAAAAGGCTTTTCATAGTGACCACCACCAAACAACGCACTAATAAGGATGTTGATTTTGTGTTCATAATGTTGAAGGCCCTTAAAAGGTTAAGATTATACTCACCGTAAAAATCTGTGAGTACATCGTTTACGTGAAGGATTTTACTACCTAGGAAAGTGCCCAAAACACCTAATAGAAGTATTTTCGTTATTGAGTGTTGCGGAGATTGCTAAGTGTTGATTTGATATCACAAATCGGTCTGAATTACACAACCATTGATCACCAGCAAGCACTAGACAGCTGTTTTGTTCCATCACGAGACTTTTCAGCATTACGCATCCGTGATTTTACTGAGAATCGAACCGATGACCATCATGATTCGCAGTGAATGTTGATATTTCTACTTCAGTTAATTTGTGCTACATTTGAGTAACCTCATCCATTACTGTCATTGAATAACTGCCTTACACTCGACACAGCTGAACTCTCCTGGTCACATCTTCTTACTAGTACTCCAGTAATTACTTCAAAAACTTAATCACTAGTGAGCTGATACTTTTAGTTTTTACATTAATTTATCACATAAATATTTTATTATCTACTTAACTGTTTTTAGCATTTAGAAATTAAATCGATTTTCCTTCAATACTACTTTGGGTAATTATACAGTCATCAACTTTAATATTTTTACAGTTGTTAATTTTCTTTCTCTCCTTTATTTTACCGCCTTTATATAATTCCTTTTGTAACTATATCCTCATTGATTCACTTTATATTTTTGTCACGAATAAACAAATATTAAACTTTTCTACATTTTTAAGGCATATTTTATATAGTTTTGCATTCATTATAATCTTCACTTTAATTTTGAACATTTATCTCAATTTCAACAGATAAAGTGAGTCAAACTATTACTCTACTACTATTACTTTATGTGTGACTAATAAGAAGCCATGAATTGAACTGATGAACTCAATCTATGCTGGAAATTATAGTCATTTTGTTTGGTTCAGATATAAACTAAAGAATTAAGTTTTATGAAATTATGTTCATTTAAGCATTATATGCATACTTTTTTAAGTAGTATACAATTGTGATTGTAAAATTTTTTTTGTATAATATAATCTTAATCTAATACGTTTATTCATTAAGCTTAGCAAATATTTAACATTTCTGTCAAGTTATTATGTTCTGATTAATATTTTCACATTCATTCACAAGTACACACACAAACAAACATACACTTGTAAACATTTCTAATAAGTGTTATGTAATAACTAAAGTGAAATTCATTTGTTATATTTAGAGATACAGTTTAAGGGTTTAGTTTTAACTTCAGGCTAAATTTATGAAAAATTTATATTAAAGTACTATTTGTAATATATACACTACATAAATATACAAAACAGTTTTTTTTTGGGGGGATTAATATTATTTTGATTAGATTTTTCCATTTGAAATTAATATAATCGATTATAGTCTGAGGCAATAATTTGACAGATTAGAATCAAGTAGTTAGAACAACAGTTTGTCAGTATTAAAGTTTAAATCACATATTGTAGGTTTGTTAATTTTCTGATAATGACATTAATTGTAATATATTGAATTGTACATTAAAAATAGAAAGTTAATGTTAACATTCGGATGCTGATACATCCAGCCAACGAGTCCTAAATATAAGGAAATATGTGTTCTGTATTTCACTTTCCAGTCACAATCCAACTTAAATAATACTTGTGATTAATAGCTGTATAGAGGTAATCCTCACAGGATGCACATATAGCAACAGAGACTGACTAACTTTAGTCCATAATAAATCAACGGAAAGATACTAGTTCACACTAATTGAATAATTTTTGTTTTCAGTCTATAGACTAAACAAAAGTAGATTAATTCGTGGTAATATTATCATGTTTAGAGTGCTGTAATCTTGTTTTAAGTTCTATGACACCATTAATGTAAAATGCATATTTAAGTCAATTTTAAAATATCGTTTATAAATCGTATGATTGAAAGCTGAAAATATATTGAATGATATTTAAAGTCAATCATTAATTTGCATCTAAGAATAGTACTTAAAAAAGTTTGTAGCCATTATTCAGATTATTTGAAAATTGAAATGCGTTGAGTCCTGAAATTTTACTTCCAAATATGCCATTGCGAATAATAGAATTCAAGCACAATAAGAAGTAATAATTACCAGGATTTGGAGATCATGTAACTGACCAGAAAAAGAATAGTTTTCCCACATTATTTACTTTATTATTGTAATACAATGAAAATAATTTTTACTGAAATGCACGCTTTCAGTGACATACACTAATGATAGCGTGTATGTTTGTTGATATTTATTTCATAGGGATGATATAGTACATTAATAAAGTATGGAAGAAATTATTAATTCCAAGATCAATAATCATATAGTTATAGTTGTATCATTTACTCATTTTAAGTCTCCCAATCAACCTATGATAACTACTATGTAACATTTCTTTGTAAGTTATAGAACATACAATCAAAATATAAGATGTAAACATTTTCGAATTCAAGCTTTTTAAACTATAAAATATCAAAAGGGATTAATACTTAAAACCAGTGTTTTAATGCGTTTACAGTTGAATCAAGATACCGAGTTATAGTTTATGCATTCGAATTAGAGTTGGAAACTGATACAAAGTTTCCAATGATTGCAATGAAATTAATTTAAAAATTCACTTTAATTACATAACATGATGGTAAAACTACCCATCAATCAATAATCGTTTGTTATGTAATCATCAATCATTGATTTCAATTTTTTTTCAGATATCATTTTGTTACAACGTTCTTGATGTCTGTTTCACTTCTAAACTATAACCTAATTATGTTTTGCTTAACTTATATTACCAGAATATGATAATAATAATAATAATAACGATAATGATAAATAGATAGATCGATTGAAGGAAAACCAGTGAATTGTCAAATTCAGACATTCCCATTTGACTATAAATCACACACTTTTATTCTTTAGTCAATCATTCTTGTTTCTGTTATCTTAAATGAAAAAAAGAATCATATCAGTATGCCATTATATGTATAGTGTACAGAACTACAGCAAGTTAAACGGAAATATAATTAGGAAACTTCGCTTAAGATTAATTTGTATGAAGTAATTTATAACGTTATGATTTTACTTTGATTCAATTCAAGCAAAAGGATGCCTGCATATTATACAAATTGGCTATCAGATAACTAAACGAACAATGACTAAAATTCATAAAAGCGGAACAGAATTAAATGTTTCTCTTTGCTTTTGTAAATTAAAATACTCTGATATTGAAACAGAGATCATTCATAAAATAAATATTCGAAACTATCATTTACAATGAAGTGATTAACAGAACTGAAAATGTAGTAATGAATATAGGTATTTCTTTGCTTTAACTAGGTTCATTTTATTTAATAGTGCACTTTTGTCTCATGAGATAGAAAGATCTGAATGTCAGAAATATATATTGGTACATGTAATGTGTGTAAACCAGAAAATTGTGTTCACAACGAACCAGTTGTGAACAGATTAAAAGTTATTTAGGTTATAATTTTATTGTAAAGTTAGTTCAAACTCTTTCTTTTAGTGATGAACTAGAGAATATGAATTTTTTAGTAATAACGTGAAGTATTACGTCACTTAACAGCTTCTCATCTAGGAAATAACCTTAGCACAGAAACTAAGGAACATGTTTCACTGAAATAATAGGATGAGATTTTGTGATATATAAAGTTAATAATCAAATAAGCACATATAATTGCAATATCAAGATTAATGAACCAAGATAGTTTACAAGTATTGTTTAAATTGGATTGTGACTGCTAAGCGGAATCCAGCACAAGCGTTTTTTCATGTTTGGGACTCGTTGGTTTGATGTACCTGCATCCTAGTGTTGATGTTCAAACCGGGATTCGAACCCGATTTACTAGGCTACTTTGTTCAGACAACCATATGTGTGCGGTGAGAGGGATAACTCTTAATACGAGACTAATTGAGTTCGAAGCTCGGTGCAAACATCAGCACTGGGATGCACTTACATCCAAGAGAAAAGTCCGAAATGGGATGAAATACGCCACCTTGGATTTAGCCAAACAATACTTGTGTACTATCACTATATTGGAGTGATCCGTTTAGGATCAATGTCAGCCCATAACAAATCTATGGGAAAATCCAAATACATTTTAATTATTAATGAGCCTATTAATAGATACTCATCAAAAAGTAGCGTTTAACGTATTCCTTGACATAAAGGTACTGAATATGATTATAGTTTTATACAAACATAATTAGGTTGAAAATAAATTATAAACTGGTTTATTATATTTTTCTAAATTCGAATTACTAAGTAGAGATTACAAAATTTATGCCTTATCGTTAAAAGTGAAGTGCCGTTAACATTGATTATCCTATTGCACCTATATGAAATACAACTTGTTTATTTACCATAATTCACCCTAAGAAAATGTGTAAATTTAGTTTCTGTGAATTCACAATTTTTCATTAGTTCACATTAACACAAAAAGAAGAACGTTATACTAATTTTCGTTTACAAAAGTCATAAAAACAACATTTCAATGTAGTTGTTTTTATATTATGTCAATAAATTAGTTTATTGGTAACAATGTTTTAATTAGAAAAATGATGTGTGAAACAACTTAAACGTTTAACGATGCAATACTGTATACGTTATATTGATCATATAATCGAGGTGACATGGTTATTCAATAAACTTGTGTGTCGATTGCTAAGCATTTTTGAAATAGAACCTATTGAAAACTGGACACCTAATCACTTGTATGCAAAAAGTGTCCTCATTTAAAAACAACTACATTCTAAACAAGTGAATACTAGTTTTTATCTAAGACTAGATTCCACAATATGCATTTGTTCAATGTGAATTAATGTATAAAATTACAAGAAACAATTGTATGATATGCCAAGTTAACAGTTTCAAAGCTACTACCAGTACATATCAATAAGGAATTGATGTTAACATCCTATTTTCTATGATTAATAGATGATATTTCTGACTTCTATTTAACTGTTTTGGTTATATAATACTGTAAAATTTGATTATATGTTAATATTCGTGTTAACAGTTCAAACTATATATAACAGTGAGAAATGCAAATACAGAAGTTGCTACTACACTGAGTTAATTTGAAAGGCAACTATTCCGCCTCGATAGAGATAATTTTTAAGCTTCTGATGCCTAGTTGATGGTCTACATAACAAAATGATATCACTCTGCGATATTCTAAAATAAATAAGATTTGATATAAATGAATGCTTAAAAAATACTGGCAGTTAGAGACTGAAATTTTAGCCAATTTAGGAGTTCTTTGTTTTATTAGACCATGATATTGTGATTAAGTTGTTATAATCGTTAAAATGGAACATAAGACAACATCAGCTTTTTAGTAGATTAATCATGTCTATACAAATTCTAGTCCTACTAATAAGAATGCAGTAATTCAGTGTGTGAGATGTCATTTTTTTAATTAGCTGTACTGCCTTCATGCCAAATATAATTAAGGCATGTAACTAGATTTTATATCAACGGGAGTCCACTAAGGTAGAATGTATAACAACAGAAATTGATCAGGCTGTTTCACTGAAGAAAATCAAATGAATACTAAAAATCCTTAATAATACCTTTGTATCCGTTATACATGTCCAAGTAGCTTTCCACCCTTAATAGTTCAGTAGATATCGCTTTGAATTTTCAAGCTGAATGCATTACTAAGAAGTAAGTATATCCACTTGATGGATTTTAAGTTGTGAAGTAACAAATATCCATAAATTTCATTTATAACTACACATTAAACAATCGATCATAGCACAAAGATACCAACTGACTAGTATAATGATTTATCAATAATTTGAATTTTTTTTTACCGCAAAGAGTAAATGTCACTTCAAAATGTCTAGTCTATTCAGATTCTGATGAATTCATTGTTAACTTCATCTAGTAAAGTATATTTAAAATATTATCACTAATAAAGTTCAATGAAATAAAAAAGAATTAATATCTAAGCAACAAACAGTATTTTGAGAACATCCCTAATATTCCTTCAAAAAAGTATTATCCCATATAAATATGAATTATACACTTAAAAAAAATTGAAAACAACAGTAAATCATCGTAAATTTCGATAGATGATTCTATTTTAAAATCTGACAACAATTTAATTTCAGTATTTAAAACAAGTTAAAGTGAGGGAAAATTATATTTGGTATTAAAGACTAACTTTATATTCCATAAAACTAATATGGACATTCAGTTATTTAATTAAAATAATAATCTACTGTTAACTATGCCACTTAATCAGTAAGTTACCAGTTAAGTAATCAGATAATTAAGAAATTGTTTTAACACCAGAGTAACCAAGTTAATTGAAGCCCTTACCACTAAGCAATATACCGGCGAAGAATTTATGCATTTACAAAAAAACATTTAATTTTAGCACACATTTCAAATCGCAACATCGAAGTATTTTATTGTAATGCCATGGTTATTTAAAATGAATTCTAGCATTAATAGCCAACCTAATGTTGGATAAATATGAAGATTATTTTATTTTATGTTTGAATCATATGGCATTCAATATAAAACAAAAGACTGCGAGGATGATATCATTTAATCTTGGAAATAGTCGTAAAATAATGAAAAAGAAAAGCAACCTATGAATTCGTCCAATCAAATTCTTCATTAAGAACATATTACGTGGCCAATTTGTAATTATTAGTTATGATGTGTTCTAATTATAAATACAATAAAACTGCTGGTTAATTAGTAGAGGTTTAATAACCACGAAACGAGATGAAACTCATATCTAATGTTTTTTATACTGAAATATACAGTAGGACATCAGTCAATTAATTGATACTTGTTACCTCTCGTAGAGCATAGGCCACTGATCAACATTCTCCAATCAACTCTGTCCTGAGTTTTTCTTCCCACTTCACCCCAAGTGCCGTTCATACTTCTCGTGAAGTAAAATAAAGTAAATTTTCATCTCATGCTTATATTTAAGTTGGATTGTGACTGGCAAGTTGAATCCAGGATGCGCGTTTCGTTCTATTTGGGACTCATTGGCTGAATGTACCTGTATCCCAATTTTGATGTTCACACTGGGATTCAAAATCAGTCCACTTCGTGCCAAACGCCATCGCGTTTACCACTAAGCTACTGTGTGCAAATAGTCACACTTCTGCAACGAGTACATATGTACATACGGTATACAAGCTTGTTCTAATTAGCTTTATGCTTATTAGAGTTTATAGTAAGTGAAGTGGATCTGTGCGTTTAATAAACAATTAAAGACTAAAATGATTATGTCAATAATTTACCCTGTCAATTAAATTATTTAAAACCATTTACTCTTTGACAACTAATAGAATACAACTCGATAAAGGATAGAAACCACAACATTGTTTGCATAATAAGCTATCAATATTTTTGTCTTGGACATATGACAATCAAAACAGGATAGATTATAATATTCTTCTAACGTGAATCTATTACAACAACACAAATAGATAGAAGATTCAGACTTGAATGATATGTTCATTATGTTTCAATTACATTTAACAGTTGAGTATGATATTGTAGATAATTTCGTAACATGTTTATGTAACGAATATATAATTGGCATATCCATTCATCCTGTAGTATAATTAAAAATTCATACATATCATGTATAACGGTTGTGTAAAGAATAATAAAAATAATTAGTTCGAGAAAAAAACTATACACACATTACTTTATAGTTAATGTATCAGTTAAGAAAATATTTGGATACAGAAGGAACTCATT
Organism: Schistosoma japonicum; assembly: GCA_025215515.1. Classification (NCBI taxonomy): domain Eukaryota; kingdom Metazoa; phylum Platyhelminthes; class Trematoda; order Strigeidida; family Schistosomatidae; genus Schistosoma; species Schistosoma japonicum. The sequence continues at coordinate 78,337,755 of CM046061.1, forward strand.
AAAACGTCATTGTAATAGCACATGTTACTAGAATAATGTCCGAAATTTGATGCGTATTTTAAACGTGTGAAATATTCATAAAAAGCTATGTGGTAAGTATGTTTTATTATTAAAGTCCTTTTCTTTTGAGTAAGAGAAGCGTGAAAAAGAAATCTAGCAAATAAACCCCTATCAAAATAAGAAAATACTTTTCGGGCATATCATTTAAGTTAGCCAGAATGATTATTCACAGTACTTTAGAGATATATGATTGAGAATTTTAAAAGTAGACAGTATAGATGTATTTTATGTTAAGATTTCGATGAAATTGTTAAAGTTTCGTTCGTTCATGAATTGTTTCGGTTTTCTGAGCTTAGATTAAATATCATAAAACATGAAATCTTAGTTGTACATTTATATGTTGATGCGTTTATCTTCAATCAATCTGGTCTTTATATTCTGCTATGAAGATAAGTTAACGTTTCGACGGAATCTGATCAATGTCAATATACACTAATTTATTCTTGATAATAATTTAGACAAAGATAAAATTAGCTTCATTAAATTGATGACATAATAGCCTTTTAATTCTAACACAATATCCTAATGTGCAAGGTATGTGGTACAAGATATCAGGTAACTACAAGGAAAACAGATGCATTTATACTTATTCAATTTTACAAATGATGTTAATTCTCAAACCTGTTAAACCATTGCCATAAAAGTCTATTCATAATTGAAGTTAAGTCATTATTCTAAAGATATTGAATAGAAAAATGACACGTTATAAATGTTTGCTTTGTAGCATGAAAGATGCTCCGTTCAAAAATAGGCATATATTAGTGAATCCTTGAAAACTTGGTTTCTTTGAACAGTTGTTTTCTTTTAGTTTCCAGTTAATTAAGCCATAATCATCTACGGTCTTATATTAGAGTGCATTCAAACGTCGGAGTACAACATCAACATTATCAAAATGTTTTCTTTGAATATTACAATAATCAATGTGAAAATAATTTATTACTAATAGATTTGACTTTGTTTGGTATAGCTTTATTTTAAGTAATGGTAGTCCAGTTAAAAGATGGTCACTGAAAAATGTGGATTTCTGTAGTATACCATAGCTAGAAGAAATATCTTACGGTTCTTGTATCCATCCATAGAATGTGATGGGGACTTATTGTCACATAAAGCTAGTAGACACTTTGATATGAAATCAATAAAAGACATTTTGAACACCACTTATTCAAAGTAGACTAATGAAAACATTCTTCTTTAATGTGATTAATTAATTCATATTCATAATCATGTTGTATTTATTCATTAGGCTTAGTTGTATCAATACTTTTCATGTGTTCTCTTTGTTCAGATGATATTGGAATTAAATAAAGTTACATGGGAAGATTTATTCATATAGAAAAGTACACTGATGTTTTGATAGCCTATCTCACTTATTACAGTTGTACAAATGACTATCATATTATACAATACTTAACCAAGTAAGAGTAGAAGTGACAAAATGGAATTTAATTGTTTAGTGGTTTCATCTGTTCTACTCCACAATGAACATTTAATAAAATACGTTATTGTGAATAAAATGGAATAGATTAAAATTTAAACCTAAATATGTATTAATTACTTCATGCATAATGTGAAGGTTATGCGTTGTTTACTCTACTAGTTTGTTACTAAACAAAAGCATAATTGATATCCCATATCACCCTGATCTGCGTCTTAAGTTACCAAAACGCATGATTTATTTGTATGACGTTACAATTTAATAAAAATTGCGATAGTAGTTCAGCTAGTGAGAAATACTGAAAATAAATTCCCATTATCGTTTATCAGTTATTATTTCTGGTTCGTTCTAATTCATAAAAAAATCAAATTTGTGTTTCATGGAAGTGTAACTATGTTATGTCTGACCACTAAAGAAGAGTGAAAAACTTCCTGAACTGTGATTTTGAGAGGTATAATTCATTTATTCTGGTCGTGAGTAGTGTAAACATTACATTTCTATTATTGTTACATTGCTCTTACCCTATCCTCCACTTTAGTATATTTGTTTGTAATATATTGTCTCTCATTATGATCTACAGTTAATTAATTGTGTACAAGTTACACCCATTCACTGCCATCAATCTCTTCTGTTTCGTATCAGTGTAAAATCCTTAATTGGTTCCCTGTGTGGTCTAATTTTGTACATATTTGAAAGCATGATTGAAATACAATTCGATTCAATTATGTCTGTTGGCTCCTCAATCGTTGTTTTCTCTATTCTGGCTTTGGAGACTGGTAGTCGCGAGGCAGATGTGTCTGTATACTGATTGGCAATTATCGAAGGCACAGTGTATTTTCGCAGTACATAACAATAGGCGACGGGGCTTAAAGTGAATCCAACTTACGCAGTCATTGATCATAAAGTCTAGTACATTAGTCTATCCAATTAGCACAAAGAATCGCATTCAGTGTCATAAATCCTAAAACAAAACAAACTTCATGAATTGAATTTAAATAAAATTTAGAATATTTATTATTCTTACATGACATTCAGAATGTCATATCCGTTATTTGCTATTAAGTTAACTCAGTTTATCTGTCTATCTACAAGTATGTAATATAGAAAACATCACTTCAATAAATTCATTTGATTAATAAGACTAGTACCGTGGATATGAATTGTTAATTCTTCCTGTATCTGATTGTTGATGACTTTTATTCTACAATGATATTCATCTATTTGATGAATATGACATTTTTCATATAATCTATTTACTACTGTTATCATATAAAATATACAAAAAACTTTAATTTATTTAATTAAATAAATTTATCATTTGTCCATCAACAGAAATAACCAGTTTGACAAATTATTTGGCTCTATGCAAATATGTTAGCTGAAATAGTGCATCTTAATGAAAGACAAAGCAACCATACACAAAAGTTATATAGATATTTACTGTAAATATCTACTGATGAATCTATCTTGTTGTTGGTTTCCCTTTTCATTCCTTATCAAGTTTGATTTGTTTAAAAGACGAATGATTTATGTACATCTTTTTTATTGTATTGGCGCCTGTGTGAATGTTATTCATATTGGTGATGACAAATAGATATGTGGTCTACTGATAATTATCATTAATTGAAGATCTTTTATTATAAATTATTTACATCCTTCTTGATATACGATAATTTTTATGAAAGTAGTTTTTTGTTCGGTGAAAAGAAGCATTGAATTTACTGTTTCGTTGAAAAAGATCATAATTTACTGGCAATGATAATATGCCATTGTTAATTACAAGAATATTTCGAAAATAAGAAAATGCACTGATAAATATTAATGACATCAAGAATCAGATAACATTTCTTAGTAATTATTTGATGCAACTTGTAAGCTCATAATGGTTTATGTATGGTAAGTAGAATCAAATAATCAATCGATCATTGCTTGTTACCGTGTATGGAGATAGACTGCCTACCATGATTCTCCAATAAACTCTGTCTATGGCTTGCCTTCTTAGTTCTTCCCAAGTGCTGCTCATTCTCTTCATGCCAACCTCTGATTCCCGATGCAAATTGTCTTTTGGTTTAGCTCTCTTCCTTTAGCATTTAATATACCATGTCAGTGCTTGTTTTGTAACACAGTTTGATGATTTCCTCACAGGGTATCCCATTCACTTCCAGCGTCTTTTCCTAATTTCTTCCACTACTGGATTTTGGTTGGTTAGTTCTTTACCACAGAAGGTTGTTGTTGATGGTATCTGGCCAACGGATCCGAAGTATTTTTAGCAAACAGCTGTCCATAATCACTTGTATCTTTTGGATAATGCTTTTCGTAGTTTCCTAATGTTTAGCTCTATGCAATAGAACCGTCTTGACGTTTGTGTTGAAAATTTTGACTATGATGTTGAGTGATAGCTGGTTTGAGTTCCAGATGTTTTTTAATTGTAGAAATACTGTCCTTGACTTTATATCTGCATCAGATCTTCATTTTTTATCGATGAAGATGTGGCCGAGGCATGTAAAAGTTTCTACATCTTTCAAAGTTTTTGCATCAAGTGTAATTGGGTTTTCGATCATTATGCTTCCAATTATTTTGCAATCTTAGTTGCCCTATCGACTGGATGGCTGAATTTTTCTATTCAAGAAACAACATTTTACTAGTCACAATTAGGTTCAATAGTCATTCAATTGCCAACATGACCTCATTATTTAAACTTATCTCGGTAACTGTTCATCATAAAATGTTCCCCTCCACTCTCTGTTAAATTGTTTCTCATGCCTTCCCCCTACTTCCGCATGAATTTTATTCATGACTGTTTTGCGATATCATTTCAGTTAATTTTAATTACTTAGACATAGACGTTTTAGTTACCTCAAGCCATGGATACTTTAAACTAGTGTTAGTCTACTACTTTTAATGACGTACAACTGTTGAAAAGCGATATACCTTTGCATTCTAGTGTTTTCACGTTGAATTTGTAGGGTGTTTTTTAAATATGTTTGCTACATTATCATGTTTAAAACAATTAGTCTCACTGATACATTTTTATAATGAGATAAGAAGTCTTCGAAGCAAATGACTTCTAATGACAGAATAGATGCATATAATAGACAACCTATCATCTATCGCTAAGTATTAAACTGAGACAGGTCATAAAGTTGATTTCAAATCAGCCTTTGAGGTGATGTACATGAGTTGTTTGGGGAGTATACTAAAGTATATTGAAGTCTTAGTTGTTCGAAAGTTCACTTCCCTACCTTCTGTGTGCAAAACAATTTATACATACACTAAACCTACCCTGGTAATATTGAAATTATACCCTGGAGTAGGGGTGTGATTCGCAATGCTTTTCACATTACCTTTCCTTTTCTTATCTTCTGACTATCTCGTTGACCTTTGTTTTTCGTATATAAACGTCTTAAGAAGTTTATATGCGATCCAGATTGTTCGAAATGTATCACGCAAATATTGCATCACATGGTTAGGATAAGGATCGTCTTCTAATCGCATTATCAAAAATTGTCGTGTTTGTTAACCATCCAAATGTTCTTAGCAGTTCACATATGCAGTACACGTTGTGCAGTATGATAATGAACTCTTTGAAAACATATTCCATAGATGAAACTTATTAAATAGAATTATACAAATGTTTGTTGAAAAATTCCTAACACTGAATATAGCGTTTGCAGTTAAAAGTAAAGACGTGAACTTAGCCACAAAAGCAGAGATGTAGTAAATACATGTAGTCATCACAACTGTAAGTTATGTTTCGAATGATTGAGATCTAAAGGTTTATATTATATAGGTTAGATAATGTGAAATTCTGATCTCTTTAAACCTTAATTTGATCTTAACTTGAGGTTATATGTGGTTACCCCCATAATCAGCTCATTTTAACCTGCATAAACATTTAACTTAAGTGAAGTTTAATACTTGGCGTTTGTATAAACGTGTTACTATGTTTTATAATTAGCTTATCCGTTTTGATAAGTGAGTATTTATGTGTCTTTCAACTCATTTTCTTTATTACATTGCATTAGTTTAGTATGTTAACCTAATCCTTACATGTTGTTAATCGTTCTATTTTCATCACCTGAGTTTTCCTATCATTCAATTGTCTTCATTAGCATTTCGAAATGAAGTAATATACCTCTGATTCGTCTGCTTGATATCGGGTTCATGCTTCAACTATTAAGAACTGCAATTTACAATATTACTACAGAATTCTTGCTGCGCTACTACGTGATTGTAATTCAGAATACTAAGTTCTAATAATAATAATAATAATAATAATAATAATAATACAACTGATTTTGCAAACAGAATCTATAGTAGGATCATTATTGAGCAAGAACAAATATTTGTGCAGAATAAAGTGAATTTATTTTATTTTGTTAGTTTCTCATCAGCTGCATACAGCCTAGAATAATACTTTACAAAATTAGTATTTGAAACAAAGTTTAACATATTTGAACTTGGTTGAAATCAAACTTATATGATCATGTCAGATGTACAAAGATAACCAAAAGGTTTGAGAAAATGCTGTAACCATATGTATCCCATAAGAAAAAGTACCAGAAGATAAACTAGTAATTAGAGTGTAAGTGATTACACAATAAGATATTTAAGAGACGGTTGTAAACACTTGAACACTTGAGAATAGTGTGAATTAAGCTCAGTTATTAAAGTCAAAATGTGATATGATGAAATAATTAAATAAGTTAGGCTTAACAATCTGAAAACGGTGCTTCCACGAAAAAGTTAAATCTGAACTAGAGAGCAAAGTTATTGACGTTATGATTTAAATTTGGAGAAGGAATAATAACGGTGATTCAACGGCATAAAATTTAAGTTACCATGGTAAAGAAAGGTTTATAACTGTTTGTTTTAGACATACAAATTTGGTGTCAATCGTTGAATGGCAAATGCTTCACCATATTTTAAAAGATTTGAGATTTTTTGTCTGTTGAACGCTTTGAAGGATCCAATGATGTCAATTTGATGTCCTGTGTCAATCGAAAGATTAGCGATTGAGCTGTTAAGTGTTTTTAATCCTTTGAATAGTAGATTTTTGAGAACATGTTCATTAAAACGTAAGCAGACCTTTCTTTCTGTTCTGCCAATGTAACCACTTCTACAGCTACACGTAAATTTATACAAACAGTTGACGGTAACATAAGATGGATACCTGTCAATTTCCGATTGTTTCAGTGAACATGTTGTTATGTATGATATCATTAACTTTGCAGCATAATAAGTTCTCGCTAATGCTGATTTGAGTCTTCTTTTAACTGTTTCAACAATATCATCACCTTGAAAATTGAGTTGAATGAAAACAGGCTTCTTTTGAACTGCAGTGTCGTTTAATTTGTCAGTTTCGTATTTACTGTATTTGTCAATTTAATTTTCTGAGTCAAATGTATCTAATGTACATATTTTTTTGGCCCTGCTATTTTTTAATGGATTGGGCAGAAGCTATTAAAGTGTAAGAACAATTCATTCCACGTCGTTTTTCTGTAGATCGACCGTTGTATTGAGCCATCTTCTCGCCGTTGCATGGCAATATCCAAGAAATGAAATATATTATCTTTTTCAAACTCTATGGTGAAATGAATATCTTAATGAACTCGGTTGAAATTTTTTAGTAAGTGGCTCGCATGTTGTTTATTACTACATACTATAAAAGTATCGTCGACGTACCTGGCATAATGTGTCATTTCTTCAATCACTTTTCAGGTTTTGCGATTTCATGATTGGCCATGAAGATATCTGCTAGGATAGGACCTAACTGATTACCCATCACAACACCATCGAATTTAACTGATATATCTTGTTATTGAACCAGAAATGGATGTTCCTTTGTGCGCAGAAGGCACTAATTGTTTAAATTCATTCACTAGTATAGGAAGTAGGTCAGAATGTTGGTTTCGAGAAAAGGTATATTGGTAGATAAGGACATTATATCGAAAAAAACCAAAGACTTACTAGACATGTCAATCTTATCCAGTGTTTCGACAAAGTTGAAGCAGTCTTTGAGGGAAAACGTAGTCAAATGTTGACGGAAAGGCTCAAGCTTTTCTGCTAACCATCGAGCCACCTTGTGCTGAGGTGAATTTATCATTATAGTTCTAAGTGGAGTATTTCGTTTATGCACTTTGGGTAGGCCATACATGTACGGTAGCTGAGATCCTCTGGGCTTCAGATCATTATATGTCTTGTTGTCAATTAGTTACTTTCTTAGAAGATCCCTAAGTAGATTGATGATTTATTTCTCCATGGAATCCGTTAAGTCTTTGCACAATTTTTCAACTTTGAATCTTGGTTGGTCACTTAAAATAGACTTCATCTTTGCAAGGTAGTCATGTGTGCTCATTAGGACAACACCAGCGCTATTATCTGGGTGTAATATCATTAATTGTTCCTTCTTCTTCATATTATTTAAAGTCTCCTAATGTTTTTTAGACAAGACTCTCGATTCCATAGTCAGTGATATAAGACTGTTTTGCGTTGTCAACTAGTTTGAATTCGAACCAATATTTTTCATCTTCATTCGTTGAATATAAGTCTTTTAATTGATCAAATAGATTTTCGAATTATGCCTCAGTATCTATTCTGTCAATATTTCTCTTTGGAAGATGAAATTTAATCCAAATGACAGGTGCTTTCGTATTCTGTAGCGATTCACTTTAACACTCGACAAATTATGTACGACATTTTCCGGGTTTTCTGGGAAACCTTTACATAAATGTTCTTTCATCAGAGTCTTCGTAAGGGTTTTGTAGAAATTTGCGCATACATTTTTAAAAGTTCATGGATAAAATTTCATGAATTATATTCTACAGACAATATTTATGTCATCAATAATGTTATTAGAAGCACTGGCATCAAACTTTAACTTGGATGATCAGTATTTTCGTTGACTCGATGTGCGACTTTATAATACGTCGAAAGTTATTAAGGAATGCGGAAGCTTACACGCATTTAAAGATTTAGTGAACTTACACGGAAACTAGCATAATTTAAGACATTCATCGAAAAAGTTGATCCCAGGTAACTTCTATAGATATTCTGCATCGTATAGTCACCAAGCGACTCAGTGACAATTACTGCATTCCAATAATATTTTATTTATTTATTATAGGTCAGTATTTGTCATATATTGTCCGATTAAGCTTCTATTACATTTCAAGTCGTCTGTCTTTCTAAAGTTGACAAATGTTTAAAGAAATTATCCATTTAAGTAATTATGAAATCATAGGTTTTTGCAGTTAAAAGCTATTAAATCATGTTTAGAAGACAAGGTACATTTGTAAGACAGATGTATTAGGTACACTGAGAAAACCAGTGATATCTAAGAGGAATTGACCAATAACTTTTAATTATAAAACATAAATACATATTTACAAATTAATGAATAATTAAATTATGACTGACGACTTATTTAACCGACCATTAACAAATTATCTTCAGATAATCATTAACCCCGTTGTTGATTCACTAGTTTTCATAATTAGTTTTACTAACTTGATTTAAGTAGAATAGTTTGAAGTAGAAACCATTTATTATTTCGTCAATCCAATATACTTCAAGGAATATCTGAAATTCATTCGAATATTTTGATAATATGATGAGAAGACAATGTTGATCTCATCATAGTTTTGAATAAAACAGTGACTTCTACATTGGAACATCATCAATTTGATAACCAAAGAAAAAAGTATTTACTTTCATTATATACTTTTCCAATACTTTTGTTTTTCTTCACATGAATAATCATATAAATTTACTTGAGTTAAATTGTATTATTCAATCTCATTTTGATTTTTATAACTTTAACTAAAGAATAAATCAATCTAGTTGTATTCATGCCAATGAAAATTCAATTAAATCTGTAACTTGTACATTTTGTTTCAATGAATTTAGGGAGAGAAAAAAGTTTTTTTATAGAAAAAAAATTATTTCAAGAAAATACTTTGAAAAATTATTTTTGTAAATAAACATACGTATGAATTCATACGGTAGTATCTATGCAGAAGTAATACAGTTGAATCAAGAACAACTTACCAGCATTTTAATTTAATAGAAATAAGCAAACCTATAACATACATAATAATAACCTAATTTTAATGCAACCTATTTAATGAGACAAATAAAGTTTGCATACATTTAAAAAGTGGTTTAATATCAATCTTACTGTAGTCATATATTTGATCTTATTTTAATAATTAGGACAATATTTTTTTCTTTTTTGATGATTTATAGATTTGAAAAATTGTCAACACACAGTAATTGAAATGACCAAGTAGGTTGTCTACCAAAATGAGACTTCTGCTGTTCCGAACTTCGGAACAATCATTCCTTGACACGTTGCCGGAACTATCAAATACAAAGAACAAATACTGGCGAATAAGAAGTTAAAGTCAACTTATTAATTCAGTGAAAACAATGGTTTTTGTATTGTATGCTGGATTAGTTAGTGACAGAAAATATATAATACAGTTAAGGCTGGATTAAAATAGATGCGTACAGAGTTGAGAAGACAAGGTCATAATAAGGTTATAATAAATCGGGAAGAAAAACAGTAGTGATAACAGTTAGTGAGTGTATTAAAAGTAGACAATTTGAGCTTTATAAATATCATAGTTACTAAATGTTCAATATATTCACTTTATCAGTAAGGGTTATGACCTAACGAACAATAGATTCTAAAGATTGCAAGTTTCGGTTCCTTCATCCGATATGAAAGTTATAAACTTAAATTACATAATCTTACCTTATTATAATGTCATGATTATACTGAGCTACTTACTTCTTTATTATCAGGAGTTCATTCATCTTATCCTTTTTTAAAATTAGCTTTACCCAGGTCGACGGAAATAAATGGATGCTATATCTATCAGACTGAACGACTATATTGTTTAGTAAAAGTCAGAAATTAAAAGTGAGTGTATCGAGAAGGAGTATGGAAATGTAGATAAGTTCGTCAAAGAGAAAAACAAAGAAGTTGATCGGTTTGGGAAACTAGATGCTAATTATACGTGCAGAGTTTTACGTTCGAAAGATGATATGCTTGTTTAATACGGTTATATTTGTACGCCCTTGACTTCACGTCACATTGGTTAAGGAAAAGAGTCACCATATCCATAAGTATTGAATTGCTTTTCACTTGCTTAAAACATGTAAGACCGTATCAAGACAACGGTAGCACTTTCAATTTCTTCATAATTAACATAAACAAATCCACCGACAATTAATGAAAGAAGAACGTCTATTACTTTGACTCATAACAAAGTAATAAAATTCCTAATACGTCTGTAGAATCAGCCTTATGAAATACATATACCCACTAATCATTTCATTAATAATTCTGTCTTGCTTACATTGTTAGTTTAGTAATCATTGTCGATATTCTATATGGTTTTATTGTTATGACTATTATCCAGATCACTAAGACTTGAAACTTCTGTTTTGTATTATATTAACATAATCTTATTCTATGATTTATAACTAACTGCCTAGCAGCAGTTATTGTATCTCGTTGTCAATGACGTTCAGCTTTCATGATGAAGCATTTTCAAAACATTATTTAGAATGCAATCGATGTGAAAATCCGCGATCTTTAATCAAACAATAATTAAATTGTAATGCATAAGTTCTAAAGCATTCTCTATAGAATTTCGAATTACTTGTTCTACGAAATGATGATGTAAAAATATTTTATATCAAATATTTTTTCAGTTTCTGGGTATTCCGTAAATAGTAGTAAACTTGAAATGTGAATCTCTAAACAACTGTTATAAAGTAATTTTTTTTATACCATACCAATTATTACGTACATGGAGACATATTATTATGGTAAAATGTAAATCAGTTTGATGATCATGATATTCACTGTACATTATAGCGGTTAAATTGAAGAGTTACTGAATTTACTTTTTATGTTAATACAGTAATATGTTATAATTATATTTGTTTAAAAATTCCCATGTTTTCAAAAACAAAGACGTTTGAACGTAGAATATTCTTCTTTTCGATAAATGCTCATCAGGTTCTACATTTATTGGTTCAAAATTATTAGTCACAAGAATAGCCAGTTCTGAGTCAAGTAAAACATTATTTAGATATGAAGGAGAATTGGATAATTGGAAGTTTTTCTGTCATCGGGTTATTTATGAAATATGAATGTTAATGTTGAAATAATAACCATCATTATGTAACTTGTGAAACGTAAACGACAATTGAGATAAACAAGATTATTAGCGAAATACGTGTATATAGGCATCGCGTCTCTGTATATGGGTGACATAGGAGATGAGGGGGTGATAGAATAATACAATTAGATAAAGTGTTTGTAGACAGAGGTCAAATCCTATTTAAAATGAAACCGAATGGGTAAGAGTTTGTAAAATTCGTCAGACCTGCGCATACAGAAGAAGTACGTTTAACCTCTTCTCCTGCTATGGCCGTTGCGAGATCCGCTAAACCAATCTCCACCTTAATCATGCGACGATTTAATGTGATTAATGCATATATATTTTCCCCCTGGATGTGCATTTCCATATTATTATTATTATTATTATTATTAATCAAGGTACACAGAATGAATTTGAATATCACATTTTATGATCAAACAAATGAACTGATCACAATTATGTCCATTATTGTTATTGTTTTGACGAATTTTAATTATCATTCACTCCAATGTACAAACTTACCCAATCGGTTTCATTTTAAATCAAATTTGACCTTTGTCTTCAAACACTTTATCTAGTTGTATTTTGCTATCAACCCCCATCTCCTATGTCACTCATATACAGAGATATCTATATACACGTATTTCACTAATAATCTTGTTTATCAGAAATGTCGTTTACGTTTCACAAGTTACATAATAATGGTTATAATTATATTTATTGACAATGTAATTCATTATAAAAGGGAGTACTACACATAGTTTATTCATTTTGCCTAAATATGCATAAATTATATAACTGTATGTATCTATATACGCAACTTTTAAAGTGAATTACTTATACATTCTTTTAACTATTGACTTTTCATTTCCTTATATGACAAGTGTTATGAGATACTTATATTCAGATGAATGCATTACTATTAATAGTAATAATGCAATGAATTAATACTATTTTTCATTAAGATATTAGATTAATGATAATGATTTAATCAAAAATTAAAATAATGAATGAAGTAATTAATCAAAGGAAACGGAAAAGCTAATTAGAATTTTGTTTATAGTAGTCATTAATCTAAGTAAATATGTAATTAGTTCTACTTTTACCAGTGAAACAATAAATTCTTACATGTATGATGAATATCTACTTCATTTCAACATGATAAACAAATGATGTAGTATTGAATTCATCAATGAGTCCCTCAACTTTAGACTTTTTCTTTCAAAACTGAGAAATGAACCGTTTTAAGAATATATTTGCCAACTAATATTTTACTGCTACTACATTGATAATGAATTCATAGTATTAATTACGGAAAAGGAATTCTTTCTCAATGCATCTAATCGTAGTTATTCATCAGTTACGTTAATTATATGAGAAATTCTTGATAGAAGCTTATCTAAGTTTGATTGTGACTGGTAACTGGAATCCAGGACGCGCGTTTCGTTTTATTTGGGATTCATTGTCTGGATGTACCTGCATTCCAATGTTGATGTTCACACTGGGGCTCGAACTCAGTCCACTTCGTGCCAAACGCCACCGCGTTCACTATTGGCTACTGTGTCCAGACAGTCACACTTCTGCAACCGGTACATATGTAACTAGAATAGGTTTGTATCTTCCCAGTGATTTGTCTGAAAACAGTAGACTAGTGGTGAACGCGGTGGCGTTTGGCAAGAAACGAACTGAATTCGGATCCCAGTGTGAACATCGACAATCGGATGCAGGTGCTTCCAGCCGATAAGTCCCAAATAGGACAAAATGTGCGACCTGGATTCCACTTGCCAGTCACAATCCAACTTAGATATTACATGTGTGCTATCGCTATATCAAGGGAATTCGCTCAGGATACACATATAGCAGCGGAGGCTGACCACTTTTAGTCCACTACAAATCAACGGGAAGATACAAGCTCACTCTAATAGGAGCTTATCATTTTTAAGTATCCGAGTAAAGAGATTAGATGGAATATTAAAGATAGACATGTACCGAAAATCATGAAACAAATAATATGCACATTTCCACAAATGTTTATCAGTCGGATACAAAAAAGAATCTTGATAAAAAATTTCGACTAATTGTATAAAAGGACTTTCTTCGATAACAATATTGGTAACAATAGATATCCAGTCATGCCAATCAATGACCAAAGAAATCAGACAAGCATTATCCTTCTTGGCAATCATGAGTCATTAAAAGCCAAATTTTTGCTTTTCATATTTATCAACTATGTCCTATTTTATATACCATATAGATTATGAACTTGTCTTTAGTATGATACTAAAGCTATTGGTGTTTAGATCCACAAACTTGTTCTTTGTATCCAAAAGAAATGTGAACAACTACTGATTTTTGGTCCGTTTTAGAAAAGATATATCAACCACCCTCCCTCTATTATTTTCTTTATTGACATAATTTTTCATACACAATAAAAAAAATTAAACACTCATCTCTCTAGTCTTATGTAATTGGCATTACTTACCAACATGCTGTCAAAAGAAGTTACAGATTTCTGTTATTTGATAGTATGCAAATTATGCATTAAAGTAATAAGTACTGTAATTACGTTATCTGTCTTTCTTCAGAAATATGATTAATCACTCGATATTATTATCGCAAGCACTGTATCTTATTTGATTTGAGTTGGATCGTGGATGGCAAGTGAAATTCAGGAGGCATATTTCGTCCTATTCGGAGCTTATCATCTGGATGCTCATACACCCCAGAATTAATGTTCACTCAAGAACTCGAACTCGGTTCTTTCTGTATGAAACGCAACAATGTTCATTCAAGTCTAATCGTCATTGCCAATGGTGGAAGTAAACGTCACTGGCGACCTTAAAATGTTTTAAATCCAATGAGAAAACAGTTTCTAGACAAACTGATATATTTTATGATAAGTCACCAAAAAGAAATCAGAATTAAAATATGCTGTAAAGATTTATTAAGGTTAGGAATCAGCACATATATTTTGGAATCATAATATGCTCTTTATAAGAACTTATCCATATGGCTCCAAATCATATTACTTCTGGAACCATGATGAAGTCTTAGGAACTCTTTTACGCAAGAACATTATGCCTTCATATTTTGCATGTGCATTCAGGTGGTTGGACCTACAAAATGTCATTCATGGACAACGACATGTTGTTCGCAACCGAGTCTCCGATAGAAATTGTAATCTTTCCAGTCATCGGTATATATAGCCGATATATATAGTCTGAATAATTTGGATTAGTGCTTTTCTGTTCAAAATATATTGAAAATGTTCCTTACCAGAAATTTCATCATAAGCACCGGAAAACTAAAGCTAGAGTTAAGGTAATTAGCATGCACTTACCAATTCGTCTTCATGCTTCTTCCTCTACCCTCATTATATTCGCATTTTCTCATAGTTGTTTCACCAACTTCATAGATTTTGCGGATACCCTCTAACAACAGTTGTAATTTCAACAACATTTCCGACCGTAATTTCTCGACAATTTTGAAGCCAATGAGTTCTTGAAAGTTCATTCACGCTTACGGGTATCGATGTCAGGTAGCTTTCTCATCCATAAAACAACTAGGATAGGCATCTGTTCCAGTTTTAATGTACAGGCATAAAAACGTTCACGTTCTGACTAATTTCTTATGCTAAGAGCTGTTAATATGCAGGATTACTTCATGAGTGTCACCTGATCATACTACACTCATATTCAGTTCAGATACAAGTAAACGTTAAACGAAGCAATCTGGGATCTTGTAGACTACTCATAATAACGTCATCATTAAAAATTGCAATCACATGATCCATTTAAACATTTCTGACTCCAATATGTGCGCGACCTAGAAATCTGAACTTTTGTTCTTATTGGTTTACTCAAGTTTATCAAAAAAAGTTGAGTTCCGACCTTGTAAACTATCGCTGTATCGAGGCAATCTGTTAAAGAAGTACATATGACAACAAAGACTAATCCACTTCAGTTCATATCAAATCAACGGAAAAATTCAGACTCATAAAAATGACTTTACTAATTACTATTTTTTGACATGATTACAAGTTCTCATGTTTGATTTAGAAAGTTATTAATAATGCAATCTATGCATTTTGTTTAAATGCTGGAAAACAAGTGAAATAAGATAGTTCTTTTATTAATTATCGTTATTTTGATAATATTCTTCTTCCTAATGTAATACGGTCCATCTGGTAAAATTACATATAAGGTGATGAAGATAGGCTAGTTTTGAAAATTTATTTTTATTCTAAAAGTCTAATATGTTTTTCTTTAACTAGAATCAACTCATTGCTATACATAAGCAGGACTAAGATTAAAGTGAAATGATAACATGATATTATTTCAAAGATATCAAAGGGTTATAATTGAAGCAGATTAAATGCTTGCTTTCATTTTTAGCCAATCTTCTAACTCGGTGGTCCAATCGTAAAGCGCTCGTCGCGAAGCCAGAGAGTCCTGGGTTCGATTCCTTATGCGGTCGTGGATGCGCACTGCTAAAGAGTTCAGTACTAGGACGAAACAGCTGTCTATTGCTTCCGGGTGATCAATGGTTGTCAGATTCAGATCAATACGTGATGTCAGGAATGACGAACTTTCTACCTGTTGATATATGTTAATGCTGACTAATTAATAACTTTCTACATTTCTAAAAATAAGATAGACAAAGAAATTTCATGGAAGTCATATCATAAATATTTGTGAAAATCACCATTTTTTTGAAATTTTCTGAATTTACGGTAATGAATCTTATTTCATTAAAGTTTAAATATATGAGAGAATGTTGTTTTTTTCAGCAATAGGGGTATTGTTACGGATTATTAGACTTTCTATTACATTAGTACATCGATTTATGATAACTTTTTCATGACTGAAGAGAAAATTTGCTATTCTGTGTAGAGGTTTATTTTCATTTTTTAGTGAAAAATAAAATTTGAATATAAAACGATAGTAATCATTTAGACGATGAAATGATTTTGCAAGTTTGTAGGAAGAGTGGGGCTAAGGTAATTACAGAGTAATTACACTGTTGTTTAAATGATTCTAAAGGCTGTTGGAGTTATGTAAATGTAGTTTGAAATATTACATTTATTATCAGCAAATAGAGTTGTGTATCTATTCTGAAACATTGGCAGAACTAGGCATTTAGAATGCTGTCAAGTATTCCATTTAATGAGCAGTTACTGCAGAAATAGACGGCTTTTAGTAAGAAAACAGAACCATTTAATCAGTTTTAAAAAAAGACAGTAATCTGTATTGCTAATCTGTGTATACACTTCTTATAAACAAATTGGAACACTGAAAAACTTCATAAACTTTATTATGTACACAAATGAGTGTTTGAAAGTGTTATTTTTAGACAATTCTGAGTACTTAAAACATAATATAAAGGAAAAACGTAAAATCTCATGCTAAACAATGCCATTCGTAACTGAATTTTTCGCACTATATTACTGAATTGAAGTGGTTCTGTGGAGACGAGTATTCTATTTAGTTGGCTGTAGTATTGGTCAGGTACCACTGAAAACCACAGAACATTAGATAACTTGTCACATCTTAGTATGAAACTCCTAATCAATGCGCCTGTGGTTCTTCCAGGGAATGGAGCTACATTGTAATTAATATGTCTCAAGCTTATTCGAATGAGACTTATTTCTACTTGTGGAAAAAGTGGGTCATGTATACAAACTTCATGCAAAATATAGACATACTGATATATATATTTTAGTTATTTATTACCGTATGTAATTTTCTGAATTTGTTAGTTTGTTTACTTATAGACATCCTTATTATTTATATCCAAGACATTTCCGTATACTGTTATCATGCTCAGTGAGGTTACATTACGTTATTTCATATAGTGTCATCCGAAAGAATACTACACCTACAGGTAGCAGCAAAGATTTGTAGCTTAGATGGATGGTATTTTTAATATTAGGGTTATCTGGGCTAACTGGTTTATTTGAGGAGCCTAAGAGAACTTTGATTCTATGAAATTGTTCAGAATAACGACGATAGCTACGCGATCAGGCCATCCAACTTAGATGAAGCAATGTAAACAATGCAACATATCGAAAGGTTCATATCCATTGTAAGGTATTTCCTATCTCTCTGTACATATATCAGTATAAATTTTTAGTGAATGCGAACACGTGACACATATTCACAACACATTAAGAAACATTCCCAACAGTATAAAAACCACATTTTAAATTCTAGTCATGGAAAGTGGTCAGCTGTGACTATTACTTATAGTGATATTACTACTTCAAATACATGTGAGTTTATGCTTTTTAATAAGTTGCTAAAGAGAGGCTTTTTTAACAATGCTTATTGATATGCATGCTGATTTAAATATATAGTATATGAAATTTATGGTTTGAGGAATAAATAAAAAAGGCGATTGATTAATCATGCAAAATATAGTAGTGAGTATTGTTTGATATCTACAGGATGTATTACAGAATTATATCAATAGCAATACTGTGAAAGGAATTGCTAGGTGAGGTTATTTTCGTCTCTTTGTTTATTAGTCTTTCCATGTTTTACGATTTATGACACTGAATGCAATTCTTTATGCTGATTGGATGAATAGATATACTAGACTTTATGATCAATGACTGTGCAAGTTGGATTCACTTTAAGCCATGTTGCCTATTGTTATGTACTAAGAAAATACACTGTGCCTTCGATAATTACCAATCTGTGTACGGACACATCTGCCCCGCGACTACCAGTCTCCAAAGTCAGAATAGAGAAAACAACGATTGAGGAGCCAACAGACATAATCGAATCGAATTGTATTTCAATCATGCCTTCAAATATATACAATGTCAGAGCTCACAGGGAACCAATTAAGGATTTTACACTGATACGAAACAGAAGAGATTGTGGCAGTGAATGGGTGTAACTTGTACACAATTAATTAAATGTAGTTCATAATGAGAAACAATATAATAACAACAAATATATTAAACAGGAGAATAGAGTATGAGTAACGCAACAATAATAGAAATGTAATGTTTTTTCTGTTGATAATTTTCTTTAACTAATAGGCACTGAAATTTAATTTATATATAAATGAATACGCTGAAATAAACGTTACCTCATATTAATGAACTGCTTGACTAATCATTTAAGGGTTCTTCCTCTTACCGGCGTGAGGCTAAGTATCATAGCAGAATGATCATATGCTCAGAATACCTAGACTTACTGGCAGTCGTACCATTTTTCGATCACCTAAAAAATTAGCCTCCAGAAACTAGATTAGAATTTACAAATCACTACTCGGTCCAAAACACCTAGATCATAACAAGTATATCAATCGTTCTTCAAGACCACTTATTCACTATATTTGGTAGCTTTTGCCGGCATTGCTTAGCAATAGAGTATGAAATCTCATCAAATTATCTATCCTTCAACATATATTCGATTTAGGATATTCTACTTTAGACTCACCCTTTTTAATAAGTTATAAAATCTAGACAGGGGAACCAATAGCAGAGACCCTTGTTATTCATAATTTGAAACCAGAAGTGTACGCTGAAGCAATTTGTTAGATCCTTTTATTTGCCATTTTTACAGCTAAGTCATCTTATATAACTCCCCTTGTTCTTTTCCTTCCACTATAGTGACATAAACTATCTGTTGTATTTAGGCTTATATTACTATTATTATTATTACTTTCAGCGTTGTTTCTTCCCTATAAGATATTTTTGGTTTTAATTCACATATCTCGTTCATTCTAACTTAATAATATATACAGTTAATTTGTTCCGTTTAATAATCAAATAATTATCATCCTTTCAATTCTATAACCGTTCATTTATCATGTAGTTAAATTTTGCACAACAACTATTTGACATTTTAGTAAGCATGACCTACATACAATCGATCTTATCTGCCTATATATATACGACTGGGCAGTCAATAAAATGAACTCACTGAAAAAGAGACCTTCCTTGAATAAATGTTATATGATACAATTACGGGTTCAGGTAACGTATTTCTATGTTGAAGAATCTTCTCGAGAATTTGTAACTATTACCAAAGAACATGTAAACAACGCTAAACGACCACCTAATAAACTCAAAAAATTACAAATCAAATAAATAATAATAGTGCATACTATTTATCATAACCGTAATAAGGATATTTAAAATATCCAAATTATTCAAAAGGGTTTTTCCAGTTATAAAGAAAGACGAGTAGATGAACCGCTACACATATTGTCAAATCTAACATGGCTTAACAAAAAAGGTTTTATTATTTATCCAACATGGAATTTCTATCTAATTGCATTAATTTTCATTCACGTCAACACATATACAATCCATATTCTTGCCATACACACACACACACTGTTTTATGCTCATTCATAGTGTACTAACAAAATCAATTACATCTCACTTGAAATTAACTTGACCTGAATGATTTGACATGCCACTATCAGACTAATATTTCGATTGTACTAAATATTTTGACTTTGATATGTTCTATTGTATTATTTATTCTTGTGTTGATTTAATTAGGTTGTGGAGTAGTGACTTCCACTAAACCATGAAACGTCAGAAATTTAAATTTTTACTCATTGGAATATTACAAAATGCAGATCACTCATATTTATGAATAACCTATCCAATGCTTGATTTATTTAAAATCATTACATCTAACCTTGGTAATGTTACATATATCTATTACAATTGCTGGTTATTCTGGCATATTTCAGATTATAGTCCTGCTGATGATTTCTTTTAATTCCCGATTGATTCAGTATTCTTTGTTAGTTGAAATATATTCCCAGCAAAAGTGTTTCAGCCTCAAGATGAGTCAAATTTTAGTTTGATATGTTATTTACACATCTTCCAGGATTTTTAGTGAAAGTTTCACACATCTTTTGTTTTAGAGAGACTTTACTAAGGATTTCATAGAAAGTTGGCATAATTTGACCTGAAATTGTTTTAGACTACTGATAAACTTATTCTGTATGCAGTTTTATCACTTCAACTACTTTGTTAAAGCAAGTGATCATTTAATCTCATTTAAAAGACCAAATCATTTGAATTTTTCTGAAATATTAAGTAACTACATTTTTTTTATCAATTGCGATTAATAAGATTTTTTTTTGTTTCTATGACCATGTCAGTTTTCTCTCTCATAAAAATTTGTGTACCTCGACTATAACAAAACAAGTTTTAATTATTGTTGGTTCTTTCATAGTTATGATCTTCAATTATTCTACAATTATATCAATTTCATCACCTTCCTAATGTAATGCATGTATACTTGTTTTAATTAAAATGATTAATATGAATGTTTGTAGTTTGCATCGAGGTTGAGGATTATAGACAAAGTAAATAAATTCATGTTATTCTGCTACTGATATTGTTTGTACCTTAATCATACTTATAGACTGGGAAAAAATAGCATACGATTTCTCAAGAAACATCTTTAATACTATACGAATGAATCAATAATAGAATGTTAATGTTCCTTTTGATAAAGTGAATCGATATGTTGGTTGGCTTCAGCCTTTAGATGACTGTCAATAGTTGTATAAATCTTAAACTAGTATTGAACAAATTTTCCAGTGCACAGTAGTTTACATGCCACGTCTTACAGGAGTAATTGCAATTAAGCGTTTTATACCAACTCTATGTATACAAAAGATACTGTTATAAATTTTTATTTGTTTTGGTGATCACATTTCATTATTTTATTACTTAACTGCTCTTTTTTATGGACTGAGGAATTTGACAAAGTTGTTTTCATCCATTGAATATGTTTCCTAAGTATTACGTAACTATAGTAATTTTACTGTCTGTGTCTAAGTCTTTTCTATATATATTCCTCTTAAAAGCATCTTTTAGGAAAGCAGTATATTTCAACCATAAATACACAACTGTCTAAATAAGTCTAAACCCATTCATAGCTATTATCCTTCATTATTCTACAATTACGCCAATACCAAAACCGTCTTAATATAGAGTTTTTATTTCTTTCAACTTTTAACAATTAATATAATTATTTTAGTGGAATTGTGACTGGTAAGTGGAATCCAAGACGTGTGTTTTATTTTATTTGGGACTTGTCAGCTGGATGTACCTGGATCAGAATGTTGATGTTCACAGTGATATTCGAACTCCGTAGGTTTCATGTCACATGCACCCCACACCACTGCGTTCACCACTAGACTACTGAGTTCAAACAGTCATACTTGTGGTCTTTGACAGAATTATAGAGATCTCACTAAATAAATGAGTTAATCTTATCCTACTATTATTTTGTTATTTAAAATTATAAAATGAACTGAAATTACTTAACTTATAATAATCAGTTTGATTCAATTACTTTTTTACCGTATACACAAAAGACGACATTTCTTTTTATTTACGTTGGGTTATTACTGGCAAGTAGGGTCAAGGACGTGCGATTTGTTCCATTCGTGACTCGTCAGTTTTGTGTATCTGCATCCCAATGTTGTTCACAGTGGGATTCGAACTTAGTCTGTTTCATATCAAACGCCACCGCTTTCACCAAGAGACTACTGAGTACAGACAATACGATAGGACAAAACGCGCGTTCTGAATTCCACTTTTCAGTCACAATTCAACTTAAATTGATACTTGTAAATATTCCCTATATTGAGGCAATCCACTCAGGATGCACATACAGTAACAGAGATTGACCAGCTTCAGTTTATAACAAATCAACTGGAAGATATAAATTCATTCTAAATATTTCATTTTGCTTTATTTAAAATATTTTTTATCTAAATTTTTTAAAATTTAAATTCAAAAAAAGAAAAACTGTAGAAAAGATCATTCTTTTTAGCAGTTAATAATTTAGTTCTTCTCTTAAGAATGTAAACATTTTTTTTTACAATCTCTTGAGATAAAACAAAATTTTGTCAAATAAGGTCATCAAAATGTAACTTTAATTAACATTCAACCGGAAGTTAATTATTAACAAAATATTTTAATGCTAAAAAAGAAAAAATAAAATAAAGTTGAACTTAAAATTCACAATCTTAACTAATTAGATTTAATATTAAAAATACTAAATAACATTTGACATTGAACTAGAATTAGCTTGTATGTTCCCATTGATTTGTAATGAACTAAAACTGGTCAGCCTATGTTGCCAAAGAGTCCTGAATAGGACGAAACGCCCGTCCTGCATTGCACTAGCCAGTCACAATCCAACTTAAATATCTGACATTGGATGTTTATTTCATACAAAATGTGTGTTATTTTTTTAGTATTTTAATCTATTGTTACGATGATCATTTTTATTTTAGAAAAATTTGACTCTATTGAATTATTATTTCATAGTAACTGAATAATGATTTTGTTCATTTTCTTGCAGTATGCTTAAAATCAACGTTATTAATGGTGTTTTGATGAAGGTTAATGTATTTGAAATAAATTTTTTACTTATCAGAGTGTATAACAATTCTCGGTCTAATCTATCTATTTGAGTTTAATCATTATAGTACATTAATTTAGAAATAATATGATTATATTCTTTTAAAGATCACAAGTCAACAACACTGTCATTTATATGCTCGCTGTGGAACTATTATATACACACAGTGAGTGCTAATATCACCAAACTGTGTCAAATATTATCCAGTCAATAAACTAAATGTATAAATAAGTATGCATTAGTTTAACGAAAAACTGTTGATGATAACGAGTACTGGCTATTGTATATAGAATTACCAATACTTTATTAACGTACATATAAATGTCAATGAGTAATTAACGCGTAACATGTAAACACAAAATACTGTATTCTATATACAAGCAGGAACATAGAGTGAGTGTTTTAGACTTAAAAATGTGTGAAATTTCTGAAGAGATTTATAAGCCTTTTGAATGAATTGACCATCAAAAACGAATACTGTATTCTCCAAGACAAATTAATGCAAATGTTGTCTGTGTTCATAAACGGAAATTTTATGACTTTATAATCAATCCCTTATGATAAATGAACTAATCAGTAAATGCTGACATTTTATACATCTGAGTACGCATAAAATTTACCATTCTGTACATGGCGGTCAGTCACTAGAAGAAAACATACCTCTACAAAAGTGTTGAAATTTGGGTTCATCAAGAAGGTTAAAAACATACTGATAGTGACGCTTATGATATGAAGTTCAATCAGTTGAAACACGGAACAATCACAATAGTAACGGTATCAACAAATTCACTTAGAATGAAGTAATCTTATCTTGAAAAAATAAGTGAAATCAATTCAATAAACCTTCTCCTTTTCAATTTTAAAAGGGAATTTGCATACTAATAAGATACATTGAAATTACTTCATCAATCAGATTCAGTAGCTTAAATAAGCACATTAAACTAAACAACTTCATAAAGATTCATATCAGTTTGTTTTTAAAGTTGAAAAAAAGCATTATTCATACGTGCTTACACAAAATATAAAAGTTAGCTGTAAATAAACACGAGAGTGTAATAGTGTCAAACGATACCTTTTAATAAAGAAGGAAACAGGCGAGATGAAAATAATGTAGGATGAAGTCTAGTGGAAATACGTACACTCTTACTTGAAAATATGTGCCATGTTTACTGTAATCTGGTAATCTTGTTTGTTTTTATTTATTCAGTTTAACTTGCTCAAGTGCATGAGTAATGTGAAAAGATCAACTGGAAAAGAAATGGTAAATTTGGTGGAAACACAGTCCGTCATAAGATATTATATAAATTACTACTAATCATCAGTTTTCTCTGATTCATGTCGGTTGTAGACTTACTTCCCTTGTTTGTCCTCTATTTTTGATTGTATTCTATTCATGCTTTGATCCTTGCCACCTCAGAACTCGCCTCATATGCTGTATACCTATTCTTTCCAATTTCACACGACGCTTCATCAACTACTACTTATGGAAATTCTTATGAGTAGTATCCACCACAATAGTAAAACAGTAGTAACTGTCTTTCAGAATCCATGAGACCTCCTATCAAACTTTACTCGTTTTTAAATATTTTGTGTATATACTAAAGGAGGTCATTAGATTCATCGGTTTCCATATAATCAACACACAGCTAACCTTGGTTATATTTCAGTTTTCTGAAAGATACTTCATTAATTTCATAGGAATAGATTTCGATGTTTAAACATAAAAAGTTTTCACATATTCTTTATAACTATTATAAGCACACTAAATTGTATTCATAACTGATTTCATTCACCTTTCATGATTAGCAACATTTATTGTTTTCTACAACAAATGCTGTATTTATTAATCTCATTTATCTAAGCCACTTACTATCGTTTCTACATAACTTACTCAAGTAGCCATTTCATAAACCTGATCATCACTTGCATAATAAAGAAAATTATATTATTCATGCCCTAAACATACATATATATATCTTATAAATTTATCAAAACAACCTTTAGCATTTCGGTATTCATTTGTTCCTTACAAATTGAAAATCTTATAGGCATATTGGCATGCTTATTCATATTTATTTATTTACTAAACCCCTGTAGTTTTGCAACACACTAGAATGTAACCAGTTAATTAAAAATCAATTTATTTTATCGAATACGCTGTACTCTAAACACATTCATATCTTGTCATTATGGTTATTTGAACTGGATTAGATAATTTCATTTATTTAAGCTACTTTTTAAGTATCCAAATGAAAACAACTTCACCTATTATTTTCATTTTAATAAAACAACTAACATTAGTAAACAAAATGAGTAAATAAGATAATGTAGGATAATATATAAAAGTATTTCATTATTGAAAAAAATAGTAAACAATCCATTATATTATTTGAATAGTCTCAAAATTCACAAATGCATCTAGTTACCCAGGCGTTTTATCGTAATCAAATTACTATTGAGTTGTCGGTTTACAGGTTTTTATATTTCTCTTTAATCCTGCTTAACAGTAATAACGTACTAATTACATAACAATAGCCCTAAATTCATATGATATTTGTTATTAACGTGTAACTTTGAAACCGTAAGCTAGAAATCGAGCAGCTTATATTTCTTTGTAGTAATAAAATCTATGAAATATTAAGACTATGACTCATTTTATCTAAATTACTGAGATAATAGTGCAAAATGTGCTAACAATAATAGCAGTAGACCTTATATGGGTTCGTATTGTGGTCGTTTTCCCTATTCTGTTTTATGGTGCAGAAATGATATATACTACCGTAAATCTAATAAATAAATTAATGGATATCGAAAAGTATCTAAGAGACAATTGTTACCCATGGACATTTGGAAGTATAGGCAAACTAAGAATAACAAGTAGAGTGTAGCTAAGTTTGAATGAAAATTCGTCAAGATATAATCAAATATGTTGACAGAAATTGAGCGCCAACTAAATAAAAGACATAAGAAGTATAAATTATGTTTGAAATAATCATAGATATTTAGTAATTTAAAGATTCCAACGTTTCATCTGACAATCTGGTCCAAGCAATTTTAAGAAAAATTAATCAAAATCGAATTTATTAAAGTTCTATTTAGGGTAAATCAGCAATTTTTTGTGTCATGTAAAAAAATATGAGACAAATTTGATATGCATATGTATATGCATACTATTGTGTTTATCTGCTTTTAATTGTTATTAAGTATAATGAAAAGATAAGCCTTAGGCTATCGGAAGGGTCAGTTGAACAATTAGACATTTAATTAGAACGTATATGAAAATTAAAAATATCGACTACTATGATGACTGATATTAGTTGAACAGTGTATGAACTTTCTAAATAAAATAATTGGAGATAAATTCGATATAATAATTGACTACTTAATAATTGTGGTTGTGCTTACTAGCATAGTTCGTAATATTGATGTTCTAGATGTCAACAAAAGGGCATTTTTGCCAATCAACAGTTACTATGGTGTAGCCAACTGTATTTAATCTCTCCTAGTCAAGGTGTTTGGGTTCGCTCATATATCTAGTGATTGAATTATCAATTGTTCTTTATATGCGGCGAAACCTTACTCCAGCATTTTAACACCATGGAAGACAATTGTATGACTTACTTCTAAGAAGTACAGTTCAATCACCGGTTTATATTCACATACAGATTATATTCCTTTACATTGACAGTAAGCTGTCTAGATGTTTCTTCCACACAAATAGCAATACACTCACTTCACTTGACTTAACAGATACAATTTATTATTATTCGCTTGACATTCTGTCTTCAGTTTTTATTAGAACTTATCTCACTGTTTCACTCGCATGAAAATATACTTTAATGTTATATTTGTTAAATATCCTCCTAATTATTCTATATATTGCTTTCTGTATGGAATCACTATAGTACTAGACCGCTTTCTTAAAAGATGCTTTGATTCTTTTTTTATACTATTAACAACCGTTTTAAAAAAACTCTTCAGTGTATCTATTTACCGTTAGCGTTGTCATGATTACATTTATTTCATTTCCTTTATCATCCGTCTCTATGACAAAATGACTACTTTTATCAATTAAATTCCTAGTGACACCAATCTTTGTGAATAGAGAATGTGCTAATTTACAATCTTTGTATTCTTCAGAACGTTTTGATTTTCAGAAAATCCTAGTTTTTACACAGTTGTCATTTCTTTCAATAAAACAATCAGAAGAAGCAAGTTTGTGACTAATAGATTCAAGTTCATTCGTTAACTTAAAACTATGTGAAATATGATTATCTTTTCATCTAAATCTTGATTTTATAAATTTACAGATTGTAAACAGTTGGTAATTTTGTATGGCGCCTGACCAGTAGACTAAGTTCAAGGTTAATATCAACCAGTTGATAATAAGTGTCACGAATCATTCCTTATTTATGCTCATTTCTCTATGCATCAATGAAATTACAGTGATTGAAATTAAAAGGAGCTATCAACTGTGAATACAATTTCCTAGAGTTAACATAAGTAACTATAATCCAATTCGATTACAAAATCACATTGAATTCAATTAATCACCATATCAGTAATTTTTAGATTGCTATAAAGGTAACTTATACTGAATTGATTTAAACTTAATGAAAGTTTAACACATTAAAGAAGCAAAATAAATCAATACAAAGTCTTCTATTAGATTTCTGAACAACTACTGTAACTTGTATTTCAGAAATGTATATTCCGGAGAGCTTAAACTAACTAGTTAAAATTACATATCAACATTTATTACAACATCCTTTCTATTTGCTTTCATTATGTCGATGGAAACTGTTCTCCATGTATAACAATAATATTAATGTTGCAATTTTCTATCATTAATTTAGGTACATAGACAGAATTATTGATATAATGCTACTAATTTAAACAAAACTTATAATGAATGTATAAAACAGAATCCAAATCATTACTGTTTGCTGACTTCATGGTTTTTACTATGTTTAGTATACTTTTACATTGTGTTACATCGATGAAATATAAATAGATATTCTGTTGTCAATAATGACCAATGTAGGCAATACTGAATTAGTAAAAACTTGATTCACAGAGCACAGAATAAGATTTACTATTCAGCTTAAAAAATTTTAATTAACCTAGTAATTGTAGGTGAAGATATATTGAAGATAAATGTGTTTGTCATCAGTTGCCGATCTTTAGTTTAGAAATTTATGGAATATTTTTTACCAACAGTATGTCGAATATGAAACACATAACTGAAAACAAGAGATGATAGTCACAAATTAAATAAAATCTGTAATGCAAATCATCTAATAGTAACTTGGCAATCATAATGTCGTAAATATGTGAAATTTGATTCATAACTGAGTTATTTTATGCGAAATAGTAAGGAATTAAACAGAGGAACAAAACAAATGTCCAGTGTTTATTAAGTTTCGGTGACTATTTGAGTAATGCTATTTTTTTTATTGTAAGTTGTAAATATTTCAAATGGTTAAGTTTGTTAATTCTGGTTAGTGTTTTTTTAGAAAGCTTGTGTTTTACGGGATAGGGGTGCTAGCCGTATGCCCAACCTTCCTCCTTTACCCGGGCTTGGGACCGGCAGCAACCCTAGAAGAGCTGTGGGCGGAAATCATCAGACTGTATCACAAGACAAGCACTAACTTCGAATCCTGTTGGAAAACGGAAAAGAGGAAGGCCAAACAACACACTGCGTCGAGAGCTGGAAGCAGACATAAAAAGGATGAACAGTGACTGGAGACAGCTGGAAAGGATTGGTGAGGACAGAGTTGAATGGAGACTACTGGTGAGCAGCCTATGCTCCTCCGAGAGGGGAAACAGGCGTAAGTAAGTAAGTGAATATTTCAAATAGATTCTCATAACCATAAGTTATATTTTAAAAGATTTCTCTTTGTTAATAGAAAAATTAGAGATAAGTTAATTTTATTCAGCAGGTACAGATTATTGTGATTTACGATTTACATACTGAAGAGAATATTGCAGAATATTGCTATTTTCTTCTACTTCTATCTCACTCATTAGATTATTGACAGTAGAAAGTACTTTATATAAAAGAATACAAATATATAAACAAGATGTCACAAATATAACCAAGTAGTACTACAAATACAAGTATGATTTAGATCTCAGTAAAACATATAAAATATGAATATAACCTTTATAGGTAAATCAAGTATCAACGAAATAACGATTAACGTCAATTTCTCTATTAAAAAAAAACTCCAACAGTTTCACCCTCTTCCCTACTCATAGTATATGTGACAAATTGTAAAAAATCAAGAATCTACTAAAGAATTCCTATTTTGTCATAGTATGATTAAGTAAAATATCAGAACAAGACAATTACCGTCTGAATAACTCTTCTGATTATAATTTACTTGTATAAAGCCTAACTTATATAACATCTTGTCATTAAGATTTTGATAAAATAGAATACATATTTAATACTACTAAAGTTTCAGTAAATAATAATTTATGATTAATTGTATATTTAAGTAGTTGACTTCAATAGTTCACCTAATATCAGTAATTGATTATTACCTAAATCTTTTGACTAGTATTTCATATTCACAATGAAAATGTTACTGTAAAACGGTATAAAATAACTAAATGTCTTTAATGTTTTGATTATATTTCAACATTAGAAATCATATACATTCACAGAAACTGATGTATTATGTTTCTAAGTTAAAAGACGTAATACGTATATTGGTATGCTTAGTTTCAATTGTATTTTATATATTCATTCTTCATTAATTTTTTTAGTGAAAGTGTATACTAATGAAGTGTAGTTTTACGATTGAAATTGATTTTTTTCTTACATTCACTAAAAATATCCATGTTACATTTTTTTCTTCGTTTTGGATACTGTTAACTTTTCTAATGAATTTATCACTCAAACTGTTTTATTACTCTTATAATCGCTATTATACTGAATTATTTAATATATAGGCTGTATGTGGAGGGTGGGGGGGGGAGTTTAGTCTCTACTTTAACAATATTTTGGTACGGTTATTAATATCCAGGTTAGAACAAATATATCTCAATCTAATCATTGCAGGTTGATTTTGTTATTTTTTTTTTAACAAAAACTAAATTAACTATTCAATTTTTTTATTTCAATGTTCAATGAGGACATACATTCAAATTATGTATTGATTTTGTTAACAGTTCTCATTTAGTATTGAATGTATGAAAGTGAAGAAAATTTTACCAAAGTAATTAGTGGTCTTTTTTGGTACAAGATTATTTTGAAGAAAATATGGATTGTAGTTGTTTTTTTTTAGGTGACAAGTAGTATTTGAATGAACAATTGTCTTTAATGGAGTCATCATCATTATCATTATCTGGTTCTGGAGTTTTAAACTCGTTAATATAGTCAAAATACAGTATGCATAATTATTACAATTGATGAAATTTTAAATCAAGTGATAGTATATAGGATTAGTTTCAGAATTTCGTCAGTTTTAATGAACATGAAGTTTACCTGAATGATATGATTACGTGAATAGTTTATAGTCCAGTTTGAAAGCATGCTGCAGAAATCTTAGCTTTTGATATAAAATATAAATGAAGTTCATGACGTTGATTATAACAAATAGCTTCATAACATGTTATAACATATTCTTGGTTGATCTTCATACTCGAAATTTGCAATTGCATCATAATCAGTTACATTCGCAATTATAACGTACAAAACCTTCAGTAGCTGTCTCTAATCCTTTTAGTAATGTAGCATGAATAAATGTTAGACATTCGCATTTCAGTGAAGTCCTTTTGAAGATGACCGATGATAACTGTTTAACTTATTACTTCCTTAAAGGAAGATTATTATTTTATCAGGGCTACTTTAAAACCACTTGTCGAAAAACAAACCTGTTGAATGGTAGTTGTTTTTTTTTGTAAAAGTAGTGGAGGGGGGGAGTTGTCGAACAGAAAAGATGTAGATGGGTATTCCTTAAACTGATGTCTTTTATAGACCTCACCGAACAACGAAAATCAATGATATTCTTTCTGTATACACTAATAACATCGGCTGACATGTTTACAGATGCTTAGACTAAGGTTCGTTAAACGTTTCATTAAACAGGGTTAGGTGGGTGTGGCCAGTAAGAACAAGTGTATCCAAACGACTGTTAAACAAATCATACTCTTTTACGTCAAATATGACTCAAAATATCATCCGCACTTTCTACAAATGAAGAGAAACATAACTATTAAGCCACGAACGGCAGGAAATAACATATCACATATTACTATAAAGTATAATGATAGGAAATGCCTGATCATGTGGGATAAAAGCATTAATAACGAAGTGGCTTTAAAATAATAAACGATTCGAGAAATGATCTTGGAATAGTTATCCAGGTAGATTATTTAAGACCAAATAAGCATTTTCTATTTTGATTTCATGTTCACTATTTGGTAGGTGGAATAGAATGATGCTAATAACACATTTTTTTATTTTCATTCTCAACCACTCTGGTACATTATCACAAACAATCAGCGAAAAAATAATCATGTGTTCCATTTAAAAAAACGGCTCTACAGAAGCCTTCAATTTATATACACATAGTGAACAATGCATCTTTTGTACTTTATCCTCATGTCACTTGTTTGAATGCTGATTAAGTTGTGATGATAACGTTTATCGTAGTTGCGTTTAACGCCATTCTGACAAGTAATTCAAATCGGCATGGTCGGATATAACCTAGTATGTAACACATTTTAAACATATTTAAGTAACAATGTTCGCTTTTCTTCATATATGTTTAATTGTCTACTTTACTCAACATCACTATATATACTTTACTTTGACATCTGCAACACAATATTTATAGATTTCTAGCTGTACAAACTTTCAGAAGAAGTAATTGCACTATTAAATAGCTTGTCTACTTAGTGTGCCAGAAATTCATTTTATCGATGCTTAATTGGATTTTTATTAACTTGTTTAACTTTTCAGTTATTCATATTACACAAACTATATCAATACATATAGCAACAATTTACGAGATATATTACTTACCTCCCATTGATCATAGCATTATTAAAACCAACACACTTGTGGGCTGTTCTTAATGAAAACAAAACCTTAGTTCAATTCATTTTTTTCAAATTAAGCCAAAGCATGCCATTATAAACAAGCAAGCAGTTTATGAGTATTTTATAGAGTATTGTAAACAGTATCAGTGCATTGAATAATATGTTTTCTAATTTAATTTGGATTGCTACTGGCAAACGGAATCCAGGAAGCGCTTTTTGTTCTATTTGAGACTAGTCGACTGAATGTACCTGCATTCCGGTGTAAACATCAACTTCCGGATGTTGGTACTTCCCACAAACAAGTCCCTAATAGGACAAAATGCGCGTCCTGGATTCCAATTTTCAATCACAATGCAACTTAAATGATATTTGTGATTAGCAACTATATTGAAGGAATCCTCTCAGAATGTACATATACCAACATAGACTGGTCAGCTTTAGTTCATAATAAATCAACGGGAAGGTACAAGTTAATCTTAATAATGCGTTTTATATTTAATTGTTATACAATTTTGCATTCATTCGTCTAGAAATGTTTCTTTTTATTCCAGTCACCAATAGATTTTTCATTTAAACTTCTTTTAATCTAGAATTCTATTGTTCCCCTTTTTAGAATTTATTAATTACAGTTTATTTATTCCCAAACAATAATGTATTGTTTATCAAATAGTTTTTTTTACATCAGCCTTTTTATTTTTAAAGTATGTCAATGAATATGATACTTCTGTATGACCTTTTTATTAGTTGATATTAGTTATTGTCATAGTTATTAATTGTTATATATTTTCATATTGACACGGAAGTTACCTTATCAATAGGAAAATAGCTTTATCTATTTACTTATGTTGTTATTGAAACCGACATAATTGTTACTATCAGTATTATAATCGTATAAGAATGAAAAAACAAAAGAAGTAAATAAATGTATTGTAAGTTTTTATGGTACAAATTAATAACATTATATCATATAAGGTCAAGTAATCTATTGTAAATAAGTGGTTGAATCTATGATTAATGCTTCATAAATAATTTCAGTTGAATATTACTGCTTCAGAATTAATCAGTAATCTATGAGACAGAAAAATATTTTTAGGGTCAATAATAAGTATTCATAATAATATCGATTAGGGATAAATAGAAGTTAAATGGAACGACTTCTCTTGTTTGATACCACCTTTTGGCATTGTCCACTTACGTACACATTTTTACAATATTAAACTATATGTATGATCAATATGCACATGGGCTAGTAAACATAAAATGTTTGAAACAGATTGATTTAGAAGGTATAATCTGATATAGTTGATTCTTTCTTCAGTTGTAACTCACGAATCACTATATGGAATGAGAATCATATCGTTTAAAGTAAATCGTAGTATTTATGTTGAAGTAATTTTCACCAGTATATTGATTATTTGATTTACATACAAGAAGTATCTATTAAATTAAATTGACTTCAAGAAATGTGTAAGATCACCATACTGAATTGTAAATCGAATGAAATTAAAGTATCATTATGTATTATTCAAAAGTATCTAGA
Organism: Schistosoma japonicum; assembly: GCA_025215515.1. Classification (NCBI taxonomy): domain Eukaryota; kingdom Metazoa; phylum Platyhelminthes; class Trematoda; order Strigeidida; family Schistosomatidae; genus Schistosoma; species Schistosoma japonicum. Next base: position 78,371,442 of record CM046061.1, read on the forward strand.
GAGCTCTTAACGTAGACTATTATTCCCTATACTACAAAATAAACTAGTTAGATTAGTAGAGTGTTGAACTACTCACAGTAAAAGGAGATATATCTTAAGAGATATTTAAGCTAAAAATGCTTGTGATGCACTTCAGCAATTAGTTTCTATACTATCTTATCTGTCGTATCTTAATTTCTCATTAGGTAGTTTGGGAAACACTAATTGATTATTTCATTATTAGAGATTTGCTTCAATATATTCATGAACTTAACCTCATATAGTTTATTAGTCAATTAACATTCGATTAAATTAATTTAATCTGTTTTGATACCGAAATAAACATTTACAATTTACAAATTGCACTGTCGAATAGTTTAAAGTATGAATTTACCAAATATTTAAGCATTTAGTTTTTCAATTCCGATATCACAAATTAACCTGAATCAGACAACCATTGATCCCCTGGAAGCACTTTACAGCTGTTTCGTCCTAGTACTGGACTCTTCAGTAGTGCGCATCCATGACACCATAGGGGATCGAACCCAGGGTCTTCTAGCTCCGCAACGAGCGCTTTACCGTTGGACCGCTGAGTCAGCTCCTAACGGTTGATATTTATAATTTAGTTCGTTCGTGATACATTTACACCACCTCATCCATTGTCATTGGTGGGTAACTGCCTCTCACCCGACGGTTGAACTCCACCAGTCACATCTTCCTACTAGAACTACAGGGATTACCTCAAGGTGCTAGTCACTAGTGAACTGATATTTAGTTAAAATTAGGCGGTTGTGAAGATCTCCATAACCCTCCATTCGATTTCTGTCAATTTCTTTCATAGATTTGACACTTACAACTCATTAATTCTTTTTAGACATAATGTAATTACCCACAAACTATGTATACTGTGAATTACAAAATGTTATACAGCTTAACAATGATGATTCAATTGTATTCATTAATTTTATTTTATAAATGTACTTGTTATCTACTTTACTTTATGGAAATGTTTACAAATTTTACCAGTAGGAAGGTTATTTGAAGTACAGGAAAATACAATGTTACATGGATTTGACTGTTACAAAATTCTCAAAAGTAATAGAGCTAACAGTCTAGTTGGTGACAGTGAGATTGAAGGATAAATCGTCCTGATTTCCTACCTCTTTTTGTACCTATCACTTCAACTGCCAACGAAGAGCAAGCGATATTAGCAGATCCCTTAGAAATTTACACTTCCTTGCTCATGAGTATCTCACAACGTGGCTAAGCAAATAAGACATCAAAAGCATCAGCAGTTCTATATTGGCCCACTTAGTTCAGAAGAGTAGCATAGAGAGCATAGATAAATCATTTATTATAATCTAGAGTGTGAATAGTCATCTGCTAAGACCAGTTAGACTAAAGATTCTCAAAATAACAGAAGCGATTCATATACTAGTTAAGAGACTATAGCTCTCCTTACAAAATATATACTTTCAAACTTTTCTTTTACTGAGGTCAACCCGAGATCCAATACGGCAATTTTCCCCCTAATTGTATGATGACATCACTGACGTACGAATGTGTATATAATCTTCACTTTTTGTGTCACGGCAGCCTGTTTGAAATCTTAGTCTATCGTTTTTCCAAATATTTTTAATTGCTTTATCATGTTTCGAAATCGCATTGTGTACTCACGCCCCTATATAAGAAGTCGACAACCTATCATGAGTAATACAGTGAGATCTAAGCTAAGACAACGGTGGTTGACAACAAGTGTTAAAAAGGATCACTATTCATCAGGTGCATATTCCTATAATTCTTAGTCTTAACTACAAGGTCACTTGCTGGAGAAGTAGACTTCCTACAATTTTGCCTCAGTCTAAACATATACCGTAACTGTGGTTCAATCACAGTTAAAGAATCTCTGACATATGACCTGTATGATGACAATTTGGTATTGTTAAGAGATTTCCAAATTTTTCTTCAGGATCGTTCTATCATCAAGAAAAAGTGTGACGGTGGTGATGTTTTTACCTCCGTAAACACGAACTAGTATGTGTATATGGAAATAGAGTAACTTGTTGAGACAGTATATGCTGAAAATTCATATAGTACTAAATATACTATTGAATAAAGTTATTATAATTAGTATTAATGTTGCATAATTCCATATGATAAGTTTATTTTATCCGAAAATTATTTTCTTCATTTATATTATTGCTGTTAGTCATGGATACACATAGTGAGTTCGAATATTACTCAATCCGCTCTTTTATTGTTTTCTTCATTTGTAACGTTTTTTAAAACCAAACAACTGAAGTAATCATAATTTTTTCTATTATTATTATATCGCTGTATATGGGTGACATAGGAGATGGGGTGGTAGCAAAATACGATTAGATCAAGTGTTTGTAGACAAAGGTCAAATTCTACTTAAAATGAAACCGGATGGTTAAGAGTTTGTAAAATGGAGTGAACGATAATCAAAATTCGTCAAATAGTAACAATAACAATAATAAACATAATTACAATCAGTTCGTTTGTTTGATCTTAAAATGTGATATTCAAATTCATTCTGTGTACTTTGATTAATAATAATAATAATAATAATAATAATAATAATAATAATAATAATAATAATAATAATAATAATAATAATAATAATAATAATATGGAAATGCACATTCAGAGGGAGAATACATATGCATTAATCCCATTAAATCGTCGCATGATTAAGGTGGTGATTGGTTTAGTGGATCTTGCGTCGGCCATGGCAGGAGAAGAGGTTGAACGTACTTCTTCTGTATGCACAGGTCTGGCTTCTTGATTCGTATAGCTATCGCCTCTGCCGTTTTAAGGACTTTTAGTCTAACCGATCTTGGCAGATAACTGTTTACAGAAAATATTATTGTGAATGATTGATTTATGCTCGCCACATGACCTGTTTGAATTAGGTGAGCTAGTATTGAACTGTTGATACTTTTGACAACTCCTTTGGTTAACCAAACCGGAAGGTGCTCCCGAGCACGGAGGAGTAAATTCCTTGAGCATCTGCCAATATAACTTGCTCCACAGGAGCAGTTGAACTGATAGATACAAAATGAAGTGGCAAGCTTAGGTAATTTATCCTTTATTCTCGGTATCACCATGGGGCGGGTAGAAAACACGAGTTGTAGTTTTCCAGCGTTAAAAGTTCTCCGAATGCAGCTGCGTAACCTCAACGTCAGCATTTCGCTGGGCGCGTCCCCTCTATATGCTAGCTTCAGAAAAAGCGGTTTTCTTTCTGCGGTCTGAATCATCTTCCTACTTGTTTTCGAGATGGCATGTTTATTTATAAACCCTATAAAGTTTATAAATAAACATGCCATCTCGAAAACAAGTAGGAAGATGATTCAGACCGCAGAAAGAAAACCGCTTTTTCTGAAGCTAGCATATAGAGGGGACGCGCCCAGCGAAATGCTGACGTTGAGGTTACGCAGCTGCATTCGGAGAACTTTTAACGCTGGAAAACTACAACTCGTGTTTTCTACCCGCCCCATGGTGATACCGAGAATAAAGGATAAATTACCTAAGCTTGCCACTTCATTTTGTATCTATCAGTTCAACTGCTCCTGTGGAGCAAGTTATATTGGCAGATGCTCAAGGAATTTACTCCTCCGTGCTCGGGAGCACCTTCCGGTTTGGTTAACCAAAGGAGTTGTCAAAAGTATCAACAGTTCAATACTAGCTCACCTAATTCAAACAGGTCATGTGGCGAGCATAAATCAATCATTCACAATAATATTTTCTGTAAACAGTTATCTGCCAAGATCGGTTAGACTAAAAGTCCTTAAAACGGCAGAGGCGATAGCTATACGAATCAAGAAGCCAGACCTGTGCATACAGAAGAAGTACGTTCAACCTCTTCTCCTGCCATGGCCGACGCAAGATCCACTAAACCAATCACCACCTTAATCATGCGACGATTTAATGGGATTAATGCATATGTATTCTCCCTCTGAATGTGCATTTCCATATTATTATTATTATTATTATTATTATTATTATTATTATTATTATTATTATTATTATTATTATTATTATTATTATTATTAATCAAAGTACACAGAATGAATTTGAATATCACATTTTAAGATCAAACAAACGAACTGATTGTAATTATGTTTATTATTGTTATTGTTACTATTTGACGAATTTTGATTATCGTTCACTCCATTTTACAAACTCTTAACCATCCGGTTTCATTTTAAGTAGAATTTGACCTTTGTCTACAAACACTTGATCTAATCGTATTTTGCTACCACCCCATCTCCTATGTCACCCATATACAGCGATACCTATATATATTTGAGGACCTTCGCAACTGTGATTAATCTTAATGATCGCTCACCTCATTTACTAAATTCTTGCTTAGTCGATATCGTTTTTAAGTAGAATGCAGTCTACAATTAAACACTTTACAATTCTAATCGTTGTCACCTCTATATTTCTGTATATTCTGAATAATATAATTGTAATTGGATGTTGTAGAGATTGCCAAATACTAATTTAGTATCATGAATTAAACAACCATCGATAATCAAGTAGCACTGGACAAATTCCTGTATGAGACTCTTCAGTAATGTGCATATACTACCTCATTAAAGAGTGAATCTGGCACCATCTGGCTCTTCTGCAAACGCGTTGTCAATAAACTACAGAGTCTGCTGGCAACGAACAGTTTGTAAATTTAAATCCCTACAGCTTCTGTTATATGTAATTGAAGAAGGTGAACTCATTAAAAATCTGGTAGGTATTCGATAATAAATTCTAAAGGTTTTATATATATTCATTACATGTTCGGTGCCAACCAAGTGAGTTGATATTGATCTGAAAAATGATTTTTTCTAACCTTTTTGAAATCACAAAGGGAGGTGTTCATTAACTCATCACCAAAGCTGTCTGGTAGTATGCCCTATATAGCAAATACACTGCTAAATATAAATAAATGTAGCAAAACCAAATAACTTGCCCTTGATTTGCCTGAATCACCATTAATCATCTAGAAAATGACGAATATAAATTAGCAGCATAATTATCATCGTTACTTCTGCGTTTATTCTGTTTTTCAGGATGCCACTAGCTGTATCTTGGCTGAATTGTAGCTCTAAGTATACAAGTTTTTTATTAATAGATAGCCTTTTTACCTTTATGTTAACATATACACATACTTTTTCAATAATCTCAGCAGGATTGTATTTTGCTCAACATATTACGCAGAATATCTAATTCATTGTTTACAGTATCTGTTTAATATATCATTCTACTTTATTTATTGCGTATTTAATCCTTCTGTACTAAATTGGTACGAAACTCAGAAAATAAGTGTGTTAGCTAGCTAATGAAGTATTTTAAAACACACTCGTAGCAATACTGCCATCTTTTCTTCTCTTTAGCAAAGCATCTAGAGAGTGCAGTCTTTTTCCAAGCTTTTCCTCACATGTGGAACTAATTGTCTTGAGTATAGATGATAATAAAAGTATCGTAGCAGCAGTAGAAATCTAGCTTATTAATATTCTCTCGAGAACATTCATTTTTGTGAGGAAACAGTTTTCTCTGATGGATACCTTTGGAAGAATCATAGTTATGCCATTATATACGTAATAAAGAATATGTATTACGCGAAAAGAAATGGACACTTTTTGTGCATCACAAAAATAATTATTCAAAACCTAACCTCAGGAATTTCAATAGCAATCCATGTATCTGATTATTGTTGACATATAAAGTTGATTGTTATCGTAAACTTTATCCTGGATACTTATGATTACGTCACGTAGTATTGTTAAAACTAACATATAGTTTGACAACTTTCTATTTTGACTAAATGACAAGGTCTTTTATTTACCGATTGATTTTCTGTAGAGATAACTAGTCTAGTACGTTCTATTTTTTCCATGAAACTAGTCAAGTTTCAAAAATATTTTAAAGTACACTTGTCTCATCAGAATGAATATTGCAATTAAACTACGACTTATTATTTTGTAATTAAGTGTTGTGAAGATTGTTGACTGTCAATTTTGACAAAACGAATTGGTCCGAATATGACAATCATTGGTTACCCGAAAACAATGGATAACCGTTTCGTTCCAATATGGGACTCTTCAGCCGTGCACATCCACGACCCCATTGAAGATCAAACCCAGAACCCTCTGACTCTACGGTGAAAGTTTTGCCAATAGACTAATAAATCGGTTCTCCAATGGTTGATATTTCTAATTTGATCAATTCATGCCACATCCATTCCAGCTGATCATTAGTTGTTTAATTCAAATCAATTTATGATATCAGATTGATACTACTTATTAATTTGAATTAAAATTCATTCAACGTTTATGACATGTAAAAATAGTTTGTGCTGAAGATATCTAATATTTTAACTTTAGGTTTTAATAACTTCAAATATTTTACGAAAGTATCTCTGAATAGTGCTATAAATGGCTAAGCAGCAGCTTTATAAAAATTGGGAAATTTCTACATAGTTCGTTACATACATAAACATCTTGAGCTTTTAAAATATCTCATCGATATTCATATACTTTTGTAAAGCCTACGGTAACTGTCAAATATCACCCATGACCTCTGGTTTAAACAACAATACAACACAGTAGCCTTCTTAAATAATAGGAAATTGAAAAATTTATTTTTTCGAATCGAATAAATATCTAGGTGACATGAAAGGGTAACAGAAAAAGGTACGCATCTCTAAGCTGGTCTAAACCATCACAGATGTTACTAATGGCTTGACATTTAAATAATGAGTAACTTGCCGTCAATAGTCGTATGCCCTTTTAAAATATCTATTAAACAAAAATAATACAATTTCAATGAGTTTTGCCGAAATCATTTCTTTTGATTGGTTGAAAGGTAACATATTCATTCATTAAAAGACATTTATCACTAAATTATTTCTATGATATAGTGAATTATTTTTCGACTGTCACTCTCCAAATTTATTTCATTCAGTATTTTCTTTTTTCAGTATTTTCTTTTTCTGGCTCTTTTGACCCATACACACCAGAATATGCAAGTGAAGACAACCAACGTAGCGGCAACCTCAGCATCAATAGACCTGAACATACATAAAGGAAAGAGCAAGATCTTCAAATTCAACACAGCACTGACCCAATTGAACTTGATGGTGAAACTCTGGAAGAAGTGGATACCTTTACATACCTAGGAAGCATCATCGATGAACAAGGAGGATCGATGCAGATGTAAGGGCAAGAATCGGTAAAACAAGGACAGCATTCCTACAGTTGAAAAATATATGGGACTCCAAACAACTGTCTACCAATCTCAAAGTGAGACTTTTCAATTCGAACGTCAAGACAGTTCTGCTGTATGGATCTGAAACGTGTAGAACTAATTTGAGCATCCTCAGGAGGGTATAGGTATTTATAAACAACTGTCTAAGCAGAATATTGAATGTCTGTTGGCCGGAAACCATCAGCAACAGCCTTCTTTGGAAAAGAACAAATCAGCTTCCAGCTGAAGAGGAAATCAGGAAACGACGTTGGAAATGGATAGGACATATACTGCGGAAATTATCAGACTGTATCGCGAGACAAGTACTAACTTGGAATCCTGTTGGACAACAGAAAAGAGGAAGGCCAAACAACACACTACGTCGAGAGCTGGAAGCAGACATTAAAAGGATGAACTGTAACAGGAGACAGCTGGAAAGGATTGGTGAGGACAGAGTTGAATGGAGACTACTGGTGAGCGGCCTATGCTCTTCCGAGAGGGGTAACAGGCGTAAGTAAGTAAGTAAGCGAATTGTTTGCTATTTCATTTGCTTAGCTCTATTTTACCAGATATTATATAATTGGCGGGATTCACTTAGTAATATGCTTTTAGAAATGTAATTTAGTGATCAATATATCTATTTATACTTTTGAAATAGTCATTTTAAGTACTGAATTATTATTTTACAATCAAATTGTATACTTGTTCCTAGTTTATTTTTCTTTAAAAAACAGACAATGTCAGTTTAAATGATCAATGCCAAATGGTGAAAAATAAATACAAGAAAAAAAGCGAGATAACTAAACTTAGATGATAATGATTTATCGGAACATTAGCTTTCATATAGCCAACTTAATTGAATGAATAAAAGAAAAAAATAAATATAAGACATTATAGATCCGGAAATGAGATAATTTTCATTGGAAAGTATATGATTATTTTTTTTTCTTTAACATAAATAAACTTAGTACTTGCATGACTATTATGTAATTTTATGAGTAATATCTTTAAAGAATAAAATTATTAAATACATTTTTAAATAATTTTGTTTAATTTAAAAGTTACCTGCATAATTTCAATAGACTATGAAAATGAATGTGAGTAACAAGAAGGCAATTAACGGAAATATGGTGTACCAGATAATAATACAGTGATCGGGTGCACGTAAATTTAGAAGTCAATAGAACGAATGAGATAAGAATATAACTAACCCTGTTAATATAACTAGTGATAGAAGTTAAAACAATCCACTGGAAAGTTTGTTTCCTTAGAAAGTTCAATCACACTTTGAACGAGCATACCAAAAAATAAAGCTTTATATCCAAGGAGTAATCATGGCCCTTACAAGTCTGTTAATTAATATCGGCTTTTTGTGCACATTTTCATGTGACGCTTTACGAAGTTACTTCATAAGGAATATTCATATTACTACGTTTTTAATCACAACTACTTCTGAGGTCAAATTCTAGCCAATAAATATTACCTGCAAGTATTTAATCTGTTACACTACATATTTACACATTTATAACTATAAAACAAGGTCTTTCTTAGAGAATAAACATTTATTCAGTACTAAATATAACTCAGCTCTTAGCCTATTCATAATTTAGGTCCCTAGAAAATAAATGTAATAAATATGATTTAGAGTAAGACAATGTTGCAAAGCAATACAGTGTGAAGTGATCTTTCATGCGGTGTAATCTTATTCTGGTTTTCTATTTACAACGATATCAGTGAAAGAAAAATAACATTTCAAACAATAGATTTCTGTCCTAGATTTTACAAAAATCTAATTGCTATTTATATTTTTCTGTATGCAAATAATTCCTGCTAATACCTTAACGTGGTGAATGGATGTTTTTGCATGAAGATCTTATCGGGCAATACTGGTTGAAATATTTTAGTCTTTATTTATATAGGAAGGTCATTTGGAGAGTGATACAACAGAGTTCAGAAAAATCAAGGCTCAAGGGTGCAGTAATATTGCTTATCTTACAGGTTGGTTCGTATCACAATGTCAGCATTTTAGACAATTCTGTCATTTCAGTAGAGAGTTTCCCATTAACTGGCAATACACACAAAACTTAAAACGACTAGTATGGACATGTGTACACTATCAGTGACAGAATTAGGTTTTCTGTTTGCAGCTGAAGTAAATATTTGTACACATAATTCTGCCATTCTATAGCGAAAGAAAGGGGTCTGGAAAAGTCCACCCAAAATACTAGTATTGTCCAGTAAATTTTCATCAAGCTACCTTAAGATGCATTATGAACCATCCACAAAAGGCCACTTATGGCCAACCTCAAATAGTTGAATTCTGGGACTTTACAATGACATTCATACATCATTATGATCACTCTTAAATCAGTGTTTTATTCAATCCCCTTGAAAGATGGAATTATTATAAACGTGAAAGAGACCGTCAGTCTGGGTTCTGAGATATCAGGGATTTATTAGCACAGGATACTTGGAATCTCGTGAAAAGTTTTGCTTCTTGAAGAATTCATTCTTCAGGTCATCCAGTTTCGTAATCTGTGACCGTTAATTTAAGGCTATTTAGGCTACTATTTTATTATTTTATGATTAAAATTATTACATTAATAATCAGCAGTAATGACGAACGCCAAATAGAACGAGACTTAAGTCCTTATTTTATAGTGACTACCTCGAAATAAATTAAAAGCACCAAAATTGTGCACTTCGATAATCAGATTGCAAAAACACGTGTCCATATTACTACTTGTTCGATAAGGATCTATCTATACTGAAACACTAGGACAAACATGACATTAATCACAACACAGCTTATCATTTGATGATCTTACTTCGTACAAGAGGTTAACTGTAGACTGAATAGACTAATACTGGACATATCATAACAGAAAGTACGATCTAAATGTTATTTCTTGAAAAGTTCAATGAATGGAGTTTGTATATTAAACAATCTACTACTGAGCCTTATTATATTATTAACAATGATTAGATTGAAAATGTAAAATCTTAAACTAAACATATACAATATGACATAGGAATTTAAAGTATTCTCATGATATTTAAAGTACAAAAACTATAGTTAATAACTACTAAATGCCTATACTGTAACGACAGTTTATCTGATGACAATCCATTCTTGCAACAAATCTCAAGAAGACTTAGTTGATATTAATAACATTTATAACCATACTATAATTTTTTAGTATGTAAACTTTATTATTGATTTACATTAGCATCCAGTTAAACTAAGTTAACTCTATATTAATCAATTGTATAGTAACATAGAATTCTAATGGTAGAATTGCATAAACTCTTTGATACATATATACATTTTTCTTATGAATATTATCAAAAGACCTAAAACATTCTACCAATAAAATTTATACTTTACAACGCGTATTTCTAATTTACAATTAATGAATAATCTAAAGGAATAAACAATAACGAAGTTTTTGACAATTACGCAGATTTGTACGTCTATCGTGAAAAAAACAAAACATCTTTTTTGTATTACATGTGATTACATTAATAAAAATAATCAAAGGAAATTCATAACTACTGTGTTCATTTGTTGTTTTGTTTTGTTGTTTTTTTGCACTTGTATTTATCCATTTCTTTTATAATGAATTGGTTACTAATGATTTTTAGTTGTTGCATTCATAATGATTTCAATGATTTTCCTTTCATCTTATTTGGATATTTTGTTTTTTTTTTTCATTAAGATTCAATTGTTTAGATTAGTTTTTCAAAAGTCACGAAAAGTCTACAGTAAGCACATGTGAATTTAATACAATCAAATTAATTATTGCATTAATATTCATAGTTATCATTGAAATATATTATATGAATGTTATTCAGGTATTGAAAATTGTAGGACATTGCATTAACGTAAACTTTTAGTCGAAATCTACATGATTTGATTACGATAGTGTAGCTGCCTAATTTATGTGGATTTATGCTGAAGCCAAACATTAATCCAATTTCACTTGGCGAAGAAATTCTGGAAGATGTTGAATCCTTTAAATACTTGGGCAGCATCATCGTAAAATAAGGAGGGTCTGGTTCAGATGTGAAGGCGCGGATTGACAAGGTAGGCCAAGGGCAAGCATTTCTACAACTGGAAAAAATCTAGAACTCACACCAACTGCCAGCCAACATTAAAGTCACAATTTTTAATACAAATGTGAAGACAGTTTTTTTGTATTGGAGCTGAAACTTGGATAACTACGAAAAGCATCCTTCATAAGATACAAGTATTTATAAACAATTGTCTGCGTAGGAATACTTCGGATCCGTTGGCCGGATACCATCAACAACAATCTCCTATGGCAGAGGACAAATCAACTTCCAATAGAGGAAAAAATTAAGAAAAGACTCTGGAGGTGGATGGGACACACACTGAGGAAACCATCAAATTGTGTCACAAGACAAGCATTAACAAGGAACCTATGAAGGTCAAAGGAAAAGGGAGAGACCCAAGAATACATCTCGTCGGGAACTGGAGTCAGATATGAAGAGAGTGAAGAGCACTTGGGAAGGACTGGAAAGAAAAGCTCAGGGCAGAGTTGATTGGAGAATACTGGTTGGCGGCCTATGCTCCACATGGGGTAACAGGCATGCATTGATTGATTGAGACCATCAAATGACTCTATAACCTGGCTCATCCTAACATTGGTTTACATGTTTCTGTAATGTGCAGTATATAAGAAACAGTTCTATTAGTCAGAAATAACGTTGAGAATATAGTAAAATAGGTACATAGTTCCAATGGGACGCACATCGAAGCACACATCGAATCCACTTTGTATGTTCATTTGTTGGCCGTGATAAGTGGCAATAAATTATTCGACTTTCAGCATAATTTGGCTAGGGTCGAGTATCACCATATAGTTTTAAGCTTCATACCAAATTTACAGGAAATCTTTGAACTAAGAACTAGGATTTTTCTAGTAATCGTTATTTACATAAGAATACTGTTAAAAATGATCATCACTTCGAAATTAATTTTCTGACAAATTTAATGATACTAAGCCAATCAATCGATGCCTGTTACTAATCGTATAGCTTAGGTCACTGACCACGATTCCCCGACCAACTCTGCCTGGGGAACACATTTTTAATTCTTCCTAGGTGCCGTTCGTTTTTTTATGTCTGCATCCGATTTCCGGGAAAATTTGTTCTTTAGTCACCCTCTTTTTCTTTGGCTTTGAGAATTCTATGTAATTGCTTATCTTGTGACGCAGTCTGATTATTTACTCAATGTGTATCACATCTAACTCTGAATTAAAATTTAGTACTGTATATTTCATATTAATCTCAGTAAATAGTACAAGCATCATTTCACAAACAACTGAAGCTTAACAAACCACAGCATGTTGAAAATAAACTCATCATTAAATCGTGCTCATTGTGTTCATCCTTAAACCAAGAGTAACTGGAAGACGCAGTCCACCACAGTGTGGCATAATGACGGAAGTGTATTTCATGTAATCAAGATTCAGATTTGTGTGTTGCCAAGTTTTTAATAATTTAGACTTTCATAAAATATGTTGAACATTTGACATACTACTTCTTAATTTTATTATTGCATATTAAATTTAAGTTGATGTGGTTTTTAATTTCATGGTTTGTATTCATCACAAATTATTGTCAGCTAGATACCATTGCAAAATAGGAGACATAAGATGACTGTTTCGTCGTAATGTGGGGCTGTTCAGTAGTTCATAGTAAGACTGGATCTAGAACCCTCAGATTTTGTAACAAACGATTAACCATCAAAACCATTGGTCTGGGGTTCAATCATAGAACTCTCACTTTAATTAATTTTTCATATAACCCGTCAATCAGTGACTACTGTATCAACCAACCACCTTGATAATTCTACCACTGAACAACGGAATAGTTGCTCTGATGGTTAAGCGTTAGTTGCGAGACACAGACGTCTTAAAATTGATCCCCTGGTGGGGAAATGTGGAGAATGCGGAATCCTAAAGAGTTATACACTAGGATGAAATGAGTGTTTAGTGTCTCCTGATTCAGATCAATCAGAGAAATACAAAGGATGAACTATATTAATTTCAAAAGATATTTGATGAATTTGTTTTAACTTTATTCTGTATGTAATAGCTGACAATTAACTTTATGTAGATAAGAGTATACTAGTATCGAATGAAATAATAAATTACTTATATTAGAATTTTTTTTTAAAGACAATTAAGCACAGGTTGATTTGTTAAATCCAAATCAAGCTGAATCAATTAGCTCCTTAAAACACAGAAACTTGAAATTCTTTCAGATTCAGGGAGAATAATACGTAAAAGACCAAAAACTATTTACAAATATAAGTAACCTGTGAATGACTTTTACTTTTAAGAACTACTTTAAAATTTGTAGGGAAGGTGATTTTTTAAATATTCACCGTAAATCTTATTACTGAATCTAAGTCGTGTACTTTGTTGATTACATATTTGAGGATACATCTTTCCCTGTGTTCTAGATATTTCTACCGTAAGGCATGATAAACTGAGCTCTACTTCGTTATGTAAATAACACAAAGGTAATATATTTTTTGTTAATTCATTTGTGGTGTATCTGATAATAATAATACGAACCAAATTTCATACTTCTCCCCAAAATACATTACTATTATATGATAATCTTATGAGTCACACCATTGACCTCATATCCTTTATTATTACCATAATTATGATTTGTAAGAACACATAGCTAAATATTGAAAGGTTTTACTTAGCTCTTAATAAGGACTAAGTTTTTTATCCCAAGAGTCACTATACTTAGTCTCATTGGTTCACTATTGCAGTGTTTGTGTCATTCACTCAAGTTTAAGAAAACACTTGGAAATAATTGTTTTTGTTTTGAAACACATAACTAGCTTTCATGCATACAGATTACCTGGAAATAAAAAAGTGGATCTGATGCATTAAACACTAATCCACTTTCTATTCGTAATACATCTGCAAGATTATCAATTCTATTCCCTTACGAATTCAGAAATAAATACAGTCTATAACTTGTTTTTCAACAATAAGGTCAACACTATATTTTGACAAGACTTTAAATCAAAAGATACCAGATCAAATTAACCTATAAACTAATCATTCGTAGATAAACACATCAACAATAATTACATGGTTCAGTTGTCTAATAAATTAAGTGACCATAACTAGTTAACTTCAATTAGTTACTACAATTAGTTAGTTTATCATATGGAAAAATTACTTTACAAAAGCTTAGTTACCATTTATTTTTCCTGAATACAACTTAATGATTTTATACCGATAAACAAAAAGCATATTTCACATTTAGAAAAAAAACTTAATGAAATATAAATTCAATAAACAATTCGTGTTATACATTTATAACAGGAATGTATAAAAGCCAAGATGTAGGTACCAACTTCTTTCGGTCAGTAGATAATGTTTAATGACATTTAATCATTTCCTTTGTTTTTTCTTTTTTTTTTTAAAAAAATATTTTGGTCAAATTAATGTAGCGTTACAATTGAAACTCTTTGTTATATCTATGCATAGATATAATTTTATTATGAAACTAGAATAAGAAATTTTTCTAGAAAAATATAATGAGAATATATAATTGCCGACAAAAATTAAAGTAATTATTCATTTACTACTCAAATGATTTGTATCAATATATTAAATATAAAAGAGAAAAATAAAGTAATCAATTTGTCTATACTATTTACTAATGAGTATGATTCAAGTTACTTGTCATTAGGGATAGTAATAATCAGTTTGTAAAAATCATTAAAGTTTTTTTTGTGTGTGTTTTTCTCTACGACATGTTAGATCTCATTATGATAATTTGATATAGAAATTAGAAATTGTTCTGTATCTGTATAGTTACATGTATAAAGTACTTGTGTTTAAAAACTGTATATCCGTTGTATTAAATACAAAAGAATGATTGATTGTCTGTATTATGCATAAACTGTGCTTAAAAATGCAGTTTTACTAAAATGAAATGGTTTGTTATTTTTTTGCAGTACAATAGTAGTATCCATGCTGTTTATCAGATCTCATAACATGTTTTTTCACAATAATGATTTTATCAAGAAGTAGTTATACTAATTGCTAGAAGTAAACAGTTCAGAATTTACTACTGAATTGAAAAATCACATTCATTATATATGTGAAGAATAATTATTTCAGTGTAGAAATTAAAGTTTTGGATTCAACATTTTCTTCTGTATGTTCTCAGCTTACATAATCTTTTGATTCTAGTAGGGAAGCGTTTGGTGATTGTAGATGATACTCATAATAATATCATAGGTCACTTCTGACAAATTGACGTTATATTTTGACGAGAAATGCAAAGACTTGTTTAAACAGGAAATTAATACATCATGTCACTATAAGTAGGATCAGTGTTTATTAATGTTCCTGTATTAGAAATAGTACATTGTATTTACACAGTACTTATGGAAAGAAGTATATAATCTACAAACCCAAATTGCTTTACAAAGTTTTTTTAAAAACAGTTAATTTACTACTGTATTATTGATGAAATCATTTATTAATTACAGTAGTAGTGTTAAAAATTTAAACAAAGAAATAGCTATCCACTGCTTCCAGGTGATCAATGGTTGTCTGATTCAGAAACATTCGTGATATCAAGATTGACAACTAACTATCTCCAAAACCCCCAATTGTAAAAAAGAATAATTATTTTACTAATTGTAAATACATTCCAGAGTTTATAGTTTACAAGGATAATATCTAATTATGTTGAATCAGATGATGCTTTCAATAGGGCTTTGTAAGGCGATAATGTTGATATTTCTTTCTTGCAATATATAATTAATTAATGCATTTGTTTCCATTTCCCTTGACGATAACTACCACTAGATTTCGTTTACAGAATAGATAAAACAAAATCTATCAGGTTTGTAATAAATTCAGAACGTGATACCAGGAAATTCGGTTATTAGTATAAATAATTCAGTTATTATGTAAAAACGAAGTGAATCAAATATCGACTTAATACAAATGTTGAGATTACAGTTTATTACAAAACAAAACTGAATTATGCAATCAAAATATTCTTTAACTCGATGATTATTGTAAAGGTAGATACCGACATTCAAAATATCCCTTAATATTCATAATTATAACGACTAAGTTAAACTGATATTAAAAAGGTCAATTTCAATATACAAGTTTAGCAGTTGGGACGATTTCATATGACTAAACATTTGGGATAACTGTCGACAGTGAACATTGTTAACCACAGGTTTGTAATCATACATGGTAATCTGTATGAAATCAATGTAAAAATGATATATTCTATACTCTGTGTTGTCATCTAACTTAATGTCAATAGATGATTTGACTGGTGTTATTATTGTCTTAAACTTGTTCTGGGTGGATGGTGATTTTAGTTTTCAGTTCATTTTGCCTCTAGTTTTCTTTATTCGTTTATACCATAGACAAAAACCGAAATCATTCTGTGCTTTACATTTTATTATTTCTCCTTCCAAACATAAAACCGATCCTTCTATTAATGAAGTACTAGTTAAATTCGACTGCATTCAATCCAATATCAAAGATTTTTAAAAGTTCACAGCGCTGCATTTTTATCGTTTTTAATTTAAGCTCAATGGTTTACCTTTTTTCGCAAAGACACCTATGCTTTTGAATAACTAATTCCTATTATAACTCACTAACTAATACTGTTCCACCTCCAATAATTCATTCAAACTTTACCATATCCTTCAGAGTTTTGCCGATAGTGTACCGACAGCTCAAAGTAATTTGTTATCTCATCATTTCAAAAAATGCGCCTCTATCTGTCTATCCAAATAATCTGAAAACGTTAGTGAATTGGTATAAATTCTGTAAATAGTTTCCAAATGTATGTTAAATTTATATATATTATAATACAGTTCTATGTATGAAACCATCGAAACAAGATAACTTTAATGAAATAGTTTTGTATATTTTAGGTTATTCACATATCACATTACTTTGATTAAAAATTTATTGAACATTGATCAGTTATTAGTATTTACCCTTTTGCAGAATAGTTAAAGGTTATGAATGTTAATCATTAGATTGAAGTGATGTATACAACCGAACAATATACAATCGAATGATAAGTGAAATATTTTAGTTGAATGCAAACATTGACTACCACTTTACTAGATTTTTTAATGTGAAAAAAACAAACTTTATAGACCTCTTATGGAGATAGTTTATAAAGAAATTAAACTTTCTACTTATAATACATTATGCATATATATACATATATATTATTTATTACGTATTTTCTTCAAAGTAATTATCACTGTTATATGACAGGTCGGAAAAAGAAGCTACGAAATAATCTTTAGATCAGTTAAGAATGACTTTAAATGTATTCTTCTTTAGACAAATCATTATATACAAAGAACTTTATATGCTTTATAAGTATTATTATTATTATGCAGCATAGATACAAAGTATTAAGAAGACCAGATAAAATGCATCTGATATATGCGTGTTATTTTAATGTTCAAGCTGAAATTCGTAGGAAGAGAAACTCAGTAGGATATCATGGATAATTAAAAAAATAATTAAATGATGGTAGAAAAAAGAAACCGTTTCTTCAAAATCTTAAAGACATTTTATTGTAAATAGTGTTTTATCTTTTCTCCCTTTAATTATGAATATAAACAATTGTCATAGCTAAAACGTAGAAGAAGAAAATACAGAAAATGAATTATGAATGTTTATACTACACTAATTCATCTACACAATTGTACTAAATATCATTGTAATGATATGATCAAGTGTATATTTCGAAGTAGTTTGTCTTTGGATGACTACTCTGAACAGCAGTGTGATACAGTATTAGTAGTTTGAAATGATCTTCAGGATTCTGGTATGTCCTATTTGGTTTGTTAGTACTTTATTACTACTGACAGTAATTATGCAGGCATGTCTTTTTCTCTTTATCTGGTTTGCATTATAGTTTTATGTTAAGGATATTGTTGAATTTAAGTTTCATCTCAAGAATTAACCTTAGTTAGATGGCCATTAAAAGCCAGGAAGCAATAGATAGCTGTTCCGACTTGATTTAGAACTTTTCGACAGTTTGTATCTATTGTCATTTCAGGGCATCAAACTCGGGACCTTCAGGTTTCGCGGTGAACACTTAAATACTAAATCATTGAGCTGACCAGCATACCACGGTTAACATTTCTAACTTCAGTCATCTCGCTATGTAAACGTGTAACCTCATCCATTGTAGTGGCTGGGTAACTGCCACATACACGACATTGTTGAAACTAATTGAACTCTGCTGCACTATTTTAGGGTAAATAAATTGCTCATAATTATAAAACATTATTACACAAGTAAGTCCAACTATCAAGACATAGCTTCCAAGGGATTCAAAGTATATATAAAGTTAGACAATTTATATTGTACAACTTTTATGTGTACAGTGAATAATATTGATAAGTTGTCATTTGTATTCCTGACTTATGTCGTACAAAATAAGCTAGTTCAAATCCATTTTAAAAACGTCACTATAAACTGGTATCCCATATCAATATGGAATTATTATTAAAACCCTCGTTCAAATAGCCATAATTGTGGGCTACAAACAACTAAGACGTTAGTGTAATCTGTTCTGAAAAAAATTTCACAAATTAAATCATTGTAGACTGCATGCAACAGTTTTCACAGGCGAGATGGTTTCAACTTTAATATCATCAAAATATTTGTGTAGCTATTTGTTATTTATCAGACAACTTTATAAAGACTTAAGTTATGTCCTACAGAGATTTATCAAGATTAATATTTTGTTACGATATAAATTCTCTGTGCAATTAATTCTCCAACAGAAATCTTTATATTTTGAATCATTAATTTTTACATTAATTTCATTGGTTAGATTCATAAGTTCCTTGCATTACCATTGGTTGTTTACTCTCTTAATGTGATTGGTCAATTATCATTATGAGGATATCTAACAATAAACTGAATTCGTTTCTTCAATATTTAAATTATTAATAAATATTCGTCATTATTCATTGTTTTCATCATGTAATTATGTACTGCAGATATTTTATTAGAATACATCAGATATACATAGAGTTTCAAACAAAACACTAATGGTTATTATTTCACAAGTATTTGATGCTATCAAATGAAGATAAATATCCTGTTGAAATTTATATTTAGAACTACTATGTTTATAATGATAGTTAATAATGTGATCTATGTTGAAACTCATTCATGGCAAACTATATTACGTTTAGCAAAACGACATACACAACAACATGATGTGGATATTTTAAAAACTGCTTTACATAATTATGCATATCAGATGAATAATAGAAAATATATTCAAAGTACAACACATCAAATTAATTTAACCCAAGTTTATGATGATAATTTTACTAATTTCAATGAGAACTTAGATAATACATTAATTCTATCAAATTACAGTAGTGATGCAAATGAATTAGCTGATGATTTTAAGCAAAGTAATTTAAAGAATTATTTATCTGATCAAATGGTTAAAAGTTTAAAAAATACCAATCGTAAAGGCTTTATGTTCACCTCTACTTATAGTACTTCTACTACATATTTTACTTGGAGTTTATTACAATTTTTATCTGGTCTATTGTGTTTTTTCATACATATTGCATGGTTTATTTGGTTATTATGTCATGCAGTATTGTCGAAATTATGTCAAAAGATGAAAGTTTTACAACTTGAAGTTGATTCTCATTCCAATGTAAAAGAAATTACTCAAGGTGATGTATTTATTAAACATCATCAATTAACAATGCATGCAGAATTACATTTAGGTTTTGTTGGTACTATCTATGGATTTATTATATCAATTAGACAAATATCAAGTCTTTTTATAGATCCTAAATCATCTTCTTCATTAGATCAATCAAATCTAATCAATCGAAACTATGTTCTATGTTATTTTACAAGGCATATATTATTGGGTCTTTTAACAGTCTATTGGATTACATTATTTATCATAATTCTTATCAATATACACTATGTAAAATCAATTTCTGTTATGAATACATCAAAAATTCCATTCATTAATAATACATTTGTCATTTTGTATATAAGTCTTATTACTTCATGGATATTTTCTATTGTTATTAGAATAAGTAATCTATTAATTAATTATAATTTACAAAAATTTACATTGAAACATTTAACAGATTCAAATCAACTAATAACTAAACATCTACTTAATTTTGAATGTATCAATACTAATTATATAGAACATCAAAAAATTTATTTTTATACTGTATGCAATAGAACAACATTAGAACAATGGCTTGAAATTATTACCAATGTATTAAGTGATATCTTGCCAAATTTTTTAGTATTTACTGTAAGTATCTTTAATTGTTTTATTACATTGAAATCAAGAAATACTTCATATAAACAATTCAATATCATACAAGATAATATGAAACAATTAAATAATAATAATAATAATAATACAAATGATAATGGAACTATAAAGAAATTACATAATCAATTGAAAGAATTAAGTTATTCATCACAGATTAATAAAGAAATGTCATTATCTACAAAGATATACACTTCATCAATATCATGTTTAACTTATCAATGTGATCTACCAATACAATATATTAAACAAGACCATCAATTAGATGATAATATACTTAATAAACAAATGTCACAATTGAATGTAATGCATAAATTATATGAAATAATGTATTTATCAAATTGTTTATTTATATTAAGTTTATGTTTATTAATTAATCATTTACTACGTTTAATTATCTATGGAAATTTAATGAGATCACAAATTAAATATTGTGATTCATGGAATTTTAATCAAGGTATAAATGAACCTGAAAATATTGAATTATTTAAATTGATTCATGAAAATTTGCATTTTCCTTATAAACATTTTCAAGGTTGTATTTTAGTAGAAATTTTGATTACAACATTTATACCAATTGTATGTTTTATAATGAGACGATGTAAAATGTTACTTTATAAATTATGCTTTAAAGTATGTAAGCCAAAAGAAATGAAGTTAACACAAAATGATGAGATAATTAGACAAAAGTTAAAGAATACAAGTGATAAGCCAACAAAAACAGATTATATAAATCTTTCTAAACTTTCAATGCCAATTAACTCATATTTATTATCAACATCAACATCATCATCAAATATTGATGATCTAGGTAATCAAAGTACTGTCACTACGTCATTATCATCTACAACACAATGTCATCAAACATCAACAGATATTGTAATTCCGCCTTGTGAATTATTAAAGTTACAAATGTTTACTAGAGCACAATTTGAACAAAAACTTCAAAATATACCATTAAATAATGAATCTCATTTTAAATCTACATATACAAGTTTGCCAGAATGTTCAAATGACAATTCAGAACAACATACATCAACAACATTTGTACCCGTATCTATAAAACTAGTAAATTTACAACCTTTCTGTTGTCAACCATGTGATATATTTACAAGTAATACAAAAGTTGAACCAAAACCAGAAAATAATGTAGTAGAATGTGAATATTTAAATGACAACTGTATTTATCCTATTGAAACGACAGCATCAGTTGTAAAATTACATGTTTTATCGGATTCTAGTGGATTTGATGAATAAAAGTAATATTTACGGAAATGTAAAAAAATTTGGGAAATGAATAAAATGTTTTAAATTTAATATGAAATTTGGCAAGTTCTATCACAATGTCAAGGTATTCATGAACATGCGTTATCATACAAATCAGTTTGTAATTATATATAGTTAACGTTATCAAGGAAATCTGACTGAAACTTTTCGTTATTTTCTTTCGTATTATGGTTACTAGATTTTAATTCTGTATGAGAGTAGTCGTGATTAATTCAATTAATATTCTACAGTAAGGTATCTAATATGTGTTCTCATCGTATCAATTAATTTTGAAGTTACGTATAATAAGATTTAACTGTCAGATTTATTGGTCATTCTAACAACCGACATTAGGTGTGGAGTCTTCTATGAATGTTACCCAACATTAAGTCAGTTTTATTCAAATCCGTACCACACACCCTTAAAACTTAGCATTGACTAAGGTTCAACCAATGAATGATTTAATAACTTTCTGGTGATTGATCAATCATATATTTTAATCATCATCATGTAATTCAGTGAATTATGAAAATAAAGCTGCAGTTTTATTGTAATTCATAGGTGAAACTAAAAGTTGTCCATACGATTACGCAATGTTTATTTTAATTGTATAAGTAAAATTGCGGTTGTGATCAATTCAAAAAGTCTACTTTAGATTTATTCAGTAGATACCTTCACTATCAGTTTATTCCTGCAGTGAAAACTTTTAATAAGTTCAGAAAATAGATTTCAAAATTTAATTAATTTAAAAAACTTAATCATTTATTTTATAAGTAGTATTTTAAACGAATTTAACATTTACTTACTAAGTGTGATTTACAAACACTAAATTTACACAGTGATTGTCTTAAATAATAATTGGTGGTGTTAGCCTGCTAAATGTCTATTACAAGTTGATATGTGTGTAAGAAATTTCCACATTTCAATTTAATTAAAGTGAATATAAATATTAAACATAGCCAGTCAGTTAATCAGTGTCTGTTATGTCTCATGGAGCATAAACCACCGACCACATTTTTCCGACCAACTCTCTTTTGGGCTCTCCCTTTCAGTTTTGCTCAAGTACTGCTCATATTTTCCGTCTGCTCTAGGCGCGATGTGTTTGTTTTTTCTCCTCTTTCCTCTGAGATGTGGGGATTCCATGTTGGTACTTGTCGTGGAGTTTAATTATTTTCTTAATGTGTATCCTATTCACCTCCAATATTTCCTTTTAATTTCTTTCTCAACTGGGAGTTGATTTGTTTCCTACAAGGTAGACATCAATTAGTCGGATTTCTAAATAGAAAATTAAATTTTCATCTTTACTAACAGTTGATAAAATTAGTAGTTGCTTTTCCGACTCGAGTTACCCTTCGTAGTAAACTACCATATTCTTTAACCATACTATATACAATATAATAATAGTAATATATTCTAAAATTAATTTCGAAATAGACATCAATTTGCAGACATGTTCAGATTGCTAACAAAGATTCGGGTATATTATTCATAAAGTTGACTATCTTTACATGTTTCAATAGGACGTTAAATTTTTATTTGTTAATAACTGCTAATGATAAAGTGTTAACAAAGTGCATAATCAGAGGTAACAGCATATTAGTTACACATTACTGCTATCTAAAATAATCTTATAAGTAAACAATTGTGTTTAATAAATCAAGTAGTTGCAGTTTACATTGAGATGACTGAAGTATATCGTTTCAAGCAATTTTCATTGGTTTATTTGACATAAGAAACAGAATGTTACATAATAAGAAAACTAATATATTAAGTGTAGAGCGTGTAACACACGGAGATTCAATGCGTGGTTTATTAGTAAATAGCCACACCCAGAACTAAAATCAGAACTAAGAGAACTGGACAAAAACAAAAATATCCAAGAGAATTTGGAGTGGCTGATAAAATTTACAGCTTATTTTGGGCAGTGAATATGAAGATTTACAATATATCATTTGATCAAGGTGGTAAAATATTAACAGAGAACCAAATTCGACGAATATAATCAGTGATGAAACTGTTTACGCGTTTGGACTCCCTGTTATTTTTGTTGTGAGGTAAGCGCCAATGGTAAGTGTGGGCATTTAGGGCGCGATGTCTGATGATGATCGATTTAGAATGTGGAAATTATGTTTTCAAATCCGAGTTACACGAGATATAACAAGGTGAATCTGTATCCTAAACTGCATTGGAGAATGTAAAAGCTAATTCTCTCACTATCATGCCAATAGGATTAGATCAGATTTATACCATAGCTTTCATAAAGTGTCTAGTTCTAACTTAGTGTATCTACTCTTGTAGTTTAGTGAGTAGTCTCTCCGAAGAATAGAAAGTGTGAATAAAATTTGGACAGATTCCAGTCGAAGTTTACACTTAATGTAAGCGTCATCGGGAATTAAGGCGTAATATTCCAGAGGTGAATGAACACTTATTTTGTTAAGAAGAATACGAGAACCATCGTTATAGAAGCTACATAGTATGAAACACAGAAGTTCATATGACTGTGACGTCAGTAGAAAAACATACTCCAAGAAGGGTGTATTGTAAGTATAATTAAGTTCTAAATCAACCACCGAATGAATTCTTGGTTGTATGTTACAATTTATGAAAAAATCAAAAGTGTAGAGAGTATTTCTATACTATATCTATCCACATTTATAAACAGAAAGTTTCGTTTCCCATTTTTAACACCAGAATGTTGCTTTGCTGGGTACAGCACTAACGCAATTGTGCATATGGGTAGGCTCCTAAGAAGAAGAGTACTCAACTTTTAGATTACTGGCACGCCAAAGTGTTTGCCTTTACTAAATTATTTTCAAATGTCACTTATATAAGCTATAAGGAGTGGAAAACCCAAAACTCTACCTTATATACCACCATTTGTGATCCGTTGATCTCATAAGATGAGACTTTGTCTGTAGGTAACTGTATTACAGTACAACATTAAACCCTGGTGACCGAAGCTAAATTTAGTAAAGAAAAATTATTCAGAATGGTATTTTGAACGAGATCCGGTTTCTAGAAAGTCATGTTGTAAATGAGAAAAAGTTCTTCAGATAGTATATAATCTGTCATTCTGTTACATACTATTTTTCCGTTATTCTGGGATAATAATTACAAGCCCATTGTTTTGTAAATTTGGTAGTGTCTCCTGATCGAAATCTAGGTATTATATTTAAGGTTTTCCGTCTATTAGGATGGAATTCCATCTACTCTATATCTCCCTAAGACCTTAAAAGACTAAATACCTTCACTGATATAATGGTGAGTGAAAACACGGATCCAGTGAAGTTATTCGCAACTTTACATGGTGTTTAGAGGTTGGTTTTTGGTTACAAAAAAATCACTAATGGGTAAGTGACAAGGTTTGTGTCGTTTATAATAGAACAATCAAATGAGATGCTGGGATATTCTGTATTTTATGATGATCTGTGACACGTATTTATATACTTATTAAGTTTTCATATTGAAGGTTTTAATTTGTCATTCTCATTGATTCGTGAATTATTTAGTTTTGCATTTAGCATTTCATTCTATTATTAACTATATTACATGTTTAATTTTTGTCAAAAAACCAGCATACATATAACTCATGCAGTACGCTGAGTGAGTAGCAAATATTAATTTAGCCCCAAATTGGATAGGAGTCATGGAGGTAGCAAAAAATGACCCAACAATAGATTATGTAGTGTTTTGGAATAGCGTTGACGTAAAGTTATGGCCTAACGATGGACGTAACCGTTAAACGATAGTTACCACTTATTTACATAATCTATGAGTTTCCTAAAAATGATTTTCCCAATAAAGATAAGTGAAAAAATGACTATTAGAAGGATGAGTGCAAAGTAATTTAATTCATATCAAGCAAATGGGGTATCATTAAGACATCATATAAGAGCATGCTTAAAAGGCCAGTTTTATGGTGTGATAAAATTTTTCCCGTTAATATGTTGAGCGACTTACTGCGAAAAAATCGTGGGTGAGTATTGAAAGACTGATGTATTTATATTGTAAATTTTAACATTATTGATTTTCTTATAATCTCTTTCAGCTAGATAAATGCATTTTACTTGTACTTCCTTTTTATATACTGTAGTGTAATTAATTAGACGAAATGTTTTACTTTCGTTTCACTCAAATTTAATTCACTTTTGTGATTCACAATGAACTTGAATAAGGGACCACTTTTATTGTTTTAGTTAATTTGTGACTGGCACGCGTAATCTATGACTTGCTGTTCGTCTTATTTGGGACTCATCGGCTGGATGTATATGCATCCCAATGTTGGTGTTCACACCAGAACTCAAACTTAGTTCGTTCGGTGTCGAACGCCACCACGTTTACCACTAGGCTAGTGAGCCCAGTCAGTTACACTTGTTTGGATCTTCTAGTTGATTTATTATGAACTGTTACGAAACGTACATCCTGAGTGAATTGACTCGATCTAGCAAAAGTTCACAAGTGTTGTTTGAGTTGGTTCGTGACTGACAAGCGAACTGCATGTCATTGATTCCGCTCGCCAGTCACAAACTAACTCAAACAATACTTAGGAACTTTTGCTAGATAGAGGCAATCCACTCAGGATGCACATATGGCAACAGAGACTGACCAATTGCAGTCCATAATAAACCAACTGAAAGAACCAAACACATTCTATTTAGAAATACTTTTAGTTGGCTAAAGCCTTTATACCATTGTTAATTAAAAAAATCTTTTATAACAAAGCCACGGACACCTGTCAATATAATTTAAGAATTGTCTCTAAAGTAAAGTACTTGTCATTATTAAAAAACACTTATTTGAATAGCACACTCCTTGCATGTTAAACATTTACCTATCCATAATGGAGTAAAATCATTGAAACAAGGCTATTAGTTTATGAAAACGCTGATAGTTGAAGCATTCACAAAAATTTTAATATCTTTATGAATAGTGAATGTTAAGTCCAGCCCATCAGTTCAAATGAAATTTCTAGCAGTTTGGTGTTAGCCTTCAATATTTTCTGCTATGTAATATACATTAATCAAACGATTTATACGTTGTATTATTATACTGGGTTGGAAATATCACATATTCGTGGAATTCAACATACGAAACCATGTCATTTCTTTTAATTACAAAAGTAGATAGTCTGGTTCATATTTTGAAGTTATATACTTAACCATTATAAAAATATTTCACATCAAGAATGTGATTTCGTAAGTAGACAGATGTCGTTGTGTTCATATAGTTACAGTCCAGTTAGTGTCCTCTTCAAAATAAACTGCCATACTGTATATTTTCAAAATGCCTGTCCCTTCTAATTAGTGAAACTGATGCAGCTAAGGAATGGCAAAGTTCATTTGCTTAGCTAGTATTTTTAGTCAAAATTTATACAGTAATATAACTTCAGTGGTTGCGATGGGAACAAAATATCATTTATAGTGGACTACTTTTTCAACCACAAAAAATAATATTAGACAAACACAGAGATAAAGTTTCTCATGGAATTATCTTCTTAACTATTTAACATTGAGAAAAATTTCATTTTTAAATGATTATCATATTTCAGATCATTATTCCTAAATACAATCATATGATGAGTGTTTCCAAGCAATATTAAATGTAAGCCAAATACAAATTTAGTTAAATAAATCTAAATATAAAAGGCTTAAGAAAAATAAATTATCATTATTGTTTAATTGATTTAATTCGTCACAAATTGATGTTGGTAGAGTACGATTAAAATTCATGGAGCACTGGACTGTTGTTTCGTCTTAGTATGGTATTCTTCAGAATTGCGTACCCTAAGTTCCACCCTAAGGTTGATGAACACCGAACCCTCTTTATTACTGGCTCTGGATCCGGCTGTAGAATTTTCAGTTCCTTAAATTTGTGATTTTTTGCGATGATCATTTATTGTTATTGGTGATTAGTGTCTCACTCCCGATAAGTCTAACCTCCACTAGTCACGACTTTTCACTAGAGCTTTAAGAACGTTCTTAAGTTTGTCACTAATGGGCTGGTTATTGTGTTCAGGAAGAAATAGTTTTTAGGAATTGGTATTGTTTTGTCGATTGGATTCGTCACAGATTTATACTGTTTGGAATTCTATCAATGAATACCGAGCCAGTGATGCGGATGATTGAGCACATGCCAAACTAAAACACCTTGTGCGGAATCTAGGGTGCATAATTAAAAGATTATAAATATTGTATATCTATGCTTAATAGACAAGAGAATTTCCCGCTTTCTTGCCATAGAGTAGTGTACTTTAACTTGATTTCTAATAAGGCATTTATGAGGCTATCCTATGAAACTCATTTTTTAAAGAAAATTTCTGGTCTGTTTACAGCAGTCAAGTTTACTCAAGCAGGGGTTTCTAGTTTCTTAATCCATATTTAATGTATGACTTAATTATGTACAGGAGACTAAGTTTCTGTTTTTCCTATTCTTACGTATTCGACAATGACTTCTTTACATCTTTTGACAATAATTTTTCCACAAGAAGTAAATGATACAAATATGAAATGTTCCACTGAGTAAAAATTAGGATTTCTGATGTTCTTCAACTTCCATTAAGCCACTTCTTCGAAGAATAAGTAAAAATAAGTCATAAATGTCAATCTTAACTCAGTTTTCCTCTGAATCGGATAAGTTGGCATTGAGTTAAAGCTCGAAAAATATCGTTTATAAAACAAAACATTATGAAACATGATCTTACTAACCTATTTTAAATCTGATTTACATATGTCTTGTTTAAGATTATGGCATGAATGACATTCTTAAAGATACGTATACAGTCACTAAATTTAATTAAGATTTTAAAATTTAACAACAAATACAACAGGTTGTGAGAACAAAGTGTTGTATTCTGTTCTTAATGTTTAATGTAAAGAACATACATTTATATGTATAAATTGAGCAAATACACACCCAGTTGAAAAGAATAAATTAATCCGAAAGAAAAATAAATTTTTTATGATTATATGATAAGGTATTACCAACTCTATTATTCCAGATTTCCAATGTGGTATGAAAAACTTCAGTTGGTCAGTTTTCATTGGCAATGATACATCCTGATTAAGTTGCTTTGATATTCCCATAGGTACCTGATTAAGTTGCATTTGGACTAGTAGCAGAATCTAGAATGTGTATTTTGTTTTAATGCTGATTTGTCAGCTGAAATTTACGCTAATTCAAATTGAGAATCCTCTATTTCAAACGCCATTTTATTATCTGACGATTCAATATGTTTAATTAGCCAATTATTTATGCAACGACTATGGATTTATTTAGAACACGATATACTTTTCTGTGGTTGGCATTATATATTCTGCTCAACTAAAAATAAAATAAAGTAAACGTTTACAAATAAATTAGTACTTGTTTTACAAGTGAGTGAATTTTTCAGCTTAACAGGTCACTTCGTTAACTATTTGAAGCAAAACGTTATAGTTCCATGTCGATATGAATAGTAACACCAAGACTCAGTTATAACATTCCGGTGAATGAAAAAAGGACATAGCCAACATTCTAAAATTAACTGTTAACTATATTCAAACTACATTTGTAAAAGTAGTTGTATTTGTATAAAAACAAAGAAAAAATAACAAGTATCCATCCATTTTAAAATAACAAGCGAATAAATTGTCTGTATGGTGAATTGTTTTTCAACTGGTTTACTTTTATCCAATATTGATTTAAAGACTGGTAACCAACCATAAACACGTGATTTTTCTACAAACTACAACTACATATGATTAGATTAAAAGAAGACAAAAAAGAAAACAGTATTAATTCAATATAGTTCAAGTATTTGTGGTGTTTTTTTTTGTTTTCCACTAAATTAGACAAATTTATTCAGATAGAAATGTCAAAATCTATTTAAACTAATTTCAGTAGTATACATAGAAATAAACAATGTTAAATGGTAAATAATTATTACAATTTCAATCATTTTATTAGTATAATATAAACAGATTAGATTATTGTACTAATGTATAATAGAAGTGTGATAAAAATGACATTTTTCTCAAGTTTTCACTTTATAACCTATTAAAGATACTTGATATCTATATTCATAAATGTAATCAGATGAATGGATTAATTTTCAATTCTACCACATTGTTTTCACATTGGTAGTAGGATGAATTTGACAAACGTGACTGACTGGACTCAGTAGTCTAGTGGTGTACGTGGTGGCGTTTGACACGAAACGGACTGAGTTCGAATCCCACTGTGAACATCAACATAAGGATGCAGGTACATCCAACTGATGAGTCCCAAATAGGACGAAACGCGCCTCCTGGATTCCACTTGCTAGTCACAATCCAAATTAAATTGTTTTTACATATTATTTTAGTGAATTTATGTCAAAAAGTTGAATATTTGTTTCTTATTCAGATGATGTAATCAAATCTAACAAATCATTTTATAGTAGAAATATAACAAATGCACATATTGCAACAAAGATTGACCAGTTTCAGTTCACAACACATTAACAGGAATGTCCAAATACATCTTAATTATTATGTTGCACAAGTGTGACTGACTAAACTCAGTAGTCTATTAGTGAAGTCGGTAGCGTTTGGCACGAAACGAACTGGGTTTGAGTTCTGGTGTGAATATCAAAACTGGGATAACTGTGTATCCAGCTGACGAGTCCCAAATATGACAAAGCGCGCGTCATGGACTCCATATGCCAATCGCAATCTAACTTAAACAATCCTTTCAATAAATCGCTATATCGAGACAATCCGCTAAGGATGCATATTTATTAACAGAGACTGACCAATTTCAGTTCATGGTGAATTAACGGAATGATCCAAACATATTCAGATTATATTCTTCTTGATCGCTTGCAAATTATTACGCAATATTTTTAAAACAGATTGTTTGAATGATTTATTGTTTTAATGGACGAAAAATATCCATTGTATCATGATAAAACAAAAATATGTTCCAGAGAAAAGTTCATTATGTCTGATAATTCATTTTCATAGCTGTACAATCTTAAATAGGCACACTTTTCGTAATAATAGTCAATAACATCTGCTAATAACATCATATGAGGAGACTCAACAACAACAGAGGAAACGTCACTGGAATAAATCAAAAATGTACTTGATCATTTATCTAAATATCATAGAAGTTAAATAAAGATTATCAAATGTGAAAAAATTCTCAAGTATCATGTTGACGTGAAATGTTTCGATAGACCAAGTGAGGAATAATTATCCTCTGCTTCCAGTTGTTGATGTTCTGCCTCTACAACTAATGTAGCCGGAATTATGTCATCAAAAGGAAGTTGTTCAGCCACTACATTCACTTCACACAAAGTCTACAAACATCATCACTACTTCTTCCTTCTTCCTCTCTCATTCACATTTACTCAAAACAAATATCTCTGAATATGTTTCATATCAGTTTCATGTAAACATTTCATCTTCACATCACTACTTCAGATACTACTTCATAAATTCAATAATGCTTACCTAATTTCTATGACATTTTGGTGAATACTCAACTACATTTTCAGATTCATATGAATGATATTTCCTCAAATATTGTTGGCAGGTTCAGTTACTTATTGTCATTTACAAATATTACTGTTTATTATAAAGAGAAAGTGTATATATTCGAGATTGTACAGCTTCAAAAATGAATTAGTTGTAAAGAAACTCCTTCACCGAAGCGTATATTTGATTTTATTGTTTCCAGTAATCTCTGTGTCTGATTTTACAGTTACATTAAGATATGCAGGCAAAATTTATGACTGAACAAGACGGTATTATAAACTAAACATAGTTTTCATTAATTGGAATCTACTTATGTACAGCACACCAGGATTTCCATATGCCTAATTGTGTGTATACTTTTTTTCATTTTAAGGACTATGGATAAGAATAGTTGTTGTATTTTATATTCTTTGTTTCATGATTGTCATTTTTAATAAATAAAGCCGTCGGTTATTCTTCGCACCAGTTATATACTCAGCTACTAAATGTAAGGTGAGTAAAGTTTGTAAAATCTTTGGTAGTCGATAGTTCAGGTTACACTAGAAATACTTAACAATGGTAATGACTTAGAACTTCAGTTACACAGAAGCCAATTTAATGAAGTAGTTTAACGTATAATAACTTATATATTTCGAAACACTATTGTATTATCACTGTGAATGACATATTTACTTTGAAGTTATTGAACAAATTAGGTCGAGAAATGTATTACTTAATGAAGCATGTAACCAAATAACTGGTATATGACGCAGTAATGAGTCAAGAAATAATTACTATAAGTTAGTGGTGTAAAGATATTGGATGAAACGACGAAACTGAGTTCTTCTAGCTTACGCATGTGTTTTTTCTAAATTAATTGTGGTCTATAGAGGGTTTTACATTCGAAAATCAGTCAAGTCGGTAAATATGTGTTAAACATAAGTTTCATTTTGTATATTGCTTAACAAGATTTGTTTAAGAGCTATTTACTTATTGTACAATGATTTCATGAAAACAAGAATGCCGCTATTTACACTAGACACTTTTCTTAAAACCATTTAGACATAAAAATGTAGAATTCGTAAAAACACTTTTGTTAGAATAATGTCAATCGTCTTTCTTTGAATGAAGATAAAGTCATCAACAGTATACTAATTAACGTAAGAAACCCTTTTAAAACTAAATTATTTACATTCTTTTTAATGCGTGTTGATGAAACAAATTTTATGACGTTTTAGGTATATCAGTCACTTTTTGTGCTGAGTGATAGCAAGCTTCCCAGACAGAGTTTTCTCATCCCTACCACTAAGTCGGTAGCAAATAGTTTACATTTAAAAATTCATTAAGTTGTATATATAGTCAGATCATCATTAACTACAGCCTCTAAAGCCAGTTCAATGTATGACATTGTTAGTTTTATTTGTCCGTAGTTCCTAGCTATAACTTCCTGGATTTTTTTTCATGATTGTTACTGCAGAGTACAACTATCCAGTTGTTCCAGATGTTTTTTGATTGTATCTCCAAAGTTAGTTCGTAATTTAAACTATCTAAAGAAATATCCGGACAACATACGTAAATGAAAATAAACACTAAGAACAAAACGTTTTTCTTTTTACTGTAGCCTGAGGTTAAAGACAAACACGTGACAATTGTCCATAAGTGATCTTTTACAAATGAGTTATGCACTAATCAACTGACTGAATATTCTAATTAAAAATGCATTGTTTCCTACTATAATATTTTATTTTTTAGATAACACAGAAATTAACAACCGTTTTTATTTAGAGAAAAGTCAATAATGAAACAGATGTAAAATTATACAACTTGCAGACAGTATGTATTCATTTGTATATTCATAGACAAAAAGTCGGTATATTCGTAAGTAGGAAAAATAACGAATATGACATTATGTATTTGTTTCGTTGAATGGAATTATTTGTAGTTTATAAAATAAAATATTGAACATTGATAGAAGGAAATGTGATAAAACAATCATTTTCAATAAATATTATATATCAATAGATAAAGTATACGAAATCGAAGATTTAACTAAATGTAATCTAAAGTACCATTTTATAGTTTATAATGATAGGACCACATTACTTCTATCAATTAATAACTTAGAAAGAACCAGTGTTATGTCATTTAGTCCACAATTATGATTGGATTCTATCAACCAGAATATATGTTGCCCATTGAATAAATTACGACAATATGAGAATCAAATAAATTTACAGAGTGAAATTTGTAGCCTCACTGGACTACGTTTAACTTCTAAAAAGGTATGGTTTATAAAGTACTTTAATTTAAATGAATTTGATACATTCATTTCATATAATGAATTGCACTGTTTCAGAAATAATCTTTCTTAAGTGATTTATGAATGCATTCAGTTCTAAGAACAAATGAACTACAGATCTATTGGAGTAATACTTAACCGTAGTTTACAATATCATTGCCTCCAGGAGGGAAAATTAATTCATGAATATTTTTAAATAAAAAATCTGCCGAAAGTTGTAAGGGTGGTAATGGTCAAGGAAACCTTTTGTTCAGGTGAACGAATATTTTAGATATTTTGCATCCAGTTAGCTGGTTTTGATTGGGATTGTTTACTGTTACAGGTTACGTTATCTTCATAATTGTTTATGATTACTCGCATTCATTGGGATCAGTAATCGTGTATCATAAATTAATAAAACAACAATCACAAGATTATAAAGGTCATAATATCAATTCACTCCGTTAAACTTTGACATGAAAAGTCTGTTTACATGTTACCATCGAATTACTAAGAAGATAATTATTCTATTTACTTAAGTTAGTCTTTACTGACAGTTTGATATCGGGGATTCTGATGAATTCTTTTCTTTATACTAACTTACTTACGCCTGTTACCCCTCTCGCATAGGCCGCTCACCAGTAGTCTCCATTCAACTATGTCCTCACCTATCCTTTCCAGCTGTCTCCAGTTACTGTTCATCCTTTTTATGTCTGCTTCCAGCTCTCGACGCAGTGTGTTCTTTGGTCTTCCTCTTTTCCGTTTTCCAACAGAATTCCAAGTTAGTGCTTGTGACGTGATACAGTCTGATGATTTCCGCAATGTATGTCCTATCCATTTCCAACGTCGTTTCCTGATTTCCTCTTCAGCTGGAAGTTGGTTTGTTCTCTTCCAAAGTAGGCTGTTGCTGATGGTTTCCGGCACACAGACATTCAATATTCTACGTAGACAGTTGTTGATAAATACCTGTACTCTCCTGAGGATGTTTGCAGTAGTTCTTCACGTTTCAGCTCCATACAGAAGAACTGACTTGACGTTCGATTTGAAGAGTCTAACTTCGAGGTTGGTAGACAGTTGTTTGGACTTCCATATATTTTTCAACTGTAGGAATACTGCTCTTGCTTTGCCGATCCTTGCCGTGACATCTGCATCGGATCCTCCTTTTTCATCGATAATGCTCCCTAGTTATGTAAAGATATCCACTTCCTCCAGAGTTTCACCATGAAGTTTTATTGGGTCGGTGCTCTCTGTTGAATTTGAGAATCCTGCTCTTTCCCTTATGTATGTTCAAGCCTACTGATGCTGAGGGTGCTGCTACTTTGGTTGTCTTCACTTGCATTTGGTGGTGTGCATGGGTTGAAAGAGCTAAATCATCCGCGAAGTCCAGTTCATCAAGTTGCATCCTACTTGTCCATTGAATTCCGTGCTTCTCCCCAGATGTAGAGGTTTACATGATCCAATCAATCACTAGAAGGAAGAGGAAGGGCGAGAGCAGACAGCCTTGTCTGACACTGTTTCCCACTGAAAATGCATCTGTCAGCTGTCCTCCATGCACGATTTTGCTCTGTAGTCCATCGTAAGTATTCCGGATGATGTTGGCGAGTTTCTCAGGTGCACCATAGTGTTGAAGAAGTTTCAGTAGCGATCTTCTGCCTACAATGTCAAACGCCTTCTCATAGTCAATGAAGTTGATGTACAGTGACGAGTTCCATTCAATTGATTGTTCAACGATGACGCGTATTGTTGCGATTTGATCTGTGCATGACCGATCCTTACGAACACCAGCCTGTTGATCTCGAAGTTGAGCATCCACTGAATCTTTCATTCCATTCAACAACACTCTGTTGAAGACTTTCCCTGGTACTGACAATAGTGTGATTCCTCTGTAGTTCTCGCATTTGCTCAAATCCCCTTTCTTTGGTATTTTGATAAGGTATCCTTCTTTCGAGTCTGCCAGCACTTGTTCTTCCTCCAAGATCCTCTTGAATAAAACATGGAGCATCCTCGCCGTTATGTCTATATCTGACTTAAGTGCTTCGGCTGGTATATTGTCAGGTCCTGCTGCTTTCCCACTTTTGATCTGTCTGATAGCTATCTTGATTTCTTCCATCGTTGGTGGATTGACATCTATCGGGAGGTCTGTAGATGCTGCTTCGATGTCTGGTGGGTTCGGTAGAGCTGGTCTATTCAAGAGTTCCTCAAAATGTTCTACCCATCTGTCTTTTTGTTGTTGAGTCTTGGTGATTGTCTTGCCTCCTTAGTTCCTGACCGGTTGTTCTGGTTTACTATATTTACCTGCCAGTTTCTTCGTTGTGTCGTATAGCTGTTTCATATTTCCTTCACTTGCAGCTTTTTCCGCTGTCGTTGCAAGGCCTTCGATATACTTCCGTTTGTCGGCTCTAATGTTCTTCTTTACTTGCTTATTTGCTTCTGTGTATTCACTTTGTGCCATTATTTTCTCTGCTCTAGTTCGGCTGTTGTTGATTTCTGCCTTCTCGTTCCTTCTTGATGAATTTTGCTCAGGGTCTCTGTGGAAATTCACTCCTTATAATGGTGTTTCTTGTGGCCCAGAGCCTCATGACAAGTTGAAGTTTATGCCTCTTTGATTCTTTTCCAGTTGTCCTCCACAGTGGTTTCTTTTTCTTTCAGCAGATCTTGTAAGGCTTGAAACCTGTTGTTAAGAGTTATTTTAAATTTCTTGAGTTTGTCAGTATCCCGAAGAGTGGCTGTATTGAACCGTTGTAATGCTGTTACTCCAGTTATCCATTGCTTCTCTAGCTACAGTTACATTTTAACAAGCATTAAATGGTGATCTGAAGCTATATCAGCTCCTCTCCTGGTTCTCACATCTTCCATTGATTTTTTGAATTTTGTATTGATGTATATATGATCACTTTGATTCTCCGTAGTATGATCCGGTGAGACCCATGTAACCTTGTTTATGCGTTTGTGGGGGAATATTGTACCACCTATGACCATTTTGTTGAAAGCGCAAAGATTTGTAAATCTTTCTCCATTTTCATTTCTTTCTCCCAGTCCCTCTCGTCTCATGATGTCTTCATAACCGGTGTTGTCTATTCCAAATTTTGCGTTTAGGTCTCCGTTAGGATTGTCAGATCCTTTCCTGGACACTTCGCTATAATTGACTGCAGCCTATTATAAAACTGATCTTTGTCTTCATCGTTGCCGTTGTTGGTGGGTGCATAACATTGGATGATATTCATTGTAATCCCCTTCTTCATTGTCTTGAAAGATGTTTTGATGATCCTGGGTCCATGTGGTTTCCATCCTACAAGTGCATTGCGCGCTTTCTTAGACAGCATCAGAGCAACCCCTTGGGTGTGTGGGGCATTTTCCTCTTCGTGCTCGGAGTAAAGTAGCACCTCTCCCGTGGCTAATGTTTTCTGTCCAGTTTGAGTCCGATGTGTTTCGCTGATCCCGAGCACAGTTAAATTGTATCTCTTCATTTCTGCTGCTATATGGGTGATCTTCCCTGTCTCCCACATTGTCCAAATATTCCATGTACCTATAAAAATATCTGCTCTCGTCGTTAGAAGGAGGACATCGGCCTCATGACTTCCGAAGAATCTCATCATGAAGCGTCATATAGATTTCTTCCACTCCCAGGGCAGAGTTTAAATGGCTAAGTTTTTTAATTCTGGTAAGCGTTTTTTGCAAGTTTGTGTTTTACGGGATAGGGATGCTAGCCCTATGCCCAACCCTCCTCCTTTACCCGGGCTTCGGACTGGCAGCAACGCTAGAAGAGCTGCTGGTGGAGTTATCAATGAGTCTTAGCAGACAAACATCAATTTCAAGAGTCATCATCATCAATAACTGACATCAACTAATAAAATTAAAATGAAATAAATAAGTGTTTGTTTTGCTTTTTTTTCTGTTCTTCAGCAGTGTACGTTAACCTATCAAGTTATAAGTTTGAAATCTAATAGTTTTTAGATTCTTCACATAACAACACATATGGTGCTGTCATTAGTGTCATGACCTGACTCTCTTCAGTTATCGTTGTTGTAGTTTATTGTCTCTACTATTTCGACATTCGACAATATAAGTAACAATCTCTTCTCTGTTAATACATAACAGTCTTCTAAGAACACTACACCCTGTAATGGATGAGTAAATCTTACGAGTACATAACAAACAGTAGCACTTTAAATATGTTATCTGCAAGATTACAGATCAAATTGAATGACATTTATGCATAAAGCATGAAATGACGTAATTTTTTTATAGTTTTATTAGTCTACTGATAATAAAACCTTATCATTCGTTCCCCTAAAATAAACTTAATAAAGCTTTGTGAATAAAATAGTTTGGCATTCATAACAAAATATGAGAGAAATTTGTCAATTTTACTCATTGATCAGAATACATTATTTTTTGCAACCTAAGAGTTCTAGGACCAAGTGATGATTGATAAATTCCATAAGCAATCTATGAACTTGAATGTTGTTAAATGGCTAAAATATAAATCATCATTAGTACCTCTCAGTATTCTTAACCTCTGATCAGTCTACCCTAATTCCTATGACTACCTAAGACAGTGAAAAGGAAGAAGCTCTTGAATCGTTAATAGATAGTTCAACAATTAAAAACAACCATTTATAGAAGCGAATTTATTTATATATCAATTTAATTACAAGTGCTTATTAAGTTAAAAGAACATTATTAATGAATAAGTTCTAAAACGTTAACGTGAGTGATTATTTTATAAATCAAACACAAAACCGTGATGAAACAAGAATATGTTCTATTGAAGAGTTCTCTTTCCTGGGAATTCATTTGCATAGCTGTACAATCTCGAATATATACACTTTCTCTTTATAATAAACAGTAATATTTGTAAATGACAATAAGTAACTGAACCTGCCAACAATATTTGAGGAAATATCATTCATATGAATCTGAAAATGTAGTTGAGTATTCACCAAAATGTCATAGAGATTAGAAAAGTAATATTGAATTTGTGAAGTAGTATCTGAAGTAGTAGTGTGAAGATGAAATGTTTACATGAAACTGATATGAAATATATTCAGGGATATTTGTTTTGAGTAAATGTGAATGAGAGAGGGAGGGAAAGAAGAAGTAGTAATGATGTTTGTAGAATTTATCTGAAGGGAATGTAGTGGCTGAGCGATTTCCTTTCGGTTGCATAATTCTCACAGTATTAGGTGCATA
Organism: Schistosoma japonicum; assembly: GCA_025215515.1. NCBI lineage: Eukaryota > Metazoa > Platyhelminthes > Trematoda > Strigeidida > Schistosomatidae > Schistosoma > Schistosoma japonicum. Next base: position 78,410,313 of record CM046061.1, read on the forward strand.
ATCAGAGCCCAGTCATCTGAAATCAGATGATTACTTGAACCCTTCTGGAGAGAGTCCCCCATAGAACAATTTTCCTTTATAACCTCCATAAAATTAGGTCGATCAGTTACCACAAATAGAAGTGGTCAGATGAGGGAATTTACCCTTTAAGTTGTTGTTGAACAATCGATGGCTAAATAACATTGTTCTATAAGTCGCTGTAAAGAACGTTCTATTTAAGATGTCTGGAGTTTTGTCGCCGTTAAAATCAGTTTTTCAATAAAGCTTTCCCTTTTATTAAGAACATTTCTTATAGTTTTGAATTTTAGGCTTCATGTTAAGAAAGTTGGTTTGTAAAATAATGGTAATAGTATGACGATAATACAACTGACGATAATTCAATGTCATTGTAATATGATAATAATAGAAAAATGGAATACAATGTTGGCAGCGTGGTAAAGGGAAAATTGTTGACATTATTTACTAATGAGAGTATGAATATGTTGTGGAGAGAACGGATAGATAGGAAAAGAAATGAAAAACGAAAGGACGAAAGAAGTAAAGCAGTTGAAAGAAAGAAGTGGCAGAAGAATATTTCTAGATGTGAGGTCAGAGTATGGGGGAGATAAAGAGAGTGAATACATCATTATATACATATGTTTGGTATTTTTGTATTAATAGCTACTACTTTCACTATGTAGAAGAGACGTAATCTAACCCCTGAAAGCAAGTTATTTAGGATTTAGTATACAATCGATAAAGCCTCATTAGCCTTGATATTATCATTTGTTGCCCAGAATTGCCCTAATAGTAAGTTTCGTTAAACTCATAGATAACCAAAACGAGACATGTCTGCATGCTTTCATGGGTAAGAAGCTCCGAGTATGGCTTGTATAACTGGTGCCTTAGGGACAGTATTGTAATTGTAATTTTGGTAATTTAGCAATCCCAACAATAATACTTTTTCATTTACAAGTTACTTCCGTCTCTTCTTGACAATTACCGCATATAAAATCCATATTTAATAAAAGATCAAAAAGAAATTTCAATAATTATGTCAACTTTTTTCAATGTATTTTAATAATTTTCTTTAATTGTGGCATTTTTTTTCAACTTTTATTTGTAATAAATAAATTATTTTACAAACATAATTTGTTACGTTAGTGAAGTTGTCAGTTTGGATTACATTCAGAATTTTTTTGAATATTCCATTAATCATATGCTGATACAACGTACAGAAATAACTAGTTGGTAATTAAGTTGAGATGGTTTGTGGGGGGAGGGGGTAAGATATTGAGTTAAGTAGTTCGTATTCATTACAAATTAACAGTGGTTGGTTACCAGTGAAAACAAAGGTGCGCTAGGTAATTGTCTCTTATTAGCACTAGTTCAACAGTAAACACTTTTGACTTTACATGGAAGTTAAACTCAGGTCTATTAGGCTGACGAATGATTAACTCTCATTAACAGTGGGCGGAAATCCGATCCCCGCTTCCATCAATTTGTGGTATATCACAATCATCAATGTTGATGATAGCCATCTCACTCCTGACAAATCCAAACATTGCTAGTCACAAATTCGCACTAGGACTTTAGGAACATTTCGTAACTAGTCTCTAGTGAGCTAATCATCGTAATTGAATTAACGTTGTTTTTCAGAGATAGGTGTTAAGTTTAGTTTAAATATGTGATGCAGTAGGTGTGCACTGTTATGCAGTCCCATACTAGGACGAAACAACTGTCTAGTGCTCCTTGCTTTTCATTAGTACTTAACCAACATCAATCTATGATGAAAACAAACAACTAAACGGTAATAAATTGAATGACTAACTGTGATACACAAAATTTTATAAGGCTCTACTACTATTAGCTATTCAACATTCTTACGTCATCTGAAAGAGAAATAAATTTGTTTCGTCATTATCAAAATGTGAAATATACGCCTAATTGGCATGTATCTACGTTTCTACTTATTCCTGTGGAACAAAATATATTGATCTTGCATCGTGGGCTTTAACGAAAGTTATCTGTGTGGATTAACCTAACTGTCTAAACAGTTCAATAAATCAGTGAACGGATGGAAGGATTTTGTGAAACTTATCATTTATACAATCTGCTGTTTTCTGGTAATTATAGCGGAGTTATAACTACTGACATAAGAAAATATTTGGTGAAACGCACCCAAAACGTAGATGTCAGAAGGTTATATAACCGGTAACATCGAGGATATTTGGTACATGAATTACATAATTCTTGTTCATCATAATCTCCTATCGGTTATTAAGCTTGTAGATAATTATGTTGATCTAGCGAAACAGTTATTCTAAGTTATGCATACTGTCACATGAATTCAGTCAAAAACAAAATAAATCAGGAATTTATGAACTGCAAAAGCTTAAGTAAACCAATTATTCTACTAAGGTTTTAGATTTCTCTTTTTATTCTTTATATTCATTAATCCTTGTTAGTCTTTATGCATTCATCATATTCATAGAGTAAACAATTATTTCCCTCAGTCATTACATCTTTTTAATTGGCTATTATGTAACCTTCTTTTGATACTTGATATTACGGAATACTTTCTTCTTCTAGTAAATTACCATTTATATTAACTTAAATTCTTAAAATTCATGGCTATTTCGTTAAACGATACAGCATCTGCTTAGTTTACTAAATATTGTTATACATACAACTAACTATATATACGGCTGCACAACTTTCAAAATGTTGTTATCATCATTCATTTATTGAACTATTCAATGGCTTCAAACATTATAGTATTATAATTCGGATGTATTTAGATCTTACTATTGGTTTTCCATAAACTGAAACTGATCAGTCTCTGTTGCTATATGTGAACATCAGCATTAGAGTGCACTTGATGAGCCCCAAACCGTACGAAACGCATATCCTGGATTCCGCTTGTCAACCACAATTCAGCTGAAACAATTACTATAATAGTCCTAGTAACCAATGAGTCTATTAATTACGGCGAAAGTTTTTTCTATTTATGATTGAATTTGTGGATGTTTTATAGAGATCAACAGATAGAGATCAACAAATAATCTTCATTTGAAATTGCTTATCATAGTTAAATTTTGAAATATTTTAATTTATCATTACCCATAATTTTTTTATCTCACGTATCTCTTTATTTACTTGGATAAATAAAATCATATTTCCCTTACCTCTTCGTGAACTTATTATTTCTAGGTGTAACCAAATGAACAAAACAACACTGCAGTATTATGTCCCTTCTTTGAGTGCTCATGTTTGTAAAACTTGCAAATCTTAAACCCTAAATTCAATTTTACATCTAAGTGTGAGTAACACTGAAGGGATAAATATAAAACAAGCAACTAATAGAAAGCATTTAACAGTAGGAATCTATTTACACACGAATTATCTACACGATGCGAAGGTACTTTAATTGTTTAACAAAAGTGTGCAACAAAAAATCGTTCAGTGCACACTTTTATTTGGTTACGAATGATCTGTAAGACTGGAGGTGTGGCGGGGTTAAACATGTAAAACTATTTTGAAGATTGTCAGCATTCCTTTCTCTTCAGTGTTATAGTACAGTTTGGTAATAATATTGTTATCTATTTTGCAAATGACATCCTCACTAATGCTAAAATGTCTTCCATGTAAAAGGCTTTACTGATAAAAATACAGAAGAGGCTGTGCAAAATATTTTTTTTTCCGTTAAAAGCAATCAAATATTTTATTTGATAATGTTTATAGTAGAACCGGCTAAATCTAGATGCAACACTAACTGAATGACAAATCAGTAAGTGATTACTCATGACGAGGTGGTTTGCATAAATAATAATAATAACAATGAAATGCAAAAGTAAATTTTCTTGACAACAAGTGTGTGTGTGATTATATACATAACAGGTTTTCTAGGTTTTTAAAATATACTCGAAATGAGGTGAACTATAAAACATCAGTTTTATTGAGTTGTTTATCTAATGCTCTCAGCTTCCATACTGTACGAATTCAACTTTATATAATGAATAAACTCTATCATATTTATTGAGTAATTTACATGTAGTTTACATGTTATTTAAGTGTAAATTGAACAAAATAACCGTACTGTATAACTCTATCCACCAAAATTCGTATAACAATACAGAGTCTACAATTAGGGAGGGAGTTGTGGGGATAGTTAAATGTCAATTTTGATATCACGATATCAAACAACTATTGATTACCTGGAAGCACTGAATAGCTGTTTCGTCCTAGTGGGGGACTCTTCAATAGTGCGCATACACGACTTGATCAAGGGTCGAACCCACGACCTTCTGGCTTCGTGGTGAACGTTTTACCATTAGACCACCGAATCGGCTCCTAATGGTTGATATTTTAAATTCAGTCAATTCGTGATATCAAAATTGACAGTTATAGAGTCTACCGAAAGTTGCATCTATAAATGATAAACTATGTTATATTTAAGTTGGATTGTGACTAGTAAGTAGAATCCAGGAAGCGCGTTTCGTTCTATCTGATACTCATTGGCTGGATATACCTGCATCCCAATGTTGATGTTCACACTGGGATTCGAAATCACTCCGCTTCGGGCCAAACGCCACAGCGTTCACTATTAGGCTACTGTATCCAGACAGTCACACTTTATGCAATCGGGTACGTATGTAATTTGCAATAGATAAAGTATGTATTAATTACCCGTATTAGTCTTAATTTCTAAACTTTTGAATGATATAATCTTTCCGTCAATCATTGTATACCGACAAAAAATTTATATGTACATAGGAGTAGTTTAGTATAGCAGTAAACTACTTACAATCTAGTGATTTAAATCAAGTCATATACAGAAGCAATATATGATACTTAACATAATTCTGTTGACAGTGTCAATCATAGTCTAACTAATAACTATGTCGAATGTATTCTTGTAAATATCTATACAGGATATCATGAACATAATAATTTATAGGTGACTAGAAATTACTCAAGTTATGTAACTTCTATTGATATAAACAGTAAATTGAATTATTTCTTCATAAAATATTCTCGACAATGTTCTATTGTTTATAGACGGAACTAACTGAATGTAAACTGACAACCAATAAGCAAGTGAAGCTTTCTCATAATAAACAAATGGAATAGATATAAACCTTTAATAAATAAACTGAAATCACTATTTACATTAAATTAATTGATAAATAATTACTTTAGGTAATGTACAGTATTTCATGAAGATAACAAGCTAAAATGCAATTTTCAAATGCATTTCAAGTTTATTTGTCTCATTTGATTAATAAACTATTCAACATTGTATATGTGTAACCATTTCCATTATAAGCTGAAAAAAATTATAGGGAAGATAACATGAAAGTTGTAATTCGTATGCTTTCAAAACATTCTGAGTAATGATATTTACCTAGTGATATGATACATATATCATGTATTCTTTGTTGTATATGACAACATGAAATCCACAAATCAGCACTTCAATACTAATTGAATTTTAAAACTTTATATTGAAGGTAAATGTACAAACATATAAGAAGATTTTAATTTAAAAAAAAACTTTCCACGACCATTTAATTAAGTAGTCTACCTTTGAAAAAATATGGTTACTTGTGTAACTGAAATTTCATTTTGAAATCATTTATAAGTCATTGTGGTGTTGATATGCTTTTACTTGAATTTATAAGTAACTGTAGTTAAGTCTAAGACTAAAAATTTCACTGAAATGAACAATTCTGAACTTATAAGAATTATTTCTGTTTAGATATCAACAGTTAAGTTGTATATTTAGGCATAACTTGTTGTACTGCTTACTTTTCTGTTTGTAGGAAGTCGATCATGGCCCAGTGATTTTTTAATAATACACTTGAAATGTATTCAAGTTTAATTCGAATCTAATATCTCTTAAAGTGCAACTACAACAAGTACATCAGATTAAAGGGCATATACGAATTACATATTACTATAAGGTAGCAATCAACATGATCAAAGTATTTAGTTACTTTATTAAATTCCATATAATGTAGAAAAAAATTACTTCTTAGTAAAAGATTCAGAGAGAAATTTTTCGCTATAGTCACCCTGTAATAAGAAGTAATCAGTAGTGGAGCTATGGATTATTTCAAGGAAGTGTGTAGTAGGAAGCTCAAGTGAAATTTCCTGTTGTGCATTTTAACAGCAACATATCCACTTAAAGTATAATTATTCATATCTAAATTGTAATCAAAGAAAATAATTTTTATATGCAAAAATATAGTAGTATTTCATCTCCTAAAATAAATTCTTTATAGTTATTTGCCTATCTTTCTCCTTTAATATTCCTTAACTCAGCAAGATAAAAGATTCCGCTGATAGCAATAACAGCTGATGTTGATTTGTATATCATCAGTGTAAATCAATTTCTGATTACTATATAAATCGGGTTCAGTCATGTCACTGTTACAAAATAATTACTGAAAAATAAAAGGTAGTATCATACACACAAAAACTGAGCCAATTATGAAAAACATCTGTGAATTGATTGTAATACAGCCTAATCGTACCTAGACTACCCTAAATAGTATGGCTTGTATAGAAGTGATAAACATACTGAATAGTAAAACTTTAGGGAACTGTTTTTCCTTTCATTGAAGACAAATGTTATTGTGTTCAAAAACTATTGTCAAACACTTGCTACTTATAATCGATAATATCAGGTTCGTTATAATTAAATTAAGAATCACAATCTGATTGTTTGAGAAATGACGACACTTTACTTATTTTTACGTTGCTAATCAGAAACATACAAGGATGAAATAATTTTAAAATTATGAATCATTATTTTAGACTAGAACTAGTTTAATGTTATATTTTACTTCAAGTTACTCAGGGTTGTAGTGTTTCATTTTTGAACTGTTCAGTGTCTCTTTCGACAAAGATCAAGAAGGTGATTATATTGCAATATGATCAGTAACAGACAAATGTTTGACTTGTAAAATGGTTATTTTGAAGAATGGAAACGTGATTCGAAAGTAATACTCGACTCAACGACTAAATATCATAGTATTCGTTAAAACCAACAAGACAAGCATCAGTATTTAATATTGTAAAATTATTTTTTCAAGAATTCACTTAATAACAAAAATGCATTATGAACAGCTTAAACCACACTAATGATTTTTAAAACATTTCCAGGTATGTTTTTCTTAATATCTAACAGTCAGTACTATATCCTTTGTGTACGTAGTTTTTATCTATTTGGTATTTTCCGTGTATCTATGTTACTCATTTAACTAACAATTGAAAAATTACCGAAGCAACTGATTAACTTTTTTTAGTCATGATTTCTAACTGATAACATTAAACGTAATCGAAAGCGTCACACACTGTTGCAACATATGCGTATATACATATATATATATATATATATATATATATATATATATTCATGAGTATATCACTATATCAAGCCAAAATAATAATTATCAAACTTTAATCAAATGGTTGTAACTGAATGCAGTTTATTGTCTATTCAGCTCTGACTATATGTGTATAGCAGACCAGAATACTGTAATATAGTTATATATATATATTCTCAATTGAAGCATCATTCATGAGTAGGAAATTTAGAAGAACTTTTATGCATTATAATCTAATCAATTTAGTCACGACTTCAAACTTACAAATCTTTATGAAACATAAATATTACTTTAAGATAGTATAGATAAAAGACACACATTTATTCTTCATCTGTAGCAGCATATTTATGCAACGTTGTATGTTATCATTATTAGTAGTATCTTGAGTTTTTCATATAGTAGGATTTCTTATTATACTTTGCAATTTAAAGAAAATATCGAATCAAAGTAATTCCTTCTGAATGTTTCTTTTTCTATCTAAAATTATACAAGTAGTTCAATATATGGAAATCATGATAAGCTGTAGTATCATATCAGTAAATGAATATTTAACGAGTTTCCTGCACAGTAGTCTAGACAGTTTGCAAAAAAACAAACGAACAAATAACACTAATTCAAAATATTAACAATGAATTAGAAAATATAAACAAAATTTATTAATATGGTTTGTTTGGTTTTAATACTTGGTGCCTTATTCATAGTTTTTCTTATATATAAATAAAAATGTAGTGTTTATATTTAAGTTTTATCAGTTCAATATTCAATAAAATGTGTTGTTGAAATTAATTTTAAAACTGACGCCAAAATAAATTGTTTGTATGTGTTATGAATTTTAACAGTATAAAAGAGTTGTCTAATTAACAAAACAAACGTATTGAATTAATTAAGAAAGATATAAACCATTTAAGAAACAAAAATTTTCTTCCTTAGAATAATTTATATGTAATAGCTATGCATTTCCATACATAGCAATTTATTAGATAGATTTAGCTTATTGAAAAAAGATAGAAAGTCAACTGTATTACGAAATGATTAGACTTGCCGTAAAACTATCAATTACCTATCATCTTTTTTAACTCAGAAAGATCTTTATCTTTTCACTGTTTTCACACTTGTTGAATGGATAGTTACTGTATACTCTCATGATGCATTTGATTTTGTATTTTTTTAAAATTGAATAATATAACTTATTAATTACTGTAAGTACAAATAAACAGCTTCTATAAATGAATTTGTCGGAAAAAGTTTTTACTACTTAGATGATTTATATTTTTCTTAGTTTTTCAGCTATTGAAAGAAACAACTTTTAGGCGACAATCTATGATAAGTTGGTCACTGTTCAGTGACTACATTTTACTTGAACTCTATTTGTATTTTGTATACTTGTAAAAATAATTAAAAGTTATGCAAATATACGTTTTGGTTAATAAACAATCTCATAGATAAAATAAAACTGTAAGTAATTGAACACTAACTAAACTATGATCTGTAGTATTTCCGGTGTTGAAAATAATCCTCATGTGTAGTTTGTTTTATGGCAGCAGAACAAAGTTTAGCTCCTAGTGACGTAAGTTGATGATATGGTATAAATTTACATCAAGCCATGATGATTATGATCAATAGTATTCTTATCCAAATTATTGGTCAGTTATATCATAATACAAACAACTACCATTTCACTGGTAAATCCACTGTCTAGGTTTTAAAATAATAGTTGGAAGTGTTTATCTCGAACAAATAAACTATGAGATTTTACAAAGCTAGACAGATTATGTTCATATGAATAAGCTGGTGGTAATCATTTCGGAAAACAATAATATAATTAGGAATCTGAAAACTGTTTTCATGATCACTGTAATTTGTTTAAATATTATGTGTTAAAATATGTATTTTTTAGAGGAAGGATAAAAATCACTGTAAAAACACAAAACAATTCATTGCTAAATAAAACTACTGCTTAAACCTTCAAGGTCTCCGAGAGTTCGCCAATTACAATGAATGAACATGTGAAGAATACCATCAAAAACTTTGATAGGCATAGAATACTGCGGTCTTGATACTTAGCAAATTACTTTCAGACGAGTTCCTGAAGGTACTGATGAGCGATCGTGACTGCTGAAATTTAGACGCACTAGAAATAATATAATCATTAGCAACTTAGCATGATTATTACCTTATATCATAAATCGATGGAAGATGGGAATGTATATTACTGGATATCGATCTATCATTATAAGAAAAAAGAAAACATTTCACAACGTTATATCAATTCTAATATAAATAAGAGAAATTACTAGTTTAGTTTGCATTTCAGATTAATTATTAGTATAAGTTTCTATTGTTTGAAAATGTTCGTAGTGTACACTACTTGATACTTTGTTTTACAATTGTTCAAAACAATAAGAGATATTTTAGTACGTTATTAATATGAAAAACTGTACTTTTCTTAGATTATTCACATCATATCTAAGATTTATTTTGTAAGATCAATTTTCTAATCACCACATTTTGATTAGCAAACGAGAAAGTCATTCATTGACTGTAGAATTCAATCATGATAATAAATGTTTTTTTTAACTTCAAGTAATTATTAATATAGATTAGCCGCTAACCGTTTCTCTAAGTCAAGTCGGTTATCGTATAACGACGCATAATGCAACAGTTGATGAGATGTATTTACTTTATCCCGAACTATTTAAATACTATGTAAGAAAATATAGTTGAAAAATTTGACGTGTGTATTATTTCACGAGACTAATTATCTTCAAAATAATTGCTAGTTTTGAACACAAGACCAATGTTTACTTCTATAACAAGATCATAAGCTTCTTTAAATTGAATAAAATTTCATGGCAAACTAACAAATAAAACTAAACCTGAGGTAATGATATCTTTGGCATAAAACATTGCAATCATGCCTATTTACAGTGTTGAACCAAGAATTTTTCCTTCTAGCGAGTGCGATAAATTAGCTTCACTAAACCGAAATCTAAGCTTAAGCAACAGAAAATATTTTAGGCATTAAGACTAGAATTAAACAATGGTTATTTAACTAAAAATGTATTATCAAAATAATATCCACAAGGACAAAGTGACATTATTTAAAGCCGGAAATCATAATCACAAAATAATTGAGGAAAGCAGCAAACATCTACCTGTACAGTCGGTGGTAAAATCTAGTAATCAGAATGATATTTTCAGAATTGTTTAATGATTCATTTACCGATGTACAGATTCTGAGCATAGAATGACAACTTTAGTTTAAAGTGTAAAAATCAATCATTTGACATCATGCCGTTTCTTATTTTGATATTCTTTCTAGTAAACTATACAGAATAAAGAAACTAATTCATTATCATATCATTAGACTTCTTTTAGTCAGGATACTTTAAATCATTAATTCTCTTGAATGTGCTTACTAGAAATTTACTGTTACTCAAAAGTAATGACAGTTTTACCTAAATTAATAACGTCTAACTCAGATCAGTGCAGTAGGATGGTTATTCTTAGTATCTTATTATCAAATGCCTACTTACATAGAATGTTAATGATGAACATATACTTCTCAGACTACTCACTTAATTTCAGTTATCTTTTCAAACAGACATTATTTAATCAGTTATTTGAATAGTTCAATCTTCTAAAATTCATTGTAACTTGTAATGAAAACTGGATAAATCAGTCATTTAATGAAATAAATTATTATGAGGTCAGTAAACCTATTTAAATAATGTCCAATTAATCATGACTTTCAATAGTGCATTCAAATCATCTAAAAACTGATGAAATTTTTCATGAATCATTGTAAATGAATGAATGTTTCTTAATCTCATTTATATTTGAGGCTTACATCAAATTGTCAATGTATTATTTATTACCATAAACCTTACATGACAAATAATCATATGCCGCTGAATTCTAGTTGACAAATTGTAGCCGACTTACTAACTGTATTGAATACATTAAATGGGCAAGTAATAAATCATTATTTATGCTACTTCTATATCACATCATTTGTATGATAGTTTTATGAATAGTACAGGTAAGTTTTTTTTAATGTTCAATCTTTTAAACATTAAAATTCTGTCAGTTTTTAAGAAAAAAACAACAGAAATTCATTTACTACTTAACATTCGTATTCATTGAATCTAATAACGAAAAAAATTTCCTAAACAATTTAAATCAGTAGTCGTTAATGCTAAAACTATTACGATTATTTTACAAACAGGTTTACAAAAAACTTTATTCCATTTGAAACTACATACAAAATCAGTTAGACATGTGAATTTTACTTCAGCTCTAATAGTTGAATGGCATGATTTTGACATTATCACCGTGCACATTATAGTTTCATCTATCCAGTATGTTTCAAGCCATTCTATGGTATTAAGTCAAGAATGTATAGAATCCAGTCCTAATAAATTGATTTAACTAACATGCCGGATCACCACGACAGACTCAACTGTTTGCCTACCTGCCAATCCCATTTCACCACCTCTGCGGAATATATATTCAAGATAATTATTTCAGGTAACTCGTAATTACTGCAGTAAAGTTAATTTCACTTCAGTTTAATACAATTCACAATATATGAAGTTACTACTACTATTCTAAATTAATTGAAGCAGTCTATTTTATTGTAAAATTAAAATAAGGTCATTTTAGCAAATGAAAGTTTTATTTCAACGAAATCATTTTACAAGAGTAGTACAATCACATTTGTAGTAAATGTAATGAATAATAATCTAAAATTGTTATTGGTGACAAATATCTTACACTTCCAACAAGTCTGAACTTCACCAGTCATTACTTCAAAGTAGAAGTTCACGAGCATCCTGATAGTTAGTCCCTAGTAAGCTGATTATCATGGTTAAATTGGTTTCTACAGTTTATTCTCTTTTCCATTTCTAATGTTTTGTAAATTATGTTTATTTATTCTTTATTTTCTTTGCGACTGCCAAGCTGACAAGTACCATTTATATTTCTTCAATTACATTTAAAGACTGCTAAACTGACTTATTAAATCCGATACTTGTGAATGATTTATTGTTTTTGAAAACGTTATTGTATGACGTAATATTAATTACAAACTCCCAATTTATTAGATACAAGTAAAAAGGGAAGTAATCAATTTTTCATTACCCTGCTAATTGATGTAATGACTTTTTGCTTTATTATATTCTGGATTAATAAATTCTTACATAAGTAATGCCTAATAAAGCAATTAAGTTACTTATTTATAAAACGACTACTAATTGTTTTGGGACGGTGATGAATATGTATTAAGTCGTCATTCGGTGGAATCTAGGTGCTAGCGAAGTTTTTGTTATATTTGTTGCCGTGTAACTTAAGAAATCAGTTGGTGTTCTCCAGGTGTTTATAAGTTTAGTATTACGATTTAGTTACTACTGAAACTCTCAGTTATGATTTATTATTAAAAATATTACAACAGCCATTATTAATATATTGTTTTAAATACTAATTAATGATAGATTTTATACTGAATAATTAATCAGCTATTATTGTAAAATATGACTCCACTCATATAATTATGACTAATGGGAGGCATCAAACTTGAATTTCGTTTCTTCTAGGGCTCTTCAGCTAGGTATGTACATCACATAACTTATTTAAATTGAGGAAAACAGAAGATCAGATAAATAACAATCATCTTAAATATATAACTAAACAGCATTTATTAAGTCAATCACATGTATAAACTGACATCAATAGCTGTTATTTATTCTGAACGTCAAGTGACGTAATATCGCTGTTGACAAGTTATTCATTAATAATAGAAAATACTTCATCTAATGTAAAAAACATGACAGAAATCTAGGTATATTGCTAGATTCCATTTTTAGCAATAGAAAGTAACAAACAAGTATCGTATCACTTATAAAATGTTATAAAATTTCCGTTGCTAAGTTGATGCGAGAAATATATTCTAGTTCAAAGCCTACTAAAAGCGACAGTACAATCTTGATAAGCCAATTCTAAACTCATAGATACATTCTTAATTAGTCGTGTATCACAGGAATCATTTAATGATAAAACGATAGTAGAATCTTAAATTAATGTCTATTATATTTAACTTCATATTGTGGTTGATAAAGATGATGAGAATGATGATTCGTCATAATATCATCCAACTACTTGAATGTTACATTTATTGATACAGATTAAAACCTTTACTGCTAACGAATATTAACCATTTGAATTATTATAAAATATGTCAGCAAGAGTCTATTTATTCTATTTCATAATAGCTCTCTGAAAGTAATAATAGGTTTTATATTTTTTTCTGAAACCAAAAATCTTTGATAAAGTTGTAACCCTTGTAATGAAATGAAGTTATAGAACAGTGCTTTACTGATATACATGTTCAACGTTCAAATGATTTGTTGAAGTCTAACATACTTTGATCCACGAAAACGATTGTCATCATTATTAGCAATAATATCTAAAATATGACCCAAATTTAATTAAGTCAATTCTACTTGACAAATGAGTTATTTTGTCATTAAATCACTTGGTAAACAAGAATTAGAATAACAAAAAACTTTCCTAAAGTAGCAATAATGTTTCAAAGAAAATTTTATATATTTTTTTAAAATTTACTCCTAAATTTAGTTTATTATATCATGCGATCCTATTTAATAACAGATAGGTATAGCAGTTGTATTTGTTTAAGTAAGTGATGGAAAAATATGACGTAAGAATATTCAGGTTACATTAATACAATTGACACCAAGGTGTATGTAATAGCTGGACATTTGTAATTACAAAATTCTCATGGTAACAAAAACAAACTACTTAAATATATGATACATATTTGCATCTGTTTATACTGTTGTCATACTGTAAGTGAATATTTTCACAAGATGATTAATTGCAAAGTTTGGATAAAGTTTAGCAGTAATATTATTGTTTTTCTTCCATCTTGGAAGCTACAAGAGAATGTGTATTTACAGTTAGCTTGTAATGATTTAAACAAAAATAGATTTATATAATGAAAGGAATAGTTGATCTTGAATAAAAATATAAAAAATCACTTGAACTATTATTTTTTTGGATTGCCAAATTGATCATTTGGTTTACTTAACATTTCCTTATGTATTATGCTGATCTATTAATGTAAATCAATGTTTGTATTTCATGGAATAAATATTTATACAGATGAATTATAGGCCAATTACAGTTTGTTCACTACAAGTGGCAGATCATAGTTAACAGACTTATATATCTACGCTTACGAATATTTCAGTGTTCCAACTCTACCATTATATATAAGCTTGTGTAAACACAAGTCATCTTCAAATATTTAAAACTATTGCACCTTTAACTAAATATTCGGGTTATCCTAAATCATGAATAAAGTCAACAATGGTTGCAGTACTAATGCTTTAGTGTTATTCTAGTGTTGTATTAGTATTAACATGGTTTTTCCAGGCTTAGTTTGTTCTCTTTCTTGTATATTCCTGCTTTTAACATTTTTGTAAACTATAGGATCAATCTATATACTGCAGAGAGTGGCTCACTAAAGTTTACTTTCGAATTCTACAGAATCTGACACGATATATCAAAACAAAATAAAGAACAATGTACAGTCAACAAAACAGCTAATCTATAAAAAAAATTGATATAATTTTCTCAAGGAAGTTTTGACTGTATTATTTTATGTATACTTCAGATTTAAGGTGGATAATAAATAAGAAAAGAGTCGCTATTCAGTATTGGGTTGGTTGTAGAACTGGCGCTTTACGATACGGACTAAACTCATTTAAGCAACCACTAAAACCAGGAAGCACGTGACAATTGTTTGTATGGGGTTAGCAACCCCCTCCCGTAAAACAACAACTTTGCTAAAATACGTTGACCGATAAAAAATTTATAACTACTTTAACTCTGCCCTGGGAGTAGGAAGGTTTTTACTTTGACGAGTTCTGACGCCACATAGTGAAAGCCGAGTATCTTCAAAAGTCACAAGATCGATGCCCTTTCTGATAAACAGATCGACAATTATTACAGATATATGGAATGTCTGCACGATGTGGCAGACAGAGAGAAGCTTTAGGATAGCCGAGGAAATGAAAAGATACAAACTGAAGATACTTGAAATAATTAAAACCCATTGGTTACAAGTTGTACAGCAAAAGTTATCTTTAGGAGAAGTGCTTGTGTACTCTGGTCATGGAAAAGAAAACGCCTCACATACACAAGAAGTAGCACTGATCTTGACCCAAGAAGCATGGAAGGCTCTATTAAATGGAAACCTCATGGACCTAGGATCATCAACGCATCTTCCTAGACCATGAAAGAAGAGATTACAGTGGATGTCATCCAGTGCTATGCACCCACCAACGACAGTCACGATGACCACAAAGATCAGTTCTCTGAGAAGTTGCAGTCAATCATTGCTGAATGCTCGACCAAGGACCTGATGGAAGACCCAAACGCCAAGGTTAAAATGGACAATACTGAATATGAAGACAACATGGTACAACACGGACTAGGAGAAAGGGAAGAAAACGGTGAAAGGTTTGCAAACCTATGTGTCTTCAGCAAAATGATTATAGGTGGCACCGTATTCTTCCACAACCGCAAAAAACAGCTACATGCGTTTCACCGGATCACATTACTGAAAATCAAATCGACCATATCTTCATTAATAAAAAGTTTAGAAGGACCATGGAAGACGTAAGAGTAAGGAGAAGAGCTAACATGGCTTCAAATCACTATCTAGTAGTGACTAAAATAAAAATGAAGCTAAAGAAGCAATCGACAACTGGGGCAGCAGTATTACGAAATTTTAACACAGCCATTCTCCTGGATACTAACAAATTCAACGAATTCAAAATAACTCTGAATAATAAGTTCCAGGCATTTCACGGTCTACTAGAAAAAGATGGAACTACTATGGAGGATAACTGGAAAGGGGTTGACGAAACAATAATTTCGACATGTCAAGAGGTTTTGGGTTGCAAATAACAACACCATAAAGAATGGATCTCTATTGGTATTCTAGATAAAATCAAAAAAAGAAGGAGCAAAGCAGCAATAAATAACGGCCAAACAAAAACAGAGAAAACCAGGGCACAAGTCAAATACACAGAAGTCAACGAGCAAGTATAGAGAAACATTAGATCGAATAAATGAAATTATGTGGAGAAATTAGCAATGACAGCGGATAAAGCTGCAAGGGAAGGAAACATGAGGGATCTATACGATACAACGAAGAAGCTAGCTGGAAAATTCAGTAAACCAGAACAGACAATTGAAAACAAGTCTGGAAAACCAATCACTAAGACGGAAAAACAGTGAAACAGGTGAGTAGAACACTTCGAAGAACTCCTGAATGGATCACCCACACTAAACCCACCAGTCATTGAAGCAGTATCTACGGATATCCCTATAAACACAGACCCACCAACAGTTGAAGAAATCAAAATGGTCATCCGACTGTCCAATCAGAAGTGGCAGGACAGCAGGGCCAAACAAGATTTCAGCCAGAAGAGGCACTGAAGACATATAAAAGTAACTGCTAAGATACTCCCCATTCTCTTCCGGAAGATTTGGAATGAATAACAAGTGCCACTAACAGACTTTTAGGAAGGGTACCTCACCAAGATACCAAAGAAAGATCTTAGCAATCACGAGAACAACGAAGATATCACTTTACTTTCAATAACAGTAAAAGTCTTCAACAGAGTGTTATTGAATCAAATAAAGGACACAGTAGACGCCCGACTTTGAGATCGACAGGCCGGATTCATTAAACACCGACTGTGTATCGACCAAATCGCTACTCTATGGTTCATTATTGAATAAACAATTGATTGAAATTCACCGCTTTACATCAACTTCCTCGATTTTGGAAAGGCATTCGACAGCGTGGATAGGAAAATATTATGGAACCTTCAACGACATTATGGCTTACCCTAAAAGACAGTCGACATCATACGGAATTCTTACAATGGACTACATTGTAAAATCATGCATGCAAGGTAGGCTCACAGATTTAGTCGAAGTAAAATTGGAGTCAGACAAGAATGCTTACTATTGCCCTTCCTCTTCATGCTGGTAGGTTGACTGGATCATGAAGGACTGCAGAAATCTCAAGGTGATCTCGGAATACAGAGGACAACATCGATGCAACTAGATGACTTGGAATCTGCAGATGATTGAGCTCTTCTATCCCACCCATAACAACGAATGCAGTTAAAAACGAACAAGGTAGCAGAAGCCTCGGCAGAAAGCTTGTAGGCCTAGACATGCGCAAAGGGAAATGTAAGATCATTCGATACAAAACATTAAAGACTAACCCAATTACACTTGACTTGGTGAAGAAGCTCTGGAAGATATGGAATCTTTTACATACCTGGGCAACAGCATTATAGATAAACAACAAGAATCTGATCAGTGGCAGATGAGAAGGCATGAATTGGCAGCAGAACGATTACATTTCTAAAAGTGTAGAGCATCTGGAACTCAAGACAGATGTTAGCCAACATCAAAGTCACAATTCTCAATACAAATGTGAAGAGAGTTCTGTTGTATGGAGCTGAAACCTTGTATTGAGAACTACAAAAAGCATCCTTCAAAGTAAACAAGTAATTATAGACAACTATCTGTATGAGAAACTTTAGATCCTTCGGTCAGATACCATCAACAACAGCAACCTTCTGTGTCAGAAAACGAAGCACTCAATATTTAGGTGACGAAAAAATTAGGAAAGGACGCTAGAAGTTGATAGGACACATCGCGGAAATCATCAAACCGTGTCACAAGACATACACTAACTTTGTCAAAGGAAAAATGAAAGATTTAAGATCACATTGCTTCGGCAATCGAAGACAGACAACAAGAGAATGAGCAGTACTTCAAAAGATCTTGGACGGAAAGCCGAGGATCGAGTCAGTTGGAAAAGGCTGGTCGGCTGCCTATTCTCCACATGGGGTAAGAAGCATTCGTTGATAACTGCTGTATTATGGTATTAATTCATTTAGATGAATAAGAATACTCGAGCTAACTAAAAACTTTATTTCCGTATTAATCATATGTAAATAAACACTGAGTTGAATGAATGAGAGAAAAAATTTACGAAAAATATTTATAATTTAAAATGGGCAATTATATTCATATTAATTAGTTTATATTCATTTCGCATGTACTAAATGAATAAAAACCGTTGTATCTTAGAAAATATTGGATTGTGAAAGCTGTATAGTTAATTACTCTGATATAAATGAAGTTTTAAAGAGGCACTTAATTTGTCATGACATAAGATAATAAGAAATTTGTTTATGGTAACAAATGAAAATCACTGCATTTGAAAATGTTTCAGTATTTCAATATTTAAAAATATTATTCCCACCAAATATGGTGATCAACGTAGTGATGAGAAAACAACGACAACAGAATTCATTGCGCTAATTATTATCATATAAATTATAATCTAGAAACATTTGTGTCAATCGTCATCAACAGTACATAAACACAAACTTCAAATCAAGCGTGTTTTGAAGTTGACAAAGAAACATTATAATAATTGGTGAATTAGAATTTAAACAGCTAACGTAAACAGTTACTTATTTATAGTTGAAATAAATCAATATCTTAGAAGAGATAGTCAAGAAGACCAACGACACATAATATCTGGTCACAAATAGAGAAAACGTCGTAACTGCTCAATATACGAGAAGGAATTTAGTGAATGGTTAAAGCCCATATAAGAAGAATATGTGAAACAGTTAATGTGGCAGGAATGAAAAGGTAATTATGTGACGAAATCTTGACATGGGATCACTAAACCAGAACAACGCTGTATAACTGAATTTGGTTTAAAAATCCTAAACGTAAATGTGTACATAAAAATCTTTCAGAGGATAAAATGAAGAAGTATCCAGGAGGTATGAAAGCACAAAAATTAATAATAAAGTGGTGTAAGACTAAGACAAAGAAAACTGACTATGCAACTATCAAAACAATTTGATCTTTATAAAACTTGGAATCAAGTGTGATAAAATATCTGAAATTCCTATTAATTCCTATATATGCAAAATAACACTTCTGTCAGCCTTGCTCTGGTATAGTGATCTCAATTCAAAAGTTTGTATTCTTCCAACACTAAAATCTGTTCCTCAATATATGCAACCCTAAAATTAGTCTTCACCCCACTATTATTATGTAACAATTACTATCAGTGCTGTGAACACTAGGGTAGTGCTTACCACTTATGTCTACCAGGAAGAAGTTGTTCTTCAAGACTGTTATTACTTTCATTGTATTAGTTATAAATATTTTAGTCTTAACAAGTTAGGTATATAAATGTTTTTATACTGAAAACACCTGAAGCACAGATGAAAGTGAAAACCATCATTCTACTTCAAATCATAATTATTAATAGATATAGTTTACTAAATCAAAGTGTAGACATTACAATTATATACTAATATTTATGCATAATTTAAAACTTACTTGTCACCTAGTAGTTTATGTAACATAAATTCAGCTAACCACTGACAGTTTGAATGTCAAAATATTAGAAATTTCTATTTTTGCTTACTAAACATTTTAGGCTTTCTATTACTCAAATGGATACAGTTAACAAGTATTGAATAATGAAAGTGATTACAGTTGATATTTAGTATAGAAGAAAATGTTTAATATGAATTTAAATAAAATTTGAATGTATGATGAAAACTTACCCTAATTTTAACAACAGATTTATACCTCGCTGAAACCACTAATGTTCTTTGAGCTGGACTATCTGATTGGAGAATATTCAGTGAAGTTTAGAGTCTACTTCACATCAAAGTGGAATTTATAAACTTAGTAAATGAGTATCGAGTGAATTTATTTTCTTGACTGTTTTGTGAATGTTTATCTTTATAGTTTCAGTTACGTGTAGTCTGTTTGAATTTGTTAGCAGTTCATTTTGTCTGTGTGAAGTAATAAATTAAAATTGGGTCAGTGTATCTGTTGATTGTAGAATGGTTTAAGTACTATGCTTCTGTAAATTTACATATTTTTGTTGAATCTTCAAAAGTAGAATAAAAACGTCTTCTAAATTAAATGGTAATAAGAAGTCGTACAACGTTAAGTATACACTAGCTCAGAATGATACTGATAATTTGCTAGGACTACTCCTATGTGTGTGTATTTCTGAAATTGACGAAATAAATCAATGTATTGACAATCAGTGATCGTTTGTCTAACAATCTTTTACATTGAGAATGTAATTCATTATTAAAATCTAGTTTGTTTCAATTCTTCATTTAATAATCATTGTTTTGGTTATAAACAAATTGTTTCGTTATAAATGTCTTTTAATTCAATCATTCATGGTTTGTAAATAAAGTAGATGAAATGAAACAAACAGAAATTATGATATTCAATCAAGTCAGTCAGAGTTGAATAAGAAAGAACATTTGTGCTGATTCCCAATTCACATTTTTTGTCACTGTTCTATCAATGAACATGTATGCATCCATACCTGTATGAATACAAAACTAAAATTGCATTCTGTTAAGCATTTTTATTCATGGATCAATCAATTGAATTCAAGATGGTACAGTTTTCTTGCTGATCCCATTTTATTTGTCACAACTTTATTACCGTTGAAATTTGAGTACTCTTATAACTAATACTTAGTTATCCAGTTATTAGACTTCAATTTTGTACAGTTTAGAACATGATAAAGACATCCCAGAAAAATAAATAGTAGATAATAGGGTTTATAATTATGAATGAAATATTCGTCTTATTCATACCTGATTACTGACAGGTTATGTGAAGACTGATTTGAATTACACATCAAGTTCTCCACTCATAAAGTTATAAAGTAATGACATGTATTACAGAATATAAATTTATTGTTTCTACGCGGTTATTCCGCAACTGATCTGATGTCATTAAAGCGTAGTCATTAAAATGATAATATAATAAATCACTTATTTCGTAAGTTCAGATACTAGTATAGCTGGCAGATAGAATTATCTGAGAATGCTCAATTAAACTGAAAATAATCAGGTACATTTTAGTAAGTTTATTGTAATCCAAATATCCCTAGTAATCTACAAGGTGTAAAAAATATAATATCAGTCAGCTACTGGGATACAAACGCTTTCAACTTTGCACAGTATATACGATAATGAACTTAGTTTGTCAACATTCTACAAAAGCCTAATCGAATAATGACTTCATGATCACTAAAACCTCAGATTTTCTTTTTAAATGGCATATGTCAATTTGGCTTTAGATTATATGTAGCTAAATTTTCTGCATCACAAAGAATTAAGTGGCTTAATCTTCGAGAAGGCTATTGTACTTAGATTTTGATGCTTCATGGACATGATCAAAAACATACTATATAAATGACAATTTAATAGTCTTTTACTATTCCAAGCTGACAAGCTCACTCTTTATGTTTAGACTATGAAATGAAGGTATTCTAACTATTCATTATTAACTTCAGTTTTTATTAACTTACAGAAGAAAAATATTTCAAACATACATTTTACGTAAATATTCCATGATCAATAAATGTAATAAAAACTAATGTTTCAGGTTATTACTACTTCTATGGTTGCCATCCCAGTTTTCATTTATGTCATTTTTTCAAATATTCAAAAACTTCCTGAATATTCGTTAGCCCTTATAACATTCGATAGCCTGTCACCTGCATTATAGCTACCATTAATAGATAAAACTCATAATTAACTAGTATTTTTGTCTATTTAATTAGTGAATATAATAAATTTAATCCAATACCACAAAATGGTTTGAGTTAGGAACCAATAGACAAGTGTTTAGCCATAGTATGGGATCTTCCAGCTGTATGAATCCACTACACTCACAGGACTCGAGATTTATGGCAAACGCTTAATTATTAAACTACTGAGTCTGCTGGCATTCAACTGCTTACATTTCTAACTCAGTCAATTGGCAACATACCTCCGCGACCTTACTCGTCATCTGTACATAACTATCCAACATTTGGCATAAGTGAACTTTACCAGTCACTTTTATCTAGAACTCCACGAATCACCCCCCCCCCAGCAGTTAGTCACAAATGCGCTGATACTGACTGTAATTGAGTACTACGAAGATTACTTAATTTTGATTTGATGTAATGAACAGGTTTCGGCTGGAAAACTATTCGATTCCACAGTTAGGTATTGGGTACACACTGATGAATAGTCTCATTTTTGGATGAAGCAGCTATCCAATACTTCTGGGTTTCTAATGGTTGTCTAACACAGACCAACTTATGATATTAAACTAAAATTCAACGATCACTACAGAACTCAATTACAATAAATTTAATTGAATGATAGTACTTTTCTTCATTTATTACATTATTAAACGTCACTAACTTGTATAGAACACAAAAGGTATTTCAATCAAACTATGGTTGCGTCCTATAGTTCTTGTTAACAATCATCATTTTCATAAACAAGGATACAATTGAAACTAACCCCCTCCCATCAACTAATATTCTGTTATGTTCTTTATCAAGAGAAAACCAGCTTTGGACTTCGTTTCATCGTTTGATATAAGCAAGAATAAACTGAATAAAGATATCCTTCTTTTTAAATAGAAAAGCAACGAATGAAATATGATTTACGAATAGCAGAAGACAATTTGAATTGGATAAAACTTTAGTTTATGGCAGTAGTATTTTTTAGAAGACATTCAGTCTTGTCATTTGATCATGTTTATATGAAAAACTGTGTTGTGTTTAGAAGATATGACAAAAAGTACAGTATAAATGTATAAATACAAAAGATGAAACTTTTTATTAATTTTATGAAATCAGAAAAATATATCAGATGATCAGTGACTGTGTAATGAAAGTAGTGTCACATATAAGTACATCTTTCTAATTGGCTGAAAGTAATAGGAATGAATTCAACGATCCAAGTTTCAAGGTACCTTTTACGACATAAGGAAATTGATACTCTCTGACGTAGCTGGATGACACAATTTCCAACTCTTTTTTCCTTAGCATTGTAAATACTCCCTGATTATGATTGCCAAAGACTATGTCTTAGATGTTCCACTAACTACTTACAACCATCTAAATCTAAATATAATGCATTCGATATTGAATCTCTTAGATATGTGTACAAACTAAGGCTTCAATAAAATTTGATTAACACTAAAGGATTAGACGTTGATCAGTTAATATTCACTTACTGGCTAATCAATTGTATATTTTATCATTCTCTAATGATAATACCATCTAGAATGCTCTTTATACGATTAAGTGAAACGGAAGGTGATAATAATGGCTTCATTCAGTATAATACAGTTTCTAACATTAAGAGATTCTCAGCACTTAATGAATGACAGTCAGTACTGGCCAACTGTCTGTAATCGCAAAAGCTCTTTACTTGTTCAGGTTATACAACTACGTTCTCTGTGTATCATATATATAAATGCATGAATTTTAATAAATCTATCTTCTGCTTTTCATAGTCTTCATACAAAAGGATATATATCAACAAATGTTTTATCTTGATGTTGTAGTAACTTGTAAGAAATTTGTTATAGCATATGAACATATGAATTTATTATTCATAATTATTTAGTTCAAATAAATCTATAAGAGAGTTATCAGTTCCAATATTTGATCAGGCAAAACATTGGTGTCTGGAAGTTTAGACATTGAATAAAAGAAATAATAGTTAAACTAATTGACCAGCTAGAAATTATAAATCTCGTATAGTTGAGGCCTAGCACTTATAGAGTCATATCTATCAAAATGTTGTATGACCACTAGACTTAAGGATTTAACATTCCAGTCAGTTTTGTGTTTGTACTTAAGTAAAATTAACGAAAACACTTGATCCTAGAAGTTTTACTGAGTTAAGCTCCTCTGAAAGTAAGCGAATTCGGTCCCTAAATAGGTGAGGCCATTATGTGTTACTACTTTCTTGTTACTGTATGACTGGTTTCCTATATGACTATTCGACTAAAGAGTAATAGCAAATACTGTTCAATAAACACGATAAGTATTAGCCATTTTCATACTTATTAGATCAAGTACAACCTCTGCATTTCTGACACAATAGTGCTAGTTCGGATTTCCTCTAAGTTTATTACAAACAAATGGTGACAATTATCGTATAATAGGGAGCATAAGTACATCGCTAACTGTAGATCACCTCACAGCGTCTAATACACCTACACAATAATTTAACATGCCTTGACATATTAAACCGAAACCAGTTAAAAATGAAAGTAAAGAATTGGTGTCACTAGAATCAAGATTAATAATGCGCATTTCGACATCATAACAAAAAAATGACTCCACAAGTATACTGGCATACATACGTGATACATATCGGTCAATTCGATAATAATATTTTCACAAATCTTGGAGTAATTTGAACTGTTCAATTAATTAGTTATCACTGCTGAGTATGATATATTTATTTTCCGATAGTTACCCGACAGATAACTTCAGAATCAAGTAGTCGATAATTTGTCCCACAATTTAACCTTTGCTTTTGTTAGTTTATTGATTGTGAATCTGACTCTTCCTTATGCTCTTCCAACTTTAGAACCTAATCGTTTGCTAAACGATTATGGATATAACTGCAGATAAGTAGCATTTTCGATTCTTGAAGGATCGAAAGCTGTTTGATTTAGTAGGTTAGAATTACTTTAGGGAATGAACCAGTATATAATTATTCATTTGGTGATGAAGATTCTAGTTACAAGAGGGTTAGAGATATATCTTGTTCTTCAGTTAGTCTTCATGAATACACTGCATATTAGGCACAGATTGTAACATTAGTGATGCCTGTCACTTAAAAATATTTTTACTTTTTTCGAAAATACCTTTGATTGGTGGGTTACAAAAATCTTCACCCAGCTATATGACAATTAAATACAAAACGTTTCAATCGTAAGGAAACTGTTGGCTATTTAAATTTTCCAAGACGGCTGACACAGCACCCGGGCACTTACCGCTCACCACCTCACTTACCACGATGTTTTGATGAACTTAAGTAATTACCTGTTATTTTTACTGCATATTTTTTGTGTGTGCATGGAACTGTTTTAAACTGCTAAACTACTTGATTACTTTATTAAAAAAATAAGTTTTGAAAGAACTGAATCCTGAGTGGGATAGTCATCCCTGATATTAATAAATGAATGTTAGAGAGTTAAGTCGTTAGATTCCAACTCAGTAAAGTGACGGCAAGCGATCTTCACTAGGCTTAAATGTCCTTCATCCCAGTCTTTCAAAATTCACGTTAGAAGATTGAATGGGTATTCATAATCCTATATGGCTAGATTATTTCTGTTTATAATTTCAAACCTGTTCCTGGTTTAAAACATGATATTCTTAGCGTCAGTCTCTGTAAAACTCATATTCTCAACATGCCACAACCTGTAACATCATGTTTTTGTTATAAGTAATAGTGTTAAAATATGTATTCTCCTAATATTTTAATAAATACAAAATCAGTTGCTTGGGGAGATTTAATAGTGGCAATTTCAAAACCCTTCTTTAATACACTTCTTATTCATATGTAAATTAGATTACGTATTTTGGTAAATAAATATAACCCAAATTGAATATTGCAGCTTCCTGGAGAAACAAATAACATACTAAATGGAAACATGTTTATTTTTATCACCATTTAACATGAACCATGACAAGGTCAGTTGATTAAACTGTTTCATTCAATATAGAAAGAAATGAAAAGAAAACATGATAGTTTTTTTTTGTTTTTAAAACAAACTTCTATTTGTTTCTCCCCCCTACATTTTTTTGCCTATTTCTTATCAAACTAATGATTGTTAATTTCTACAAGTGACTAGTATAAAATGTTGATAGGTCAAAAGTTTGCTAGTTTTAGGAATATATTCAATTTGTAGATAATTGAAATAGAGTCAATTATAAGGTAGAATTGATAATATCTAATAAAAGTGGATGATTTGTAATTTGCGGCATTATATACTACTTATTTTAACTTTCATATCATTGACATTAAGAATTTAACATACAGTTACAAATATGTAATGATTACTTGACCTAGCATTTAATGATGTAGACGAAGTGTCATGTCTCAATAATGATTTCGGAAGATATTGTTATCAGTGAAGTGTTGACTTTATCAGTGTATTGTAATGGTTAGATTAATATACTATCTTATTACAGCAGTTATGCAACAGCACATTATTTGTAGCATTACTGAAAACATAATTTGGTGATTAAATACTTTCGAATATTTATAATGACTGATTAGTTTTTTGTCAGAAATAGGATCAACAAAAGTAAAGAATATCATATCTAGAAAATCATATCACATGTACATATTACATTTAGTAACCTATTTATCAGGTTATTAAATATTGATTGAGTTGGATTATGACTAGCAAGCGGAATCCAGAATGCGCGTCTTATCTTATTTGGGACTCATCTACTGAACTGTATCGGTATTTCAATTTTGATGTCCACATTCAGATTTGAACTAAGTTTGCTTCGTGCCTAACTCCACTGAGTTCACCACTAGGCTAGTAAATCTAGACAGTCACACTTGTGCAATGGACATGTATATATAATTCGAATGTGTTTGTACCTTCTCAGTGATTTGTTATGGACTAAAACTGGTCAGTCTCTGTTGTCATATGTGCATCCTGAGCAGATTGTATTGACATAGTGGTAGTGATTGTTTGAGTTAGATTGTGGCTGATAAGCTATGTTGATGCATTATAAGATTCAAGCTTCTTTATCTGTGATTACTGTATTTCCATATTCACCGGAAAAAAATTCTAAGCCATAACATTACCAGGAAAGTTTATCTATCGTTACCAAAGAATGTAATTTTCATAAACGTCTTAAAAAACGAACTCTCGTGATCATAAAGGAAAACTTTATGCGTAGCTGAACTGCGATTCCTGAATGCTTGAAAAAACTTTCCCATCCGCAAATTTACCTGCACTTATGGAGCTATATACATTGACCACACAAACAAAATTCTATCGGGTTACATCTCTACGCATTATGCTACTTTTCTGTCTGAAAGTAAGTCTGCAACTCAGTCTGAAAAGGTCATGTTGGCCCAAATCATGTTGTTCCACTAGTCTTTTGCAATTATTTAAACAATCAAACAGAGCAATTCAAAGAAATACAAACCAAAAAGTATTGAACTTCATAGACTTCTATAATGCATGGCTTTAAGCGTGGTCTTTTTTCAGAAGCAAAACATTATTTTGAGGTGCTAGTTCATTAAATAATCTCTTAATACCAAGCGGCGCTTCATCACTTTATTATTATTATTATTGACTAGCCATTATTGCAATAATTAATATTGTCTTCTTAATGCTTTCTAAATGTATCATTTTATTTCTAATCAAACAATAGTTTCTACTAGCTTAGTGTTTAACTAAGGTTCTATTTAGTTCTAGTTGGATTTGCTAAAGAAGACTCTTCAATTCAGAAAACATACCAATCGGTGCAGACTGTAGACGTAATTATGTGTAGAGGTAAAACGAAATTTTTCTTTTACTCTAACTAATGCAATACGGATAGTGTTTGTCATTTTGCAGATGGCATTCATAATTTTTAGTTTGAGAAGTGGTTGTAGTACTTTAGTTATCTCTTGACGGTGAAGAACCATCACACCAATCCATGAAGAACCTTTTAATTTTACGTGTCAGAGGATTGAATCGTTTTTGGATATTATTAACAATTTAAATGAGAAAACTGACCATTTTCAGTATGTATGTTAAATTCTTTACTTCTTTGTTATTATTATTTGAAGTATTGAATATACCCTTACAAATTACAAATATTTATCAACTACTTGTTCCTCTCCGATTTCGTTCACAACAATACGAATACATTGAGCTCATTTTCAACAAGCTTGACATTCACATGATCAGACTAATTTTTATGATCAGTCCTACAATTAATATTTGATTTCGATTTGTTTCTCTCTACTGCTTGAACTCATGTTAACTGGATCCAGTTGTTTATCATCTGAAGAAGTGGATTAAATTGAGGCCATGAAACGTCAGAAATCTAACTTTTCCACACATTAGAATTTGTTTAAAAATATATTTTCTTAACTAAAACACGCTTCTCTATTCTCTAATAGACTATTCTTCATAAAATTACAACTTTAGGTAATGAAAATTTTCTTTCTTAAATACTATTTATTTCATGTTTCAGTAGTACAATGGATTACTGAAGTCACATCTCAAACCAATATTCATTAAAAAAAGAATTTTTAAATGTTTACCTTCAACTTGTAGAATATTTAGTGTACATAAAACTATTACATTTTACCTAGTTTATCTTATTACCAGAAGTATATACCTTAGTTTTCTTAATTAAAATGTTAAATTGTTAATGTAGGTTGTTGTTTGTATAAATCATTTACGTCTAAATGCATTTTAGTGTTATAAGATTAAATGAAAAAAAAATGTTTTTTAACAACTCAAAAACAACTCCCAAGGGTAGTGAATAAAATTTTAATGAATTTTTCATTTTAAACAATCACCATTTTATGTTGTTGGTGTTTGTTTTGGTTTTTTTTTTTTTAAAAAATCCTTTCTTACATTTTATTATGCAATACATATTGATCATTGAAAATCAGACTAATTCAACTGAATGAAATCCAAATTACATTTTACTTTAGAATACTTTCATTCATTTTATTGCACACAAAATATTACTGTGTACACAACTTGTGAGTATTCACTTCACAATAATCATTAAATTGGCTTTAGCACACACAGAAATACCAAAAAATTAGCCACAATACACCCATAACTCATGTTTTATACTTTTCATGATTCACCTTCAAGAAGTTATTTGCATCCCGATGTTGATGTTCATACAAAGTTATTCGTTGAATTATTGAGTCAATATAGTCACTAACTTACAGAGTCAGTTTAAAGCCATATTTGCTGTATTCAAGTCCGAAAGAGAATATTAGTAAAGGATTGAAATACATCTAGCCAGTAAATTTTAAATAAGAATTCCACAATTTCTTAAATCACTTACCATACTTTTGCAGCATTTAATACAAATGAGAAACATACTTAGTTAGGAAGAAACTACTAACTTTTGTTCTTTAACTGTAAGTAGTATCACTAAATTGAATGGATCTCTGTTGGTACTTTGGATAAACTCCAAGAAGAAGGAGTAAAAAGGCAGCAATCAATAGCAGCCAAACAAGAACAGAAAAAATCAGAGCACAGGTCAACAACACAAATGCCAATGAGCAAGTGAAGAGGAGCGTCAATTCGAATAAACGGAAATATGTGAAGAACCTAGCAACGACAGCGGATACGATACAATGAAGAAGTTAGCTGGGTAATTCAGTAAACCAGAACGGCCAATCAAGAATAAGGCTGGTAAGCCAATCACGAAAAAACAACTGAAATAGACGAATATATTAGTAACTGGCAAAGATACTCCACATTCTCTTCAGGAAGATATGGGAGGAAGAATAAGTGCTACCAACAAACTGGGAAGAAGGATACCTCACCAAGATACCATAGGAAGGAGATCTTAGTAAGTGTGAGAACTGGGAAGGAAAGCCCGAGACAGTCATTAAAAGCTTTTATATAAGGTAGAAAGATTCACTAGTAGTTCGGAATGCATACGTTTTATATGTGAAGCAATTATACCACAGAGTTTCTGCGCAAGTCGAATATATTGATAAGGTTATAAAAGATATTCCGTTAGTACAAATTAAGTTTTTTTTGACAAAACGGGATATTTTAGACAAGTGACTAGTTAAATGAATTATTTATGCAGAACGAATCAGCTTTCTTAACCTTAGACTTTCCCTATCTTCCTAGCATATAACCCATTGAGATAACTTAACAGAACGTAGACTCTGAAAAGCCTACATGAACGCACTTTGTATCCTGAATGACAATTTACATTAAAAGTATCCAACACATCAGTTACTCTGATTATAATAAATTTTAATTGTGAAACTGGTGATATTCATTTCATCCTATTTTGAGATGAACCCAGTTACTTACACAAACAAGAAAAACTGTAATTCAACGAAACCTAACAAAGTATCATTAGAGAAATGTACTTAGAATTCGATATATTAATTTTAGCAGGGATTCAAATAAATATAAATTTAAGGTTCTAATAATGTTAGGTTAAACCTATTTCCATAATCCTGAATCTAGAATTATCAGACAACATGAACTACCGTATTACATACCATTCATTGAAAACCAGAAAAACATTCAAATTCACTACTACTGTTACTTGTCTTATTATATTATTTCAATTTTAAGAGTAATTAATTGTATCTCCTAAAAGAAATAACAAACAATTTATATCCTACTACTTTAGAATCTTCCATAGAAATTCATCTTAACAACAAAAAAATAAAAATAAACTAACAAATTCCATTCATCATTTAATCGATCAACCTGAAAATAAATAATCTCAAATAAAAATTCTTATTTGATTTTTTGTACTATACTCCTCCCATCCTTTCACTTTCTTGCCCCCTCCCCCACCCCACTCCTTCTCTTTCATATATATTTGTATCCATCTATCACAATTTCATTTATTTCATTTCCAAAATCTGGCGTAATAAAAATTAATTTTGTTGCATCTAACTCTTTAAAATTGATAAGTGAAATAGATACATAAATAAATTTTCTTTTTATTTCCAACCTGTCAGACAACTGATATGAGAAAAATAAATCACTTTCATTCTATACACACACAATATTCTATACTTTTAAATGAAAAGTGTATTTCTTTATTTTTTTGTTCATGTTTATTGAATAAAAATTTCATAAAAATTATTTTCTTCTTCTCCTTTTTTTCTCTTTAAAATAATAATGTAAAAAAAATTTAGTTCAGAATAAATGACATTGTTAGGTAGATTATAGACAACTTATCAGTGTGTATATTTTATAGTGGTTGTTTGTTTATTTTTCATTAATCACTTCTGATTTTTCTCTTTTTTAATTTTTTTCTTTTGAAAAAGAAAAACATTCATGTAATAAGAATGAAAATGTATTGATACCAATGAATTGAATGTTTTATTTATTTATTTTGTTTGAAATTTTACAATGTTTAAGTGTTTTAATGAAAAAATTGAACACAATATTAATCTTTGAAAAGAAAATCAAAAAATCCTCCACCCCCTCCCCTTTCCCTTGAATTTTAATGATTAATAATAATTATAGACAGTTTTCTGTTTAATTAAAGCAACTTCTTGAACAAACAAATAAGTTATAAGTAGTATTTAGTAGTATTTATTGATTTTCATGTTTATATGGATACTTAAATAAATAGTTTTATTGTAATGAATATATAAAATGAACGGTGTAAATATATATTTCAGTTGTTATGAAATATTTATTTAACTGAATTTTTTGAGTAGATAATATTATAGCTTTATTACTCAATTAATTGCATAAATGATGTTTTTTTATTTACTGACATAAAATGGTGTTGCGAAGTTAAGAAAAAAAGTTTTTAAAATAGCACTTATTATCAATCAGAGCTGGAGAATGTTATGTTCTCCTAATGATCCAACTTTAAAGTCCAAGTTGTTACCATTGCGTGTGATTTACTTTAAGAATGTTATTTTTATAATAACTGGTCACTTAATGATAATGAATAATTTGCTTAAATTGTTCATAGTACTCCTTGTGAGTTAGTTAATCAGTTTATCTAAAAATTACTTTTAACAACTTGACAGTAATGTTCAAAATGTGATTGATATTTAGTTACTTAGAGCAATAGCTACACTTAGATACTTCAATCTGTGATATAACTTATGTAAGGACTGTATTGTTTACTGCTTAATGATCAGTTCTTTCAAAATGAGACGATCAATAAAAACACATTAGCATTTGAAGCAAACATTATATGACCTAAACTATGTCATAACGATGAAGATTTTCACGTCTTTACTGGACATTTTCATGCTGTAAGGACAACCTTGACAAAAGTATCTAAACGAAAGAAATACCATGTTATCTTCATAACGTATATTTAACTATGATCTGCTAAATGCAATTGTGGCAAAATTTTGCCCCATAATTGTGCGACAAAAACAACCTCGCTAAAAAAATATCCCAATAGAATACTAAAAGTAATTAAATGTTGGTTACACGTTGCCGTTTTATTTCAGAAACAGTCATCACTTAGGTCTTAACTTATGTAAGTAGACGCCGACGTGTTGCATAGGTATTACATACATTTTTTATTTTTACTTGTTTGTCATGGTACTTCTCAGAAGCAAGTTGAATAGCAGCAATGTTAAAATATAAAATCCTGTAGTGGCTGTTGACCTGAGTTTGTTCGAATGCAATTTGCACCTTATTAATCCTAGGTCCTGCGTAAATCAAAGATCTCTAACCACAGATTTTTAACATTTTACATCGCTCCCCGCCTGGTAAAATCATCATATATCTACTTACTTTGGTAAAAACTCTATCATAACACAAAGGTAATATGGAAGACAATCCTGTCATGAGTCTTATTTATATGACTGAAAGACAGCTTCCGTACCAAAGGACACAGAGAGCCATTTGAAAAGAAAACCGTTTCACACAGACCAAGTATTGTATACAGATGTGGCTAACAAACAATATTAGTTATTCTGTTTTGAAATATTGGTAAATTGTTATCATATTTGAAGTCAAAATATTTATGTCAAAAATATATAAATAATATTGACAATTTATCACAAATGTATGAGTTCAGCAAATCAATGAAACATCAATCAATCAATGCCTGTTACTCCACGTGGAGCAGATGCCACTGATCACCATTCTAAGACCGATTCTGTCCTAAGCTCACCTTTAAAGTCCTTCCCAAGTGCTGTCCAATCCCGTCATGTTTGACTCAATTTTCCAGATCAACGTGTAATATGGTCTTCCTCTTTTCCTTCGGCCTTCAGGATTCCATGTTAATGTTTGTCTTGTGACACAGTTTGTTAATTTCCCCAATGTGTGGCTGCTGCTACCTTATCCATCTTCATCTGCATTTGTTGTTGCGTGTGGGAGAGAAGAGCTAGATCATCTGTAAAGTCAAAGTTATTTTGCTACATCTATGGTGTCCACTGTATTGCGTGCTTATCTTAAAATGCTGAAATCTCATTCACATGTTAAGATATTGCTTGCCAACAATAACCAACAAGTGAGAATCCTATTCAAACGAAGATCCCTAACAATATTTGTAACTAGTCACTATCAATCACAGTGTTGTTTACTGCATATCACTAAAATATGTTTCATATGAAAATCTAAACTCATAACTTAGAAATTCATGTGATGTCTGTTAAGTTCACTAAATTATAACTAGCATCATTATGTCTGCTGATTACTACATTTATTACTAAATTACAATATTAAAAAATCATTTTGTTCTAGAAAAAAAACAAATTTTCAAGGAGTTTAGATAGATTCAGAATACTTTAAAGATAAGAATACTGTGTACTTAATATGTCAATCACTTAATGGAATACAAATGTGATCGACAGTTTTACGATACTTATCACTATAGAAAAGTATATGTTGCCATTTTTGAATATGATTATTTCTTGTCCATTTTTTAAGGTATTGATGTAAATGAATACTTTGAATTGAATTAAAACTATAATTCTTTTATCTCAACTAAAGATCGATTTGATGAAAAACATGTTTTCCTCGTATCACATTATTTCCAATGCATGGTTACTAAATAACTCAAAAATGCTATATTTCATAAAATATGTATAGAACTTTCAGGTAGTTCGTTTTATTTTAAATCTACTGACATAGAAATATGCATTTGTTCTTATTTTCAGTCTTAACTGCAGCTCACACAGAGTTCGTAGTACTACAGTTTTATTCATACTTTAAGAAGATATTACATTCTTAGAATAGTAGTATATAGTTGTAAGTCTATGAAAGAAGGTATATTCTACATTTTAGACCTTCCTTCGTCAGTAGGTAATATTTGATAGATTTTCATACTCTCTGAAGCTTATGAATGACTCTATTTTCTAACACTTATCAGTAATTTAAGTGTTCTTGATTGAAACTGTATAACAGTGAAATATTTTCAATATACTTGTGTTTTAACTTAATAAATGTGATATATAAAACCGCTGTCCAGAAAAATTAAAGTATAATACCTTAAGTGAATTTACTGGATCTTCACTTATAAAGTCTTTTCTTAACAGTAACTTTACTATATATAAATGCATCACCACATCGAATTTCTCAACAGTCAATCCTATTTAGTAGATTAGCTTGAGTTCACATTATCGTCTTGAAAGAATGGAAGTGACTTTTACCAAGTGAAGGAACTCGTCAAATGGTTGATTAATTTATTCTGAAAATCAAATTCAGAACAAGGTTGTATGGTTGCTAAAATCACAAAAGTTAGAAAAAACAGTAAACAAATCCGATTTGATACATTAAAACATAGAAAACATTTTAAAATCAAATACTTGATGAGTTCACGTAGACAGTGTTATGACCAAAATCTACAAACCTACAACCTGAAGGCAAAATCTCCATCTTTAACCGGTAGTGCAAGAAGTAAAATCTTTCTCTCAAGAGACAAGTATGCATAACCATGGTGTTTTATTAATAACGACTGAGTTAAAAAAGATTAATTCTATGATTAACACACCTTACTTTCCTGAATAATCAACCGTTGACACTACAAGTACTCAGATAACACACCCAGATCTTTTCATTAAAATACCCCATCTTGACTAGCCTTTGTTAGGTGTACTTTGGGTGATGTATTTTTTTCTCTCAACTTCAACGCGAAGAGATTCTGATCCAGATCTTTTCAAATAGATCAAAAAGTATGCTTCAAGTGTATGGATAATGAGAAGGCCACATTTGTCACCTGACTTTAACAGTACTGGAGATCATGTCTGCAAAAATGTTCAACCTAAGTGGATTTTCTTTAAACGACTACAACTGGTTTTTGATAATATTGATCTATTTTCAGTTTTATTTGCTTTTACAACTATACTTCAGTATTGCATTTAATTTTCATTTTATTTTATTATGTAATAAATCTGAATTTGTTTCTCATTACATAATGTCTGAAGAATCTAATTTTATTAACTAATGAAAGTGAACTCTTCAGATTTTCAATTACTTTCCAACGTTTATTTAGAAATGTACAGCCACAAGAGAGAATTAAATAGCAATTATAACTTCCTTTCATTTGCTATGGAGTGAAGTTGATATTTGCACCATGAGCCAACAGACTCAATACTGTAGTAGTTTACAAGTACAAATTAGGTTAAAATGTAGCTAACAGGCGGAATCGAGGGTATGCAATTAATCCTATTTATATGTACCTATATCTTAGTACTAATGTTCAGTAGCATAGTGGTGAACACAATGACATTTAACATGAAATGAACTGAGTTAGAGTCCAGATTGGAACATCACTACTTAAATGCATATATATCCAACTGACGAGTCAGAAATAGGACGAAACATGAGTCCTAGACTTTACTTACTATCTACAATCCAATTGATGAAAGTGACTTAGCTATAAACGTCCGATTAATTCCATAGGCGATTCGTTCGTTTATTTTGAAATAGTATAACAAGATGCTTTCTTATGTATATCAAATTAAAACCTGCTAGTATTCAGATTGTGGTACAGAATCTAAGAAAATACTGTAATCTAGATATACTAATGCAAAATATCAAAAGTTTACAAATTCCAATAGATTGTTTCTAGATTTTCTGTTCAATTACTTCCACGCTTACTCATTCTTATTTTCAACTGTTGTACCAGTCGTAAATAAACACCAACCGAGTTTCCTCTTTGATAAAGTTAATTACATTTAATTTTTTTGAATTAACAAGTGAAATACGTTATCACATTATTCATATACAATGATAAACCTTCATGATTATTAGGTTCACTTTCCTGTGCAGAAGCAAAGAGGAGCATCAGGTTGGATAAACGGACATATGTTGAGGACTTAGCAATGAAGGCGGAAAAAGCAACAAGAGAATGAAACATGAGGCACCTATAGGATACAACGAAGAAGTTAGCTGGGAAATTCAGTAAACTAGAACAGCCTATCATGAACAAGACTGGCAAACTAATCACTGAAGTGGATGAACAACGAAGCAGGTGGGTAGAACACTTCGAAGAGCTGTTAAATAGACCAGCACCACTGAACCCACCGGTTATCAAAGCAGCATCTCTATATCTCCCTATAAACAAAGATCTAATAACAGTCGAAGAAATCAGCATGGCCATCCGACTGTCGAATCGGGAGTAGCAAGTCAGTAAGGCTAGACAACATACCAGCTGGACGAGGCACTGAAGGCAGATATGGAAGCAACTGCAAAGATACTCCACATTCTCTTTAGGAAGATATGAGAGAAAAAACAAGTGCCACCAACAGACTGGAAAGAAGGGTACCCCATCAAGATACCAAAGAAAGGAGATATCAGCAACTGCAAAAATTACAGAGGCGTCACTTTTCTTTCGACACCAGGAAAAGTATTCAACAGAGTGTAATTGAACCGAATGAAAGACCCGATCGACGCCCAACTTCGAGACCAACAGGCCGGATTTTGTAAGGATCGATCGTATACCGACCAAATCACTACATTACGGTTCATTGTTAAGGAGTCAATTGAATGGAATTCACCTCTTACATTAACTTCCTCGACTACGAAAAATCATTCAACAGTGTGAATAGGAGAGTATTATGGAGCCTTCTATGACATTATGGCGTACCTGAGAAAATAGTCAACATCATACGGAAATCCTATGACAGACTACATTGTAAAATCGTGCACAGAGGTCCACTCACGAATTCATTCGAAGTGAAGACCGGTATTAAACAAGGCTGCTTACTGTTACCTTTCTTCTTCCTGCTGGTAGTTGACTTGATCACGAAGACGGTAACATCTCAAAGCAATCTCGGGGTACAATGGACAACATCGACGGAACTAGATGACTTAAACTTTGCAGATGATCTAGCTTACCTATCACATACACAGCAACAAGTGCAGATGAAGACGGACATGGTAGCAGCAGCTTCGGCAGAAGTAGGCCTCAATCTACACAAAGTAGAATGTAAAATCTTTTGGTAAAAAACAACCAACACTAATCCAATTTCACTTGACGGAGAAATTCTGAAAGTTGTAGAAACCTTTACATACTTGGGTAGCATCATCGATAAACGAGAAGGGTCTGATGTAGATGTGAAGGCGCGAATCGGAAAGGCAAGAGCAGCATTTCTACAACTGAAAAACATCAGAAACTCACACCAACTGTCAGCCAACATTAAAGTCACAATTTTTAATACAAATGTAAAGACAGTTCTGTTGTCTGGAGCTGAAACTTGGATAACTACGAAAAGCATCCTTCAGAAGGTACAAGTATTTATAAATAAGTGTCTGCGTAAGAAACTTTAAATCCGTTGACCAGATATCATCAACTACACCTTTCTGTGGCAAAGAACAAATCAATTCAAATTCTGTAGAAGAAGAAACTAGCAAAAGACGCTGGAGGTTGATAGGACACACACTGAGGAAACCACCGAATTGTGTCACAAGACAAGTATTAACATGGAACCCTGAAGGTCAAAGGAAAAGTGAAAGACCCTAGAATATATTGGGTCGGGAATCGGAGATAGACATTAAGAGATTGAAGAGCTCTTGAAAAGGGCCGAAAAAGAAAGTTCAGGACAGAGTTGGTTGGAGAATACTTGTCAGCGGCCTATGCTCCACATGAGGTAACAGGCATTGATTGATTGATTGATTTCTTGTGCAGAAATGGTGTACAATGTGAACAAACCGAATCAGTTTTCGCCAGAACTGATTATATTGAATTAATGTTAGCGATGGTTTTGGTTATGAGACTCAAATTAAATTTAAATAAAACACTAAAAGGATGCATAATTAAATTAAAATACTTATGTTCAATATTCGTCACTCTTAACTTAGCTAGTTAACCAACGAAACCAAAAATATTTAGTAAGCCAACCCATACTGATTAAATCCTTGATTACAACGGCAACAACAATTCAATGACTATTTTGCTCACAAAACAAAAGACAAAATGTAATAATAGATATACATGAACGAATGAAATACTTAGTGGATATAAGTAGTATTCTTAAGAATATATGATCTAAATTAATTTTATACAATAGAACTCTTTAATGGTTGTAATCAAATTAACGAAGTGAACAATTGGATTGCTTTGAATTAATTTTGACAATCACTCTTAGTAACGTATTGTAATGAATTAGGAATTATTAAAAGAAATAGGATGCTATAGACTTTACCATTTGTATTCGAAATAGAAATAGTCTAGAACAGTAATTATGATAAGAATATATATATACTTGCTAAGGTTTCGCGAGTTTATGGTGACACCTAGATAACCGCTAACGAACGTAAGACCAGAGACACAGTAACAGGAAGCTAAGCTATTCCGCAGCGCCCCAGCCCAGCTAACTAGAGTAAGAAGTCCAAAGACAGCAAGAAGCGTTTAATTCCACAGGCAGCCTATCAGATGACATCAACACACACAACTCATGCGTATATATACAAAACAGAGAGCGTCCTTGGAATATCATAAATAGCGTACTAAAATAAACAATGAACCAATAAGATTTAGCGTCTTACCAAGTGGGAAACACGAACTGAAGGTGAGAAAGGGGACTTTTGGCGCGAAAACAGGAAATTTAAATTTACACAATAAAATCACAAAAATAACAAGGTTCGCCAAGTGAGTTTATGGGGATCTAACATCCCTAACAATACTGAACTTGTGACTGCAATGTAATGAAATGTCTAGGAATTGTAGTAGTAACTATTGCTTGTTTTGAACAGTAATTTATTAAAAAGAAAGAGCTTATGACTGTCAAGAATGAACGCTAAAGTTTGTCTAAGCGCTTTGTAATGCTCTATGTAAATATATAGTCTATAGGGTAAATGCAGTAAAAGATTACAGGTATATGGATAAAACACTCAGCATAGTGTATTACAAGCACACAGATGAAATCATAGAATTAATCATATTAGGAGGGGTGCCAGTTATTCATTCATACTGATCACTTACCAAACAGTTAGTATTTATGCTCTTACTAAATATTTTAACTGAATAAAATTTGTAATCATGTCAATTCACTACATAAAGTAATTAAATAATCTTATTACGATGTTATCGACCTGATTCAAGTGTGAAATTTTTAATTTATATTTTACGCATATTAGAAAAAATTACCTATATTCTTAAGTTAAAAGTCTACTGAACGAAAATACTTTGCATTCATACAATTGAACGGAATATTTATCTACAGTAATCGTCTACTTTGTCCATATATCTTAATGATAGTAACTTACCTAAATGATGTCATATAATTTGTTTCTTTGATGAATTTCTGCGAAGGGAGAACAATGAACATTGTGGGCTCAAGTGAATTCATTTCATTTTGCATGCTTTAATTCATTCATATATTTACATAAACGTATAAATAAGTGAAATATTTGTTCATTTTGTATACTGAATAATAAGTAGGCAGAATCACTCCAGACTTCACAGTGTGCAGAAGCACCTGCTGTTTGTCGTATAAACCAGAATTTATGTATACGAAATGAATTATCAGTTCATCTGGCATAGTTTGGAATTTATTGTAGTCCATGCACGTTGTCCATTTTTCAACCCGTTCACTTTTCTTTGTTCTTATTTTTCATTTTTCATAATGTAACAAAATAAGGTATCTCGTTTCTTTTTTTTCCTCTTTTACATTTATTAACCCTTTTTTCATAATAGAACACTTAATGTTCAGTTTTGGTCACATTGTTTTCATTCACCAAAACACTTGACCTCTAATCAATGTAATATTCTAGACTTTTTTCATACACATTATTTCCTTTATTATTTTCTAAAGAGAAGGAACATATATTTGTGTAAAATAAAATGAATTCATTTTATTTCGTTGGTTTCTCATCAGCTGAATACAACGTAGAATAATACTTTACAAAATTAATATTTGAAATGACGTTCAGCATACTAATGAGAATGTTTGAACTTGGTTGGAATCAAACTTAGATAAGCATATTACATAAGTAATGATAACTAATACGTTTGCGAAAATGCTGTAACCATATATATTCGATACAAAAAAAAGTAACAGAAAACAAAGTAGTTATTAGAGTTTAAGTAATTACACAATAAGAAAGAGAGAGAAACAGTTGGAAATATTTGAGAATGATGTGAATTAAGTTTAGTTATTCAAATTTGAATTATAATGTCAATAACTTTCCTCTTCAGGTCAGATTTAACTTTTTCGTTGCATCACCGTTTTCAGATTGTTAAGTCTAACTAAATTCATTATGTCATCAGATCACATTTTGAGTTGAATAACTAAGCTTAATTCATATCATTCTCAAGTATTCCCAACCGTCTCTTCATTTTCTTATTGTGTAATTACTCTAATCACTATTTTGTTTTCTGGTACTTTTTTGTATCGGATATATTTGGTTACAACATTTTCTCAAACGTATTACTTATCTTTACATATCTAACATGCTTATAGAAGTTTGATTTCAACCAAGTTCAAACATTCTTATTAGTATGTTAAACATTGTTTCAAATATAAATTTTGTAAAATATTATTCTAGGTTGTAAGCAGCTGATGAGAAACCAATGAAATAAAATGAATCCTCCTTATTCTGTATAAGTATTCTAGGCTTTTTCGCCATTATCATGATTAGTAAGTTTAGCGATTAATATTGATTTTAATATTATATTGTCTACAGTTCGCGTAACAATTAATACATGTCTTTCACAATTAATTACTCTATGACCTCACTGTTTCACTTCTCCCATTCATCTATAGAATAAACTTACCATTCATTAATAAAATGAAATAACTATTAAGGATATGCTACATTTAAAATTACATTTGTAGAATATTTTACTTATTTGTACGATTTTATGCCTTTGTAAAGGAATCAGAGTACGCGAACTATTGCAATAAACTCACTTCATCCCATAATGTTGATTACTTTAATGTAACAAAACTTACTTAAGTGATATTTTAACTCAATCATCTGTTCTATGGAATAATCATAGAATTTTTTTAACAGCATTATTTTTTATTCATTTAAACATCTAAACATCTACTTAAAATTGAAGTGTTATCTACCATTACCAATACAGAAAAAAACCCACTGATTTCCTTTCAAATGATATTTATAAAGTGAAATCAAGTACTGACTGAACAATTTGTTATTGGATTTATTACATTCACACAAAATGAATAAACTCTAATCCCAACATATTTTTTCTCCCGTTTGTTTTTTTTTTTAAAAAAGGAAGACTTCAGTTTACCTTTTTATTTGATAAAATTATATCTGTTTTGTTTTATTATTTCTAATGAATCCGGAAATTATGAATTATACACTTCAATTGAAAAAGAATTCTGTATTCTTGAATTATGAAATGTTGATGATGTGTAGTTGTATTCTACTTATCATCAATCAAACATATAAATGTATGAATATTTTGTTTAAGTTATTTCCTTAACACATAAATATTAGTTTTGTTTTGTAACTGTAAAACAATTTACTACTTTTCTGTAATGTTACTCTTTTTTTGTTTTTCTTCAAAGAAAACTCTAAAAAAATTTTTTTCCAGATTTTCAATATGATGTATTAATCTTTGGGAAAACTTGATTGTTTGTTTGTTTTTCGTGAATATTCAATCAATCTAATTTTCTTTATTTTTTGTTTAATTTTTATTTGTTTGCAAAGGAAATGAATTAAATTTTGTTTCTTCTGTTTAATTCATATGAAACATTCAGTTGAAGTAGTGAACTTGGAAAAAGAAAAAAAGTGAACTGTCAAGTAATGCAAAAAAAAAACTGTTTTTTTCTTTTAATTACTTTAGTTCAGTTTATTATTAATAAAATGCAAAATTTTGATATTCTTTGGTTATTATAGGCATACTAGAGTTTTAAATCAATTTGTTTGTATTAAAAGTAAACACTGAAATTCATTATGTTAAACTATGAAGATTGACATTAACATTGAACTTATGTATTGTATTGTAAAATTGTATTATTATTTTATCATATTATTCAATTACATTTAACTTTTATGAACGAATAATAAAATATGTATCGCATTATCTTTAATGCCTGTTACCTCTCATAGATTATA
Organism: Schistosoma japonicum; assembly: GCA_025215515.1. Lineage (NCBI taxonomy): Eukaryota > Metazoa > Platyhelminthes > Trematoda > Strigeidida > Schistosomatidae > Schistosoma > Schistosoma japonicum. The sequence goes on from CM046061.1 coordinate 78,452,879, forward strand.
GGCCACCGACCACAGTCCTGAAACCAAATTTGTCTTTGGCTTATCTTTATAGTTCTTCGCAAGTTCTGTTCAGTCTTATTATATCTGACTCCATTACTCGGAACAACGCATTATATGGTTTTTCTCTTTACCTTTGACCTTTTGGATTCCATGTTGGTGAATGTCCCGTGATATAATTTGATGATTTATTTAATATGTGTCCTATCAACCTGCAGAGTCTTTTTCTAATTTCTTCCTTGGTTGGAATTTAATTTATCTTCTGCAACAGTAGGTTGTTGTTGATGATATCTAGCCAACGGATTCGAAATATTTTGAGTAAACAACTGTTTGTAAATACTTGTATTTTCTGATACAAGTATAATAAACATTTGTGGTAAATGCAATACATCGTTCTGGTTATTTTAAAACCAACCAAAAATATATATTGCATTCATTACAAATAATCACATGCCTATTTAAAATTGAAAGGATTTTGATAATTGTTACTTATAAGTTTCACACTATGACCTTAGTTAGACGACTAATAAAAACATCTATCATGAACTGACTGAAGATAGTTGTGTGAAATTAAAAAACATCGATTCAGCCTTTGGTGAAGCTGATTTACAAACTAGGATGAAATAGGTGTTAGACATTCCATGGTCTTAACTGTCTGTTTAAGATCATTAAGTGATCCAAAACTTCAATTTCGACATTCTCAAAGACAATTACTAACAGCGATTCATAATAGTAACATCCAAATCTGAATGCATACCAGAATAAAAGTGTCACGTAAAAATGAAAAGGCATTACTATACTCTCAGTTTATTATTCTCAGTCTCCACATTTAAAATAAAAAAGAGCTAATGGTGATGATGAAGAAGATGATGGTGAAGATTCGTGGCATAGAAGAAAGAATTTGGTGGTTTTTTGTTCCAAGTTGGACGGTTTAATTGTGAAACATTTATGGATTTACTAGACGATATCATCATTAAACAAAAGAAACAAAGAAAACCAACGAATTTTCTAAAATCTGGCACCCAGGTCATTAACCAGTTACTAAAACTATCAAGCTGTAAGAAAAAAGTTTAATAAAACGTGGTTGGAGTTCATTTCGAGGGGGAAAACTAAAGTATATGCACGCACACCTACAACATAGTTACGGACAACAAATAATTGTTTAAAAATGACACTATAATTAAATTCAATCAATATCAACCATTCACTCATAATTTCATAGTTTATACTACTAGAACGGTGTCAACTTGGTAGACCAATCACTGACAGACCAATTATGTAAAGTAATTAATAAGATTTCCTTTACAACTTCTAACAAAGAACAAATTAAAATAACCTATACCTTACGTTATGAACAATTCGTTAGTAGACTCTTCACTTAACTGGATGAAATTTTATCTGCTATTCCGAGAGCAAAACTTAAGCATCCTCTTAGTTTTTATAGTTGAAGACGATTACAATTGTTTATTATTAGTAAAATTATAGCAGGAAATTTCTCATAAAGTACTTCATATTTATCTAGTGTTTGCATACATTTAGGCGTGTCTCAAGTGGAAATGTTTTGGTAGTAAATATTTCTGAAATGTAAGAGTTGATATAAAACCTTAGTTTGTCTGTTATATATTTGTACTTAGAATTGATCAGTAGATATTATTGGTACACAGAATAAGGCATTGTCAAACTATATAGAAAAATAAGTTAATTTAATCTAGGAAATAATATGAAACAAAAATTTAAGTAGATGAAACATATTTTAAATACATTTATAACTGATCCCTCTTAAGTTAATCATATTAAAAGTTAACATAACAGTATCAAATTATAAACAAACAATAGGCTAGTGCTCACAGAACTTATTGTTTACCTTCAACTAATTTCGGTATTTGCTAGCCATCTTGTTTTATACATTACTAACGGTCACCTCACTAACTCCATTATTGAGTTTCATTCACACAATCGAAAAGGAAGACCAGATGAATGGTGAAAAAATTTTGATTGTTTGGATAATTTATTCGTATTAGCAAAGTACATTGTCAAAATATGAAATAAACCTTAAGTCCCATAGAGTATATAGCCAGAACATGTTATGAAACTGAATACGGACAGTTAATGGAGCTTCATATAAAAGTCTCTTTCCGCCTATTTTATCGTATAGAAAATAAAGCAGAGGTGATTTCTAAACTTCTGAGTCTTATCAGATTCATTTAAATGCATGAAAAAAAGTAATTCTAGCACATTTTATCCTCGAATTTCAGGTACAGATATATATGCTTTATATGGCTATGCTTTATATATATAATATATATATATATATTCCTTAGTTTCGTTTGAATTATTCAGTTTCAGTATATATACTCAACTAATGAAAGAGCTTCTGAGTAAGACTTTCTTCCCTTTCATTTATAAATTGTGAAATTAACTTATTCTGTAGAAAAACATTGATGTTAACTCAAAAATTTGTGCATATGCAGCTAATGAATCCCAAATTGAATAAAACAAGCTTTCCGGACTCCATAACTGATCAGTATCCAGAATATTATCAAAGTAATATCAATGAACTTATATAGTGTTAACAGAGCTCGGTTGAATATAGTCGAAAATATCAAAAGTAGGAAAATATAAACTATTATAAATAGCTGTTAAGTCTCTAAGGTTGATTTTAAAATAAATAACATCTTAGAGGATTATCCCATTGACAATTTAATGTGAAATTATACTCAACTTCAGCATATAAATGCCCATTCAGCAATAAAAATAAAACCACTGATTATCATTATTATTATTATTCGGAACACCGACTATTCTGAGATAGTTTGATTTATTTTGGATTCTGTGTAGCAGGTGTAACCATATCATACATTTCAGTTTACTCAAGACTCATTAGCTGTCTACAATTCAACTTTACTAGAAACTTGCAACTAAGTGATAATATTAATACAGTGAACTGAGGATGTTCACTTCCTAATAGATGCTGGTCAACTAAAATTCTTAATATCAACATCTTGGAAATGTAATACCTAACAACCAACATAATTTCTATTTTACTCTCTTCAACTACTAATTGATTAAATGTCTACCAGCATCATTATTAACAGTATTAAAACCTTATTTGTGTTTTTATTACACCATTAATGCAAAGGATACATTTAAACACTGACATTTTCAACTGAACTTTCATGAACAAATATCATTTTAATATTGAATATATCAATTTGCAGTATATATATATATATATATATATATATATATATATATATACCAGTTGACCTTTCCAAGGGCAATTATTTGTTGATGAAATAGCGATGACAATGGATTCGGTGTTTCTCTTGCATTTGACAAAGAATATATTCATGAATAGGTATAACAGGTGTAATTAGGAAACAGAAAAATGTTATCTTATTATTTATTACAGAAGAACAGACGTTTGATCCAGTGTATTAAGTCAAATATTTATAATAAAGAAGTCATTCTGACTCTTCTTTATTATTCGTATACTTAGATAATGTAATTTAAAAGTGGGTTACGTAATTTGACATAATAGTATTGTCTAAGGTTGTTGTTAGCACTTATAATAACTGAAGGTCTAAATAATTATCGCAGAAGTTTACAACAATGTTTTGTATAATTCAATTTATATCATTTCATTCTTTGCTGTCTGGTATTCCTTGGAAATTATACTTAGATCGATACATTCCAAATCAATATAAGAATCGAGTAGAAGCGATATACATTCAAATAAACTGGAACAACAATACATTTTGTGGTAAAATCAACAGAATTGCTATAAAATGTATGTAAAAAATATTTTTAGTAGTTTCTTAACGCTTTAAATAGGGGTGGAGAATTAGAAAGTGGAACCAATGGTGTATTCTGATTTTCGCATGGATTAATCAAGATCCTATCGCGTTAACAGATATTCATGATTTTATACATCATACTGAGATGATTATCTGAAAACTGATTGACAGTAAACATATAGTATTATGTATATGGTTTGCTGATTAATAGTTTACATATAATTAAACTGCGTTGAGATAAAGTTTTCAGCCGTGAGGGTTATGTCACATCAATATACCCATGCATTACATTTATGTATGAGGTATTCGTTTTAGAGGGTTATCAGTGATTTTCTGTAGTACCTACTACATGTTCAAATTGCACGCCAACTGTTAGATACAGGGACCATGATGAAGTAAAATGTCTTTGAGGGAGTATCAGCTGGTGGTAGCCTTCTAGATTTGGATAGGACACTAAGCCTTACTTAGAACTCCGATCCGCCTACTACAGTTTAGGTAATTAAATAGTATGACTATACTTCACACTCAACGTAAAGCTAAGCAAACAAATCTGCACCTAATAGACACGTTAACGTAGAGCAGTGGTATTCAAGAGATAGGCCTGGTGCACTGATAATTAAACCAATCGATTATAAACTCAAACAAGTTTCAGTAAAGTTAAAAATGGATTGCTTAGTTTTTCACATGACTCCTATCGCGTGCCCAGTTATTAACTAGTAAGGTCAGCAGAGATCTTTATGAAGATAAGTTCCACAAATTAATCGCATCCAAATGGATAGCTGCGTCAATGTTACAAAACATATTATGATGTTGCCCGAAATGCCAATACAGATACCAAAACTAAACCATTTATTGAAAAAAGACAACGAGAACCACTGAAATATTTATCTGTACCAGAATCGTAAATGTTAAGGATATATTTTGATTAACGAACTGAGCAGATAAATCTTTATCATAGTTACTTAATTAATACATCTAAAAATATTACTAACATCAAGACGTATATTTCGTACAAACAACTACAGTCATTAGGAACACCATAATTGGATTACGCCTGTTTCACTGTGGGAATTGTGAAAAATCTTGAAATGAAACATAACTATATTCTACTTACTTTAATTTATGGATGAAAGAAAAAAATATGTAGCCTTCAAACGTTACGAATGTGTAACGTTAGTAAATATCATAATCGTAGTCTCATTAAACTGTAGAACATTTTATTTATAAAATTAGATCACCTACAAACCTTTGATCATATACTATTCATGCATGTAATTTGATAAAAAGGAGAACCAACACCATTGCTTGTTTGGGGACAATGTCTAGAAAGCAGTTACCTAGATTTTGTGTTAGTTGGAACCGACTCTTAAACTACTACTTCATACATGTAGCATAAACAGCGGTGCTAATGAAGTAACTTAATACATATACTTTTCTAAACTGCAAGTTTGCTTATATAAGTGCTATCCTGACATTCAATCATAAAATAACGTTGATAACTTATCCGAAAACAAACCTTTTTGTATGAATTGACTAAATGAAGAAGACTGAAACAGTGATACTACCAGTCAGTTACAATCAATGTACAGTTTGGTGGATATGCTACTTAACCCAGGTTCCCATATCATATCAGTACAACGAGATGAAAATAAGAGGATGAGTGCCTAAATAATCAAAATAATGCAGGAACCAATGATTAGGAGAAAAGTGAGTAATAAGAATATGCTTCGATAAGACAGTATGAAATATGTCTGTATGAAATAATACTATACCTGAAGGTCTAGAAAAAAGTTATTGCTATTTATGAGTCCAAACACTGACATCCACCGATAGCGGACATCGCGAGAAACACAGCCAGATATTTTGTATTGATTATCATGACTCAGACGAACAGTCAACGCCTCCGGGAAGCTGGAAGATTCTGAACCTGTTAAAATATTTGCTTAGGTGATTTCATACAGCTATTTGAGTAACGACGATGAAACAGCCTAAATAATGCTTACATAACTAGCAATAGTAATTAAATTCTTAAATATAACCTAGTAAATGAATCAGTCTAGCGGCTGAGTACGGAACAGGTCACTATTACAAAGAATTTCTTGCTGATTATAATCCATTATTGGGCTCTAATTACAAATTGCTATAACTAACAGATTAGCGTAAAGAAATCTATTTTTTTCTTTATCTACATAAATTACACATGTAATAGCTGTCAAAGAATAGTACAGTACACGTACTTTGTTCTACTTGTAGATTACCAGATGAATGTACGAGCAACCTAGTGCTGATATTCATTGTGAAACGTGAACCATGTGTCTACATCCATAACTACCGAAAAACAGTAATCATCAACTTCTTTAATATGTAAGACGCCGATTTTTCGAAAAAGCCTGTATTGTTGTATTGATACACATGACTAAATTTAAAGAAAACTGCTACATGGATCTCGCTGCTAGCCATCCATATACAGTATAATCAACTTGCATTTATATGCAACACAGAAGTAAAAATTCAAGTAGTTGAACTGGAAAACAAAGTCATGAAGAACAGAATTAGGACACGCAGGCTCTTAGCAATAAGAATAATTATTCACATAAATGTTGTGTGTTAGCACAGGTCTGGCTAAACGTGATACTACCTTTTACTTAGAATCTAGACAGTACATTATATCCTTTTTAAAATAATATCCAGAATTATGTTGAAATGGATTAATGCATACGAAGACTTAATTACTTTATGTGATAAGTTTCCCGTGTAATATAACTTTCTTTACTCTAAACGTTAGCCTACCTGAACACACCGAAATACTTCAGTAGTACCATACCCTAGTGATTAATTTGTAAATCACTTTTTAATAATCCTCATATTTAATTGGTGTCTATACATCATTTAAATGCATTAATTAATGTCATAATCATTTTATGAACAATCGTTAGTCATTTTGTAAAAGAAACATAACAAATATTGTAGGATGAAATGAATTCTTTTTATACTGTGTGTATCATGTAACTCAAATGAAAACTGTTTGTTAAAATAAATTGTAAGCGATATATATTGTAGAAATACATGATTTACAAGAAATAAGTTGAAAATAATTTTACTTTCTACTATGAGGATATTTCTGATCCGACAATGCAAAGTTATTCTTGAATAAATAGAAATTGAAACTTGAAATAAATTAAATAACATACTTGTTATTACAACAACAATGAAGTCGAAGTGTTGAAACAAAGATAAATGAGTAGGGATAAGTTTGTGTTACGCTGGACCACAAAGAAGTGTAACAAACTTTCAGAACTGTGTTTTTAAAACACTATTTCATTTATTCTAACTGTGTGTAATGTAAATATTTTGTTTCTATTATTGTTACGTTTCTCTTACTCTATCCTCCCGTTTAGCATAATTACTGTTATTACATTATCTCTTATCATGGACTATAGTTAATTAGTTGTGTACAAGTTGTTCCTATTCACTACCACTACTTCCTTTGTTCTGTATTCATGTTAATTTCCTAATTGGTTTGCTGTGCGGTCTGATTTTATGTATATATAAAGGGACGCTTGCAATATAATGGGATTCTATCTGGTTGATCTATTGGCTCGTATTGTTCTTATTCTGGATCAGGACTAAGTGGACATTGTGCAGACGCACAATTACCGACTAGACACTAGTGATTGGCACTAGGCCAACCAACCACCAAATTTTTCGCATCATGACAGTTTGTAATCGATATTTAATAGAGATTAGTATATACGATACGACTAAGCACTTATTAAATTTCTACATTTTCTTAGTTATAAGCTTTAATTTAACTCTTCATGTCCTATAGAATCTGTTGTCATTCCTAGGTTATTTTTTACAAGTAGTGTATTAGTAATGCAAATACTGTGATTTATTATTTAGATATGTCATGATTCGTTACTTGACCTATATAATTTCGAGCCATTATAAAAAATAAGTTATAATGAAAGGTAAAGTAGCACACACTTAGTGAGTAGTTCGGATCAGTCTAATTGATTTACCATAGAACATGCAACGTTGTATCACTCAATCACCACAAGTGTATAGGATCTCAGATGCTCGTTGACAGATCCATGTCCAAACACCTCTTACATATTCGTATCCCAATAAGAGACAACAGATGATTACAAGGTTGATGAAATTACGTTCACATTCAAGTTTCGCGTAAGGTTCAACTTATGTTAAGGTATAGCATGACCTTGCTTGGGTTTGAAGGGTGAAGAGTGAGAAAATAAAATGGTAGAATACGACTCCCCAGGATAACGAAGTTTTCGGATACTGATGTAGATTTTTCATGAGTCCAAGGTATATCTTTAAAGATTCTCCTACCAATGCTAATAGCAAATTTTTTGAGTTTTTAATATTCCTCTTCAGATAAACCGTATGTTTTCTTAGTGCGATGCTACGCTCGATTTTACGCAACGCCAACTTCTCATAGTCAGGGTAATTCAAAATAAGATGTATGGACGAAACCGTTTCCGCATACGACGAAAACAGAGACGATGACATGATCCTACATGGGTTTAACAATTTATACCAATTGATTACTTCCACAATTGAATCGAAAGAGAACTCCGAATTTTATTTTCTTGATGTTGTGTTGAGACGAAAACCAGATACCTCTGTCAGGAGACTGATTTGTATAAAATCAACATAAAACGTACAGCTCCCTATCTTTCTAAGTTAGGTACCAATGATGAAATGAAATTCAATTCGTACTGTATCCACGATGAATATAGAGAACACAATCGATGGTCAGTTAAATGAAATTTGGGAAGTGTTTATGAGGATTCATCCCCCCCCTCTCCACCCCAAGATTCATTGGCAGCAACCTGAATCCACAACAGCACCATAGTAACGAATATAATTGTGTTTATGAACATTGACTTCAAGGATGTGATAGCAGCGAAAAAAACCTAAAACTCTAACTATCAAAATCTCTTGGAAAACGCCTTCTGAAGCAAGGACTTTATTTGTAGAAGTGTTAAGGAAAATTACTGACTGGAGTCAACTCAATGTGCATGTTACATAGGCTGCACAAAAGCATGCACATATCGCACGGATATCCGGGTGAAGTCCTGTATAGTTGTTTAAAGGAGAGTGAAAACGAGTTAACAGTTCAATTCTTGAATATATGACCTATTCGACTGATATACTACCACCGGAGTCATTTTCAAGATTAGGGTAGCTGGTTCAAAACGAGCTTAGATAAGAAATTTGCTCAAAGCTGAGGCTTCGGTAATTGAAATCAAATCTCTGTATCCCAAAAATAAGTATGTTCAATTCTTCATTATATGATTGTCTTAGCATACCTTTTACTATACCTCTTACTGTTAATTAAGAGAGATTTTGTAGGTTGTTATTATCACTTATGAAGGTTATTGCTTTCAACCCAAAATATCTATGGATTACTACTAACAAAAAATTAATTCTGAACCTCTGCTTTATTTAATACTCGAAAAAACAACCGAACGATTGTTGATGTGGTACCATTCTATTTTATTACAGACTATTACTTGTTGAATTTACCTACATATACGGTTATATAGCTTCAGTCAATGACGTCGGTAAGAAGATTTCTCCGATGAAACATCTTCATTTTCATTAAATGACTCAATGAGCTTCTTTAGGTTATTTTATACAATTGTTTGGAAACTTTAGCAATAGAAATATTCATATATTATATACGAAATAGCTCAAATAACTCAATAATTTTAATTAGAACGAGACGTGCGTCCTGGATTACGCTTACCAGTTACAATCCAACTTAAACTCAATAATTTTATTTAGAATACTTTAGGATTGGTACTGCTTTGTGTTGTGGTCTCAAATAAGAGGGAATTCACGTCATAAATTTAATTGCAATAGAGATTATCAGAATTAGAAAACCACCATCGACTATTCGTCTCCAATGAAATGGTTAATTGCGAAATATAAAACAGTAAATGTAAATCCTTTTGTAAAAGGAAGAAATGAAAGAGTTTGTAAGTTGAAACTTGATATGATATTAATGAAATTTTTTTTATTTCGCTTAACATACTAAAAATTAAGGATACACGAACTAAAACAAATAGATTAATGAGTTGACAATAAATTATTTGATTGTTACACATTTTTCGACGTATCCCATGTACATTGTATTAAAGATAACAAAGAAATTGAGTGAAATTACATATTGTCATTAATAAAGACTACTACTCATTATCTTCATATTTCAATAATACAAAGAGGATAAAACTACATACATTACACTCAATCGATCGGCTTCACAATAGGTTTAGCATTATATTCACCTATATCTTCCTTTTCGAAAAAAGTAAACAAAAAAAAGTGAATGATAAGAAAAATAAACATGTTTTAATAACTGTATATGGTTGTACTAAAGAAATAGAATGTAATGTATGATCGCTTAAGATTCTAAGTTTACATAAACAGAGACTGTCAACTATTCTACTATAACTCATAAATATTTACTAATTTATCTAACTTGACATTGAACTATCTTATTGATCACTGGTAGAAAAGGTTATATTAGTCTTATACAGTATAGTCGTCAAAAGGAGAATGGGAAATGATTAGCACTTCTATTTTTAAATACTTAACGATAGTCATGGAACTTGTCCATAGAGTCTTCTATAAGGTTAAATAATCTAGTGTGTAACAAATGTAGATAAAAAATCCATGCATAGGAGAAACGTTGACAATTCATCATTTCAAATTAGATTTGTTAACTCAAAAACTACATGTCCAAGCTCGCATTTTACCGTAATTCTAGAGATTCATAATAGTTAAAATAGATTATACCTTCTAATTTTGAAGTCAGTTCCTCTAGTTCACCATTCACATGACATTTTCATAATATTAGATAGATTGATATTTATATTTCATCCATAATTTACTAAGGCTTTACTGTTTTACACTATTGTTGTATCTAAAGCAGGGATGGCCGATATTGTGAATTCTGTTATCCGCAGTGTTATGTGCCTACAGCCTTGCCTTAATTTATTGCTCAGGCAAAATAATCTGACCGAATCATCAAGAAGTCAACTAGTCACTCACACGCATGTATTACAACAACAATAACCAATAATATACAAGATGTATGTATAAGATCGAGCCTTTGACTCATATGTCTACTAAGTAACTTTTCGATACCGTAAAAATGCTTTCGATCAATTTTTAAGTTATGCAATATCTATATGTACTAGAGACTCACCCAATTTCGTTAACTATAGATACGACTGTATAGTTTTAACGAATGGTATCGTCAGAATGATGAAGATACTAGATCCTCAAATATAACTTGTAGTGAAACCTATTATTTTTGTGATTTCATTGTGAAGATTTCTAACAACGCTTTCGTATAAAAATGATCATCGTGTAGGTTTTCTGTGCTTTCCGCTCACAAAGACACTTTTACCATATTGATTTGTGTATGCTTTAGTAGTCCGTTTTATAAATTTATTTATTACGATATTCCTAATGTGCTTAAATACAAGAGTTGTCCACTTATACAAGCATTATTCGGCTTATGTGTGGATTTATACTTCCTGGGCTGGCCTATGCAAGTTGTGATTAGATAATAAGAGAGTAGGTAAACAGGTGAAGAGTCATTATTTGGTGGTTTACATATTTACTTTTACACTTTGTGTGTGATTTTTAATTTGGAGCTGCTTGTGATATAATTGTCATTATTATAATATATTTGTGTATGTGATTAATCTGGTTCTTAATCAATCAGTCGGATTTGTATCTGAGTAGAACCTTTAAAGCTGGGACCAACTGTAAGCTGATGTATCGCGTGCATAATCAGCGACCAAACAAACCTCCCGTTCGCCGTACAAAATAAAACGGACTTCTGCCAAAAGTACCTTGACAGAGTTACAGGGGAATAGGAATAGCCTAGTTTCCATTGTTAGCCGAAAACGGTGCTGAATACCTTTTATGAATAGCCGATGTCGGAATTGTTAGGCAGAGAAGCGAAAGTAGCGTAAAAACAAAATTTTTCAATCAGAATAGTTTTAATTTCATTTTTAACATTTAAATAGGTTTTCTTCGTTAAATGAAACAACCGATAAACATGAATGCTGTCTTGTAAACAAACAATTCTGACGACACGATTCTGCATAGTATTCTGATCTTTATATATATATATATATATATATATATATATATATATATATATATATATATATATATTGTATATTATCGGTTATTGTTGTTGTAATACATGCGTGTGAGTGACTAGTTGACTTCTTGATAATTCAGTCGAATTGTTGTACTTAAGCAATAGATTAAGGCAAGGCTGTAGGACATAACGCTGCGGATAACAGAATTCACAATATCGGCCATCCCTGCTTCATATACAACAGAATATTGATTTTTGGCAGTCAGAATGTATGATGAAAACACATTTGGGCAAAGTATGGCAAGGTATATTATTTACGATATTTTAGAAACCACTTCGCATTTCGCCACGTTACTCTCTCTGCCTTAATGAATGCATGCTTTGAACTGATAATGCAAGGGAGATATCTTTCAACATTTCTGCCATATTATAGCAAATAAGTAAAAACTCTTGTGAAAGTTACAAAATTATGATACACTAAATTAATTAATTGGTAAAGAAAACGTATCGTTTGTATAGAATATTTATAAAATCTTCCTAGCAAATTAAGGTTTCTTAGTTAAAAGAATATTTAAAACTAATTGCTGATTGCCTTGAAAATACTATTTCTTACTATCTTAGTCATGTGTTATTCAAGAAATTTACTAGTATTATCTATTTCTTTAGTCCTAAATCATCACACAACCTCTTATATGAAAGTAACTAATATTTTTCTGATAACAGCAAATGGAAGATAAAAATATATAAGAATAATCTTAAAGTCAGTAGGATAATGTATGGGAAATTTGACGAAGTCATAGAAAATGGTTTTATGGGACTTTAGTTGTATTAGAATCATAACCTAGTGAACTTCACCATCAAATGGTGTTAAAATTAAACACAAGCAACAGTACTGTGTAACTACTGTTACACTGATTTAGATTTGCATAAAACAAATAGGACAGGTAGATCAGTGTTTAGGGAGCTTAATATCTAACCACAGAGTTACAAGTTTGAACCCCGCTTAGTCAACTTTGATCCAGGGAATAAGGTCACCAGGCCCTAGATTAAGAGCAAAGGTTGACAAAAAGTACATGGATTTATATTCGGTAAATGTAACGAAATACTAATAACAAAACTATACTACCATAACTTACTCCGGTTTTCTCTAAGTAAGTTCTTCTAACACGATTGTGGGAAAGTTCCTGCAAAAATGGCATATCACATAGAAAATACATTCCAAATGGGACCCCAAGATATACTGTGAAACGGAGTCCCTCACGAAGCCAATGTCTGATTATCTTTGAAAAAAAATCAACAAACTAAGATTTAGGTGCATATTTAAAAAGCTGAGAATTGATCAGTCAACTTAGTATAATAAGTTATGTTTAAATAAAATATAGGTATTCAAACTCACTTTTCACTTATGACTATTATGACGATAACGTATCGATAAACCATCGGGAGATAGTTAAGATGGTGTTATTCTTAGAACTGAGTCCATTTAATTAGTAAGGGAATATTATGTTGGAAATAAATTTAGGGATATTCCTGTTCAAACAGCAAGAGATAACTCTTTGATCCCGAATTTGTCCGTGGCATAAGTCACGAAAAATTGAACCCTGTTTGACGACATATATCTACTTAACTTTTAATAATTACTTCATATTTTGATCATAATCTATATAAAACTCTACTTCTGACAGCATATGTGCACCCCTTTATTTTGATAACAACACAAATTGAACACTTTTCATACCTCAAAAGTAAGAATCATTAACACTTCATTGTAAACAATAGATAACTTCAATTTTATGAATTGACGCTGGACAAACTGGTTATACGATAAATCAATCAGTGCGTACTTAAAATGTTACAACAATATTAAAAGTGTCTGATAAACTAAGAAAACTTATACTTTCGACCCAAACCGATACCGTCAAATACAACTCATAACATGAACGTAGGTAGTTTAAGAAATTCTTAAATATCAACTATAAGAAAACTGTTTGTAGAAAAGTTACGTAAATTATCCAATTATTCATACTATTAGCTAAAATCGTATTGCATATCAGTTCTGAAAACAAAATCTACACTTATCAATTGCGATGACATTTCTACTACTAACACACTTCTGATGGACAGATGTACGACGATATTTTAGCCACTCGACAAACTAAAAAACCAAAATATGCCAATCATTTTCTCCAAAATCATTTGTCCCGTTGGAACCCTTTTCTAATTGGAGTTTGAATAGTTATCATCAGTTTGCTAAATTACAGGCGGCGGAGTAATACTAACTAGCTACAAATCCACATAAGGCAGTTGGTTAGTAATTGATTACTTCTTCCAAATGGGGATAAATTTTATGAAATAAAAATGATTCCAGAATGTAGTTGTATAAGCGGTTAGAAATGCTTCTGAGTAGTTTCTAGAATATGAGGTTATATGGTAAGGTGTTAAACAAAACAAACACGTTATTTTCAGTTTAAACAGAGCACACCAAAGTGTATTTTATTCGATGAGAATTCATTCCCTTAAAGTACTGAAGGTAGAAACTTGTAGCGTAAGAAGTCAACTCCCATTCAATGAATCGCAGATTGCCCATTACCATATGAGTAGATACGTTAACCATCATCAACAACAACGCAGAATCGGGCAAATACGCCCAATAGTTTAAGTTGCCATACCTCATTAGAACTACGAAATAACAGAGGTAACAGAACGACAGAATACAAGAAGGGAGTGTGAAGTAAAAGTGTGCAGAAAATAATAATAGGATTCAAGGTTTAGATGAAGTTAAAGAGTGAAAACACTTGCGCCACTGTGACTGATTGTGAGTCATGTCTCCAGCCATTTATTGCGACTATCACGCGGACCCCAACCAGGTAATCTGCATCTGCTAATAAGGCTTAGACCAACAGTCAAGGTCTTCATCAACTGATGCTAAGTTTTAGTTTGGCCGCCCCTCCTCTTCTTCCATCTAGATAAGTTAATTCGCTAACCATGAAGAAATAAACATGACTAGAAAAATTACAACCAGTTGTTGAGCCTTTAAGCAGATAAGAGTAGATACCTACGCAGATTACATATCATCCAATAAGACTAGTAGTATAGTGTCAAAAATGTGTGCACAATCATTTATTAGGAACTAGAGCAAAGTAATCAGCATTTCGTGTTTAATTGAATCTATGAAAAGGGATGTGTACTGGAAAATAATTACAACGAATAATTATTGTGAAGAAAGTGAAGTACTCAAAACACTGAATGAATCAAACAATATTTACTGCCATATTACATATTAAGTTATTCATTTCTATTTGATTTCCTTTCTGCATAATCAATTTTTAATCAAAACATTCAGCTGCTTGCTAATGGTGAAAGTTCTACTTTGACTGCCTCAGGTTGTTGAATGGTCGAATTCTGAATATTTTCACCGAGAAGTAAATCTAATCCAGTTAATCAGAAACTGCGTGTGCCATTTGAACTGGTCTATTTCAACGTTTAAAACGTAATACAAAATCAGACAATAGATAGATTTGTCGATGTCGATGAGATGTCATATCACCGATGATTGCTGTAACATTCAAACATATGTTCAGGAATCTAGTAGTACATTACAAACACAATCTCCATCCGGCACCTCGAAAAGTGTGCTTTACATAACATACACTTACCCAAGGACTCTGTCGCATCAAAGTACGATACCAGGAGCATCCATATCTCGAACAAACGGTAACAGAGAGGGCAAAATTAACTGGCTAGATCATTATTAACACCTCCCCCTCCATAACCTCTTACTTTATAAAGTTCCATCAAAGTCAGAAGATACTCGAAAGGCAACGATGTCACTTTGAAACCTTCACCTACATACCGACATGTCACAGCCAGAATGAAATCGAAGATGACTTCTACCATCAATAAAATAATCTCATAAAAGCACTCTCGACAGATATTTTAGATCTAGCCAATAATTAGAATGCGTAGGCCAGACATCTTTGCATCCAGGACAGTCAATTAGGTGACCAATGGGAACTCGATGGCCACAAGTCAGATAACGGTGACCGTACTCAACGGATTTGTGCAAACCCCAACCTCTCTCATGCTAGTACACACTCCAAGAACAGCCATAGGCAATGTGCTACATAGAGTCCTCCATCTCTAACCCAAGTCTGAATACAGGCTGATCACATCGCCACAACCTACTGATCGAGTGGTCGTGTTCAAGACTGTCGTCCCATTCGGAACACCCATCTGAATATCTCTCATGATTTGGATTGCACCAAGCTCACCTTGCGTTCCAATAACCACCAAAAGTCATACGCTAAACAGACTAGCACAGCAAAAGTGGTTCCAACCTCTATTGTAACCAAGTATCATTCCGAGTTACGTTCAAGGCTAGCGAACTAGTTCACCGAAACGTTTAGATGACCATTGGCTACGATTGCATGATCCCATAAAAATGGTGAGCTACGTATCTTGCAGCTTTGAGAAACATACACGAAGATATCATTAACATCATAGTCTTTGCACACGTCAGGAAGAGTGAAGATATATAACCAACTTTCATCATTGTTCCAATTCACCAGTGGGGATTAAGCAAGGTCGCTCAATCTCACTACTCCTCTCGAACTTTGCCATCGGTTGCATTCTAATAACAGCTATGAAGAAGTGTATCTACTATCCAAAGAAAATCTTCTCAACCTCGAGTATGAGGATGATATTATTTCACCGTGCGATAATACACAATCCGTCCAAATCACATTTATTCAGTTGGCAATTAGTGTTAGCAAGCATTAATAAGTACTTTGCACCTTCTGAATGCAAAGCTATACTCCAATACTGGAGGAAGTGTTTACCTCCTCTTACTTTTTGTGCTGCATCGTCAGAACTGCTCGAAGAGTAAGTATATCTGGATAGTAGTGTGGATCCTGGTGGTTGCACGACAGACAAGATCAATCTACGCATAATCGAAGCCGGGTTGTGTTAGGTTAATTTAGGCTATCTTGGTGCAAGTTAGGCTGTAAAATGTCAGGTTTAAAATGCTTAGGTGAGAACGGTTCTGCTGTAGTTTCGAATATCGAAAGCAGCTTCTATTTCTCAGGTACTAATTCCGTACAAATTTAAATCTAGCATTCAACGTCTTAATATAGCTGGTGCTATCCACGCGGAATATAAACAATCTAAAACCTAGCACAAATATATATCGTTCGAAGTTGCAACAGCGCATATCATCACGTCAGTCAGTCAATCATGTACACCATAGAACCAAGAACATGTGCATCGATCAGCGTTGCAACATTTCATTACTACAGCATGATGAAAATCAAAGCGGAATAAGTAGTATTTACATCAATGGTAGTAGGGAATCGAATGGGTATAAAGAATATGATACACGTAAAAAAAAACTAGTTCTTGGGAATAATGGCATAACGCAAAATTCAGCTCACGGTATAAAGAAAGACGGAGAGTGCATTGTCCAAAAAAGAATACATGAGTGATAAGATAGGATGCAGTTACAGTAAACATAGAAATGATGTCAAACAAAACACAAGAACCAGTTACTTAAACCCGAGGTAGTATAGAAACGACTTTTACTTTTTATAAGACAACTCCAGCAAAAACAACCTAATAAAAGTGTACCATCATTACTTTATGATACTCGACAACGAAAGAGGGATGAAAATTACCAACTTTTAGACAACACTCAAAATGTGAGTCTTTATTATAACAACTTTAACGGGTTTTTCTTTAAAAAAATATTCCTGTTCTCATCACTGCATTTCATAAGACAAAATATTTGAAACAATTTATTTTATAACTCTTAGAACTGTATTACTTTTAATTATCTCTATTTAGTGTTTTCACTACATACAAATTGATGCATCTAAGTACTAGTAAAATGAAATGTCTGTACAGAACAACTATATTAAACGTCGACCTACTCCAACAGTAAGTCATGTACAATGCAGAACCTGGAACGTATGCACGAATGTTATCTACCCTTAATGACCACGTTTCACATCTATATATTAAAGCAGAGTGGGTTGCTTCACAGCATACTCATCCTATAATTGGCAGACGGACACCGCTACACAATAGGTAATGTTAGCTGGTAAAAGTGAAACGAACGTTTTGAATCTGTGCTGCACCATAAGTTTGAAATAATACTATTTAATAAGTCCAAGACGAACAACAGCTTGGTAGACTGATGCCATATTTAACTGGTAATGTTCACGTATTTTAACCTCTCTCCCGCACTAACCATAAACAAGTGGCGGTTGGGAGTATGACACAATTACTAACTATCATCACCAGAGAAAGTCAACAAACTCACCAAATAATCTACTATCTTTATTAATAACAATACGTTCACTCTATAGGTTGACTATAGGCCAGTGAGTCATTAAAGACACCCTTTGAGAATCCATACTTTAAGAAATGATTCTTCGTACTTCTAAGATAATACAAAGCGAAATGTTATATCTAAGGGCCGATCTCCTGTATGTAGGAGGATATTTTATCTATATTGGAAGTGGAGTATTTTGGATATAATTAGACGAACTTTTGCGGTCGTGTTGAATAAAATTTGCAGCCTTTGTTGTCATTAGTTTATTTATATCTGATAATAGTGTTATGTCTAAAGTAATGAGGTGAAATTACAAACACGCTTGTATTCCAATACGTCATTAAAGATATCTCATCGACAAGCTAAAACGGTTGTCTAATATCTGTCAACAATAAATTGGTGCAAAGCAAAACAACCAAAAAATAATATTCTGCGAACAAAGAAAAAAGAAACACGAATTTAAATACATTTATACAATGTGAATTTATTTACAATATACACAAGAATATATACAATACACTGTAAAGACACAATATAGTTCAAAATATACTTTTAAAAGAAAATATGCAAACGAAGACAGTATTCCGACGAAACTATGCAGAGTCAATAGACAAAGGTATCCACTTTCGCAATAGCTCATCAGTGTACAGATCATCAATAAAACTGCATAAATCCACTTTAATTTCCTGTTACCATGAAAAAGATAAAAAGACGTTTTAAAAATGTGTGTATAATCAGATAAATTGGTGAAAACTAGAGAAAACGATTCTGAAAGAGAAGTTTGTATGGATGCATGATTAGAATTGATGAAATGTTGATTATTTTGCGTTCTCCTTTCAGAAGCTGTGTAGATTAATGCTCTCAGATGCAACTAAAAAGCGCTCGCTTTGGGCACTTGATGCAAACTTCTCCACAAGAACAACTTAACTAACAGATGCACATTGAAGTGACTGAAAGATTAAGTTTATCGCATGATAAATCGATTGGGGAACACAACTTCGTAGAGTGGAAAATCATTCTCGAGGATTTAGAAATCCATTTATTAGGGATACTCAATACAGAATATTATTCAAATATGTTCATGAACAACCTTCTGTGGAATCGTAAGCAGTTTTTCACGCTGAAATTTCAGACTTAGTTTACTGTCAGTAAACTTGGTTGGATAGACATTTTTGATTAATGTTTGGCAGAGTTTAGGTAGTTTATCATTGACATAACACTACTGTATCTTTGAACGGATGTGTATGCAGCGTTATTAGACCGGAATTCTGATAAGACTAATCTACTAATTACAAAAGTAATCATTACCCAAAATTATATTAGTTAGTACAATGCTATCGGTTAACAGTTCGCTTTTGTTGTAATTGGACACAACATGAAAGTTTACAACATTGACATAAGAGAAGGTATAAATTAAAACAACTTAGACCATGTAATGTTGTTTAGCTGTGAAATTAGGAGCCAATTAAATAGCTCTCAAAATTCTAGCCAGTTATCCTAGAACACTTTTAATAACACATCAAAATACTACTTATAATTGAAGACATATGAATTATGTGAAGTG
Source organism: Schistosoma japonicum (assembly GCA_025215515.1). Taxonomy (NCBI): domain Eukaryota; kingdom Metazoa; phylum Platyhelminthes; class Trematoda; order Strigeidida; family Schistosomatidae; genus Schistosoma; species Schistosoma japonicum. The sequence continues at coordinate 78,472,714 of CM046061.1, forward strand.
GCATCACGCAGTCACTGACTACAGTAAAATGTAACTCATTAGTTTGAATTTTTAAATAGTGGTAGACAGAAGAAAATCGAGAACCGCCTACTAAGGTTTTAGTGCCCAAATGACCTTCAGAAAATAGTTGTGGTCAGAATATAATTTAAAAAACAATTACCCTTTTTTCAATCTATTTTCTTGCAGAGATCGATTGATAAAGGTTTCTCAAATTTTGTGTACAAATCATTTTTATACCAAAACAGTTCGTAATAAGCGAAAGAAATCATTTCCATTCCGGAAGTAAAGTATACATATTAAGAAAACTAGGGATAATACTATACGAGTGGTAAGCAACTTAGCCTAAATTGATGAGAAGTATATGGGAGTTTGTAATCACATCGGTTATGTAATTGAACTAGGGTAGGTAAATATATCATGTACAAATAAAAGACTCAGTGGGATGTTAAAGATAGAATACTTTTCCGATGTAACTGTATTTAGTTTACAAAGAGGAAAATAAACATTAATCTAAGTTATAGACAACAAGATCTTACTTTGAGAAAAATGACAAAGTATAATTTTAGTAATACAAAACTAAGTGTGTTGCAATAAAAATCAAGTTATCTCGGTATGTAGACATACTGCAAACTTCGTCGACAGCACTTGACCAGTACTGACTACAATAGCCGATCAGATCCTTAAAGAAGCAACTTGCAGTCTATATGGCTAGTACTAAAAATTTCTAACTTAGTCACTCACCAACATACATTCGGGTCATTATATTGTCATAAGTTTTTATAAATTTGAAGTTGTCTGTATAGGAAACAAAAGTTAAATGATTTAGAACTTCATGTCGATCGACTTCAATAAATGTATACTTATTATAATGTAACATGACAGCTCATGTTAATTTAACAAGCAAAACTTATCACTAGATAATCATAAACCCTGAGGAAAACAAAACATGATGCTGGTTATCCTTAGATAGAAGAAAACCTACTTCAATTTCTTTGCCTTTTACAACTTCGTCAGTATTTTCATAGGCTGCTTGAAGACGTTGTTCCAATGCTTTTCTCCTCTGTATGGCTAACAAACATTTGCTATGAATAGTTTTCTTAACTTCATTTGAACATTCTTCAGTTGCTTCTGCAAGACGCTCGATATTTTGTTTACCTTTTTTAGCATAGACCTTTGCTTTAACATTTGATAAATCTTTAAATACATGGACAGTTTTCTCTTTGGAAGGTATATTTGATATAGATGGACTATATGTAAATAAAAAATAGAATCAACGCAGTCGAACAAAATGAAATAATAGGTAATGAACAATAACATTCAACTTAAGTATGACGTAGATATTTAGTGCTTGTTAGCTCCAATTGATATTAGCACTTAGAGTGGATGAACAGTAATTTCAATGATAGCTTACACATCTCCAAAAGGCTTGATTCAAAAATCATTATTTGAAACAAAAACCTTGAAAGTAAAGATAAACAGCAATTTTAAGTACCCACTTTTTTCAACATATCAGTTATATGTAGCAACGTTAGAAGGCGAACACCCGGTTTGAAAATATGTCGAGAAAGATTTGTAAACTGAGAAAACTACAAACAATCCCGATGTAGGCGCAGTACTCGGTTAAAGTATAGTATAGCAACGAGCAAGTGTGACAATTGGAGTGTGTTGGCTTAGTAGCCGGATGGGTCATTCATTGTTTTAATCTATTAGCCATTTTATGATAAAACAGTATTTATCACTGAATAGTTTATCGAGAAAAAGATAATTATGTTACAGGGGATACAAATATTTTTATGGCAAATAAATGAATTACAGTTTGGAAAAGGATGTTTTGAAAAAGATATGTATTAAAAAACTAATATCAACAATCATTAATATTTTGATGTTAAAAATATATGATGAATGGTTATATCAGCTGTTATAACTTTACTTAAAAAGTATGCTTCCAAAACTGGAAGCCCGGAACCGTGAGATTCACAGTGAACAGATAGTTGTGGTACACTTAGTTCTTGGAAATTTTTGAAAAAAATGATAGTATTTCCGAGTCGAGAAGTAAAGGTTTTGATAAAAGTGTATTTTTAAGCTATAATTGCTGACATTAAATGTTGAACTGAAGATGGCGACAAGTAGATCACTAAAAGCTGGACCACTAAAAGTAGCTCCACAATACACTCTCGTCTAATTAAAAGAACTGAAACTTTTTAACAGATCAATTTAATGTAAATAAAGAATGTTTCAAAAGGCTAGATATGTAATAGCATTTAGCTTAACATGAACTTAGCTTATTATAAACTATTCAAAATCCTTCTAAATAAATCTATAAGATAAAATAATTAACAAGAGCATATGCTACGACACTACTTAAATTTAACAACTGTTCTATTATACTAATAAGGAGAATTTCCAAAACATTTTTAGAAACTGGATAGTAAGTGGGAGTGTAAGCAGATCATAGTTTCGACAATAACTTCAAATAAACAGGTTACAAATCCATAAAGAATACTTTACTATGGTTCAGGAAACAAGTTATTACTTTACTAATAACTTACTTGTTTGATGAAGTATCTGACTTCTTCGCCTTCTACAAGAGGATTAGAAATAGAAGTTAATGGAAATAATCCGGATAGATTTATATTTAACGGACTATTAGATATAGGTAGTTATCTAGATAACGACACATGTAAACTTAATAGCAATCATAGGAGCAAACGGACCCAAAGTCACTTCTATCAATTATCAACTATGTCAACAATACTTAAATAACTTAGATAGAACATCTAGTGACATCATGAAATGGTGATATAGTATGAACAAATCATCTAAAATTCAACTATTAAACGTTACGATTGTAGTGTACAATCATAAAATTATGTTTGTGACAATATCAAGAAATATTCACAATTTATCTTATACGTAAATTTGAGCATATAGCCAACTTATTTAACTACATAAGACATACATAGCTAGACAGAACAAGAAAATTTTCCACAGATTACATTAGTTCAAGCTTTCATAACATTACAACATATAGTCAAGAGAAATGGAATGTATTAAGATAAATAAAATAGCCAAGGGGAATGATGAATAAGTGAGTAGTAATAATAATAATTCATGCTACTACAACCGATTTTGAGTCATGTTACCTGAGGACTTAGATTATTAATGTTTAGCATTTCTGGCACTCTGGGCAAATAACCTACACTTCTAAGTAAAGACTATCGCTGTATTTCAGGATGATGACCCTTAGTTTTTACGACTTAATCTTGTCATAACTATTAATCAATAATAGCATCGCTCAGCATAAAAAAACCCTAGTTAGTCTATATTTACTTTATTTTGACCCACTTCACTTGCGCTCAAAAGACATTTTTGGTTCATAAAGACCCGTGGATCACTAAATTTGAAAACGGCTAATTATCGAAATCTCAGTACATAGACGTCTAAAGCTCAGAGAAGCGTAACTGAGTAAACAATTATTCAAAACAGTATGCTTTATGTGGTGATTTACAGTTTTAACAGGGTTGAAATTACTAGTAACTGCATGCTTATGAGAAGCAGTAAGTAACACCTTCGAACAATAAACTCTGTTCAAACAAAGCTAGAACAACCATATTAGCGGAATACATTGAATTCATTATATTTCATTGCAGTGTCTTCAACTACATAGACGCAATTAATTGTAGTCAGCATTATATCACTGTCAATTTAATGAACATGTATCGTTTATCAAGAGATATATAAAAGTAGAATAAAGACAAATTCAAATTCAAGGCTGAAAATACAAACAAAAACCAATTAGAAACACTAGGAAAGCGGGTAACTAAAAGACCTAAAAAGCTACTAAAACTTAAGATAATTGACAGAAAATGTAGTGAGTCTGAACCACGTGGATCGCGCATACCGTTCATGCATGGACAAGCTAAACTCTGTAAACCTGATGTACTAACGAGACAAATTATCTCCATGATTAATTCGTCTTGCCACAAACTAGCCAGATGGATAGAATCTATCCAAAACGAACTAGATACGTGTAGTTTAAAGGATACTTCTGGGTAGGCTAAAATAAAGGATAACCTAAATATTTCAAACAAACTTATGGTCTTATATGATATAAAATTACAATTTACCAGCATTTCATTAGAAGAAACCATTGATATAATTAGCCAGAATTCAGAGCACATATCCATATCGAAGACACAAGTGAGACAGCTAATAAGAATATGCAGAAAAAACGCCCGACTTCAAATCAATAACAAACTATATTGTCTAGACGAATGGTCTAGCTACGGGAAGGTCATTGGAGCTGGTCTTTGTAGATATATTTGTGTCAAATTTAGAAAGAATAAAGCTATTATCTGCAATCAGCGAAAAAATGCTATATGAAAAATACGTCGACGACACGTTTATCATATGTGGTGACATAAATCAAGCAAATAAATCACTAGAAACATTCAATAAAGCTCATTTTAACATCAAATTCGCAAGGAGATCTGAAAAAGACAACACATACTATTTCCTGGACATAGGAATTTCTCGCAAAAAGATGCAAACAATCAAGGATCTATACATCGAAAAGAAACTTGGAGTGAAAAATATCTTCACTTTCATAGTTTATGTCCAATAAATTGTAAATATGGTCTGGTCAAATCACTTTACTACAGAGATCAAAAGGTAGGCTCAGTGGGTAAACTGTAGGAAGAATATAAAACAATAGAAAAGTGTCTACTAAAAGATGGATATCCATGAACGTTTATAAAGAAGTATGGCAGTTAGTATTGAACAGACAATACGACTAAACCTGGTAATAAACCTGTACTCAACTGACTAGTGTTTAAGGGTGATCAGGCAGACAGACAGATACAACACAGAACTTCGTACATACGTACATCAGTTCAGGTTGCCATACCACATCAGCACAGAGACGCAACTGTCAGTTCAAATCCAAGAGTGATAGCGATAGTAGAAGTATTAGCAGTAATGCAGAAAGTTAGGGAGCGAAGATATGTCTCGAAAAGTATAATTCAGAGAGATAAATTCGAAAGGAGAAAGATAGAGAATTCAGAAGGTTAGATTTTGAGAGAACACAAAGAGTGGATGCACCTGCGCCATTGCGAACGATTCTGAGCCATGTCGTTCAAGGTCTCTAACCATTGGTGACTTTCGTCTCGCGGACCCCAGCCACGCAGCCTACATCTACCAACATGACTTAGTCCACTTGTCAGTGACTTCATCGATTTCTGCAATGTTTTCGTTTGGCCGCCCCTAGCTTTCTTCCAACCTATTCCTACGCCGCGAAACACAGCTCGTCGAGGCAGACGGTAGTTAGACATGCGTAACATATGTCCCAACCACCTCAACTGATGAAGTTTCAATACTTCATCTATTGATTTGCCCTCCTTTCCTAGAATCCGTTTCCTAACGACAGCATTGCTCATTCGGTTGTCCCACGATACTCGAGCAATGTTTCGGAGAAACCTATGATCGAAGACCAGTAACCTACGAACGTCCTCTACTCTTAACGGCCATGTTTCGCTACCGTATAGTAGGACAGAGCGAACTGCTGCGCGGTACACTCGTCCTTTGGTTAGCAAGCGGATATCTCGCCTGCGCCATAAGTGACGCAACTTGGCAAAAGCCAATCGAGCTTTCTGTATCCCTGCTGAGATTTCGTCAGTCACCAGGCCGTCAGCACTGATGAGACTCCCAGGGTGATCAGGCAGCAAAGAAAATAAATCATCGACTAAGAGCAGCCATAAATTACACGTTTCTGGCAACAAAACTGACCCCATTATATGCAACGACATGTTCAGTATGTCAAACGAGAATTGATAAATACCCGTCACATGTCGCCTTCAACTGCATTCACCAATTCTCATGTATTTGCAAAAATAAGTACATTGGAAGAACAGAACGATGAAACTTTTCATGATTTATTGAACATTTCCAAAGAATTTAAGCCTAGTAAGATAAAAGTTCAATTGTACGACATCTAATGGACATAAGACATGTAGTGAACATGATGAAAGCGCTTAAAGCAATAAACAAACAAAGTGCATTCACAATTTTAAGATTCGCTGAAGCCATAGCTATTAAAAGGTTAAAACCTGACCTATGTATTAGAAAGGAATCAGTGACAAACATTTAATTGCTTTAATAAGTGATACATTTATTACTATTATTTTTAGTTTTTGTTTATTTATGAGCACTTACTCTACAATGTTATGCCTTAGCCCCACATATCTATTTGTTACGAAATCACAACACATTCAGTTTATCCTAGATCTAACACTTCTATGTTAAACTTTAATCTGTTTATTTTAGTGTTATATTGTGCAAACAAATTATTAATATTTTCGTAATTTATCAATTCACTTCGACCCCTTATCTACTTGGATTAATAAACCCTTGTTGTGTTACGTAATCGACTCGATCCAAATTGTTCCTGGAACTATCATTCCTTTCATATATCTAAATACTCTGATGAAAATCTTTTGTTTTGTCTCTGTTCTACTTTTATATAAACAATACATGTTCATTAAATTGACAATGATATTCACACGTTACACCGATTACAGATAGTTACCTGTATGTAGCTGAAGACATCGCAATGAAATACAATAAATTCGATGTATTCTGCAAATATAATCGTTCTAGTTTAATTAAAATTGTGAAGAGAATAAAGTGTATGAAATATACTCTATGTAAACCAAATTAAACTCACATCGATGTCTTCTGAAATTTTCGCCATCTTTGATGGAGGCCCAGAAAGCAAATTTCTTTTTAAGTTTCTATTCTCAACAAAATAAAAGCGAATTGGAATTTCGCACATTTTGCCTACGAAACGTATTTTCTAGGCAGTAAGAAAATATCTAACACAGAATTTATTCAGAAAATATAAGAACGCGAAAGCAACGACTAATTTCGATGTGCACTGCTTTGAGCCACACTGTTAATAGGATGATCAGTGTCGATACTCGGTTGCCTAAAAGGAAGCTGAAGAGGGTTTGAATTTGTGGCCTATTGGTCACAGACAAAGGTCTCGGTCACTATGCTTGAGTAACGATTTAAATAATTACTGAAGCTTATAAGTCAAAGTTAAGTGGTCTCAACGCTACATCAAGCTTATCCGTGGAATATGATATTTGTGCTTCTGCCTTTCAGTAATGTTAATTTATGAAGCGGACGTAGTACTCCAGTATACACGTATCATCAATTCTCTCCTCCTCGGAAATATTTAACAATAACTTCTTTCATTCTTTGACGTTCAACTACTCTTAACCAATAATTATTTTGTTAATTATCTGCTTATTTTAACATTTATATACTGTCTTCCGGACTAATTATTATAAACTGTAAGCAAAATAACAAGTGATAAATAATATAGGCAACTCAGTCTTAAACATGCATAGTGAAATAAAAGTTTCCGATTTGATGAGGACTCAACAGATTTCAAAGTCAAATCATATTTAACGTACTTTCTAGCTTTGATGATGCGTTCATCTTTAATTGACAAGGCTGATTTCAACTGATAGTCAAGAGCTTTTATTCTAAAGTAAATAATTATAGTAGTTACAAAATTTTATAGACTTGCTTTTGTTGGCGACTGTTTTCCACTTCTTTAACAAGATTTTCACGTGCTTTGACAAAACTATCATCAGTTGCTTTAGTCCTATATCTGTACTGGATATTTTGCAAACACTTTCCACTGCAGTAGATCAGAGGGTGAAATAAAGGATAAAATAGGTATTTATAGCTCTTAGTCCAAAGACAACCAAAATGTATTTAAATAATTAGACCGATCTGAGCAAAGCAAAAAACGATGCCTCATATTTCTACATCAGATTCAGTTTGCTGGAGCCGCATGATTAGGAGTCAAGTTTTAATGATAAGACAAATTTTTATCTGAAACTAGACGAGTAACCTTAAACCTAAAAGTGAAAAAAAGTGACCTGTATTCGTTTCCTTAAAGCTAACAAGTGGTGTTTGGTTTGACGGTTATGTTAAATGGATTATTAATTACATTATGGGTACCAGGTGTAACTATATTCACATTCTGAAACTACAGTTTTGTCAAAAAAATATATAAGTGAATTTTAAGAGGCCGAGTAGGGAATTACATTCGAAGCACGCTACGACCTTGATGGATTTTCCAGTGCTAAAATTGATAAGATGACCCTTTATTAAACATACGCAAAACAAACGAATGGAAATATTTTACTATGACTAAGCTACACTCACAAAAAGTGGGTTGAAGCAAAAAACTAATGCTCAGGATCTTAAATTGAACACAATTTTATGATACTCAGATCACAACATGGCTTGCTGGACTTATACTACTTCGAAGTTTGGCGAAAGATAAGTTGTAGTCACATTAAACAAGCTACTTTCGTAGCACTGAAAATACTGTTAAATAGGAGCATAATAAACAGGCGTCTCTGATGAACACTAAGTGCAACCAGTCTTGCGTAAGTTCCCAGATAGCAATAATAAATAGGGCAAACAAGCTTGACGAAAGTAACACTTTGTAACAAATATACATGCTGACATCGTTGTACTGGATTTTCCGCAACATTTGCCTAAGGGATATTGACGCTATCTGGATGGATGACATTTAAACCTTGTACCAAATGGTGAAAAGTAGAATACCTGAAACATTAAACCACTTCAATGTCAGAAAACATAGTTGATGAGGTGGTGATTTTGTGCATGATGGTAAAGATCATAAGACGGTGGTTAAATTTCTAAACTTGATATCGCTTCTGATATGACACATTATAGTCACTAAACAAGACTAGTTTAATTAAATATCTACAGTAGCAATCCAAAACCAACATGAAACCAATAACTAGATAATGTTCAACGGCTTCATAATAAAATATGAACTTACACTGACTTCTTAATGTTGACGAGCGAAAAGTATGTTGTACTGTGGTCGGGTTCGAGCTCATATACAGAATCTAGTCCTGATATAGTAGCGATGATTATCTAAATAAAATAAGATCAGATAAATATATAACAGATGGAGTCTAATTGAAACAAGTTAGGAGGGATGGTACATATGAAAGACTGCCTTCAGTCTTTACTACAAATGGCATGACATATTATTTGTCTTTTCAGGGTGACCTAGGGACGTCAGTTCTAGTTCATATGAACCATCTCCCTCTGCTGAAGTCAGATTGTAGGACCGAAATAAATGATAGCTGCGACGTTAATGATTACACTGACTGTCTTTATAGACTAACGATTATAGCTCACTTGGTCTTACGACAGGAAACAGTCCCCATGATCATGTGACACCTTAGAAGGTCTGAGAAGCTAAAGTGGACACTAAATTATTTAACCCGTTTATAGTATGCGCACCTTAACATAATCGACATGAACAAAGTGATCCTAAAGTAATTTCAACTTGAATCAGTTAGTCACCTTCTTTAAACTGAAAGCCTTGGAAAAATGAACTTGAAACCAGGTTTGTACATAAAGTAAGCCTCACGAAGGACATAATATGCAAGTTACTCCAGGAAACAGAAACAGGAATGTGTACAAAAGCTCTATTTTGTTGGGCTAAAACTAGATTCCGAAGCCCAAAATCAGCCGTTTTTTAACGTTACACTGACTATCACAGAAAAGCGTAACTCGCTATTTAGAGATACAAATAAACGTCGAGGATCTAAACTATATATCTGCCCAGACCTTAGTCTAACTGATTGTATGAAGCTATGGTTTGTAAAAGTCGAGATTAGTAAAAGGAATTGAAACGGAGAGAAAAATCTCCCCAGGTTTTCGTATAACGAAAGTCAACAGCCAGAATATACCACAATGCTTGGTGGGTAGGACAGAAAAGTATAAAAACAGAACTAAACATATACCCCTGTAGCCTACTGAACAAAATGATGAAATTCTTTAATGTTGTGGATCTTTCAAATCCAGATATGGTTGCTGATATATATATATATATATATATATATATAAAAGTTAATTAGCTTAACTTGCGATCTCATTTTTTTTAAAAATGAGATAGGAACAAGGTTAGTGGAAACGATAAATCAGAGCTAACTGAATGCCACTAGATTGTCTCCTTACTTACAGACATAACGATATTGCTATATGATTGTTACCACAAACAAAAGAATTTTAATATTTGAACATACGGGATTTTTCTGGGTATCACAAACGAGAGATATCTTTCCACCCTGAAGAACTAACAAATAAGCTTATTGCATCTACCTTTTGTTTAACATTTTCGAGGGAACATAGAAGACTTTCAGTCAATCTTAAGTGAAAAAACTGACAATTACGACTACGCATCGCAAAATTCAAATATCTTAGCTGTTACTGTATTGTACAGTCGCCAATTTTCCTCCAACATACTTTCAACTTTCAACTTTGTCATCAGTCTTCATTCATACGAATTATAGTTCTGGTAACCTGTATAAATCTTTTCAGTGATTTTTCTAGTGTAGATCCGATTTCTTGAAAGAGTTCACTGACGAAGCTGACACCATCTGTCCAATCGTTGACTGGTCGATGTGAAAAATGGATTCCTACTCTGAGTTTGTTTAATCTCGGTTCAAGCCCGTTTGATATGACCTCAGAGAGTATTCATTCTAAATGGAGAGATAGGATTATACATAATTACACCTAAATCATTATTTAAGATTTGGAGTGTCAATATTAGATCACCTTGTGTTCCATGATAAGTGGGAAAGATTCTAGCATTTCGAACACTTATCCTAAGAGAGGTTTGAAAAGTTCGTTACTAACTTAGTGCTTATTTACTGAATGCAGTGGTTTTCAAGTCATAACTCACATCTACAGCCTTAAACTACTACACTTGTATAGGTGACGCATTATTTGTGGTGAGAGGATCGAAGGATTCAATGAGCGAACTTACTCTAGAAATTTCAGGAAAGGAACCAAACGCTAGATTGCAAGAGAACAGTTGAATTCAAAGCACAGACCAATTAAAGGAAAATATATATCGTGCATACTAGTGCGTTCAGTAAAAATGAGTGCTAAAAGTCATTATTCTTGTGGCGAGTAACTAAAAAATAACACAATTTATGCCAAATGATTGTCTGAAAATTAAAATATCAATAAGATAATGAAGTTCGCCAAACAAGCAAAAATACTACTTTTTAGATGTCCTATGCTAGTCCTACAAATGAGAATCATTGAGTTACTTCAATTTTTTTTAAAGTATCGCAAAGTGGAGGAATGGAGTTTCAGTCATTGACTATAATCTAGTAGAGTTAGGGGTAAACTAGCAGACAATTGGATTTTGGCTGATGGACAGTGTCTTGTTAAACCCCTGTTTTGAGAGATGAGAGAAAGGTAGGCGTATCCAGTCCAAATTTATTATTAAGCACTTTAAAAACTATTATAACTAGGAGAAACGGGAGTGTTTGCCTTTTAGGGCTATGGTGGGTAAGTCTATATAGCCAATGGATGGTGTCGCCGTAGACTAACTCCACGTAAGTTAAGTAGCCACATTATCTTAGGCTATTCGAGTATAGCCGGGCTCCTTAGTTGGTTATGCTCCCGAATCTACTGCACTAAACAACAATCAAAACCATCCAGGTAAATTTTTCCAAATTATTTCATGACTTATTTCTTTATGTGCGTGTGATATAAACTCACTTAATGCCTTAAATAGTTATGTGGTAGATGGTTATGGTATCCACTTACTTTACATTCGGTTTGCTCGATACACCATTACTTCCACTGAAAATGTTTAACCTCTGCATATTTACAGTCACCTATCCTAATAGACTGAAAACCCCATACGTAATTCTCCTATTCAAATCAGGAAACAGAACCAACTGGCACGACTATTAGTTCGTAAATACGATTGCAGTTAACTCTAAGAGGGTGAAAACAATATTATGTAACAAAATGTGTGGTCCGCGGAAAAAATCGTCTTCAACCCCCAACATGGATTTCTCAAAACTAGATCATGTATGATTTGTCACAACTATGTCTTTACTAAACACAGTCTTTGGTACCTGGAATTAGTGTTGTACTTAGGTGTACCTAGTACAGGGCATATTTAAGGCGAAACCTCGCCTTGTTCTGTTGGATATTTTTCACTCTTCGATATCAAATTGTCAAAATTAATTCTTTCTTATCAAATACTTAAACGCTCACAAGTGATTTATTAGGCCCACTGATCAGTATAGCTTATTTAAACGTTATCTGTAAATGCTTCAGCTTGGCCAGACTTTTTCTATATGATGATGATGATCCTGAAGTTGTGTCATTATTTCTTCTTCATGGACTTACTCGTGCTAATAAGTTACTAAGGTTTCAACTAGTGATTGACTTAGGACTTAATTATTCGCATAATCTGTCATTCCCGGAGCAAGTTACCCTACAGACATCTAAGTCACACCAACTTCCGGGTTACATACAACATAACTTTCAAAATAGTGATTCTCATATATAGCTCTACAAAGTAATAATAATAGTATTTCTCTGGTAGGATTTTGTACATGAGAGCATACCAGTTTACAGGCATGATCAAAATGATTTGGTTAATTTTCAATAGGGTTTTATAGACAGTCATTGTTATGGAATTCACGCCATATAAAAATATCAATCAGTTATAAAGCCAACTCTAACAAGGTTCAGAGTTTATAGTGCTAGGGTACTAGAGATATTGTTATGTACTGTAGAACACTTCCCGCAAGCGACAGCGCGTTTTTCGACTGTGGCGCTGTAATCGCAGAAAATGGCTGTGAGTAAGCAGAATGGATCATAGAGACTATCCAGAAATGGGAAAAGGCAGCGTATTTGATATTTAGTTAAAAGAGCCAATTTATGTGGGTTGGTCTTGAACGGTGAGTTATTGATGCGTTAATCACTTTCCTAGCCAGCGTTTGGGGTACGTTGCTTAAAGGAAACTAATTTCATGCGAGAGCAGATCACAAACTCGGGCAAACAGTGATATAAAAGAATATATGAAATTGAAAGGGAAGAAATAAATTTAATTAGTGGAAGCATAATAATCAGTTTTAAACCAGAATTTTCTTTTCATCGCTATTTTTCGCCACCACAACGTATATGATTGTAGTGTATGTAGTTTTAGAGCCTTAATAAGCCATTGCTGGTTGATTCAACGTTAAGGGGTAATTCGTCAACGATTTTGTATAAGTCTGTAGATTCTAGGTTCGGGGTGATCAGTCGTTTGAACCTTAGGATAGAGTTAGTAGTACGAATGTTTTGTGATAGTTTATTTCAGAGTTTGCTGTAGAGTATGATGAAGAACTAACTGCAATTTCTTGTTTGGTATTTATTGATAAGTAGTGTTGTCTCGCAGTTCCGAAGATCGTATCTAGGTGTTTGGTTCCATGGGAGAGAGAAGGCTGAGAATGATATTCCGTTGATAATTTTATATAAAAATATTAAATTATGTCGTAGTCGGCGATGACACAGGGGTTCTAAAGAAAGTGTTTTACATCTAGTCGTGTAGTTCATGCTGCTGCTAGTTCCTAGATTTCGACGTATAAAACTTCTTTGTTCACTTTTTATACTTGTCCGATAACAGCAATTAAGTTCTCAGCAATCTTCTCATTAACAATAAACTCAGGGTGAGATCTGTTTAACTCCGTTTTACACTTTGTATTCTTTAGAGACCGATTTTACCTAACATTATAACATGAAATACGCTTAGTTAGGACCAGACACTGCAAAGGCGCCAACTAAAATTAAATCTAGTTTTCATCCACAAAATGCTGAACAAATTAATAGTATCTAATAAATTTCAATTCGCAGAACCTTCTAGTTATCAATCGTTTAATCTGGCTTCAGAAGCAGTAAATCTCACCTCGAATCCACCTTTAGTATGAATCACCCAAAAGTATGTTCGCGAGAACCTGGAACAATTTGCCACATTGTTCGTAAAACAAATTTTCCTTCATTTGTGCATGTTGGTGGTTTCATCGCCTTGAAGTCTCATGAAAAGAGTTCACGCCGACTAATATTTCCAGCTCAAATGGAAAAATAATAGTGATTCTGTGTGGACACCACTCAATTAATCAACCAAACTTATTTTTATGCTAATGTTTTTTTCATCATAATTCTATTATAAGGAGGTGTGTTAAGTTTTCTTTTGCAATACTTCATTCGGCACTAACTCTAGGCATTCATTTCATTAAATCTAGGATATTTTAGCCGTAGTCATGTTCCTTCTCTTTTCGTCTTTTCTCTAATTTTAGGCAATCATGCATAATACAAGAATGGAATTTACTTGTGCAGCATTCATCGTTTTCCTTCTTTGCATCTCTAATTTCTAGCTTTCTTACACTTTGTGTCCTATGCGAGGTAATTCACTCAAAGTCCCTCGTGTTGATACATTTCTGCCAACCTCCTCCATATAAACCGTAGCCTCTATACACAATTTATTGGAGTTTTTCTGCACACTAATACGATCGTGCCTGTATACAGACGTGAATTCAGTAAGCCATCTCAGAATATATACAGACATTTTATTGCCACATGCAATTTAATAGATGCATCACTTCGCACGCAGAATATATTGGGATGTTAAGGAAGCTTCAAACTTGCATCTACGTTTGTAACACATTTATGCTGTACAACATTTTTTAAACAACAGTCATGTACTTCCTATTCGATTCTCTTTCACTTCGTACATAAGCTTTCAAACGTTTAATTCAATTTTATAAAGGTCAGCACAATGTTTAGAATACTCTGCTAACTCCGCTGTAGATTTTACTTCTAAAGGCAACATTTATATTAAATGACGTTTAATGCTGTCTCAGCATACTATCAGAATGGACATTGAACCCGGAGAATCCCTTTTAAAAAAACAGAGTCATCATCACTGTATAAATATGAATAAATCTGATTTTGTCTATAATCTTTGGCATTCAAAGACTTTTCGTTTTTTGATTAGCAAACGACTCACTATCTCTACTGAAGCGCCATCTACTCTTCTCTTCATAACGATGGCCCCAAGTGATGCCTCAACTAACGTTACAGCATCTCGTATGAACACCGAAGCACTCCCAAAATGTCCACGCCTCCTTATCTCGTTCTCTCTCTAAATCTGTATCTCTTCGCCACTCTTTTTTCAGTGTACTCAGATCCGATTCCTCCTAGCCGCAATCAAATCCCTTTGCTGCTATTTCGATCCTAAGGAAATTAATGTCTACGAGTAATGCCAAACCCGATCCATCACCGTTTTTACCACCACTAGAAATAGGCGGTAGTATCATTCTTCTCACCCGTAGCATAAAAGCTTATACCACAAGTAAATGTTATGATGAATATTGTGATAATCACAACGAATTAATCCACAATACTAAAGCTGTTAAACATACGATCACCACTGGCTCATTTGCGCTTCGATATTAGCCTAGCTTGACACTAATGCTAATCAGTGTCCTGACCTATGTACTCTTCCATTCTTAGTGAAAGGGAACAAATATAAAACGACGCGCAGGCGTTTTTTCAGTTTAAAGACTTTGCTCATACTGACAGGGGCATCTTTGAAAACTAGTTGGATACTCTGAATGGACCTATTTCTTAAATAGCAACAGCATTATTGAAACATAGGAAATATTCTGCCGTACCATAAAGCCCTCATTAGACGCTATAGTACAGACAAAGACGAGCTACAAAACAATATCATTCTTACGTCAATCCTAAACCTTGGGCCAAGCTACGTAAAGTAAAGAGAAGGTACTTCATCTCAAACGATTACACCGCTTCAAATCGATTATACTGTTTATTTGAACACGTAAGATACCAACTGTTATGCCGGAATACAAAGAAGCGTAACAAACTTTCAGAACTGTGGTTGCGAACATTATTTCATTTATTCGAACTTTCTGTAATGTAAACATTTTGTTTCTATTGTTGTTACGCTCCGCTTGCCCTATCCTCCCGGTTAGCATAATTACTGTTATTATATTGTCTCTTATTATGGACTATAGTAAATTAGTTGTGTACAAGTTGTTTCTATTCTCTACCACAATTTCCCTCGTTCTGTAATCATGTTAATTTTCTAATTGGTTTATTGTGTGGTCTGAATTTATGTATATATAAAAGGATGCTTGAAATATAATATGATTCTGTCTGGCTGACCTATTGGCTCGCATTCTTCTTATTTTGGATTGGGACTAAGTGGACAGAGGGCAGGCGCACAAATACCAACTAGGCACCAGTCATTGGCACTCGGCCATCCATCCAATCACACCCCCAAAAATTTCTCTCGTCATAACACCAACATGTAGCTCGCCTAAAAGGATAGGAGTTTATAGTAATTAGCAGCGAATCTAAATCACAAAACTTATACTGTCGGTAAGAAAACGCTTAGAGAGCTAAAGGTTGCAGTATTCATTCAATACTGTAAAACAGGGTGAACTACGATGATTCACAAGCTGTACGTAGATTCCTCAGTGAAAGTTTCGCAGCCCGACAGTCTGGTGTCGATTCGTACCATTTATTGACTCCTCCCCGCAACTGGGGGGGCGGCGTCATTTATCGATGAGAGTAGATTTAACCTAATTCTGATGTCGCGTAATTTATACAACAGTTTAAGCTGAAGGACTTTATCAAAAGCACTGCTGAAGCCTACAGAAATATTCTGACTCGTTCAATGTACACTAGCTTTCTCGTGCTACCAGTAGGTTTGTGTGATGTGAATAACCTGTTTAAGGCCATGTTGACTTTCGGGGATTAGCGTGTATTTACCTAAATACTTAAATATTTCATTATAGATAGTCTTTCTTTAAATCTTAACAGCTACACTAATCGAAATTACTAAATGATATCTTCCAGGAATCTGATGTATAGTCATCATGAAGATAGGACTGGCGCTATTCCGGTCGGTGGGTTTCGTTACTTGCGTTACAAACAGGAGATAGAAAACTTCTCCGGTGTTTAAGATAAGAGCTGCTAGTCCAAATTGTATTCTAGTTCACTTTTCATAGCTTGCTCCTCATTAAATTTATTCAGCAGTTCAGGCACACAGAGATCCTGCATTCTAATTTCCTCTGTCAGGAGAAATGAAATTTTCTTATTGAAGAGGTATATATTACTGTTTATATGTTATCAAAGTAGTGCGAGAACAACTCAGCGTGCCAATATTTTTTTCAGCGTTGGCAAACTATTTCTAGACAAAGTTATCTTACAGGTGTATGTGTAAACAGGTCTTGCGGATTACATGGAGCTGTCAACGAGATGTTTCTCGATGTTTGTCAAAACTTCCTAGTACTGGACAGCAAGACTTTCTAACTCTTCACTATTCTGACTTAGTTTTAACTCTGCTAAGTAACCTAAACTTGTCCTACACTTTTTCCCATATAAAGTGGTAAACATATTTTATTGGACCACAGTGGATTACTTAGTCTACTTGGCGTTGTTTGTAGTACCTTTGGTAATGTAGCTTTAGTGTAAAACTTTTTAAAACTTCCCGTGTCCTTTTTTTGAAAACATTAGGGTGATTGCCATGGTTCCGTATTTCACCGGCTTTACTCTACACCCTAGCTAAGATCAAGTGGCGTTTGGTCCAATAGTCAAACCAGCAAAGTACTGGATGGCAGTAGGATGCCGGTGGATAAATAAAAAATTCCTCTGTGTATTAATTATCTGAAAATATCAGTAAAGGGAGACTAGAAACTGATCGAGTAATGGTGATCACTAATAATCCTGAGCATTTTTAATTCCATCGTCTATATGCTAAAAATGAGAAAGACGCTGTTTGAGTGAAAAAAAATGCACACATCACGCTTAGTATATGTGTCAATAAATGATAATAAGTTTACGTAAGAAATGGCTAATCGGAATGCAGTCTAAAGTATAGACAGACTAACAGAAAAATATACATGAAAATTTTAAACATGAAATTTTATATATTTTATGTCTTGGAAACCATACTCACTATCTCAAAGATCATACTCAGACCAGTTACAAACGTAGATAACAATCCTTCAAACAACCTTATCTTTATTATTTCAGGAGGGAGGAAGAAAGTAGTTGAGGCTAAGGCGTTTGCAAAACAATAATCTACATAAAAATAATCTAAAGTTCTGCAAGATAACCTATAGTCTATCTTACTCAACCTCTTCGTCTTTCTGGAGGATTGGACAGTTATATAATTTAAAAAATCATACCTTAATACTTTGCCTTGGAGAGAAAAAAGACTAGCTAGCTCATTTTATCAAGATCGAGGATTTTCTTCCTTTCCATATTCTTCTTCTCCTTCCACTCCTCGATGCCTTTAGGTGCGTTCATTGGGGTTTTTCAGTTATTCGCAGACTCCGAGAGGTTTCTGGCTGCAGGACTGAATAAATGGTGGAAACTCGAGCTACTGTTAATTTGGTCCTAACGTTAGCCAAACTAAAATCGGTAAATCAGGCTTTTCACCTCAGAGTAGCTAGTAATAATTTTTTCCACGAAATTTGATTACATGCGCTAAACTGTCAACGTAGTCAACCATACCATACACTATGGCCCTTTGATAGGAAGTAGACTTTGCTTGGTTCGCGCCTGCACTTTGGTCATGTCTTTCTAGCCGCTTGTGTGGATCAAATGAGCTTCACCTCCTTGTCACTCCTAGGGACAACTCTTAATATCCGATGAAGGCGATAAGATGTTTCAAGTGCATTTGGTATTTGACCAGGTTACGTTTGTTTTACAATCAGAGCAACTTTTAAAGAATTAACACACATATATGAATAAGAATAATTCAGAAGGCAGTGAGCGATGAGGAAGAAGTCATATCTGATCGTGAGTGGAGCGCTAATAGGATAGTATTGTCTATGCTGGCTAACTAAAGATACAGAGTTGTTTCTCATATTGTGTTGTGATCTAGTGATGATGCTTGATCGAGCGCCTTCAACTAGTCGTGTCCGCTAAAATAAACATGGTCAGCATCACTGACAAAAGCCTATGTAACTATTTATTTAGGGGATTATTTGCCACTACATGCTTATCTATAATGTTCAAACGACAAGACATCGAGAACACAAGTGTAAATAGTCGCTATCTACGATGTTCTCGACCTGCTTTCCTAACCGGTGAGTTTTCACGTCCATTGGGCCCAAGTAAAATGGTGAGTAAATGTGAAATGAATTAATATCGGCATGTAAGTTACTAATTAACAATCACCATTTAGTAATCAAATAAGATATATTGAGTACTTTACACACTATTTGCCTGATGATAAAGTCATATATATGTCACCGGCCTCTCAGATACACGATAATCTTTCATTTGTAAGGATAGTAGTTCGGATGACTGGTGTTAGTGTCTGTTGTGTGGTTCTCGATAAAAACTCAATTTTTCTCTGAACTTATCCATTTATGGGGCTGATACAACATGAAATGATGGGTGTTCTAATGGTTTAGGGCCATATGGAAAAAACGAGTCTCAACTTATTATAATGGTGTTAAGGGAGAATAAAAGATGAGGAATGTTTAAGTCATCACTTGATATACGGAATGCTGAAACGAGATCACTCATATTTCTACAATAAGACGAGGAAGACAAATCTACGTGTTTCTGTCGTTTCTTGTATGAAGTAATTCTTCTATCAACCTTACACCATCATAGGAGACTAGCCCGACAATTTCCGCGTCTCTGATCATACATGAACTAGGTACTTGAATATAGTAAATAGTATTCTAGATACATCCAAGTTTTTAGTGTTGCCTTTTCAGAACGATTACCATCCTTGATGACTTTTAGATTATTGTAACATAAACAACGAAAAATTCCCAATTAAGGACCAAGAAAGAACAAATGGGATGATTATCATTAACTAATTTTTTGTCACAGCATTTCACACAACTTAAAGAAAACTACTTATTTATAGCATACACACATGAAAGAACAAACGAAATACGTACGAGTAAGTTAAAAAAGTAGATTCTTTGATTTTGCTATAAAAGTTTTTATGTATGGCTGGCTGAACTTACAAATCGATGAGATTGGAAAGGATGAAAAACTATGAAAAATGTGCTGTAATTAGTCAGCTTTTCTGGAAACCTCAGTTTTACCAGAACATGTAGCTTGTGGCTTGTTGAAGATTTTCCAGTTTTTCGCGTATTTGTCCACTGATGATTGTGACGTAAAGACCTTTCCTTTGCATAAAAAGTGTTTTTGAAAAGTGTTGTCAACAATTAAAATCGAGTTAGTTCAACAAGGTCGATTTCTAGGACAAAATCCTAGTAATATGTTCTTAGTTAGTTACAAGTGACCTCATAGTCTGTTCCAAACATGTCATATATCAGAAGAAAATTTGAAAAGGTAGTCTATACTCGTGTAGCGAGCACTTGTCTGAAAATGAGTTCTTGACAAACATTATTGGCCTATGCTTAATAAGCCAATTAAACTGCCACGACTGAGCAGTTACTGGAATCCAGAATACTATTGTATTTCTCCTACCTACCAAGTGCTTCTAAGTAATCGAGTATCGACTTTAATTATTATCCCCACAATTCAGTGGGATAATAATGAGTCGTCAAAAAATGATTAATTACTACAACATTCTGTCGTAAGAATGCACAATTATATACGGTTTATATCGTAACAACAATAACAACAGTCCAGGATAATACAATAAATATGCAAAGTAATTAGAAGTGTACTTCTGAATAATTTCAACCCCAACAGTGACATTAACGTTCGCTCAATCTTTTCAGAACCAATGGCTGCTGACAATGGAAATCGATTCAACCAAACCACATTCAGTAGTACCGATTTCCGACTTCTTTATCAGCCTATGATCAGTAAAGTCTGAAAATTCTTGGCTTTTAATGAGGTGATGAAACTGCGTATTGCAAAGAACGTAGTTAGTAGTTCGCCCCTAAATGGGAAATACGTTTATTCACTATCGTTCAATCCTTTCAAAAAATGCAGTGCTTGCTCGACCCATTTCATAAATTGGTGGGGAACCTAAAAGTCAGAAATGACTGCAGCAATGATGTATGTCGTAGGACTGAGATATTCCAGCATAGTTTATTTTACTGTCACCTTTTTCGACGTAATGAAGGCTTACTTTACTCCTGCGTTGGTTGAAATCGACTCTTGGTTCTCGTAAAGTTTCTCTGTTAATAGTTTGATAATGAATGCACAGGTATACACGAACCTCTCATTACAACTTCACACTTCGTCGATGATTCTTAACCTCCTGACGACGATCACTTTCAGACACTGTAGAATAATTACCAACTTGCTTTCAAGAAGACAAATGTGCTGTGCACCGACGTCGAGACTAAGGAAATTTAATCAGTTTATTTTGATTTGACAATTTTGTATTTTTACTAATGCTGTATTAGTGAAGCCTTCCAAATGATATGTTTATTTGCATCATATTTGTTACTCATTCAATCTTGCTATGAAGCAACCAATAACACATACGTGGACAAAGTAAGGAGCAACAAACACCAAATTTCTAAAAAGTCGAAAAATTTCCACAGGACTCCTAAATCCGATATGCATTTTAAAAAATTCTGAGGGGGCGGGAAATAGATTTATAAAAGTTATTTTAGCAATATCGCCTTCGGACATGGATATCTAATTTTGTATTCTTACCGGACCAATTTTATAAAATGTGATCACACCTTTCAGGGTAGACGTTATATCGTGGATATGGTGTGGACAGCAAATGTTCGACATAGTTCGAAAGTTGATCTAAAGATAATCACTGGCAGGAAATAAGGCATTCCTGTCTTACCTTGGATTTACATGCACTTGGGATGATTATAGGCTGCTTAGCTGAGAACTGTTCTCAGGTCCACGATTCTGTTGAATTCACTTTTGGCTATTCTTAGTTTTAAGCACGCAAGTAGGATTGTAGGTTGACCCATAGCCATTATGCGATTCCTAGCACTATTGGTCACACTGTAATTTCGCCAATGTACCATTCGAAACTGCCAAAATAAAGGGTTAAACAAATATTTTTCACGATTTGAGTGCAAAATACAACTTGAAGATGCTGTGTTTCAGATGTATAGCTTAATAATATCATCCATTAGCTTTCGTCTACTATGGTTGACTAGAAGGTTGCCACCGCCTTATAAAGCGATGATTATGATCGGTATTTTTGCATTTGCAATAACTGAATCACGTACACGTGTTTGCGCGAACCCATGTTTAGATGGACATATTCACTGGAAAACCCAATAAATGTTTTTCCGATGGTTGCTTGTAGGTCAGCGCAGCGTCATGATGACGATCAGCTGTAATTACAAGCATCGCATTCACTTCTGATCAATGTTGATGGTGCAACGAACTCTTGTTACTACATCAGTGGTGGGTAACAAATGACTAGTTTTGTCGCCTATGGTTGCGATAACGTTTGAAGGCAGAATAATCTCAAGCGAATCAGTAGTAGGTTTAAAGTTAAGAAAACAGCAGGTTTCCCTACGCTGTTTTCAAGCTGCATTGTGGGTGTTGGGGTGCCAATACTAATCCTGGCTTTATTATGACTCAGTCGAAATAAAAATTGCCAGTGCGAAAAATATTTATATCATAAATTACTCCGCTACTAGTAGCTCAGAGCTTTCTCTTGACGGGAGGATAATGGTGATCTTCGACCTACAAAGGAGGCTAGCTCTTCCACTGGGCTATTATTAAACGTTTTCAAGACACCTTATACTCAATGAGACAGCTTAGAGAGAAGAAGCTAGAGAAAAACTCCTTCGTCAAAAGAAAGGTCACCTCCAGCATTAACAACAACATATTTTTGCCGAACCGCCTTCAAGCATAGTGTTATGAGGTTACCGATCTAGTCGTTGAGTATTGGATGAGCCTCATCCTGTGGAGATGAACATTCCAAGCTGATAATAATGTTATAGACATTCAGGGCTGGGAGTAGAAGTGGTGACGTACCTGTCCATTCTATGCGGAAGTGGTTATGCGGCAACCGGGGACTGAACCCGTGGGTTTATCATACCGTCACCTCAAACCTCGGCATCTTCATGGCAGAACCAAACTTCCAAATGAGGCTTCCAAAATAGGATGAGTTGAAAGCTCACTGGCATATATGGTTGGATTTTGATTGTTTAGGTGTTTGTTAAGTAACTGTAAAAATATAAATATACGCTTATATCAAAGTATAGTGCAAAAATGTAAATAAAATCAGATATAAAATTGTACACCTACTGCGAGATGACACACAATTGTAGTGGTATTGAGTTTGCACCTGATCATATACTGCTCACAAGTAAAGAATACCCCGGATGCAGCTATACATTTCCTATTGTCCTCACAGCAGATGATGATTAAACACAAACGCGACAAAAAGGCAGAGGGCGAAACAGATTAAAGAATGAAGAGTAAAATATATCTGATTGTAAATAAAACGTAAACGGATTCGCAACATTTATGCTAACTGTTTGAAAGAGGAGTTGAATTCTACACTATTTTGTGTCGTGATGTGGTAAACATGTATGACAGAGTGTCCTCAACCACTATTGTCTACAAGAAGCACAGTTGGAATCGGAGACGGATGCTTAAACAATCATTTATTTTGGGGTATCATTTACCACTACGGTTGTATTATGAATAACAAATGTGTACGAAGTCGAGTTGAATCTTCGTCGAATTTGTAGTCAACAAAGGTTAGTTTTCACTGAGGTAAGTTTATGTTGAAATTCTCTATGCATATCGTGGATAGTTAGTTGCTAGATTGAGCATATATTTCTACTAGCTTGTCAAAAATATATTGAACGACTGACCTATATACACTACCCGAGAAAGTTCTTTCAGCTCCATCGGTGAACTGTTTTAAATGGAGGTTAAATGTTTCCTAAAAAAATACTGCAAAGATCAACAGAAGTCATCAGACCTATAATCCTGTTACTAAAGATTTTTTATATAAGCAAAGATAAATTTTGCAAGGTAGCGGAGGAACATCTAAATGGAAGCCTGTGTTAAGTGGTGTTTATGAAAAAGTTTTATGTGATATGGTAACTTTGCAGAGTGTAGCGGTGAATAATCCCCAAAATAAATAGTTGCATAGGCTCTCGACATTGATGCTGACAATGTTTGTTTCGGCGGACAGAACTAGTTGAAGGCACACGGTCACGCATCACCACCGGATCACGACTCAAACCACCGCGGGTAGCATCTCTCTCTAGTTTGACAGCCTACATGTTGTTATCCGATTGAAGTTCTGTTTGCGGTAAAATATAATTTCTCTTCCATCCTTAAGTGCCTTTTGATTTCTTCTGAAACCAACCACCATTAAGCAGTTACGAGCTTTCAACGGGTTGGTAAGTTTCTACAGACGATTTATCCCCAACTGTGCATTTATTGTGAAACCACTAACGGGTCAGCTTCGTGGGAATAAAAAGGTGGTCACAATGAATTCAGAATCAAAGAAGGCTATTTTTGCAACTAAAGAGGCAATAGCCAATGTAACTATGCTGGCACATTACAATACTGAAGCTCCCGTCAGCATTGCGGTCAACGCTTCTGACTCAGCCATTGTTGCAGTTTTGCAACAATGGATTAGCCAAGCTTGGCAACCTTTAGCATTCTTCTCATGACGATTAAACGACACTGAATCGAGATACAACACTTTTGGACGTAAACTATTAGCCATGTACTATGCTGTATGACATTTTCAACATTCCATCGAAGGCCAGGAATTTACAATATTCACTGACCACAAACCACTGACGTTATCGATGAAGTCATCTCCAGATAAGTACTCCCCACGAAAGTCACGTCATCTAGACTATATCTCCTGATTGTCTACTGACATATGACATATATCGGAAGCTAGCAATGTAGTTGCTGACGCCTTATCGAGAATACATTCCTTGAATCGTATCCAAGGAATCGACCTTGTTGAACTAGCTCGACTTCTAAGTGAAGATATCGATTTTCATCACGAGTTAGCCGCAACTACGATCCAACTTCAAACTAAAACGATCGGAAAAGGTAAGAACACTTTAATTTGTTATTCTTCTACAGGTACAGCCCAGTCCAGTTGTCCCCGGGAGTTATCGACGAATCATCTTCCACACATTGAACAACCTCTCTCATCCCGGAGTTCGTGATACGAGTAAACTGATTACTAATAGATTCTGCTGGCCGAAGATGAATAAGGATATCAAAGAATGGGCGCGTACTTGCATGGACTACCAGAAGAACAAAGTAATTCAGCATAATAAAGGAACTTTCTCAACCCTGACGCTCGATTCAACCACGTCCATTTTGAGTTGGTTGGACCTTTAACAGAGTCAAATGGATTTTCTTATCTTCTGACATGCGTGAACCCATTCACACGCTGGCCAGAAGCGATTCCACTCAAAGACATCACTAGTGAAACGATTGCTCGCGCTTTCGTCGAGCGACGGGTAGCCATTTTCGGTTGTCCATCCACAGTAACAACAGACCGTGGACGTCAGTTCATATCTGGATTGTTCCACGCTCTGACGAGGCTTCTTGGAATTACGCGTTTCAGGACGACCGCCTACCACCCACAATCTAACAGTTTGGTAGAAAGATTCTATCACTTTTAGCTACAAACATCCCTCAAAGGATGAACGCTTTACGACTAGTTTTTCTCGGATTCGCAGCATGGTAAAAGATGTTGGATGCAGTGTTGCCGAATTAGTCTACGGAACGACTCTTCGACTACCAGGTGAGTTTGTGAAAACCGCTTTCACCTCAGAAAATCTGGATCTGAATTCCTACGTAAACCGGCTTACAAATGCTATGCGTTCAGTTAAGCCAGTTCAAACTCGACAAGAATAGACAGACACCTTTACCCAACCTGTCTCAAAATATAGCACACACGTTTTTGTACGTCGTGATGCCGTACGTCGACATCTCGATGCAACTTACGAAGGGCCACACAAGATTCTTAAACGTGGAACAAAGTACTATACGATCGACAAAAATGGCCACGAGGATAACGTCAGAATTGACCGTCTCAAAGCAGCCTACCTAGAACGTAAGCCTTTCAGTATCGAATTCGCTTCAATATCCGCAAAACTTGACATGAACGAAGTCACCACGCCTCACCACGACTAACACGAAAGTGGAAATATCGAAGAGCTCCATAACGCCTAAAGCTACGCGTTCTGGTAGAAATGTACGATTTCCAGAACACCTAAACAAATACTATGTCTACTAATTTTTTTCCGATTCCCACTACCTACGTACGTATAACAATTTTTTGTTGTTTTAAAAATATAATAATAACAAAAAAATAAATTAACAAAAATTGATAAAACCATTATTTTTATTTAATAATTTACGGTATGCATTTTATGTATTTTCGTGTTTAAAGGGGCGTTTGATTATCTGTTGTCGGTGTTCAACACGTTTTTATAGACGCATTGAACCAACAATCATTTTTACGTATACAAAATGCACAAATTTAAATTTAAATTTTTTCTTTTCGACTTCCAGTCCATTTGGAAACGAATGGAAGAACGTGGAAGGAAAAAAGATTTATTCTGTAAAAAATATTTTATGCAACGACACCATAGCGTAGGGACTGACGTCCAGAAGCTGCACAACATCGCAAGCCATCGAAAGAACGCTTACCAATGTCTGACGCATTGGGTTTTATCCTTTGGCTGGTGCGTCTTAGGGTCCTCACGAACCCATTAGGGGGGGGGAGTGAGCTGTAGTGGTAAATAATCCCCAAAATAAATAGTTGCATAGGCTCTCGACATTGATGCTGACAATGTTTGTTTCAGCGGACAGAACTAGTTGAAGGCACACGGTCACGCATCACCACCGGATCACGACTCAAACCACCGCGGGTAGCATCTCTCTCTAGTTTGACAGCCTACATGTTGTTATCCGATTGAAGTTCTGTTTGCGGTAAAATATAATTTCTCTTCCATCCTTAAGTGCCTTTTGATTTCTTCTCATTCGTAAGAATGGGTCCAATCGATCTAAGTGGCTATGGTTGTACAACAAACATAGCTTGGTCATATACCCTAGTACACTTCCTTGGTGAGCCCGATGTGATCTGGATACGATCATATACTGTGAGTTCGTTTCTTTTCATAGGTTTAGCGGAGTATTATTAGTGTTTTTTATTTTTTTCCTCATATTTTTTCATAGTATTTTTGTATTTGCGTACATTACTATTTTAATGACGTCCGATCAGACCTCTAAACTTCTTAGGATTAAAATCCACACACCTCCAAGCTTTCAGCTCAATCCTTTTTTGAAAGATAATGTAGAAGCTTGGTTCTGCTACGCAGAAGCAGAATTTCGAGACCACGGGTTGACAGATCCACGCGTTCAATTTCTGGTGGTTGTTAGGTCACTTCCACTTGAATTAAACAGGTACCTCACCCATTCTATTCTCAGTCCCGACTGCCTAGGAACTTACGCACAGTTCAGAAGATCAGTTCTTAAACTTGTCGAGTTGTCTGACAGACAACGTCTTGACGCGTTGTTTCACACCATTGAGCTTGGCAGCGGTTCGGCGACGGAAATTTCATCGCGTATGAAAAAGGTAATTGGTCGACGCACTTTTGACGAAGGTCTCTTCCGTCAACTCTTCCTATCAAAACTGCCACAACAAGTGCAAGCAGTATTGGTAACATTTAACAACAACCCAGTGGATGAACTAGCTTCATCTGCTGATCGAATTCCGGAGATCACCAGAACTCATCACAATGAGGTTTATTCTGTTACAGAAAAACCTCATGACACCGAAAACGAAATAATAAAATTGTGCAATACTCTTTCTCGTTTCCTCGATCTACAGGAATAACCCCGAGCAAGCAATCCTCGACTACGAAGTTCACCACGCAAAAGATACTGATTTCGACCTCGACGAACGGAAACTCCACATTGGTGTTGGTACCACAACACTTATGGCAAGGACTCAAAGAAGTATAGAGACCCTTGTTGTTTTCCTAGCCACAAACCCACTGTTGATGCGTCGGGAAACTATCACACCGGCACGCGTTAGCAGCAACCGTAGCCGGTGGAAACAGCCGCTTGTTATTGATCACTGATGTGATAACGAAGGTTCGCTACCTCGTCGATACTGGCGCAGAAGTCAGCGTCCTTCCTGCAACTTCATCTGATCGCCAATTTGAAGCTGCATTTCATCTACAGGCAGCCGACGGAAAACAAATAGCCACGTATGGTAAAAAATGTCTGCTTGAACGTGGGCTTGAGTAAACCCATACACTGGATTTTCACTATCGCCGATGTGAAAATACTTATCATTAACATAGATTTACTAAGTCACCACAACTTGCTTGTGGATCATTGCAAAAGAGGCTAGTGGACGGCAACACAAAGCTATACATGCGTGGAACCACTGCAACAGGTTGTAGCTTATGTCCTCTTCGCTTTAAACATCTAATTAACCCTTATTTTCAGCTAGTACGTGACAAGTATCCGGACCTGAATAAGGCGACGTTGAAGTTATCATGTGTAACCAGCAATGTTACACATCATATCACGACTACAGGTCAACCTGTATTCTTTAAAACACGCAGACTAGCATCCAAAAAATTGAGGATAGCATAAAACGAATTTGATCATTTGATGGACCTGGGAATAATCCGCCCATCCAGTATCCCATGGTCGTCTCCGTTACATATGGTTCCGAAGAAAGATTGCAGCAATTGGCGTCCCACCGGTGATTACAGACATCTTAACGCACAAACTACGCCTGATCGTTGCCCTTTATCATACATCCACGACCTAACGGCCACGTTGAAGGAAATTACAGTATTTTCAAAAATTGACCTAGTAAAGGCGTACAATCAAATACCGATGGCCGAAAATGGCATACCCAAAACGGCTATCGTAACCCCATTCAGCCTTTACTAATTCCTCCGAATGCCCTTCGGTTTGAGGAATACAGCACAAACATTTCAGCGTTTCATCGATGACGTGTTCCGTGGGCTTGACGACGTTCATGCATATGTCGACGACTGCTTGATTGCAAGCTCAGAAGAGGATACACATATGAAACATCAGTACACAGCTTTTAGAAGACTGTAGCAATACGGAGTTACCATTAATATACAGAAATGCCGAATCGGAACAACTTCGTTGGACTTCCTGGGGCATACTATCGATGTTAATGGTATACAGCCTCAAAAACACAAGGTGGCGACAATTCTGGAGTATCTGAAACCAACCACCATTAAGCAGTTACGAGCTTTCAACGGGTTGGTAAGTTTCTACAGACGATTTATCCCCAACTGTGCATTTATTGTGAAACCACTAACGGGTCAGCTTCGTGGGAATAAAAAGGTGGTCACAATGAATTCAGAATCAAAGAAGGCTATTTTTGCAACTAAAGAGGCAATAGCCAATGTAACTATGCTGGCACATTACAATACTGAAGCTCCCGTCAGCATTGCGGTCAACGCTTCTGACTCAGCCATTGTTGCAGTTTTGCAACAATGGATTAGCCAAGCTTGGCAACCTTTAGCATTCTTCTCATGACGATTAAACGACACTGAATCGAGATACAACACTTTTGGACGTAAACTATTAGCCATGTACTATGCTGTATGACATTTTCAACATTCCATCGAAGGCCAGGAATTTACAATATTCACTGACCACAAACCACTGACGTTATCGATGAAGTCATCTCCAGATAAGTACTCCCCACGAAAGTCACGTCATCTAGACTATATCTCCTGATTGTCTACTGACATATGACATATATCGGAAGCTAGCAATGTAGTTGCTGACGCCTTATCGAGAATACATTCCTTGAATCGTATCCAAGGAATCGACCTTGTTGAACTAGCTCGACTTCTAAGTGAAGATATCGATTTTCATCACGAGTTAGCCGCAACTACGATCCAACTTCAAACTAAAACGATCGGAAAAGGTAAGAACACTTTAATTTGTTATTCTTCTACAGGTACAGCCCAGTCCAGTTGTCCCCGGGAGTTATCGACGAATCATCTTCCACACATTGAACAACCTCTCTCATCCCGGAGTTCGTGATACGAGTAAACTGATTACTAATAGATTCTGCTGGCCGAAGATGAATAAGGATATCAAAGAATGGGCGCGTACTTGCATGGACTACCAGAAGAACAAAGTAATTCAGCATAATAAAGGAACTTTCTCAACCCTGACGCTCGATTCAACCACGTCCATTTTGAGTTGGTTGGACCTTTAACAGAGTCAAATGGATTTTCTTATCTTCTGACATGCGTGAACCCATTCACACGCTGGCCAGAAGCGATTCCACTCAAAGACATCACTAGTGAAACGATTGCTCGCGCTTTCGTCGAGCGACGGGTAGCCATTTTCGGTTGTCCATCCACAGTAACAACAGACCGTGGACGTCAGTTCATATCTGGATTGTTCCACGCTCTGACGAGGCTTCTTGGAATTACGCGTTTCAGGACGACCGCCTACCACCCACAATCTAACAGTTTGGTAGAAAGATTCTATCACTTTTAGCTACAAACATCCCTCAAAGGATGAACGCTTTACGACTAGTTTTTCTCGGATTCGCAGCATGGTAAAAGATGTTGGATGCAGTGTTGCCGAATTAGTCTACGGAACGACTCTTCGACTACCAGGTGAGTTTGTGAAAACCGCTTTCACCTCAGAAAATCTGGATCTGAATTCCTACGTAAACCGGCTTACAAATGCTATGCGTTCAGTTAAGCCAGTTCAAACTCGACAAGAATAGACAGACACCTTTACCCAACCTGTCTCAAAATATAGCACACACGTTTTTGTACGTCGTGATGCCGTACGTCGACATCTCGATGCAACTTACGAAGGGCCACACAAGATTCTTAAACGTGGAACAAAGTACTATACGATCGACAAAAATGGCCACGAGGATAACGTCAGAATTGACCGTCTCAAAGCAGCCTACCTAGAACGTAAGCCTTTCAGTATCGAATTCGCTTCAATATCCGCAAAACTTGACATGAACGAAGTCACCACGCCTCACCACGACTAACACGAAAGTGGAAATATCGAAGAGCTCCATAACGCCTAAAGCTACGCGTTCTGGTAGAAATGTACGATTTCCAGAACACCTAAACAAATACTATGTCTACTAATTTTTTTCCGATTCCCACTACCTACGTACGTATAACAATTTTTTGTTGTTTTAAAAATATAATAATAACAAAAAAATAAATTAACAAAAATTGATAAAACCATTATTTTTATTTAATAATTTACGGTATGCATTTTATGTATTTTCGTGTTTAAAAAGGCGTTTGATTATCTGTTGTCGGTGTTCAACACGTTTTTATAGACGCATTGAACCAACAATCATTTTTACGTATACAAAATGCACAAATTTAAATTTAAATTTTTTCTTTTCGACTTCCAGTCCATTTGGAAACGAATGGAAGAACGTGGAAGGAAAAAAGATTTATTCTGTAAAAAATATTTTATGCAACGACACCATAGCGTAGGGACTGACGTCCAGAAGCTGCACAACATCGCAAGCCATCGAAAGAACGCTTACCAATGTCTGACGCATTGGGTTTTATCCTTTGGCTGGTGCGTCTTAGGGTCCTCACGAACCCATTAGGGGGGGGGAGTGAGCTGTAGTGGTAAATAATCCCCAAAATAAATAGTTGCATAGGCTCTCGACATTGATGCTGACAATGTTTGTTTCAGCGGACAGAACTAGTTGAAGGCACACGGTCACGCATCACCACCGGATCACGACTCAAACCACCGCGGGTAGCATCTCTCTCTAGTTTGACAGCCTACATGTTGTTATCCGATTGAAGTTCTGTTTGCGGTAAAATATAATTTCTCTTCCATCCTTAAGTGCCTTTTGATTTCTTCTCATTCGTAAGAATGGGTCCAATCGATCTAAGTGGCTATGGTTGTACAACAAACATAGCTTGGTCATATACCCTAGTACACATCAAGTCTATTAAAATGTTTCGTGAGATCAGATTTTAAATATTGTAACGAGAAAAAGTCTCTATCGTAGAAGGTATGTAAGCACACTCTGGAAGGTGTAATGGGTAGGTTCTAAACTAGTCACGATCATATCAAATCTCTTTTAGGAAGAAGGATTAGAGCGTTTAAACCTCTCCCACTTGTAGTCAAAAACGAGGTGACATTTATTGACATCCCTCATTCTAAATAGTCATCTGGACGTTAATGTGCGATACATTTCTTGTCACTCTGAAAATACTTATCTCAGAGACTACTATAAAAGTGTCCTAAGACCGAAATCGAACAAACTGTTTTTCACATTGAGTGGACAGAAACTGGAACGCACTACCAAACTGAAAAGTACCAGCTTTATTGATTAACACATTTTATAAAAAATGAAATCTTCACAAGAATCAATATTTTTAGGGTTAAGTTAAGCCACTAGGTTTATTATTTTTAAATTAAAGACTGAAAAGTGAGAATTGAGTCATAGCGGCTCTTCAATTTTCTCAAGGTGAACATTGCATACATTCGCCTAAAGTTTAGTATCAGTATAGTTTTTCTTTTCTACATAACTAAATTTTAATCTTCTTTATTATAAGTAACTAAAAAAATGTTCCTCTGGTTACTATAGTTGTTAGCTTTTGACTGAGTTGGTCATCCTTGTCTTATCCACAGGCTATGACTGATAGGTGTGAAACTTCCACTGCTAATCTGGCTTAGGTTTTATCTCGATAATCTGCTACTCAAGGATGCCCGTAGAGTTTTTTTACATTGTTCAAACACTGGTACTTCCATGTTATATTTCCGTAGTGTAATCTATTGTTGGAAATAAGTAAAGTGTTATTACCTTGATTCTTATTATTTCCCTAACTTAAGTAGCCATTATCACTGAAAGTTTCGGCAATGTCGAAAGCCCTATTTTAGACCTTTGGATTTTTAGTTTCTGTTTGTTTGCATTTATAAATAGGCTTCGGCACAGCCTCAACTTTGAATGAGTATCCATCTACCTACTTAAATATATGTAATTGCAGGTTTTCATAACGATTTATAGGATATCCTCTTCAACGGACGTTCACTAGTGAGTCTGCATAACGTGGTAACTGATTTTGTTGACTTATCAAAACATTGAACAGTTTGTCATAACTATCAAGAGTTTGCTTGATTATTTAAAATAAATTAATCACTGGTTTAGTTTAAAATAAATAATATGTTTGTAAATATATCCCGGTTTGTAGAAGCGTGTAATTTCCGATGTTCTGCGGCTTTTATTGAAGTCGCTTCTTCAGCGAATAAATCACTGAGTGAAACATGAGTTAAAATATTACGGAAGTATAAATCAAATTAAATATGTATTCAAATGAAATACATTTTCATGTTAATTCGATCCAGTTAGTTACTCTTTAAAAGGCGACTTAAATTAAAGCCACAAAATTTTAAAATTTTAAAGTCTCTGCATATTAGGATTTTGTGAATATATTATGTATTATATTTACACTTTATGCTTTAAATTTCAAGTTATATTATTCTTTATCACACACCTTTGCCCTATATCTTCCTGTTGAATTACGTTGTCGTGTTAATCTTGTGAAATCGATCTCGTTGTGCTAATGTGGTTTGACAACTTTTATGTATACGGAGACGTGCCTGGTTCTACGTTGTTCATGGCCGACTGACTGATTCAACTAATTTAATGTTTGTGAGCCACAATAATGCTACTAAGAAACCACAGTAATTAGAGAGGTTTATATCTTCACTTAAAAGTCGTTTACTTTAACTGCTTTCTTATTGACCCGTATCTATTTCTAGTCATTAACCTAGAAGTGTCAATCTCTGGTAT
This sequence comes from Schistosoma japonicum, assembly GCA_025215515.1. NCBI lineage: Eukaryota > Metazoa > Platyhelminthes > Trematoda > Strigeidida > Schistosomatidae > Schistosoma > Schistosoma japonicum. Next base: position 78,506,417 of record CM046061.1, read on the forward strand.
CATATAGCTCTCTTCTTTACTCAAACAAGTCTCCGGGTTAGTAAAAGCGTAATTTCTTTTTCACACCATGAAAAACTAATTTAATATAAAGCAAGTATTCCTCGTTCCTTACAGATTGTTTTTCTGATTGCACAGGCCTTACGAGTATGAAATTTGAAGTGTAGTGCCCTTGTGTTCATCATACAATGTCTTCAGCCATTGACCCAGAAGAGTATTCATTTGTTACTTATGGTGATCCCTTTAGTGATGATGATGACGGTTAGTTTGTAACAATAAAAATTATTTCGCATTAGAACAAAGCAGGTTTCGTGGTCTTGCTTTGGGTAAACGGAAACCTATTCCATCCGCTTATGAAAACCGAGTATTGAATGAAAAGGGTCGACCTATGAGGTTTCATGGAGCATTTACTGGGGGATTTTCTGCTGGATATTTCAATTCAGTCGGATCTAAAGAGGGTACGTTTGTACATCACTTCTATTTTTGTGCTGTTAAGAAGTTTCCGACACGATTTTCAGAAATCATTATGGTCTTAAAATTTCGTTGCTCTACCAGTTTTGAGTAATTGTATAGATGCTCGTATTTGTTTTTGTGATAAGTTTGTCGCTAAGTGAATGTATGGCTACTACTTATAAAACTTTTATTACCGAACTTTGAATGGCTTTTAGAAATGGGGTCGTGATTTGCCTGTTTAACGGTTAGTTCGTTTGTAATGTATTCTCGATCAATCCAACCATTAAGTGAATTACCTGAACTTAAGTGGATGTTTTTATTTCTTTTATAATGGTCATTAGTCTTATTAAAGTCCTTGTACACCTTGCCTAGGAGTCACGAAAACGAAGATAAAAATAATTTTGTAATGTGAACTGAAGTTGTACGCCAAAGTTATTGGAACTACTTAGTTTGTTTTGTTAAAATGTCTTATGATGTTAACATAAATGATGAGATCACAGCCCACATTTTTAACGTTTTATTCAAAACCTTCTAGATCTCATTCATAAGCATCCAAAACTGTTAGTATATGTATGCGATTAATACTTTTATCATTATTTACTCAGGTTTTAAACCTAAAGGCTTCCACTCCACTCGCAAAAACAGGCAAAGGGACTTAGATGAGAAGTTTGCTCAGCATCCAGAAGATTTTATGGATGATGAAGTAAGATTTACTGAGTGCTGTGTACTTTAAATGTTAGTCATTGAATTTGATACCCGTCTGTTCGAACGCAAAGTTCTCTGAAATTACTGGTAGGAGTCCATCTCGGATGTGTTCGACCCGGCATTTGCGATATAGCTATCTGGCTCTCTGTATCTGGTTAATGGTATTTGTCACTTGCTATAACTAATTTCCAGATATTTTTATCGATTGGTTGTAAGATAAGAGCTTCGCACTGTTACTTTTATTAGGTAGATGACGATTTTCTATCAAAACACTTGTTTGTAATGACGGTCGACTTTACATTTATATGATTTCCACTGCTGAATATCAATGCTTCACACTTTGTGTCGAATTAGACTAACGGAAAATTAACTAGAGAAAGTACCACACTTTAATTAAATAACTAGTGAAAATCCGGAAAGATACAACGAAGGAAACTAAAATAACAGTAGTGATTTAATGCTAATATGTTCATGATTTGTAAGTAGATAAGGAACAATCATCTAAACTATGTAATTTACGTAAGTCTTTTCCAATTATTCGTCAGACTTCAACTAAGAATTTCGTAGTCGGATACGACCTACTTCTATCGTTCATGATTCTATGGATTAGTCATGTATTTGTTTTGCTATACAGATCCCTATTCGGCACATTTTTGTGTTTCAAACACTAGTGGGTGCTAAACATCACTATTGTTTATTCGATGGTTCCGCTTTATAGTAATGTTCGCTGCACAACTGTAATTTGAAAATAAATGTGTGCTTGTTGGTTTGATTAGCCAAATTAAGTACACTTAACATACTAAACTTGTGGGCATATATTGGAATGTAAGGTACCTGAAGGTGGTCGATAGGAAACTCTGAATTCGCGTTTCTCACTAGGTGACACTCGTCAGCATAACGTGTTGCAGTCTTATAGGGACTGTTCTTTCCTATAGGATTCGAACCCGTAGTCATTCATCACTGAGGACTAGACAGACGTAACATTGTTTTGCTACTTCGGCATTCCGTCAATATGTTTTAGAAGGCGTCTCGATAATGGTAATTATAAATATTGAAATTGTTGTATTACCTCATTAAGTAAAACTTCATGCTGAATTCATAAGAAATATGAGAGCAGCAAACTTACAATCGAATCAGTCAATTTGTTTTCGGTTACCTTTATAATGACATTACAAATACCGATGATCGGACGTCGTTATTTGCCAATAACCATCTCTTGCAATCTTATTGTACAGTACATTGCTAACATTTATACTTAGTTTTTAGTACGCATTTAAAAACTATCAAAGTATTTATACCTAAACTGTACTTCCATGTGTATTTGTATAACTAGTCAACAAATGTTGCTCATTTGAAAAGGCATAAGTTCGTATACTAAGCTTTGGAACGCTTATTATTTGAGACGAATGAATTCTACCTAGGTACGCTGTAGTTTATTAAACTGGAATTTTATTCAGTATTTTGAAAATGTCTTTTTAATTATTGTTTACAGGATTTTGGTGAATTCGGGATTGCTCCTAGGCGTATTCGACCAACTCATGAATTTGATGACACTCACGTACGTGATACGCTACAAATAGCATTAGGTGAACAGTCCGTGATTCCACAAGCTGCTTCACTTTTGAAAGGATTAATCGTAGCTACCAGGTGAGATTGTTCATTGCTTTTGATATTGTTTAGTCGCACAGAAAAGTAGCTAGGAGCTGATTTTTACTTTGATTCATGAAAAATGCAGTAGTGACAAGTAAAATTAGTCTAAGATTTAAACTTACCAAAAAACTGCAGTCACATCGATACCGACCTTACAGCTGTTTACGTAGTTATAACTACGTACTATGACTATAAGTTGAAGAATAACAAAGGACTTGTAGTAGTATTTTGAGTATTGGAGCTGCGTGTACTTCCATCTGACTATTAATTAACTTATTGTTCCAGTTCACAAGAATAAACACATGTTATTGTAGTAAACACTAAATAATCAGCTTGACTTGTATAGTTTTTATGAGCTTGTTTGTTATGATCATCCAAAGTTGTGGCTCTATTCGAGTCTCTTCAGATTCTAGATAAAATGTTTTTAAATACATTTCCTAACCCATTTCCTCTTGTGTCCTCGTTTTAATGTAGGCTTATTTCCTATCGGGTTCTTAAGAATTTACAATAAAGGATGTTCATTTATACGTGATTCTTCGCAATTTACATCCCACCTATTAGTTTCTGTTTATCAGTTAAATTACATTTATTATTCTAAATGGCCGAATCCCAACAAATACCCTGTTGACCTCAATTATTTGTTATAAATAGCAAATAGCTATAGTATGTTGTATTTTACTATTCAATGAACACTAATTTTTATAGAGCTTTTAAACCTCGTCTAGTTAATGTTAATTATTTTGCATATATATTCAACCGTAGAGGGACGCTCGCTGAAAGATTACTGCGACGCCTTGGATGGAAGAATGCACATTCAGTTCTATTAAATGATGATACAGCTGGAGATTTAAGTCAAGACAGGTTAGGTAGTGATGAACCGTCTGTTGCAGATGCTGATGATGGTCTCGGTAGCGAGAAAGATTCAAGTAAGACAATCTAAATTTTTGAGATTTTGTAATTTGTGATTAGTACTAGTAAAAGTTATGTTGTGGCAGATAAAAGTGAGAATACATTATTTTTATCACATTGTTAAACTTATGGGATTACATAATTCGAACCTAAGGATTCACACCTTGGAATACTTGCTGATTAAATATACTGGGAGCCGTAGTAAATTTTTAGGTTTCCGTCGGTTCAGCTGAGTTATTTTAGGTGATTACCAATCTATGTTGTATTCTAAAAGATTTCGGTGTATAGTTTTCTCTTGAGAATTTGGGAGCCATCCTCGTGCAAATTAAGTTTTAGTATGTTTTAATTCCATATCGTGGTCTCCATAGAATCCAGGCTTATCATTTACTGCTTATTATGACCAGTTGTCTTACGCAAATACTGTGACTATTAATTCAGCAACCTGAAGTAAGTACTATTATAGTTGCTGAAAACCTGTTATTTGTAATAAATTGCTAATGACGAATTATATGGTTAGTAATTTTGTTGCTTCCCCTTTAAGACTTGTTGTTTGAAAACATATCTACTAAGAATTCCCAGGTATAGTTAGACTGTGTTAATAAACTGAAACTCAAACACAATCGCTTTATTTTCATCCAAGTAAGTTGTGCTACGTTACATTTTAAGTCAGTAACTAGATATCTGCATATATTTTATGTTTGATTGCTGACCAGTAATCTGTATGCTTATCATTAATAAAATAATGTCCCGAAATAATGGCGATTGTTTGTTTACATACAAGGTCCTACAATGTTTGCACAAATTAGCTTCGCAGCTAAAACGAATACATTTGGCTTGGGCTATTCACCGTTGGATCCAGAAGTTGCTATGGGTCGGCGTAAAGTTAGTTTCAATTGAATCTGAGTATCAGTGGTCAAATAGACATCCAGAAGAATCTGTAAGTGCACTGTTACGCAGGCAGCAAACGATTCGTAGTGAAAATGAATTTGACCTTAAAAGTGGATTGAAGCGGCGTGGTATAACCGGTAAGTGAATGTGAATAACTAACAATTTTCTTGATGTTTGTGTTGTTTACACAAAATACAAGTTTGTTGGAGTGTTTTCATTGTCATAAAACAGGTTGTTAATTAATATCATCAGTTCAGTTATAAAAATAATTGTTATTTCTGGGTATTGTTGTGTTTGTTGAATTTAAAGCTTAACAGCACGAACTGACTTAAGACAACAATCGTCCAATATCACTAATGAGTGACTGCCTCACTCCCATATTTGATATTGTTTTAGTCGGTAAATAACACATTGGAAATAATATGGATAATTATTTTTATGTAATGACTAACCACTTTTTATACCCACTGTAGTAAATAATTTTTTTACATCTTTCTCGACTGTTGCTCTTACCTTAACGTGATGGTCATACTTGCCTATCGTGATGATTTGGTCGGGCTATACTAGCTTGAACAATTGCTCCTTAATCGCACTATTCCAAATAGGTCGGTTGAAAAGCGGTGTTACTGAAAACAGGAAACTTATGTTCCGAGTACGAAGTCGTACTACCAACTGTATAGAGGTGTGATAGTATTAAGATGTTCTCCTCAGATAACCACCTTGACAATGATTCTGCCTTCTCACAAAGGAAGAGTGGGGTTGAAAAAAGGTTGGCCTTACAAATGCATACTTCACTTAGCTCCACGTATTTCCTTCCCCGGCAAGCAGTTTTAAACGCAGAGCCAATATATCAAAAACTATTTGTGTGGTCCGCTTTAAGCAGTTGCCCCTTGATCATTACAGCCACTTTCGAGTCGTCAAGATTACCTTTGATCCACCTTCTCCTTTAGGTGCCTCAAGAAAAAAAAGACTTGTAAACTATGTGCAACCAACCAGTGGTAACCACCCTAATACCTCTAATAGCACCCGGTATCACACTATTCACGATCGATTCCCATCTACTAATATTTTTACTCTCACTTTCAACCCTTATCTAGGCCATGCTTTTGGTGTAGGTGCTCTGGAAGAAGAAGATGCTGATGTTTATGAACAAGATCGTTTAGCGGAGTATGATTGGGAAATAGGTGGTGGCGAATCAAACGAAGAAGATGAAGATGAAGAACAGGCCGAGATTGAAGCTGCAAGACTCGGACGTTTATCATCTGCTCTAGCAAAAAAATCGAAAGTTAACTCTACTGAACGTACTAGGATCATTGATGGGTGGACTGCTCCTTCTCAAAATCGTAAGTGTTGTTATTATAATTGTCAGTCACGTACACGTGTATATCCTGTTCTGTCTCAATTCTTTGGAATCATGTGGTGTTCGTATCAGCAACCTGAATCACTTTTCACTGTTTTACATAATTAGATCTCTTACAATCAACATATAACATCTATGAATTTCAGTTATTGTTGATGAAGTAACATAACTGTAACTAACAGTTTACACTTTAACTGCGGCAGTTAATGACGTAAGGCACTGAAATATGACTTTCCCACACTGTATGCCACTGGGCCTCTCAGCTATACACTCTTCTTTTTTTGGTAAAAATTGGCGACACTTATTACGGATTAGTAGTTCCTTAGGTTACTTCAAGATTTATCCGTTTACTTAAATGATTCACACAGTAGATATTTAATTTATTTTTTAACATGAACTAATTAAAAAAATAATACAGTGAGTTAATCGGAATTACTGTTAAATTTTGATTATCAGGTGAATCTCAGAAAGTGAGCAAATTAAATTCTAATGTTTTGCCGGGATTTTGTGGTGAATCAGCAAAACAAAATGAATTAAAAACTCATCAACAAACTGAAGTATCATTACCTCCAGGCTACATTCCTGTCTTTAATCCACGGTGTATACTAACCTGTGGTAATAAACTCAGTATTTCATCCAGTAAATCTTGTCATCCTTATGCCAAGCATGATGCTCTCTCACGAAGCCGTTTACTCAGTGATGGTAGGTTGCATTGTGATAATCACACACATTCAATTTTGTTCTATAAAAATTTCAGTGTTTATTCGTTATGGTTATCATTTTTAATTTAATGATATGGAATACATATTAAGCTATATTTCTAGTACTATCTCGGTTTCTCTTTACAACTATTTAATAACAGCATTGAATAACGGTGCAATCATGTTCGGGATACATTTCTCCCTTTCTAAGTGAAATTCTTACTTCAGGAGCTGTCTGCATCAATCCCTGAACTAAAGCTATAGGGGGTTGGGTTAAGTAGTTGAGCACGTTGACCACTTCACTTGTCTTGAATGTCTGATTACCCCTAATTAGTTGATGTCTGACGAAATCTCAACATGGATTCAATAGCTTGCTCGGCGTGGGCGAGATATCTGTTTATCGACTTACGAGTCAGTTTGCAGTCCAGCGATCCGCTCTGTGGCCATTAAGAGTAGACAACGTTCGTAGGTTATGTGTGTCTGATCATCAGTCTCTTTGGAACATCGTTCTATTTTGTTGGGACTACCGTGTAGCTAATAGTGTAGTTAGATGCAAAGTATCTTAGGAGGGCGGTGAGTCAGCTGATGAGATTGTAAATCTGTATCGACTGTGGTAATAGGGACATGTGTTACGTATGCCAACCGCCATCTACTTCAATATACAATACTGACTGGTATTTTAGTAGAATGGGAAAAATGTAGTTACTTTCGAACCAAAACATCACATTAGTCCATGAAGTCAATGATTGTTGGTCTTGTTGGTAGATGCAGCCTAGTTGGTTGGAGTTCTACGCGATTGTAGTAATCAATGGTTGGAGGCTCTGGATGACATGGTTCAGGATAGGTCACAGTGGCACAGGTCCATTCGCTTACTATATTGTGAACTTAAAACTATTTTATGCCTTTCCATGAACTAAATCTTCTTGCATATATCGTATTCTATATGTTCACATTTTTTCTTACTGCCATTAACATAACTACTATTTATATTGATTTGGCGTTCATCTTACTGTGCCTCTGAGGTGTACCAACGTGAACCGATGCACAGATGTACCATGTTCTATGTTGTCATACATGCATGCAGCCCTCAAATTGCATCATTCATTAATTTATAACCCATAAGAATTTGACACTCTGACCAGTACTAGTTAAATGTCATATTGATATATCAGTTATTGATTACATTGAACGTTATTATACAAGATTAAAACATATTCTATGTAGATAAATATTTTGTAAAGCAACTGACAATTTTCTACTAAATCTAGTTATTCGTTATGTTAATGTAGCAGGTGGATTAATCATTTTTTATGCTAAAAATCTCACTACACACATGATATAACTAACCACTACCATCAACACTTTTTTATAGGATTTAATTCATGAAATCACAAAACGGATTTATTTACAATTGAGATGACTAAACTGATTAAATAACTTTTGACTTGCTTTACTACTAATAAGTAACTTAAAGTGTTTTAAGTAAATTTATTCTCACAAAAACCGGCAGGAACCCATACGTTTTTTAAACACTTTGTTGAAATTTAAACTATGATGGCTGTATGGATTTGCCAGCATAATGTATTTTTGGCTACCGACATTTCTTTTTTTTTAACCAAGAGTTCATAATCAATCGAATCCGATTTATTTTGTCCATGATGTCAGTATAGGTTATTCTCATTGAACTGTTTTTGACCCTACTTAACATGGCATCCAGTTTTAGATAGCACGGTGGTTAAGTTGAATGACACAGTTTACAAAATAAGAGGTGAAACATACCATTTACTGTTTCAAGATTAAGTGACAAATGAGAAATGGGAGTGTTGATGGGGTCAATCCAAGTGGATTATTCATCTAATTAAGGTAACATTTACTACGTGTAGTTTTTTGCTACCTTCCATTGCGTGTTATAACTAGCCGTATTAGAATATCTCGCGTAATAATCCTTCAATAGTAGTTGTTTTTTACACATCCCTCACTTCTTCATTAATTTCTCATCACCCTTTGTCCTATGAGACAACCATTAGTTCGAAAACTGTAGCTGTCATTATGGTCAAGAACCACTAATAATAAATTTACTACTGATAGTAATACAGTTAAGATTGTTACTGCTCTCTTAGTCACTTCTCAAATTTAATTTTAGATTCAATTTGTGAGAAGTTAGATCCTATTCAACAACTCCGTTTAAAAGCTGCAGCAGCTGGTCTTCCTGTCCCGTCACTTGTGTCAACACCTACTTCAGATGAACTAAAATCATGTCAATCTGAAGATTCAAATAAACTAACCATGCTTACTACTTCTACTAATCCAACCTCTGGTTTATTGAAAGTTTTCAAAACAGATAGTAATAAACAAGCACGGTTTGAAGCTTATCAAGTACTTGTTCGTCGTGGATTTACACGTATGTCTTTTCAGCATATGTATATATATTAGTCATAACTAACTGTACTACTTGTCAGATGATTTATTTTTCGTTTTGATTATTCCAAAATTGGTAACAGCCTGATAAGTTTTTCTATTTTAACACTATGTAATGTTACTTTGGCTGTTTGGGAAATGCATGAGTTCAGGAGTTAATTTATAATCATTCCGTATTGCAAGTTATTGAAGTTTGTCATTGGACTATGCTATAAGGTTTCATGGACTTATATGTGTGCCAAAAGAGCTCAAAGCTTTATACTGTAATGGAAGGTCATATACTGTTTTTCGTTGTTCATTTGTTTATAATGATTATATCAACCTCAGTTATATTCTTACTAATTGGACTATGTGAGATAGCTTTCAGCAGCATGATGAATTTTTATACCAACGTTTAATATTAGTACATGAAAAATTGATTGTACAAGATTATATTTTCACTTTGATAGAAAAAATAAATCCTTCAACCCGGTCTTATGAAAGCATTACTTAAGTCCCTACTTTAGATCCCTAATGTTTTTTTAAGACTTGTTTGCTGCTCATTTATGTTTTTAATTTTATTTATTTTGAATTCCTACGTTTTTACCACTCTTTCTTACCATATCATTACTAAAGTATCATTACACATCTGTGTACTTTTATAGGATTTAAACGTTTAACGTTATGTTTCTATTCACCTTTTCTTCTTTTCCATGTTATTTTGCATCTATTACTTTTTAATATTGTTGAGAGACAGTGGAAAACATTATAGAACCAAATTCGTTTAAAGTAAGTTTTTACTAACCAATAATCCCTTTTCAAGAAAATTGGGATCTTTCGTCGCACTGGATAGCACGACATATCTATAATCAACCTAAATACGACAATATTAATGCAAAATGAAGTATTTTTTAATTTAAAGTTGATTTTATTTCCTTTCTTGCTACACAGTTATCGTGGCCTTTAAATAATAGAATAGTAATATATATTTTTTTGTAAAATCCCAATCACTAGAAAACTGCATTTCTGGTTAAAGTCTTAGTAGAAAAACAACAATCGTTGCAGAATAATATTAATCCATTTATTTCATTGATTCTCTCTACTTGCACTCGTTTGCACAAATTACTGGCTGATGTTGTTTTTATACTGAGATATATTCTATTTGTCTAATTTAGACATGATGTATAACTTTATGCTTGCCTTTATTCTTTTATTTCTCCATGTTTGTGGTTCTTAATATCTCGATTTTCTTCTGCACATTTGTTCTCTATAGATGAAGATGCTTATCATCGTTGCTCTGTCTTGTTAGATTTAAGCAATGAAGAAAAAGAACGCGAAGCTAGCTCATTTCAGGCTATTGTTAAAACGAATCAAATAACCAATTTTAATGACTCTTCATCAATAGAGCCATTTAATGTTAATAATACTGGAAATGATATTATGACTTCTACTTCAGTATTAAGTAGTATTACAACTACATCAACCAATCCTTCGGATGGACTACCGTTATCAAATAAATTACCACTTCATAAACAACAGTTGATATCATCAAAATTAGCTTTAAGGTTTCGCTCTGCAGGTTGTATGGATATTAGCAAAGAATTGACTGAAGCAGAGGAGAAAGTTCAACGGGCACGAGTTGAGGTAAGTTGTTTTCGTTTTGTATCACTTAAGCAGAATCAGATCATTTGGAAGGAAATTTAATTTTGATAGTGACATCTATTTAGAAAAGATCTATGTATCTATATTATTTAATTACTAGATAATAATAGAGAGAAGATCAGCAGTGACCTCACTTTGAGTGCCTGTATTCTGTGTTTCAAATGTTTAATTTCCTTATATTGTTCAATTATGGTGTATACGTTAATGACAATACGTTTTTAGGGCTTAATAACGAAATAGCAATGCTTTTCATATTAAGAGGCTGTCGACATGTGTTATATAAGCGAAAATATTTTGTCAGAAGTTAAGGTGGTTGTATTGAGCTTGGTTTTTTGTTGTTTGCATTCATCACGCTACTTTTGTAGCTCTATCCCAGTGACGTTCTTATTGTATTTATACTGAAGAGCTGTGTACTTATTCCTCCTGTGTACTTGTAGAATTATACTTTTTGAGCAAATTAAACATATATCTTCAGACAGTTGGGTAGGGTTGCTGAAAAATGAGGATAATGTCATTTGCTGTCAGTTGAAGTATTTATTGTGTATCGTTTAGTCAATAAGCAATGTCAGGATTATTGGTTTGATCTCATACGTAATAAACTAACTCTCTAATAAGCTTGTATCCCTTCTTCATATTTAATAAACAGACGGGGATTACATTGCAGCACTGCATCAATTTATTAATTATTTTTTATGAAAAGAAAATTGAACTGTCTCTTAAGTGTGATTTATGTAATTTATATTTTGTATCTACCTAGAGTTTGGATACAGTTGAACCACGAGATCATGCAGTTGCAACAGAATCTTATGGTGCTTTAACCAGACGACGTCTAAAATGGCATCCTGATAAGCTTTTATGTAAACGTATAAATGTTCCTGATCCTTTTCCTGAGTAAGTGTTTATTAATAATCCATTTCTTTGTTGACGTATTTGATTGGAACGTGATAAGTTACTAATATAAAGTGAGTATTAGTGAAGCGAAATGCTCATATGAATTTATTTATTTTACTAATCTACTCTCACTGCTTAGTAGTCGTAGGCGATAATTATAAAGGAATTCGAGGAAATTATCCAGTAAGTTAATTGTTTATCTGCGTTATATACAACTACAATTAATACTTAAATAAGCCAACGTTTCTACATAATATTTGAAAAAGTAATTTACGCATGGAAAAGAAATTATCCTAAAAACTGTCTGAGTAATTTTCTACATATTCAGTTTAGTTTTTCTTTTACATCGAATTATCACTGCTTTCAGAATTAAACTTTCAGTGATCCTAACTGTTATTTTTATATAGCGATTAGACTTGCATATTACGACAATCCAGTCGAATCACATGGGCTGGAATCGTCGATCCTGCAGGCCCTAGAATGCCAGATATTTCGGTTGATGAATATTAAAACTACAGTCAACGAACTTAAGGTCTGAAGTTAAAGTAATACTGTTGACTGTATCAGTGTGCCATTATTTTAATGTATTTCTCCTAGATAATTGGCACATGGAAAGATGCTGCCTATACATGACAGAAGGGTGGTTACAAAAGCCTGACCTTAAAAATATGGCTGATCGTTTAGCCTCACTATGGTAAATTATTAAAAATGGGCATTAACATGTGGGGAACTGCTCACACAAAGGCTACGCGTGACCGGCCTCGAGTAGTTGTTTCTTGGGACATTTGGTCGTGAAAACTATTCCTAACTCCATTCTATTTTGAAGTATACCTGGAAGAAGCATCCTTTCGCAGCATGGGCAAACGGTAGTTGGTAACTACCCCCATACTTCTAACATCACATTGTCTACAATCAAACCCCTTCTTTAGTAACCGCGAAATCAATTAATGTATTGTTTGTGAGATAGATGTCCCCCTGCCCACAACAACTGACAAACAATGTTTCAGTAAAGCACGAAGGATAACTGAAGCTGATTATGTTCTTTATGGATTCTTTCTAGCTGCTTACAACATCCATGTTTAAAGATTTTTTCTATTGTTAGGTCAATTAGATGTTTGTCAAGTCGTTTATAGTGCTGATCAAATTCAATCGATTGGTTTTGAAGGAGTGTTAGGTGGGATCTGGACAGCTTAATAACAAAGATCGGATGCTGTGAAACTAAGTTGTTCGGAACTGATTCCCTCATAAAACATTACTATTTCAGGCACGTCTTGCTGATGAACGCCATATAACATAAAACCTAGACCAAACTATTTCCTGCCGACCACCCCAAACTATCTGTACGAAGATTACACAATATTACTGCTTAATTAGCAGTAGTGATTGCAAATGACTTAAATGACAAGAGTTGCTATATATATATGCAAAAGGTTATTTGAGGATATATTTGAAAAAAAGAAACAGCTGAACAGAATTCATGATATATAATGAATTGATATTATTCTGTCCCTATTCTTCTTGTATTGTAAAAGTAAATATATGGGACCAATTTTATGGAATAAATGAAGTTAGTAATTCACATTCCTTTAACTACTACCACTTCTGCTACGGTCAGCTGTTTTTAATTTCCTATAGATAAATATCTACAATATTCAACTTAACTTTTATTTCTAGAATAGTAAACTGTGAGAAAAAGACAACTGTGTTTTTGAAGAAAGAGTATAACTTCTTTCTTTCTTTATGTGACCCTGTTAATTGTATTCTACTGATTGACGCATACGATTGTATACTGTAAGTTAAAATAGCAATACAATTATCTGGGTCAAATATTACACCATAGTAATTAATTCAATTTTAGTATGATAATATTGACTTTTTCGAGTGATTATAGATGTGAGATTGTTCTTCTCATTTTTAAACTTTGAACAAATTATCTTGTTGCTTAAAGTTTCTTGCTGAACAGTTCATGACATTTAGACTAATACTATTAATTAAACTATTCATAAGTTAATTGCTTCACTGACTTATATTTACTAATATAAGTAACACAATTCAATTGCATCAACTAATCACTGAATTCGAAAAGTATTTTCTAAATTCTTCTATGTGAGGAATGTCTTAAAGATAATCGAATTGGCTATTTTATAAAGGCCCGATTTAAACTCTGTCATTAGTATCCGATTCCGCTTTTGTTTGACTTTTAGTTCATGCGGTTATATTTTAAACCTTTTTTATAAAGCGCTTTTGAGTTTTTTAAAATTGATGTGCAAGTAAACGATTATCATATACAAATAACACTGTTGTTTGTTTATTTTTTCTTCTTTATCACAGTTCTACTTTTGTAGGTTGTCCAGATGAAAGACGTCCACGTAATATCTTTCGTCAAAAGTTTGGTAAACATGGGAGAAGTCGATTTTCTGACAATTCATCAAATGAATTTTCTATTTTTGATCTGTTGGACGTCAATACTACCTCAAAGCAAAATCAACACTCTTTAAGCGCTACCGAACAACAGTTAAGCGATGAATCGGATTCTTCTAACGGTGATAACGATGCCGGCACTACAATACCAGAACTTTATATTAATTCATCTAATAAAACTGACGCGATTGGCACAACCTCCCAATCTCGTGGAAAAGCGTTATTTGCCAGTTTATTTCAATCGATTGAAGGCAAAACAATAGAAAATGCAGAAAATGTTGCTAACAACAATAATAATTTGTCAGAAACACTTCAACCTCCAGATGAAATTTCTCATGACATCAGTGATGAGATTAATACTGATTCAGTAATTTTTTTGTTTAAAAAGTTGTCTTTTATATTGTATGTATCTTAATCTGGTTACTACCGTCCAGTGTCTCTAATTCGGATTTTTACATTTAGTTTAACATGAGACACTCTTATCAATTATCGGAGTGATGGCGTTAAATGTTCCAAGTCAAAGTCGGCTACAATGCTATAAATGTATATGTTTATTGTCTCGTTTGGCAGAGTTTTGCTCTGTGAACTTGGCATGTATGCCAGTCAGGAATCAATAAACACATGCATTTATCCAATTTATAAACCAACTAGAAAATATACATTTACATAGTCAAACAGCAGACTGAAGTATAGGAAATTCATGGGTTACTAGTATTTGCCCATAGATGCTTTCGAGGTATTGTTTTTTGGAACAACTGGTATGATTGTGAACTGTTATCAACTACAGCGATCAGAACACTTGTTACGTATTACTGGCCACTGCCCGCATCGACGCGCAATATCTCTTCATGCATATCTGTTTTTTGTACCATGTTCTCATTCCCTGGTATTTCTTACTATCATTGATACTATCATTATTTCAACATTATCTATTAACCCTATTAATTTTATCGCTTTGTAATTGGGCGGTTTAACATCTTGGGCTGATGCTTATTTGAATCAGGCTCTAAATTGGCTATGACAAACTGAAATGGGCTGACAAACAAGTTTTATTCCAAGGTGATGGAGAAGTTTTGTAACTTAGGTTGTATGATTTTTTTAATATTAGTTTCTCAGCTGGTTGGTTTGACTGTTCGTTGTTGTTCTGGATAACGCTTAATCCTATTTGTGGTTGTTATTTAGAATAACAGTGAAAACTCTTCAATCCAACCGACCAACTTAGAGAACCCAGGAGCATCAAGTTATATGTATTAAAATATGTATGTCTAACTTGTTAGTAATAGCATAATGACAGATCTCACCTGTCTAGCAATCACTTTAACCCTGTAATCATACACAAGTATTATGTAGGAGCCAGTAGTCCTACCTCGTTTTCGTGTTCAGAGTAAATGTATTTGATAACCGGACATAAATACGAACCCAATAATCCATTTTCTATAATAATCATTGATTTGTTTTTGGATCTTACTTTTTTTATTGTAGACTGCACGAATTATGGGTCCTACTCTTCCTAAAGCTGGAATAGATGTTCTTACTAATTATACAGATAACCCTCCAATGGATTTGTTCAGATCAATATTTGCATCTGATGAAGAATTGAGTTCTTCTTCATTGTCAGATGATGACGAGAGCAATGACAACAACACTCGCAAAGACGATAATTCGATAATATCGAAAGTTAGCAGATCAAACTCTGTTGAACAGTCTAGTGGTAATTTCACGTCAATTTGTTTTGTATAAACTAAATTATCTTCCTTAGATCAACCTGCATTATTCAACGTACATGCAATATTTTCACATTTATTCGAGCCAAGTGGTGATACACGTAAGTGTTCATGTTAACATTCAATTGTTAACTGGCTCCCATCACACATTACCTTTCTTTTTTCAGGTGGACCGTTATCCGGTTTAACACGAATGACTTCACGCTCTGAACTGTCATCTAAAGTGGATACTTC
The DNA here is from genome assembly GCA_025215515.1 of Schistosoma japonicum. Lineage (NCBI taxonomy): Eukaryota > Metazoa > Platyhelminthes > Trematoda > Strigeidida > Schistosomatidae > Schistosoma > Schistosoma japonicum. Next base: position 78,522,409 of record CM046061.1, read on the forward strand.
TTCACAAAATACTCTCAATCCGGATTTATTGTATGGTCCAGATTTACCACCGGATTTCGGTATGCTTCCGATTTTTTTTCCTCTTAATGTGCGTGTGTGTGTAGGCGTTCATTTGAAGTTGTTTTCATTTTCTCAGAATTGAAAGTAATCATGATATAATTACTTTCTATTGACCTGTCATGTCATAATCTATTTGATTTTCTACAGCTACTACTTTTTTGAAATGTCACTTACAAATACCACTAAATATTCACGAGAAGTATTCACTACGTACAGATTCGCTTACCTAACTTCAAGCCACATTCTAAGTGCAAGGGCTATTTATGCTGCTAGTTGACAAAACCTTAGTAGGCATCTTAAAGTGGGACACATCTACTGAACTACTGCTCTACTTTTAAATTGTCATTTCAGATTATCTCAATCTATTTTTTATTTACCTTATTTATTTCCTCTAGTTATACTGACATGGTGCAGTAACTTGTGTTTAAAAAGTTATATGAGGCTCTATATTTATTGTTGTTGAACGAATAACACGATAATTTCTATCATCAAGTCTCTTGATTGTATGTACTATTTTAGTCTCCGTAATATACATATCAGTTTGATAAAATTCATTTTATTGTTATCGGTAGTAAACAAGTTTCAAAACGAGTTTAATGATGATATAGTTTTGTAATCTTGCTCAATTTCAAAACATCTGTCTATCGTGATTGGAAAAAAACTAAGTGAGATCGGGAAAATAGATTGATTAGCTTGCATGTTTTGTGCTTTCCCACGTTGCAAACTTTCACAATTCATAATCCGATGGGAATTTTTTTGCCTGATTTTTCATCATTTAATTTGCTTATTCAGTATCTAAGGAATTCGATGTTATGTGGCGCATTAAGAGTACATAAATAAAGTAACAACTATAGTGAATTTTTAATAATTTATTGTAGGTAACGTAATAGGAATATTCGCCCATAAAGACATTATATGTTGTTTAAGTTCTTCAAAGATTGACCTCGACTAGGTATCATTTAAAACTAGGAAGTGCTGTACAGCTGTTCATTTCTAGTATGAGACTTCTCAACAGTGTGTATCCATAGCCCCATCAGAGATCGGATTGAGAACCTTTGGGTTTCACAGTACACACTTAATCATCAGTACCACTAACCCTTCTTCCGATTGCAGAATTCAAATCTCAACCACTTTGTGATATAATGCAACAACCACTAACGGTGATCAATCTCTTATCTATACAATGACAAATTTATTTTCCACCAAGCCACTTCATCTTAATTAGTGTTATGTGTCTTGAAGAGCTTACACTGATGCAATTATTTTAAAGAGATTTGTTTATCATCAGTCGCTCATTTATATTTACATGCACTTTTTAATTGTTGAAATAATGTCATAAATCATTGAATTTTTTCTATGCTCTGTATATATGTTTGTTTTATATTTTCTAAATTATTATTTATGTAGGTTCTAATTCTGAAGAAATCAATCCCATCTTTCAGACAAATGATCAAGAAAAAAGGCCACATTCTACTCTATCTGATGATATTCTTTTTGTGGTAAGTGATTTATATAGTGCATTCTGTTTTGTAAAATCTGTCTTAATATAATTTGCGCTCAAATCCGTAGTATAGTGGTTACGATGTTCGACTTTCAATCATTGAGTCACAAGTTTGAGTCTCATCCCAACTGATGCGATTTAATCAGCAGGACAAAGTATCGCCATTCCTCGTACTTCAGAAACCGAGTGTACGAGTTTGTATATCGCAAATAAGTTACGTGGTGATCATGAATTAATTTTATGAATTCATAAAACTGTTTAAGCACTAGGCATTTACTTTCGTTCTCGTGCTGTAGTAAAAAGCACCACTTTCGTGAGAAGGCATTGAGTAGGACTTTCTTTTTAGGGGCTTGGCACATGACCATATTATAGCATTTCGGAAGGGAGATAAAACTCTCCACCCCCACCCAAATCAGATGGATCTATTTTCTTAGTGGCTGCGGAGGGAATTGTCGATGTCTGACTACAGGGTTTAGACCTATAACCTACTTTTTAAACCTACCTTAAACTGAGCGAAATTGAGTTTTTCATCCATTTTTTAATTTTATTTTAGGAATCTCATCTTGTTGCTAATCAAGCTTCCAATAAGCATAAAAAACAAAAGAGTAGTAGTAAGAGAAAACACAAATCAAAACACAAAAAACGACACAAAATGAAGAAAGCTCAGAAAACATCCATTTCCTCTTCTTCACACTCAGATAATTCATCATCTGATACTTCGGATTAAATTTTCGATAATTACCAACTTTGTATATAAGTTAGTTTTGTGTACATTTCATTTTCAAATGTCCCACTATGGCTTTTTCCATATTTTATCCATTCCTTTTCTTCTTATTTTCTGTTTATCTACTCATATTCGCACATAATTAAGCTCATCTATAAATGTTCACCATTCTCCCATTTTCCTTATGCTGATTGCAAGACAGTTACATTTATTGTTACAGTGGTTATATGAACTAAATGATTTGCATATGATTTTTTGTAATAAATAGAAAATATGTTATCATGAAAGAGAATGTATTTTTTCCTGACAAATTTACTATTTCTTCTAAATCTCAATATTATTCTCAGAATTTTTGTTGTGAAAACACATTACTAGTGTTCATTTATTACCATTTTAGAATGTATTTCAATATTCTTGGTCTATTTGGAACACTCATAGATGCACCAACCAACTATAAAGTAAATATAGAACAATCAGATATTTTATGTATCTTTGCCTCTCATGTAACTATATCTTATCACTTAAGAAATAAGATCTTTATTTTATGCAACGTAATAAAGTGTATTAATCTGCAAATAAGAAAATGACATTACAAGTTTCTTATGCTATTAAGCACTGATTTGAAGTTTCAGATTACAAACTGACTGTAGTTAGTCAACCATTGGAAAACTAGGGAACACTAGATGGCTGTTACTTACTAGTGTGTGATTTTTCGTCCATGCGCTTCTGTGACGGATTTAGTACTGTGGAGTCTCAAAATCAATATTATTCACAATACCCAATAATAACAATCATCAATGGTTTACTAGTGACTGACATCGAGAGGTAATTCTCAGGGTTTTACTATGAAGATATAACTCGTAGAGTTCATCTATGTCAAATGAGAGACAGTTACTCATCAATGGTATTAGTAAATGTAGTACCTTATCACCACTTGACCGGGACCAGAAATATAAATTATTGTATACTAAGTCACTGGGTTAGATGCTATATGCATGCTAGAAAGTCTAATGGTTCTGGGTTATGGTTGCACACTACTATAAAATCGCATATACGAATGAAACAACTGCTGAGTGCTTGCTGATTCTCAATGACTATCTTGCTATGATCAGTTCGTGATCTACAATGTTAAGTTTAGCAGTATTCATAGTATCCAATAAAAACAGTTGGTTTTGAATAACTTCTCCGATCCCTTTTGTGAATGTTGAAAGATTGATAATATTTAATTCAGAATAGGCTTGTATCTTCCCGTTGATTTGTAATGGACTGAAACTGGTCAGCCTCTGTTGCCATATGTGCATCGTGAGCGGATTGCCTCTATATAGCGGTAGAACACAAGTTATATTTAAGTTGGATTGTGACTGGCAAGTGGAATCCAGGACGCACGTTTCGTCCCATTTGGGAATCATCGGCTGGATGTACCTGCATTCCAATGTTGATGTTCACACTGGAATTCGAACTCAGTCCGCTTCGTGTCCTGGATTCCACTTGCCAGTCACAATCCAACTTAAATATGGATTGATAATACTGTTTAATGTAGCCTAAAATTCACTGGGTTTTTTCTGCGTATTTTTTCCGGATATCGATGTGCATTTTGTTTGCTATATGAAATAAAATAATGTACAGTTGGAGATCCAGAGTCTCGACAGGTTTTTTTTAGAGTATTTAATTTATCAATTCATTCGCAGTTGTGTGCAGTTACCATTCCCATTTTTATATCTTATTATGATTTTCATTGTATTAACTGCTTAGTTAATCAAAATTCTGTTTGCAATATCTAGTTAGAAATGAAACAACTGCGTTTATATGAAATGTGAAGTCGTCGTTTACCATTTTCAATTATACTTTTAACTGGCAAATAAACTAGTCCTTGGCTACGATTTATATTGGAAAGTGTTAGTCTGCAGTAACTATTTATCTTTATAGTTTTTAGTTGGTCAACCTACAGTGTTGTGTTTACCTTTCTCTTATGAAGCACTGTAAAATAGTGGTACATAACTATTTTTCAATTTTCGAATAAAATTCTTAAAGTGCTTATGGAGCAGTAAAAGTAGTATTGTGAAACTATAACATTAATTATAGGTCATTTGTATAATCAAAATATTTTATTTAGCTTAGTTGCTTTTCTTAGAAATAGCTTTAATGTGGTTACTTTTCAGAGAGCTTTCTTCAGATTCAGTCGTCAGATAGTAATATTCAATAAAAAATGCTGTTGATAAACTGGTAAGCTAGAGTTATGCAAATGAAATTAAAAATTATGTTCAGTATTAAATGTTGTGAGTTCTTAATTTCTCTTTATTAAAATTGACTTACTGCAAAATGATGACACTACATTAGACCTGAAAAGTGTCAGATATTATTTGTTGCCGTTCAATCAATGTGATGATCTCAAGACATCGAAAATAAAATATCAGTGTATATTAATGCAAGTATAAATTTATTCCTTTAGAATACTCCGTACATGCTTAACACGACAACATTTGTATTACTTTCTGACACTCATATTTTGTATATTGATAAGACCAGTTAAAGTGAAATAATTTTGTTACTAACTGCATTCACTTTGTGTTGAGCTACAAGCCATTATCTAGCACACTTGTTTAACGCATTGAGATTTTTCTTTAACGTTTTTCGGTTTTGGTAACCGCATGAAATAACTAGACGCTCAACGTAAATACGATTATGCAAATTTGTGCGATTGCATGAAAATCGTTAATTACTACGATCAAAACAACAACTTAAGTAAAAGGAGAAGTGTCCCTTTTTATGTTAATTTCCATCATCTAGTTACTAGTATTATTTAAACATGAAATGAAAGAACATATAGGTTCGTTATACAGAAAAGTCAGTCATAGTATAAGTTTATATGAATAATGTCAATTTGTTTACCAGTGTTTTTATAGAATTTGTACTAGGATTACATAATTGTCAATTTATCTCATCACTTTTGTGACATACTTTGAGTACACTGTTAATTGTCGTCTTACTTTGATTAGATTAGATTAAAGGTAACTTATACTCTTCGCAGAAAGAAAAATTTTGACATAGTACAAAATCTCACTTTTATAAAATCTATATTTGCTTATGTCCATGTTTTAAACACAAAGTGTAGTTATTGTAGATAAAAAAACAAGCAGAAATATCTATGAAAACCTATATGTATTGATTTGGCAACGAATTTGACTGAGGTTTGAGGAATATGATATTTTGATCTGACATTGTCTTTATCGTTTGACATGAAAATTTTACATGTCAGTAAAATTGAATACTTTGAGGAAAATAGCAATTTCATATCATATGATTAATAATAATTATATTGAGATTAAACAATTACTTCACATTGTTCAATGAAGTGAATTCGTTCCGTTTCTTATGCTTTAATCCTTTCCTCGACCGTTGTTCTTGAATAGACGGGCTTGCATGTCTCGATGGCTCAATCATGCTCTACTGGCTGGAACATTCAGTTTCTTAAGGTAATACCACGTCAGCAGATCGGTTTTAAGGGCGGCGCAACTAAAAGCATGCAAGATCCTAATTGTTTTTCATGCACATCACAAAGATCTTGGGGGACGAATCCGCCCTTATATCTCTAATGCCACTGGAATTTTTTCACAAAGTCACAAATTCATTTAAATAAGTATTATGTTTTACAAGTGTAATGTTGAGTGTAACATCCATATAGTCATTTGGTTTGATTTGGAATCGATACTCATAATGACACCTCCAGTTTATAGACAAATAAGATAAGGGAAACAGGGTGGTCATTACGTAATCAGATGTGAGGGTCACTGCACTTACTGTTTTACCGATAGTAAACAGTGATGAGAATTTATATTACTTACCGATAGTGCCAGCCATGATATTGGTAATGATAATAATAGTTTAAGGTTGTGCGGAAAAACAATTACTTTGAATTATAAGTTGGCAGGAGGTCAGAAGTTTTAATGAATAATGTAAACAAATAATAAGACTAAGCTATACATTGAATGTTCTATTATGAATAAGTAAGATTTGTTATGTAAATGCAATAGATAGAATAAACAAAGCGAAACATAAGAATTCTTGATAAATTGTTGAAAAAGAAAATCAGATAAGGATGATGCGAGAGAAAATCAGAGAGGATAACAAGAAGTTAAATATCATAGAACTACCAAGTAAACCTCGAACCCCTCTTTTGTATATAATTTTTGTTAATACGACGAATCGCTACTGCCGCTGCATGACTCGGAAGTTTGGCGTCATTCTTTCTACTTATTACTAGAAACGCAATATCAAGAATCATTGTGTAGTTTTTATGAAAGACGTGTGTTCCTCTGGCACTGCTAGCTAATTTGGTGCCAATTAGTGTCAGATTCTTTGGTAAGTTTTGTGACTCTTCTAGATAATACCATCTCGGTTCTTTCAACGTACATGTTACTGTATATATATGTAAAATGGCTGATAAAACCTCAGGTAACTAGAGAAAATCTGTTATTCTGATTTGGTTCTGAACAAACATTTTGTAGAAAAGTAATCAAATCTGCATCAAGAAAAGTTAATTCTATGCTGACCCGTAGTTGGTAACTATTCTGCATACTGAGACTAACCCATTTAGACGGATGCTTGATAAACATATTCCTCTTGTCGATTGTGTTTGTTGTAGGATTCTCGTTTTTTGACTTGAACTTGCCAACGAATATTCAGAATAGTTAGAACAACTTTTTCGCTAGACCTCTTTTAAAAGAAATAGGACAGTAGCTGTTAAAACGCAAGTACTAACCTATCTGATAAGTTTTATGGTAAATGGATAGTGCAACCGAATCTTAATTCCTCGTTATCTCCAGACTCACAAAATTCATACTCATTTATGAATTTTAAGTTCGGATGAGCCAAACAGAAACGGTTAATCAAATCAACATCATGTTCTTCGTTATCATATGTGATGTGTTATAAACCTACTTCAGCACACGAAATAAAATGAATCCACATCATCACACAATGTTTATTGTTCTTGCTATGCAAAAATTCATCTTGGGAACAAATTATGTGAAATTTCCTTGATACTTAAAGGTTGACATTGTGTTTAGGTCTCAGTGCCTTTTTTTACACTGACTTTCTAAGTTTAGATAATCACTAAAAAAATCTCAAATAAATCAAAATTCACTTCATGAATCCCATTACTAACTACATACTAAATTGTTTAAAACTTCTGGCATATAACTATACCGTGACATTCTATTCAGGATGTGTATAGGCTAACATAGATAAGTTTTATTAATTTTTGAAAACAATGTTATCTACAGTTATGGTAACCCTTATTTAATTAAATACTTGATTAGTTAATTAGTTGATTGTTCAATTGATTATTGGCAATTATTAAGTGATTTATTTAGCTGATTTACGTAATGTTCTTATAATATTCTCAAAGTTAACCTAATCAAAACTGAACATTCGGTAATAACATATTCACTTTATTTTCAGTTATTCTGTTTCATCAGTATCCTTTTAAATGAAAAAAAAACAACTTTATTTGAATGTTATATTTAAGTTGGATTGTGACTGGCAAGTGGACGAAACGCGCGTCCTGGATTCCACTTGCCAGTCACAATCCAACTTAAATATAACTTGTGTACTACCGCTATGTAGAGGCAATCCGCTCAGGATGCACATATGGCAACAGAGGCTGACCAGTTTCAGTCCATTACAAATCAAAGGAAAGATACAAGCCTATTCTGAATTATTTATTTGAATGTGTTGTATTATTTATTTATTTATTTTGCTTTACTTCAAATTGTATACAACTGACTATTTTAGTTAAGTTAACCCGTCAGTAAAGAGAAATATTTGCACAATAAAATTGTTTATTATTATTGTGTTCGTATTCTACGCATATTCCGACAGATGGTTGAGTAATTTAACTGTATAACTACTTCTGTTACTGTTATTTTTTTTAGTTGTTGTAATTGTCACGATTATTTTGATTGTTTGTTTTCTTTCTCTCTGAAATATAGAAACAATTACTTAAATAATATTCAATAAACTAGAATAGTTTATGTTTTCAAATATATTTTGCGTGAACAGATTGTGGTTGGTATGACATATTCACAGTTTTATCAATTTATCAATATAACAATTATTTACTCGTTTTACTTAAAATAGCAATTAACAACCTACTTTAGATTTTATCAAATTAATCTGTTCATTTGCAAAATGTTACTGGTAGCATTCGATATACTGATACCAATTAGGAGATTGTAGAAGCTTAAACTTATTTTGTTTAATTTTCTGTCTGTAGTGTATTTTATCAACAGGTGAGTATTGAGAGATCATGTTGTTTTGCATGAGTTTAACCATGAAACTACTTCTATGAATTAGGGACTATAAGCTAGTCAAGAATATCATGGATGCTGACAGCAAAGGTGACCAGTGTACAGGAATTTTCTTCAAAGCTTTTCTGGGAAATTGATTTTATCATATCCAACTAAATAACTAGGATAGACTTATACTAACTAAAATTTGACTGATAATTGGTGGCTTTGTATGTGATATTGACTAGGGTATGAGTTAGCTGAAAGAAATATAGGGCCAGTTAAATTAAAATGTTACCTTAGTGTAATTGATCATTTTTCTGGTCCATTGGAGACGTGTGAAGTGAACCGTAAATTATCTCATTAACGAAGAAGCATTTAAATATTATCTGCGTATAGACTCTGTACTAACTTTTTTGAAGAATATTCTGTATGTCTAATCTTTTTTATCACCACCTTTACCACTTTAAAATTCATATTTATCTGGTGAGGTAACTTGAACATATATACTTATATACTAGGTTCTATTATACTTATGACTGGATAGCTGTAGAACTTCCTCTAATTCATAAGAAAATAATTCATTCTTACTGTATGCTTGTCTTTCATCCAGGTTGGATAGGGTTATACTATACTAACATATTTGTAATAATGATTGTCGATAACTTCATCTGATTGAAATGAAATCTCTAATGAAAATTACGCTCTAATATTCATCCTCTAAATGATTAGAAGAATAATCAAACAGGTTAAGTACCGCATGTAATAAACATTGTAGACGATGAGTTAAACTTCAATCAGAAGAATAATCTACACTTGAAATTTTATCCCATTTCAAAATGAAATCCATCTAAGTAACTAATTTTCACCTAAGATTACATTTGTGTTTGTATTCTAAAATAAACGAACTATTACTAAATCATAAATATTTAGTTTGATTTATGTATTATCTAAGAAAATGTGTGTTTTTTCTTTCAAAACATGAATTATATCTGCCTACATTGATAGATTCGTCAAACAGATAGAAATGTGATAGAATAAATGACATTTACATTTCTTTATTGAAAAAAAAACGATTGTTTAATGAATGATGTCTTGTCTAGTAAACACTTAAGAAGACAATAAATTAAACTTAAAATTATGTCATAAGGAGAAACCACTATTGCCTGTAGCTTCTTTCTATAGACCTTGTTTTAAGATATACACCGTATGATTCTGCCGTAATGCATACAGTTAAATTAATTGAACAGGATTTAAATTTATAGCTTAATGACTGATTTTACAATACTAGAAAAAGTATTTATCATTATATACCATAGTTTTTCATTATACATACATTAATTTAATATACAGTCTATTAGGTTTTTATATTTACAATGTGATGTTTATGGAATAATTAATGGTGCAAATGTCAGAATTTCAAGTGGTACGTCACTGAACTATGCTGTACAAAATATACATTTTTGTTGATGTTTATAATTTCATTTTTTATACTGTAGAAATAATCATTTAATTGAATTATCTACAACATTTTGGAATGTTTAATACGTGTGTTCTGTTGATTGGGGTCAGTGCTGATAGTCGCAATAAATGACTGGAAACTACTGGAGACATGGCTTCAGAATCAGGTCACAGTGTAGCAAGTGTATTCACTCTTTAAATTCATCTGAATCTTGAATCAGTATTATTAGTTTATGCATAACTTCACTTCACTCTCTTCTCTTGTATTCGGTTGTTATATTACCTCTGTTATCTCGTAGTGCTAATGTGGTATGGTAACTGTGAACCTATGAGGGTATTTGTCCAGTTCTACAGTTGATGATGATGATTATGATGGTTTATAGTCTTTTATCCAATTCACTTAAGTGGATGGATGTTATATTTCACCATGTAATTATTAATCAAAGTTTCATTTTAAATTCTAGTTTCCAATGATTTGATGTTTTACATAGAAGTCAGTTAAAGTGAATTTTTTAGTGAAGATTCTACTTTTATCAGTGAATGAAAATATAGCGTAATGTTTCATCATTCATAAATGAATAGGTTTGATTTTTTATTTCATTAATACTATGAACTGGTCTCTTTCAACATGTATATGTATCCTGACTATATTGTCTCGATATTGCTTGTAAATTAAAAGTATCAGTAATGTTGTATTATGGCTAGCAATGGAAACCGTGAAATGCATTTTACTCTATTCTGAACTTCTCGAATGTAGGTACCTACATTCTAGTGTTCATGTTTATACTGAGAATCGAATCTGATAGCTTTCAATATAAAACCCCAACACGTTATCCACTGAACCATTAAGTTCAAACAACCTATTGACAAACCTTAAATCCTAAATAACGCTCATCTTAGATTTTATTACTGATTTTTAAAGTCTGTTTCAACTGTAAGGCTGAAATTTTATAATAGACATAAGTAAACGTTTTTGTACTTTTTTAATTTTTGATATTTATGGTTAAATTTTGGTCAGTCTTTGAAAACATTTTCAACATCTGAGTGGATCTAAATATATAAAACAATATTTGAGATTTCTTTATGTTGTAAATTTGTCTATTCCTTAGTCGATTATATCATAAAAAATAAAATAACTTCTGGATATCATTACCAAAATCAGTCAATCATTAGCAATGTAGAATTGACACATGCTCATAGGTCCAAGTTGACATATCACATTAGCACGACAAGGTCGAACATAAATGATTAACACTATTAAATAATTCAACAGAACGTAATAAAGGAAACGTATGCGTGAAAGAAAGATGGAACTCAACATCTAGAAGAACATAAAGAATGAATACATTTCTGCCACTATGACCGATTTTGAGCCACGTTAACCAATGTTTCCAACCACTCATCCCGATTATCTCACGGATCCTAACTAGGTAATTTATATCTACTAACATAGTTTAGATCAAAAATCTAAAACTTCATGCACTGACGCAATCGTTATGGTTTGGCTGTTCCCTTACCTTTCTTCCATCCTACTTATACCCTAGTCATCATCGTGGGACGAGTCAGGTGGTGGTTGGGCATATACAATACAAGTCTCAACCATTTCACTAATCTGTGTCTTCTTATTGTTAGCACCTTTATTGCATAGGATTACATCGTCTGCGTATATTGTTTGGATTGTCAGACTTGATAATTTTAAATAAATTGAGTATTTGGTAGGTTGCTTATAGAAATAAGTGATATATGTATTTTGCAAGATCCTACAAATCGGAATTTTTAATGTTTTACGGCTTTAGTGTAAGCCACTTGTCCAAAGAATAAATAAATAATTTAATTAGATTGATAATAATATAAGAGTGTACGTATATACAAGAACGATAAAGTACCAATATATCAGATGAATAATGAATAACAGGGTAGCGGTTGATTGGTTGTATATTGATCGTAACGAATGACTGAAGCCGAAAATTTATATCAATAAATTCTAATTCAGTGGTCCAAGTGTACAGCACTCACTTGTGTAGCGTAAATGTATAGATTACGAATTTTGACACAGTCGTGTATGCGTATTGTTAAAGAGTTTCATGTACTAGAACAAAACAACTGTTCATTAACTTATATTCTGAAATAATTTTCTCTCCAGCGTAATTTAAGCTCAAAGTGAACCAGATCTTACTGAAAAAAGACCTTTACATTCACTGCTTAACACTTAATATAAACGTAAAGTTCAGTTGAAAATATGCTCACCTATCTTGTTTTCTTATATTTCAAATATCTATCATTTTATGAATTCTTTATTTTACTCACAAATATTTGTGAATATTATCTAAGACTAGTATTGCAATATGACTAGGATATTATTTCAACGGTTTATAATCACGATATTCTGAAGTAAAACTTTACTTTTCGGTGACTGTTTCGCATCCAACCAGTAACCATCAACTTTGAAATTGGTTTTGAAAATAATATCAGTAAAAACCTGTTTTTTAAATCACTGTTATCAATATGGCATCACTATATAGCGATGGTAGCAACACATTCAATCAAATGTTTCACTAAGTATTTTTATGATACTGCACTTCGGGTATAGTTTGGTTACAGTTAAATGTCTTGTTTTGTTGCACTTTTCGTAATTGAGGTTCGTAACAAATAGTTAAAGACATTAAGTGATATGGCTTAAAATCGTTCACAATAGCTCAGGTACATCCACCCCTTATCTTCCTCCAAATTCTAAGTTTTTGAGCTTATCATAATTTTCTCCTTACTAAATCATATTTTCTCATATCTTATCTCGGATCTCTACACCTTTCCATTAGTACTTACTCTGTGACTACCACCCCTACTCTCTGGGATTTGGTCAGACAATTTAATCTCTATCTGCTAACTGAAGCATGGCAAGTTGAACTGATGTAAGCATGTACCAAGTTCCAAGTTTTAACTGATTGATTGACTGACTGATTGAGGATTTAATAACAAGCTACTATCCCTAATTTTGTTTATGCTATATTTTGTGAGCAGGTTAGCTTAGTCCGCAAAGCATAAAAATCAAACCATCTTTTCCTACCATCTTAAAATGATTACTAATGCTTTTGGATGATATATTCCTTAGTTTAGTAATTATTCATCTTTCACTTTAAGAAAAATAATACGAATAAGACATCAACCAATAGATTAATTATTGAGTTAACCTATTTATTTTAATAAGTTTAACTTGATATTTCTTGTAAAACATACATAGATACTTTCAATATTACAGTTAAACATCAATCACTGATAAAATTCCTATGAACTACAATTTTTCTTAAAATCATAATCAAAAAAATGAAAAAGGTGTGTTTAGTTTACATGTTTTACGTGTACAAACAACTTTTGCGTTATTGTAATTGTAATTTCATTCAAAGGTAACTTTTCTTTTAAAAATATATCACAGTGTCTTCTTGAATGACAGTCTAAGGCTATTCATCTATCATGTGTTAAGTAAATTCATGAATAACGGAAGTTTGCCTACATTTAGTCACAAATGATTGACATATAGATTAAGGTGAATAACTTCAAAATATCTTGTTAGTAGATTATTGCCTAGATTATTCATATGCTTATTCATATACTTGTATGACCTCATAAAATAATAATTCTCACCTATTTCTATGACAGTTTTAGGTGGTGAAAATAAGTAAACCTAATTTGAAAACAATATTTACCATATAATGTTGTCGTTTGAATTACCAGTGGAAATTGTAAAATACTGGATCACGGTTTCGTTATGGTTTAGTTCCTACTTTCTTTACTGTCAGCCACAGTTGTATAACTATATCGGTCAACGAAGATTTACGTTATTACCTGGTACTTAATACCTGGAATCCTAAGCATTGCTCAGAAATGACTTACTATTTGGTTTTACTATACCCAACCTACGCTTTGAAATATTTCCAGTCATCTCATTTCATAGAACGCAAATATGATGGGTAATGATGGGTAAATGGATATCTCGCCTTCTCTAGAAGTAGGACAAACTGGCAGGAATTAAGTGGGTTTTTTCCGTCCGTGACCAGTCCATTTTTAGGGTCTTCATTAAACATGATCACGTTGACGTCATATTTTTTAGTTGACAATTGAATTACTAATCAATTAGAAACGAAGCAAAGATATCATTATATATATCATTATATCAAAAGGTATTTCTATCATGCAATTAAAATGAAAAAAATGTGCAATCCTGACAGTTACAGTTTGATTTCCAGTTTGGTTTAATCTCTAATGCAACTAACTGTGTTCAAGTAGACATATCTTGGGAGGTTTATTCCCCTCGTTGGTATGCCTTGCAGTGAAAAATGATACTATAAAAGTCATGAAATACAATTGGAGTCAAGACTTCGTAAATTTTTTTGTATTTCAGAAACCAATTAGGTAGTGAAACTCTTATATAAACATATACATTTCAGCTTTAAATTTCAAATAGTTTTCTCCGAATTTACTAATGTTGTCCTTCATTAATCGCATGATAGCTATCACAGTTACTAGTGTACACACAATATTTTACGGATAAGTTATCATTGAAGAATCTCTATCTTCTCTTATAGTTGTAGATGGCTAGCTATCAAGATTATTAGAAACCCTATCTGGTTCTCATATGTCATCAAGTATCCTAATCGAACTAACTTCTTAGTAGTACATAATAGAAACTAAAATAAGACTTAAAATCTATTAAATCGATTTATATATGCCTTATCGTTTGCAAAAATTCCATACTATTCTCATAAACGTTATGATATTGAGAACAAATAAGTCAACTTAAAATCCATAAAATTGATTAAACAGTAAGCTGCATAAATGAACAACTCTAGACCTTAGCCGTTGGGCAAAATAAATACATTTCCATTATTTATTTTTTAAGTGAGCATCCTAAAATAGTAGTTTGTTATGTAAGTCTATATTATAACTTCGTTATTTACTTTAGGAAAATGATTTTGTTCTCTTTATCTTGGTAGAAGATTGAAAGGAGTTAAGCTAACTATTGAATACATAGAAAGCCTGGACATATAATGCTAACCTTAAGAACTATCGAGTTTTATCGCTTTCTAAAGGAATTTAAAGCAAAAATACATCATTTATCGACATATAATTACTTGTTCTCAATATAAACGTCAGATAGATGTCAGTTTATGTAGTAAATGATTGATAATCTGTTTTCGAGGTGAATGTCCACCACTAGCAATAATTTAGATCGTTTAATATTACTAAGTGACTGACGTTAGAAATGTGGACTACTGAATACACTATCTTTTACTCATTCATACTGAAACGTGCTTTCACATAAGGCGAATGAGTGACTTCAATGAACGTTCTATGTGCCTAGACCCTAGTGAGCAGATAAACTAGTACATGCACATGGGATTTATTAGTTGTGGTGGCTCGTGTTTTTAGCAGAATCATATTACTGGGTAGCTGCGGTTTACTTGCTTATGTGGAAATAGGCTAAGTAGGTCGTTCGTCAAAGCCGTTTCCTTGTCATATCCGAAAACAACTTCCGAGAATGCTGAGCAAAGGACAGCGCAGATCAATCACGTTTTCTGTTCTATAATGTATAGTGGACTCACTAAATTCAGCATCGAATTCACCAGTTGACTTATTCTGTAAAACTCAATCAAATACACCAAGATGGCCTACCTTGGGTCTACTTAGCATTACAAAGACTTTAGCTATCCCTAATTTGAAACCTAAGCTGTGTTTACAAAAGCAATTTGTTAAATCGCTTTCTGTAGTACAGCCTTATTTTAGAGTTCACTTTAGATTAATTTATTTATACTTTCCCGTTTCTTCATGTGTCATATCTACTTATAATCTTACTATTCACTTTCACCACTATTATGTTTATTAAAAAACATTTATCATTATTATCTCAATTATTTTGATGATCGTATTATTACAATGACTGTCTTCATCCAGATTTTCTTGATTTTCATTCACACCTTTTTGCCATGATCTGATGGTAATTGCTATTACTGTGTCGCCACTCTACCGAATGCATAATTTCTATGCCCCGAAATTCATCTCTTTCAATTACCAATTGATATTTTATAGCACCAGATAGTCGACACGTTTCACATAACAATTAATTAAGTCCTTACAATTATTTATTGACCCATAGTTTGTGATATATATATATATATATATATATATATATATATATATGACTGTATAGTTTAATAGTGAGTTCAATGAAAGAGATCCCTTGACTGAATATAGTGATATTTATGTATTTCCGTATGGTAAAGCTAGTAATGATATCTGTAAACTGTGGACTATATATACAAGGGTTTATACACACTTCATATCTACTAGTAATAAATGGTGTTTAGTCATTAATTTAACATTTTTGTACTTGACCAACATGGACTCATAACAGCAATAAAGTTTTGTAAGAATATTTAGAAGCTTAATGGAAGTTGTTTGTAACTAATACTGTATGAAGCACTCATTCCTTTACTGATACTTGGATAAATTCTTTGCCACGAGTGTACTTACTTTCATTTTGTTAGTTTACATTTGCATAGAGCATGATTTAATTATTTCACCTTACTGCTAATCCATAATCTTAATTTATCACTTCTTTTGATTACTTTTCAACTGTTAATTGGATAATAAACCTTCATTATTACTACCTGTAATCAATTGTCACTTGGCATATTCTATTACTTTCATTGTCTCATTTACATTTCAAGAAACAATTTTCATAAATATCAAATTATGTAGTCTTAATCTGTTAACCAGTTGACGTTATTCATTCATTCAGTCATTCAGAATTAACATTAAGGAAAACTATATACTCAAAGAAAATTTTTCAATTTCTTTGGCGAAAGAGATGATTTGTTTGTTCAACCTGTTAATCTTCTGTTTGTTTTTTTATATTTTAAATGAGATCTCTTTGACATTTTTGTTTGAAAAATGAAAATAAATAAATAAAATGAATAATTTTTGGAGAGTGTTTTGCACTTAACTACAAGAGTATTTCATTGATTTATGATTTCATCCATTATCCAGAATGGATTCTTTGTAGATAAACGATTTCATTTAAATAATGAATTCGCAGCAAATAAAATATACACAACTTTCATAAACCACAGAGACTTGGTGTTTTCTTCAGTATGAATAAACATCATATGATTTCCATTCATTAAATAACTTTATTTATGATAAGTAAATTGTTCTTTAGATCTTTATGTTGGCAACATAAACCAAGTAAGTTTCTTCCATAAAAGTGACAAAAGTAAACTAACACTGTTTTGAAATGTTTTACTTGTTCTAACAAAGACTGTCTGTAGAACAGTAGTTATAAACATTTTGTTTAAGCAATGAAATGATATATTCACATGTATACACATGTATGTTATTCTCAAAAGATAAACTCAATAATTTTTTTTACAAAACTGGAATGTACTTTTCGTCAATGAATATTGACAAGTCTAATTTTAATCATAAGCAAATTAATAGTTAACTGTTTACAGAAGTTGTTGGAAATTATGACGAATCTCTTTAGAATCAATTATTTGATTTTATTTTTCTGTGAAGTTAAGTATAATAGAATAGTTTAAATAGCAAAGCATCGCACCATCTCTAATATCAATTCATGATAATTCAAGTCATATTTTCATCCTATAAACTTGAATTTCAATTGCATTCTTATTCTTTCGAAGCATTACTTTTATGCTTACTGTTTTGATACTAAGATAATCAAGTATTTGATTATTCATGAATTTATTTTAAGGCCTCTTATCAACTTGCGTATACCTTTAAAATTACAAAGAATTTATGTAGAGTTGATTGTTTAACATACTCTATCTGTTGAAATTCAAGTGAATGCTTAGAAATAAAAATTGTAATAATTAGAATAAAGAAACAAGATTACTGCTTATTATTGTAGTTAGATGTGATATGTATTTCTAACTGGTTCATTTATGTATGATATTGGTTTATTATTCATGAAAGCTAGTAGAATATGTTTATTTATAAAGATTATGATAATAATTGGAGGCTGGATAAGATCTTACATCTATCATCACTAATCATATTCTTACTTGGTGTCATACAAACCATAGTTCATTGATTATTTCAATTTCAGTCTGTTAATGGTTATGAGAAATAGCATTGGGTGTAAATTTTTGCTTTCAAGTTACCTTCGGTTTCAAGATATCAGATTTAAATCACACTGATATTTATACTTAATTCAAGTTATATTCAGATCATTTTTGTTTTTCAGTTCAAATTATATTAAGTTAAAATTACTTTCTAAGCGTAATTATAGGCATTTATTAAGTCTCAAAATTTCTAAATTTGAAAAAAATAGTTGTATTAGCTACAGATTGATGTTGATTCGGTACCACTGAAAACCAGGAAGGACTAAAGCAGCTATTTTGTCTCGTGTAGGGTGCTTCGCAGTAGGATGTATCACGATTCCGTTAGGGAACCGAACTCAGGGTCATCAGGTCTCACCCAAAATGACTAACCATCTGGACCTACTGGACCATATGGAGTCCAGTGGAGGACTTCCCACTCTTACTAATTCGCAATATGTCAGCTCAGCTACAATAATCAACTTGCTAGTAACTAATTTCAGGAGGTTTCTGAAGTTTTAATGAAAAATCATGACTGGTGAATATCAGACGTGCTTGTAGTGAAAAAGTTATCACACATGAAAGCGGATAGTCATATTGCTATATCGCAAATTATTGGGAATATAGCTTCTACCACTAGATTCAAGGTAGCGCAGTGGTCCAGATAGTTAAATGTTCAGCGCGAGAACTTGAAAACCCTGGGTTCGATTCCCTGATGGAATAATAGGTATGCCCTGCTAAGGAGTAACGTATTAACAGCTGTTTAGGGCTTCCTGGTTTTTAGTGATGCTTAATCAACGTCAATCTGTGACTAGTGTATACAACTTAATTTACCACCTATTTTCACAAATCCACCTCAGTTTACTATTAAGTAAATGTTCATATCATTTGAATGATCTGTAGCTTGTTAAATCATCTAGATCCGATATTAGTTAGTAAATTTAATATTCGACAATTCTCCAGCTAACACTAATTTAGAATGTAATTAATTTCCAAACAATACTGTAGTATTCTTACTTGCTCTAAGTAATTGTAGAATTAAGACTTTACAGCAGTACAAGAAATATAATACGTACTCTGACTATCGCATACATCATATATTACTGTATTTAAATATATTGAGTTTAGTGTCTAAATTCTTATTCAAATTGACTCTAACGATGTGTAAATCACTTGACAACCAAAGCCTAATAACACATAGTAGTTATGTAAATAAAGAAAAAAAAAGCGGATTAAATATTCAGAAACACTTAAATCACATGATTGTTAGAAGTTAAAGGAAATTAGCATAAGGATTCATCATACTTACATAGATGAATTCATAATACAACATAAACAAGATAACTTTTAATCAAAGTATATTGAATAGGTCATGTGTAATATATTGTTGAAAGTTTTCTATAATGAGCATTATTGTATAAAAAGTGTAACGAATATTATACAGAGGAATCAATTGTTTATAAAGTCATCATTTTCGATGTTATTTATTACTTTTTGTTTACAATGAGAATATTTCATCTCAGAAATATTCAAATGTTTGTTTATTTTGTAAGTTTAACTAACCGGGAGAAAAAATTTTGAAAGTAAATAAATGAAACTAAATATTTTACTTTAACTATTGTTGAAATATTAAACAAAAAAGAAAAACTAATGATGTTTAGTAAAGTGAGATAATTTTTTCTCACTATGTTGATACAATAAACGTTAATTCTTCTTCTTATTTCTAATGAATGTAAGTAACAACAGAAAGAAATGAGAATCATTCACGTTGGTAACCTATAAATTAAATTAATAAATAATCAACTGAAAGATACTATGTAAGTCATAAATAAATAGTTCAGTTGAATACAATTTTTAAGTTTCAACGACTGAAAACTAGGAATGCATTAAAAAAACTGTTTTGTCTATAAGACATCCACAACCTCATTAGGAATTATATTTAGAATCCACATACCTCAGAAATGGATGTTCAAATCTAAAACCACAAAGCAGAATTTTATCAGTTAACAATTTTAACTTTAGTCAGTTAGTGATAATGTCCCATGTAGGATACCTGATGTTTTCATAGTTGCCTACTACTCAGGAGTTCTGCGCAGCCTCGTAATTTTAAATGGTTGTTTAGTTAATTAGAATAAGCTTGTAACTTCCCGTTGATTTGTAATGAATTAAAATTAGTCAGCCTCTGTTGTTATATGTGCATCCTAAGCAGATTGCCTTGATATAGTTAAGTTTAATCTCATGTATGAGATATCGGATTCAGTAAACACTACAACACTGAATGATATTTGGTATTAATTTTAATTGCGGATAAAAATAAGCTACACTTAATATGAAAAGATAAGAACAGTAGTATGCTTTATTATTTGTTTATATGTATAATGATATGCCGTGAGTAGATCCATTAGACAAATTTTATGAAATTAATAACTTGTGTTTGAACTCCATTGCAACTACAACATTAAACAATATAATTAAATCTAATGCCTCAAGCATACTACTTGATTATCGTTAGTAATTAAAGTGCTTGCAGAGACGTATTTCAAGCTGAATGACTAGTCAGATTCTGGATAAATCACCTTGAATTTTAGCAAATTAATAAAACTCACTAGTTGAAGGTAATTAATAAAGAGCAATTAGTACTTCATAGTGGCTACAAGGTGCAAAATTTGGTATGTCTATCCAATAAGCACCTTAAATCATAGCAAAATACTGATATTTCTCAAAGGATGAAATAATATTGCTGATGCACTGTTCGGTGATATTCCTGAAAAACAGAAGCAAACGACTGTAATACGTCGGATTGCATACATGGCATATATCTATAAACTATGCGGAATCCACTAACATAACATGGACTCATATATTTTAAGCTATACATTGTCCTATGTAGTTATGGGGTCGAAGACACGGAATCCAGTCACCTCAGATATAGTGGATTTAGTGTCTAATAATTCCTACTAAAACTGTTTAATCACTCTCTAGAAACGGACACATTTTTCATTAGGTTGTAAACTACTTACATAAATTCAAGTCTCAAATTACTAGACAGGAGTAACTTTTATGACTATAAGATCACAAATGTTTGAAGCCGTCGAATAAGAAACCGGAACTCTAAGTATACACAAGAAAACTGTCTAAACACTCATTTTACTGATGATCTATTTAGTAAGCCTTCACATAATATCATCACTTAATTGTTAATTTTATACTTTTCTTACCTGTCATTTATTTTATAAATTTTCACTATTCATTGTCTCTCCTTCTTGTTCTTCCAATATAAGTTGCCTGAATTGATTAAATCTTTCTGAAATGTTCATTTGAGCCAAATTACTTCCATAATTCGTCTTATCACACTGATTACATGTCATTTTACGAATATTGTTTTATCAATCAACCCAATAAAACTGTATATTTTCTATCAAGTTTCTATGACATCCATTCTTGAACCAGGTCTAAAATTTTATTGAATGATAGTAATTTCATATTTGCCTCATCTTGTTAGCATGTTTAACCATTTGTAATTGTTTTATTGAAATCATGTTTAAAGTTAAATATGCGATTGTACAACTTTTAAAACGAAATTGTCAAAAAATTTTATTACTTTGATAAATCATATAATCGCCTTGTTTCTTGAATATCTTCCTCACTTGTCGTTAGAACAATAAAAAATATTGCGCTTAACGAAATATTTAATCATCTGATTACGGAAAAGCTCAATGAAAACTCCAAATATGCATTTCATCGGACTAAAACTTACATGACATCTCGCGTCAAACTAAGTCAATTCGTTTCTTAATAAAAGGAGTATAAGACGTCTAGTTTTATTGTCGGATTCTAGTACAATAACAGTTATAAGGGAGGTCGACTACATGATTCACACAAGCAACTTTGAATCAAATACTCAAATGATTAAAAATGGCATTAAAAAAATGGAGATTTTGGTTCAGATCTCTAGTTGGTTGAAAAAAATTATACTTCTGAAGGCTAAAGTATAGTATAAAACTTAATATTTAAAGATATTCCTAAAATTGCATGACTATTCAATCGTCAAAATACATACACGATCACTGACATCGACTATATTTTCAACAATATCACATCATCATGATGAATGAAAATTAACGGAGCACCAGTCATTACGTAAGTTAGTTCAAATAGTTCCTCAAATACATTACTCGATTTCCACATCAACACAAACGACATCATCTCATCAAAATCTCATTCACTGTTCAATTTGAAACTCAAATATCCACACATTCCATCATTCTCACAATACACATCTACATCCACATTCACAAACTAACGTCACAACAACATCTCAATTACACAACAACACACAACTATCACAACAATCATTCTCATCTACCTAGTTCAATAAACATGTATTCCACCATTACCACAACACTTCATTCTCAGTCTCACTTTTTCATGCATTCTGCATCAATTCAAACTCACATCAATACAACGTCGACTTACACTCAAACCACATTTAATATGATCTCATGTTGTTTCATTAGATATCGGAAAATCAGCATCACCATTCACTGATGCGATTCCACTGACAAACCATTCTCCTTATATTCTACTGAAACGAAAATATCTCACTCTAAATTCTCCATGCATATGAATTATTTTACAAGTAAATTCTCGAAATTCTGCAAACGTTCAACACAAACTATCATTGTAGTAACTTTGGTGTATTCATTTGTACTACATATTGTCAATTTCTTCTCTTCTGAGATGATAATCAAAATATTCACCTGATTGAATATGGCTTACTCAACCATGTACCCACACGATGGTTGTGTAACTATGGTGTTATTATTTGACTGTGAATTATTGTGTATTCTGTATTTACTTTTGAAATATTGATATTGTTATTATAATATGGTTATGTGCTCACCGGAAGAATACATTTTTATGCAAACATTCAACACAATCTATTTCCGTAGCACATTTGGTGCATTCCTTTGTATGATATATTGGTAAATTCCTTTGTTTTCTGGCGATAATATAAATTTTCATACAGGCAAATATCCTTTACCAAAGAATTAATAGAAACGCTGAGTAATTCTTATGGTTACTTCATATACACATCTAACTTAGTTTTATTTTATTATTAAACCCTATTTATCCAATAATGGTCTTTTGTGGTAAATCGTCATATTTAATGTCCAAATAGACACGAATTTCTATTCATTTATAATTCATTTTATTAAATCTAAGATATATTTATTGTTGTCCTGCTGTCTTTGCTTTCACGCACATAATCGTTCAATTACTAATGAAGCATGTTACTTTTAATGAGACACTGTTTCCTGAGAAACACTAGTTAGGAGGTATCTGTGCTACTGTTAAAGTGAACTGCACTTTCATTACACCAGTTCTCGTGTATTTTCACGATTTTTTTTTGTTATAATATTTATGTCATCTATAATCATGCACTACGTTAACATCTTATTCTCAGCAGTTTTTGACTGAATTTAATGTTCAACTAAAATTACTATAATGTTCTCTTTCCAATAGTGTCAGGCATTTAGTCAGTTACAACGTGGAACTTCGTCCATGAGTATATCACTTCAAATTGTAGTGCTCCAATTAACATATAGACAGGAAACTGTTCAATAATGTACTCATAGTATTTTTTATTTATTTGATATTACAATTAGGGGGTTGTGGAAATAGTTAATTTGTTAATCCTGATATCATGAACTGATCTTAATCAGACAACCGCTGGTCACCTGGAAGAACTAGACAGCTGTTTCGTCCTAGTAAGAGGCTCTTCAGTAGTACGTATCCACGACCCAATTGAGGATCAAACCCAGGATCCTCTGGCTCCTCGACGAGCGCTTTACTATTAGACCACTAAGTTGGCTGCTAACGGTTGATATTTCTATTTCAGTCAATTCATGATACGTTTGCGCGACCTCATCCATTGTCATTGGTGGGTATTTGCTTCACACCCAACATGATTGAATTCCGCCGGTCACGTCTTCACACAAGAACTCCAGGAACTACCTCAAGGAGCAAGTCACTAGTGAGCTGATATTTAGTAACCTTTAGGGGTTTGTAGAAGTAGCTAATTAGTCAATCCTGACTGAATTAGAAATATGAACCGTTAGGAGCCGACTCAGTGGTAGAATGGTAAAGTGCTAGTCACAGAGCCAGAGGATCCTGGGTTCGATCCCCGATCTGATAGTAGATGTGCACTACTGAATAGTCCCATACTAAGACAAAACAACTGTCCAGTGATTCCAAGTGATCAATGATTGTCTGATTCAGATCAATTCATGATATCAGGATTGATAATTTGATGTTGTCTATAAATTAGTATGCATTCAACAGTTTATCCCAGAATATATATACATATATACTATAGGCATTAATCAATATATAACATTATTACCTTATATCATTCGAATAGGTAATAAATATAAATTAATGAATTTCAGAAAAAAAATTATTAGTTAAGAATAGGAAAATAGATTGAAAGCATTTCATAATCATTAAATCTATTTCAGTCATTTATTTACCTAAAAAAATTATTTTAACATTCATCATATTTCTATTTTGTTATCAGTTTTTATTTTTTTTTGTTAAAAAAAATTGTTACTAAAAATATCTCTACATAAAGATATAGAAATTAAAAGAAATTTTTTTTTGATTTAAATAAAATTAAATTATTCGATTATGAAAAAAATAAAATATTTTTCTTTTTTATTTTATGTTTGCATATTTTTGGCATTGTTTACAGGAGTCAGTTAGTTTTTACTTTTCTATTTGTTTGTTTTTTTTTTTTTACAGTAGATGATTTTAAATAGAAAAAGAAACAATAATTCATCCATATTGTTTTTCGTTTCTTTGTTTTTTTTTCTATTTAGTTAAGTGTTTATATGTGTATGTGTGTATATTGGTGAATGAAATGTTTAATTTGTTTTAATGAATAATACAAGTTGGTAATTGAAGGTACATAGAAATAAATGATTTATATGATTTGTCATATGTTTTCAGTATCCCATCCCTCCCCCACCTACCCTATTTTTTTCTTGCTTCTATGTTAAATTTTCAACAAATAAACATTTCAGTTAATTTGTTATTATTGTATTAAACTACAGTAAATAATAATTATTTGTAGTTTAATGATTGAAATGAGCAAAAAAATATCTTGATATCAATGTTAATCTCAGTTAGTTAACTGACACTAAGAAAAATTGGGAATACTAAAATTTGCTTTCTTTTTCGAAATATGTTCCATTGACTTAACAATTTAAGAATTTATAGTAAGTTGAATAGGTTGAGATAATTGAGTGAAATATAGATCATTATTAAAAACAAGCTGTAAACAAACATTGATAGTAATTGAATGTTGTGAAGAATGTTAACTTTTTAATTTGATAACATGAATTTGTCTAAGTTAGACATTTAGTGAAAATCAGGAAGAATTAGATAGTCGTTTCTACCTGAATTAAGCTCAATAACCTAACAGTTAAGCATTCGTTGAAAAACTTCAAAAATCCTGAGTTTGATTCCATAGTGGATTGTGGATATTCACTCCTGAAGAGTTGCATACTGGGATGAAACAACTGTTTTTTAAGAGTTTTTCTAACTCACATCAATTTGTTATTTCATTAAGTATCCCTAACATACTATAAGTGACGTGTATGGAGTTCATTTAATTACACAACATAAAACAAATGAATCTATTACCCAATTTCACTAGAACTGTTTAATAAATAAGCATGTCAAATATTGTGTGTCAAACTATCAGTTAACTTGATTTATTGTATACATACTACTACACTTATTCATATTCTTATTATCATTCGTACTATCCACTTTGATAAATTACAAATATCCTTAGTATTTAGTTATCCTATTGTCCTTTTTTTAAATAATCTAGGTAGCAAATTAACTTCATCTCATTTCATATACTTATAGGTTATATATAAAAGTCATTATTGTAGTTATACTTTGCTTTGATTGTTAAATTTCATTAATGTTAGAATAGATAAACATATCGCCTTAAGTTACATAGAATTATGTTGAATGTATTCAATAAATATGCTAAAAATAAGCTTTATATATGTTATTTACAAAATGAAATTAGTTATTTCATAAGTATTTAGGTTACCTAATAGTTTTGAATTCAAGTATAATAATAAGATATACAGAATATAACAATCTTCTTCAAGATTTATCAAAATAATGTTAAGATTGAAAAGAAAAGTTCAAGATATTCTAGTTGATTTACATATAATAGATATTATAAATTCAACACTGAATCCTTTTCAGTGAAGTATGACATAAATTATGATACTCAATGTAATACATACGACGAATACTTAGGTTAGTACATTATGCAATTGACAAATGTACAATATAATATATATGTATCTAAATTAATATTACTATCTTCTCTAGAGTTTTGGATGCTCATTGACATTTCATCAATTCAAGTTCATCAAACATCTATTTTTAATCATGTGATCCTACATTGACTTATTCTATTGTCTATTGTTAAGAATTTCTAAGTTTGAAGAAAAATTTATTCTAATCTTAAACTTTTTTTCGTTCATCTACAAATCATAAATGGATATACTTTTGTACATCTGTATAAACTGAAACTATATCTTTGAATATACAAGCAGTTTATACAGTATTCAATCTACTTTCATAATCTATTCAATTTTTATAGTCTTTTGTTTTATATACATCCATTCATAAACAGTTAACTTTTTAAACAATGTGTAATTATTATATCATTCACATTTCTTATTTGTTTTTTTTTTTGTTCTTTTGCGTGGATTCACTTAATCTAACGATATACTAGTACTTATGATTATAGAATTCGGCCTCGTTTACAGGCCTGAGCATAACGATATAAAATAACATGAAAAGAAGTCTCGGGAAAATAAGGACATAGACAAGAATAACATTTACAATAAAGCAGTTAATATGTGAGTAGTAGACATTGTGTTTAACAATACTAATGATGATAATCATAAGAATGTATTTTTCTGCAAAGAACACATCGATATTATAATAACAATATCAATATTTCAAAAGTAAATACAGAATACACAATAATTCACAGCCACTTAATAAC
Source organism: Schistosoma japonicum (assembly GCA_025215515.1). NCBI lineage: Eukaryota > Metazoa > Platyhelminthes > Trematoda > Strigeidida > Schistosomatidae > Schistosoma > Schistosoma japonicum. The sequence continues at coordinate 78,549,659 of CM046061.1, forward strand.
ACGTTAGTTACACAACCATCGTGTGGGTACATGGTTGAGTAAGCCATATTCAATCAGGTGAATATTTTGATTATCATCACTGAAGAAAAGAAATTGACAATATGTAGTACAAATGAATACATCAAATTTACTACAATGATAGTTTGTGTTGAACCGTTACAGAATTTCGAGAATTTACTTGTACAATAATTCATATGCATGGAGAATTTAGAGTGAGATATTTTCGTTGAGGTAGAATATAAGGAGAATGATTTGTCAGTGGATTTGCATCAGTGAATGGTGATGCTGATTTTCCGATATCTAATGAAACAACATGAGATCATATTAAATGTGGTTTGAGTGTAAATCGACGTTGTATTGATGTGAGTTTGAATTGATGCAGAATGCGTGAATAAGTGAGACTGAGAATGAAGTGTTGTGGTAATGGTGGAATACAGGTGTTTATTGAAATAGGTAGATGAGAATGATTGTTGTGGTAGTTGTGTGTTGTTGTGTAATTGAGATGTTGTTGTGACGTTAGTTTGTGAATATGGAAGTAGATGTGTATTGTGATAATGATGGAATGTGTGGATATTTGAGTTTCAAATTGAACAGTGAATGATATTTTGATGAGATGATGTCGTTTGTGTTGATGTGGAAATTGAGTAATGTATCAGCTAAATATTTGGACTAACTTATGTAATTACTGGTGCTCCGTTAATTTTCAGTCATCATGATGATGTGATATTGTTGAAAATATAGTCGATGTCAGTGATTGTATATGTTTTTTTGAGGATTAGATCGTTATGCAATTTTAGAATTATTTGTAAACAGTCATTTTTTGGTCTGTATGATGAGTTATAAAAAATATTTATGCACGATTTAAGTTTATGTGAATCAAATCCTATTTTATTTCTGTTTTTTGTTGTCTTTTGTCATTAGTTGAGTCTTTGATGGGAATGTGTTACATTTGACAATTTGTTAATGATTGCTGATGAATGAATTTAACCGAGCAATCAGGTGATCTCAGGTCACTTCTTGTGCTTTTTATACAGTACTTCTACCGAACTTACAACCCAGAAATGCAATGTTATTAACAGGTGTTTAATTTCGAAGCTACAGAATTCAAGGTGACGAATGATACACGTTATAATTTTGAGAAATTCCTATCTTCTATTAGAATTATTCTTTTCGGAAATTTACTAATCTGATTGTTTGTCACCTACTGTATCTTTTTTATTAATTTGCAGATGATTTGATGGTTTTTGTGTGTATATAATGCGGATATTATTCATCACATGCGACTTGGATCGATGTTTCGTTTTTAAAGTTTTCTATCTCTTAGTCTGTGTCTGTTTCTTCATTGATTGAACTTTTTTATCGATATTATTGGATTTCGGACCCACTATATTTGAATCCAATGAAATCAATTACCACACATCCATAAATTGGCGGTCCTGTTGTGAATAAGACTTCTTCAATTACAATTGCATTCGTATTTTTTTTAGCAAGTATTGAACCTTTCATCTTGCTTATAGCAGGTACTTTGCGTATTTTAATTTAAAAGCCCTAGTCTGAGATTATAAAGAAAAATTTGTAAAACTTATCTTACTATTTTGCTAGAATTGTTTTAATAAATACCTTGCAAATTCATTGACCGTTTATTTGTTATTCATCACTCTTCCTCCTTATTATTTCTTTGTTTATGTGTTCAAACTGAATACATTCATTAACTTCTTTACCAACCTTTTGACTTGGGAATGGTTTTAAAACATTCATTTATGTTGTTTTTCATGTTAAGGACTATTGGTACACTTATCAGCTTACTACTAATTTCTACCTTCTGCTAGTTTTTATGAAGTTACGTAATTTACTTCATTGTAACCATTGACATTATAAATTGTCATGATTGATTTGCTATTTTTCGTATAAATGTAACTATATTACTGTAAATCATGTTGATTTCCCAATTAGAATCTATGTTGTTTGTTTATGTTGGCCGTTACAATTTAAGCAATATGAAATTTTAATGCAGTTAAAAGTTAAATGAATTAGTTATTCCTTGACGTAATCGAAGGTGCTCACCTTAACTAAACGGCAGTCCAGTGTTAGCTGGTATACACTGATACCCACCAATATCAATATGTGACGAGTACAAACAACTAAACTTACAGCGGCAAGCTGTGCAATGACTTTAGACAATGTTATGTGATGATTGTAATAGTGTATTTCATCCTATTGGATATATACGGCAATTAATGGAGTTTCATAGTAATTTTCAACTAATTTACTATATACAAAAGTGTCTGATTGGGATGATTAATACTTTCTTGTTAATAAGCAATTTAGGTTTTTTTACATACATGAATTTTTTCTTTTAAAACACTTTACATGGGTAAACGTGGTAAAAGTCGATATCAGCAAAACACAAATCAGGTTATGGGGCATTGATTTTGGTTACATTAAGACAAGTATTGTCGCCTATCACTTATAGCGCATAAAACTTTGTAGAATTATAGTTTTATAGTATTCGAAAGGTTTATAGCAATTAAAAACATTCTTCTTTTCCAATCAATAGTTGTTAAACTTACAGTATTTATCCTTTACGGTATAACATGTATGAAAATCACAAATCAGATTGTTCCTATTCTTTTGTTTAAGCTGATGATAAACTTACTGAATAAGTGTTGCACTACTGAATTAAGAATACTCTGAGTACTAACATACTTAATGGGGAAAATTTTTCTTGATTACTATCATGATGCGGTTAGTCGACTTGGTCAAGGACACTTTATCCGTCGAATGTAAATAGAGAACGTCGTAAATTGTATATGCATTACTCCTAATTATCTATTTCCATGTCCTTTGCGTTCATCGATTAATGTTAGTTGTATGCTTGCTTCTATTAGTTGTCTTTATTTTTCCTACTTATTATGAGCAGACTTTGTTCACTGTCACTTCACAACTCGCCTTGTAAACTGTTTCCAATTTCATGCGACTTTCCGCTACCTACTACTTATGGACGACCTTATGAGTAGTATCCACTACGATGTAACTTTGTTTCTATGTTTAAGTAATGTCAGCAAAGATACTGAATGCAATAAAGAAACTTATAAGGAAACCTTCATGCTTTTATTTTTGATTTAGAAAATAATAAATATGAATCAAAAGAAAAAAACTCACTTCTCTAGTACAAACTGTTAATACTTAAACAAGAACAAAAGTTATTGGCATTGAAAATTATAAACCATTTAAAGTCTTTATGATCTTTTGGGTTTGGTTATTTTCCTAGTGAATTCTTTTATTCATGGGCTAAAAGGTGTATATAAAAATCTGAAGACCATCCACAAATGACCCATGAAGTCATTCGCATCGCATAGTTTTACTGTATTACCTACTAAATGCTATATATCTGGTCTGTAAGGGACTAATGACAACAATAAGTCACTTAGAGCTAAATACAAGTTTTACTAGGTCTGTAGTATTTCCTCTTGAGTTTCGTTACTAAAAAACTCACGTTGATTGTGACTGACTGTTTTAGGGATATTTTATAATACTCAATCTAATTTTCTAATTCATTCTGAATAAGTTACAACAACCTTGCTATAAGATCGCTAACCAGTAAAAACCTTGAAGTTACTTGATTACTAACCATGTAGCCTTGTTTAAACAGAATTGTATAAATATTTTTAGAAATTTCTACAGGTAATTCATCATCTAGAGGGTCATTCAGTTTTGAGTATAATGTTGTTTAAGAATTATATTATATTATATTAAACTTATGATTTATCCGAAATCGTAATTTTCAATCACTAATCTGAACGGCATCAGAGCAACTCGTTGAGTGTGTGGAGCATTTTCATCATCGTGACCGGAGTATAGTAGCACCTCTCCCGTAGCTAATGTTTTCGGTTCAGTTTGAGTCCAATGGGTTTAGCTGATTCCGAGCACTGTCATCTTGTATCACTTCATTTCTGCTGCTATCTGGCTGATCTTCCCTGTCTCCCACATTGTCCGAACATTCCATGTACCTATAAAATTTTTGCTCTGGTCGTTAGAAGGGGTGGCTATCGGCCTCATGACTCCCGAAAAATCTCGGCTTTTATCATGAGGCGTCATATAGATTTCTTCCACTCCCAGGGCAGAGTTTGGATGGTTTAATTTGTTTAATCTGGTTAGCGGCTTTTTAGCAAGCTTGTGTTTTACGGGATGGGGATGCTAGCCCCATGCCAAACCTTCCTCCTTTACCCGGGCTTGGGACCGGCAGTAACCCTAAAAAAGCTGCAGGAGTATCGGACTTCAATAGGAAAATACAAATCTATCACCGATCATAAAATATACCATCTTATCAATTTTCGTCACCCCTAATTCTGCTCTCATCCATGTTGGCAAACTAATGAGGTCAATTAGAGCATGTATTTCAAACTTATCAACAGTAAATGATTTTACATTCTCGTGGTTCAAGACTGAGCTTTGCATGAGAAAACAGTACATGTTATAACTAATTTCACTATAAGACATATGAATAGAATATATTTGTTAATAATCTCAGCGGATGAAATTAATGAAAAATTCCAACGTTTCGCTCGGCAAACTGGTCCGAGCTTCTTCAGGGAAATAACTATACACTCGGCGCCCAAGTTTTGTAAATATTTTCGTTCATTTTTGGACGAATATACCTATAAAATTTCACTATAACCCTAACATCTCATTTTCTGTATATCTGTTTAGCATCGTCTCTGATTTTGTAACTTACTATAGCTTGTGACTTTTTTATAAACCTCTTCTAAATTTCTATTATTATTATTATTATTATTATTATTATTATTATCATTATCACTAACAGGTGCTTCGTGTTCGCTTCTACCAGGTAACCGTCTTTCTTTTCTTTATTGTTATTTTCGTAATACACATTTTCCTACTTTCCATGATTATGTAACCTTCATTTGATATTTGTATCATTCGAACTATCAGAAAATCATTATGTCTATTATTGTTATTACTATTATTACTATTTGACGAATTTTGATTATCATTCACTCCATTTTACAAACTCTTACCCGTTCGGTATCATTTTAAATAGGATTTGACCTCTGTCTACAAACACTTGATCTAATTGCATTTTGCTATCACCCCCCCCATCTCCTATGTCACCCATATACAGAGATACCTATATACACGTATTTCACTAATAATCTTGTTCATTTCAATTGTCGTTTACATTTCACAAGTTACATAATGATGGTTATTAGTTCAACATTAATATTCGTATTTTATAAATAACTCGATGAGAAAAACTTCCAATTATCCAATTATTCCTTGATATCTAAATAACGTTTTATTCGCCTCAGAGCTGGCTATTTTTGTGACCAATAATTTTGAAGTAATAAATGTAGAAGCTGATGAGCATTTATCGAAAAGAAAATTTTTCTTCGTTCAAACGTCTTTGTTTCTGATTAATATATTAAAAAAACTTATTATAAGTAATAATTGTGCAATTTCAATAAATGAAATCACCTGAAAGAGGATGTTTTTTTTGCTACGAGTCGTTCTTTTTTCCATTAATGACAAAATGGATCTCTTTAGTTATTTTGTTTCATAGTAGACAATAACATTACAAGAAATTCAATTGAATTCTGTTTACAGTGATATTGTCACTAATATATAATATGATGATAAGATACATATTTGGAGAACATATGTTGTTAATTTCATGTGAAGTCAAATTCGTCTATAGACAACACAAATGCATTATCGGAATTCTACCAGGAACTCTTATCAGTTGTATATTAATCAAAATAAGTTGAAATAATTTCTCAAAATATCTTCTCTACTCCATCACATGTTTTTTACTTAGTTATTATCTTCTAGATTTCCTTAAAACTCAGACAACTTAATTAACTTCAAGATAGAATATATAGTGGTATCATTGTCATCAATGACTGAATTCTTCAAAAGTATTTTTAAATGAAATGGTTTATTAAATAGAGTTATCTTTGCACTCTTCGTCCGCACTTACTGTTACTAATGCCGATAATTGAAGACTTTTAATACTTACTTATAACAGTAGTTTTAGCTGACTGAATATGTCACAGATTGATGTTGACAGAATTTTTTCGAGATACTGACAAACTCATGGAATTCAAAATAACTCTCAACAACAGGTTTCAAGCCTTACAAGATCTGCTGGAAGAAGAAGAAACTTCTGTGGAGGACAACTGGGAAAGAATCAAAGAGGCACTAACTTCAACATGTTAGGAGGTTCTATGCCGCACGAAGCACCATTGTAAGGAATGGATTACCACTAAGACCCTAAGCAAAATTCAACAAAGAAGGAACAAGAAGATAGAAATAAACAACAGCCAAACAAGTGCAGAGAAAATCAAGGCACAAAGTGAATACACAGAAGCAAATAAGCAAGTGAAGAACAGCATTAGAGCTGACAAACGGAAATACATCAAATACCTTGCAACGAAAGCGAAAATAATTGCAATAGAAGGAAATATGAAACAGCTATATGACACAACGAAGAAACTGACAGGCAAATATAGCAAATCAGAGAAACCGGTCAAGAAAAAAGAAGGCAAGCTAATCACTGAGATTCAAGAACAAAGTGACAGATGGGTAAAACACTTTGAAGAACTCTTGGACAGGCCAGCTCCGCAGCATCTACAGATCTCCAGATAGATGTCACTTCACCAACGATGGAAGAAATCAAAACGGTCATCCAGACAGATCAAAGGTAGAAAAGCAGTAGGACTTGGTAATATACCAGCCAAGGCACTCAAGTTAATTATAGATATAACGGCGAGGATGCTCCACGTTTTATTCAGGAGGATCTGGGATAATATTTAAGTTAGGGCAGTAAATTCGTGCTTCTGTCTGTGCCCAGTAATAGTGGAGACAAGATTTTTCCATAAATTTATATATCTGTAAGCTTTGAAACTAACAAAATATTCATTATTCATCGAACAACGTTAAGTGAACAAGTCATTCTGTACATTTACAGTTATTCTTCAACATAACAATAGTTTTATCATGCATGTAATTTAAGGCCTTATAGGAATCATTTCATTAAAAACTTCAATGATTTATTAAATAAATCAACTGAAATATGCTAGCGATAGATTGCCTAAAGGGAAAGCTGTTATGTTTACTATGTAAGCAAACTACGAAATTTATTACAGAGAATTGAATTACGACAGGTAAATCAAACTGACAGATTACGTCATATTTAATCCTGTTTATACAAAATATCGAAGCATTTAATTGAGTAAATGAATTTTAATTTGACGTTTAATTGTTGTTTTTTTTTCTAGTGTATTCATAATTGTAAAATCCATTTGGGAATGTAAACTTATCTGATAATTCATTCTATGACAATTTTCAAATGTAAAATCTCACTGATAAAGAATTTTTATTTCCAAATATATTCGATTGGTTAAAATTAAATTTCTGTAGTGTAGATCATAAGAAGTTTAACGTATAGTTTAATTTGATACTATCAGGGTCATACATGAATTATTTCAACGTGAACTGATTGATTTTACTTTTTATATTCAATGAACTGATTCATTTTCATTAATTCAATTTATTATGGTCATTAAAACTTTATTAGATGTTATCTTAAGATTAAATGAGATGCATTTATCAAATCATTGAGTATGACCTCTTCGTTTCTTTAGTGATTATAAACGATTATAAAAATGCAAGCTTATAAATGTTGGTATTTTAGTTGATTGTATTCATTACAGATTGATTCGAGTGAACATTGGACAGTTGTTTCATGTTAGTACGAGACTTTTAAACAGTGTGAACCCATTATCTAGCCAAGGAATAGGACTTACGGCTTTCAGGTCTCACCGTGGAGAGGTAATCATCTGCACTACTTGGCAGGTGTTCAGTGGTAGAATTCTTGCTTTCATCTATTTTCGATAAAGCATGATTATCAGTCATGGCTACTGGCGATAGTTATTTCACTTCTAACAAGTCTGAACTCTATCAGTCACAACTTCTTATGACAACTTCCGGAACATTCATAACTTATTATTATTATTATTAGTCTGATTATTGTAGTTGGGTTGACGTGGTTTTGTAAGGACTAGTCAAAGTTAAAACCACAAGACCACCTCACTTCGATTTGTAATCTAATTAATGTTCGATATAAAATATAATAAAACATATTGTAATTGAATAGAAAACATGAAGAGTATGCACTGTATTGGAACATTTAGTTTTTAAAAACCTCTTACAAATGTATCTACAAATATACTTGATTCAGGATAGTGGATTGTAAGTGCTCATTCATACCAGGTACATCAGGATGTCCTATTTTATTGAGTAAAGTTTATGGAGATGACAAAAATAGTTGAAGAAACACATAAGTTTTAGAGCACTTCTAAATAGAAACATGCATAGAATAAGATCAATATTTTCGACGAACTGTCCTCACGGTTGGCAGTTTGTCGCTTACATGTCTACTTGATAAATCATTATGATTATTTTAAGTAAAACATATTTTCATAATATTTCTTTAAAGCAATAAGTTAATGACATTATATTTAGATCTTACTTTTACTTGAATACGTGGTTCGATTGATCAGTGACTTTTTAGAAATATATTCAGCCCAACTCCACAGCCCTCACCAATTGACTATTTGGGCCGCTCCACATAGGATAACAGGCATTAATTGATTTGTCTAAAAATATTAGAAATTTACGTTGATACACGAATAAACTTCCCTAATATATACATATACTAGCTGGGTAGTTATTTGCCTACTGTAGATCATACTGATATGATTTTATCAGTCTATTTTAACTGTATTGAAGTGTTTGATATAAAATTATTAATTTCATTAGTAGGAATAATTGCTAGTAGAAAATGACATTTTTACTATTTGAATCTATTGTATTAAGTCTCACTTTTATTGAATGTACACTCTAAGGCTTCTTAAATTCTTTCATCATTTATTCTACTAGGCTTAGTAAAATTATATTTAGTCAACTTAGAACTTTCAAATTAACTCATTACAACTGATTTAAGTAGTATGTAATAATCTAAAACAAATTATCTATGTAAGTTAATAAAATTTATTAGAAAGTGTATTGACTACCATAAAAAATCAAACCAATAGACATTGAGAGAATTGAATTATTAAACAAATAACTTTTCATGTTCATTTATTATCCCATAATATGATTGGTTATTTACTAATAAGATAAAATGTATATGTAACATATAAGATAAATGAAGTAATAGAATTAACATTGAAAATATCATCACTATGTCTTTTAACTTTACGGAACTGTTAGTTAGGTCTATAATTTAAATGTTCTTTTAAAAAAAAAAAAACTTAAACAATGGAGTATCGAATCAGTAATATTTCCGTTTGGGAACGTTATAACGATAGTGATCTTTTATTATTTAAAACATTTGCACCACATTTAACTATAGTAGAAAGAGCAAATTTTCCATTATGGGCAATACTTGGATTTCCTGGAAGTATATTCAGTATTATTGTATGGAGTAGTCGTCCAATGAGACGTGGTGGTAGTGCTGCTGCAGCTGTATATCAAGCTAGTCTTGGTGTTGTGGATTTATGTTTTTTTATTATTCATTTACATTGGTATTTACATGTAGCATGGCAACTCGGTGTACTTGATTATCCGGTTGTATGTGAAACATTCCCTGTTATAAATTATTTAATACAATATTTAAGTCCTACACTGGCATTTACATTTACACTAGAACGATATTTGGCAATATGTCATCCATTCCGTTCACAAAGAAGTATAATGCGTTCCACAGTGAAAAGTGCTATTAAATGTATTGCGATTATGTTTGCATTTTGCTTAATCACTGCCAGTGTTCAAGCATTTGTATATGCTTATAATAACGGTGTATGTACAACTAGACCATCTGTTGAAGATCCACATTCTATTGGATTTAGTTTATATACAAATTGGACTTTCATTACAGAATCATTATATTTTTTCTGCTTACCTATAACATGTCTTGTATTAAATATACTAGTCATTGGAGTATTACGACAAAGTATTAAATCCAAACGAAATGCATTAATTGTTACAATCAGCGAATGGTAATTCAAGCACAAATAGTGACCGTAATTTAACTTCACAACCGTTAAGTAAAGGTGCACGTTCAAGTACACTGACTCTGTTGTGTACATCATTTTATCTTATTATTGCACATCTATCTGTGGCAATAGCTGTATTAATTCATAAACGTTTACCAACCGGTAATGAATATTTAACAGATGAGCAAATTCGTAATGATCCCGGTTGGACAACTTACTTTCGTTTCTTTACTGTACGTGTACTTATTGAGTGTTTTGCAATGACACATTATGCAGCAAAATTTCCAATTTATTTAGCAACAAGTAAACAATTTCGTTATGAATTTTGTCGAATATTTCAATGTTGTTTCAAGCATCAGTCATATTTATCAAGAGATAACGACCCAGATATAGATGTGAGTGTACATTTACCAAATGGTAAACGTCCTACCATTATGTACAGCAAAAAATATTCATTAAATAATCTAGGTAAATCAAATCTTTCACATAGAAAACTAAGAAATCCTGCATTATCAATTACTTCTACTAATGATACTTTATTATCTACAAAAATTCGAAGACGTCCATCACCTGGTTTAAGTCGTACTGTATTAGGTGTAAATGGACAACGTGTGAGAGTAAAGTCAAATGTTTCATTATCTGTTTAATAAATATATAAAAATTCTTCAAATTTAAAGTATAACTATAACATAAAATCTACTAACATGCAAACAGAGTACCTTTTTTCAATCAGAAGAATCTATTCATTATCATTTCAACGGTGCATTTTTTATATTGTATATCATGAGTACATTGTATCAATGAATGTCAATTATTTTTTTGTTTGTTTATTATATCTCAAACCTAAGATACTTTGTTTAATTGATATGCGTAATTTCTACATCCCCCCCCCAAAAAAAAACAACAACATTCATTTCCCATTAAAATCAGTAATATTGCATTTTACAAAATATCAATGTTCATTAAATTAATCCCACAGGAATATACATGTTCACTATGTTACCATATATCAAAATTCAACTGATTGTTTCTCTAAGAATTAGCTTATAAATATTCAAACATACTAGTAAACTAATATCATTCATTATTTGAACATGTATGTAATTCTGTGAGAAAAAAAGACACGATGATATCTAGTAACTTCTTGGAACTCATTCACAGTAACGTTTCATGTTATGAAATGTGTAGTCGGAAAAAAACAACATATAGATGAGGTACAGTAATGATAAATTTTCTTATCATTGTGTTCATAAAATATAAATAAATGCATATTCATCAAGATTACTTAGCTAGTGTTGTTTTATACTCAATTAATTATTAGTGATTATTTTTAAGCACACTTTTGAAGTGCTTTATAGAATGAGTTACTAACACAGAAGATCAATTTTTTTTCTGTTTAGAAACTAATTTCTCCTGAAAAATATTGATTATTAATTAATGATGAAAACTCATCAGCTTAAAACATTTAGTTGACTATGATTACTCTAAGTATCTATGGTCTATTCATAACTTAATAATGTTCCTGGCAGAGCCTTCAAATTAAGTTTGTAAACATAAACACCGAATTATTACAAACGATTGAGGCCTAGAATAATTTCAGTCAAGAAGTTTAACTAGCTGAAATATATTAAGTTTATCATAAAGTGCAATACTAATAAATAGTGTAAAATAATTACTATACTTTACTGTTAAATGATTGAATTGGTAATGTTTTACCATCGAACTGTATATGAATTTTGTTGTTGAATGAACTGAATGCATAGAGTTTTTCTTTAAACTATTGGAATGAGTATCTATTTCTGATTCATTTAATGCTAATGCAATGGCGTTGAAAAACAAACCAGCTAAAAACGAGATTATTTCTCAGTTTTGTTTCATACCAACGAATCATTTTCTCATAAACCATTAAAATATAATATTCGGTAGTTAACTAGTTACAACATATCATCAGTAGTATAGGTATTTCAAAGTTGCAATATGTACGATGCTTACTGTTATTATGAACTTAGGTAATTAGATTTATGAATATCATATAAGTTAATAGATTAATCAATTCATATTATCTGGTTGATAAATTTTAATGAAAATTACTTTTCACAATGTGATCTAGATTAAGACCTAATGTAAACTTATAACAAACTAATTGTTTACATTAAAGTTGATTATCTGACTGTAATCAAGTATTAAGAAGTACATATATAAGTTCATAAATAATTTGATACCACCTGAGATGATTAATTTTATCATTATCATATGATGTATTAACAAGATAAATGTAGGTAAATAAGCATTAATTCATTTAGTTACTTGAATGCAATAAGAAATGGTCAAATTAATTTATGCTAAACATGAAAACAACAACAGTATTTACATCACGGTTTATGATAACGTTTTAAATCAATAATAACATGGTGAATTGAATGAAATACGATACTAGAGCTTATAGCATATATTTGATTAAGGTTATTAGTAAACTCAATTAATGTCTGTATGCATCAGTTAACTTTCACTTCGAAGGTAATTCTTATCACTTGTATCAAATCGTGAAACAAGTGGAAATGAAAATGTATTTACTTTCAGTCAAGAAAATGGCAGGAGAATGCACTTATGATTCTACACAGTAAACAAAATTAACGAACATTCTGTGACATGAATATCATGACGCAATTAAGACAGAGCCCCAATTCTGTCATTTACAATTTCTAACTTCTAACAGTCTTAATGTGGCACTAATATGTTATTATCTCGACTAATATGAAAGTTATACTTAGATGCTTTCTCTTAGATCTCTGGAGAAGTAAGTCGTTAATGAGTGTATCAGTGTTAATAAATATTGTGACCTTATAAAAATGGTTTAATATTTTATGGTAATGTACATTGTCAAATAATGTCGTCTAAAAGACATGTGAAAAATCATGAGAATAATGCGCCAACTAGATCCTACTGTATACTTAACAAGTGATACTATGAATATCGTATGATTTTCGGTTTATCATGTTTGTCATTTTGTTTTATATTTTTGAGAAGTGGTGAAATCTTGAAAATTCAGTTTATGCAAACATTAAGATGCTAAGACAGATTTAGTTTTGTTAATAATAATTTATTTTAACTGTTTCTTAGTATATAAATATGTATAGGTGAATATACTAGACCATCAAGTTGGTAACGAAGAATTATTCAGTCAGTGAATTACGTAATGGAATGGCAGAACAAAATGAATCATGAGTGGTTAACGATTATTCACAATAATAGCAATAAAGTGGGTTGGGATCAGACGACGAAAAAAGTGAAAGTTACTAAACTGCAAGAATTAAAATAATGTGTACAAAATAAGTGAGGGATTGAAAATGTAATCAGTGAAACTTTGCCAAAACAAGGTGAAAACTGAATAAAATTATGTAATAAGATAAGCGAAACTTTATACTGGTAAGAAGAAACCTACCACTGTTATTTTAATTTAAATAGTTTGGTTACTGTTGCTTCAGTGAATTTGGGAAGGCTGGAGTAAGACTTCCTGTTGATTACCTTGAAGGATTTAAAGCTAATCAGCCACATGTCCTTTGTCGACTAGATGTCTTACTACAGCCCTGTTTATTGCTACTGATAGGATTAAAGGAAACTTAAGAAGATACACTCTTCTCTCTGTTCCAGCAGTATAATTGCTTAGGCAAATGAATGTAAATCTATATACAGAGTTTAAGAATGCTTAGTGGATAGAGTAGTTTGAATCCACTTTATCATTCTCAATAAATAAAGGAAATCAAATAAATATTTGGGTTTGTGTCATACATCAACACTATACAGAGACCTGTCAAAATATTATTGTTAGTTACAATAAATTTATCCTAATGAAACGTTGATATTTTCAATCTTGGATTAGCTAAATTACTTCAAGCTACTAAATAACATCAATGCAGAAATTCACTAATAACGATAGAGTAATTTGTGAATATCAATTTCATTAAGTATGTTCACTGGTTAGTGTAAGTATAATAGCTGACTTATATTGTGTTTGTAGTTATCATTAGCAAGAATTGACTTCATACTTTCCAATAAATCAAGTAATATACTTAGATAATATTTCAATCAGCTTAATGCAAAACGGCTTCTTAAAAAATAAAAATTAAACGAATTGAATCAATGTAATGCTAAATTTTACTTAATGAAACAAATCAAATAATGAGTATAATCGAAATACAAGTCTGATTGTATAATGTCAAGTCGTTTGAGACAAATTAATTTCAAGTAAGATGTAATTGAACATGTCAGTGCAATATGAATGAGTACTAAAATGTCTCTCGCAATCAGATACATCATATGTGTGTTAACCTGTAGGAAATTTAACGCAATTCAATTATGGTCGTCTGCATAGATAGTTCATGTTGGATAAATAATTAAGACTTCATCTCTGTAAGCCCAGTTACTTTTGAATATATGTGTCACGGTTCAGCCATTCGTCCTTCTTCTTAATTACAATAACCTCCTTCAATAATTTGGACAACTTTCTAATATCGATTTCGTGGTTGTCATTGATAGTATATATTGCCGTTATTGATTTAATTTGGAATGTTTCCAATTCAACAGGTTTATTACGAATTTGTTTAGTACAGATTTCATCCACTCTATCATGAGTTATGATTTGTCAAATAGACTCTCCAATATGGGATGTATCACAGTCAACACAGTCAACAGTCAACCTACAGACACAATTCATTGTGGAGATGAATCGACTGTTTGACATTTTTGAACAGCAATGCAACTCGAAGTATGTTGGTGGTTGTGTACAGTGCTCAAATCCCATTTCGTTTCCGAGTTATTTACATTTATTCTATTGTATGTATCATAGTGGTGAGCGAGAACGATGGTACCAGTCGATGACATGTGATTAGATCTCATGTTGGTTAATAATAATAGTCGTTCCGTTTTTGTATATTGTTCATTAAATGATATTCATTGGAAAACGATTAAATCGTAAATTGAGAATTATGTTTATGCACTCATTTTGAATATCTCCATCTGACGTGATGAATTTGTTGGATGTTTTGAATAAGTTGAGATTGAGAGAAAATGTTGTCGTGAATGGATTTACTGAAGTAAAATCGAAATGTCGATTTGAGTGTGCGGGTATATGTTAATGATCAGATTGCGTTGCATTTGAATTCCTTTATACAAGACACTTTGAAAATGGTGATTCATAGTATTCTTCACTGTCTAAAGTCAATTTAATTATCAAATCTATAGGCCTACTGAAGAAACTTCCTCCCCGCCCTAAGATACTTATTTGACACTTTGATTTCTTGATTTATGTCTTTGATACGGTCGCATAAGATGCAGATTGTCTCAGAAAACGGAGTCTCTACTGAAAGCAATTCTATATGATGATATCATTTTCTCTCTGATGACGTTATCATTGATTAATAAATGAATACTGGTATTCATTTATTTAGCCCTCTAATATTAAGTATTTTTTTCCATTATAAATGCCTAGAGCGTTACAGAAATATGTTATATTGAATCACATCTTTTTTTCAACACACAACACATATTCAAGATAATATAACGATAAAATGAATAATTTAATCGTAATAAGCGTTTATTTTTTGAGTTTGTTTAAAGTAATAACCATTAATGTTCCATAGGGAAAAAATTTGTAAATAAGTTGGAAGTTTTACATTTTTCTATTTCTATTCCTATTGAATATTGTCAAAAACCATTCAACAAAATATCTTCACTTTGAAAAAGGTTTGGTATCTAGATTGTTTCCTATGAAGCATGTCTGTCTACGTTAATCTACAAACTCATTTAAGCATAAATAAACTTGGTACATTTTGTTGATATTGCGCTTCTGAATTGAATAGTTTTCATAAATTGTTTCATTTGTAGATGGATTGCATCAAAAATTTCTTTTTTTTCTGACAACTTCTTGAAAACCAGCTAACACTGAAAAGCATCGCGTTTCAGTATGAAACTAGTCAACAGGCAACGCTTATTAGTTGTACAAAACTGATAATAGGTTATATTCATATCCTAAGGTAACATACTAAGAAGTTTGTGTTGAGGTCTTAGAATTCTAAGGAAAGCTAGTGAAGAAAACGCTTTTATTAAGATGATTTTCGCCTATCAGGTAACTACTGAAAACATGACATTCATGAGATATCGCCTCTTCTTATAAATTTGAACAATTGATTGATAAAATGCATTCTGAGTTAATGTAATTTACCTCATAATTCTAGATTTTGCGCCAATAATAATAGATGTTTGAAATAGGCAGGGTATCATGTAATCGCTAATGACACTATGGCTAGTAATTCACTTCATAACCAGTACGATAGGTGTATCGTTTATGTTGACTTAGAATTCCTTATTTTGCGTCATAAATAATTTATGAGTACCTTGTTTAATAGTATAATAGTTTTCAACCTGATTAATTGGCTCATTGTGATATAGAAAGCTAGTTGTACCATTTGCATTTCTATGCTAGTTTAGATAATTTATTATAAATTATCGGTCATCCATACAATCCGATTGTTTCGTCAGTCACTAATCACTTGACTGTGAACTCATACTTTCATTCCTGTTTTTATTACATCAACTTACGTAGTAAATAATTTATCACTTATTCTAATTTAGATTATTTAGTTTTACCTATCTAGCTTGTCAAAACCAAATGCATCGACTTTTAGTAAACTGCATGCATATACGCTTCATATGCTTATAGCATTATTTATGCCGTTTATGAAACGGTACTAGAAATTAACTTCCTATATCAAAGCAGTTTTATTAAGTAGAACTTTAAGGTTATTAAGTCTTTGATTAATTCAACAAGTAATGATTATCATAGTGAGTATTTAATTATCGAAAATGATTAGAAAGACGTTATTGAACACACTTAGAATGAATTAAACTTTAAGGTAGTATAATATTTATGTAGAAGTAATGATTAAATATATATGTGCCAAATTTACACTCGAACATCATTTTGTTAATTTTTTCTACTGTTGGTCTCAATTGGCCTGTGAGCTCTGTTAGGTTGATGTATTTAAATTATTTTGCGTTTGGATTACAATAGACATTTTAATGCTCATTGTTATGCAACACATCACTATGAATAACTAGCTGACAAACAGGTATATGTAATACATATCCTAATATAATATCAGATCAAACATTACATACGCTATTATTATGTCTGCTTGATCGATCACTGTTGTCATATGTACAACGAAAGCGGGTTGCCTTGATACAGCGATAGCTCACAAGTAAAGCAATGAAATAGGACATACAGGTGATTATAAACAGATGCTCATACAAGATTCTTTAAACTCGTTGGGCAGACACTATTAGCAGCAATCAACTGTGTAGGGGAACAAAACAACAAAAATCCAATTAACGATGAAATTAGGATAATCACTGGAGGTGAATAATGCACACAATGCGGATGTCACCAAACTGCATTACAAGACAAGAACTAACCTAAGGCCAAAAGAAAATAGAAAGACCTATAGACAAAATGATCCGGGGATTAGAGGCTTACATACAAAGTATGAATAGCCACATTGGGAGAACTGGGAACGTAAGCTGAGGTTAGAGTTGAATGGAGAATCTTGGTTGGCTGCCTGTGCTTCCTGATGGGTAACAGTTGAATGAATGAAATAAATTTACCAATAGGAAATGAGCATGAATTAACTTCATTAGTTGTCTAGGTTAACGTAGAAAAATGTATAAGGGAAAAAAATCCTTTACACTTAGTTCTTTCACAGTTCTATACAACTTTAAGATTGATAAAATACGGAGCTTTTAAATAAATTTTATCTCAAAACTACTCTACAGTTTTAAACGGGATTAATTATCGTCGGAACTGTATGGAATAGGACTTGCGCGCTGCTAAACAGTCTTATGATAGGACAAAATAGCCGTCGAGTGCTACCTGATGATCAATAGTTGCATAACTTAGACCATGTTGTGATATCAAAATGACATTCAACAATATCCACAACTTATGATTAAAACGTTTTTTTTTGGCGCTCATTGTACAAAATCGTCTACGTTCTCAGTTGATTCTCCTTTATCTCTAGATGTTACTAAGAATTTGCCACATGTAGGCTTATTTCAACAAATTACTATTGCAGTCAGCAAACAACTCTCTATATGAATGACTTCTTATGAATACATAATTTGGATGATCATTATTTTATCGAGGAATTCAATCATTATGAAATGAACCCTAATTATTTTAGAGATGGGACAAGATAATTATTTGTTAACATATTTACACACGTATCTGTAAGTTTATATTTCATTTTTTCATATTCATATTAGTCTTTAGACTAATTATGCCTTGTAAAATGCAAGCATCATAATCTTAAAAGACAGTATAGTTTTAAAACGGATTACATCCCGATGGATTTCATTGTATCACATACTAAAGTTATTAATGTGAAGCATTTATGACAGACAATTGAAAAGTATGATCTACAAATAAAACGATAGATTGAAATACATTTTAAGTAATAACACGTCAATAAAAGTGAGTGATATAGATTTGTAAAATTTCTATCAGTGGAAATCAAAATTTCTGACGTTTCATTGGATTAGTGCAAGTTGCTTCTTCAGAGAATAAATAAATAACAGAATTGAATCAATATGAACTTAAATAATACACAATGGAACAAATCAAGATAATGTGTATAATCGAAATACAAGTCTGATCTTGTCATGTCATAGAAAGCCTCTTACTACGTCAGAAATTGCACTTATTCTAGAGCCATTACTAAAAACGTTACTTGATAGAAAAGCTTATGTTATACCTCAAAAAACAACTCATATTTTAACAAAACAAAAACGGCTTCCTTATAATTTGTCAAAGGGAGAATTAAAAGCACTATATTCATTGCAAAAGATAAATCGATAACAACTACTAAGGCGGACAATAATACAGTGGTAATGAATAAAATAGATTATAATGATAACGCTTTTGAACATCTAACCACAGGACCATATCTAATGATTGATTTTGAAAATCATACATCAACAACAAGCAATAAAGTGAAATCAGCGACAGATCAACTTTTGAACGAACTGAAACCATTTATTGGGGTTTCTCTGTTTTACTCTATATCCTAAATCATGCAAAACTTCTCGTTTCTATGGTTTACCGAAAATGTATAAACCTGATATCTCACTGAGACGGATATTTGATTTCACTAAAATTTCAAGGCTGTGAATTTTCTAGATATCTAAGCAACATTTTGAAACAATTACAATCAAATCTACACAGTGATTCCAAATCAATAATATTGGATTTTATAGTGGAAGAAATTGAAACGATGGTAAGTGACGATGCTGTATCATTATATTTGAGTATTCCAATTAAAATATATCTAGGCTTTATTAACGGCCTACTAGAAATGATTAAATATTATCCAGCAGTTGTCAATTAAGCATCATTTGAACCGTAAAATCTAGAAGAAAACAATGCTCAAATTCAACTATTTTATTTCAAAAAGATTTTCTACAAACAAACTAACGGAGTGGTAATGGGGTCTTTCGACTTATCAATCGTAGCATACATTAAATATCATATTTTCATCAATGCCATTAGACTACGAATTCGGCTTAAGTAAGTAAATAACACTTTTGTCATTATTAAAAAGATTTTCCTGATAACCCTCTCAAAAAGAATCCACATATTTTCTCAACGAATCAAAATCATTTTAGACAGTGAAGACGAACATTATGAATCATCATCTTCAGAGTGTCTTGTATAAAGGAATTCAAATGCAACGCAATCTGATCATTTAACGTATACCCGCACACTCAAATCGACATTTCGATTTTACTTCAGTAAATCCATTCACGACAACATTTTCCCTCAATCTCAACTTATTCAAAACATCCAACAAATTCATCACGTCAGATGGAGATAATCAAAATGAGTGCATAAACATAATTCTCAATTTACGATTTAATCGTTTTCCAATGAATATCATTAATGAACAATATACAAAAACGGAACGACTATTATTATTAACCAACATGAGATCTAATCACATGTCATCGACTTGGTACCATCGTTCTCGCTCACCACTATGATACATACAATAGAATAAATGTAAATAACTCGGAAACGAAATGGGATTTGAGCACTGTACACAACCACCAACATACTTCGAGTTGCATTGCTGTTCAAAAATGTCAAACATTCAATTCATCTCCACAATGAATTGTGTCTGTAGGTTGACTGTTGACTGTGTTGACTGTGATACATCCCATATTGGAGAGTCTATTTGACAAATCATAACTCATAAGAGAGTGGATGAAATCTGTACTAAACGAATTCGTAATAAACCTGTTGAATTGGAAACATTCCAAATTAAATCAATAACGGCGAATATATACTATCAATGACAACCACGAAATCGATATTAGAAAGACTGTTCCAAATTATTGAAGGAGGGTTATTGTAATTATGTAGTAGGACGAATGGATGAAACGTGATACATATTTTAAAATGTAACTGGTCTTAGAGAGATGAAGTCTTAATTATTTATCCAACATGAACTATCTATGCAGGCGGACCATAACTTGAATTGCATTATATTTCTTACACGTCAACACACATATGATGTATCTGATTGCGAGAGACATTTTAAGTACTCATTCATATTGCACTGACATATTCAATTACATCTTACTTGAAATAAATTTGTCTCCTAATGACCAATGTTGACACAATCTGACTTGTATTCTGGTTGATGTGATATAAGTATCCCTTAAGGCTCATTGAGTGTACCTTGAAGCTGGAACATGATAATTAAAAATATCAACATTCGAATGTTAAATATTTTCTTGAATATTTTTTTTATTGTGATGCGTTTATCGATATCCAAATGTTGTTTTCTTCAGCCTATCTCCACGTTGTCTATTCCATCAAAACTTCGATTCGTGGTCATATTTAAGATAAAGTTGTCGTTTTGTACTACATCAATGTTGATTTACTAGTTACCTTCTTGTTGCTGAAACAATTTTCTTTGGCCTACGCATAGAGAACTCTTATAAAATTTGTTTCTGTACGCTATTCTATCTGTTTCTTTATAGTAATATGCAATTTTGTCAACAGCTATGAACGTAAAAATAAAGGCGTAACTTCTGAATTTATGGACTCATTATAATCATTTCTTTATATCATCTATAAAGTCAAACAAACTGCATTCAGTGGTGTACCATTTCAGAAGCTTGTGCGATGGAGGTTATTCAGTGTTTATTTAGTTCTAGGCAAGGCTTAGTTTACTTGAGATTCATGTTCAAACTCGCATTATACCAATGTCTTAACCACCATTCTTGTTTCTCATAAACATCACTCTTTTTAAACTTTAGCATTCGCTACATCAATTAATTATTCTTCTTATATTGATCGAATAAATCATCATCTTATAAATGATGTACACATCTTACAGAACTTTTGACAGTTCGTTATATTGTGGTGAATACTACATATAAGTCATCAATAAGTAGTAGGTAGCAGAGCTGTCAAAGAAAATTGGGCCAGGTTGGTGTCTGAGTACGACAGCCCGGTGGATAGGGAGTTGGCGTTGGCCACCATATCCTCACACGTGGCCCCACCGCCAGCAAGCTCTACATCGTCAGGCGCCGACCTTCGCACGCCCCCGCAGCAGGGTCCCGAGGACTGTCACCTCCGCCTTCTGTCCTCGCACGCCGACCATTCCCCGCGACGGCTTCAAACTGCCGCAGGAATGCCCCGTCGTCCCCATCCTCTAGCGGCTTTCGGCCACGGCACCTTCACCTCGTCCAGAGGCAGCGACACTGAATTGTGAAAAGATCAATTGGGTAAGCAATGTTTATTTGGCGAAAACAGAGTAGGTCATAAAATATTACATAAATTACTTCCAAGCATCAATTCGCACATCCTCCGCGTTGTCTGGACTGTATCGTTTATCAGCCTGCTTCTCTTGGTTGTTCTCGATTGTCCTCTGTATTTTGATCATGCTTCACTTCTTAACCTCTCGCAACTCGTCTCAGTCTGCTGTTTACTGATTCTTCTCAATTTCCTTTGACGCTCTGCTACCTACTACTTATCGATGACTTATATGTAGTATCCACCACAATATTACTACTCAACATTTTTCCGTTGCTTATTATCCATGAAACGTTCATAGAGCTTTTAAATGATACTGAAAATCTTTGGATTTATTCTTATTGTATTTTATTAATATTATCTGTCATTAATGTAAATGACATCCTTGAAAAGATGATTTTCCTTGCTGAATATTGTTTTATTCTTCTATGAATTATATTATAGTTGACACTGATACCTATTCTCGGTGATTTCATGATTAGTAATATGTTGTCAATGTATTTAATGTATGCACTTAATTGATAAAATTCCGGTAACAATATAACCCTTCAATGAAATTCGTTTTATATCTATTGTGTCAGTGATAACAATCCAGTAAGTAGTAAGCAGATGCTTCTTTGAGCAATTACATAGATTTTTTTAATTAACATGAAAAAAGAAAATATCCATGATGCATTATTTAGTGAAGAAATTTACGATGCAATTACGTATTTAGAAGTTAACATCATCTTGATCATTTTATAGAAATCATTTTACAAATTTTTAAAGTAAGCCCAGATTACACATGTCAAGTTGCTGTTGTTTCTGTGAATCCTGATAAACCACAGGTAATCGAATTCGATTATTAACAATGCTGATTAGTATTTCACTTCGATCTATCTACACAATACTGAATTAAATTGTATCACCTACAGCATGTATAGTTTAGTAAAGCGATTTGACTATGATTAAGTGATGACGACCCCAGAATTTTAAAAGATGTAGAGTTTACTAAAGAATGTTTACAAACATTGGTAACTGATTGGTAAATGTTACGCTGAAGTTTAAAAAGATGTTTATCACCTTAAAAATGAACTAATCAAAGTAAAACTTTATGGCTTTCGGGGTGAATAGTAAATACCACTAGTATCAAATTATCTAAATCTATTCAGCAAACTTAAAATCAAACTTTAAAAAAACAGATTATGTGTTTACATTGGTGAATCACAGAGTATTGACGATTTTGATGTTCGTCAGGTCCTTTAGAGTGCTGATAAGGTTGGCAACGCGATCACAAATTCAAGTGGCTTGAAATTTTGTGTACTACACGGAGATTGAAGGTGGTTTGCGTGTAATTAGCAGAAAGCCATGCATCTATGTCCCATGTCATTTGATACTTATAACCAAGAAATAAGATCAACCTTATGAAAACTCGCTTCCTGCTTGAAGAGTGCCTAAGCATCACGATACCTGGATTTTCTGCAGTTGCCTTCCAAAGCCAATCCACTTTTAGTGTAAGCAAGAGATCTGAGGAATTTATAATTTATTACAAATTTAGGTTTAATAATCTAATATATTTTAATTTGTGTAAGTTATAGTTACTATTACATGTTTGTTGGAAAGCAGTAACTCACTAACTGTTATAGATGAGGTCATATAAATATATCATTCAATGACCAAAGTTAAAAATATCAACGATTGAATGCCTTTCCGTTCAGTTGTACGACTGTTATGAATACACAACAAAGTGTGAGTGTCCTTAGCATAATTCCCTTATAAGGTTGTGGAAGTGCACTGCAGTAGATTCTGATACTAAAACCTAACACTTGTCTAGTGTTTTCTCGTTATCAATGGTTATCTAACTCAGACCGATTAGTGATAATGAATTCAGACTCAGCTATGCTACAATACCCATTTTCAGTTATTATTATACTTCATATTTTAAGTAACGACAACAATTGTATATTTACTGTTAACCTTATATATAAAGATAGCTAGTGTATAGTGTATAGTAAGCAGAGCGATGAAAATAATCAATTAGTTTATGTTGATTACTAAATTATACCATTCTCCACAACAACTTTATCCTTACATTAAGCCTAGTGATGCTGTTTAACGCATAAATGAAATACAGTTTTATGTTGAGTTAATAACATCCACTGGGAAAAATAGCTAAAAAAAAAGACTAATGATGCATATTCATTGCCTAAATTCATTTCACTATAATGATAATAGTTTTTATATAATTTCAGTCTTTAATATCTTAGTTGAAATCTTCAGTAATGTATTCATTGATTGGAAACAAATGGGAATTACTGTTGTCTTTTCTTTCTAGACTATCAATATTTATGTTCTATGCGATAGTTATTTCCGCTTTAATCATGTTTATAAATGAATTTCTAGTAGTTAATCATATGCAGACATTTAGAAATTCTGTATATATGTAGATTGTTTTGGGCTCTCTATTCTCATTTCATTTTATACGAAAGATGTAATTCACAAGGAAAGTTATCAATTTGTACAGAACAAAGTAAATAACGCATACGATTTAATTTTATTTACTTTTGTAAATGAACAACAAAAAAGACTTAACATGATGGAATTTTACTTTAGTTTTGCATCAAGTTAACTCTGAAAACAACTAATCTGAAGGAATGTCGCCAGTATGGAATATGTATATTAATTACATATTATTGATATATCGAATGTTTGTATTAAATAATGAGACATACTGAAACAAACGTTGCACTAATATCCTTCAAAGACAAGTAATCATGTAATAACTTTGCATAGAAATTGGTGGTCATCAGTTCTGATATCTACTTTTCTGTTGCGTTAATAATAAACAAAATTTCCCAACTATCTGAAGAATTTGCTTGATGACTACTGACAGAAGTTAAATCATAATATCTTAACTTTGTTCTGTATAATCGAAACTGAGTCCCAATTAATGCATTTGGTAGACATATAGAACCGAGTTGTTGACCAATATAATCAAAATTACAACCTTGGGTTCATGGTAAATTAATAAAATCATGAAGGTAAATTCCTATAGAGAGTCAACAAATAAATTTATAGCTTAAATTGCTTAATTTTAGTGAAATAGCTGCTTTATAATGGATTCAAAGTTTACAGCAATCATAGAGTTATCCACGAACCTATCATAGACTGAATTAACAGTCTGGATAAAGAAACGATGGCACTATACAAAGTACCGTTCATTGTCTGATGATGAAATTAATGTTTTGAAGTAGATAGTAATTTAGTGATTACAAAATATTGTCGATATACTTCGTGAATAAAGCAACAATTAAGCTATTAGTAACAACGTTAATTAGAACTCCTAGAAAGTCATCAGGGAAATATGCTGTAATTTACTATCACGAGATTGGCCTAAGTTTAATGACAATGAAGCACTAGACTGCGGTTTGTCCGGGAATGAATCTCTACAGCAGTGCGCATCTACAACCTTGCAAGGAAACCAAGCCAAAGACCTTCATACTTCACAGTGGATTCTAAACGTTTGTGAAACTAAGAATGCGGGAATCGAATGGTATGTATTTCTAACTTTAATTAACTAATAATATATTGATGTGACCTCATCTGTTCCTATAGGTAAACAACCGCCTTACACTGGACATGTTTGACTTACACTAATCGTATCTTTTTACTAGAACTCCAGAAATCACTGTCTAATGTTAGTCTCAAGCGAGTTGATAGTGACTGTAAATGAGTACGAAGACTGTCAATTATGAATTAAGTTCACTATAAATTAAAACGAATTACATCATAATAGTTTGTCAATATGATAATAACTGACTTGATTTACTATTTAGATCACTGAAATGAAATATTCTGTCCAATATTTTTGTATATGACAAATTTTTAGTATTTATTTGAGATACTTTACAAATATGAACTTAATAACTTTGAAAGTGTTAGATTCAAACTGAATACCTGAAATCATGATTTCATGTTAACAGTGTCAAAATATAAAACTTAAATTTTATGAATTCATTAATCAACACATTCTGTTAATTAGTTAATCAGGATAGATGATATTCCTTATGATGTCATTTGATAGTAATTGTTTATAAACTTGAATTCACAGGCATCTTATCTACATATCTGTTTGCATTAAGCAAGTAGTAACTAGCTACAAATTTAGCAATTTGCGTAAATCATATAGTTATTTCTGTTCCCAAAAGTAAAATGAATGCTTACCAGACAATGTATGCAAAGAATAAAGAAAATGATATATCAATAAATTATTGTAGATACTGTCGTGAAAGCTTATTTCTCATTAAAGCCATACTACTATTTACAGATTAAATTAGTCTATATACACTCAGTAGCAGTTCAGACAACTAAACTCATCGCTAAGTAGTTAAACAAAGTCAACAGAAAACTCCAGATGTAGATTTCATACTAGTCGACGCTTGTTGATACACAATTTCAAACAAAAGAAGTCGAGTCGTTTAAAAGAGTGATAACATTACGATAAGATGTGGTCATCAATAAGGACTAGATAAACATTACACTGGTTACTTCTTAGTTATTAGTCAATTCATTTATATTTATTGGACTAAAATAACTTATACTTTCAATTATCCTTATCAAAATGAAGATATATTTGTATAATACGGTAGAAAGTCTTCATGCTAACATACCACACTTTGGCTAACATTTAGTGAGGAAATATTACTGCGAAATTTTACAGGACAACATTTATACTAACTTTGAATATATTTAAATCATCGAGATTTCTACTATTGTCGCATCTCCTAAATATTCAATAGGCTACAGTTAAATTGATGCAACCTGAATTTCAGCTGTATGGCTAGTAAATTCATTACAAACATTTCACTTTTTCTCTGACAATGTTGTTTAAGCAACAGATGTGATATGAAACTAAAACCCATTTTGTTATGAGAAATTCAGGTGTTTTAATTATTATGTTGTCCATAAACCAGGTGACACGCCGACTAAGTTACGCAACATATTTATGCTTATCTATTTGCTGAGAGATCGTTGATTTCAATTCAACCACGACACATAGAACTTTAACTCGTAAGATGGTTTTTATTTTCAACTGACATTTGAGGTAATGCAGAAGTTAGTAGTAATGAAATATTCTAGTTTTGAACTTCTTATGATTGGTCATTATTTTTCACATTATAGATCGAATGTAGAACATTGTAGTTACAAACTGATCATAAAATATTTGAACAATGATTTAGAATTAATTATTAACATTTTCCTTATTTATTTACATGGTTACATTGCGTGATCAACATCAGAGGTCATTAGTGACGTAAGTCAAGCTAAAACAAACTAGCTATTTGATCATATTTAGTTGTAACTTCGTAATGATATTAATAATAATTACTTTTCAAGATGACATAATTTTTATTATAATAATCAGTATATTTGAATCAGACTGTGATTTTATATATGATTTACATCTAAATTTTGCTACACAGAAGAAGATAATATATCGATTATTAAGATTTACTCATATGAAATTTGTAGATTCATGAACTTTTAAGTAAGGACATAAAGTCTAAGATCTTGCAGGAATACAGTAAAACAGTCATTGTACTTATTCAGTACTCAGTATGTTGTTATCACTTTTAGATGTTAAGTGCGAATTGTGAAACTTTTGACAAACTACAGCTTTATGTGGTTTGATCACTAAGTAGTGACCAATATGATGTTTGTCTATCACTTTATAGAGATAATAGAATTCTACTTATCAAATTTGATTTTGATCACTAATCACGTTACATGACCGTGTAATCTATGTTTCGATGGAAGGCTGGTTTTCTTTAACATACAAAAACTGGAAAGTCTAAATTAGGAAAATTTACGTAAGTCATTTAAACTCGTTTATTTATCTATGAAGCATAAATATTGAAATTACATTTGAGATCCTTTGTAAGTACATTTGAAATGTCCCTAAAAGTAATCTATAAGGTGTCTAATGATACTAGGTATGTGAAAATACTCTCACTAAAGTTAATCCATTGCTAACACGTTTCTTGAAGCCGATCTTTATTCTAGTATAATCTATACTAAGTAATAAATGCAATTTTATCTCTTTATTTCAAAATTAATCTATTCAGAAATTAAATAGCTTAACATTTGTGCTTTTCCAGTAAATGATAATTAACCAAAGTTTAACATCAAAGCTAATAATCTAGGATTGTAAGCCTTGACCTAGTTTTTATCTTTGCTAAAAGAAACAAACAGATATTACTGAATTAAACAATTGAAAATTGTCCAAATCATTAGTTTAGATGAATGAAAGAAGAAAAAGGAAAAGTTTTGCTTATAGAATAGAAATAAAGACTCTTAAGTAAACTCCTAAGATTATATTCACTGATTAAAAGTGTATTCACAAGGGAACAGTTAATTCGTTGTTACTCATCCATTCTATGTTGAAAAGTAAATCATCACATAAATGAACCTGTAAATGTTTCATCATGTAAAATGTATCTTCTAAATAATCTTATATTACTTATACAGCTTTATGATATTAGAAATAGAAAGCAGATCAAACAAGTAGTTTTCTTTATTAGTCAGAATTATTAGGAAACCAAGTAGTTTCAACGTCTCATGGTTACATTATATTATTTTCCTTGCAGAAGCACATTATAAAACGAAGATTTAGATATTAGAAGAAATGCTCTTTCGTCAAAGTAAAATGAAACTCGTAGCTAATGTTATGTAAATCTCATTCTTGGAGGAAGCACAGTTTTATTAGTTAAGTTGGAATATGAATGTACGATGATTAGCGCAGAGGTTGAAAGTATCTGACAGACAGCTCTATAGTTAGGTTTACTGAGAGATGAGAGCATTTAAGATCATATATGTGTAATGTTTAGGAAAGGATTCTCTATATATGAGTCGGAACCATCGTCACTAACACTCAGCTGTGCTACATTAAATTATTCAGTAGATTTAAACTACGTTTACAGAATTGATCAAAGTGATGCTTGTTATAAACATGTTTTACTTGCAAGAGAACAACGGAGACACAAATGTCTCAAAAGCATCATCCTACCTTGTTAAAAGGGATGACAAGGAATCAAACCCTACACACAGTACCATGCAGAATTGTAGATAAGTCTTAACTAGCTTAATATATATATTCAGGTGTTCTTATCTTTGAACTCTGACTCCCTAACGGCAATATAATTAATTTAATCTGGAGTTCCATATACTAACTAATATATTTGAATATTTTAGTAACATATAGTTTAACTAAACACTACATCTAGTTTGTGTTATTTTAAATGAAAAAAACTGAGAGCCCAGATGAAGATTAAATTTGTTTTACTAATTATTTTGTTATTCTAAGTAGTATCAAAATGAAAGCCTCTATGTTAATTCTTATGCAATTGTTAATTCAGTAAGAGCTGATACATTTTGTAAATCCATATGATTGATTTCGGTTGCCAATTTGCGTATAATAGTAAGTAACGCTATCATAAAGTTACGTGTTTTAATCACTTAAGTTAGTAATCACTAACCGCTAGTTCAAATAATAAGATTTCATCAACTGTTACTTAAAATTTAACATTTATACTTTGATCTTAGTAAAGCTGGAGATCGGAAGGTTACTTGAAGTTCTACATTATACAGTCAATGATATTGTAGCATAGGTGACTTTGATAACTGAAGCTATTTTATTCTTTATCTAACGTTTTCTCATCATCATATGAAAAGCAACACACGATCTATCCAAATTAACTAATAAATAGTAGGTTTTCATTTGAAAATCTTGACATAGTCACAAAAACTGCGCTAAAAGGTAGCGCGATTGTTGAAATGCTTTAAACGTGAAGTGGAAAACGATTGATTTTGACAAGCATACGTCATTTATTTAAATGGCTAAACACTGGCGAAGAATTAAATGTAGCTACAGAAAGCCTCAGAACACTGAAATAACTTGCTCGTCAGTACAAACTAAAGGTTTTGTTAAAAACAAGGCAATATTGTTGATACGAACATATAAAAAAGTGTCACCATGATCATTATGAAAATTCCCTTTCTACTCATTACCTTAGGAACCAGAATCAGTCTAAATTAATATGTTATTCATGCTGAGAATACACAGTATTGTTTAGTGTAGATACTTTTGTGAAAAAAAATAAAAGTTTTTTAAGATTTACTATTTTAATAAATTCACGACAGTTCATGACACTTTTTTCATCCAATTTACGATCCAAAGTCTTGATCAATGATCCGATTATCCTTAGCGAATTTTGATTGTACTTATCGTCTACGCACTTTATATTTGTCAATGCTGATATCACGAATTGATCTGAACTAGACAACCATTGATCACCTGGAAGCAATGGACAGCTGTTTTGTCCTAGTAATGGACTTCTCAGCAGTGCGCACTACAGGAATGAACTGTATTACTATTAAAATCAAGAAGCGAAAATCAAAAAAGAAATTTATTATTGAGCAAATGTTTTATTACAGAACACTATTTTAGTTAATCTGTCATTTTACATTTATATAAAGAAAAAGCAATCAAATTTCGTCCTAATTACTATCCATTTTCTTTCTAATTTTATTTTATTTTTCGGCCTTAAAATTTAGTTAACAGCAAAAAAATTTAAAAGAAACTGGTTGATATAATTTTTTTTCTTTAAATGAAATTGTTTACAATCTGTAAATGAATATTTGATTGTTTAAGAAAAAACAGGAAATTTTCTTTTAGAGAAATCAATGTGAAAAGAAAATTTACGTTTACTACTGATAAGAATTTCGAAATAACAATTGTTAACTGTTGAATAACTGTACGATAATTTTAAATGAATCTAATTAAGACAGTTTATTAGATGTTTCTAGGTGTAGTATATTCAATGTTGTCTTTTTAAAAAAATAAAATATCTGAAGAATAAAATCATGTGATACATTTGTTTTGCTTTGAACTGTAAAAAAGAGGGAATTCTAGGAACAAATTTAGAAAATTACTTTAGGAAGTTTTTCTTTAAATCAGTTCAGAATACATTTTTGCTTTTATTTATGTAGTGTAATGGGATTTCGTTGAGATTGTTGAATTTATATTTTATGTCATGAATTAGTATCAACTAGACAACAACTGGTACTAGACAACTATTTCGTTTCATTGTAGGACTTAATGAGAGTGCGTTGATATGACCTTATCGAGTAATGGAGTCTGCGAAACTCAGGCTTCTCGGAAAACGCTGAACAATTCGACTACTGGGTCAGCTGATATTCATCAGTTGATATTTTTCAATTCAATCGGTTTTCGACATACTTGGGTGATTTCATACATTATAATCGGTTGATAACTGCCTCACACCTGATATATATCTGAGCTCCAGTGACCACGCCTAGTCACTGAAACTCCACGAATTACTTTCTAAAGTTATTTACTAGTGAGGTGACGTTAATTGTATTTCCGTGTTATGGAGATTTTCGATTTCCGATTTGATATTACGAATTGGCTTTTAGTAATACTAAAGTGTATTCATGAGTACAAAATCTAGACATTTCATCGAAAGTGAACATATGTTAAGTGACTAAGGTTATTATAATAATTAATCATACAGTAAATACTACTTTTATAGAACATATGCAGAAAATATTGCGGCCAAGATCTTTTGACTTAATCCTTTTGTAATTAAATAATGTATGATAAGCATCACTTTGCTATGTAAAATAATTATTTTAATATATAGTTGTCTATTACATAGCTTCTTTGTTTTATTTTGTTGATATTCACTTATAACGCTAATCACAGTTGTATAATAGATTTTTGGATTGATTACGTAACTGTTCTCTTTATACTAAGTTTAGGTCATTTTATCTAGTATTTTGAATCTACGCTATCATCCATATATTTTACAGGATATAAATTATATTCAGTCTTAGCCATAAAGTTTATACTATCTTCATGTTTTTTGTATGTAATATTCTGTATCAGTTATAGTTTCAACTTCACTGATTATAATATATATAACACCAATTATAGAAACATCAGTAAACTGAAACTA
This sequence comes from Schistosoma japonicum, assembly GCA_025215515.1. Classification (NCBI taxonomy): domain Eukaryota; kingdom Metazoa; phylum Platyhelminthes; class Trematoda; order Strigeidida; family Schistosomatidae; genus Schistosoma; species Schistosoma japonicum. Next base: position 78,581,629 of record CM046061.1, read on the forward strand.
TAGGCCGTTATCATCTGAAAAGAAGTCATGAAATAGCATATACTGTATTATGAAGCTAGACAAAGCCGAATAGCTTAATCTTTGCAAAATGGACATTTAATAACTAACTAATTTAACTCATTGATGTTACTGTTCATGTTTTGATAAAGGACAGCCTAATTATCACACATAAGTTAATAAAAGAGAAGTGACATACATATAATAAACAGAGTGACATGCTCTTCTCAAACTAAGTGAGCCATTAATGTAACGAAGAAACATGATTTTAATACACATGCTTTGAATAATCAATTAAGTGTTTTGTTTTTATTCAGACATTTTGTTAATTACAGTAATTACCGTAAAATCAGATATTGAGTATTAATGATGCAAGTATTACATCATAGCATTCATAGTAGAATCGGCATAAAAGAAAACTAATATTTTCTTGATGTATTTGTAACAGACTCTTATAACTGATATCATTTCTATAAATTTTCTAAGGTAATCAATTTAGCTACATACTAAGCAAAGTTTAGATTAGTGAAATATAGTTATTGAATGAAACATAGAAGTTATCCAATGTGAAATCATTTAATTGTACTAGTTGTAAAAGGCCAAACTTAATTAAATGTTAATAACTAACTTCATTCTCATGCATAACATAAAGCTTGATTTCTATAAGCTAATTGAAGCTTTAGGCGAAATGATATGTGCTGTCCAAACAGATTTCACTATTTCCGTTTTCTTTTTTACAGTCTATTTTAGTTAATTTCAAACTTTATTTTGAACTTTAAATTTTTCTATTGAAGAAATTTGCCCAATTATTTCAAATCGATTCTTCCTAGTTAAATAGGTTAAAACGGTCATTGTTCAATAATATACAGGCTTATGAACTCTTTTTATTTAAAGAGATGAAATGTGAGTTTCATATGAGAAATAAGTTTAAGTTAGACAATTATTAAGACCTATGAATTGACAAAGAACGGCTTAATTAGTCTTAATATGAGATACAACAATGTCCGTGCACAAACCTACTTGACAGGTATCGAGGCCTATAGCTATTAGGTATAGTGGTGATTGCTTAACCAGAAGACCACTGAAATGGCGTTTAACGGTTGTTATTTCTAACTTGAATGAATTCGTGATATATTCGGTGATTCAATCTGTTACAACCAGTGAGTATCTATTTCAAACTAGACATAGCTGAACTTCTGTAGTCAAAGAGGGTATAAGTGTAAAACCGAGAAGTCTTGAACCAAGACAAAACAGTTGTTCAATGATTTCTTATTTTCAATAATTTACCTACAAAGGTCTATTCGTGATACTGAGTTTGAATTTAACCAGCCACCACATTACTTAACTAAAATAAATTACTTTAAACTAAAGCAAATAGATAATTATTTATCAATAACGTAGATATGCTTCCCGTTTTTTGTTTACATGGTATTTACATCCCCTTTTTGTAATAACTTTGGACTTTATGTTGAACCGACGGAGTATAAAACAAACAAGGTAGTAGATTCTTTGTGGTTTTGAATTAGTCATCCAGTTCCTATTATGTAGTCAAGAAGATTGTTTTATTATTGTGTATCATTGTTTCTTCTAACTGCGTTAAGAAAAGATTTACACTTACATGATTTCTGATGATTATAAAAATGTTTTCATTTAATCCTAATATGTACCCAAATGCCAAAATTAAACATTTCAATCAAGACGTTACATGAAGTGGTAAATTATGTCACCATTAATGCAATTCATTTAAATTCTTAACAATGTAAAGTGTGTAGTTGAATCTAAAAACATAATGAAGGTGACGAGGAGGCAATTGGAAATTATGACATTCTTTATCCATTTGAATTGCTGTTTTTTTTCCCTTTACAATAATGTATAATCAATTTGTATTTAAATAAGCTGGAATATGTTTTGTATTTCATAACCCAAACCAAGTGTATTAGAAATTAAATCAATACAAAAATCTTTAATGTAACGGCTATGGTTGAGTACTTCAAGCCAAATGAGAATTTACTTGGATTTGAATCTATACACATGCAATTAAATACATTTGAATAGCTTAGAAATATACCATACAACTAAAGCTGAACGTAACGATCAATGTTATTGAAAATTAACAAAATATTTATCTCATTCCAGTAGATACTGTTGTACCATATTACATATGGAGCCTAGCAAATGACGGCTATTTAACCTTTAATTATATTTTTGTTCTGAGGTTAATGTTCTTGACATAAATCTGTAAATTAAATGGGTTGATTATTTACGATTGGAAAACACGTCTGAGCCTCTATAAGTAAATAATAAAAATCAAGATAACTGATATTTAACTCTCGTGAAACAGTCGATGGCACTCCTTTTGTTTTCGGTGTTATGGCTCCAATACAGTAAGCAAATAGTGGATAGATTTTGTCTACTTATTAATCATTTCCTTAACATTACTTCGGAACTAAGGACAGTTTGTGCTGATTAGGATTGAGTTTTGCTGCTTGTATTTATTCAAAAACACTAGTCTTGATTAAGTATCACTAACAAACATAGACAATTGTTTCTTCTCAGTGCAGGATACTATGGAAGTGCGCACTCTAGATTCATTTAGGTGGCTATACCAAAGGACTTCATGTTTCGCGGTTAGCGCCTAACAGTGAGTACAAATGGACAAGTGCCCAATGGTAAAATGTACACTTCCATCAGTTTATAGTGCAACGATTAGTCAGTGTCACTGGTGATAACTTTCTTACTCCCAACATGTTCAAACTTTGCTAGCCACTACATTTTACTTGAAATCGATGAACATTTTGAAGTTAGTTAGCGAGTAAGCTGACTATCTGAGTTGAACTAAAGCGATTCTGTGTAGATTGGAATTTAATTTTGATGACTGAATGTATTCGTCACAGATCAATCATACACTAATCGTCGTGTTCCATCACAAATTGATTAAAGTGGAAATTCTCTCCTTAAACGCTACCCAAAAAATACTGGTGAGTAAGCCATCGCCGAGAGACACGGAGGTCATGGATTTGATTCCCTAGTAGAAATAAGAATGAGTACTGCTGTGAAGTTCTACGTTAGGATAAAACGACTATTGAGCTCGCCCTGATTTTCATTTATACTTAACTGCGACCAATCTGTGGCAAATGCATACAAACACTAAAACGTCTTCGGAATAGCTATATCTTTTTATAAAGTTTATGTAACGTACTTTGTCACTTTGTGTAAAACATATTTAGAGAACTTTGGTTTACATACTATCACATACTAATCTATACACGTCCTTAGGTCTTATGAGGATATATTTCAAGCAATGTTTGAGGTCCATCACCGTTACAATACTAGTCAATAAATCCTGATTTTATGTACATAACTATGTAGCTTCGTCCAATTTCACTAACAATCAAAGTTCAGATAAACTCTACTGCCATTCAAATATCATCTTTCAACGAAGAATGTAATCACTTTAATTACTTCATAATATAAAATGTAGATTGACTAACTCTCTATTGATAAAACTGTGTTTAGTGACTTGAATAATTAAATAATTTAACCCTAAACAAGTTGATTTATGTAAATTATATTTCCAGCAAAAGATGTCTAAAGTGGAAACTTCCACTAATTAAACTTAAATTAGATTTAATCACTTTGAATGTTTGTTTTCATTTCGATTTACTATAGTTTCTGTCTTATAGGCTAAATATGGAATACAATAATGTCTTAATACTAAAACTGTATGTAGATAATAATCAACCATGATTGATACACTGATGTAAACAAGGAAAATGTATTGAACAGTTCTAAGATAAAACTGAGTCTTTAATAGAGCATACATCTAGCTCATTTCTACTTGTAACAATTTATGATGTAATTACTTCTCAACGTTACGAGTAAATGAGTAAGTCTGTCATTCAGTTTTATTGGATGCATGTTAGTTTCTGTACAAAAGAAACAAAGTTGTCTCTAGTGATGCATTAACATTTACTAGGTTTTCAAAGGAGGTTATTTAAAAATAACATATTTACATCTTATTTAATTATCAGAATGATTTTATTTTTGAATGGTAAAAGTCTGATTGTTACTTTATTGTATTCAAAACACAAAGACTCATAAAATTGGTTATGAAATTCATATAGCTTTCTCCCTAGGAGCTGCATGAATTCACAGATACATATGAATGTAGAAAAATCAAGTAATCTATCTTTTAGTTTATCAGTCTTCAGCAATCTTCCGGGTCTTGTCGACTGGATGTATCTCCATCTCAGTGTTGATGTTTCCACGGTGACTTGAGTTAATTCCGTTTGTATCGAATTCTGTAGCCTTCTCCACTATGGTTCTGAGTCCAGACAACCACACTTGTACAGAAACTAACATGCATTTTAGTCAACAGAATTATTGACAGAAAGATATCAATACTTTGATATTATATATATATATATACCTGTTACACAAGTGCGACTATTTGAACTCAGTAGCTTGACAAAATACTAACTGTGTTTTAGTCCTCGTGTGAGCATCTGCACTAAAATGGAGACACATCAAGCTAATGAGCTCAACTGGCAATCAAAATCCAACTGAATTAATATAACAGTTGGTTTGTTGACGTTATAGTGGAGGCTAAATTAAGAATACTAAGGTACATAGGCTGTATTCTATAAAACAAATCTTAAAGTTAGTCTGTTGCGAATTGCTAATTTATTGATTTACAGTAATTTTAACTTCGTTAAATTAAGTGTTCGAACTCAAGAGGCTGTATAATCGAGTTATTCAATTATAACTTTATATAAGACGAAATAAATTGACCAATTAATATTATGAAATATTAAGGTGTTTTAGTTTTAACTTTGTGATTGATATGTGCACTTAATGTGTTTATTTCTTCTATACTTCACATTCAGGTTCTAATTAAATGCTTTTTCTAACTACATTCTTCTTCTCATAATATGTTAATTGATCAAGATAAGGAATGCTATGTTGAATTTCCCTGTTCTAATGTCATTAGACAATAAGATAATTAGTCAGTATTGATAAGCAGAGTGAATAATTAAGTAATTGACAAGTACTGTCTAGTTTAAATGCTATAAAGTTTCTTAGATCTACTATGTTTCTAGCATTAAATTATGCAGTTGTTTTGATTAACATTTCATGATATCATCTTAGTTAGGCGTATATAATTTTATCTGCAGTTAGTATTAAGTATAGACTGTAATTAATCAACTAATAAAATAAAGGGATCAATTGGTTGATATTGTCAGTTCCAGTCTAGGACGTTTCAGTAATGCATATCCATGACCGCATCAGGTACCAACAGTAGGAACCTGTCATTTCATAGACAAGTATTAAAAAGGTTAAATGGGATAATTCACATTTATTTCCCAATAATGTTAAGATTTGAGGCTATTTTATATATAATTTTATATATAATCAAACACGATGAAGCATTTAGAAATATGTTTCATAACGTCTTTTCATAAACACTTGTCTGTTGCAATCAATCAATGCCTGTTAACCCATGTGGAGCATAAGCTGCTGACCAGCATTCTCCAACAAACTGTGTCCTGAGCTTTCCTTAACAGCTCTCCACAAGTGCTCTTTATTCTCTTCATGTCTGTCTCCGATTCCCATATTATTTGTTTTTGGGTCTCCCCCTCTTCCTTCGGCCTTCAGTATTTCATATTAATGCTTGTCTTGTGACACAGTTTAGTGATTTCCTCAATGTGTGTCCTATCCACCTCCAGCCTCTTTTCATAATTTCTTTTTTGACTGAAAGTTGGTTTGCTATCTGCCACAAATGGTTGTTGTTGATGGTATCAGGCCGACGGATCCTAAGTATCTTGTGCAGACACTGTTTACAAATACTTGTATCTTTTGAGGGATATTTTTCGTGGTTCTCCATGTCCCAGCTCCATACAATAAATCTGTCTCGATGTTTAAATTAAAAATTCTGACCTTAATGTTGATTAACAGTTGGTGTTAGTTCCATATATTTTTCAATTGTAGAAATGCTGCCCTTGGCTTGCCAGTCTGTGCCTTCACATCTGCCACAGATCAGACCCTCCTTGTTTATCAATGATGCTGCTCACGTATGTAAATTTCATCGTCAAGTGAAATCGGGTTAGTGTTGGTTATTTCGTTTCTAAGTATCTTGCTTTCCCCTTCGTGTTGTTAAGGCCTACTGCTGCTGAGGTGCTGCTACACTGTCCTTCTTCATCTGCATTTGTTGCTGTGTGTGTGGTAGAAGAGCTACGTTGGACATATGCAAAGTCCAAGTCATCTAGTTGCATCGATGTTGTCTACTGTATTGCGAGATTGCCTTGAAATGTTGCAGTTTTCATGATCCCGTAAAACAACAACCTTGCTAAAAACACGCTAACCAGTAAAAACTTATCCGTTTCACTATCATGAAAATGCAAGTGTTAGTTAATAAGCTATTAATTAGTTCTGAACCTGATTATTTACCGTTCTTAATTTCCAAAAATTAATGTGAACATCGATTTAGATAAAAATAATCCTGCTTGAATTGACCATAATTTTTGTGTTTAGATTATTAAAAACATCATTTACTTGTAACCAACTGTGTATAGTATACTTGTAATAGTCTTACAGTAGTCTTGTAATAAACTAGTTTCATTACATATCTAATGAACATGAATGATCTTCTATCTTAGATAATTTTTTTTTCTAACAATAATGCGTGAATATGTTGTTGTTAACCAACATGTACAAGAGATAAATTAGTATTAGTAAAGTGAATTATTTGTTTCTACCCAAAAATTGTTAATGAAGACAAATATGCAAAATGAAAGCTGAATAGAAAAATTAATTGTAAGTTATGTATGCTACATAGTATTCATTTATAACTCGTACATACACCAAGAGCTATGCTTTGTATAATCTTTAGTGGTATATTAATCTAGTTAATGGTTTGTAAGCAGTAAATTAGTCTCTAAAGGTAGCAATTCTACAGGACATTTTCTATCAGTGATGACGTATTAGTTATTAGAAGGAACCAAAGATAACTGGTGAGATCCCTGGTAGCTTGATGTTGAGACACTTTATTAGTATGTATCTATTACCCATCTGCCTGTTTCATTGGTATCACTGACTCGCAAATAGCATGAATCTGTTTAACATATTGCTCTTAGTTTGCATATTAATGTTGGTGTATATTCAAGTAAAGCCCGATGACAATCTAAATGAAAACAATAAGTGGTGTTCTAATCCACATAATAGTAATTTTTAATGTACAACCCATATATTTCAATGAAGTTAGTTGTTTTATTCATCCTGACTAGATAAAATCATGTGAAGATTGCTATTGGATTAAGAAGAAATGATTATTTTCTACATGGTATTTCTAAAGGTAATAATAAGATAGGTGTTTCGCCCTAGTACTAGATTCCTCAGTAGTATGCAACTATGGAATAGAACTCAAGACCTTCTGACGTTTCGCTACAAATTACATGTCATTTCTTCAGAGAATATAAAAAAATAATCAAATTGAATCCTGTATAATTCTTCTTGTATGCCACAAATGGATAGAACGACGCCACTAATCTATTAAATTTCAGTAGATCTCTTGTTAATTAATAATATGCCATTCTGCTTATGTAAATTTTATTTAGAATATTTTTTGCGAACAATTCTAAAACAATATCAGCTCCTAGCACTCTACAAAACTACCGATACTTTACAAGGTGCATTATTTAAAACAAAAGACAAGATCCTATTCACCTCTACACAGAACTGTGCCTACATGTTAGGTTGTGTTGACTGTGATGCTAATAAACAATTACACTTCAATTTCTTTTCATATTATTTGACTCAGTCTGTTAAATTCCAAGTCACAACTTGCGCTTACCAACTTAGCGGAGGAAAGTGAAACTCAGATCCTTGTTTTATATATCTGAAATGAGTTAATTATAGGTCATATATAACAACTTAGTAAGATCATAAATATTATTTAAGAAATTGCCGCTGTCTACTGTCCTGTTTCCTGAGATTTTGGTGACGATTATATATCATCAATCAATTTACAGTTTGACTGTTGCTGTAAGTAACTCCATACTGACCAAGTTATGTTTTCATGAATTATTCAGTGTTAATGTTCAGGAAACCTTAACCCTGAATTTACTGTTTAGCTGTACTCGTTATTAAGATATGAATGGAGACATAAAAATTCTAAGGCATACCATGAGAATAGGACGAGATTCACTATACACTGCAGTCTTATACTTTGACATTATTATTCGGGAAGATAGTGACTTCTTAGAAGAACTTGATACTTTTATTAACTGGTTGAATTGTAGTGTTCACCATTGAATTGTATCTATCAAATTTTAGTGTGTCCATCAGTCTGTATGTCATAGTCTGTTGTCAACTGAAATGCTATTCAAATACAAGCAGCGTCGATAATTGTCCTATACAGGTCTGAAGTATTTTAGATTGCTCTATCATATAAATTCAAGGACCTACTTTCCTTGTTACTGAAAAGATTATATATATCTCATGTAACTGGAATTTAGTTATCAGCATCCTTCAATAAGTTCAGTACTGATGGAAATTCTTTCGTTGTGTTTTGCTTCTTATTTTCAATTAAAACTTGTAAAGCAATTAAAGAAGTAATGATGTAACCGATTACCTAATTAATTATCTTCCTATCTTCAAAAATCACGCTATTCTAAGCTAAACACAGTGCAATGGCATTATTAAACCTAATTGAAACTGGTTTTAGGACATACATTCAGTTGGTTTATTTACTGTACACAAGTGTAATTATATACAATTAAATGTTATTTATTTCTGAAGAAAAATAATAGAATTATTAGTTTTCTTTATTCCTTTAGTAGATAAAGATAGTAGACAGTAGTTACAATATAAAAGAAAATGTTATAAAGGGATTCTATAGTGTGTGTGAGTTGACAGATAACGATGGTTACATGAGTAATGATTAGTGTTTTAGAGATAAGAAAATTTATGCGGAATTAAATCAAACAATTTGAAAACTAATTAAATAAAGTTTTAAATATTTAATTAACGTGGAAATTACAAACTACTTCTTATTTATTTTTATATAATGAAAAAACTCTATCGATTATGTGGTCTCAATACATTAGAAGATAACATGGTGCTTGGAATAAAATTTCATGTATTCAAGTCCCAGTGTGAAAACAAGAACTAATGAATCCCGTATAAGATGTCATTTTAATTGTAACTCCGTAGATTATTGCTAATTATATCTGGCCAGTGGAAAACTACAAGCTCTTATTATTTATGAAAATGAAATATTGAGAAGACCAAATATGCATATTATTCGAGAGCTTTCAGATTATTTATCTTAAGAATAATCTTAAATAAACAGGAATATCTTAGTTTCAATGATACAGTGTTAAAGATAATTCAATATGGTATCGAATGAATCGTAAAATAGTGGCAAAGTAACGCTATTACAAAAAGCCTATTGTTTGCGAAAAGCAACTTTATGTAAGTGTCAAATATATGTGGCATGCAGTCTGGTTTAATAGTTTATGTTGAACAGATTTTAAAGACTTCCATTCTATTACATACAGTGGAATTTAGTAATATATAAAAAGCCTCAGTTTCCTTTACAAGTGGTTGGGGACTTTCTAAATTATTCGTATAATTTTAATGTTTATTTTATTGTGATTGTGACTAACATGTACTGCTATAGTCGATTTGATTTGTAGATTTTTGTGTTTTGAAAGACAAATTCGTAGTTCATTTTACTCACCGTGAATGCTCCTTATGGAAAGTGAATTCTCAAAACAATCTCCCAAAACAGGAAGCACAATGATTCAACACGACCTAATTTGTTGACATATTTTAGCGTAATGTTGTAGGTGATTTTTTTACTTCGATCTAAGTGAAAAGCTTCGATAAGTATTTTTTGGTTTATATAACTCCAAAATACTTCCCGATCGTTCTATAGTATTATTGTAGTGGATACTACTCATAAAGTCATCCATAAGTAGTAGGCAACGGAACGTTGCGTGAAAGTGAAGACAGTAAACAGCAAATGAGTTGAATTGAAAGGTGATAAGGAGCAAAGACTGATCACAATGCATATGAAAAATGTAGACAACCAAGGGAAGCAAGCATGCGACCAACACTGATGGAGGAAAGCAAAGGACGCGCCAAGAGATAATTATAAGTATTGTATATATTTTTATGACGACAACACTCAACATTCCTTTAACTTGAATGTGGTCAGTGGAGATGGACTATCAACTTGATTTGACTGTTTCGCCTTCTCTAGGGACTGATCACATATGGGTACCGTTAAAATCCTGAAAGCAACTGAAAGCCGTTTTGTCACTGTAAGCGTTCAATAAAAAGACAAAAAAGTTCTGGTTTCAGTTTCACATTAAAATCTTGAATGTCTACTTTTAAGATGATACTACTATCCAGTGTTCCCTGATTTCGGTTGGTATCCAACCAAGATTAATACGTGACGAATACAAACAACAAAACTAGCATTTCTGCATATAAATTTGTTCAACTTACAATACGTTTCATAGTGACTAGAACATTTATCTGAATCATATTTTCGACTTGGCGTATATACAATTCATATGTATATGTGAACTATATTTACAACATTCTCTTAATATTCATTTTATATATTTTTTAATGTTTCTTACAAAGAAAGCTGTTTGTTCTTAACTCCACTGGTTTATGATTCACCATATTAAACGACTTTAACAAAATGCTCCCGGCATGGTATTGATTGCATTGTTAAAAATTTTAGTACATTTATGTTCCAATTTCTTTGAAACATTCTTGGTAATATATTTTCTATGGTCATGTCTATTGTTTATTTAGAAATAAATAAAGGTACATGCCGTATCTATTTTGCTGAATTACTTATCTAAAAAAAGAAGCACTTGTCACTTTTATGTTAATTTTTATTTTGGAATATCGGTAATTTATTTCAATGTTATTTTCAGTTGGTGACATTCATTTTCAGTTGCTTCAAAAAAATGCATTTCTTGACTTTATGACATAATTTTCCTAAAACATATTGATTTCAAAAGGCGGTTTTCAATCATTATATCACATTTGTTATTGGTTTCCTGATTAAAGATAAATCATACCATATCCTGTTTTAGCGTATATCATAATGCTTACTTCAGGTTGTATATATATATTTATTTCTATTACTAACGGTTATTGTTTCTGTCTAGTTAGCATTATGATAAATGAAGTAAGTGAATCCGACTGAGACTATTGGTAACTAACTGGAATCATCGCGGAAGAGTAAATTTAAATATTCTTGTTTCTACTGTTATTTCTACTGCTTTTTCAAAGACATAGATATTATGGTAGACTCGTGTAATGATCTACTCAGTGCTACCACAGTTAAAACATATATGATGTAAAACTTAAGATATTACCTCATTACTGAACCTTGGTCTACATTACGGATAGATTTGAAGTGGGACTTCTACTACTAGATAGTGATTCATTTGTACTAGTGGTTAAACATTTGCAACGAGACCTAAATGTCAGGGTTTGATTCTCTGGCATAATTGTTAGTTTGCACTGCTAAGCGGTACCATAATAGAACACATTATTATTATTATTTCTAAATGAACGAGTATATATGAATGCATTATATTTATAAAAATGTTTTGCTTAATGCGGGTTACGTAAATATTGACTACTGGTAAGAAATAAATTTTGAAGTTTGTTACGGAGTTGATTATTAGTAATTTAAGCAGAATGCTATTTCAAAAAAAGTTTAAAATGTCTTAAGATACATTTACAAAAATGAAAACCTTTACGCTACAATTTACGTCAACCTATTCCGGTTGACCCATATTATTCTAAAAGCCTGTTTATCATGATATGATCAAACAGCAATATTGTTATCTTTCATACAATTATGACCACTAGCAACGTGACACAAGTTACTATTAGTAACTTTGTTTTGTGAAACGTTATGGTTACGTGATGCTAACTAACTTAATTTGTCTATGATTTACAATAGGAATTTCATTGTTGACTATCATGTCACTAGCAAGTGGTTATTATTGTTATTGTCTGTTTGTTAATTATTCATAAATCTAACGCGTAGTGCTAGATTTGCTTTGTGTACTATTCTGCTAGAGTTAAAAGGAGCTAGAAATTATCTCAGCATTGTTAAGCCAGCTGTTAGGTATAAGTTCATTCAAATGAATAGCCTGTTTCTTAAAGTAATGAAAACCAAATGTATACGATAGTTTTATCTGGGAAGTTTGTTCACAGTTGACAATGAGTTTCTTAATTTTTCAGACCGATTGATTTTGTTGGTAAAATTTATTTACTTTAACAAGGATTAGTATGCACTTGAATTCAGTGAAGAATCGTGCATGTCTTTTTGAGTTACCATAGTTTTTATAACAATGTTGTGAATAGTTGCATGTAGCCTGATGGAATTTATTATTATTATTCACTTGTTAGATAACAAGATGTGGAAACACTTGCCATTGTTCAGTAGCGTGTACAACACGAAATTAACATTTAATCTGACACTATGAATCAGTCTTAGACAACTAGTGAAGATCAGAAAGCATCAGTCAGCTGTTTTGTACTAGCACGGGACTCTTTAACAGTGGGTATTCACAACATACAAAGGAATTAAACTTACGACTTTCGGATCTCTCGGTAAACGCTTAACTCCTATATGATTAACCCAGTGGATTTACACTGTCAAAGTGTTCCATATTAAGCAGCTGCCCGGTGGCAATTCTTGCCTTACATTAGTTGTCTAATTCAGATCAATTTATGATATCCAAAACTCAGTAATCTCCACACCTAATTAAAATCGACTTTTATTGACGAAATCAGTATTAACGAAATCTGAATTGAAGTTTGCATAGAATTCCGATTCAAGACTGAAACATCTTGTTATAATTTTGATGGACTCTGGAGTGCACTACATCGACATTTAAGTGTTTTCTTACTATTAAACTTAACAATTAACATAAACCTTAACGATATTGTAAAAGTTTCTGTTAACAAAGACAAATATTCGCGAATTTTGTAATTAGAGGTTTACAATAAGGACTTCATTCGATGACTATGAATTAAATAGAAAACACTATTATCATATGCCTAAAATTTGCACTTTTTTGCCACCCGAAATCAACTGCCTATCATTCAGAACCATAAGACGATGAGAAACTGCTTATTCTTGCATTTGATTCCTTATAAATGTTTATTCCTAGAGAGCTAAACCCCAGGACATACTGGTTTAGTAGCGATAACTGCAACACTGTGTTGGTGTCTATTAGCAAGATTTCCATCTAAATCAACTGGCGAAATAAAACAGCTATCATACAGTGCTATCAGTGATAACCGTCTCTCTCTACTTTTGGTGACAAAATGTTTTCTTCACCAAAGACAACTATTTTTCAGAACGAAAAATGTTGTGCTTATCTATTTAAAAGGGAATTATTTTCAAGGAAATTCAATTTTATCAAGGTTTATTTTTGAATAATGAAATATGTTACTGTTATGTTGGGCGATTAAAGAAAAGTAACAAACTCTCAGAACTGTATTTTGGAGGACTATTTCAATTATTTCGGTTGTGAGTAGTATAGACATTTCGTTTCTATGATTGTTACGTTCCACTTACCCTATCCTACCGTTTTGTATATTTACTTTTAGTGTATTGTTTCTTACTATGAACTATAGTTAACTGGTCGTGTGCGAGTTGTCCCTATTCACTACAACTAACTAATTTATTCTGTATTAATGTTAGGTTCCTAATTGGTTTTCCGTACGGTCTGATTTTATGCATATGTAAAGAAATGTGTGAAACATAATATGATATCTGTCTGGTTGGTCTATCGGCTTGTGTTCTTTTATCTCCTACTTGAGACTCAATTGGCATAGGGCAGATGCACATTTATCGACTAGGCACACCTAATCAGCGTTTGACAAGTCTTGTCACTCACACAACTTACTTCAATTTGATTGTATAACAGTTAAAATATATTAAAGGATAATTAGAAGCAAGATACAAAATTCAGTGAACACTTGTATATAATTGTATCTTAAACTATTAGTTTAGTTATTATATTGATATAAATAATTTATTATTTAGTAAATGTTATTATGTAATTACTTTTTTGGTACTAATTTATACTAACTGACTGTATAATATACTTACTAAGCCGCATATTTCAAATTTACCACATTCGCTTACTTTTGATATGTCACATTAGTTATGAAATAGATATTCTTATACACCTATATGAAAAAAGCAGATCTTATATTGCGCAACTATTGAAATTGGTTAAATGTTTACTACACTCAAAAGACTGAATAACAGTATTGAAGTTAAACTAGAAAACTTGACTGGTAGAAATCACAGTAAATGAAGAATGTAATCAATGTAACTAAAATACGATGTAAAATGTTGAGTTGACATGATGTATACCTGATATTAATAGGCTGTACTGTACCAGTTGAAAAAGGTTAAATTCATGTGTTTAATAAAACATTCAGTTTAATGTTGTTATCTATGCCAAATCCTAAATTGGTGCTAATAACTATGAAGTTGAAATGTGAATTGTTTTATTGTTATAGTTATCGATTTTGATTTTATTAAGGTAAACCACTATAATACATTACATAATATCGAGAAGAGGCAAATAGAATTCATTATAAAATGAGGACTACTTAGGTTGATAATATTTCTAAGTCCGTTTTCCAACGTTCAAAATTTAAGCATACGTTAATGTTGACTTCCAGTCCAATGTTCGGATAATGGAGAAGGGGTGGGTGCAATGTAACAATCCCCGATTGTGTAGCAAATAATCTTACTAAAAAAGCACCAAACAAAAAAGTGACTTTCAAAACATACAACCGTAAAAATGACTGCAAACTCCTTCGCCACAGTCTACACAGCATTCCTTACAAATCAATAAATTGTGCATTCTTATACATTAAATTACTAAAAGTATTGATCTATTTAAAGACATTCTTTAAAATGACTTACAGAATGTATTTGTTTACATTCAACATCATAATAGTTTACTTGTTAAATAACATGCAGTATTGGACTTTGTTTTGATAAGCTGAAAGTGCTATTAGCAATCAGAATAAAAAACTCATTAGGTGTATATATTTTCTTTGTACATTTTTGTAAAGTCTAATTGTCTATTCAGTATCTATCTTAAATATTGATTTTAAGACGGGACAGATGACTGGATTCTATAAAACTTTATACATAATTTTACGTTTTTAATTCAAAGTTATACTTTTGTATAGACAATTATTTGCTGACTATAATACATTCATTTTAGTATCATAACTATGTCATCGTTACACAGTTGGTTTATGAATTTGTAAAGTAAAGATCATCTGAAATTATAATTTCCTGAAAATCGTAAATTTAAATAAGCATGAAGAAACGACACTATTTGTAGAGTTAAAAAATCCATTATTAAGTAGATTAATGAAAAAGTTAGTTTATCACCTTTCACAAGATTTGATCTCCTAGTGAGTAAATATTATGTGTTAAATTGGTTCAATAATACCAAGTTCGTAACTGGGTGTTGCGGAGACTTTCGAATTTGATATCACAAATCGGTCTTAGTCGGACAATCATTTAAAAGCAGGAAACACTAGATAGCTATCGCCTCTTAGTACGAGACTGAACAGAAGTGCGCATTTATGACCTCACTGTCTTAATGCTTTGCGGTGAACGCTTGATGTGATGATTACTGAAATTTTTAACTCAATCAATTCTTGATATAATTGGGAGACTCCAATCATTTTTATTAGTTAGTAACTGTCTCACAACTGACATGGTTGAACTCCATTAGTTATATTTTCTCACTAGGACTCCAGAAATTAGTCGCTAGTATGGTGATACTAATTGTTACCTCAGATGCATACAACACTTTGTATTCATTTTAATGCACATTAACAAGCAATTAAACATTGATAAATGATTGAATGGCACAATGGCACTTTGACCTAGTAATAAATGTCCCATTAACAAAACACTTACTTTTAAAGAAAATAACATGTTTCCTATAGTTAAACATTTTTAAACTTGACAAATATTTTTGCATAATGCTTACCTTATTTTACATGTTTATTAAATAAGTAGTAGTTTTACTAGTATATCACTGTCTTGTCTCAATGACTATCATTTTTCATAAATTGATACCTACAATAAATATTAATAAGAAGCAAAACAACAATCATACTGTCATATCACTTTAAAAAGACTTTAAAATTTATCCCTGTTACCTACTTTTGAGTAATTAACTAGAGACTACACAAAGCTTCCAAGAATAGGCTTAAAATTTGATTATTTCAGGTTTGTCTACTTTTGTCAAATGAAGAAAAATACTTCCAAGCTGCTTGATATTTGCTTATAAGCACTGAGGTATCCATTACTCCAGTTTTAAATCTTAAGTTCACATAGCTATTCAAATACATTTAGACAGCCTATTTACCTTAGAAAAACGAGGAATACCTATAGTACGATTACGTATTTGTGTATTCACTAAAATCCTACTATTTGAAGATTTTATTATCTGCAGTGATTATTGATTCACTGTTTCATACAATTCGTTAATATGTACAAACAAAATCACGACTGACAGTAGTATCATAACGGCAATAAGAAATTATAAATGAAAAATAAATCATGAAACCGATAGCCTAATGAATGCCTGACCATGGAGTGATTTTAGGGAACCATAAAGAAGGCTGGCATAATAAAAGTCTCTATTATTTGTAATGTTCTTGTTCTTTAGGCGATTTACTTACCATTAGTTTGAACAATAGGCAAATGAAACTTCCTGCATTTTTGTAAGTAAAGAAGAAGAAAAATCAGTACTGATACAATCATAATTCTTTAGCACTTAATAGTAAATACTATAAATTCATTAATCCTGATGTACAACATGATAGTTAGTTTAATCAATTCAACTGACTTGAAATAATGGACAAAGTAAAGGCGACCAAATTAAGACGTAGTTCTTCAATTAATCTATTTTTAAACTATGATTCCTAAGTCATCAATTCATCATTCTTATTATGAACCACTTAACAGTTTAAATTCGATATTTCGGTATTCTGACAGATGTAATCTACTAACCTATTGATACATTCTTTTATGAATTCATTTTAATTATCAATGAAATATCATTTTATCGAATGTTGATTAGACTACCTACTGTGATTCGTAATTCAAAATGTGTACACATAGATGTAATAGGCTATACATGAACCTGGTCGTATTTCTGTAGGCTTATAGTTGATCTACCAAATAAATGAGTTTCTGTTAATTATTTGGAAATATTTGAACGGCAATAAACTATTGATTACAAACTATGCTAAATAACATGGACTGATCACTTTTATTCGTTAGTTGATCTGTTTATATTAAGCTAACGTTGTACAAACTATGTGTGAGTCTATACGACCTCCAGCTATTTACTATTATGTTCATAATTTTTTTATTGATAAATTAGGTATATACTAGATGGTATAGCTTTGATTTCTGAATCACAGAAAATATCCACTTCAAAACTTATAGATCATGACAAGTGTAAAGTGAATACGTAATACTTTTGGTTGATTAATATTTGCATTAAATGCATCATTTATCAATTTACATATCGCCTAAGAGATAAACTCTTTAAACTATTCGCACAAAATTGTGCTATTTTATTGTAAACTAACATCAGTTAATCAAGTTTGTGAGTAATTATCCCTAGAATCCAGTTGACAAAACGTTTGATAACAAATTAGTCAATTCACTTATAATACACATACAATAAAGATGATAAATATCAAAACAATAATTTCATCACATTTTTTTTTTGCAAAATAATAAATTAAAACAATGATCTCAAGTGTTTTGAATGATAAGTGTTAGAAATATGAACCATTGCATAAGCACTAGTTACTAGCACTATAAGCATTGTTATTGATTTTTATCAGAGTCCTAAATATACACTATTGAAATGTATAATTCTAGTACAAAGCGACTATCAAGTACTTTCTGCTTTTTCATAGTAACCAAACAATTCATAATCTGTGATAACAATCATCTATGATTTAGTATATGTAACCAATTGATGAAATGATATCATGGTGATTGAATTATATTGTAAATGTCATGCTAATTATAAATATTGTTTTAATTATTACTCATTGAATGAATGTGTTTATTCCATGAAGATGAATTAAAATACAAATGAGGATTATAATTCCATAGTTTAGTAAGTATTAACTTGAAAATAAAAAGAAACATAGCACTGTTATCAATAGCATTAACCAAAATCAATATTATGGTGAAACATTTCAAATTGTACATAGATAACCAACATTTTTCTGAATCGTATTTGATTTATTTTGTAAATGTTTCATTATTGGTAATGATGATTATGATATTGTTATGCAAAAAGACACTGAAAAAAAAATTATTGGAACTTGAGTACGATAGTGACAGAAGATCTACAGAAAGGAATCATTAATAAAAACAGTGCATAAATACATGAGTAATATATATTTGTAAAATTCCAATGAGTAGAAATTAAAATTTTTCTGACGTTTCGCGGTTTAGTGTAAGTTGCTTCATTCAAAGAAACAAATAACCGAATTGAATTACCACAAGGTTAAATAATACAATGGAACAAATCAGAATCAAAATAAGATCATACAATCAAAATTACGAGTTTTAATCATGTCATGTCAAGTTATTTGGGTCAAGGTGGTTTGATATGAGATATGTGTGCATGCATATGTTAGTGTGATTTTAATTTCTACTCACTGGAATTTTACAAGTATATATTACTCATTTTATAAACAACCTATCCAATGCTCAATTTATTTGAAATTATCAAAGTTAACCTTGGTAATGATGTATAGTTCATAAATACGTTTAGATTGACAGTATTTTATGTATGGTAAAGATAAAGATTGTAATAAGATCAATTTTACAGTTGTCATTTAAGCTGAATTTTCATTGCCAATAATATTTCAAGGATGTCTATAACTTATATAGCAATAGAAAATTCCTACTAGTTTATTCGATCAATGTTTTAAAACGTAACTTGGTATAAGTAAAATTCATAGATGCATTACTCTTGATGTGAAATTATTAAACACTAATTTCTGTGTACTTAAAGTATATTTACACCAGCAGTTTTCACCCTTCACTCTGCGAGGGAATCGAACACAGGGCCATCAAGTCTCACTGCAAATGCTTAACTATCTATATTGGTGAACCAGCCTTCTGCTTCCAATTGTAGAATTTCTAGTTCTTAGAATTCATCTCTATCACTGATGTAAATTAGAAATACTGGTAATGTAGATCTGAAAATGTAAGTTATACGACCAGTTATATGTATTATGATAGCGTCCAAATAAGAAAGTAGTCGCTTAATGTTAACACCTTTGACTTTTGCACCAGACGGTACATTATCTAGTTCCCACTAGCAAAATTAAGCGCGGACAAGTATGGAATTGAAATTCAAAACTGTCTACCAACCATCGACGATTATATAAAATCAAAGCAAAACATACCAAGAAAAAGTCAAGTAATCACTTTGAAATTTAATTGATAGAATCTTATCAGTAATCACCTTTAAACAGCATAACTTTGATTGAAAATTTATGACAGATCAGTGTAGAAATCGATTACTCTGAGGACTACTGTCTTAATTTAGTTGATTACAAACAACCTACTTTATTTACTGCAACTATTGTTCTTTATATGACAAAAAAACTTATTATTTTAATTATAATACAAAGTAATAGATTGTGATTAGTTATGATTCAAAATAACTGTTGTACATAAATCCAGTTAGTTACTCTAATAATAAGACAATAATAGTTCAGTAGTATTTGAACACAGTAAATATTAAATTGTACTGATATTTATTTGTCAATCAAAATTAAAATCATATCATATAAGAAATATTCATTGAACTAAGATGTTAACTGAAAAATTCTAGTTATCATTTATTAAAATGTACTAGTTGGCAATATTGGTTACATATTGTTTCTAAGGCTAACTTGTGTCATTTTTTCTATATCAAATCGAAAGTAAAATTTATTTTATGGTATAACTAAAGTAAATGATCTTAATTCGAATACATAAAACTTTAATTGTACTATGAGTGTTATGTATGCAAGATATTGGTATACATATATTGGCAGAAAAATGTATACTGCCTAAATGTAATTTTGATTTGATTGACGTTTGTAGTATTCACTAAAAGAAACATGTTAAGATGATCGATTTAAAAGTGTATAAAACATGTCCACATTTTCACTATGTTTTTTATGGTTAGATTTCTTTCTACAGAACTTTGTATATGGTTATGTTTAGAAATAAAGTTATTCGAGTAAACCAATAATCAACATAGAGTTATAGTTTTCTAAGCTATTTGAATAGACTAAAGCTTTTGATTAGTTCTAATTCAAATGTTGTAATCAAAAAGATACTTTGAAGATATTCCAATACAGTTTTTGAAAGATTCAAACAGTTTTTGCATTTTTGGCACCGATGACAATGGATGAGATCGTGCAAACGTAACACGAATTGACTGAATTAGAAATATCAACCATTAGGAGCCGGCTCAGTGGTCCAATGGTAAAGCGCTCGTCGCGGAGCCAGAGGGTCCTGGGTTCGATGGGTCGTGGATGCGCACTGCTAAGGAGTCCCATACTAGGACGAAACAGCTGTCCAGTGCTTCCAGGTGATCAATGGTTGTCTGGTTCAGATCAATTCGTGATATTAGCATTAATAATTTTAAAAATTAATTTTTTCGGAAAATATCACTTTCTTGATAAATAAATTTTATGCTACCATGTTTCAAACACATTTTCGTAAATATAAGATTGATAATTTAGAAAACAGCTAAATATGCTTCAAAATATCTTCAGATGACACAATAAATACCTATCACCTTCCTCTCTCCTCCAATATGAATTACGGGTAATATGTTCTTAGTTATTCAGTAGTCATTAAGTAGGGTATTACATGAGAAATAAGCTGTTCATCTTTATATGAATGATCACTCTAGAGAATTCGCGAAAAACTTTCATCAATTTACTTTAAATTAATGAATTTGTCTTTGAACAAGAACGTTCTTTTCTACCTGTTATTAGTTAGTTAAATTAAATTACAGATATACTTTCTTCCATTTATTAAGTGCACTAATAACTTGAAGGTTTCAGTTAAGACATTTAATTCATTTAGTTACATTTTTATTTGCATTATAATACAATAATAGGGATGACAGTATATTTTCTAATAACGTTTTATCGAATTGAATACGTCACATATTGATGTTGGCAGTGTATTATTGAAATCCAGGGAGCATTGGATGGCTGTTCCATTATAGTGTGGGATAACTCAGTCAGTGTACACTCTAGATTCCACCCCAAGGGTCTTAGGTTGGAGGAATCCTATACAAGAATAAAACAGCTGTCTATTGCTCTCTGGTTTTCAGTGGTACCCTGATAACATGAATTTGTGACGTATTCAATCAACTAAAAATATCGATCTTCACAAACCACCTCAATTCAACGTTTAATCTCTCAAAATAATGCAAAAATTTAACTAAACTTATTGAAGGGGACTATCGAAGCCTGAAATATTTCATTTTGTTGTTATTCTACCAACGTAACGACTAGAAAGGGTGTATTTCATTTCTTCCAGAGAAATGCTCTAAATCACACCTAAACAAGAATAATAAAATAGAACGTTTGTACACTGTTATGAATTATTGTATAGTTTTAACAGTCTGATCTAATAGTTACCTTTGACCATGGTACCACATAGACATTGCCAGCATGGTGTATAGCTACTTAAATATTAAATTTAGAAGGACTACAATCATGTATAAACATTTGATTGAAACAGGATGAATAATCCATATAATATTTTAAGGAAAATCAAGATTTGCTTCAAACCTGACAGTAATTGGACAAAAAATTTTTTGTAAACATGTTAATCTAAACAATCGAAACTAATTATGGAAGTAGAAAATCAGACTTTGAACATTCCTTAGATAATACTGGCTTGTAGAATGTTGGTTTCCAGATATCCTGTATACATTTTCTGAACGTTTAAGGGTATTGTTGGCGATAGTAATGGAAATGAATATTATATTCGTGAGTAGATTTACATCGATGAATATATGATTATTTGATTAACCATCTGAAATAGTAGAAGCGTAGAACTAAGGGTTATAGCGTGATTCAATGGCGTCGCTTTACAAAGTACCTTCAACTAGTAATGTCTATGTAAATTGACAAGGTGAGTGTTAACACTGAATTCTTACAAAGCTATTTATTTTGATAAATAATTAACTCATCACAAGTTTAAAAAGATATTTTATGTGTAAATCTAAGTTGAAAAGAATACGGTAACTTTATTACTCTCCATTACATTTAACAGTGGTTACTTTTTCTCAACAAACTTTCAGTTAACAGACATTCCAATTGAATGTTTAAAGGAGGTACAGGAGTAAATCTTATATCTTACTGGATAAATACACAACTTATCTTTCAGTGAAACATTGTTAATCTTGTGATAATTGTTTTAAATATGAAATGCAGAAAATGCTGCAGTAAAAACAAGGGGTGAAACCAATAATCTTCAACAGGTATTGTTCATCATATGTAAACTGTACATTGACGTAAACATAAATTTTCTCAAGCTCCACTTACATATCAATCAAATGATTGCCTGCTACCACATGTGTAACATAGGTCACCAATCAGCCTTCTCAAAACAACTCTGTACTGAGCTTTCCTTTCCAGCTCTTCCCATGTGTTCTTAATTCTCTACATGTCTGTCTCCAATATGTTCTTGGGTTTTCTTCTTCATTGGCCTACAGAATTCCATAATAATGCTTGTCTTGTGACGCAGTTTGATGATTTCCTCAATGTTTGTCCTATCCACCTTCAGCGTCTTTTCATAATTTCTTCCTCGGCTAATATTCATTTGATTTGTTCTCTGCCATAGAAAATTGTTGTTAACTGTATCCGTCCAACGGTTCCAAAGCATCCTACGTAGACAGTTGTTTGTAAATACTTTTGTCTTTTGAATGATGCTTTTCGTAGTTCTCCATGCAAATTTCAGCTCCATACAACAGAAGTGTTTTCACATTTGTATTGACAATTTTGACTTTAATGTTGACTGACAGTAAGTGTGAGTTCCAGATATTTTTCAGTTGTAGAAATGCTGCTCTTGACTTACCTTGCCGATTCGCGTCTTTACATCTGCATCAGACCCTCCTTGTTTATCGATAATGTTGTTTCTCAGGTGTGTCAAAGTTTCTACATTTTGAAGAATTTCTTCGTCCAGTAAAATTGGATTAGTGTTGGTTATTTTGTATCTTAGGATCATACTTTTTAACTTTGTGTTTGATGAGGCCTACTGCTGCTACCTTGTCCATCTTCATCTACATTTGTTGTTGTGTGTGGGATAGAAGAGCTACGTTGGTCATCTGCAAAGCCCAAGTCATCTAGTCGCATCGATGATGTTCACTGTATTCCGAGATCACCTTGAGATGTTGCGGTCTTCATGACTCAGGCAACCACCAGCAGGAGGAGGAAGGGTGAAAGTAAGCAGCCTTGTCTAACACCAGTCTTCACTTCCACTTACATATGACCACAGCAAAATAAATGTGATAACTACTGAATTTGTTCTAAAGATAACATGTTTAGAAAAGAAATTGGAATAACTAAATATATCAGTTATGCAGTACTGTAATCATTTATTCATATTAAGGTTAATACGATTACACATGATACAGAGGGTTTTGTAAATAGATTTGCAGTATGTTTGCCCTATTCACTTGGATATATTTGTTATAAATGAGGACAAAATAACTAATACTAAAATATAAATATGTTAATAGATCAACCATCTAAAGTTACATATCATGAACTGAATTTACTTAAAAAGCTAGTGGATATTCACAAGCACTAATTATCAGTTATCTTCACAACAAATGGATACATATAAAACAAATTTATTCAGCTAAGAATTTCTCTTCAGTCGAATTTAGCTTCATTGTTGTCCAAACGTATATATATATATATATACAGATATGTCTGAAAAACAATAGGTCAATTAATAATCTTCGCCAAAATCTATTGAAAACAGCATCTTTAAAGCTATATTTAATCAGCTACCTTTTTTTAGTGGATAGGCCACAGATAAATAGGTTATGATAAGTCAGATGTTCAAGATATTCTGAAGACTTATAACAATTCCCACTTCAACACATGTACAAATGTATTTGCTTCTGTAAAGAAGGAATATAGGCCATTCGTCGAGACTGCTTGTTCAGTGCATTCAGAGCATTCGCCAGTATAGTTTGGTAAGGGACACTAAAGATCAGTAGTATTATGTATCTTGTGATATGAACTAGACGCAAGACACTTTGTTTCAGATTTATCCTTTGACATAATTTAAGGATGTTCACTCAAAGAGACCAGGCAATTTACGCTTGAATTAATCTTATTTAACAGAATCTTAAACTATTAATAAGTTTGAAACATGAATTATGTACAATAACAATTTGTTAGATTCATTACTTTACCATGGCTATACAATTTTATTTATTAATTTTCCTTCGATTGTCACGAAACTGCTACAGTTTATTTCACCTTATATTATCTTTGTTATTGTTGTTGCTATTATTAAAAAGGATTGTCGCTACCCTGAATTCTTGATTATCAGTCACGTATCTAAATCCGTCTCATTTATAACAAATCTTTTCACTTATATGATTATATCTCTCACATTGTTTCAATTGGTAACTAATTCATTGTTTATTTTAATATTATGTAGTTAGATTTTGAGCCATAATTTAAAAATTTCGATGAAAAATGAAACAATTATTAATTGACTTTTATTTTATTAGATATCCCATTGTCTTAGTTTACGGAATACTTCATATGATTTATTGATTTGTATATTTCTGTTACGTCATATCTTATTCCCATTTCTAATTTTACTATTCACTTTCACTATCATAACTGTTATATCAACGGTTATCATTATTGTCATTATCATAAAAGCACGAAGACAGTCTCCATCCAGATTTTATCGATTTTCCTTCACGTATTTCACTATAATCTAATAACAACTACAGTTAATATATCACCGTTCTAGTGACTACACAATTACACAATTCACATATCCTCTCCTTCGACTACTAAATGATTATTTGAAAACTTGGTAGACAAAAATTAACAAACCAACTAATCAAAGTGTTATATATATATATATATATATATATATATATAAAGAAAATTTATAATCGCATTTCGTAACATCATCCCTATTAGTTTAGGAATAGAAAACAAGACAATATAAAGTTTTACCTTTCTCCATTTAATCGACATAGGATGCCTATCTGACACTAATTCAGAGTGATATCGATTATTGACGAGTTCATCCATTACCTTCAGATGTTACTTACTTACTTACTTACTTACGCCTGTTACCCCTCTCCACGTTTCAGCCCCATACAGAAGAACTGTCTTGACGTTCGAGTTGAAGAGTCTAACTTTGAGATTGGTAGACAGTTGTTTGGACTCCCATATATTTTTCAACTGTAGGAATGCTGCCCTTGCTTTGCCGATCCTTGCCTTTACATCCGCATCGGATCCTCCTTGTTCATCGATGATGCTCCCCAGGTATGTGAAGGTATCCACTTCTTCAAGAGTTTCTCCATCAAGTTCAATTAGGTCCGTGCTCTCTGTGTTGAATTTGAGGATCTTGCTCTTTTCCTTATGTATGTTCAGGCCTATTGATGCTGAGGTTGCTGCTACGTTGGGTGTCTTCAATTGCATTTGCTGATGTGTATGGGATCATCCGCGAAGTCCAGATCATCAAGTTGCATTTTACTTGTCCATTGAATTCCGTGCTTCTCCCAAGATGTAGAGGTTTTCATGATCCAATCGATCACTAGGAGGAAGAGGAAGGGCGAGAGCAGACAGCCTTGTCTGACACCGGTCTTCACTGAGAATGCATTTGTCAGCTGTCCTCCATGCACGATTTTGCACTATAGTCCGTCGTAAGTATTCCGGATGATGTTAACGAGTTTCTCTGGTATACCGTAGTGTCGAAGAAGTTTCCATAGCGATTTCTTGTCTACACTGTCAAACGCTTACTCATAGTCTATGAAGTTGATATACAGTGACGAGTTCCATTCAATTGATTGTTCAACGATGATGCGTAGTGTTGCGATTCGGTCTGTGCATGACCGACCCTTACGGAAATCAGCCTGTTGGTCTCGAAGTTGAGCATCCACTGAATCTTTCATTCTATTCAACAACACTCTGTTGAAGACTTTCCCTGGTACTGACAATAGTGTGATTCCTCTGTAGTTCTCGCATTTGCTCAAATCTCCTTTCTTTGGTATTTTGATGAGTTATCCTTCTTTCCAGTCTGCCGGCACCTGTTCTTCCTCCCAGATCCTCTTGAATAAAACGTGAAGCATCCTAGCCGTCATGTCTATATCTGACTTGAGTGCTTCGGCTGGTATATTGTCAGGTCCGCTGCTTTCCTACTTTTGATCTGTCTGATAGCTATTTTGATTTCTTCCATCGTTGGTGGATTAACATCAATCTGGAGGTCTGTAGATGCTGCTTCGATGTCTGGTGGGTTAGGTGGAGCTGGTCTATTCAAGAGTTCCTCAAAATGTTCTACCCATCTGTTTCTTTGTTCTTGAATCTCGGTGATTAGCTTGCCTTCTTTGTTCCTGACCGGTCGCTCTGGTTTACTATATTTGCCTGCCAGTTTCTTCGTTGTGTCGTATAGCTGTTTCATATTTCCTTCTCTTGCAGCTTTCTCCGCTGTCGTTGCAAGGCCTTCGATATACTTACGTTTGTCAGCTCTAATGCTTTTTATTACTTGTTTATTTGCTTCTGTGTATTCATTTTGTGCCTTGATTTTCTCTGCTCTAGTTCGGCTGTTGTTGATTTCTGCCTTCTTGTTCCTCCTTTGTTGAATTTTGCTCAGGGTCTCTGTGGAAATCCATTCCTTATGATGGTAGTTCTTGCAGCCCAGAGCCTCTTGACAAGTTGAAGTTAGTGCCTCTTTGATTCCTTTCCAGTTGTCCTCCATAGTGGTTTCTTCCTTCTTGTAAGGCTTGAAACCTGTTGTTGAGAGTTATTTTAAATTCCTTGAGTTTGTCAGTATCCCGAAGAGAGGCTGTATTGAACCGTTGTAATGCTGTTGCTCCAGTTATCCATTGCTTCTTTAGCTTCAGCTTCATTTTGGCAACCACTAGGTGGTGGTCTGAAGCTATGTCAGCTCCTCTCCTGGTTCTCACATCTTCCATTGATCTTCTGATTTTTTATTGATGCATATATGATCAATTTGATTCTCTGTAGTATGATCCGGTGAGATCCATGTAGCCTTGTGTATGCGTTTGTGGGGGAATATTGTACCACCTATGACCATTTTGTTGAAAGCCCAAAGATTCACCTTCAGATGTTGCCTTATGAAAACAACAGAGGTTATAGCTATTTATTTAATATAAGCCCTATGCGCATATGGATGTTCAATGACCTAAGAGATGATTGATTAACCCTTCTGTTTCTGTGTGACTTAACCTTTCGCTCTCCTTTTTATATTTATTAAGATGTGTTACCATTGATAACCACGAGGCAATGAACAGCTGCTTCGTTGTACTATGGGACTCCTCTCAATTCTGCCTGAAAATCATACCTAGAAACTTCAGGTCTTACTTAGGATTCTTATACAACTGCATCAGTGGGTGGGCATTTAACGGTAGCACTGTCACTTTAATCAACTTGTGTTATAGCGCGACTATCAGTCAATATCATTGGTGATAATTATCCCACTTTCGACATGTCAGAACACCATTACTCACGCTGACAGTTTTCACTAATAAAAAGGATTGATCGTCAAGCTGCCTCATTAATTGACAGAAGTAGGAATTCTGCTATTAAAGGCCAACCCAATAGTGCAAACGGTTGAACGTTTGCCGTGACATCTGAAAGTCCTGGGTTTGGCGTCTAAGCGGAACCGATTGTATATACTACAATAAGACGAAAAAATTGTCGAATGACATTTCGTTTGCAGGGGTTCTTGACTGACATTAATCTGTGACGAATACAAACAACTAAACTTAACACCTATCTACACAAAATCATCTCACTTCTAATGATAATTTAATCACTACCAGCTAGTTGGTGGTTACGTCGTACTTAAATGTAAAATAATTTATATTAGTGTTGAACAATTTTATAAAGCTACATTACAAACAATTCTTTACTCTATTTATGGTCTTGATGGCAACATTTAAAGCCTACATACATATGATTGCACAGGATGATAATGCATCAGAAGAAAGTGATCCATTCTTTGAATAAGTCTATGATTAAGTAAGCTTACTTAAATTAATTTGATAATCATTTGTTTTTTTTTCGCATACTTGTTACGAAGTGTATCCTTAAAAGTGTCTGTAAGAAGATGACGTATATATATATCCAGGTAAATGCATATATCAGTCTACAGTAAACCTAATCAGACTGTAACCTGTATTGCATAACGTTTTTTAAGAAAAAATGGTTTACATCCCTATCTTTCTTCTTTTCCATTCAATTGTTCATATGATTTACACTATAGTTGTGATTCTTTAATCTCGTATGAATATAACACAGTTCACAACTACAAATATGTACTTTTTCTTATTATATCTACGTATATCATTGAAATCTGAGCTCCTCTTTCCCGATCAATCAATGCCTGTTACCCCATGTGGAGCGTAGGCAGCCGACCAGTATTCTCCAACCAACTCTGTCCTGAGCGCTTTTACAGTCCTACCAAAGTGCACTTCAGTCTCTTTATGTCTGACTCCAGTTCCCGACGTAGTGTATTCTTGAGTCTCTCCCTTTTCCTTTGACCTCCGAGGTTCCATGTTAATGCTTGTCTTGTGACACAATTTGGTGGTTTCCTCAATGTTTGTCCTATCCACCTTCAGCATCTTTTCATAATTTCTTTCTCTACTGGAAGTTGATTTGTTCTATACCATAGAAGGTTGTTATTAATTGTATCCAACCAACGGATCCGAAGCATCCTACGTAGACAGTTGTTTATAAATACTTGTATCTTCTGAATGATGCTTTTCGTGGTTCTCCATGCAAATTTCAGCTCCATACAACAGAACCGTTTTCACATTTGTATTGAATATTTTGACTTTAATGTTGAGTAGCAGTTGGTGTGAGTTCCAGATGTTTTACAACTGTAAAAATGCTGCCCTTGGCTTACCTTGTCAATCTGCGCATTCACATCTGCATTAGACTCTTCTTGTTTATCGATAATGCTGTTGCTCAGGTGTGTCAAAGTTTCTACATTTTCAAGAATTTCTTCGTCCAGTAATATTGGATTAGTGTTGGTTATTTTGTATGTTAGGATCATGCTTTTCCCTTAGTGTATGTTGAGGCTTACTGATGCCGAATCTGCTACTACCTTGTCCATCTTCATCTGCATGTGTTGCTATGTGTGAGATAGGTGATCTAGATCATCTGCAAAGTCTCTCCTCTTTCCCCACCTTTCTATAATGACTGAATACATAAATTT
This sequence comes from Schistosoma japonicum, assembly GCA_025215515.1. Lineage (NCBI taxonomy): Eukaryota > Metazoa > Platyhelminthes > Trematoda > Strigeidida > Schistosomatidae > Schistosoma > Schistosoma japonicum. Next base: position 78,611,231 of record CM046061.1, read on the forward strand.
ATATTTACATAGAAAAAAATAAAATAAAACACATTTATTTATTAAATCCATTATGAAATAATAATTTTAGCTACTTTTTCTTTAAATAAATAAATTTCAATACATAAATTTTTAAATTATTACCAATTTGTATTGTGTTATTCTTTACATTCTTTCTTCTTTTTTTTCTCTACAGTTTGTGCCTTTTACTCAGTTAAATTCTTTTTTGTCTTTAAACTAAACTATCTGAACATTTGTTGTAGAGTTTGTTAAAGAGTAAAAGAAAAACCCTTTTTGTTTTTTCTTCAAGTTATTTACAGCTGATTAGTTTTCTCACGTTGTAAGGAAGATTAAAAAATATAAAAGTGTTTCCAAGGTAAGATAACATTATTATCATTTCTATTTTTGTTGTTATGCTTGTTTTTTTTTCGTTGAATAAATTCTTTTTTGTGTGCCTTTTTTTGTTTCTTTATGCAAAACCACAGTTAAATAATAACTAATCATTGAATAAAAGATAATCAATTTATTGAAGTGAAATAAGAGAAATGCAATGATTTCATAAGTCTAAGCATATTGGATATTAAAAGAAAGAACTGAAATTGTAACATTCATATTTATTAGATAATAAATGTGATTTCATAAGGGATTGCCATTTAAACTAATGGAGATGATGTAATCAACTGCTTTACAGACAATAATTTTATGTAGACTTGTAATGTTTGCGTAGGATACTTTGGATTTGTTGGCCAAATACCATCCATAACAATTTTCTATGGCAGGAAACAAATCAACTGAAATCCAGTCGAGGAAGAAATTAAGAAAAGACTCTAGAGGTGGATAGGATACAGATTGAGAAAATCACTAAACTGTATCACAAGACAAGCACTAATATGTAATCCTGAAGGCCAACGGAGAAGAGGAAGACCCAATGTAGAGAATGAAGAACACTTGGGAAGAGCTGGAAATAAAAGCTCAGTACAAAGTTGTTTTGAGAAGTCTGGTCAGTGGCCTATATTCCACATAGGGTAACAGGTATTGATTGATTGAATAATGAAAAAAATGAGACGAAGAAAAATTACATATTTCTAATTAACCTTCAATATATTACTATATTATTATTAAATTGAAAAAATAATTTACATAAAGTAGTAGTATAGTTAAGACACTATTACGCTGGATGAAATACTAAGGTAAAGGGGATACATAGTTATATTGTTTGCTTTTAGCATGTTTATCGAGCTCATAGCTGCAGTTTAGAAAAACACAAGAGTTGCATACTAGGACAAAACGCCTGCCCAGTGCCACCTGATGATCAATGGTTGTCTAATTTAGACTGATTAGCGAAATCAAATTAACATCCAACAATCTTCACAATATCCAGTTGCAGTAATTGTCAGTTAACCAGGGAACTAATATCTGGAGATAATTTCTGAAGTTCTAGTGAGAAAATATGACCAGTGGAGTTCATTCATGTGAAGTGTGAGACAATTACCTACTAATAGAAAGGACTGGAGTCTCTCAAGAATTGACTTAGCCAGCAACTTTAAACGATGAAAGCCGGCTTACTCAGTAGTCATCAGGTCAAGAGTCGTAGCAAAGAGGTTAGTCACTGAGTATCATTGTGGGACGAGACAACTGTCCAGTGCTTTCTGGTGGTCAGTATCTCTTCTTATCTAGGCCAATTTGTTATAATAAATAATATGTGTATATGTTTGCTTAACTTAACATGTTTTATTTTGACAAGAATTTTATTATATGTGTTATAAGGTAGTAAAGTTTCGTATTCGACAAATTGTAGTGAAGTTGTTTTGTCTTATTCTTCGCTAGTGATTGTCAGGGCTCACACAGGATTTAATTTAGAATGGAGTCGGAGACTGTTAAATGTAGGTCACTAATTCAGAACCTAGTCGTTCGTATGTTCTTACCTTAAATAATTTGTGACAGATAAGAGGTAAGAGGACCAATCAAATTAGTAATATCCTTTATTCACTCGAAACTGGCTGTGAAATTTCAAAGCATTGGATACTTATTTGATGATCTGGAGATGAGAGGATTTTCAACAGATCTACTCGCTTACCTAAATTTAGTTGTACTCAACGAATAAAATTGTTTTTCTTTCAATAGCTGATTAGTAACAAATAAATTTTGACTAACATAATCTCAAGCTAACTAAATATCCATCGTCAACACTTAAGCGATTACTGTTAAGCCCGAAGACCCTAGCCCTGTAAAGGGTCAAAGGTGAACGCTACTGAGGTGTATTATAAGGAGAAGAAACATTTGTCCAGTAAATCACCTTTAGTTCGATTCAGTTTGTGTTTTCAAACATTCATTAGCTAATATATCAATCAATCAATCAAATATTATGGGTTTTCAAGAGGTTTCACTTTTACGCACTTGTAAAATAACTTAAACCACTAAACAATGAGCGAAATACAAACATACTCAGCATTTTCCATTAAGTATGTTTAGTGACGAAAGTTACAATTTTTCAGTATCTGGATGACTGGTGTTAATGTTCAGGAAGTATTCGAATAACAAGCAGAATTAACTTTTTGTTTTGCATTGGATTTATCAAGTTAAAATTGCCACTGCGATTAAAGTAGTATAATATTATGGAAGAAATAGAGCATTTTATTAACGAGTAAAACATCGTTTGTAGAAAACGACGAATTCACAACCGTTTCTTCATCATATGCATACAACAGATTCAATGCAAGAGGACAAACTATATTTGATTTCGCGATGTATATACCGAGTGATTACTTTATAGCAGTATATTATATACAGTGAAAATACAGAATGTTATATATAATAAATACATTGCCTTCAATCATCCATTCATACGTCCCTAGTTTCTCTCGATTCAAACTTGTTCTAGTCTGATTTTTCTTGGTTGTCGTCATATCTTCTACATATTCTGAATGATACAAGAACAACAAGCTTTACAGAATAGATTGAATTCATTATATTTTGTAGCTACTTACCAGTTGCAATCGGTCTGAATTTACTTCTATTATTGTTATTAATATCATAAATAATAGCACGTATATATTTTTTAATCGACAACAACATTTTGAAACAGAATGAAAAAAACATAACGACAGAAGGAGGATATCATTCACTTCGACGAAAAACAGTAACATATTGGAGGGTATTTATATGAAATTGAATGAAGAGATTGGGATGCAACATTTATTAATAACGAAGAATAATAATAATGGAATAATTCTATGTTACACAGTTAGCAATAAGATGCTTAAGATGACGTCATGAATAATAGTCCATGAGATGAATGAAGAAAAAAGTAATCTAAAGAAGTTTCACGAACTTAAATTCTTCTACCGTGACGGTGAGAGTTTAACTGAACCTTATTTCTGTATACCGAAGTCAGGTTGAAGGCATTTGATAACAGTAGCTTTTGTAAAACGGAGTAGAAGTAATTAGCGTGGTGTTTCTTATTTAATTAGTTAAAATATTGACTTTAGACATCTACTACGTATCTATTATCAATTAAACTTTTAGCTTTTGCATTGGTAAAGGTCGTTTTATTACCTTTAAACTTAAATTTTGTAGGAATTGATTAGAAACCTAGTAAAAACCCTGTTTCAGTCGTTCCTATTTACTTGCTACCACAAATATGTGTAAATCGATCTACGTTTGTTAGATTAAAAAAATTTGGTTTTATATGATAAAAATAGATGAGTCCCAAGAAAGCTCCTTTTTTTATCCTTACGTAATCAATTCTACCTGAAATATCATTTCCTTTGAACTTATCAATAACAAAAACCGATATTCATTATTATGGTATGATTGTTATCATCAATGAATTATTTCCCATACTATGTGATAAATTGACTAAGGAAACCATTTTCTATAAGACATTTCTCAGTATATAAAAACTTTCCTTATATTTTATTCCAAAAAATATTTAGGAAACAAGGTATCCACTATTATTTAAACTGTTAGCTTTTAGTTAACTCATGAACGTCTATCATACCGACTCTCATTTTTGAGTTATTGTAATGCTAAACAAAACCTATTAGCCTATTAGATGGTATTAGTTAGTCATTCACTATACCGATTAATCAGTTTTCGTCTTAATCAGTTACTTCTCATTGGCGTTAATCATATTCAATCCTTGTAGACATGCATCAGTTATCATGCATTTCCCTTTTACTAGTACATGTCTTCATCGATTTAAATAATTGACATAATATAGAATTAGAATAAGTCGACTATATCCATCAACAAAGAATAAACTGTTTGAAATCGAATAGATTAATGAAAAAGTTTAGAAAGAGTTTTCCAATATAATTGTTTCGTGTGACAGTTAGAGAATATCTAATATAATGTAGTTACGTTGCATTTTATAACGTTGTGACTTCAATTATTCCCAATCAACTTATTTTTTTATAGGAAAATTCATGAATATTTAATCGAATATTGTGACAGAAATCGGGCTCCGAGTAAATTTGATAGACACAATTCAGTTATTCAAATTCTAAATTATGTAAATAACTTAAAATAAATAAACATATTTACTTGTTTGTTACTGTTATATCGAGCTATTCAAGAAGGGAAATCGGATGTCTGAAGTGTTATCTAGGAAACTTTTACCATCTATTTTCAGTATATGTAGATCAATTATTTCATTCCTCTTATTGTCATGTTCCTGTCAACCTACCCTCCCATCAGTCTCATAAACTGTTATCACATATTTTGTCACTCAGGAAATGGTAATCAATTAATTATGTATCTGTACCGCACCGCTCCTTAGTCATTAATGTTTCCGTTTTGTATAAATGTTATACTTCTTGTTGGTAGGCTGCATGATCAGGTTTTGTATGCATATAAATGGATGAATGAAATATAATCTGACTGTTTAGTAGTTGATCTGGTTATTTTGTGTTCTTTATTGTGGCTTGAGGACTAGTAGTCACGGGCCAGACATGTGCGTGCACTGATTGATACTATTAGGTAGCTGTTTTTCATATATTGTGAATGTCTGATTTTTCAAGATGTAACAGTTACTGAATACTATGAGCCCATTGTATTTTACATACGTTGCCTGTTATTTATTTATTTGAATTCACGAGAAGAAATATTGTGGGGAATCTACTATCAGATTCCTTATGAGTTGATAATAAGATTCTATGAAAACTTTCAAAATAAAATTTCAGGAGCGTTCAGTAAAGATGATATTAAGATGTGTAAAAAAATATTATTTATGCTTTACGCTGTTTAACAAATTGATTAAAATAGAACTTCTACCACTATACACTGAGTCAGTAGTGCATACAGTTAAGCGGTAGTCAACATGAAGGCTTCAAGATAGATTTCCTGACGAAATTAGGATTACACATTGTTGAGGAGTCCCGTACTTGGACAAAACAGTTATCCATGGTTTTCAGTGGTACTCACCCACTATTATTCTGTGTCGATTACAAACAACTAAACACAATGTCTATCTTCACAAAACGCCTGCAACTCAATCAAAGAAGACTTAGTTTGAATTGTATTGTTATTACTATTAACAGTAGTAATTCCTTTTTGCATAAAACTGAAAGATAAATGATGATCCATAGACAAAATGAAAGAATTCTCTTTTTCTTCAGTTATACTTCAGCGTATTCTCCTGTGTAATTCATTTTCATAATTTTCTCATTAACTCACCTTTTATTCATGAATTAATTCGCAATTCAAAGAAATAGATACACAAATATCTTATTTCATTCATGCATAACATTTTCTTGTCTAATATTCTCTTTTAAATATATTGTTAAATTATGATACAAAATAACTATGGAATAATATATTTAATAAATATACATTCAATAGCATAAGCTGGAATAATAGTCCACAATAGAAGTAGTATATTTCATGCAAGAAATTTTCACCAATGAACAACAAACAAGAAAGCAAGTAATGATCAAAAGAGTTATATGCATTACTCAATATATATATATATATGCATATTTCTACACTACAAATTATTCAACTGAATATATGTGTAGTTGAATAGTTTACACTTGAATACTTCATAAAACGATTAATGAATTAATTGGAAAATTACAAAATATCTTTTTCTCCTTTAATATTTAAATAGAATATCTGGAAATACGTTTTTTAAACGTTCCTTTCCAAGCATAAGAGTTGGACATTTAATAATTCTTTAAGATCTTCTAGAATTACTTAAAAGATTAAATAATTCATTTAATTTTTTCTGTAAATTTTGGTGAGTTCTGTAAACATTTCAGTTTCCATTGGAACAGTTGTTCAGTTAGAGATCTATAAGATCCTTCTAAAAAGAAATACATATAGCTCTGTACATAAAATTTTGATGCATATAAGGAGTACTTCTCTGTTTAATTTTCAGGTTGAATATCGGAGTATATAAGAATATAGATGATAAGTTCGACATGGAATATAATGTACATCTTAGAGTACACAAAATCAATATGTTAATATGCATGCCAAAATATTCATTGAAAAGGATGAAGTAATTATCTAGCCTATGTAGTTTCAAGAAAGAAGTAAAAAGCCCGTCCACAAATATTCATCAATTAGTAACTGTTTTACTTTCTACTTAAACTAAAAATAAATTAAATTCATAATAGGAATCATTTCAGAGAATTCCAGGGAATAAAGAAAAAAGCCGTCAACTTAGCTACGTATTATGAATTCATAGATTTCGAGGTTTCACTTCAACTTCTTACAACTTTGAAACAATAGTAATCAATAATAATTCAGGCCAATTCTTGATATCAAATTATTAATCAACAACCTCTACAACATTCAGTTATAATAATGAATTAATCAATATGAACGTAACTAGAAGCTGTTGTAATTATCTTACAAATACCTTTGAACCTGGAAAATTATTATGTGACACACTACCAATTATTCGGTAATGATTTTAAACGTATTATAAACTTATATATGTATTAGTGTAGAGCAAGAATGAAAAACTAATGGAAAAGAAATTTCTTCTCTCCTCTCGTTCTTTCTTAACGTCTAAATGGGAATTTTTTCATTAGTAACCAGAAGCATTGATTAGCGCAACAATGCTAAAAGAATGTGTCTTGCTATGATGTAATGAAATTTAATCAATATGGTCAAAGTCGTAATGTTCATGTAATAGCAATTACCGTTCAGTTGGTGATGCATCAAAGTTATTGTATCAATAGGGATAACGATAATATAACGTAGAGAAAGTTGATAATATGAAAAAAAGATTCAGTTATAATTTATCGTGGCAGCTATGTGAAGTAGGCGTAACCTAACACATTTATGAAAATATTATGGAATTCGTCTGCATTTGAAAATGAATCTTTAGCCATACAATTGTGTAGCTAAGAATGGTATTAGTGGTAATTTAATTAAACCATTGGATAATGTATGGATCTCCAATAATTAATTCATACAAACCTAGACATTCGTTTGACTTATGTATACCCTAAGCCTAGGTGTTTTTCGCAAATCATTTCACTGTGTAGTAATTCATGTATTCCTCATTAGTTGAGTATTTTATATCTGCCTACTCATTTCCTTTATATAATTGCCATAGTGAAGTACATTATTTCATTTTCATTTTCCTTGCATGTTATCGGTCATTCTACTCTTACTTCCTCTTACACCTGAATATATTTAAAATACCGGTATTTCAATATATGATATATACTTCTGATAGGATTGCTTACTGGCTTCTGCTGCTATAGTATACATAAGAATATTACTAATACTACCTATGTGTACTTACCACTTTACTGCGTGACTTTTATTCGGAATATTGAGTATTGATAATAATAGTAACACTACGGCTGGTTTCGCAAATAGAATCCATAGTAGGATCACTACTGAATTCTGAAAATATTACATCCCAATAATAATAACCGTGCAAGGACTTTCGAGTGCAGCCTATGTAATCGGTTCTACAGGAGCAATAAAATTAATAAATTAAGACCGTTTTATTCTTGATTTATTGAGTCAGTAATGACAAAGCCAAGGAATTGACATGTAATTTGGTGGCATTAAATGTACATTTGGTAGATTTATCTGGTCTTGTTGAATTCTCACTTGCCTTACAGTCTTTGAAGTCTAGTCGTAAATTGGAAGTTTTATTCTCTTCTGTGTCTGTTGGAGTTTCAACTTTAGGTTATAGTACATACTTACAAATGAATTTAATAAGGCATACGTTTTCTTATTCCATTTATCAATTCCTCTCCTTCGGTGCTCTCATTAGAGAAAATAAATCGATTTTAGCATTTCCTAAGATTTACTTCACGTTGGTAATACGCTGAGCTATGTAAGTGTATATACGTGTTCAGTTTAAGGTTTGTACTCTAAATAAACCTCATCTGAAACCATCCAGCCTCTTGACGAGTTGAAATCCTATACTATTATTACATTTTACTTCACATGTGATGTAAAATAAAGTATGTAAGTTGATAAGGTTTCTTAATAGTTCTAGTTTTGCTGACAGATTTTTGGGCGCTTAATAAAAGTGTCATCTACATGACAGCAAATGTAAAGAGACTTACTCATCTTATCTTGTAGTGGTTCATTCTCTAATGTAGGTTGGAAAATGTGCAGTTTTAGGATGGTGAGGGGTACCGATTAGTTAATTTACCTATTTGTTAGTAGTTTGGATGTAAACGTAGCATGTATGCTCAGTGTACATTCCATTAGCTCTTCCGATCGTCCATTTGTACAGCGTCAGTTATATTTTTTAAAATCAGTTGTTCTCAAATATAATGTATTGCTTCACTGAATAAAGTAATAATAAATAAATATCCTATCTCAAGTGATGACATTATCCCCTCATTTTAAATTTATGAGACTATTGAACACGACTAGATTAGATGGCATGATTTATATTAAAAAACATGAATTTTGTCGGAACATTTGTGTCCCATTTTGATATAGTCCACTTTCTCTGTCAATATTTAGCATGTTATTGTGAGATATCTAAATGGCCATTCATTAAGTACCGAAGGACAATTTAAGCCCATTGAATAATATCTAAATTTGGTTTTCGGTAACTACTTGATTGACTAAGATTATTACATTAATAATCAACCGATCATTTAAGTAGAACGAAAGTTATTCCACTTTAATTTTTTTTTGCAGTATAATTAAATATAGTAGGACGGAAACTTACTGATCATAAACTGATGAATAGGTTACCATATACACTGTAATTTGGTTCACTGAAATGGTCTGCCACTAATAATGCCTCTGTGTATAATGTACCATGTGTATAAGAAATATACAAAGAAGGTGGCTGTTTTATTCAGTGAATTTTTATGAACATCGTATTCTATTATTGTCTTCAGATGGACAGTAGTAATATTCAAGTATCTAAATTCTAATGATTCCGGTTTATATAATCAGAACAAACTATGAAGACTGTCTAAATGATCTGATATTATTTGGCTAACAACAAAACAAACTTTTTGGGTGGTTGTCTAATTAAGTTGAATGTCTAAAATTATAAGTATACAGTTTTACCGAATCGTTATTATCTACATTCACAGTTATGTTAATGTGGAAAACATTTATGGAATGAATGGTTAGTTCTGAATAACTTACATTTTAATATTTTTTGTACGGAATCATTATTATGGACAACTTATTTGTGTGTAAGCTCTTAGAAATGCCAAATAACAATAAAAAAACACTAGTCCAAACGTTGTTGGCGCTTGTAAAAAAAGCTATGTTTACTTTGGATTTGTTTGATGTATAATAACGTAACCATTTTATCTATGTCATACTGTTTATGAAGATCTGACGTAGTGGAAGACACTCAATGATTTTATTAACAATTCACTGTGAATTTACAGAAAACTTGTGTAATATATCGAAAGATTTGATAAAGTGGCTTGTATTTAATTCACTGGTAAATATTTTTGGTATATACAGATGCTCACTTTGAGTATTAGACTATAATAATTAAATCCCGCTGTGCGACAAACAATCCACGATGATTAACACCAAAGTGGATCACTGAACCTAGTGTAAATGAAAATTCTGTGAACAATTTTTTTCATTTCCTGTATAATACTAAGCGGCATTCATGTTAATTTTACTTACAAACATTGAAAAGAATACTTCAAAGTCACACAGTTCTGATGACAACATGAAAATTGATTCAACTTATTCCAGTCCAATAAATTTCAACTTCTGTCACCTTACCGATGTAGATCAAGCATAATTTAACCGTGCACTGAACTGAATGTTAGAGTATTAAAAGTCAATAACTATGTATCTGAGAAATATATATTGTACTCTGGCATGTTAATTAATTTCTTCCTACATTTGAAATCAAATACAACTTTGCTACTATTAATAGCATTAGTTTAGATACAGTTTTGATAATGTCGATTCCAAATAAACAAAGTACTTGTATCCGAAGACTTAAGGATTTCTTCTGATTGACATTATCAGTCATCAACTACCGAGTAACAAGATCAACAATAGACAACAGTTTTACTAAAAGAAAAATAAATTATAATTAATGGGATTGAGCTAAAATGAATTAACATTATTGTTTTTCAAAATACCTATTTCAGTATACAGATAAGTGGTTAGTAACACTAATCATCATTCTATTAATAATTATTAGTTGAAATGAGATCAATTACAGCAAGGTGATAATAAATAAGCATCGAATGATTATCTAACTATTTCACAAAGTGATCAGTTGAAGTTGAAATACCACTAATGACCTGGTGGTGCTGAGAGTTAAACGTCACATTTTCAAATTGACTGTCCTAAAATAACTTTATTGATTATGGTAAATTCTAGAAATTGTTGAATAAAACTTGTCTAGATTGCATTCTCCGTCTCTACATATTTTATCGCAATCGTTTCCATAACAATCTCATAAATATTAAAATAAGATTATTGACAAGTTTGTAATCCACCTTCCATATAGTCCTTCTTTGTGTTATTTATTGTATAACAAAACGCTGTATGATATAGTTGATTGAATTCATTACAGATTCATTTTGGAAGAATGCCATTGAAAATCAGGCAATATTGGATAGCTTAATATCAACTACTACAATTCAATTACAAAATATGGTTTTCTAAATACGAATTACAAAATCACAAAAAACCATATGAATTTAACAACATTCAAAATAATTCAAATTCAGAGTCAATTAGGCTCGAACGTTTCATATATTCGTGTTATTGCTGCCTGCTCTCGCCTTTCCTCTTCCTACCAGTGGTCGATTGGTTCATGGAAACCTCCACATTCGAGGGGAAGCACGGAATTTTATGGACAAGTAGGATGCAACATGATGATTTGGACTTCGCAGATGATCTAGCTTTTTTAGCCTATACACACTAACAAATGTAAGTAAGGACGACCAACGTAGCAGTAACCTCAGGATCCGTAGACCTAAACATACATTAAAGAAAGAGCACGATCCTCAAAAACAACACAGGGAGCACCAACCCAATTGAACTCGATAGAGAAACTCTGGAAGAAGTGGATACTCTTACGTACCTGGTGTGCATCATCGATGAACAAAGAGGATCCGATCTAGATATAAAGGCAAGGATTGGCAAGGCAAGGGCAACATTCCTACAGTTGAAGAACATATGGGACTCAAATTAACTGTCAACCAACCTCAACGTCACTCTACTTAATTCAAACATCAAGATAGTTCTTCTGCATGGAGCTGAAACGTGAAGAACCACTTCAAACATCCTCAGGAGGGTACAGGTATTTATGATCAACCGTCTTCGCAAGATACTGAATATCCATTGGCCGTAAACCATCAGCAACTATGGGAGAGAACAAACAAACTTCCAGCTGAAGAGGAAATCGGGAAACGACATTGGAAATGGATAGGACATACAATGAGCGAATCATCAGACTGCATCACGAGACAAGCACTAACTTGGAATCGTGTTGGGAAACGGAAAAGAGGAAGGCCAAAGAACACCCTGCGTCGAAGTGGAATCGAAAGCAAAAGTTAAAAAGATGAACACCAACTGGAAACGGCTGGAAAGGATTGCTTAGAACATAGTTGAATAGAGGATACTGGTAAGCGGCCTATACTCCTCTGTGAGGGGTAACGGGCGTAAGTAAGAAAGTATTGCCTAGAGCTCTGATCTTTTTCACGGAATAACAATTGAATACATGTAAAGATAGATAGAATGAGCATGTAACAGTTTGCAAGTACTAATATTCTGACTTTGTTTAAACCGAGGAAGTTATTCAGTAACCATACATCTGTTAACATACTAAAAAAAGACAATTATTTTAACATCAATGGAGTGTCAGTAATGTGTATTTAGGGCAGATAATTATTGATTCGATTTCTTATGTAACTGTCAACGTTTAGTTTTGTCATCTGAGAAAAATAGTATTTGTTGATTAAGGCATGAGCATTTTATCATTGACCATAATGACAACATAATATACGGGGATGTTCATTCTATAGAATACATCAGTTGAGAATTTATTCTTTAGATTAAACACTTTCAAAGTGATATCAGTACTGTAGAGTATTCTGCATCAGTGTATGTAAATTTTCATATAGATTTAGATTACAAAGTTTCTCACCCCCCCCCCACACCCCACTCAACTCCAATCAAAACTAAACCTTTCAAATTAAAATAGTAAAAGAATCTAAACAGTTACAATACTGAATTTATTATTGTTACCAAACTGAAAAAGTAAGGAATAGGATTTCCTGATACAATAAACAAAATATGCATTAAGGTAATAGTAACAATAATTTCCGGTACTTGTAATGTCATTGATGTGATTAGTGAAGAAAAATTAACATAAAACGTTGTTTATCAGTTTTTGATTATGAATGTATTATTTATTCGTGAGTAAAGTAATAAATATTTTTTTGGAAATTATTGCCGGATGTTGTTCATCATATCAATTCAACATTTACTAATTAAGGTTCATACTTCATTCATTATCAATAATTCACAAGTATCACAAGTCAATACAGAACGGTATTTTAGTTACTTGCTCTGGTTAGAATTATTGTAGACTCAAATATCGTTTGATAAACCGAAAATAATAAATCAGTATTTAGTGAAACTGATCACTATTTCACAACTATTGAAAAAAAGGAAGCGTTAAATAGTTAAATCGTCTTAGTGTGGGGTTCACCAGCAGCACACATTTACGACTTCACAACCAACCACAGGGAGTTAAGGTTTCAAAGTAAGCGATTAATATTTAAGCCACTGAACCGGCCTCTAAAGGTCAATATTTATAACTCTCTCAGTTCACTATGTATTTGATCAACTACACCCACTACAAAAACCAGGTAACTGCTTTTTGTTTGACAGATTGAACTGAATAAGCTGGAAATATAAACTGTTGGAAGCCGGTAGACTTAATGGTCTAATAATTAAGCGTTCACGCCGAATTTTCAAGGTCTCGAGCCCAAGTGTTTTATGGGGTTGTGTATGCACACTGCTGAAGAGTTTCACAGTAGGACAAAATGACCGTTCAGTACGTCATGGCTTTTTTATGTTTGTCTGATTGGGAAAATTTAGTGATATCACATTTAAATCCAGTAATCTTCACATCACCCAATTACAGTAAATAGATCATTTATAAGAGATCATTAAAAGAGGAAATATCTTATTTTATATGAGGATGAATATTTATTCCAAAGGTTCCTGTAAACAACATCATTAAATTGCTTTAACGAATATATACATGTTTAGTACTTATTTCTGCGTATTTAGATAATAGTAATCTTCAAAAGAGTTAATTACTAAGTTGTTGTAAATACAGTTAGTAATCCCATGAGTTTCAGTCAATCCAGTGTTTTTTCTTCGTATATTTCGGATGAGAGTGGATAATGAATGCTATATAAGTATTTTTAGAGAAGAAAATACTTTTATTTAAATAAAGAACTTTTAGAAGCCACATACGGTTTTATCACATACACTCAATCTTATAGTTGATTAAGGTGTGGTTTTATCATGATTTACATGATACAAAGGAATGAAGTTGGTCCTTATCGATTCCCTCCTTTTCTCATTATTAGGAAAGAACAACATAGAGAAAAAAAGCAGGCGTGTTTAGAGGTGAAAAACAAATAGAATTTCATTGGTAAACAGCTTTTCCAACCGAGTAACCAATATCTGAAACTAAATACCAAACGAAGTAATGTTAGCGTCTTCAATTAACTTATTCAAGAAACGATTAGACACTAGCAGAAGCTAACTATAAAACAGCTAACTTAAGTCTCTGGACTTTCTTCAACAAAATACAAATCTTAATTCAGTAAATAAAGAAACCTATTTAAATAAGAAGTTTAATGACTGTATAAGTTGCGTGTCAGTTTGTGGATACATAGAAAACCATCGATTTAGGAACTATTCAAATTTCTTAATCCACTGAAACTTTAGAGGCTACACACTATCCATATTCGCAATTAAATATAGGATGTGCATGTATGATTACAATAATGACAAGTATCATATAAATAAATCTTTCCTTTTACAAACTTTTATATGCGAAAGAAACATACACTACACATTATTTATTTTGTATTTACTGAACCGAACAGATTAATTTTTTTAATGTATATTTTGTTTCTGGATTTGGGTGCATTTGGCTTAGTACATTTAGAACTCTTCTATTTTACTAAACAAGTAACTTTTGTATTAAAGAATCTATGCTTCTCTTTAATGTGATTTATTAGTTAGAGTACAATTATCATAGTGATTATTGTCAACCAGAAGATACTATAAGATACCTACATAAAATGAGTTAATTGTTGTAGTTAGAGATATTAAGACAAATAGAAATAATTAATGACTTCAGTTCAAATGTCATGTAGATGATAATTAATTTCTAAGATAAATTAGTCTATCAATTAACAAATGACCTCATGTTATATGATCAAAAGTAATTTGAAAAAAGCTCATAGAAACTTTGTAATATATTAGTATAAACAAGTTTTCAAAAATAACCAGTAATGCTTACTACATTAACATGAATCATATCAACAGTTGTAAAGACATTTCACTTTAACCTTAATATTCTTGTCAAATTATCTAGTTCAAGAAAGTTTTTACACTTCTATTCAACAAATATATGTTATTATGTATACAATCTATTTACACTGGACTTAAATCTTTTATAATAGATACTAAAATACTACTGAATACTTGTAGAATTACAAGAGGATAATGTTAGACTTCATTTTTAAAGTTTCAGATTAGTTTATTCATTATCATAGTAATATTCATTTCATACAATAATATGAGATCACAATCACCTTACAGTACACAGAACACATTCATATGATAAATATCTTATGTAAGAATAAAATAATTTTCTATCTTTTACTTAAAGAACAGCGCTATTCATAAACTAAATAATTGTGAATAGACCTGTGAATTATGTATTTAAATGAACTGCTCTGTTAAATATGCTACATAATTATAACTATGATGTAATTCATTCGAATATAGTTTCTCAAGAACATCTGAGATATGCATGTTGAACTGTTTGATTAGTTATTGCAATTAATTGTTATTTAGATACTTTACATGGGACTGGTTATCATAACATTCAAGTATTTGGTATATACTTAATGTTCACGTTTCGTGTAATTGAATGTTCAGTAAAATGTTGCTTTATTTTCACCTTTTACACTTTAACCAAGAATATTTTAGTTTTCTGTATTCGTCACAGATTGATGTTGGTTGTGTATCACTGGAAACTAGGTAGCTCTAAATAGATATTTTGTTCCAGTATGGAACTCTTTAGCAATGGCTACCCACGATTCCGTCATAAATTACAACGCTTAACCTTGAACCATTAAATAAGCCGCATTCAACGGCAGTATTTTCACTCATGTCAATCTTCGATAAAGGTTGGGGAGCCAACATTCCGGTTTGTGATAATTGTCTTGCTTCTGATATATCTAAATTCTAGTAGTTACTACTTCTCACTGAAACCTCTGCACCCCGTTACTACTCTGTCGATCCCTTCGGAATCCGACACGTTGATCTCAAAGCTGGCTATCTACTGGGCCTTTCATTTGGTTTGATAACAACAGACAATTGACAATTGCTGGTATTTATTTGAGAGTTGTGTTTCTGTAGTCCTCGCACTTACTAAGATCTTTCTTTAATATATAGTTGAGGTATACTTCTATCCAATCTGTTAGCACTTGCTTTTCTTCCTAAATTTTTATGGAGAGAACGTAAAGTATTATGTAGTCACTTTTATGTCTGGTTTCAGTGCCTCGGCTGATATGATACCTGGCCCAACTGATTTGCCACTAGCATGGTCATGGTGATTTCCTGCATTGTTAGTGGGGTAATAATTGTAGGAAAGTTTATAGATGCTTAATAGATGACCGATAAGGGTCAGTGGGAAATAGTCTGTTCATGAGTTCTTGAAAATGCAATACCTATCTGTTTCGCTGTTCTTTGTTCTCAATGACTGGTTTACTTTCCTTTTTTTGACTGGTCCTTCTAGTTTGCTGTATTTTTCAGCTAGCTTCTTCGTTATGTTATAGAGGAATCTCACGTGGAGGGAACGTGGTGTAATCTATAACCATTTTGTTAAATACATACAGATTTATCAGTCTCTTACGATCGTTGCTTATTTCTAATAGTCCATGTCCGTCCATGTTATCCTCATACCCGGTGTTATATATTCCAACCTTATAGTTGAGGACTCCAGTATAAATCGTCACGCATGTTACTAGGCATTTCTCGACAAGTGGCTTTAGCCGTACATAAAATCAGTCATTACCGTCTTCGTTGCTGTCGTTGGTGGATAGATAACAGTTGGTGACATTGACTTTATTCCTCCGCTCCTTTGTCTTCAAGGGTGTTTCGATGATCCTAGATCTATGAAATTCCCATCCTGTAAGTATAACAATACCATTCTCGAAGTTATTTTTTTTCAGTCCAGCCTGTAACCAATATGTTTCACTTATTCCAAGCGTCTCTAAGTTCTATCTTATCGTTTTCTCGACAACTTGAATGGTCCCCCCCCCGGTCTAGGGCACAGTTTAGCCATTCTATGTATGCACACTAATAGTTTCTCAGGTTATCAGAATAGGCACCAGGCTCGTGATCTTCAAAGAAACCTAGCTTTCACTATAAGTAGTCATAACTGTTAAAAATAAAGACCCTTTAACTCTTAAAACAGTTTAAATAGTTCAAAAGACTTTTCTGATTTTTTTTTTGGAGATGTTGTTTTCTAACGGAGTGAGGTTGAAAAGTGCATGTAAAAACTATGTCGTTGTCCAGGTTTTGGACCAGCATTAACCTCTAAAGTCTACAGGATGACATAAGAAATTACAATTCTGTACAAATAGTAACAAGCTTCGCATATTATGTCTCTTGAAGTTGAAAGGTTTTAGCTAATGTTGAAAATTATTAGATTCTTTTTTGCATAGTATTCTAGAATAATACCAAAAATGTAATCTTGATGGTAATTTGTCCGCATTCATTTTTATTTCCGGAATTAATCAATAATACATTAAATCAATAGGTATTCATTATTGCTTCTGAAGAATTAAATGAACATTTATTATCTATAATACCGAGATAAAACCGATGAGATGAAACTTCTTTCTTTTTTATTTGAAACCATATCAACAGGATCAAGGTCAAGTGTTCCTTATAATGATAATAGTATAGAACAATTTAAAATGAATGGTTACGATGAATGATTATTAAAGATGATAGAGTTGTTGTGAAGAAAGGACTATTGATTATTATATGACCTTAATTTTATTTATATTTTATTCTGTTATATTACTTAGATTTCAAATATTTTATAACTTTAAATGAAACTTTTAATTCTTTATTAAATATTAGTCAATTAGTACTTCTTTCATAAATTTTTTTTCCGTCAGTGATCTACTATTTTGAGTTTATAGTAACTGATGATAATCCTTGACATAGTATTTCACATGTTGTACTTTTCTCTGTTGTATGTTTACTACTTGAACGTTACTTAGTTCCAGCGTTTGTTCTGATTCCTTTCTGGCTAGGATGACGTCGCGTTCAAATATAATCCTCAGAAATTCATCGTTAATTATTTTTAAAATATTCATTTATCTTGTTTATAGATGCATATTGGTCACCATAATATACAATGACTAATAAACAATTCGAAATTATATTATTAATAAACTAAGTACGATCCTAATCCATTCAAACTAAGCAATAGTGACTTATATTTCAAACCTATAGTCAGACACGTAGTCTATATAGGACATAAAGCTTTTCTATAATCATAATCCAGGTTTCACTGCACATGATTAGCCATCTGCATCACTGGGCCAGACTATGTCCAATGTCAGAAACTTCACTTATAATAATTTGTAAAATAGTGCATTTGCGTGCTAACTGGATACCCTGCGTTCGACTTCTTGGTTGTTTAGAGGGCGTACATTGCCGAGGAGTCCCAAACTTGGGTAAATTAGTTGTTTAGTGCCATCCGGTTTTCAGTGGTACTCAGCTAATATCAATGTGTGGCAAGAATGAACGACTAAATTTAATGTCAATCTCCACAAAGTCACTTCCACTCAATTATTAAATTTGTTTGTTTAATAAAAGCGAAATTACATAATTTTAAAGTGTTTTTGTATCCTATAATTAGGATGGATCTGGATATTCCGATTAATTTGTCATGGACTAAAACTGATTAGTTCCTGTTACAATATAAGATTCTTAAACGGATTGTTCCAATATAGAGATTGATCACAAGGGAAATCTAGGACGCGTGTTTTGTTCTATTAAAGAATCGTCAGTTGAATTTACCTACATTTTATTGTTGATGTTCATTTCGTTTCTTGCCAAACACCACCGCGTTCACCCCTAGGCTACTGTGTCTAGACACCTATAATTGTGTGAAATCGATTAGCGGAGTGAACATCAACAATGGGATATAGAAACGTTTAGCTGACGAGTTTCAATTAAAAAGAAATGAACATCCTAGATTCCGCTTGCTAGTCACAAACCAACTTAAACAATGCTTGTATCTTAATTGAAATGAAATGACAATTTATCTAATTTTTTCACTCTTATTTATTGATTTTTTTCCCATAAATAAAAGAATTTTTTATCAGAAATGATGGATAGAATTACATGAATTCATTTTACTTCGTTAGATTTTCATCAACTGCTTAAAGTCTATTATGCTATAAAGTAAGTTAATAAGAACTTATACAAATGAATCTAATTAAGACCTATTGAGAACACATTTATATACGTCTGATTATAGTTAAGAGACTAAAATAAATAAATAATAATCTATTCTGTAATTAATTATAGAATACACACTAATTTACAGAAGTGTGTTAAGATATTCAGAAGGATGATTATAGTTACTTATTCCAGTCCACTGTTAAATTCTAATTAATTAAAAATATCCGAGAAAATTAGTTGTTTGCTAAGTGCATAATGATTAAAGATGGCTTGTTCAATACATAATAATTAAGATGAATCTGTTCAGTGAATAGTTTGGAGTGGGGAAGAAGGTGAACTATTTCGCATTCCCGACAACTTATCCGTAAAGTAATTTATATAGAGGATGGCTTAGAAATGAATTAATTTTGAATTCGAAGTCGAGATACTGAAGTTGTTACTAGATGGATCTAAAAAACGAATTACTTTTAAAGGGTTTAAAAGTCTATTTGTTTATTATCATGTAAGAAAATATATTTAATTTGAGTTGTGACTCTCATATAGTTTAGTTCAAATGGATTGCATTTAGTTTTATAGTATAATGTACATTTAATCTCAGAAATACTAAATGTAAAGCAACACTGAGTAGATTTAATTTAACTTAATTGTTGATGCATATTTAACTGAAAACAAAAGTCCAGTATTCTAGTGGACTCCGAATGTATGCTATGTAAAGTAGAGCTTGATTCATTGTTATGAAAGTTGCGAAGCGTACAACCTTGAAGCCGGTGCAACTTAGGTATCTACAGAGTAACCTACGTTGTAATAATACTTGCGTTCTTAGTCAGAAACTGGATGGAACGTCAACAACTTATTACCGTTTATTGTGAGAAGAAACTGAGGTGTGTATCTCCAAAACATATCGATTCACATTTAGTAGTGCAAGTTTCAATTATTTTTCCCAGCACTGTAAGGTGACTTTGTTGAGTTTAGTATTGATACTGCTGTGAATACGGGTAAGTTCATGAGGAGATAAAAGGTATACCACCTTTAAAAGGTCAACATACAGTAAAAGTTTGTCTAAACTGAGGTATATGCAAATATTATTTATATAGCTCATAAAGGATCTAGGACCAGAGACATTAACATGCTCAACACCACTGCTACAAAATAAAACAACTCCTAACGATGGTTAAAATAAAAATAAAGTGAGTTAAGTTTGCTTAATGAAAAATGAAATTATTGGATAAGAGGATAGTTTCAAAACTCTGAGTGAAATGAAATGAAAGTGACGTTTTTAAAATGACTACTCAGATTTACTCCTTCTAATTATAGGATGAAAGTCAATAAACCTGCAGTCTCTTCTCTGATGTGGTTGTAATTGCGAACTACTGATGAGTCTTACACTAGGAAGAAACGGTTAGTCCAGGTCTTTCTGGTTTTAAACTAGCGATATTTAATTCTAAAAAAAATACTTCTATCCTAGTGACATTCAAATTTGATGAGATAAGTAACCTAATTCAATCAAATGTAAAAATAACTATCAAATTATATCCCCTGAAGCTAAACCAGAAGTGATTGGAATAAATTTGAGCAATTACTCGTTATATTCAACATTAAACCGTGGATACTAATCAATAATTATACTTTAAAGTATATTCTACAAAGAAACAGAATGACTAGCATTATTGCATTACGCTGTTTAAATTATCAAGAACCTATTAATTTATTGAACAAACCAATCTTTATAGTTCGATTCTACGACACCTACTGGTTATGTAACACAGTGAATGAATTGAATGAATGAATAAAAGTGTTTACTAAGTAATACAGTTATTTTCTCTCATAATTTGCTGCTGCAACAAAAGTAAAACAGATCATTTTGTCTTAACAAAGACATTAGTCAGTCTTCGATTACCATCGTTAATAGTAGCAGACAGTGTGATTACTAAACGTTTTGAACATTTATTTCGTTACATATAGAATCGTGAATGCATGGGACTATTTCAAATAAAACATTTTTCCTGCATTTTTAGCTTTCTGAACTTTTGTTAAAATACGAGATGTAAATAATCTTATATAATCTTATAGGAACGCCATCACATTCATTTGTACAAATCAATACGAAACTTTATTTCATTCCCAATTAATTAATAGATTCCTGTTACCCCTGCGTGTAGCATAAGCCGCCGATCAGCATTCTTCAACAAACTCTGTTCTGAACTTTCCTTTCCACTCCTTCCCTAGTGTTGTTTATTCTTTATATGTCTACCTCCATATTCTAAATCAGTGTTCTTTGATGCTACACTTTTTCTTTTACCTTGAGGATTCCAATTTAGTGCCAGTAACGCAGTTTGGTGATTTTCTTAATGCGTGAATTATCCAACCCCAGCGTCTTTTCTCAATTTTTTCCTCGGCTGGAAGCTGATTTGTTCTCTGCTACAGAAGATTGTTGCTGAGTATATCTGGCCAACGGATCTGAAATATCTTGCACATACAGTTGTTTATAAGCACTTGTATTCTTCAAAAAATGCTCTTCGTAGCTCTACAAGTTTTAGCTCTATATAGTGGGACTGCCTTCATGTTTGTATTGAAAATTCTGAAAATCGGTTTGAATTCCAGATGATTTTCAGTTTTAGAAATGCTGCCATTGCTACATTTTAAAGAATTTAATCTTTTTCGGTAAACTAGCCATGTTTTTGAACATTAAATGGCTGAAAATATATCATAGGTTGGTGACCTTACTGTTATGTAAACATGTCGCTACATTTATAAGTTTATGCTCATTCAGTGGTTATAAGAAGAATATTTAGAAATTATTTTCAATAAGTTTTCAATTCAATTCTTGAACCGTGAAAATTTTTGATCTTTTATGTGACAGGTTGAACTGTGTTACGTGACTGGTCTGTTATAGTCACTATAGTGTATCGCTATAAGGTTAGGATAAATAAAAAAGGACAGATTCGTCTGTTAACCGTGCCTAATATGTATCGCAAGTAGTATTTATTAATGAACAAAGATATTTTTATATGGTTTTAGACGTGTACTTTAATGCTTAAGCATTGATCCTTGCATAATTTCTTTAGAAAATCAAATTAACTAAAACGTCTTTGAAGGACTAGGTTCTTACATGTCTATTGCAGTCACCTCCGTAACATTGAAAATAATGTAATTTTACTTCCTGTATGAACAGATTATATCTCTGTTGTAAGGTGAATCCGATGCCATATACTGAAAGTGTAATACAACTTCATTATGAGAAATAAATTTTGCATAGCTTAATGGCACTGGTTTACCAACAAAAGCTGACAATATGTTACACGTCATAATAATACAAATATAGACTCAGAATATACTAGAAATCACTTATAATGGCAACCTCGCAAAATGTATGCTGAATGCTTTTAAAATGAATGTACTAAGATCGATGGTGTTCCTCTACTTGGGCCATCTTAGACTGAAAGATTAGGTAGTAATAAAGCTGACATGCAATATTACATATAAAGATAAATAAACAATTAGGCATGTGTCTTTGACAGAAACCTAGGCCTGACTCTTAGTTTGAAATAGAGCATATGGATGCCTTTTACTTTCTGTACACTGTCTTTGAGTTTATGTTGGATTTCCTTTTTGTAATAACATGCAACGTGAATTTTTTCTAATCGTAAAGTATTATTCATAGTTTACAACTTTTAGTGTCTCAATCTATCAAAGCTAAAGAGATGCAATTTCAGCTTTAGATTGTTGCAACTAATGGCTACAGGATGCATTATTTAAACCAAATTTACGAATGATGCTAAGGAAAAGTTGAAATTCTGTTATTACGTTGCATTAAGGCGACTTAGTTGGTTCGATTTATTGATGTTTGTATGGCTGTATGTTTATGGGTTGATTTCGTTCTAATTCTCATAATCGTATTTATCATTAGCCAGGCAACTTGCAGCTCGCTTTCACTAAATCGTCGAAACCACAATCAGTCAGTCACAACATAAAACCTAGTAAATACGTTGATTAGTTCAAGTTGTCATGCCTCAATCAAGATGGGGATGAAGTTTTCAGACCAAATCTCAGAGTAGTGGAGGTAGTAACGGTATCAGTACAAATGACAAGGACTAGAGACCGGAGATTATAATTTAAGAAAATAAAAATCAATTAAACAAAATTATGTTGATTTAAGTTGGATTGTGACTGGCAAGTGGAATCCAGGACGCGCGTTTCGTCCTATTTGGGACTCGTCAGCTGGATGTACCTGCATCCCAATGTTGATGTTCACACTGGGATTCGAACTCAGTCCGCTTCGTGTCAAACGCCACCGCGTTCACCACTAGGCTACTGTGTCCAGACAGTCACACTTGTGCAACGGGTACATATCTAATTCAGAATAGGCTTGTATCTTCCCGTTGATTTGTAATGGACTGAAACTGGTCAGCCTATTCTGAATTAAATATGTACCCGTTGCACAAGTGTGACTGTCTGGACACAGTAGCCCAGTGGTGAACGCGGTGGCGTTTGACACGAAGCGCACTAAGTTCGAATCCCAGTGTGAACATCAACATTGGGATGCAGGTACATCCAGCTGACGAGTCCCAAATAGGACGAAACGCGCGTCCTGGATTCCACTTGCCAGTCACAATCCAACTTAAATATAACTTGTGTAATACCGCTATATAGAGGCAATCCGCTCAGGATGCACATATGGCAACAGAGGCTGACCAGTTTCAGTCCATTACAAATCAACGGGAAGATACAAGCCTATTCTGAATTAAAATTATGTTGAATTCAGAAACTTAGAATTTAAAAAAGACAAGGAATGGATGCAACTGCGCCATCGCGAATGATTTTGAGCCACCCAAAGTACCTAACCACTGGTTGCAATTATCACACGGACCCCAACTAGTGAGTCTGAATCTATTAACACGAGCCAACTGTTAGCGACTTCATGGACTAGTACAATGTTTCGATTTGACCATTTCCCCAATATTTATTGGTGCATAGATAACTGCACTACTATATACGTTAGCAATATAAAATAGTTGCTCTGATAAATAAATTTAGTTACTAACCTACAATCAGGAAACTACATTGTAAAAGGATTTGATATTAATAATAATAATAATAATAATAATAATAATAATAATAATAATAATTTACTTTGTTCCGTGATTGCGCAAGTAACGTAGAGCGTAATCGTTGGCTATGGTTATCATAAAAATTCAATGACTGTCGAAGTCATAAAGATTCTTTAACTGCGCTCTATGTGGTTAGCTTTAGCTCATTCATAATTCTCTAACATGAAACACTAAAACCAAGTGATATCAGTTTAGGATTACACAGCGAGCTAGATGTCACAACGGGTTTATTAATGAAACTTTCGGGAGTAATAAATTACACACATTTCCTTACGAAGCTTTTTCATCATTCGTAAGCAACAAAATGACTTTCACCAGCAGCTATAGTCAATCACACCCACAACATTCAGACACCAGCAAAACTAGTATCCGAACTCATAGAGGTAGGAACATTATGAAAAAGAAATTTAACAATATGACCACTAAACTGAATAAATGAATTAGATTTCATAAAAACTAAAACTTAAATTACCAATTATTCCTGAACTGGACATAACTGTCATAAGCCTTTCTTTACCCTGGTAACCTAACTTTTGCGTTATTGTTTTCATCGTTATTATTCTTTCGCTAAGTTTATGAATACGTTTTCTCTTCTGATCAGATTTAACAATTCCTTCTCTCCGTTACATCATCGTTTTTCAGATGGTTAGGCTCAACTTTCGTGTTTAATAAGTCATTTAAAGTTTAATAACTGAGTTTTATTCACTTTATTCTCAAATATTTCCAACCACCTCTTATTGTGCAATCATTTGACCTCTGATCTCTATTTTGCCTTCTGGTACCTTCTCTTGGATCGTATATATATTCACAGCATTTTCTCCAACATCTTAAGCCATATTCACATGTTTATGTAATCTCCATTTCAACTAACTCCATCCGTTCTCATGAGTATGTAAAACGTGTTTCAAATATTAATTTTGTAAAAATATTATTCTAGGTTGTATGCAACTGATGAGAAACCAACGAAATAAAATAAATTCATCTTATTCTGCACAAATATTTGTTCTTGCTCTCATGAAAATAATAAAGGGAACAAAGTGTATGAAACATTAATATCAGTTTGATTTGGACAGACGACTCAATTACCTTTGCTAGTCGAGTAGATTAAAATCTCTTAGTTGATTCAACATTTTAATATGTCAACTGACGAAGCTGCGACAACATGTTACGGTAGAGGGTCTATTCTTCGGAAAGCTTATAATCAACTGACAGATATTTAGTTTCAGTCATATAGATTTTCCTGTGTGTCTTCGTAAATTTTTCATCCAGGAACAAAAAAAACAGGAAAGCATGTCAAGTTCAAGAATTTTGTAGACCTTATCAGCCGCATACAGCAACCCATTCAACAAATAAACGTGCAGACATCAAAATAAGTGAGAAGTAAGTTGGCGTCTGGACCGATAAAACATCTGAAACAACCTTAAAAACATTACAGTAAGCCTAGTAGATGATAGGAGGAAGAACGGTAATCAAAATAGCTTAGACTGGGAGGAAAAGGTGAAGCACATCTGGCCAAAAGCGCATGTCTCTGAATAGTTGCTACGACTAGAGGCTGGTATCTATGATATATTTCTAGTCATATTAAATTATAATAATATTTAAGAATGACTAAAATTATTGGCTTGTATGAATCTGGACAGATAATAACAAGATATAATAAATTTATTATATCCAATAAATATTGTTTTTATTGTTTCGTTTAATTATCAGAAGATCTAGCTTAAAATATTATTATAATATATCTATGATTATTAACATTACCCCATAATGAAACTCATAACGATATAATCTATCATACTACAGATTTTTCTACGAATGATTAAATTCTCAGTAACTATGAAAAAGAATTTAAAAATACTTAATTCCTTTTTGTAAATATTGAGGAGACTGAGCTGATCTGAAAAATGGAATATATTTACTCTATATATTTCAAGCAATTAAGTCATACTTAAGTTGAACTGTGACTGAAAAACGGAATACAGGATGCACGTTTCGTCCTATTTGGAACTCATCGGCTGGATCTACCTGCATTACAGATCAACGGAAGATACAGGCTCATTCTAATTACATACATACCCGTTGCACAGGTGTAACTGTCTGGACACAGTAGCCTAGTGGTGAACGCGGAGGCGTTTGGCACGAAATGGACTGTTGAATTCCACTGTAAACATCAACATTGGGATACACGTACATCTAGCTGATGAGCCCCAATAGGACAAAACGCGTGTCCTAGATTCCGCTTGCCAGTCACAATCCAACTTCAATATTATTTGTGTACTATCGCCATATCAAGACAATCCGCTCAGAATGCACATAGGGCAACAGAGGATGACTAGTTCCAGTCCATTACAAATCGAACGCGAAGATACAAGCTTATTCTAATCAAGTCATACATATTGATCAAGATATTTATGTATAAACATAAAAAAGCGATCTCAAAGAAGAATGTTCCTTCATAAGAAAAATTTGGTGTAATCATAAATTTGATTTACTTAGAAATCCTTAGTCAGATATCCATAAATAGTAAATCTTTTTATTGTATTTTTCTACCAATGCATATTTAGCATGTTGTTTTTGATGAAAAATATAACAATAATGCTGAAAGCAAACATATGCTAAAATGCCTGAAAATATACCTTTGAAATTAATTTGTTAAGCTACAGCATCATTGATCATGAAAGCATATTGGCTTCATGGTAATTGGCTGGAATTCTTAGCTTAATTTAGTATTTCTCAGCAGTTTAAGCCTGGAATTTATGATGAAACGGTATAAGACAAGTTCATGTCTTTCAATAGGTTACTAAACATTGAAAAACTTAGTCAGATTCTAAAGTTAATATTTTTAAATATAGTCAAAATTAACTGATATCTGTCTATATAAACGGATAACTAAATTATGATCATATTTCTCTAACTTCAATGATCACTACTTTAATAAAATTCGTTTACAAGTAATTTGGGTGTTGTGAAGGTTGTTGAATGTTGATTCGAGATCAAGAATTAGTCTGAATTAGACAACCATTGGTCATCTGGAAGCTGTTTAATCCTACTACGAGACTCTCTAGTAGTGTACATCCACGAATTCATTTAACACATGACCCCATGCCTCTGCGGCAAACATTTTATTATTAGACCACTGAGTCGGATCTTAACTGTTGATATTTCTAACTCAGCCCATTAGTGACAATTTTGTACGGTCTCTTCCATTATCATCGTTGGGTAACTGCCTTACACCTTACATGGTTGGACTTGCTCGGTAACGTCTTCTCACTAGAACTCTGAGAATTACCTCAAGAAGTTACTCACTAGTGAGCTAAAATTGATTGTTTAAAGGTGACAAAATGCATCTAAATTAAAGTGTTTAACTAAGTTAATAGCATGAATTTAATTTATTGTAACAACTATTTTTTAAGGTGTATTTTAAATAATTCACAAATGCATTTTTCATTTATATTCTGATGTGATAGAGATGAATTTATGTTTGTAACTGTGAATAAATTTACCATAATTTTATTATGCAACTGTCCATATTTGATTTTTGATAAATAAATTAGTATTATTTTCTATAAAATATTCCTCGTTTCCCAAGTCCAGGCAAATGTATTTGGATGATAATCTGGCTAGTGATACCACGTGACTAAGCAAATTGAAGTAGTTTAAGTATAATGAAACATACTACATAATGTTTTCATGCTGGTGATATAGCCTTCAAATCTCTATTAGGTTTATTAGGGCTAATATCAGTATTATTGAGGAGACGAAATAATTACTGTAAAAATTACTTTTTTCTTTCTATCAGATTCATTTCGAAAATCCTGACATGCATAAACACTTTATTATGGAATTTATTGTTTATCTGTATTTAGACATCACTAGTCAAGTGACGAATAAATAATTCCATTACCGTATAAGGAAGATATCAATCTCTTTGTTTTATGAATGCACATCAATATAACTTATTGATGTTCTTATAAACGTTAAAAGTAAATAACTAAAGAAAACCAACAGAAGTCTATGAAACTAAATTTTAGGTCATGTAGCATTCATCTGCAAGATGTATCTATAATCTATGTAGAACTTGTACCATTTACAAGAATCAAACTCTTGTCACTCAGTTAAACATTCAAAGACGTCGCTATTAAGGCTAGTCGAGTAGCTATCGACCTCCAGCGAAACTCTAAACATCAACAATTACTGATCAATAAATGTACATTATTTTAGTATTTGCTTAAAATTTCATGACTATAAATTTATATCGATGAAGTTACTCCGAATGATATATCAAACCTTAGTGAACGAGATGGAAAGTTGTATATACTAGTGAAAACATTAAAACCTAATAGAAGGAATGTGACTTAACAATACAGTTTAGACAAATGTAACTCATTCATTTATAAATTTCACTAATAAATCCACTGCATTTGTTTTACCATGCTTATACCCAAAAAGAATTGACAACCGTTGTAACTTAAATAACTTTCAATATGGCACAGGGTTATCCAAATTTATTCTAAATATCTGATTTTTAAATGTTAGTCTCTGTGTAGTAGAATTGTACATTATTAAATATACTTTGTTCAGAATCATGATCATAAAACATGATTGGGTTTATGTTGATACAGTGTTGCTCAAACAGTATATTAATTTGTTAACTAAAATAATATCTAAATCTCAAAATACAGAAAATTCTTTAGGACTTGGCTACCAGGTCAATCAAAAAGTAACATTTTGAGATAGATCCAGTTTATTAACCGATTAGAAAAATGATAAACAACTGCGAATTTGTAACAAAAATTAGAACAGACAAACACCGGAGAAACATTCGTCAATGGTAACCAGTAATACTTCAGATCAATATAATAAACTACTAGTCGACTGTACAGAAGTTTCAGTGACTCATTTCTACGAGGAGTTTTTATAACGATTCTGTCTAAGGAAGATGGAATAGGCTTTAACATTAAACTGATCATAACAAGATAAGCAATATTTCCACAATTGTCCTATGTAAATTAATATGCATTTCATCCTGTCTTAAAGTTTGTAACTATGCAAAATGAAAAAGACAATAATCGTGAGGCTATAAATAATATTCTACCTAACGGTACATTAAAATGATGCTTCACTGACTTTGGTGTTGACTAGCTTAAGGTTATTTCCTGTTGTTAGCAAAGAAAGTTTTTACATAATCAAAAAGTTATTTATTAATCAAGCGAAAAATGATTTGCCGCATATAATGTAATGTTATTCATATTACCGTGCAGCATAAAAATACATATGCCTGTTTGAGTTAGTGATACTAAGTTAATACTACTTATTACTTTGAGAAATTTGTTACAATCCCTTCAATTATTGGAAAAAATTTCATGAAATCGTCTCTTTATTATGCATTTAGAAATGCTTTATATTTGATAAGTGTAACAAGTTTCATGATGAATATAGACAGTGACACTTTTCTGGTCGTTAAATGAAACTAAGAAGTTTTATTATATACACTGAGCAATTCAATAAAGCACGCTAGTTATATAGACTACATATTTTAATGAACGAATCATAAAAGTCACCCCCCCCCCAACACTTACCACATACACACATACGAACAAGATGGTTCATATCTTTAACGTATGTTTTTCTTAAAATGATATGCTAGAGCTATTTTCTTCAAGATGGAAATGTGATCAAACCATTCAAATTAAAACTAGACCAGTGTCTATTATTTCGTTTTTCATCTCACTTGAACAAAGTTAAGGACAGGATTACTTGACAAGTTACCTTACAAATAAAATACAAAACGTTTCATAACTATCATTTACTCAAAAGCGTTACAGAATAGTCACAGAATTTTAAAAATACAAAACAATATTTAACTGATGACTGATGAATTTCGTCTGTTTGACAATAAGACTAGATTCTAATTTAGTCAAGAATGATTCAATTTTCACCTAGAAATGAGTATCTTTCTGCGTGAATAAAAAAAAGTTGACTAACGTTGAATGTTGATACTTTCCTAAGTTACTTCATTCCTTGAATACATTTCAATGTCATAATCATTCAAACAGAAATAATTTTAATACAGTCATCAATTATTCATCAAAGTATATTCATCCTAATATGTAATAAATAAGTTGATGATCACGTCACTGTACATCAACTTCATCGACTATGAGAAGGCGTCTGACAGTGTAGACAGGAGATCACTATGGAAACTTCTACAACACTACGGTGTACCAGAGAAACTCGTCAACATCGTCCAGAATTCTTACGATGGACTACAGTGCGAAATCGTGCATGGAGGACAGCTGACCAATGCATTCCCAGTAAGATCCGGTGTCAGACAAGGGTGTCTGCTCTCGCCCTTCCTCTTCCTCCTAGTGGTCGATTGGATCATGAAAACCTCTACATCTAGAATGAAGCACGGGATTCAATGGACAAGTAGGATGCAATTCGATGATCTGGACTTCGCGGATGATCTAGACCCTCTATCCCATACACAACAGCAAATGCAAGTGAAGACAACCAAAGTAGCAGCAACCTCAGCATCAATAGGCCTGAACATACATAAGGAAAAGAGCAAGATCCTCAAATTCAACACAGAGAGCACTGACTCAATTGAACTTGATGGAGAAACTATGGAAGAAGTGGATACCTTTACATACCTGGGAAGCATCATCGATGAACAAGGAGGATCCGATGCAGATGTTAGTGCAAGCGTCGGCAAAGCAAGGGCAGCATTTCTACAGCTGAAAAATATATGTGAGTCCAAACAACTGTCTACCAATCTCAAGGTTAGACTCTTAGACTTCGAACGTCAAGTACAGTTCTTCTGTATGGAGCTGAAACGTGGAGAACTACTACAAACATCCTCAGGAGGGTACAGGTATTTATTCAACAATTGTCTACGTAGAATATTGAATGTCTGTTAGGCCGTAAACCATCATCGACAGTCCTACTATGGAAGAGAACAAACCAACTTCCAGCTGAAGAGGAAATCAGGAAACGACGTTGGAAATGGAATAGGACATACATTGCTGAAATCATCCAGTACTGCATCACGAGACAAGCACTAACTTGGAATCCTGTCGGAAAACGGAAAAGAGGAAGGCCAAAGAACACACTGTGTCGAGAACTGGAAGCAGACATAAAAAGGATGAACAGTAACTGGAGACAGCTGGAAAGGATTGCTGAGGACAGAGCTTGAATAGGAGAAGACTGGTGAGCGGTCCTATGCTTCCTCCGAGAGGGTAACAGGCGTAAGTAAGTAAGTAAGTTGACGATAATCAATATACTTCAATACTAGCTTTGATTACTTTCAAAAACTCTAGAAAGATCATTCATATTTACATTTTTATAACATTCAACTTATTTCAACTTATTTCATAGTTCTAAAAGAATTTAACATTATAAAGAAATTAGCTAATAAAGTACACACTTTTATGAGTTATTTGCTTTTCTTTTAAAATGACCTAATAGTATACAAACACATTAAATTATTCATTACTTTATGATGTTGAACTTTCAATAGAACAAATAACGAAATCCATTATGTATGTTGATTATTGTTGTATCTACATTGAATATTGGTGTTTATCTTATGTAGAATATTTCCCTTGAGTCATCTATCTTTCATGTGTAAAATAATGAGGTCAATTATGTTTTGTTGTCTATAAAGTATATTTATACTGATCATTAAGATGGATAAATGGATAATTGTTTGTTACAGTATGATCAGTATAAGTTTATTCTTATTGTGTACTAAAAAGAAGAACTAGTAAACTTTTATTAGATATCTAAAGATCATAATTATTCGTCTTTGATACTTTATGTTGAAACTATAGACATTTCTTCCATGAAATACTATTTTACAAACATTGATCGTATTTTATATTCATACAGTGAAATTTAAAGGAAGTTTTAAGCAGATTGGTTAGATATTAAACTTCAAATGATCGATAATGATGAGTTTCTGTGACTAAAACAATAGTCTAGTTGTGATATTCTTTGTCAATTGTATTCAATCTATTGAATTTAGTAAGTGTAATGCTTATTTATAAATCTACTTTTTATTAATTATTTGGCAAAATGGAACCTAACAATTGTATAGCACAGTGACATATTATTACGTTTTTTTTAAGTAAATTCTTAATAAACTAACAAAATGTATAAATTCAAGTTGGATTGTGACTAGCAAGTGGAATCCAGCTCGCGCGTTTCATTTTATTTTGGACTCGTTGGCCTGAATGTACCTGCATTCTAATGTTGATGTTCACAGTGGAATTCAAACTCAATCCATTTCGTGCAAAACTCTACCGCTTTCACCACTAGATACAAGTTCATTCTTATAAAATGTATAAACTTTGACACTTTTGAACAATGAACAAGTTAAAAATGTGGTACTACTGCTTAAATCTTGTGTCAAGTTCATATAAGATACATGTTTAATACTTATTTATTAGATTACATGAAAATACGATATACTGAACACCTCTTTAAAAAATGTAGAATAACAAAAATACATGGGTTCAGCAATATTGGTGTTCTGAGTGGAATCCGAAATCTTCTGGGTATTTATGTCAAATGATTAAAATTAACTGATAGAAAACCACTGATCTATCTTTCATACTAGTTGGCTAGAATCCACCTTGATATTCTGATCTAATGCTATTAAGATGTTCCAGCTGTAACTGACAACCTGAAGGATTCAGATGTTTATATTGATAATTTACTGAAAAGTTAATAATATCAAGTTTCTATGTTCGTTTTCAATGTCAACTGATTTCTGCTAACCAAGTTGTAACCTGGTTCAGCGTTGTGTATGTTATGCAAATCACATACATAGAAGTAAGTCTCATAATTCTACTTTATCCAATTAGCAATATTACACCGTTATTGTCCAATTCTATCAATAGTTTCTATCGGAATATTGATATGAGAGAACGGCACTGGATATAAAATCTAACAGCTCTTCAATTACAGTTGTCATGTGAAAATTATTCTGTAATTTAAAATATCTTAAAGTGATTTTAAACTCTTATGAA
This sequence comes from Schistosoma japonicum, assembly GCA_025215515.1. Lineage (NCBI taxonomy): Eukaryota > Metazoa > Platyhelminthes > Trematoda > Strigeidida > Schistosomatidae > Schistosoma > Schistosoma japonicum. The sequence continues at coordinate 78,644,532 of CM046061.1, forward strand.
GCTTCTCAACACTGTAATAATATTAGTAACGTTGTTTCCTTAAAAACACTGTCGTAATTACGTAATAATAATATTAATATACATCTTAACTTTAAAGTATGTTATAAAGTTACAGTAAACAAAATATAAACTTTTATAAAAATATATTACAATTGGGGGTAGTGATGATAGTTAATTCGTTAGTCCTGATATCACGAATTCATTTGTATAAGAGAACCGTTGATCACCTGAAAGCACTGGACAGCTGTTTCGTTCTAGTATTTGACTCTTCAGCAGTGGGCATCCACGACCCCATCGGGGATTGAACCCATGACTCTCTGGCTCCATGACTAGCGCTTTACCATTGGACCGCTGAGTCGGCTCCTAACGGTTGATATTTCTAATTCAGTCTATTCGTGATATATTTGCTCGACTTCATCCATTGTCATCGGTAGGGTAACTGCCTTAATTTGTGATATCAGGATTAACAAAAATATATTACTTAAAACTGATTATTAATCGACAAGTTAGCTTCAATTTCACGTATCTAAAAATAAAAATGAAATAATTTCATTTTGCATTATTTATGTTTATTAATTTCATTCATTACAGTTTAATCACCATTAGAAATCAGTAGAACAGTTAGAAATACTTGACATCTGTTTCATCTTGACATGAAAGGCCCTGGCAATGTTCATCAACGATTATGTATGACGATTTAATTGAAAATATTTATACATCTAGAATAATCTGCATGATGTGGTTAGTACATAACAGATTATGATTGACATATACTTGGTATTATGCATAAAGTGATACTAATCGTGATACCTATGTTATCCAAAGCTTAATTCGGAATTAACTTTAGTCGAATAAGGTATACGTCAAACACTATGTTTGTAAGTGTCCGAGGTTACTTTTAGCTGAAAATAAAGGTTACTATCTATACATAATTAAAATAAATAACTCTTGTTATCAAGCTAAAAGGGTTATAGACCCATAAATACAGCTTATGTAAGTCTTATTAGTTTGAGACCCCAGGTACCTTACCAGCAACAAAATGCCTGTCAAATGAGTTTGGTTAATTCTATGTGATGTTGAACATATAGAATAGGTATTTTTAAATTTATAAATAAAAACCTGATTAGTAAGATAGATCAAACATTAATTGCAAGACTATCGCAGTGAATTCAGACCGTTATCATCATGGTGTATACAGTTATCACGTTTCTTACGTATGAATGACTTAAGAATGGAAACACTGAATATCTCATTAGAACGTTGTTTATAAATAGAAAGTTTATTTACGATTGTAGAACACTTAAGCCCAGAATGACTATCTACATAGACACATTGAAGTTCAGAACAATAAAGAAATATAAAAGAAACAATATAGAAGTGAAAAGGTAGCATGATACATTGTGAATCCTTATGCATCACAAAAGAATAAAATATTTTTCTTATCAAAAAGGTTTAATATTTCTGACCACCTTACTTAACTTTCATTGTCTTGCTAAAATAATCATGAATTCTGTGAATATTTGCGTGTCTAAAAGCATAATTACATAATTAAAGAATAAACATACAATTAAGAAATTAGGCCAATCCTATAGTAATTATGATTGTAATAAATTACTCCCATAAAGTAAACTGGTGAAGTAAATCTTTTCAGATTTATTAGATCACTCTTCATTGATTAATTAATTGTTGAAATCCAATCTAATTAGTGAATGTCTTCTTATTCATATATGGAGTACTTGTTATCAATTAGGTAACTATGTTTACTTGGATCACAGTTAACTGTAGAGTATTAATTGAGTGCCAAATAATACTAAAATAATAATAATATGGAAATGTTTCACTTTAATGAATTCAAAATTATTTATTTAACTTTGCTCATTCTCTTTTTTAATGATTTCACGCTCTATGAGAACGAAAGTATCTGTAGTTTTAGTAGTTTCTTTGTTCATTTAACAAACTTATGACTATAACATAATTGATCTACAAACTTATAAAATATTACAGCTTAGACTTAGGAAACTTAGAATTTTATTAGTTGCATGTATCAGATGTCGATAAGCTTCTAGGGAAATCTTAAAAGTCTGTTATGAATAAGTATATGATACTAGTTTAATGACAGACATAGTGACTTGTTAGGTTTTATCCAGGCAATTGACACTAAACTGATCATGAATTCAGAAAATGAGCTGGAATCAAAATTCATTTCTACTTTATGTTTCTTACCGTTCTTTTACATACTTCAAGCCAATTTAGACTTTTCTGCTGTTGATACTTCAGACAATTGTATTGCACTGTCTATAATACTCTCTAAGGATACGTATAGTTCAATTTTTCCAAGCATATATATTACAGTTTACAAATTTTCAAAATGAATGCTGTTATTATTTGTTTGTTAATGTATTTTAAAGACAAAAATATAAACCTCTAGATCTACTCCATTGAGTATATCGACTGATTAGTCCACAGAAACAACTCAACAATTAGAGCTACACGTCAATAACTAGAGGAAAGGCAAGACTCCTAAGAGAGTTTTCCGTATATCTCGAGCTAAGAAACGAGATAACGGAAACATCGTGCCTCGAATTCACTGAATAAGAGAAGTTAGTTAATAAGAATAGATGTAGATTGTTTTAAGTTACTCCACTGCAAAGATCATAAAGATATGGAGTTGTGCGAAGATTACAATAATATGACCATGGCAACAGTGATTTGATCCAACCCTAATAAAGCATATGTATTTTCAAAATAAGGCTCCAATTACAGTAAAAAAGGGAGGATTCATCTTGTAAGGAACTATATTTTGCATCTATTTAGCCCATCGGATTCAGCATTTGTACTATTTGAAACGATGAAATTAAACACCTTCTTTAACTTGATATTAAAAATCTGATGTGAAAGTAAACCAGTAGAACCAGAATTAAATTAAGAATATTCATTAAATATTATTGTAATGAATAATATGTCACAATTACGTAACCATTTTAAAATCGCATCCTGCAAAGGATCTTTGAATCACCGCTTCACTGAAACAGAACTTATATCTTATTAAACAACTAAAAGAATTTCAATAACCAATAATCAGAAGTTTATTCTCTATTTCTTTAATTTTAATTAATAATGTTTATGGTAAAGATGAATGCTTGTCAGAGAATTCAGACATGTATTATGTATATTCTATTATTTTACATTACTTGCATTTATCAAAATGGCAATCAACATAGCTTATTCACACAAATCTCTGGTTGTTCATGTATTCCTTTTACATTCTTAGCATGAGACTCTTCAGAAGTGTGCATTCATGACCTCATCACGAATCAGACCCAAGACAAACCACATTAGGATGAAACAACTATTCAATTCTTCCAGGTGAACAATAGATTTTTTAATTCAAACCAATTCGTGTTATCAAATTAAAATTCTTGATCAATTAGATTTTCTAATTGAATCAACTGAAAAAAAAAGAAAAACACTAAACTATTTGAAAGTCAACGTTAAGTTAGGAAACAACATTTAATGTTACACTGAAATTACATTTGTCAACTTTGATTATTTTGAGTACGTAGACAACATTCATTTGTGTATTTCTTCCTTACAAAATGTTAGAATGAATATAAACAATGTAGACATTTATCTTAAATTTAGTCTTTTATGCTGATAAAATTTAAAAAAAGCAAACATGAACATGAAAGAGAACAATACAAATTAAGTTTGAAATGCTTTAAAGATGAAAACATAAAGTAATAGAAAATGATGTGAAGATGAGAAGTGTAGATGAATGAAACAAAAGTAAGTGTTTTTATTTTACAAAAAGATTGAATGATTACATGAAAAACTATAAGTTGACAGTATTTTACCAATTTAAAATTCATAATGAGATCAAAACAATCAAGAGAAAAAAAATCATCAGACGTATCAAAAAAGATGATTTTTTTAAACGCTTAATTTAAAGGTGACAATGATGTAAACATCTTTAAGAAGCAGACTCTTAAGTTTATCTGCACCTATGGCGCCGAATACATCCACCTGACATGACTGAATCTCTTGTAACGCATCTGTGAACATTTGCAAGCTTTGGCTATACAAATGTGTGCACATGTCTATCAACAGCTGTAATCTAAAGAATCTGGTTAATCTTGATCACTGTAAATCCGCCAGAATCCTTCACCGTCATCTACTCAGTCAGACGAAATAACTCCAAGGAATGACAAATGAATAGAGAACAGTTAGTAATTTACATCTTCAAACTTGATCATCTTTGTACAAAAGCACTACATTCAATCCCTTATTCTTAACACTCTTCATTGCTCAGTAATTGATTGTTTACACTCCAATCTTATTACTTTTTGCTAATCAGCTTACTATATCAAGTATATTGTTCTTCATACTTAGTCATGTATCATTCTTTTCATCAACAATTAGCTTATTATGTAACTTCACTTTCATTACATGTTACTTTCAAATAATTTTGTTCGTTACGTAACATCATCTTCATTGTTGTTTGTCTTCAAATAACTCTGTTGTTTCTTCACAACTTGATGTATCTAAGTAATTCTATCCATCGGATGATTTCTTCATGATTGCTGTTTCCAGGCCATTTTTGTTGTGACATCATTTTGTTTTCATTACGCATAATAAACTGACTTGTGATAATTTTGGCTCATTTGTTTTATGACTATTTTTATACAAAAATTAACAAAACATTAGGATTGTACAACATTAATAAGTGATATCGTCAAGAAGAAAATTTTCCATGCTGAACACTTTATTTATTCTTTTGATAGACTACTTTAATTCTCTAGTTTCATATATATTGATCAAAAAACTAATTAACTGTAGTAACCTGCGAATGATCACGAGTTAATGTGTAATTAATGAAATGATTAAGAATTAGCTGGAGTAGGAATTCTACCATTAAACACAGTCCAGGTGGTGCAGATGATTAAGTATCCCTATGTAACCTGTATGTCCTGAGTTCAAATCCATAGCTGCGTCAGAAGTGAACAGTGCTGGATAGTCCTATACTATAACAAAACACCTGGACATTACTTTCTGGTTTTCAGTGATACTCAACTAATATTAATTTGTAATAAATACAAACATCTTAACCTCTACGAAACCACCTCAGTCTAGATAATAATTGCTTAAAGGCATAATTAGGCACTGTCCATAACACATAGAGAAAACAGAACAAAGAATCTAAAACAATTTGATAAGAGTTCAACATATATTCCGTTCTAAATGAGAACCTTGATAAAGTGCATTAGTGACAACAAGGGCTTGTAAAGATGCAATGATTAATAAGTTTCTGATTTGTTGATAAAGTTTCACAACATGAATATACTTCTACAAGATATGCCATATATAACTAAATTTTACTGATTAATTACGCATTCAGAAATCTTTGAAAGCTCAAATATTGTTTACTAAATGTTGGACAATGAATCAAATTCATGCTTTAAATATATAACTACAATTAATGAGAATGTTGGTGGTGTGAAAGGTTAGTGCATCGGTATGGATATATGCAATGCACAGAAATTTGCATAGAATTCAAGTTACCTATCTAGGCTATTTAAACCCCCTGGTTGCCAAGGTAGGTAAGGTGTAGATTGATTTTTACTCGAAATTAACTGCAACTGAAAATTCTGTAATCAAATAAACAATTATCATATCAAAAAACCTAATTTTGTTGCTTGTCGCAGGTTGATCGTAGTTGATCAATAGCGCTGACTAGTCATCACACAATATCGTAAACTGATTAAAGTGAGAATTCTACTACTGAACGCCAGACAAATATGATAATTTTTAAGTGTCTGCCGCAAGATCGCATAGTTCTGAGTCTAATTACTTGGTTGAATTGAGTGGGTACACTGCTGCAGAGGATTGTACTAGCATTTACCAGCTATCCAGTGTTTCATAGTTTTCAATGAGGCCCAGCCGAGTGGTTCTGTAACGAATAACAAGATAAAATATAATACTAATTTGAATAAAACCACCTCAAATCAACTATTATTTCAATGATATTATTCAATTGAAACATTTTCCAATGTAAAAGAAATGGTTATTATCATCAGAATTACGAGATGAGAAGTTATATGACTAAGAAACAGCCATCACTTATGAATAAGTCTGAACGGTAACCTCGTTTAATTCCTCCTATTATGAAGAGAAATTTGAGTATATTAGGGACACTAATTCATTTGTTATATGAATTTTGAAATCTAATTACTTTTAGTAGATTATAAACTCATTGACCTTAAAAAGAAGTATCCACAAATTTATTACACAGGGTCAAAGTGGCAAAACAATATTCTTTTAAAATCCCTTGAAAACATAGACTTATACAGACTGTTGAAATTAAGAATAAAAGTTAGTCATGATCAATCAAAATTATTTACTACGTTTAGAATCTTTCTTTAGAAATGGAACTACAATCTTAGACCTATTGGAAAATGTGTACCTACACAAGTAAGTTATTAAATATGATTCACACTGATGATTAACTAATCTTCCTTAAGTGACACTAACTAAAGCCATCTATGATACATTTGAAGCAAATAACAATGAATAACATACATCTTCAAGTGGTTTTTTGATAATAGTCAGTTAAAATGAGATAATTTAACTATTCCCATGTAATATTTATACCTAAAGAATGTTGCAGTAAACAAGTGTTTTTGACAAATTCTTCATTATACTCAATATCTGAAAATCAATAAATATCATGTTACCTAAGTTAGTACTATATTGTGTGTATGTAAGCAATCCGATTGAGTATGTTATTGTTATAAATCGAAATTAGGAAATTATGGGTCAATGAGATACTTAAATAACAAAATTGGTCTTTAATAAAAACAAAAAGTATTCCGTAAAAACCAAGAGTTATTTAGTATGATAAAGGTAAGGAAATATATGATGCAAATATCAGCTACTGGACTTTAGATGCCATATGAAAAGTAACATTCCAACGAAAAAAATTCAACGAATCTATCAAATGTAATCCATTGTTGCTAAGATACATGCCACTACTCCAATTTAAATTTATTACTGACTCAACGAATCAAAAATAAGATGCAAGTGATAGCTCCATTTACATCCAATTATCAGTTTAAGTGCTCAGCCGAATGTAGTTATACAAACTGCACTTCAGAACACGGACAAGTAGGCTGTTATCCAAAAGTTTAACGAAACCTACCATTAACACCAATTTTCGCCACTTAATTGACTTTGGTTATAATATCACGACTGACGATTCCTTTTTAATCACAGACAAATTTTCAAATAATTTCCTATATGCGTTAGATTACACCTACTTAATATTAGCTGAATCAATAGACATTAATTGAAAGAGAATTATTGCACTCCTTCATTTTCCGTGACTTACATTGGGGAACTTTCCATAAGTATTTTTCCTACTAAACTTACAGATTATACTACTAATAGTTATTAATAACATCCTTTTCTTCAAATTATCAACATATTTTTCTTCTCTATTTCATTGTTATCATTATTGACATAGTAACTATGCCAAGTCACCAGTTGTATTGTCATCGCTACTGTTATAATTATTTTTTTCGTATATGACTTCGATCTTAATGACTAAATGTCATCACACTTTAGCATGATACACTTTTAACCTTGTTATCTTACATAACACTTGCGGTTAAGTTTTCGTTGTATTATCTTTTAGTGTTATCTGCGACCATTTTTATTATTTAAATGTTTCATTAACCTGTAATTTTCCAATTTCCATTCACAACAATAACATATTCATTCGTATTGCTAACATGAACACCATATGATACAAACTAAAGCAACGTGATTTAACTTGAATTATGTTTGACAAATAAAATCCAAAATGTATGTTTCATCCTATTTGGAATTCGTCAAATGAGTGCAACCGCGCCCCACTATAAATGTTCACACTAGGATACGAACTTAGTTCGCTTCGTGTAAAATGCTACTGAGTTTAATAGTACTTGTGAATTTCAATTGTATCGAGGCAGTCAGTTCAGAATACACATACGGTAACTGAGATTGATCAATTTCAGTTCATTTTAAATCAAAAAAAACATTTAAATGCATTCAAAGCAATACAATATTTATAGATTTATAAATGTTGAGTCTGATGTACAGTTTGTCAAAAACACTTGTTGACTCTGAAATTTATTAAATCCAAATATCTGTTGTCAGTTTTTATAACATTTGATAGACCAAACTGTACAATTTAGAATAAGCTTATATCTTCCCGTTGATTTGTAATGGACTGAAACTGGTCGGCCTCTGTTGCCATATGTGCATCCTGAGCGGATTGCCTCGATATAGCGGTAGTACACAAATTATATTTTAGGTTGGATTGTGACTGGCAAGTGGAATCCAGGAAGCACGTTTCGTCCTATTTGGGACTCATAGGCTGGATGTACCTGCATCCCAATGTTGATGTTCACACTGGGATTCGAACTCAGTCCGCTTCGTGTTCAATGCCACCGCGTTCACCACTGGGCTACTGTGTTCAGACAGTCACACTTGTACAATCATTACAATTGTATGCATACTCTAGTATTAGTTAATTATATTTCATTGTGAATTTACATTAAACAGTGCTTAGAAACAATTTAATGTATATAATATGAAAATACTTATTTAACTAATGCATAGTGTAATACAAAGTGAATTAATTAAATTTATTACTATAAACTAAGATCATACTGAATGAGACTGTGTTTCGTAGAGTGAATAGTGCTTAAAGAAAAACGGTTCCCACTGATTGTCACATGACAATGTACAATGATTTTAAGTTGTAGCTGATTTTTAATTGAATTAATTTAAGCAATAAATAGTATGTTTTTGAATTCCTATTTACTTTTTATAGGTTATTGAAATGATCGACTCTGAAGTATTCACGATTATAAGTTTTTGATTAGTTGTTGGCAGAGTAAGTGCTCTAATAAATCATAAATAAGGTTTGTTGGCAAGTAGTAAGTAATCAAAACACAAAGATGTACATGGAAAAAAGGTGAAATACTCACTGTAATAGTATGCATTATTGCTATTATGTATTTCAAGATTGATAAGCAAACTATTGGTAAAGTTGTACATTCAATGAATTTTTTAAAATAGATTTGCTGAAGTATTTCGGTCGATAAAAATTTAACTGATGTCTAAAATTTTCAAAGAGTTTAGGTTATATATGTTGCAAGATATTGTCTAACAAACGACAATTTACGCCCAGATACATTTATTATGTTAGTCTCCTTGAATAAAAGGTGGCTTAAATCACTGAGATAGGTGCTGCGTTAAGCGGAAGGTAAATGTTTAATTCAGAATCTTTTATTGTCTTTACAACTACAAAAGCTCCTATTGTCGGTTATCTATCTGTTTATCCTATAAAAGAGATTACATACATATTTCACATTCCAATTGTTTAATACCACAACAAATTTTATGTACTATACGCTGAAGGTTTTGTATTGAAAATTAGGTGATATATGTTCCTTTTTTCTAAGTGATCAAGGTTGTCTTTTAACAAACCTGTTGTACCCAAATGTATGGAGATAATAATTAATCATAGCAAATAAAGAGATAAAATAAGCATAAGAATCATGCTTAGTCTCATTTTTACACAAGTCAACTACCACTCTGATACCTTCTAGTAGTCTATTTTAAATGTATTCAAAATATGATTATTCCTTTGCCTATTGTCTTGTATAAACGTATCATTTTATTTGAAGAAAATTTATTATTCCGAATTTTCAACTGGTTTTTATACCGGCATTTGTTACAGATGACTTGATTAAATTGTCTTTTTGAGTAGTTAAGCGTCCGCTAGAATCTGTTATTACGTATCATATAGTCATTAACATTCTTTCCACTAATCAACAGTCTGAAACATGGTTATGGAACTTTATACTGAACACTTTTAATTGTAAGTTTATTCGGCTTCAGAAGTGCACAATGTAACTAGTCATCCTAGTTACATATTGATTCAAAACAAATATATCAATACACCCAAATCGTTTGTTTCGGTACTCCCTTTATGTTGAACTCTGACGCTTGATATACTTTTAGTAAGCTGCCAATTTTTCAGCTTAAAATAAGCATCTGTAACTCTGCTATACTACTCCTTATGTATGCAACAATTTGCTTACAAGTTTATTATGTTCACACTCAGATCATAAAACTGTTACTGACGTGTAAAACCTTAAGTTTATCCCTACCACCTATGTATGTTTACCAAAAGTTTCTTTAATTCAAACCAGTTAAAATGTATTCTATATTTGAATTTGATTTTATCAGATGATTTGGGAGTAAGCAAATATTCAAAGCCAAGAAGCGCTGGACAGATGTTCCATCCTACTGTAAAGCCTAGAAGTGCACATCCACTACATTAAAGAGAAATTGACCCTATGACCATCTGGTTTCTCGATTAACACTAAACCCTAAGACCGTCGACCTATATTCAAGGGTTTATATTATTAAAATTAGTTAATTAGCAAAAATTTTCTTTTTCACACTCATTAATGTCGGTAAGTAACTAACTTATACTAGACATAGGTGAACTCCATAGGTCATTTTCCACCAGCGCTCTGTGAATTACTTCCTGAATTTATTCATTAGTAGGCTGGGAAAAAGCTACATACTAGAACAAAACAGCTGTCCGTATTACATGGTTTTTGATAGTAGTCTAAACTGAATCAACTTGTGATATCAAATTAAACAATCTCCACGAAGCCTAATTAAAATCCATTCATTTACTTAATATTAAAAATTCATGGTGGAAAAACTCAATATTTAGAACATCTAATTTGTGAAACATGGATACTTTTCATTAAAGTATTTTTTCATTTATCAACTGACAAAATTATTAGTAGGGATGTTAATTTGATGGTAGATTCTTTTCACAGATTCATATTAACATAAAATCATCGTTAATTTAAGATTAGGTAGATGTTTTGCCATAGCGAAACCCCCTCTTGATCAGGCATTTCAGTGCCAATAATCAAATATAATGAATTCTGGTTTTGTGGCATGCATATCAAGTTTAAATAAGTAACTTAGACTTCCATAATTCTTACGCCAATCTTAGTCAATCCGCTATTGAGCAGCTGTCATCCATATGATAAGGTACAACTATCTGATATATGGGTTCTCTGCTGGTGGCTTTTTAAAATACAAAACCTTGAGATATAAGTTTGTACTACGAGAAAGTTATGTGATAACCATCTCCGATACACTTCAGCAACTATATTATCTTGAATTTTTATTTAACACAGTGCCGAGAAACGATTATTTTAATTTCAGATATTCACCCTCATCATGATAGAATGCGCAAAAACCCACGTCCATGTGAATATTCATTTAGTCCATTAAAACACTGTTTCATATACTACCAAACAAAATGACTTTTATAAAAATAAAACATTTCTCATCAACCACTTTCACAGTAATTAGATTTCATTTCATTGGTAGAGTATATTCCAAGTATACATTTTTATACCTTTTGACTTAGAAAAGAAGTAAAAGGTTATATAATGATCAGAAAGGTAAATATTTCTGCAATTTCTAAGTCTAAAAATAACTTAGCTGAATCTAGATTATCTGAATTTATGAAAGCCGTCTTTTTACATTTAGATGATTAGAAATCAATGTAGTAATTCAGCCCGTTTGGTTATATTCCATTCTCCTAACTATGTGACACAGCTTGGTGATTTCTTTAACGTGTACACTATCCACCCCAAGCGTCATTTCCTAAATTTATCCTTGGCTCAATTTTGGATAAGATGTTGTTTGCCACCAAAGGTTGTTGCTGATCGTATAAGGCCAGCGGATTCGAGTAATCTTGCAGAAACAGCTGTTTATAAATATGTGTAAATATTGAAGTATGCTTTTCGCTGTCCTTAATACATGAATTAACTCCATGCAAAAGATCTGTTTTCAAATAGGTATTGAAAACCCGAATTCTATGTTTACTGACGAGTGGTTTGAATTATAAGTGTTCCTCAGTCATAGAAATTTCGCATTTGCCTTCCAATACGCACCTTCAAACCTGCATCAGCCCCTCATTGTCTATCAATGATGTCGCCCAGGTTATAACACAATAGTGGAAGATAAATGACTCTGAATAAAACAACAACATACATTCGAGCAGAGTTAGAGGAAAAATTCATTGTACTTCACTGGATTCTCTTCAACTGCTTACAATCTATAATATTTCAACGCCAAAATTATAGAGAAGTTTAAACGCGCTTACAGAAACAAACTTAGTTGGTAATTGTTGTTGATAATTGACATTGGTAAGATGAAACAGTAAACCGAATAAAGTCAAATGATTGGATAAAACACTGTAACTATACAAGTATATGTCAAGGCAAATTAGTTTTATTAACAAAAGACTTGAAGCAGATGATTACGTAATGAGAGAACGTTAATGATGAGAAAGAATTTATCTAAGTGTGTGAAGTTCAATTATTTATTAATTAAAACTATTAAAGTCAAGCATTCAAAGTAAAGATAGTAGCTTAAAAGTAGGCTTACTAAGTAAAAGCATGTCTTTATCCACTCCAATTTCAAAAGTGATATTGCAGAAACAGTTAGGAGAAGGTTCAGAACTTTACTAAACAGAACCTATTACACTGCTAAATTATTAACGCACACACACATACACAAAACAACATGCTCACTGACTCAGTCTAAGGTAGACAAACTTCCTTTTCATGTTAACCACCAACTATGTCTACAATTTTACATAAACCCTATCAAGAATCTACATCGGCAGAACAGAAAGGAGAGCTTATCTTAGGTATTTCGAACACGTTCCAGAACTCCTTTGGTTAGGTGAACAGGAAACATTAAACAACACAATATTATTATATCACTTTGACCCTGGACGTCAGTTTGACATTTCAAGGAGATTAGGGAATAATCAAGCTGCTGTCTTCAAAATTTAGCTTAAGTTCTTACCCCCAAACGTCAGAAACCCGAATCACGTCTAAAAGAAGACTACTGTAAGTCTATTTTTACTTTTGTAATATTAACATAATTCTTTACATCCTTATTTTGTATGTTGAAGAAAACATTTTTTTTCTTCTGCTCTTTCGTGTTATTATATAATTACGTCAATTTCGCTTGATTTTAATAACCTTAATTAATAAATAATTGAACTTCACACACTTAGATAAATTCTTTCTCATCATTAACGTTCGCCCATTACGTAATCATCTACTTCAAGTCTTTTGTTAATAAAACTAATTTGCCTTGATATATACTTGTATAGTTACAGTGTTTTATTCAATCATTTGACTTTATTCGGTTTACTGTTACATCTTACCAATGTCAGGTATCAACAACAATTACCAAGTAAGTCTGTTTCTGTAAGCGCGTTTAAACTTCTTTATAATTTTGGCGTTGAAATATTATAGATTGTAAGCAGTTGAAGAGAATCCAGTGAAGTACAATGAATTTTTCCTCTAACTCTGCTCGAATGTATGTTGTTGTTTTATTCAGAGTCATTTATCTCCCACTATTGTATAATAAGCATAAAACATGCAATTATGATCAATCTGTTGGACACACTTTGCTAATTTCGTAATATTCATCTAATGATTTTATCTTGATACAACAATGTAGATCTACTATTTAGAATGGATACTGATATTGACTTGTTATTCTATACAATCTCATTTACATATCTTATTCATGAAAACTAATACCTCGTTAACCATTCTAGTAAATAACTTATTTACAGACTATTTGTAATGTTTTTCAGGCTAGAAAAAACAACTGTATGTACTATAAATGACAATTTAGACAAGTGAATAACAATAATAACTTGTAAACAATCATCATTCACTAGAACAATAATGTTTAACATAATTTCTATATCTAATAAACAAATTCATTATGATTTCAATTAATAGTTTAATGACATGAAACTTTTTTTCTATGGCAACTGGAAAAGTACAATAAATATAATGTTTTGTATTGTCTTACATAAACCAACTACTAATTCTTCATTGAAAGTGTCGTATATAACAATATGTGAATACATTTTGCTGCAACTTATCTATTGAAAACAAAGTTCTTTAGTTTGTACTTATTACTCTCTCTCTCTCTCTCTATATATATATATATATATATATATATATATATATGCATAGTGTTATGTATTACCAGGAAATGAAGTCTATAAACATCATGATAGTATATATATACAGGAAAATGTTTTCTTTAACACTATACGAAACAAATTGTTTTGCTAAAAAAAATAAATAAATGTTTCGGAAAAGGAACACTCAGTCGACTTCATTGTACTTGTAAGACTTTAATAGGTCTTTTTACTAGTCGGGTAAATGATTCTACACAGTTGCAGTAAAGTGGCTTTAATATCTATCGTTTAAGATAAAGCGGTACAAAAATCATTTTACATTTTGTTATTAAACCAATTGAAATATATCAGATTAGTTTAAGAATATAAACTCAGTTAAATAAGAAATGATTAAACAGTAGTAAAATAAAATCATTGGCTATGGTCATCCTCAACGGTTTTTGATGTTCAGTAAATGTAGGGTATTCAGTAATTTTTGAAACTTTGTATGCATTTGTACATACAGCTTCAATGAGAAACACAATAATATTGATAAAACATGAAAAGAAATCTTTAATGGAAATTACATTTCAGTATATACAGCTAATTTAGTAACGATTATAAACGTTGGGGAATATCTTAGCAAATGTTGTTCTAAGAGAATGTTATGATAATCAGCCTTCTTATAATATCTAATAAGAATGAATTATAGATAGCATATGCTAATCATGTGGAACAAAATATAGAACGGGGAAATACAGATAGAATGACATCAAACTTAGGTAATAAAAGAAATAAGAAATAGTGTACGAATACAAAGTTGTAATGACTGATATTGAGGTGTCATTGTTTTGTAAAAGTTTGTTAATGTTACTCTTGTAATATTTTATTTTCATTAACATGCTTGTAATGCACATCAGTGAAATAATCGTTTAGTTTATAACTAACTTCGTTGCATATAATACTAACCTTTTTGAAGACCTTTATGTTTATTCTGGTGGTACTCAAATATGAACACATCTGCATTAATCTTGGCTCTCAATCAAGTCTACTTCCTGGATATTATAAACAGCTAATTAATGTTTGCTATAGTACCAACGAACAAAATATTCCTACATCTCATGGGGGAAAATTGAATATACAGCAGTCGTTTACTATGTCCGGCTGTGCTGAATTTACAGTATACCAAGATTACTTATTAACTAAAGTGATTAGCACATATTTGTAATGTTACATTCTGATCATCGTCTAAAATTATCTAAGTAAACTGCATTGTTATTAAGTCACTCAATGTAGTCAAAATAACTATGAATACACTTTGACATTTCATTTATTAACCACCATTGATTGTAGATCAATATTAGTCCCACAACCACTACAGACTTTTCATTATCATGCTTATAAACGAAATAAGTACCAACTTCATGTGAAAGTGAAACATATGAAGGTTTGATAAATTGTTAAACATTATTTTGCATTACTCTATACAATTAATCACCTAGAAGTGAAAAGCTATTTTTGTCATCTGCGGGACACACTTATTGATAGGGGATGTGTATACAGCTGTTATCTTCTTATAAATACTAACGGTAGATTACAAGATTTTGTGGTTGGCCTATCAATCACTTTTAGTAATCTGGTCGGGAGGGAGAGGGTGTGAAGTAGAAATGTCCAATCCTAGCGTTGAATGAGTGACTTAAACCAATAGTGTCCATTAAAACTAACACAGTTAGAATTATCGTGGAATATTCAGCAAACAAACTATATTACGAGATTATTTACAATTAAAAATTTTGTTTTGATGAATACATAATTCATAATTTTTCATTGGATTGGTAACTCACTACTAAAATTATCATATTTTAGTAATCTGGTTAATTAAAATAAATTTAAATTTTTCTATAATTCACAATTACTTTTACCTATAATATTCCATTATTTACATATTTAATCAACATAAATTTTCGATTCTATACAAGACTGGAAACAGAACAACTCATAAACCTGCAATATCTCCTAGTGAATACTCAAAAATTTCATTCCCTAAACAAAAATACGTCATTCTTCATTTGCCACTCTGACTATCTTCTGTTAATTAGTTTCTATGGTTGGGTGATCAATTGTTGTTCAGTTAGTTGTAATCACTGTATACAACAAAAATTGTATCTAAAATGTATTCATGCATTACACATTCTCATTATATTTTCCATAACTTTAAACTTTTATATTTTTTTTATGAAATCATTTTGTTAAATGAAAATTAGTTCATTTGTAACATATGAAATAGCCATTATTGACATGAATACTGGAAAACCTAATTCAAAACACCATATTCAACCTTAAGTAATAATCTATTGTTTATATTCTTAACAAATTGATTTTATTTAGAAACCACTGAAAACCAAAGTGTACTGGGTAACTGTTTCCTCATACTATGAGAGTGAGACACATCACTAGTAGTAATGATTCATTTTCTCGTTATATCACCAATAGATTAAAGTGCGAATTTCACCACCGAATACCGGAATAATGGTGATGTTGTTTAAGGCGCTTACTGAAAGAGCTGAAATCTTGGGTTTGATTGCATAAATGAATCAAGAGTAAGCACTGATGGGAAGTCTCATGCTGTCAAAGAAGGTTTCAAGCGTTTCCTGGCTTTTAATGTTGCCCAAACAAGATCATTCTGCTACAAACAACGAAATAAAATACTAGTCAACAAAATAAATAGCATAACTCACTTAAGTAATAATCATATTTTGCATAACACTGCGAAATCACTAACAATAAACTATTTCAGAAAATTATAAAAGCGTATTGATGAAATACAATTTACAATATTACCCCAATAAAGAAAATCTCAATATACTAAAAGGATCCTTTCGTATGAAACAGTTTACTCTATAAAATGCGAAAGTCTGATAGATTAAATCTAACCCTCAATTAATGCCAGATATTCTCAGAAGAAGAATGTCTGTTCTAACAAAATAAATAACTGTCATTTTGTCAATATTATGTCACTACATATCTGTTGTATAACTGAAATAATGTAGGTTTTCTTTTTTTGATCCTCTGTAATGCACGTATTTGTATTCTGAAGATTTACTTTGTTTACATTAACTGCGAATATCCAGAGCAGTTTAATTACGACTGTAAAAAACGTAATAGATAAGCGTCACATTACTTCCTGATCGTTTTAAACGTAATTCTTTCTTAATTTTGGTGGTTTTAGTGAAAAGTTGTGACTGGCAGAGTTCAAATGTATCTGAAGTGAGACAGTTATCACCAATGACGACGGATGATCATAGTACTATACCACAAATTGTTGGAAGTGAGAATTCTACCACTGTACACCTAATTTATCTAAATGTGAATGAATCAGTCAACTGTTTTATTGCTGAACATTAGGCTAACTTTAGCTAATTATCATTACTAGAAACTTTATTCGGGATTATTTGCCGAGTTGGATGAACTAGTTCTAACTATGGTACGATAAAAAAGTGACATAAAGTTATGGATTCGGTAGTTCAAGTTATTATTGTAATTTGAGTTTTGAAGCTATAAACTCGTTATCTTATTTTATCATAGTTTATGTAGATACTAATTCTTTATTACGTTTATGTACATAGGCTAAGTGGACAGTTATCTTACCCATTTCTCCATTATATGTTATTTTTATTCTTACTAACCTTTGATTATTGCACAACTTATATTGTATGGTTTTAGAAAATGACATAATGGAGGGAGTTAATCATCTTTTTTTTACAAATGAAAATATCGAACATTATCAGCTGATGTAAATCTAGACAATCACTTGACTTAAGTATACTTGTATTCTTGATGCTTTTATAAATAGGCCATTTTGTGTTAGAATTCATGCTTTCCTTTACATGTATATGTGTTTTGTGTTTGCCAACTCAATTCCTTTATTACATTACCTTGGTGTCGTATGCCAATCTGATAGTCTTATGATGCATATGTTCCTATTTGTTCTATCCCCTTCTCCGTAAGATGTTGGTATTTCGATGTACAAAGATAAACTCCTGGTGGTAATCACTTCTGGTTCGTTAGTGCTTCTGCTACCAAAGAATATAATACTATTACTGTTAACAATAACGTCGATAATACTGGTTCTAATATTAATACTTCTACCTAGATTTTACGGCGTTGTTTAGTGACTACATTTAAAAATACTAAGCTAAAAGAATACTATATGGAATCGCTCAAAAAAGCCGATTCAATAAAATGAACATATAATCCTGTGATATAATAGAAGCATGTCATCAGTAAAGACTTTAAGGAGTACACACCCGGAAGTAACTTCGTTGTATTTATTTACCTTTGAATTTTCTAAATATATTAATTCAATAATACTACACTAATATTCTTTTTATAAAACTACTGGAAGATATACTGCGTAATCATAATGAACTCAAACATACTGGACATGAATAATAATAAACTATCTAGTTAAGCATACAACTGTCAGAAGTTAGTATTAGATAGTTTGTAAATCATATGAAGGTAGAAGGTGAAAATTGTGGTGAGTAGTAATATGATTATTTTGTCCTTCTTAATTGTTAACCTACTAGTTTCGTTACTTCAATCGTCATGTTTTATAGTAGAATTTCCACGGATCGTTAAAACTGTTAGACTATTAGGTTAGTTGGTTTTGTGGCGATGAGTATTAGAGCTTATTTTATGTATTCATCAAAGACTAATGCTCATTGGGTATCACTGAGAAGCAGAAAGTACTAGATAGAAACCTTTAGCAGAGCGCATTCTTTGACTCTACCAGAAAATTAAATCCAGGACCTTCAGATCTTGCATTGAACCCTTTTAACCCTATACATCACTGGGACGGCGTACAATTTTAGTATTACCACATCCATCAGCTTGTAGCACAGTAAAATATTATCCATTGTCATCAGTGATAACTGTCTCATTTCCAACAAATCTTGTATTTTACCATTCAGCACTTCACATTAGAATTTTAGGTAATTCTTGAAGTCAGTCACTAATGAGCTAATCAATGTATATGAGATGAGGTGGTTTTATGGAGATGGATGTTAAGTTTAATCATCATTGATTTCCTTGAAATCTATCAGTGTTAACTGGATTCAAGATCAAATCAAAACACTGTTATTCAGAAATAATTGATAACTCAGGAATTGGATTTATTGCATTTCTTTTAACTAATTGATAACCTAGACATCATATTTAAAAAGCTTATCTTAGTAAGAATGTATGTGAATGAATACATTTTTCAAAGTAATTAGATTGTCTAAAGTTAATGTATCTAGTAATTGCTTTACCAACTGATATTATGTGTTCATAAAAATTCAGGTTTATGTGTGGGAATAGATCATTCACAATATTATCCACTATTCTATTTTATGAAGCCGATAAATAAAATAATGCTAATTCTCCTTTTCCTACTTTTTTTTCCCAATTTATGGATAAAATTTTTTTTCTAGAAATAAACTAGACTTGAGAACTTTTTTTTAAAGATAAAACAAACAAATTATCCTGTTTATTATTTCAATTTTATGTGTTACGATTATTTTAATGGCTACAATTAAACAAATTATTTCTAGGAAAATATCCTATTCATTGTTTAAGTTGGATTATGACTGACATGTGGAATCCAGGACGTGCGTTTTGTCCTATTTGGGACTCATCGGCTGGATGTACCTGCACCCCAATGTTGATGTTCACACTGGGATTCGAACTCAGTCCGCTT
Source organism: Schistosoma japonicum (assembly GCA_025215515.1). Classification (NCBI taxonomy): domain Eukaryota; kingdom Metazoa; phylum Platyhelminthes; class Trematoda; order Strigeidida; family Schistosomatidae; genus Schistosoma; species Schistosoma japonicum. The sequence goes on from CM046061.1 coordinate 78,664,355, forward strand.
CGTGTCAAACGCCACTTGCCAGTCACAATCCAACCTAAAATATAATTTGTGTACTACCGCTATATAGAGGCGAATCCGCTCAGGATGCACATATGGCAACAGAGGCTGACCAGTTTCAGTCCATTACAAATCAACGGGAAGATACAAGCCTATTCTAAATTGTATAGTTTGGTTTATCAAATGTTATAAAAACTGACAACAGATATTTGGATTTAATAAATTTCAGAGTCAACAACTCCACTTGCAGGTGCATCGTATTCATTGTGTTTAGAACAAGTTAAACTAGATACTACAGAAGTTATTTTACTTTTCTAACTTTTCATCAGTTATAAGTAATCTGAAATTAAAATGTATTCAGTATATAACATTATACTTTACCTATAAAGGTTCTCAAAATGTGTTTAGTGGAGCTTTAATGAGAAGTTATGATTTGTGGAAATAAACCTAGTGACGGAGTAATTCAATAGTCCGTTGAAAAAGAATCCAGTTCTACTGTATTTGGCTATGGTTAGAAGTGTGGATTATTATATATTGATTTAATGCATACATAATATCATTCCTTCCAAGAGACCTATAGCTTCTGAGCTTGATGAATATGAAATTGTGAGTGCATTCGCATTAAATTCACTGATTAAGTTTACGTTAAAAAGTAAATTACGCTGAAAACTGTAAACTAGTTATTGAGAATTGAATAGCAAGAACAACGCAACACCACAACGAGTCTTTTAAAAATAATAGGTGCTTTACTATAAAATTCCAAAGAGTTATGTTTTTCAAGGCTAAATAGGTAAACACCATTGTTCAATACTTAATGAATTATTAACTTCCAGAGATTATTGAGCATCAAATATATTTATCCCTACCTTTAAACTAACTTTCTGGATTATTATTTTTGAATCCCTTTAATGAATTTGAATAAAACAATAGCAACAATGTGCACAGAATAATATGAATTCATTCTTCCCAAGTTGATACTCATTGCCTGTATTTTACTGAATTGCAACATCATAATAGGTAATCTTAAATAATGGTAATGAAAAACAATGAACTGAAGCTACATAGAATATCCGTCCATCATCTATATATATGCGCACATGTGAGTATAAGGTCATTTATAAGCTAAAGGTTGAGAAGTGGAAAAGATGGTGTGAGTGTGCTTATCTATATTTCGTAAATTATTGAAATGTAGTCTATAAAAATTTATTGTAAAAATGATTATTCTAATCAAATTGAGGTGAATTTATGAAAATATGTATTATGCCTAGTTGCTTGTTTTTGTCTCAGATCTATGCTAATTGGGTACCAATCAAAACCAGGAAAATCTGGTCAGATATTTCATCTTAGTATGGGACTCCTCAGCAGAACAAACGCTCTAGTCCACTAGGAAATCAAACCAAGAGCCTTCAGGTCTTACAGCGAACTCTTACTCATCTTCATCACTAGGGTGACGTCCTATGGTGAAATTCCTACTTTCATCAATTTTTGATCTAGAGCGAAGATCAGTAAATGCTATTGGTAATAATTCCGTCACTTCAGGTATATCTGAATTTCACCTGTCACTACTTCTCCCGACATCCCTGGCAGAATCTACGGTGAGCAACGTTGGAGTAGGAACAATTATCCAGAATCTTCTAGTTTCTATTGGTACTCAACCAACATTAGTCTCTGACAAATACAAAATACGAAACATAATACCTGTTTCCACAAAATCACCGCAGTCCAGTTACAGTAATCAACTCACAAATGGCTAACTTCAAAATATTTCTAAAATTTTAGTGCAAAGTCATGAACGGTGGAGTACAGAATTGTGGGAAGTAAGACAGATATCATCAATGACAATGGATGATAAGAGCATTAAAATACAAATTGGTGGAAGTGAGAAGTTTATGATTGTACACCGGCTAACCTAGTGATGCAGATGGTTAGGCATTCGCCCTAAGACCTTATGGTCTTAGGAATGATTTCTCGGTAAAATCAAAGGTGTATACTGCTGTAGATTCCCATACCAAGATGAAGCATCTGTCCCAAGTTTCTTGGTTTTTAGTAGTACCCAACTAGCATCAATCTGAGACAAATATCAACAACTAACATTTTTTTATTTATTCCGGTAAATTATTGAATTAAGTCTTTTGTAGAGAATTGTTTGCTTCATATATGTTTCTCATTGCACATTAATACCAATTTCAAAGTTAGCGATTATGAACAGGTACTCTGTTAATTTACGTTAACCTTGTTTTCGACTAATCAACAAATAGCTTTCATGATTTAAGTTAAAATCCGACAAAATGAACATCATATAAGACTGTATTTCGATGAATACTGTAACTATTTCTGTATGAAATAAGAGTGAACTGGTGGGAATTAATCTTTTCTACAAATTTCTTTATCTAAGTTTTATATTAGTTTTTTCAAAAGGAAAAAGGTTATTAAAATACATTTGATCTGTTAGTTTCTACTTCATAGATTCTTTAATTTACAAGCATCAATACCTACTTAATGATACTTATTGAAATCCTGTTTCGAAACTCCAAATAACCATAAACATAGTAATGATAAGCATCAATTCTACATGGTTTAGATCAAAAAAACAAATGACAGCATAATACAACACTAGGTTGATTAAAATCAATAAATGAGTCAATGAAAAATTCCTTTCAGAAGCTAGGTGATGAAAGGATAACACTTAGAATTTCCATTTAATTAGTTCAGTTTTTATACAATAAAATCATTGTTAAAATAATTCTTTCACAATATTTTTCTGTACAAGATCTACTTCAGTAAGTTATAAACTTAAACGGAATGATGATAATTTTTATTTATAATCATACACGTATAAATGACATAACATCATGAATGAATTCAGTTGGATTGTGTCTGCTAAATGGAATTCAGTACGTAGATTTTGTCTTATAATACCATGAGAATAATTTGAATTAAGAAGTAAGTGTCTTTAATTTAGTCTACATTCAATTAAAAGTTCTGGTGAATCATGAAATACTTAAAAAATTATCAAAGTTATAACTTTTCATTAACTAAGTGTTAGAGATTGATATAGTGCTAGAACAAACTAATAAAATTCTGGGTTACAACTGTACAAATACCTTGTTGTAGTTTTTTCATTTTTATAACATTTCAACTTCGAAAAACACTTTAACGCATGTCTATGTGCAATGATCTTAAAGTCAACATCGAGATCTAAATTATGCAAGAAATTAATTAAAATGTAAACAAATTAACCAACTTTTTCATCATATTTCGAACACACTCGTTAGCAAGCATCCATGATCCTGCCAAGAAGTAAACTCCCGTGTCGAGCTACAAACCTAACTGAGTTTGCTTCTAATACATGGTATGAAACAAGTATTACCAGGGAAAATCACAGATGATCGCCTAATAGCGTCAACTAACAGAAATTAAAAACACTAATCTTTGAATGAAGATTCGGTAGGTTCAATGACTAACAGTCTGCTAAGAAACATAAAGTTCCTACGTTAGATCCTGAAGAGACTTTGATTGGTGGAAAATTACACCCTGAGTCAAATTCGGTTCGTGATGTGAATGGAGTAATAAAACAATTTCTACATACCTTTAATAATGTGTTTTTATAGGTAAAAAGTTGATTAATTTTTGAAAATAAGTATATTGGCTTGAAGAAAGCTTCAGAAAAACGTTTCTTCGTAACAATTAGCACAGTACATTTCTTTGAAACAGGAACTAAAATTCATAGATTGGAATCTTTATCAATGTTAAAAATAAGATTTAATAAGTAAGTGAATCATTTGTATCCAAAATTATAGAATTTCAGAAGAAGGCTTACTTAGAGTTCTCTGAAGGTCAGTTACACTAATTCAGCATGAAACTGAAAATAGGTACTTCATATTACAAAATATACACATATTACAAATCAATGGCACTTTCTCAGTTGTCTATATTTTATTACTATTAAAACAGATGATTCATATGTTACAAATGCTCTCCAAAAACTTCCAGCAAATTTAGATTCTGATGTTAAAAACACGTAACTTTAGTGTTTAACTGGTGAACGTTGTTTTAAAGGTAATTTATGATGTAATTTATCTTGATCAGGATATTGGAATACTAATTTCTTGATATGATTCTCAATATTAGGGCACCATGAGTATGTAACTCATTTCTCCTATAGTTCCTATTTAACTATCGATCAACGGTTCTTGTCAGATATATCCTAGGTATTGTACTTTTAATAAGTAAACTAAAATTGCAAGTAACATACATGAAATCGAAATAAGTGTTCAAACATTGAAATACTCTTTATTTTTGTAAACTAAGTGTATGCTACTTGTAAGTAGCTTGTATAGAAAATGAAATTTTTATTATAGCCAACTGTTAGAATTAATCTTTAATGTTTTGACTTAATAAAGAATAGCGTCTTGAGGATACTAGGAAACGGTGTAATTTATTGCATTAAGACGTAATAAACTGAAATGGAAACAAATCTCAATCATTTAGATGTTTTTTTTATTTCAAACCAATTGATCACAATTTCAATCAGGGGTTCAGTGTAACTGGGTTTTAAATTATTTTCACCCGTTTGGTTGGAAAATGGTCCGTTGTTAGAAGAGTCCCGACTAACTTGTCAGAATGACCGTTTGGTGGTTTATCAAATATTGTTCATTTGACCACAATGTATTCTCTCCTCCCAAATTCGAACTATTAATTATAGTATTATTATTATCATCAATTTATTTCCTACTTTCAGGTACAAGCTCCGTTCACGAGCGAAATCAGTTAATTACATACACTGCTCCACTTCTTTAAAATCACTACTGAAAACAAAATTGGCAGTAATCTTATAACAAGATTACTAATATTTCGCTTCATTGTTTGATCAAAGGCATTATTTAAAATATTTGTTTTCAATCATTCATTTGTTCAATAACGAAAAAATATGGATATGACTGGAATAGCTTAACCGAATATGGTTTAGTAGTACTAACCTGAGGCATCCTTGACACTAATTCCTTACCAAAAAGGGGGATAATGGTTTTTTCCAAACTTTGCTTGATTCGCTTCCTTCGGAGTCTAAGATGGAAACGAAACATACGCAAACACACCCAAACAAACACGACATACACAGATACCAACCACAGATCATAGGAGACCTTACAAATAACCAAGCAGTAGTTCTGCCACTGTTACAGGAATAAGTAAACGAACGAATAACTTTTATAAACAAAAGCAGCATATACAAAATGTACTGGTAAATTATTTACAACAAAGTTGACCAAAAGTTTTATACTGCGTTAATAGGCCAAAATTAGTTTCACATGATAGTTTTCCAATGAAAATGCTAACAAACCTTTATCAGGACATTAAAAGCAAATCAAGAACTAGATTTTCATCATAACAAGTTGCAACGATAACGTTTATTCCTTTTAAGTTTCAACTAAATAACTCTCATAACAATGAGTGACACCCATAATTTCTAAATCTAAATGACCGAATCCACTCAGGTTGTTAAAGCGCCCATCAGAATTGGTAAAGTAAGACAAGACTATATACTATTCATTTTCATGACGGAGGAAATATTTGCTAACGCAACTTATTTCGCATCACTATGCAATAGACTATGCGTCAACTTCAACCAATTTCTACACGTTCATTCACTCAACTGATATAGTTCAGTGAGCATTTATCAAACTGTGAATTTATACTCATAAAAACACCGACACCTTATTTTGAGGACCATGATAAGGCCTTAAATGCTCTGAAAACATCTTCAATATCGACAAAGATAGCAGGAAAAAAAACCTTATAAAATGACTGCTAAAAAACAGCAGTCAATAACTATGACAGTGAATGGTAAACGGTTTGTAGTAGCAGACGTTTGACAAATTAATTGATGTATATCTAAACCATTATTATATGTAGAAAATTATGTTTATTTGATTAATTATTTTCAAAACAGAGAATCAATCAAAATACATTGATAATAATACATAAAAAGATAACAAGAACAATTAAGACTAAAAAATGCCTGAATGAAAAGTAACGTATCATATCAATATTTATACTCAAAAAATTATATAACCATAGGAATAGTGATGTTTCTGAAATTCCTAAATCATGATACGGATATTGAACCATTTATTAGAAATATAAATCTGAATAACGAGATAAATTTTATATCATTGATTTCGTCACAAATTCATATTGAAAGGTTATCATTCGGAACCAGGAACCACTGAACAACTGTTCTGTCCTAGTGTGAGACTCATCAACAGTGTACAATCTCGAATAAACCGGGGGAAATTAAAAGCCCAACCACTTCAGGCTGGCAAACACATGAACGTCAGTACCACTGCGACAATGTCGAATGGTAGAATTCCCTTTTCCATCACTTAGCTCTTTTCCTACAATATTTTATCCAATCTGGCAGGTGATTATGTAAGCCTCATTATACCTCATTCTATCATTTCTAGGTTGAAAATTAGATGACGAACAAACCATAAGAACTTATGAATTATTGCTGCTATGCGACGATTATCGATTTTGCACATTTAGATGATTGAAACAGTGGATAGTTATATTAATTAATAACTACTTTCCAGAGTATACATAGATTTCCAGTCAGTATTTTTAAGCATATACAAAATATGATGGAGATCCATTCAAGATTAATGCATAATTTGAAAATGGGATTGATAAAAATGAGAAAATTCTAAAACGTGTTTCATGTGTATCTTGAAAGTATGTGGCAAACTGATATATAGTTACACAGATAACATACCAGCTTGATGCTGTTTACAAATCTGATGGACAATTTATTGCAATTAAACTATGCGTCATTGGATGTCCTAATTTGATGAAGTGTGTCTGATACAGAGTGATGAGAAATGTGCCTCAATGACTATATTACCAAATCATGTCACATGGTCATATAGAAGAGTGAAGTAGTAAATTATACTCATCGTTCCCATAAAAAATTAACAATTATGCCCATAAAATTGAAATTAGAGTCACATTCGAAGATTACCAAGCGAGTAAAGAGAAGAATATTCTTAACATTTCTAGAACTGTATTCATTAGAAAATTCAACTCTACACCATCTGTTTGCAAACAGTTTATTATAACCTTGAATCCACAATTGCTAACTTCACTATACTTTGATGGTGAAATACATTTCTATCAGCTCCACTTTATAACATTCTTTGTTTTCAATTATCAAAATGTATTCATTCAAGCTGTTATTTATTTCTACATTCAACAGGTTTTCATTTGCATATATAAATGACTTGGAAATCCTGTATGTGATTAAATTATTGTTCGAGTTCATTTGCCAAAATACACCACACTATTGTCATGCGTTCATATATCAATATTTATCCACTCTTTACTTCATTTTCATCTACATTCTTACTCTATTGAAATTTGTCTCAATGATAATCATATCAATAATAAAAGGTGCTGTACTTGGACAGGGATGTATTTACAGATGATTTATTAAAAGTCACAGTACATGCTATCATTTGTTATCTTATATTCTGGTTTTATTTTTGCTACCTCAGGGAAACAATTACAATACTATTCAACAGATATTCAATTCTGATTGCTGGGTCATTACTAACTAGTCCAAACAAAATAGAGAGAAGACAAGATCATTAGTTCAACCAGTTCACAAATATTATAAATGTTCATGTATATCTATGCAAAACCAGATCATACAATAGACTGATTAAAATATTGATATTGACATATATCAATAATACTTAGGCTAAATAATCGAGTAATTGATGCACAACTGATCAGTTCTACTTTATGAATGAGAAGCGATATAACATTAATTTATACCTCGAATGATGGCATTTAAGTACGACTATACAAAATCTGTTATGACACAATATTTGATAAGCATGTGGTCCTCGTACATAATAAAAACTTTGGCGAAATCAGTTTTGAAAGCTCATACTGAATGTGCCGCAACAAATGTTGAGTAGTATCATCAATGAATATTGTACCAAAAACGTGAAAGGTAGAATGGATAGTGCTAAAGCTATGAAGAATTTATTACTGCCTGCACATAAGGCGTGTATCGAATTATATCAGTTTGCTTACGGATACAATAGAGACACATTGGATACAGTAGTTGGCTTATATCATAATATACTGCCTTATTATAAAAATAGCGAGAAGCATTTCTGAGTATGTTTCCCGAATACACTTCCACTTCTGACTCTGAGTTTAGTAACATTAACACAGAAAAGCAGTTAATCAATTAAGTAACTGTTTACTTCTGTGTTAGTTAATGAGTACACTGTGAACATGACAAACTGCCAGACTCATTAATTACTAGCTACATTAGGATTTATGTTTGCATGCGAAATGCAAGTACTCTACGATTACGTATCTAGAAGACATATTATACGGTGAGAAAGATATACATGTTGACCTGATTAAAAACCTTTAACCATTAAAATACAGGTTATTGACTGTTGTAAATGTTCTTATTTAGTTTTGATAAAAATCTACACCTGGATTTACGTACATACACATTCATGTTTTACTTACTTTAAGAGGTGTATTAAAAAAACAAGAGTAGGTTTTTGAAGTGCTTGTTACTGAATATACCACATGGTACCAGAAAATAATATTGAATGAAGCACCTATCATTATGATCGTAACAAGTGATATTAACATTATTAGTTCACGTTTAGTACAATTAAGAATTTCTACACTATAATATTTCAGCACAACATTCACATTATTCATGTAAAATAGTTCAGTTATCACATGAGAATCACATGAGAATTCCGTTATATAAATAATGTCCCAGTCTATTTCTAATATGCATTATTTATCAAATATACTATGCTTTGTGGTTGCTGATCTGAACAGAAATACAGGTTAACGACTATTGTAGAGACTCTTGTAAACACTCCATTTTGATAGACCGGTCATCCTAGTTTACAGGATAACAAACATACTTATTTCATAGTACCTTATCTGTATTATGTGAAAAATTTATTTTCCTGTAGTGAGCAAAAAAGTTGTGCTGAAATATTATAGTGTAGAAATTCTTAATTGTACTAAACGTGAACTAATAATGTTAATATCACTTGTTACGATCATAATGATAGGTGCTTCATTCAATATTATTTTCTGGTACCATGTGGTATATTCAGTAACAAGCACTTCAAAAACCTACTCTTGTTTTTTTAATACACCTCTTAAAGTAAGTAAAACATGAATGTGTATGTACGTAAATCCAGGTGTAGATTTTTATCAAAACTAAATAAGAACATTTACAACAGTCAATAACCTGTATTTTAATGGTTAAAGGTTTTTAATCAGGTCAACATGTATATCTTTCTCACCGTATAATATGTCTTCTAGATACGTAATCGTAGAGTACTTGCATTTCGCATGCAAACATAAATCCTAATGTAGCTAGTAATTAATGAGTCTGGCAGTTTGTCATGTTCACAGTGTACTCATTAACTAACACAGAAGTAAACAGTTACTTAATTGATTAACTGCTTTTCTGTGTTAATGTTACTAAACTCAGAGTCAGAAGTGGAAGTGTATTCGGGAAACATACTCAGAAATGCTTCTCGCTATTTTTATAATAAGGCAGTATATTATGATATAAGCCAACTACTGTATCCAATGTGTCTCTATTGTATCCGTAAGCAAACTGATATAATTCGATACACGCCTTATGTGCAGGCAGTAATAAATTCTTCATAGCTTTAGCACTATCCATTCTACCTTTCACGTTTTTGGTACAATATTCATTGATGATACTACTCAACATTTGTTGCGGCACATTCAGTATGAGCTTTCAAAACTGATTTCGCCAAAGTTTTTATTATGTACGAGGACCACATGCTTATCAAATATTGTGTCATAACAGATTTTGTATAGTCGTACTTAAATGCCATCATTCGAGGTATAAATTAATGTTATATCGCTTCTCATTCATAAAGTAGAACTGATCAGTTGTGCATCAATTACTCGATTATTTAGCCTAAGTATTATTGATATATGTCAATATCAATATTTTAATCAGTCTATTGTATGATCTGGTTTTGCATAGATATACATGAACATTTATAATATTTGTGAACTGGTTGAACTAATGATCTTGTCTTCTCTCTATTTTGTTTGGACTAGTTAGTAATGACCCAGCAATCAGAATTGAATATCTGTTGAATAGTATTGTAATTGTTTCCCTGAGGTAGCAAAAATAAAACCAGAATATAAGATAACAAATGATAGCATGTACTGTGACTTTTAATAAATCATCTGTAAATACATCCCTGTCCAAGTACAGCACCTTTTATTATTGATATGATTATCATTGAGACAAATTTCAATAGAGTAAGAATGTAGATGAAAATGAAGTAAAGAGTGGATAAATATTGATATATGAACGCATGACAATAGTGTGGTGTATTTTGGCAAATGAACTCGAACAATAATTTAATCACATACAGGATTTCCAAGTCATTTATATATGCAAATGAAAACCTGTTGAATGTAGAAATAAATAACAGCTTGAATGAATACATTTTGATAATTGAAAACAAAGAATGTTATAAAGTGGAGCTGATAGAAATGTATTTCACCATCAAAGTATAGTGAAGTTAGCAATTGTGGATTCAAGGTTATAATAAACTGTTTGCAAACAGATGGTGTAGAGTTGAATTTTCTAATGAATACAGTTCTAGAAATGTTAAGAATATTCTTCTCTTTACTCGCTTGGTAATCTTCGAATGTGACTCTAATTTCAATTTTATGGGCATAATTGTTAATTTTTTATGGGAACGATGAGTATAATTTACTACTTCACTCTTCTATATGACCATGTGACATGATTTGGTAATATAGTCATTGAGGCACATTTCTCATCACTCTGTATCAGACACACTTCATCAAATTAGGACATCCAATGACGCATAGTTTAATTGCAATAAATTGTCCATCAGATTTGTAAACAGCATCAAGCTGGTATGTTATCTGTGTAACTATATATCAGTTTGCCACATACTTTCAAGATACACATGAAACACGTTTTAGAATTTTCTCATTTTTATCAATCCCATTTTCAAATTATGCATTAATCTTGAATGGATCTCCATCATATTTTGTATATGCTTAAAAATACTGACTGGAAATCTATGTATACTCTGGAAAGTAGTTATTAATTAATATAACTATCCACTGTTTCAATCATCTAAATGTGCAAAATCGATAATCGTCGCATAGCAGCAATAATTCATAAGTTCTTATGGTTTGTTCGTCATCTAATTTTCAACCTAGAAATGATAGAATGAGGTATAATGAGGCTTACATAATCACCTGCCAGATTGGATAAAATATTGTAGGAAAAGAGCTAAGTGATGGAAAAGGGAATTCTACCATTCGACATTGTCGCAGTGGTACTGACGTTCATGTGTTTGCCAGCCTGAAGTGGTTGGGCTTTTAATTTCCCCCGGTTTATTCGAGATTGTACACTGTTGATGAGTCTCACACTAGGACAGAACAGTTGTTCAGTGGTTCCTGGTTCCGAATGATAACCTTTCAATATGAATTTTTGACCAATTTACTTAACTTAACTTGATACTGATCACCAGCCAATCATTTCACTAAATGGATTAATTCTTGCGTGTACAAGATGAGATGTTATATAACAAATTTTAAAAGTAAAATTAACAAAATATTTTAAGTTGGATTATTTATCCCTATTTCAAATTACTAGATATTAGCTTCTTCATGCAGTTTTGTACTTTTAGATTCATTTGTTTGTCGGTAACTTTTAATCGTCAACGTCATCTTGACTGTTTAGAAAATGATGTTAGTTCACTTTATTATGGGCATGTTAATATATTTTTGTCAATATCTAGTGAATATAAAATAATAATGCCCATTGAATATAACCTATCAAATAGTAATTTGTGTTTAAAGAATCTTTCATTTTGAAATTTGTGCCAAAATAATTGGGGAGTGACTTTTGTTCTCTTTATCATTTAACCAGATTCTGTAGTTTTGACGTAACAGGTAGTTTTATATTACGAGTAATCAATTCTTGTTTTCTATCTATTATTCTATATCTCTTCACAATACTCTCCTACACAGTGTTGCTTAGAGGACTGATAGCTGTTAGTTGATTATGTGGCTGGAGATTCAACGTTATTATGAATGTGATAGTGAATAGACAATTTAAATGCTACAAAAACTGACAAGTATTATTCTTTGAGACATCACTAGGATTTATTCACTTCTATGTCTGCATATTTTCTAACAGATCAAGACCCACTAAATGAGCACCACCTAATATGTTGTTTAGCCTCTTCATATCCTAATGCTCATACGTATTTCCGACATTGCACAGCGATGGTTTGTTTTACACAGACTAGTATGTCATTCTACCATCCTTCCATTATCTACTCTGTGTGTGATAGCCAGGCCACTTATATATCATCTACAGATTGAACTACTATTCAGTAGTGAACATTAAATTATTTGCATTGAAATGGTTTCTCCTAGCCACTAACACTCATTCGCACTTACGTATGCTCAATCAAAGAAAACCGAATTTAAATTTTAATAGCCTCCATACTACTCATATTATCGAGGGTTTCACAAACACTGTGAATGAAATAATTTGTGAAAATGAAATAGTATCTCATTGTAAGACACTTTTTAATTTCCATCTTGCTAAACATGACATTATGACTCTCCTACCAATGACAAATTTGTTCGAAATTGTACAATTGTACGCGACAATACCAAGGTGCTTAGTTTGATGTTTCTTAGGGAAATTCCACATGAACCTATTCTGTACTACGCTAAGTATCCTAGTTTATCATTTATTTACAAAATTGCTTCAAATAATAACTCTGTAACTAACATTTTATCGTTACATCCTTCTTGGTGTATGTTTTTAACAATATCTGTAAAGATCAACTATGATCATTTATCATCCACGTCTTTTCTAATCATTTATTCATATGTGATCAGATCAGTCAATTGGTGCGAAGTGTACATTTAGTTTCAGAATATACATCATTTGTTATCTAGTCCATACGTCATGTGTGTCATATTGCATACCATTGTGTTATTGGACTTACAATTGTGGTACCTGCAGAAGCGAAGTGAAATGTTAACTCACCAAAATTTACTCACAGAAATTTATATCACTCATCACTTATATTTCATATATATGATGGCTAATGTTAAACAGATATTTTCAACTCAATCTAACACTTTTGTATTCACTGTTCACTTATATGTTGGCAGATAATTAAATGCAAATTATTCAATACGAAACTAAATTCAACTCATACTCTATGTAAGGTTATGCATAGGTTAAACGAACCCACATCGTTATGTACCAGTCATGATAACTAACAAACATTATGACCTCATTCTTGTATATCCTCAAAGTATTATTATTCATACCAAGGGGTGTAAAATGTAGACTTATTTCTTAACGTCAGATAAAGTTCGAATTTCTAGAAATTAGATTAAAATCATGGGACAACTTGCTGGTTATAATGAGTCTTCATTAAAATCTATGTTACATAGTACCAGCATAATTGTTTGTAATCTGGTGGATCTGTGGTTAGTGACAAATTAGAAACTTAACCACAGTCATGATGAAGACAAAATAAAAATGAACAAATTCAAGTCAATGAAACATCAACCAGACGTTTTGTGATCAACTTGATTGCTAACACACATGGCATAGAATCAACTTCACTTGGAAGTCAGTAATTGTATAAACACTACCTGTACAAAGACCAGAACAATGAACTAAATCCATGCAAAGTATCAACAAAGTGACTGATAAATATAGATAATAATAATTTCAATAATTGCAACAATATTGATAATAATAATAATAATAATAGATTTATTACTACAAATATTTGACATTTCAACCATATTTTGATTGTTTCTGTAAGATTCTCGTATAAAATACAAAATTAAAATTTAAACACTATGTTCATCTCATTTTTTTCATTATTCTAAATACACTATGGGGATAAAGAGATTATGACGTAATCATTGTAGTCTGCAAATAGTCAGTCGTCAATAGTCAAGGATTATGCACCTACTTAACTGGTTATTATTCAACTCAAATTTTATTCTCTTCATTATTCACTTCTATATGATTGAGTGAGTAACAGACTGATGTAAGTAGATTTGTTTGATTGGTTAGAGCCTATAATCTACACAGATTTGAAAAAGAAAACAAAAGAAGTATTTGATTATTGATTTGTCCCACAGATACGGACATCTACATCATAGTCTATAAATACTGAATTGTATATTGGGTATGTTAGTTAACTCTCTAATTATGTATTCAATTCAAACTGGGAATTTTCTGTTGATCAGATTCACTCTGATTTTTATCTTAATATGTTGTATTTGTATGAAGATTGTGGAAATGCAAATAAATAAACGTCAAGGTAATGGGTTTATTCAATTCAATTATTAGATTGGCTCAAATTGTAATGAATTATTTTGTAGATTGAAATAACTGACTCAATTCTTTGTAATTCATTATTGTTTCAGAACCGTACTTGAGATTTGGAAGAAAGTAATGATGAAGGAAACTCTCTTGGTTGAGTTGTTGGAAATCAATGTGTTTCAATTTTCTACTACTGTGCTTATATAAATAAAATTTTGAAATTTCACATTTTACTATTTCATCCCCATCTATTTGTTTATGTCTGTCATTCATTAAGTTGTATAGGACAAACTCGATGCGATCAGATCATTGAGAGGTATAATTATTCTGTAGATGAATTCGTGCAATAGAATCAGGTGAGATTATTCACGTATGCTATCGCTTGTCTCCCTTTCGATAGGCAGTTATGTGATTGAAGACAAAATAAGAAGATTATCGTAAAAGTCAATGCTTTATCGAATGATCATCTTCAAATAGATAAAGGCGGAAATTATTAGTCAGAGGCGAAGTCTATAGTTAGTGTTTTATCGGATAATTTCACATTTATGTGTTTCTAAAACCTTGTTGAATACGATAATGTTGGCGAAAGCATTTTGAATGTCGTGTAAATTAAGTTGATCGTGATTCATCAAATCTGAATCGCTGACGACAGTTGTTGTTTACTTTATTCATATTGTATTTAGTCATTATGTAGCATAATTTAAGTTATATGTCTGACCTAATCTTAATATCTATCTTGATCTAGATTGTCATTTGACATCAAGACGAATGAAAGTTGTTCGCGTTTATAATTTCATTGACATTTACTTTATGACAACAACTATAGATTTTGTATACTGTGAAGTAAAATTCTCTAGTTGTTTCTAGTAGTGTAGCATAACTCAAATCAAATTCGATTCACGAAGCTGTGAGAAAAATTAACTCAACAAGTAAACATGTTGCAAATGATATCCGATTCAAGACATTATGTTGTTTACTAACGTTGTTCCTTCGTCAGTTCATCATGTGACTAAATATCATTTTAGTATGCAACAATGATAATTCAATCGTGTCCTGAAATCTCTATTCGATTGTGGTTATATTTTCGGTATCTGTTATTTGTGTGATTTCGGGGAATTCAGTTACCACATTCCGATCTATGTGAATCAATGTGGTAGAATGAATTGTGTGTAGTCTCATCTACTAATGTGTTTTTTCATCAAAGTCCGAAAATGCATTAAATCATCAGCGCTTATTAAACGTACTAGTGTCAATCCGGAAATCTGTCATCCAGGCAGTGTAGGTGGTGACTGCTATTGATCTCCCACTAAACCACCCACTATATGAACCGGGCAGGATTCCTGAAAGAAAATTTTAGTCAGGGCATTTCTTTACAAAGCCCATTACAATTCTCCTCGCCCTACTTAGATACATACTAGGAGGTGAAGATTTATCAGCAGATGGATATATACAAAAGTAATCTCTATCACATATAATGTTGGTTCTCACCAAGATTTTCATAGAGGCAACGTAAAATAATGAGTCATGTTTCTCCAACAATCGGAACACCTATTTCTAAATAACAGTGAAACATGACATTCTCTATGGATTGAACAATAATAAAAATAATAATTTATTTTCTGATATCAGGAGCACGCCAACTTACATTAGAGACAAACACATTATTGTAAGGTCACGTTGCTGCATCAATTAATTAGAATGAGATAAGTAACCATTTGGGGTTATAATGTATAATAATGTAGTGCAACATTCTAGTATGTGGATAAAAGGCAGAAATGAACAAAAGTTTATGTGTAGATATGGATAATGGAGCACTACAAAATATGAAATCCGAAACATTGGTGATCAGTGAAATATTGCACAGAGGTTGTGGTGTGTTTGAAAACGGATGTGGATGCGAATAGAGTTAGATTGGTTGAAACGGGGCTAAAGTTGCCTAATAAACGAGAGTTGTACAAAATCGAGATTGTCTAATGAGGCATGGAAATGGTTCAAGTGGTCAGTTTCCTACTTGGTTCATTATGGAATATGAGTTATTGCTCGACTCTGTTATCATTTATAAATTTCGGACTGAAAATATTACACATATTTATGTCCTTATTGCTATATAAACATAGCTCACCACACGCGTCCTAACTTGTTAGCTTAGTGGTTAAATGAGGAATTAGAAAAAAATATGTTAGTGAATTTTTCAAATGAGGCCTTAACACTTTTAATATTTACGACTTTACATTACATTTTGAACTGCACCAAATGTGCTCTGACGACAGAAATGCTGTTGTAAACTGATGATCATGATCAGTTAGTCGATGTGACCTTGTGTGCACGAGGTTACAATCACATCATCAATCAGTAATTATCTGCACAATGCACGTCTAGCCGATGCCTACTCAGTCCTAAATCACGAACAAAAAGAACACAAGGTGATAAATCAACCAGACAAATCCTCTTATGTTTCAGGCATTCTTTTATACATACATAAGCTAGACCCCACAGCCAGCCAGCTAGGGAATTTACATTAATACAAAATAAGAGAGTTAGTGGTAGTAAATTAAGGTAACGTGTACACAATCGTTTAACTGTAATTCACAAATGAGAAATGATATAGTAATAGTTAATGTAGAAAAAGGAAGGGTACTGAACGAAGAGCATAAAAATGAAGAAGATTTAAAATGCTTATTGTAGACACAACTTAGGCAACTAAAAGTCTTCTAAAACATAGTTCTGGAAGTAAGTTAGTCTTCTTGAGTCGTCCAACATAACAAAATGTCATCTATCTATGCACAATGTGTTTAGTGACAGGATCGAAAAATGCATAGGTTAGTAATTTATTGTATGTTAAAGAATATTTTGAAACAGTTGAAGGCACATTCACGTTAATTCACTGTTCCTAACATATGCACCAAACGGAATTTATGAATCAACAAAGGCATTTCATGAATCTTAAGACAAGTACCCAAGTAACAATGAAAGATCCTTTCATTAGAAAATAACATGGAAAAATTGATCTTCAATGCTTGGTAAGTTACTTGTCTTTTCCAGTTACTTATGTAACATTTAGAATTGTATGCTTTTCACATTATGTATGAAAGGATAATATACTTCCATTGTAAGTGGCTTTGAAGTAGCATGCTTATTGAATGGGAAATTAGTTATTTCAGTCTACCTTTATATTATTTTGTTTGTAAAAGCTGAAAGATATGCAACAAATCATAATAATATACTCGTGGTAAATGGAAATTTACTGGAAACCAATCATAGTAAACAACTCTGCATAAAGTTGGCTGAGTAAGACGAAAATAAATTTGTCAAATCTAATAATTATTCACTACTTAGGTTAACTCAGGCTGATATATTGGCTATTTAACGCGTAAGCCAAAGGTTGACAACAACTAATAAAGTTAACAGCTTACATGTTTATGTACAGAATTCAATGCCTAGAATTGCGTTTGAAATAAATTTTCGTCAATCTTGGGGATAATGATAAGTAGAAAAGTAGGTATTTTTCTTTGACAGGGACTTTCCCATAGACATATCAACTTTACACTGTACATTCCTTGGTACATTTATGTTTACTGAGTGGCTAAACTGTCTATCTTCCGCATTGTTTAAACCACTATTGTGTGTTTTGTCACTTTGCATCCATATATATACTTATACAATTCATTGTTACGACTTTTCTTTTGGTGTCCATCCGACTAACAGTATATGTACATGAAGTCATTTGATTTGTAAAAATTATGTGCACATTGGACTTGCGTTTAGCTGATCTAAATCCAACACAAAATCGGAAATAAACAAATCATTTGAGTTACTATTACTCCTACGTTGTAGAGAGAATCAAAGTGGAGTTATGTAAATGAGATACAAAGTCTACATATCAGCATTAACTAATCGTATTTATAAGTCGTCTCATATGGGTACATTAATTCACTGATATTATTAATATTTACAGATTCACCAAAAATATTTTGACTTTCAGCTATTCTAATCGAAACCAAGTATTCATCGTAGTATCCAAGACGTGAATTCACTTAATCTCACTGTTACATATAGAAACTAAATAATGACGACACCAATTCAGTTGAAATGAATTTCTCTTTCTTGCCATAGAACGAGAGGTAATCTCACATTAGTAGTAGTATTAATGTTAGTATTAGTATTAGTAATAGTAGTAGTTATTATTATCATAATTATTGTTGGTAGTGTATTTCTTACACTCGGCTCAATTGTAGTAAAGAGGTTTTAAGAAATAATTTCGAGTTTTATTACAGAAGCATTCATTTGCACAAGCGTACATTATATGCAGCACAAATAAGTTTATAAATTCAATAAATACAGATAAACAAATTCCTCTCCTTATGTGTATTAAAACAAAGCGATTACGAACAAACAGTAGCTTTTTGGATAATTTCTTGTCAGGTGCTACATTTATAAATTCAAATTAATTAATAATTCAAAGTGAGTGAAAAGCTCAGTCTCAAGAATTGCTGTTAATTCAAGTAAACTACATTCTTATAAGCGTTGGATTTATTTTATGCACTCGTATTAATCTTTAGTAATGTGGAGACCATGGTCACCCACATAACATAATAACCTTTGTACTGCATATTTCGTTGTTGGTATATGTGCTGAATGTTAGACTGTACTGTACTATTGAACTTTGGCAAGTGGTGTGATACGTTACGTTGAATTCTTTTGGGTTCAAATGTATATCCATTGCATTTTAGTTCTGGACTTCTCGATCATACGCGTTCCCCACCATCGTCGTTTGTATGAGTCATTGTGACTTACGAAAATAGAATTAGTGATATTACATATACATATATATAGTGAATCCAGCACCACAACCTGAAACCAACAACATAATACTTATATCTAATATAATAATTGTATCTGTTTGTGACTGTTGTAAGCGGTTATTATCTTGGTAATTTTTCATGGACGTCACACATTTTAGTCCAATGATATTAAAGCGAAAATTGAATAAAATCCATGCCCCCGACAATTTAAAAGCAAAAAAAAAAGTCCAAACTTCTTCTATGTTGTCATTTTTTAAGCAACTACAGCTTGGCGATGATGATATCAGTGAAATGTTAATCCAGAAGATCCACAGGATAATTCTGAGAACGTTTAATACAGAAAAGCTACGATTTCTATTCACCACACTTTAATCGTAACACCGAGAATGAAAGATGAAGTTAAAATTATAAACTGGCCATTTCGACACCAATAATTTCAAATTCATTGACTATAATCTCATTTCAAATATATTTCTGCCTTAAACTTGGCTATTCACTCACTTTGAATTATTAATAATAAATTTGAATTCGCAAGTGTGAAACCTGACAAGAAATATCAAGAAGGATATTTTCCGTTTATAACTGCTTTACATCAATATAAATAAAAGCCATAATAAAATTAAATTGAGATTTGAGTATAAACGTTTAGGACCATATAAGAGTTGTTTTAAAAAGTCCAAATTAATTATAGGAATGTACTTTACCATGTGTAAAAGAAATAATCTACTAAACTTAGAGAATCTGTGCATAACCTATGGACATTGAATGTACAATTATTCAACCTAAATAATAATGAGATCAGATTATGATGATGTGATTGCAATCAAGTAAAATAAAATAATAAATATATGAAGATAGAAAATTTTGAAGTGGTATATGAATTAATACAATTTAACATGTAAAATAAATGAATCAGTGGAAGATGCGAGTGAATATGCCATAGAGATTTAAACAGAACCCTATATGGCTGGCTATATCTCCATGTCACGTAACGAAGTCAAAAAGAAATCGTGTGCAGTTACATTAAAACATTTTCGATGCTTTATAAGAAAAAGACTCTCAAATTGCTTTCGCTGCAACAAATTTGTGAACCAATTCATGAGTTAACTTATTAGCTACTTGTCAAATAGCCAGCATGAAAGAAGGTCGAACAGTAGAACTGGTCACTTAAAATCCGGTAAGTGAAGAATGAGTTTAACTTGAATAGCCTGTATTGGTAATTAATTCCCTAAATAAGTAGTTGTGTAGGCTCACATCATTGTTACTAACCATGTTTGTTTTAGTGGACAGAGCTAGCTAAAGTCTGTTGCTCAAGCATCACCACCAGCTCACGACACGATATACTATTGGAAGCAACACCTCTAATCTGCTAGCAAATAGGATGCGATTTACTTGACACTGTACTTATGATTAAATATGTTTTCCTCTCCACTCACCATTACTATCTGATTTCTACCTACCCGCACGTGTAGGTTTGGTTATTAGAAACTAATCTGGTTATACCAGAATTGTGACTTGATTATATGCAGGGTGCGCATCAGCCCAAAGCTTAAAAGGTTGTATTTACAATTGGCGGCAATGTATCAACGTTGCTCTACTCGTTACTATCTGAAAATTATTGGCAATTATGAAGTCACAAAATTCCCCGGCCTTATAATGGTATATTTAATTGTTACCAATGCGTATAAACATTGATTAACAATTTGACCAATAGATATCGTTTATTTGCGTTACCGACAAACACAGCTCATCAACTTACACTTTCTAAACTTGGAACATATAATTTGGTATCAGTTGTAATCAATCAATAAACACTTTCACTATCCTTCCTTCTGACCTTCTGACCTTACTTACTACATGTTGAATGTATAATCGTCTTAAGCTAATCAGTTGCGGTCACGAAACCCATGAAGTGGACTATACTTTTCAAACACACACCCCTGATCATAAGCAAGATACATAAAATTTGTGACACGAATACATCTTTGTAGGTAATATTATGTATCAGAATATCCTAGAAGGGTTTTATTGAATCCTTTTTGAACCTTCTCCATGTTTATTAATCCTTTATATCTGCAATTTCCGATATCTAACTGGCTGTCAAATAATATGAGACACCAGTTCCAATCAACGTTGTTTAGCCACACCGATTTCCATTGTTGACCGACATTGGTTCTAGAATTTACTAAGTGAGGCGTCAGTGCTGTTGCTAAAAGTCAATATCGTCTAGGATTATAACTCTGTCCATTGTACATATAATTCACTGCACTACTTTGGACTTGTATGATCATGTTGTTAGTGGTGAAATTATAAATCATATCGTAATGGCGTATCTTTTATTCCAACTGATTGATTAGAAATGATACGGTTACGGTCATTTGAATTCCGAGATTCCTCTTTGGTCTAGGACAGGGCAAACATAGTGTTTAAAGGCTCTCGTATCGGCTCAGTCATAACAAATTAGATTAACTAATTTGATAGTTTCTGGACTTGAGTCATGTTTTGGTATCGTGAATCATTATCTGGATCACTCGGCGTTCTTAGAACGGAAACTCTGTTGAGTGCCTTGCTTTTACGTAGGAGTTGGATAAGGTCATGTCAGACGACAGTATTACAGATTATATGAAATAAATTTATCCAACTAGTCAATGTTCAGGAGCTGCGACTAGTGCCATCCGATGTTGTAAATATTGAACTTCAGACTGGTACGAAGAAGGTAAAAGGATTCTCAAGCAACGCTTTAAGAGATCACCATTGGTAGTCAATAGGGTGCCTGAAGCTGTAAAGAGTAACGGCAGCCAAACACAAGATGAATCAAAGAAAATTGCCACCCTTCTAGATAACTTGCTGGTGTGTAGAAATACCTTGATTTCTTTAAATATATTTCACTAGTTGGACTCATTGTCAGTAATTAAAACAATAGCTAGACGTTTGCCAATCAGATCGCACAGAAAATGAGTAGAAATAAGTTATTTCACTGAAAATGATGGAAACAAACCATGCTTCTCTGATATATTAGTTACTTTACAAGGTTGCGAACCACTTAATTAATAGATTTGCTGGTATAATACAACCGGTGAGGGATCAGGACAAAATTCTTAATAGGAAGATAAAGTCGTTTATAAAATGTAAAGTTCCAGAAGCACACAGTATCATGAGACAGTGGTATAGAAATAGATTAATACTTTTTGCTACCAAAATATCTTTTAATTGATCATTTAGAGACTCAGTTCAACTAGGTATTTATAGTCAATGTACAGCAGTGAGATCCACTCAGGATGTCGAAACAGTGATAAAGTATATGTAAGATGAAGAGTTTATTATTGCAAAGAATGAGAGATTGCGTTTGAATCGATTAAAGACTGAACATCTTAGGAGTATCTGCCTTGAAGGAAAGCCTCAATGATCAAGTGTCTTCAATCAGTGCCACTCACTGTTTAAACAGCCTTCCAGTAGAAATTTGTAGCGGTAAATAATCCCCAAAATAAATAGTTGCATAAGCTCTCGACATTGATGCTGACCATGTTTGTTTTAGCGGACACTACTAGTTGAAGGCGCGCGGTCACGCATCTTCACCAGATCATAAATCGAACCACCGTGGGTAGCATCTCTCTCTAGTTTGCCAGCCTAGACGTTGCTATCCCATTAAAGCTCTCTTTACGCTCAAATATAATTTCGTTTCCATCCTTTATTGCCTTCTGATTTCTCATTCATAAAAGTGGGGTCCATTCGATAGAAGTGTCTTTGGTTATACGACAAGCGCAACTTGGTCATATATCCAGAGAACGCTTCAGAATCATTAATTGATGGAACCAAAATTAAGGTCTCGTCTACCGATGCAATGCCTAAACTGAAGTTAGTAATAGTATTACTACCTGATGACGATTCGCTCTGTGTCACGTCTCACCTATCTGATTAGTGCATTCTTATGCTCCTGGATAGAATAATCAAGTTGTTGATAGGATGTACTGTTTCGGAAACATACGAGGTCATGAAACAGAAGCTTGAAAATAGAACAGAACCCATAGTGTTAAAATGATGATAAAAGATATGTATAGTGAAACGTTCAAGGACAATACACAAAAGGCTAGTCCATGGTTTATTCACAACGTTGCAGAAGTTAAACCAGAGTAGAACGGTTGTGCGAGTATAACGACGGTCATTTCTGTATACACCTTTCTTGGAAAGACAAAAGGAAAGTTTAGTTTGCAACATAGTTATGGCTCTTAAACTACTTCAATGTTTTAACGAAAGGTTTAGGTCACATCTAGAACTGTGGATGAAATTAGTAACACATTTCAAAATTATGTGTTGAAGTGTCTGTTTGTAGAGTAACAAGCTAGTGGTACTTGCCTCATATGATGTAACTATTGACCTGTAACTGGATTTCCGTGCACCAGATATGGAATACGTTGAATGATCCAATCTCAGTGAACAATACAAACGAGTGACTTGTCAATGTTCTTAAATCCTCCCTGATAGGAACTTATTCGAAGGCCACATTGAGGAACAATAAAAGATTGTGATGAACCTTTAAACAGACTTCGAAAAGTGGATACGGGCGTTAGTATATGTACCCTTGGGGTTAGGTGACCAAATAGAAGTGCATATGTTAGTTGGAAAACTGTAAATTGCTCCTCGTAAATTTATCACCATACCACGCTAATAATTGACTGCTGCAACCATAACAATTTGCTTAGTCATGACAGTACAAGAAGAGTTAGAGTGCCACATTGATAATATAACATTTTAGACTGATTCAATGACCGTTATATTATTTGAGAAGTGAATTACCGAGGCACGTGTGCCTTGTTTCAAATAGTGTTACCTATCATGCCACTAACAAATAAGGACCAATGGTGTCACGTATCTTTGAAGCTGAACCCTGCTGACTTAGCTTCTATGGGCACTACAGATGTTAGTATACATAAAGATAAGTGGTTGAATGGTTCACTCTTTTTGAAGGGATCAGAGGGCAAATGACGTAGAAAGCCTGAAGAGATGTAGGGCTAGATGTCAGCTCAGACTATCTTGACCTAGGGGCACGCTTAGAAGGTTTCAACCTGATAATTGTAGATAATTATTTGCCTGTCTTAAAATGAGAGCAGTAGGTTTAGAAGTGGTTTGTGCCTTACCAGCCGATGCGATTATTTTAGTTCTCGTGAGGTTTATGAACTTCAGGGGATCACCAAAGGCAATATATAGCAATATAGACACCAACATAGTAGGTAGCCACGCCTTGATTCACAGATATTTTAAAGACTCTGAGGGGAAGATTTATGAAGACACTCAATGGAATTTTAATCCACCATCTAGGTGGTCTTTGAGTAAAGTTTGAAGGAATAATTAAACAAATTCTGAATATGATAACTGACGGACAGAACTTAACTGATGACACCTTGGAAACCTATTAATGTGATACAGTGAGGACTTCGAATGAATAGACCTTTACAACTAGCTATTGATTATAAGATTTTGGCACCCTGATGCCCAATGAGCTACTTGTATCTATGTATAACAGGGGATTCCATGTAGACGACTCTCAAATTAATTCTATGGTTCAAAGATGGAAGAAAGAAAAACACTTACCTAAAAAATCTTGGCTAAGATAGTTAAAAGAATACATAATTGACCTGAAATTATGCTAAAAATGAAGCCAAGAAGAAATTTTCAGACTGGTGACATTGTATTGTGACTGCTAGAAGAAAGTCCAATCAATTGCCAATGGGTATGGTAGTTTATGTTCGGGCCAGTGAAGAAGAACTTGTGGGAACTACTGCAGTGGATGCTGATAATTGCTCGGTAACAATAGGTAAGCGAAATTTGTGCTTATTGGATGGATATGATAAAAGGCATTTAAGAGATCACAGTGCAGATGACTTCCCTACTAAACAGCATTGTTAAAGAAGTAGATAGAGTATAATAATATAATTAGGAAATATGGTGCTCTATGTAATGTATGTTGGAATGCATGGTAAGTGGCTTTTAGACGTAAAATTGTACGTTCTGAAAACTGTTTACATAACAACATATTTAATGCATCCAAGTTGCAAAACGTCATTACTGTATATAGACTGTTTTCCCAGTTTCCTGTATACAATAGATGACCTTGAAAGTACACTGTCGTATTCAATTTAATTCATATCATAATCGGGTGTTATGGCGATTGTTGACTGTCAATTTTGATATCACGAAATGGTCTAAGTTAGACGATCATTGATTACCAGCGAGCAATATACAGGCATTTTGTCTCATTATGAGACTCTTCATCGGTAAGCACCTGCGACCCCATTGGAGATGAAGCCCAGGACCCTCTAGCTCCGCAGTGAGCGCTTTGCCATAAGACCACTGATTCAGCCACTAACAGATGATATTTTTACGCCGGTCAGTTCGTAATACGCTTGCGTGACCCCAACGGTTGTCATCGGTGTGTATCTGCCTGACACCCAACACAAATTAATTCAACTGGTCACGTCTTTTCACCGATGTCAATGGGTGAGATCACGGAACGCATCACGAATTAACTGATGTAGAAATATCTGTCCAGTGTTTTTAGGTGGTCATTGACTGTCTAATTTAGACCGATTCGTGATATTCAAATTAATTCATGTCGATTGGATTATTCAACTGTATGTGTTTATTTACTGTCGTACTAATCTTAACTGTAATCTGTATATAATGGCTTTTGTCGTTGTAACTTTTAATCTTTCGTGTCCTTATCAACAAACTACTACGTCCAGAAAAGACAAACTGGGTTGCTAAAAGGTTAGCTGTGGCATTGGATACTAAAAATATTACCTAGGTAGCAGCAATATCCTAGGATTCATAGGGCAGGCTTTTACATGATAATAGTCTAGAGTTTATATCCCTGAAATTCACCATTACAAACATTGTCAGATTCCTCGTATTAAAGATATGATATGCATCATGCTGCGAGTAATTTCTTGCCGGTGCTATATCGAATTTCCAAATCCTGCTCGACGTTGGAGGGTTTCATTTCATTTTACGTTAAGGCTTAGGTTGAGATTTCAAATAATGCCATTTCAAGCTTGCCGTTTCGGCATTTTTTGAAAAATGGAAGAGTATTCATGTAACTCCATTTAACGCCAGTTAATGAAGTCAGAGAAGTTCTTACAATGAGGCGTGACTAAGCAACTACCTTTCCTTTTTCTAACTACCGACGCATGATTACGAATTCCAGGTGGTTTGGAAGATGTCATGTAGCGATTTATTCATGTGAGGTATTGACTTCCTCTTGGAAATTTGCTGTAATTATATCTTTATCATTGGTGGGTACACACCGTTAGATTTTCCTCAAATCATCGACAGATTGTAAGGTTTTACTGTGTAGAATTTGTGACCGTACATCGTTAATAATAAAAGGAGACTTCAGCAGTCCTATCACACTTCTTTGTGCAACTTTGCTAACTGCATTGATTAGCCTTAAGTAACTGGATACGAGGCTTACAGTTTAGCTATGTTTATTTAAAAATGATATCATCAAACGTGGAAAATGATCTCAATTGCTGGTATCAGCGTTTTTGAGAGAAGGTGGTTGTGCAAGCACTTTCACACAACTTTCTAATATTAAAATAATGGATGATTGTTGAAATACCCATGTCTCTTTTATCAGACATGTGTCTACCGATAGTCCATCTAGAATCACTGCCTGACAGAATCGCAGATAATGAAAGAAACTCATAAAGTTAGTTACCCTATCTCGTTGAAAACAAATTCGTCAAAAAGATTATCTAGAAACAGTAACCTGAAGTTGTTAACTTTTTTCTTGGAGTTGGAGGGTCTTCATTTTAAAAACTTTTGATGCCTTCTGGTGAAAACCGAATTTTTATGATGGTCGTAAGACCAACATCCCTACGGACAATTAGAGCAATAGTTAATATAAATGCATGGAATGCTTGCGAGATGTAGGAGGTCAGGAGAGCCATTTAAGTAACTAGAAAAATAAAAAGATACAATCTCCAAATACATGGAATAAGTAAGATTTGTTAGCTACAAGATGGATGGAAAAAGTTGACTATTGAAGGGATACCGTTATACACCAACTTCGCAGAGGAAAGAGGCCTCCTCACACTCTCACACACAGTGAGTTGCACTGATGTTGATCAAGAAAACACGGAAGAAGCTTATACAATTAAAATTTCATAAACTTAGAATCAATGGGGCGTTCCTTAAAATAAGGAAGCCGAGGATTACTATGAATATCATTGATTCCTATGCGTTTACCACCAGTAACAAATAAAACAATAAAGACCAGCTTCATAAGAGTCTACAGGTATCTGCAAAGAAGTATCGAGGCAAGTGCCTGACCATTTTACTGGAAGAACTAAACGTCAGGACAGGGATAAAGAACACGTAGTATAGGGATACAATAGGGTCAGTAAAATATGATGTTCAACAAGAACTCTATTTGAACAAATATAAAATCCAAACACTAAGCTCCATATGTGACTTCGGTATATGCTACAGCAAGAGCCTTAAGTTTACTGAGCATGTATCATCAATGATATCCAAGTTAAGACGACGATTCAGCTTTATTCTTTTAAATTTTGACGCCGGGGAAGCCAAACTTGCAATATGCGGGATGTATTTACGTCCTACCCTATAATACTGCTCACTTGTCTTCTCTAGTATGAATTAAACAGATGCCATATGAATCGAATATCTCCAGAGAACTTTCATCCAACGATTAGTGGAGCATAACTGTAAAATAACTTATATAGAAAGATGTAGGTTTCTCTCTCTAGAACTCCTATTAAAGCACCGCCTAAAAACTAACCTTACGTTTTTCCATAATATAATTTACGGTCTCACTCCCTCAACATCTACTTACTGAGAGGCCGCACCCCGATATAACCTAAGGAATCTGACTCGGACAATGTATACCAAAAGATGTGAACGTCAATCATGAGATATCTTTTTTGTAACACTCTACAGTCTACCATGGAATAGGTTACCATATTCTATCCGCTTCTATGATAAGTTAATAAAGTTTAAAC
This sequence comes from Schistosoma japonicum, assembly GCA_025215515.1. NCBI lineage: Eukaryota > Metazoa > Platyhelminthes > Trematoda > Strigeidida > Schistosomatidae > Schistosoma > Schistosoma japonicum. The sequence continues at coordinate 78,692,632 of CM046061.1, forward strand.
TACTGACACACTTATCCCTTGATACTAATAAGACCCAGCAACCTTTGCCTGAACTATCTACAAATACAGACATGATAAGCCTTTAACCGCCTCACATCACAAGCCTGTATGTTATTAACAACTTACGCTGCTTTTCTTCCTTCACTAGTCCAAACAACCAACAAAATATCTTCATATTTTGACACCCTAGCTTGTAGGACCTCATTTTTAGTCTAAGTTTCAGCTTTCTCCAGTAACTTTATTTTTACCCTTTATACAGATAGTTCATCTACCATCTCTACCTTTAACAAAGACAATACATCACCATACAGCTCAGATGAGTCTCTAACATAAAATGCAAATCTGACCAAAACGAACATCCTCTACGGGATGCTATTTTTGTTTTTTGTCGGGTAGTCTTAAGTAAGCGATAGGTCCTAGTAAGAGAAACAAAAATGGCTGCTTAGTTATTTGATTATTTAGCATACCATTGCAAAACCATCCCAGTTCTTATTTAATCTCGCATCATATCAGTTTTCCCTACTATCCGCCTTATCTTTTTTGCTCTTTGTTTTCTAGTATCTTAAAATATACAACTGACAAATGGACTTAATAAAAATATATAAGTTCAAAAGGAGCTGTGTGAAAGGTTTACCACACTCTCCCAAACCTCTGGACAAGGTTGATTTCATGAAACCCGCGTTCGTTATTCAATTCTTACTCGCTATCAGACACTTGGACTTTGGCAACCGATATATCCCTTTTCAGAATTGCTACACCCCCTTTGTATGGTTTTATCGCTCCTTGCAGTTTGAAATTTGAAATTCCGTAGTGTCTAGTAACTTTCCGAATGTATATAAATTTTTCTATTTCTGGTCATAATCCACATAATCAAATGTCACGTTACGTTTCTATACACTTTAATGTCGGATGTTTATTACAGTAGTAAAATTCGTTTGTGTAACCTTTTAACCCTGCTGTGGTTTGATATGTTCTTTTATTTTGCCTGTAAAAATAATTTGCTCCTGATATCAGGAAGTAAATTAGTATTATTATTAAGTACTTAACTCTACCAAACGTTACAACATCCATGTCGGATACTCATCAAAGATTATCTTTATTTAAATATGATGAACAAAATATATTGCTATTGGTAGAAAACTAGTTGATTTACACCGCGTGACTGGTCACAAACAGCATGTTGCGGTGTTTACACCTACTTCATATTAGTATGTTGAATACAACATAACCATTAACCGGATTTATTTCGATCAAGAGGCACGGAATCAGTGGTTACTCTAGGCTGATAAGTTCACCTGGCAATGCAACTTTCACACAACCTTATGTAAGTCAGGCAGCTGCCCCACAGGAGTCTCTGGAGATCATATTACCGATAATCGAATTGACCACACCTAAATTAATAAGTCCAGAAAATGGGAGAATAAAGGAAAGAGTTAATATAGATTCAAACAACTACCAGCAGGTAACAAAGTTTAAACTATAGGTAATGAGGTATTTAACAACTCGGAAAATACTATTATAAAAGTTTAGTGTGGACTCTGTTCTGGAATGATGATAAAATGAACGGATTTAAGATAACTTCCAGCAATAGATACCTAGCCTTAAACAGTTAAGTAGAATAAAAAAACCGCCCTGGTGAACAACTGTAAATGAGTTAGTGAAGCAATAACATCATCATGCCAAAATGTTTCCGACCTCAATAAATGGCATCTTGCGAAATAAATCCGACTTGACGCTCTGAATAAGATTTAATAAAGGAAGAACAAAAAGACATAAATCAATAGCAACCGAACATGAGGAGAGAAATCAAAGGCACAGGTCGAATACACAAAAAATAGAAAGCGAATGAAGAATAGTATTAGAGCTGTTAATAGGCACGACGTAAAAAACCCAACAGGGATAGTGTTAGAAAAGGAAATTTGAAACTCCTACGTAGTACGATGAAGAGGCTAGTTGGAAAATATTGTAAAAGAGAACAACCAGTCAAATACGATGAAATGACGCAAACGCATACGTTATACACAGGGGCACTAACTGGAACTCTAACTTGCTGAATTATCAATTCAAACAGACACTCGCAACCGTGACCAATAACTCGACAACAGATTACTCGCCCACAGTCACATGAAGAAAACACGAACACAACTTTAAGAAGATTCGATTCTATCTTACTCTTACTCTATGTATTTAATTAAGATAACGACCTTGTATTAATTAGAGTAATTAGCACACTAAAAACCACTACAGCCGATCACAAATAGCAAGATCAGTACCGAGGAAATGAACGACCGTACTGGTTACTGTCTACTTTGCAATTGATAAAAAATAACAAAAATATGGTTACTTACCTGAAAAGTGAAGACAAACCACTTACTGAGACAAAAGAACAGAAGAACTTGTGGTTAGAGCACTTTAAAGAACCCATGAATAGACTAGTTCCACTAAACCTACAGTCCATAAAAACAGCACCTACAGACCCTCCAATAAATGTTGCCTTACCAACGGTCAAATAATTCAGCTCATCCTTCCGAATGTTAAATCAAGAGTGTCAAGGCCAATACTAAGACAGCCTAGGCACTAAAATCAATTACTTATATAGCCTCAAGGATGCTTCAAGTTTTCCTCTTAAATATTTGAAAGAAAGAATAAATACCGGAAGACTAGAAAGAAGGGTACTTCATCAACACACCAAGAAAAACCTTAGAAAATGCGGAAATTACATAGTCATAACTCCATGATCAGTCTTCAACCGACTGTTGTTAGAGATAAATAAAAGATTTAGTAGACGACTAGCTTGAACATCAACAGACGAGATTCTGTTAATATTGGTCGTGTACTGACTAGATCGCTGAATTATGAATCATTGTTGAATAATTGATTAAATGCAACCCACCACTTCTTACCAACTTCCTTGACTATGAAAAAGCATTAGGCAGAAAAACTGCTCAAGGCGTCATCCAAAAGATATTGATATTTATAAATAGTTGTCTGAGTAAGATACCTTGGTTCCGTTAGTCAGACGTTATGAGCAACAGCCGAGTGTTGCAAAGAACAAACCGACCAACTTCCACTGTTGGACAAAATTAGGAGAAAAAGCCGAAAGTCAGTCACTAAACTGCGTCATTAGCAAAGGCCTAACTTGCAACTCTTGAATCCAAGCTAATGAAAAAGACTGAAGCACGCATTGGGCTGGAGGCGGACTTGAAAGAATAGATAGCACTGAAAAGACGTGGGAAGGCAAGCCGAGGATATAGTTAGTTTAAGAATCGTTGTAGGCAGCCTAGGCTCCACGAAGAGTGACGAGAGTTTTAATTCAATGAATCTCAAGCATGAGGTGGCACATGAACGAATTATCATGCCGCGTTTAGCTAACTTGAATTTTAATGACAAAATCTATATCATTTATTTGTGTATAACTTATTTATAACTCTGGATAATACGGATATCATGCAGATAAGCCCGTTGTCCGCAGTGACACTTTGTAATCTGCTTTGGAGTAGTGGAGTAATAGACGGTTTATTCTATATCAATGAACAGACTCCGTTCTCCGGACAGAAGGTGAAACGTTTTAGACAATGTTTACAATTCACTTCCGCTGTATTTAATGGAAATTTCTGAATTTCCACCAGGTCTTTCTTGATAGTTATTCGGGTAAACTTCATTCAGGATAGATGTTTGGACGTCAGCATAAAAAAGGCTACTCCAGTTGTTCTACTTTCATAGTAGAATAGTGCCTGGCAGTGATCTGTCGAAAATTCTCTAAACGTTGCTAAGTCATCAACGATGTCACTTATAATGAAAATGCGGAAAAAGTTATTAAATTTTGGCTGTCAGAGAATCCTTAAGAGAATCGACTTGCTTTGCCAACCATATTCAAGCGAAATAATGATGTTGGTTGGTCAAGTTTTTCAACTATCTCGTATATATATTATACATTGTAGACAAATTAGGGCATCTGTAGTATCATTACTGCAACCATCCCAATCTTCTCCTTAGGCTTTAAAGATATTTTGTCACGTTGCTACAAGCACTATATGGTCTTAGTAGTCAGAGCAATTTGTCGGAATACAATAAAGGTTTGGCAGGGGGAGTTTACTGTTTTCTGTGGCAAAAGATGAGTATCATCTTGGACTGGTGATTTTATACTCAGTGCATTTCTATGTTTTATTACTGCACTTTTGACACTTGTACTGTATTGACAATTTCGGATCAATGGTGGTTAATCCTTAGGAATTAACCCCGGGATAACAATGTTATTGTTTTTTTGTTCGCTTTGCTTTCGTCTTTTTTTTAGTTGCAGATGATTGTGTATAAGGCAAGTGTGGAACCTGCTGGCACAGTCCTATTGACTTCTCTTCATTGCCTAAGTTCCAAGTACTCTTGGTCTTGTCGCGCATCTGGGCATGCTTAATGATCCATTTCGCCCAATTCCAGCCTATTTTCGGGATCGTAACGCACTGGTCAGGAAGCGCGCAGTTCTCAGTCATATACGCACCATAATACAATACGTATATTTGGTGTCCTAGTACTGTAAGCTTTGTTGCAGTTGGTTTGGTTCTAAATTCATATCTTTATATGTTATGAATGTCCTGACAGTGAAACTTCATTAAAATACTTGTATGTATGTAAACCCATATCATTCTGATCGTGACTGTAAACTGGCATGCTCTATTATACAAAATGATGAATGTGAATGAAAGCTATCTACATATTTGTTTATATTTACTACACCTTCGTTGGAGTTCAAATGAAGCCCAGAGTTATTATGCACTCGGTTGCGGTCAAGGTTAATCTCAAGCTAGATTGAGAGGATTGCTACAGATAGTTGGTAGGGCTGAACATACCGAGCAAATCAACTGAGTTATATTGTCTTTACCAACCTACTCAATCTCTCTGACGTCGGTAAGGAGTTATAGTTGATACTGCTGATTTAAAGCCTCCAACAATTAATTTAGAAGTATGGGGATGGCGAGGACAAAGAAAAAGTCTTCCTTGATGTTTTGTTAAAATTATTGTTTTTCTCTAACGATATATATACGTAATTTTACCAGGGACTTTCTTTACTATGAACTGTGCTGATCTGTGTTTAATGCTCAATTTCACCTCAGCACTTATTTTTGAATCCACAAGATTTCAGGTTTCAGCGTACATAAATGTTGATTAAGTCCTTAAAATAGTATATCTATTGTATCCGAAGAGTGTAACTTTCAACGATAATTGAGATATTTGATAGGGTTGATGGAATCAAAGTTTTTGTGATTAGTACGACGTTCTAATTAGCAAAGAGCATAATCGATTTCAGCAAAACAATTTTATTCAACAGTGACCTACAGTTCAATGAAATGGTAATTGCGAATTGCCTTGAAAATTAAGGCTATGTGTGAGCTAATTGATTGAAGCTAAGTAAAAGTCAAAAGACTCGTTAGTGTCAAAAGTTAAGAATTTATTGATTACGTAACACTCAGAGAATTCACGGATACCAGTAAACGAAATTACATGTGAAAACACATGTTAACAGTTATTATTACACTGATCCAATTAAAAAATTTTGATAATGGTGTTTACTTTAAAGAGTAGCAGTTTGTGTTGAGAAGGCTGCATTTGAAAGGCTTTTTGATTTGTAATAATCCAAAAACAGTGTTCAGGGAAAGACAAATGTTACTTAAGAAATCACCCAAAAGGTAAATTTTTCAGAAACAGTAGTGAGCCACATTAATCCCTCAGTGCAAACTGTGACAGAGAACATTAATCAGTTTCAGTGTGACACCAGAGACACTACTAATAAAGAAGGATACTACAGAAACGTGCATTCAGTTGAAAACCACAGGTGTAAAAGTCAGACAAGACTTCAGAGGGAGAAGTCAGGGTTAAAAAGCTGCAATTTTTACATCTTTACATATACTGCTAATAGTAGATGTGTGAAAGCCTTCTGGTAGAATTTTAGAAAATACATTAAATATTCGTATTAGTACTTAGTACACGAACTATAGTCACGTAATAACAAAATGAGAACTCTGAAATGGTAGTAGTTGAACTGTATTGTAATAATCAGGAGTGGAATCACAAGCGATCATCAGTCAGTACTGTAGGTACCAGTAACTAAGGGAATCCTGTAAGCGCCCAATCAAGGGGATAAGGAATCTAACTAGGAATACACATGCATATAGGAACACTAATGTTCCAAATACAGAAAGGCACAAAGGGGTGAAAAGTGAACGATAAATGATGTTGAATAGACCAACTGACTTGCTACGACTAAGTGGTTACTAGAATTGAGAATACTATTGTGATTCTTCGATCGACCAAGCGCATTTAATTGGTCAACTTTGATTATTATCACTATGACCCGATGAAAAAACAAGTCAGAAAACGATTATTTACTCTAATTTCTTGTCTTAAGGATGCAAAACATACAGTTATATATTATAATAGTTTCTGAACAAGGACGTTTGCTCAGTCGTTCCAGAACCAGTGGCTGCGAAGAATGGAACTCGACTTAACCAAATAGCATTCATCTGTACCAATGTTCAACTTTCTTAACAAATGGCAAGTATGAAGGTCAGTTAGACATACTATACGAAAATACTGTAACATAAGAGATGACCAAGCGTACACGCACTGAGGGGTGGGAATAATATATGAATAACGGTACATTGTAATGCATCTATAAAGACATCATTATTAATGGTACACATTACCTACTTAATGTTCTAGATTCACACTAACTAGTTATTGGAGATTACCAAAGTAAACAAGATTATTGACATTCTACAATAATTAATGTCCCTAGACGACTCCACAAATTTTCATCAGGAGCGATTTCAGGGGTTTATTTTTATTATGAGTGAGAATTTAATGACTCACCTGTAGTCAGCGTCTGAAGACTGTCCTTGACGAAAGAGTAACGAAATATTCCATCTATTAAGATTAGGTTTCGGCTTGTAGAATGGATGTATGAAAAGCAATTTGTTTTACTATGCCTCTCATTGCTTGTCACATAACTTCAATTGCCGGTAGAGAAATCGGCGCGTTGTGGTTTCTGTTGTTTCTTAAGTAAGCATCTGGTATATGTGGAGCTACACAAATGGTGCTTTTCGTCGTCTTATATTTAACTGATTCTAGGACCAATAATCTCTGAAGCTATCTAAAAGTGATTTAAAAACTGCAGTCGATTAATATTAGGTTCATAATGAATCAACCACAATCGCTATGAGTCAGTGGAGTTGCCCCCCCCCTCATTACCAGCGGAAGTATTGGAAAGCCTACCGGACTACTAGGTGGGAAATTATACCAACCACTATTATCACTTCGACGGCGAATTGAACGAATTCCGAGAGAGTAGGTTGTTTTCTACCGATATGGTGCTAGCACAAGATACTAGTACACGGTTTTTTTATGAACTTTGCCAAAGCGTTTGGCGACATATAGCATAGAAGTCTCATGCATAGAGTGTCCATCATGAGACTTGCAAAACCCCTCCTATGCTGGCTATAATACTAACTTTCACAGAGTGTGTGACAATTAGATGAATAGTGTCCTCTGTAGATGGAGATCACCTTGATTTGTTGCGTCGTAAGATGCGATAATCAGCCTTTTTTTGTTATTCATTTACATCAGTGGCCCCCTTAAGGACATAAGTTCTTCCATAAAGAGTGCTATTACTCATTTGAAACAACAGCTGACAAAGCGATCACATAGATTACCACTGCACAATTCGTATGGCTGCTTTCTTCTCTTTCGACTGCTTATCCAGTGGGTTTTTTAAGACATGCCCAAATAACTTCATAGCATCCTTGAGCCGCTAATAGTTGCCTGTGTTTTCCTTACTGCCGTTCCGCCTCCTCTTCCCCAACCCCTCTTTCTTTTACAGGCATTTTCCTTATTCCTTTTCATATATATTCTTACTTCCCAAGTAGTTGGAACGAAGATAGATCGTTTCTGATACTATATACTTACCCATCTAGAAATTATTCTGGAGGTAAAATAAAAGCGGGGAAATAAAAAAATTAGGATAGCAAAACAATATTGGCATTAAAAAGATACAAAAACATGCGCAGGTAAAACAACGAAGAGAATATATGTATACTTATGGAATTCACTTTAATGCAAATCATTAAAATGTCATTTGCTACTTTCACTACAGAGGTATTGGAGTCAAGCAGCACAACAACCCCTGCAGGACAACGCCAAAAACCTGAGGCTCCACAGAAAAAGGCAGACTATGTTTTAAGAAATCTTGACGTTCATACAAAATTTTCACAGAGATACTGGATACAGGATGACCATAAGAACGAGACTGTTTGGCGAAAAGAATCCTTGGTACACAGCCCTCAAACTTTATTAACATATATTTTACTTTATTCTGGCGATTTTATTCCCTTCAGAATTTACAAGCCAACATACTTTAATAGAGAAATTTTCAAACACAAAATCCGAGGGTGTTCTGAAAATATGAGTTACGGCGAACATCCTGTTTCTCTTGTGTTCTACACATTACAGTAACGAAACTAGAGGTTGCTAGTGAACTGAAGACATATAATCAAAATAAAGACATTAATTCCAAGGTCGTACGCATATATGAATTGACATTGCTCACTCTAGATTGAATGACATTCTCAATGTTGACGTTATTACTAGTAATCTACAAACTTTGTGGAATTGATATGAAAAAGCATTGGAAAATGACACCATTGCAATTCTTATTTATCATTAACATCAGTTAGTATGGTAGTCAACGTGACTGGAATCTCAATTATCCGCACTACAATTGTTACAGATATCTGTTGTAGTATTGATCTAAATCCAGCAAAGATGGTGTGGAGTTCTCATTTACTCCTTGGCATAATAAATCGCTCATTATACATTTGTATGTTGGTATGCCTGTTCAAAGTGTGGCCGAACTTCGGAACCGCTATATGCGAACATATGATCTTTGGGCTCATTTGTTTGATTGCTCGTTGGATTGACATTAGTTCCAGTATACTCCTATCAAAATCATATTAACTTCTCATTATGCTTATGCTATTATTGTCAGATGTGTTTCGAGTTAGATGATGTACGGAGACTTATTACCGTATGAGAATTATACTATTAGCCGAACTAAGCGCAGTGATTAATCCGACGGCATCAGAACAGTCTAAAAAAGCTCCAGCTCTAATAGACTTATTTCCCCAACATCATTTACACTGTAAAATTAGTCCACGGGTGACAGAAGGTTATACTACGCTCATATTGAATCCACAAACAGGATGTATGGTTCTGCGAAGGAGTTCCAGAATTTGTAGATTACTAATAATGTCATTCAGAAAATCTTAAGCATTGTCAATTCATATTCGTATCCGACCTTGGAATTGATATATTCATTTTGATTATTTATCTCCAGTTTGCCAGTAATGCTTAGTTTCGGAACTACCTTTTGTATTGTAATGAATATCGTTATGCTTACTTATTTCCATGCTTTGAAGCTTTAGTTTTATAATAGAATGTTTCTTTATCTGCTGTGCGCTTATTTATGTCCAGCATCAATCAACCAATGCCTATTAGTCCACCAACCAACTCTGTCCTGGACTAACCAAAAAAAACTTTTATGTTTATCACATACCTTGTTATTTACTCGTTAGTCTTACGTTCTTAATTTCTGTCTCCCTTTGCCTTTCAGTCATATTTATTCATTTTGTCAGAATCAATGCCGGAAACTTTATGTATGTACCAAACCACACTGTCTTTCTAAATGGTCGTTAATACACCTCTCAAGTAAATAATTTATGTAATCCTGTTGCTTTCAGATTATATGATCCAAAGGTCATCTATTTGTGTTGTTTTCAGTGGAAAAAGAAAATCGGGCAAAGATTATACTGTTAATCATTTAACTAACCTGCTTCAATCTAATCATCTTTCTTATTTAGTAGTACGAATTAGTGAACCAATTAAATCATACTTTGCGGAACACTATGGATTAAATTTGTCAGAATTACTGTCTTCAAATGAATATAAAGAAAACTATCGAAAGCAAATGATTGATTGGATGGAGCAAGAAATAAAAGAGGATCCTTATGTATTCATTCGTAAATCACTACTCGAAAGTACGAGGCGATATGGGATTTCTCAACCTGCTGTTATTATTATCTCAGATGCCAGGAGGTTAAATGATATTGAGTACCTCATTAAGACATTCGGCCGATCCAAATGCTTGTTAGTACGGATTGTTGCGCCGATAGAAATTAGAACTGAACGAGGTTGGACCTACGTTAACGGAGTTGATAATGCTGCATCGGAGTGTGGATTAGATGAATTTACTAATTGGGATTATATTGTGTCTAATAATGGAGATAAAAGCGTATTTGAAAATCACTTGCATGTTATTGTCGCACATATTAAGCGAATGCTGAGATTATCTTAATCTAAGTTGCCATTTTAAATAATTGCTTAGATTCTAATGTAATATTGTGAATTTAATGAGGATTGATTCTTCACCAGGTAACTTGTACTGCAATCTTCAGGCGTATTTCCGTGTAGAGCTGTCATTAATATGGCTTGCTTCTTGGGTAATTAACTTTCTCTTCGGAAGCTTTTTATATTATTTATGAAATATACCTTCTTGTGGGGTGATTGGAAACTGATTATTTGTTTACTTTTGTAATTAATAAAGTTCTTATGATCGATCAGTTACTCAAGGTTCACTAGGTAGTTCTTTTTACTTTAACTTGCGAAGATTTCTTTTTCCTGACAGTATGCTGCATTATTTCTGTGTTCCTCTTTTTATCGACTTTCTCCTCTATTGTGAAGAGTATAATACTTGCTGTAAATTTTATATCTTCTAATATTTGTTTATTTATTGCCTTTTGAAAGTTTAAAGTCGTGTCTGTATAATTACTCGGTTTAGAATATCACACTACAGTAAATATATAGTAATAAAAGTCAAGCCATAGTTAAGTAACAGCATAAATCTGAAACTTCACTAGTAAGTCGTAAATCTAACGTAAAATCTAATATAAGTGTATATACTGAGAAATGATTTCATAGGTACATGTTGGTTCGCATGAATTAAAATCAGCCAGCTGTGCAATTTAATTAGTCACACAAGCATTGTTACTCAAAGTCAAGCACATAAACTTGTATTTGGTAAATCACTTGCATCATCCAAGTCTTAATAAAAACACCAGCCGGCCATACATGTCAGGAACAAGCATACGCATAACCTTATAAGTAGGTAGTGAGTACATTTGTATTCTGAAATGTAATGTCATAGCCTTTTGGTTAATGTAGAACTTAAAAAATAAATATGATGTTTAGGTTTATTCTTGGAACTTTAGAGTCCAAAGATTTCAATATTCGAACTGTATCTCAAGTCGAACAACAAGCTGTCGCATGATTTCATGGTACATATTGTCTCTAAATCAGTCATACTGGATCCTAGCTTTGTCACTCATCTAACACCAATGTCAATGCAGTCCACATATCTGGAGACATGGTAACAACCTTATAATATGGACTGTTTAAGCATAGAACAGAACAAGAACACTCCGGATTTTCTTCCTGCTGTTCATTATATACTGTCCGATTAAGTGGTACTGTAAAAATTCAAAGGCGTAGGGACACTTTGTTTCTGTTTTCGCCTCTATTGACATCAGCTCGGATGAAGTAAAGGTTTAGTTGTACAGAAAGCTTGTTGACATCATAGGAGCTAAATGCTTATATCTAGTAATCATATTTGATGATGTCAACGTCTGCATAGAAAAGTTAGACAAACTCAAATGACGCTTAGGCGTGGTTTTCAGAACACCCACAACATGAGGGTTACGGTAATCGTCTGAAACAACTACATATTGCATACATCAGTTTCTAAAAAAACTGTTACTACTAGTTATCGTCAGTGTCCGGGTGCAAACTAGAGCTCTTTCTGTAGTCTATATTTAGATTGTGAATGCACATGCGCTTTCCTGATTATAAGAGTAATTCAACAATATCTCAGCTCTGTTCAAAGATGGAAAGGTTAAAAATGTGTTCACGTTAGGAGGGGGGTTAAAGAAGGCTAGTGGTGAATAGACCAGAGCATGGCGTCAGTTTAAGTCGTTGACTGTTGGGGTGAGCCATATTGGTAGGTGTAGTCTAGGGTCCGTGTGGTCATTGTAGCTAATTGTTGAAGGCATTGGGTAACATTCAAAATCAGTAGTTTTAATCATTTCCAGACCTTTAAAATAAGTTATATAGTTCTACGACATACTTTTCACTTCACGAATCGCATTCTTTGTAGTCTTTTTTACAATTACTTGTGTTACAACTTGGGATGATGAACATTTCCCTTGCTTGTAACTGATCAAGTCAGAATTAAACACTTGGTTGTGTAAGGGATTTTCATCCTGAGGTAGTATTTCATGATTTGAGGCTTTCTGTTAACGACCTGAATTAAAAAAATCAGTGGATTTTAGAATCCTTCGCTAAATTAACAGGGACTTCTATTAGGTACTAAATACTATGTGGTACATCGTCAACTCTAACACTTTGCTAGCAAATGTCTTCGTCATGACAATCAGGAATGGTGGGGAAATAAATTAAAAAGGCATCAATAACTACTCAGATTCAGTAAGTAAACAGGTATTTAAGGAGTCTCAGTGTGTATATCTAGTCCTAACTAAGACCGTAACTCAAATTTATTCTTTTGTAATGTTGAAGCATTAGTCAAAAGTGAGCAAATATCGATAGTGACGAGAATACACAAACTCTTTAAAGAAGATTCCTATTTAAGCATGCTACAAATGTATGTTCGAAACGTTGCTATTAAATGCAAGTTATGATAAAGAATTAATTGTAATATAGAGTATTTTAATATTGAATATTCTCTTAGTGTATTCTAACATGCAGCAGTAGATAAGGGGATTACTAATAGGTGTTAGTGAAATTGTTGACCATACGTTTAAGTCTTAATACAAATTGTGTGGTATAATTTAAGGTTTAAAAGAAACTTGAGTCATAATAAGATTCAATTTGATTAACAATGATGAGTCCTTTTACTAAGATAATCAGTATTTTTTTGTTTAAACACCACGAAATTTGTTCTGAAAAGATACAATTCTGGCAGTTAGGTTTTTAATCTAAGCCTAAGTTAGAGTGCAGAGCTTAGTTCATTAGTACTAGTGGACTAGGAGTTTCTGATAAAGGTTCTGTGTCAACTCTAGTTCTTTCATTAATAAATTCTTGTTACTTCTAGGTACTGGAAAAACACATTATCCAGTTTTCTGTTCTGATTCGAAATAAAATATTGTGTTGGAAAATACTAGACAACTGGAAGAACTTAAAACACACAAACTCACATATAACAGTACTTTTTTGGGGACTGTGGTTGCACTAGGTTCAGCTAAACGTTAATCTTATGTGCATGTAATTCTTGTACATCAACTGACTTAACGCGCATACACGGTCGGTCGAATGCAAGTAGATAGAGAAGATAATACGCAGAATTAGATAAGAATGTATTTAGAACTAAAATAACCCAACAAGTGACCAAGATTCAAACAACACGGGAGTGAAGTGAGTTCAACCACGACTTGAACATGCACACACATAAAAATGTACGATTTGAAAGTTGATATTATCAGAGGATAATCTTGGCCTCTACAATCGTTTTCTCGTAATGAATAGATTTATAATGGAGAAATAAGTTTATTTTATAAAGAAGTTTCTTACTAGGTTAGTAAATAAAATCAATCTACACGCAATAGACGTATTTGTTAACACTAGTATGTAACATTTTTTGCTGTCTTATTTGCAATACAAACGTAGAACAGCCAAAACTTCAACAAAAGAAAACTAACATTATTATAAGTATAAATAGAAAATCATGCCAATATCTAGAAAGAGTAGATTAAGCTGTATGCATTCCATTAAGGTGTTGTGTTTAATCAAGACTATGGAATACATGTATAGTGCGCATACATTTCGACGTCTCATTTTCAAGTAAACTCCTTATTAATTCCTAATTAAAATTTATTGCTTATTTCAAAAAAAAATAATTATTATTATGAAGTGAATTATAAAGAATATTGAAATTTATGTTCAAATATCATTATAAAGTAATTAATTTGTTTTCTTGTTTGTTAAACATTGAACTAAATTCCTTTCCATACACCTATATACGTTGATCATAAATAATTAAGTAGTATATATAGGAGATTCAAATGAGTTTGTTTTATTCTAGTCTCAATTAGTATGACTTTTAAAAGATGAGAGGCAAATGGAGAGAAATTTTGATTCAGCCAAGTTTAGTATTTATCAATAAGGTGCATCAACAACTTAAAGAGTTGAAACCGTTCTATTAAGTACTCCACATTCCACTCAAATACTAAAAACACTATAACCTACTACGTACAATCTGGAATATGTATACATGATTTCAACTTGCTGCATGACATAATCACACTGCAATAAAATTATTAAGATAAATAATAAATTGGTAGTAATACCAGTGGTAATAAAAAAAGATTAGGTACACAAAATATAATTTACAAAAATACAGCGGATTCTTGAAACAAGACGTATAAATCATTTAGTAGCTCATGATACTAAGGAAGATAGAGTTGATGCAATTGTGTCAGTGTGATTGACCTTGAAACATGTTTCGTTTCGGTCACCTCTGGGTTTATACCAACCTACTCTACTGAACATCCAGTGTTGAGGCATTGGGAGGAGATTGTAGGGCATATAGAGTACATGTTCCAGTCATGATATTATCAACTGAAAACACTTCACTGCGAATTCCTGGATTAATAATTATGATGTCAATTTTATCTTAATACTCTCAATGAACTGAACAATGGTAATAAATTAATAAAAATTGACTTATTTCAAAACAATAGCTAAGTGAATATCAACTAAAAGCTAAAAGAATTTCATATTGATTCCGGTTAGTTGCAGTCATAATAACAAGAGTTTTACTAGACATGAATTAATAGTAAATAGGATAAATCATGTTTATTACAAGAATAAGCTGAAAGCTATATGAACAATTATCAGGAAAGTTGTAATAAATTGTTACACTAAGTTTATTCATAACCTAATAACGCCGAATTACTATCAATTAGTGGATTGTTAATTTTTTTAGTAATAAGTGTATAAATTTTATGGCATATAGAAAATAAGATTTTAGTCAACATCACTGCCCAACTTTAGTTGGATAACCTTACACTACAAAATAACCATGTGTCCAAAAGTGACTAACTTCTTTTACAGAGCTCTAGTGTGAAACGGTGACTAATAGAGTTCAACTAAATCGAGCCTCAAACAAATATCACTAATGAAAATAAAAGATGGTTATTTAATACTGCAAGATGATCAAAAATAGTAATGTAATCACTGGATTCCAACTAAGCTATCTGAATTTTCTGGGCTTGATTTTTAGTGGATATTCACATATTTGAATGAAACATTCGTTAAGTGAATTTTATTTTTCTAATGATTATCTGACTTAAATCACTCCTTAATATAAACTTTGGATTCATCTATTTCTACAACATACTTATACTTACAATAATACAATCTCCTGCCATCTTATCCTTGTACAAAACTGTACGCTTACTGCAATAATTTTCTCAATCAGTGTTCATATACAGATTCCCATCAACTTGAGAAGATTTCAGTGAGTATTATTTAATCAATGAGTTCGTTCAGCGATGAAATTTCCTAGTCAGCTATTTCATTTTAAAAGCCTTATATTAGTGCGTATTCGCTAAATTAACGGCAAAAATTGTTCGAACATAGCAACAAAAAATAAACACTACAGCATCATGATTCTTATTTGCAATGCCGTAATAACTAAATAGATAAAGTGTGAAAGATACTTTAATTATCTGCGATAATAAAGTCAATTTGAACAATAGTTTACCCTTTTTCAATGGTCTGCGTAATAAATCAAAATTTCCTTGAGAAAAATGCTACGAATTTCCGCCTCCTAGATATTAGGTTAGAAAAAGCCAAATGAAATATTTGAAGGTCCAGCTACTGAAAATCCACATGTAACAGTTAACTGAGAAATTTCTGTAGCCGATTCCTTTTTGGTAGTAAGAAGAATCATGTTATATCTTTCTCTTTAATAATCATCATTTCCGATGTTGCTAATTCTAATCAGAAGAACGTTGTTCGTAGGCAAAATCACGCAACCAAATACCCCACCACCAACACCAAGAAGATCTGAGGCTGAAAAGATAATCTTTATTGAAGGTGAGTTTAAAAGTAGTATTTCCAGAATGTCATCAAAATTTTATTCTTTACAGCACTTCTGTGAATGATGTTTTCAAGTCTACAATTACAAATAAGAAAATGATCACAACTGGCCTCCATATGTGTGGCTATCAATTCACTTGCTTTTCAGTAACAATATGCATTGGTCATTCGATGCACATTGCGTTAAATAAAACCGAGGAAAATTATCCGAAACTTGAGCGGGAAACAGTGGTTACATAAGAACAGACATCTTAAAACTTGTCTGGTTCTACTGACTTGCCACTCTTGATTGGCCGTTTTGGCTTGCTGAATTTCCCAGCTAACTTCTTCGTTGTATCTTATAAGTGTCTCATGTTTCCTTCTCTTGAAGATCTTTCCGCCGACATTGCTAGGTCCTTAACATAGTTCCATTTATCCAACCTGATACTCCTCTTCACTTGTTTATTGACTTCTGCGTATTCGGCCTGTGCTTTGATTTTATCTGTTATTGTCCAGCTGTTATTAATTGCTAATTTTTTGCTCCTCCTTTCTCGGATCTTGTCAAGAGTACAGACAGAAATCCATTCTTTATGGTGTTGTTTCATGCAACCCAAAATCTCCTGACATATTGGAGTTATTGTTACTTCAATTTATTTCTACTTGTCCTCCATAATAGTTCCATCTTCTTCTAGTAGATCATGAAATGCTTGGAACTTATCGTTGAAAGTTATGCTGAATTCGTTACGTTTGTTAGTATCCCGGAGAAGGGTTGTGTTAAACTGTTGTAATACTGCTGTACCAGTTGTCCAGTGCTTCTTCAGCTTCAGTTTCATTTTAGCCACCATTAGATGATGATCTGAAGCTATGTTAGCTCCGCTCCTTGCTCTTATGTTTTCCGTGGCCCTTCTAAACTTCTTTTTGATACAGATGTGGTCAATTTGGTTCTCCGTAATGTGGTCCGGTGAAACCCATGTAGTTTTGTGTATACATTTGTGAAAGAATACGGTGCCTCCTATAATCATTTTGTTCAAGGCACATAGGTTTGCAAACCTCTCACCGTTTTCGTTCCTTTCTCCCAATCCATGTCATCCCATGATATCTTCATATCCGATGGTGTCCATTCCAACCTTGGCGTTGAAGTCTCCCATAAAAATAATCAGGTCCTTAGCTGAGTATTTATCAATGATTGACTGCAGCCTTGCATAGAACTGGTCGTCTTCGTGACTGTTGCTAGTGGGATCATAGCACTGAATGACATTCATTGTAATCCCTTCCTTATTCGTATTCAAGGATGCTTTGATAATACTAGGTCCTTGAGGTTTCCGTCTAATAAGGGCCTTCCATGCTTCTTGGGACAACACTAGTGCTACTTACTGTGCGTATGTGTGATGCGTTTTCTTCTTGGTTACCGGAGTATAAAAGCACTTTTTCTGAGGATAATCGTTGCTGTCTAGTTTGCAGTCAATTGGCTTCACTTATTCCAAGTATCTTCTGGTTGTATCTTTTCATTTCTTCAGATATTTGGATGCTTCTCCCTGTCTCCCACATTGTGTGGACTTTCCATGTACCTATATTAATTGTTGGTGTGGTTGCCAGAAGTGTCATCGGTCTCGTAGCTTCCGAAGGAACTTTGTTTTCACTATGAGGAGTCATAACTCTTCGAAATAAAGACCTTTCAACTCCCAGGGCAGAGTTAAAATGATTAAAAAGTTTTTTCCGGTTAGCGTTATTTTTAGCAAGGTTAAGTTTTACAGGTTGGTGTTGCTAATCCCATGCTAAATCCTCCTCATTTATCCTGACCTGACCCAGCAGCAACCCTAGAGGGGCTACAGGCGGAGTATCGGCTTTATCAGTTCCTAGTGATTTCTTTTATTTCACCTTATTTTTTCTTTTTATCATTTTCTGTGGAAAAATGAACGTAATCTTGTTTACACGCTTTTTTTAAATGCATTCCATCCTCCAATTTCTCCCATGTTATTATGCAAAGCATTTTCAGAATCATTGTTTTTCATATGTTTCAAGTTTATCTTAATATATTAGATGCTCCAAAATACTACTCCTTACCTAATATGGAATCCATGTATTACGTAATCTAATCCCAAGTGGAATCTCTGCCTAATCATTCCAAATTAGAATAATGATGTTTATACATTCATTTATTGACTTTCGCTAGTACGTACAAACATTCTTCAGGGTCATTTTAATATATACTTACATGGCAATCCATAAGTAATTATTTTTTCTGGTCGAATTTGTTTTTAATGTACTTCCTCCTCTTTTATCGAATCTCCTTGAAGTGTATTTGTAATCTAATGTGGTTATCCGTGATGACTTTAATGTTTTACTTGACATGTTTGGTCAACTTTCCTCTCATAAAAATCCTACATTTTGAAATGTGATTCTCGTCGAATATTTCACTGTGATCTTTTGAATTTATCCATAACTGTTTTATCTGAGCATGTCAGTAAACCTCAACCTGACTTTACTATGGGAAAAATACAGAAGTAGTCAGTGTTAATACTTGAAATTAAATGACTACTAAAAATTAAACCTATATGCTCAACATTCATCCACTAAATGAAGTTAAAAACAACTGAGGTGACTGGTTACAACACACTAGGTTAAGATTATGCGGATAAACTCAATTGCATTTGTCTGTACAGTAACGAGTTGAATTTTATTGAAATATGTCTTTCATTTTGATGTCTTTACGTTCTTATGCGTTAAAGAAAAACATGTAACCATGATTGAAGATTGTCAAAATATTCAATTTCATTCTTCAATGTGGGAAATCTAGTAAGTTCCATTTCGGTGTAAGGTAATGTTTGAGCTTCAAACAGAGTTTTGATTATTCCAGTTATAATCAACATTATGATAATAGATTTTTGCATAGTAAAATAATTATTGATGGTATGAAATATGGGTCCCGAATCATATTATTGACTATCATTAAGTAAATTTTGTTCTTCACTTCTTGTTCGACTTGACTGAACGATAGTTTTTATTCACAAGTGAACTAATTACAAACATGATTACAGTTGCAGTATGAATGGAGGTGCAATTCTTCTTATTTGGGACTCGTTAGCCGGATATACACTCATTTAAACTGTTTATTCGAAAACTCTAATGCTGTCCACTTACGAGAAATTTCACCACCTTATTCACTAATCTACAGTGTTTGGACAGCTTCATTTATGCATTAGGTAATTTTATACAATTCGAAGGTGTTTATTTCTCCCCAATGCTGCTGTTAAAGACTTCTTCTGTACCCGTATGTGCATGTTGAGTAGATTACCTCGATCCAGCGTTAATTTAATAGCATGATTAAAGTTAGACTGTAGCTGGGAGCTGATCATATTTAGGGAAATATGATAAAACATTCTGATTGTTTCTTAAATTTAGTCGTTTAAGTAACTTCAATAAATATAGTATTACAGAGACCCTACTAATCTTTACCACTTTGTAGAATTTTTTACTTCTATTATACCAAATTAACTTCCTACTTACGTTATGAAATCGAAGTTATTGGAATCAAAATTCGCAATACCACTTGTTCCAGCTAGGAGCTCTTAAACCTAACCTACTTTATATATATATATATATATATATATATATATATATATGGCTGATATTTTTATCTTTCTAAGAATATCACAATATTTGGTAGCAGTCAATAAATTTATTTCCCCTTTCTAAGGAATAAATCTTCATCACGCTTATCATTTAACGGTAAGATAACTAAAATAAATACCATAGTCTACATTATTTCGTGTTGTCAGCTTAATCTTAGCAATCATGTCCTATTACCTAATCTCTACCATAACCATTTCTAACAGTTTTATGGACTTCATTTCTTTTATAATAACGTGAAAGGTCCATTTGTTTGTGCTTGGAAAATACGATCCCTTTATACTACTACTATTTCATTCTAATTTTATTTACTTCAACAGAAAAAAAAACTGTTTCCGTTATCTAACTCAAATTCTTCTATGTACACAATAAGAAAATACAAGATAACGACAATGTTAATGCTTCTGTTTAAGTAGCCTATCTGTCTATATATGTGTATGCATAGACCTGTAAATGTTTCTGGAATTTCTGGTCTCCTCTCCATACCTCTCATCTCTAATCATCTGATATCGGTCTTTTCTATAAACTGCTTCATATTGGCCAAAGTTATTGTGTACTATGATCATCAGTAGTAAACACTGTAACTGTTTAAAATAAACTAAACATATGGCGATCTATGTATTTGCATGTATATATGCATATACATGTATGATATGTATAAGTTAGGGAGGGTAAAACAAAACTGATTAAATCTTACTTATCTCAGAATGAGTGGTATATTTACAAGCGATGATGAGTTGTATAATTCCTATTCACTTATATACTGGTCCTGTCATTCTCATATCAAAAAGATATGAAGCAAATTATCATTGTATTCATTTGTATGTTCTCTTTGAGTTTATTGACAAAGTGTGTGTTTGTAATGGTCTATATACACAAACGAATATAGATGAGAGAATGCTAAATGGGATTTAAAAAAAAGGAATTTTCCTTTACTATCTAACTAAACAAACATTTATAATCGACAGAGTATAAAAAAATGTCATAATTGAAATGCTGTTTATGTGAGTTTCTATGATCTGAAAATGCTTCTTCTGTTTCTTTCTGAACTGTATAATAAATGCTTGCTTCGACTTCTGTAGTGGATGAGATAGGTTTTAAAAGGAGGAAAGATGAATTTATTAAGTTTCATGATTTCTTGAATGGTCGATATACACTCAGGTTGCTTAATTGTAATTAGGAACTGATGACAGTTGAACGAAAAATCAGAGTCCCAAACTTTGTGCGAGACTTTATTAAGTCCTAGTTATTAGTAGTAACCGCAGACTGGTAGTAAAATAGTAAACATACTGGAAACAGTGCATTAGGACCATACTGTAAACTCATGAATGGGCTATAAATAAATGTCAGGTAACACCGTACTTTCTATGGTATTCAGGTTTTATATATGAGGATTTAGAACAACTGTTTAATTTCCCCCTGATTTTCAATGGACCTCCTGCTTATCCAAGCCCATAACAAAAACTATGTTCAAATATAAAGTACCCCCCCCCCATTCTGTGAAATAGATGATTACGTATTACGATGACTATGAAACGCAGCTAACAATCAAATTTAATTCATTGAAATGGTGATAAAATAAGTTAAAGTTTTAATACAGTAAACAGGCCTGTTATTTTAGGAACACATTCATTCGTTAGCCTGTCACACCCGTAGAACATAGGCAGCTGATCAGTATTCTCCAACCAACTCTGTTTTTGTCTGTTCTTTCTAGCTGTTTCAAAATTGCTATTCATCTTTTTAATGTCTGCCTTCAATTCCTAGCAAAATGCATTCATCACTTTTTCCCTTTTTCTCTGGTGTTGAGGACTCCAAATCGGACCTTGTCTTATGAATTAGTTCAGTGATTACCTCAGCGTGTGTCCTCTCCAGCATTTTTTCCTAATTTTGTGGTCAGCCAGATCTTAGTTGGCTTATTCTCTGTTGCAGTAGGTTATTGCTAGTGGTATTTGGTCAACGGATCCCTAATAGACAACTTACGTAGACAGCTGTTTATAAATACCTGTGTCCTTTAAATGATCAGATCAAAATTTCCCTAGTTTATCATTAATGTTGCTAGCCAGGCATATAACAATTCTTGCATTTTCCAGAGGTTCTGTGTCAAGTGTGATTTGATTAGTGCTCGCTGTGCTGAATCTAAGGATATTGTTTCCCTCTTCATGTATGTTAAGGCCTACCCCTAGCCGGATAGGCTGCCTCTCAAACGTCTTCCTCACCTGCGTTTGTTGCTGCGTGTGGAATAGAAGTACTAGGTCACTTTCAAGGTCCAAATCTCCTAGGGAGAATGTTGTTAGAACAAAAATGACTACAATATATGCTTCATTAATGGTAGCTGGTCTATGATAAGCCGAGTTTCAATCAGTCAGACTGTTACCCCATGTGGAGCATAGGCCACCAACCAGCCTCCTCCAGTCAACGCTGTCCTTAACTTTCCTTACCAGCTCTTCACAAGTGCTCTTCATTCTACTCATGTCTGTCTCCAATGTGTTCTTGAGTCTTCCTCTTCTCCCTTGGCCTACAGGATTCCATAATAATGCTTGTCTTGTGACGCAGTCTGAGGATTTCTTCAATGTTTGTCCTATCCACCTTCAGCGTCTTTTCATAATTTCTTCCTCGGCTAAAGTTCATTTGATTTGTTATCTGCCATAGAAGGTTGTTGTTGATTGTATCCAGCCAACGGATCCAATGCATCCTACGTAGACGGTTGTTTATAAATAATTGTATCTTTTGAATGATGTTTTTCGGAGTTCTCCTTACAAATTTTAGCTCCATACAACACAACTGTCTACACATTTGCATTGAAAATTTTGACTTCAATGTTGACTGACAGTTGGTGTGAGTTCCAGATGTTTTTCAGTTATAGAAATGCTGCCCTTGGCTTAACATGCCAAATCGCGCCTTTACATCTGCATCAGACCCTCCTTGTTTATCGATAATGCTGTTACTCAGGTGTGTAAAAGTTTCTACATCTTCTAGAATTTCTTCGTTAAGTGAAATTGGGTTAGTGTTGGTTGTTTTGTATCTAAGGATCTTGCTTTTCCCGTTGTGTATGTTGAGGCCTACTGTAGGCTGCAGATGTTTTTGGTACACAGTCCATCTCTATTTGCATTTGTTTCTGTGTGCGGGATAGAAGAGCTAAATCACCTACAAAGTCCAAGTCACCTGGTTGCATCGATGTTCTCCACTATATTCCGAGATTGCCTTGAAATCTTACAGTTTTCATGATACAGTCAACCGCCAGCAAAAAGAGAAAGGGATGATAACAAGCGACCTTGTCTGATGTTGGTATTTACTCCGAATCCGAGTTTATTAATAACATTTTCAGTAATTAATAAAAGAAATTTCAGTAATTTGTTCATTTATTTAATGAGTAGGTGTTGTGCATCGGTGTCAATTTAATTAAAGAAATATTTAAATGTACTAGTTTTTATTTAATGTGTTTTTCATAAGGCATGTTGGTTGGCGATACACTGATATGTTCAAAGAAGACAGTTCCAAATAACTCTAGGAGACTGTCGTAAAATCTTTAATGAATATAACACTTAAATATTGCAGAGCTTATGCATGAAATGAACGAAAAAGCGATCAAAAAATCTGATCTATATACATCTGTGAAATATTGAAAATATCACAGATAATGGCTGTATTAGTCACCGTTCCCTAATCATCATTTAATGTTTTCAATGTTGTGTTTCCACTTTATGTTGTCATGATCTGAACGTATAGTTTCACAAAAGTATGATTTGGTCAATATACTTGATAGCTTA
Organism: Schistosoma japonicum; assembly: GCA_025215515.1. NCBI lineage: Eukaryota > Metazoa > Platyhelminthes > Trematoda > Strigeidida > Schistosomatidae > Schistosoma > Schistosoma japonicum. Next base: position 78,716,223 of record CM046061.1, read on the forward strand.
TCAATTTGTATTTATGAAGATGTCAACGTTTAAAATAAATTCGCTCCAACTTTTCACTAAATAGTCCAGTATGAGGTTTATCATAGAAATAGTCAAATGAGATCAGAAAAATATTTTTATTATAAAATTTTATTCAATTGTGTACAGAAGCTAAGTATGATATCATTCATGAATATGAATCGTTTGTTATTAGGATGAATTTGTATATTCTCATTGATTCGTTACAGACTGTCTGGACTCACTAGTCTGGTGGTGAACGCGGTAGGGTTTGACACGAAACGGACTGAGTTCAAATCCCATTGTGAACATCAACATTGGGGTGCAGGTACATCCGGCCGACGAGTTCCAAATAGAACGAAACGCGCGTACTGAATTCTAATTGTCTGTCACAATCCAACGTAAATAATCGTTCGTCATGAAAATGTGAATGTATTCCACATATAAATCCATTTAACACATTTACCCTACAGTGATTACTAAGATAAGAATCAATTGAAGTGACCAGTGGAAAAGTGGAAAAATAAGCAAGTAATTGTTCGCATTGTTGTGTTGAATAGATGGGTGTTAAAAGTTATATTCAAACATAGTTTTGATTATGCAATTTAATGGACCTTGTTGATATTAATGGGCATAAAGGTTCACATAATGAATATGGGAATACCAGGCGAACTTTTCTCCTTTTACTTAATAGTCAGTGACTCCCATGGTACCATTACTTACACTTCACCCTGTCCCTTCAAACTTTGGATTCAACATATGTATGGAATCTTTTAGCTTTCAGTCTTTTCATATATATGATTCAAAACCGTCTGAAAGATCGTAGTTTCTTCGATCTCTAAATTCTGTGAAGTGAGGTGTTATAACTCTCCAACGTTCAAACACCTGGCAAATTCAAATATACCTTTGTAAAATCCTTTTTCAACCTTGAGAATATATTGCTGTACGAAGGTCAGCTAAGATAGACAGTTTGTTGTTTTGACCCAGTTAAAGTCTGCATAAACTTCTCCTAAAAGACACTCCAGATCGTTACGTAGTGAAACACTTTTATCTACTACTTTTCGTGTTGTTAATGTATTTAGTGATTTGATTGATAACAGTGTCCATGATGTGTGTTTTGTACATTCTGGGTTTCATAAATTGGCTCTATCAGCATCGCAGTGTTGTTGCTCACATTGATATTCTAGTCACGTATCTATCTCTTTAGACTTCAAACACTGTCCAAATATACTAAAGGTCTATTATATATAGGCAGTCATCTCATGATACACACTTGGTATCAGAAACGGATTAGTTGCAGCTCTGAGTACTAACAACAGGAAGTTGTAGTCCATTACTAATAATATTTTGAGAATTTCGATACCACTTTACCTACCCAGCTTGAACAGTAACCAGTTTACTTTCTGTTCAGTTATGCAGTATTTGTAACCTTAAAACAGAAATTAACTCAAAGCCAAATAAGAATACTTGTTCTTAATTATTGGATTGGTTTTCTTCCCTTCTGTCTTTAAAAGTTAAATAGTAGAAGCAATACTTTGTATACCAAAGAATGTATCCATAATAGCCGAATTAAAAATGTTTCTAAATGTTTGAATGGTAACTAGGTACTGAGATTTGTTGGCAGTTTTAAATTTCTCGTAGATAGAAATATCCACAGTCAAAAAGACAAATCCCTGTTGTACAAACAAATTGGTTCCTTGATAATGAACATCAGAAGAATTCAACTTGAAACTGTTCCTTGTGTATTTGCGTATTGTCATCATTACAGTTAGTAGTAGCTCAAAGAAACCAGAGAAAGTTTAAACAAATTCATGTTTTTAAAACAAAATTTTATTTTATTTGTATTTAAGTTAAAAGTTTCAACTATTAGCTGCAATTCAGAGTTAAATTCAATGGATTTGGTCCCAAATGAAAAGTTGGCATGAAACAGTTGCGTATTTACAAACAGTCATACTTGCATAACGTTGATTATGTGGAATATCGGTACTGTTCCATACAGATGTCAAACGTTAATTATCATGAACATCTGTACAACACAATATACTCCTAGATATAAATATGTTACCACAAGAATGTACTCGACTGAATTATTTGCAACACGTTCAACATCTTTTAGTTGTAAGTTCACATTAACTACAACTTACATACTTGAACAAAACCGTGAGTCGCTTAATACCCAATGAATTTTAACAATTCTTCGACTGATGTTATGTCATAACTGCAAATCATAGTCATCACTGAAATGATGAATAATTAACTGCCATTATCATTTGGTTATAGTATTATGTAGTGACGAACTAAGTTTATAACACTGTAAAGAAGTTTCTCTGGTTTAAAACTTGATACATTTCTGCCTATCAGAATATAGATGTAAATGATTCAGCATTGCTCATGAAGGTCTTAGTTTATTATCATCCACATAACATTATAAACTGTCACCGTATCATATCACCTGATGAAACTTGATCATCATTTATCACAGAGTTAAATAATGATATAAGTTCAGCGTCGTAGGAATTCGGAAATCATTTAGCATTCTTGTATCTGCAAAATGGACCCAAATATAAACCTTATGTCATCACTGAATACTTAGAGTTCTATTAAAATTATATTGAACTATGTGATAAGTTATGGAGACTACACATTTTAAACTTTGCATCAAGGACTTACTGAAGTCAGATAATTATCGAATGCAATTGTTCTTGAGGTATCTTTTTCTTCCTAGTGTGAGTCTTCTCAAATGTGAACATTCAAGGTCCCACTAAGGACTAGATCAATGTTTTCTAGGCCTAGCAACTAATGCGTAAAATTTAAGCCAGAGTCAACATCCACTGGTTCACATTTCTAATTTTAGTCGATTTTCACTATTAGTCAACCATCATACATTGTCACTGGTGATATTTGTCTCACATACGATAAGATTAAAATCCATTAGTCACAGTTACTCGTTAGAATTCCACGAGTTGTCTACTGAAGTCAGTTACTATTATGGAACTAACATTTATTATCATAAGGTATTGTGGTGACTGCTGACTGGCTAAAGCCAGGAATGTAAACTATTGTTTGCTAACTAAATGTTCTGAATGTTAAATGCATGAGATAACGTTTTATTGTCTTGATTTTGATCCTTAGTGGGGCCGAAAATCCTAGTAATAAACAAAGTAGCTATCCGGATCTTCATCTTTCTAGTTATGTTCTGACCAAGTTAAATCTATGGTGTAATTCTAAATAAGAGGAGTATTTGAAGTGAGTTTCGTTTCAACATATGATAATAATTTTAAAACTTTTATTACCCATCACTTGAGGCAACTATCATTAACTGCTACTGCACTTAACACAAAATACATATAGAAGATTTCAAAAAATCTGTGGATTTAAATGCATCACTTTGAAGTCAGTAACGGTTGTTGACCGTATCAAACATCCTTTTAACCTTTTAAAAATTAATTTTAATGAAATATAAGTTTTCATTCAGAAATAAAGAAAGCATATAAGAAAATACCATCATTTATCTCTAAGATGATACGTTTATACATATTCCATAACTTAGCATGCAATTGCCGATTCGGTAGAAACAGTGTTAACAATCCTACTTGGCCTACTTATCGTTCAACGTATAAAGTATAACGCTCACTTTCAACCCCCAAAGGTAGTGATCCCACCTTTGAGATTTTAATCCAAATTATCCCCGCTTCATTGTCTACTGATGCTACCACCGAGCAATCTGACCTTTGACCAACCTCTTGTAAAACTGCTATCTATATTTATGTACCTTTTTTATTTATTTGAAAATGACACTGACTATTAAATAGTGTCAAGCTTGTTATACACTTAGCGCTGACTTCATAGGAAACCTCGATTCGTACCCGATTTCAATTTAGCCTCGTTATAAGGTGTCATTAAGACAAGATTCTCCGCCGACTCCTGCCAACCCCTTTGGTATAATTCATCTGGTTACATACAATAATCAAATGAAGGTAATTGTTGATATTTAGTAATATAATGTAAGCACATATTAAATCACGATACTAGTCTGTTTGATTACAAACAAACAAAATGGTAGTTATACAGTGAAATAATTCATTAACAAAATTAAAAGTAAAATAAATACTAATTATCATATGCAACGTTGTATATTATATTCAATCTTCGATTGTTAAAGTAAAGTAAAATGATTGATGAAGCTGATCATGGTATAGATGTATTGCATTACCTATCACTGATTACTATGGCATTTTATGGTCATTTCAATCATCACTAACATCACTATTACTCATTGTAATTGTATAACCTGATTCACAATTATCAGTAGTATGACAAGTAGTAATATTCATCATTCGATATGCATCATAATACAGATCATCTGTGTAATAATATGAATAGCATTTTAAATCAGAAGTTGTATTTAAATTTAACTGATCAGAATCAATTGAAGCATTAATTGTATTCATAGTATCTTGAGAAGTCAAATTTATTTGTTCATTATCAAGTATTGGTAATTTTGTTTCATTAATCCAATTTTTAAGTTTATTTGGTTCACTTAGTTGAGTATTACTACTGTTTACATTATAATTAGTAGGAAAATAAGGGAATGTTAAGTTGCATTCATTCATATCATATTGGCTACATTCATATAAATTTGAACATTCATATAATTTATTATTTGATAGATAATTTTCAGTTTTCAATAATTCTTTGCAGTTCAATGAATAATTTTCTATAGAATGATTAAAATTTGTAAGTGATGTAGACTGATTAGTTGGTCTAGGTAGAAAAACATTATTTGATTGATAATTGATTGATTGATTATTTGTTTATTGCATAATTTATTTTGTAATAAATTTGACCTTATAATATTTTGTTGAATATTTTCCGTATGATTAACATCATCATCAGTTTCTGGATAATTAGTACAATTTGTCGGTGATGATGATGATGATGAAACAGATGATGATTTGTGTGTATTATCATTGAATAATGTAGTCTCATTATTATCAGACACTTGATGCTTCATTAATCTAGATGGATCACTTTGTAAAGCGGCTGCAATTTGATTGGTTGTTATTTGTGATAAACCATGACATAAATATTTTATAATATCAGTAATTGATTCAAAGTGTATATCATTTAATATTGAAGCTAATAGACCAATGTAATTACATGCTAAACGAAGCGTTTCAATTTTACTCAATTTTTGACCAAATTGATGTAAATTATTAATATTGTTATTATTATTGTTTATTTGATTTATTGTATTGTTGTTTTGTTGATTTTTAGTCAATAATTTATTGTTTTCATTTTGTTTTTGACTGATATTAATAGTATTATTATTATTTGTACTATATTTAATATGATCAATAGAAATATGTCCACCGACTAAAGCGGACGGTATATGTTGTCTTAATGCATCCAAAGCTGAATTTAATCCATGCATTCGACTACGTTCACGTGCATTAGCTCGAGCACGTCTCATTTTCATTCTGACAACACGTTCTTGAGAGTCGGGTTTCTTTTTTGGACCACGGCGTCTTGTACCATTTGGAGTAACTGATGCTGGTTCAACAAAACATTGAGAATTGATACTGTCAGATGTAGTACATTTTTGATGTCTTTTAGTTGCATATGTACGTTGAACATTCTTAGCGGAAATAGTTGAATTTTCCTGATGCTTTAACTGTTCTTGTATAAAATTTACACTCTTTAGATGAAATGAGTCTGTATACATTTCTTGGTTATGTTGATATATTGGTATTGATTTCAGAGTGTCATTTATATCAGTGAAAAAGGAATTTTTGGATTTTTCAGTAAACACAACTGGTTGGTCAAAATTAGACCAATTAACTGCACTCATTATCACTTTACTGTTGTTTTTAGGAAAAAAAAACAACAGAAAAACAGCTAGTGCAAATAAGAATATCAATTTTAGAAGAAAATATCAGTGAATTTGATTTTATTGAATCATCTTCAATGATCTATAGTCTTTGCCCTTGCAGCGAGATCTAAAAATAGTGCGTCGATTGCTTAATAGATCAAAGATATCGACTACCAATTAGTCCCTAAACAACTCACTAGCACTCAACACTTTCAATGGTTACTGCAGTTAAAGTCAATCTGTGATACTACCTACCTTCAAAATAATGTTGTACGATAACCTAGTTTAGAGCCACATCAACTGTTAAGAAACTGATTAGAAATTGATCCGATAAAATGAATTTATATCATTCCAATTAAGGTATTGTTCTTAAATTTCCAAAGTTCGCTAGTTAGAAATAATTGTTTACTATGATCATTAGATTTATAAAGTCCACCCGGTTGTTACATGGTGCATTGAACCTGTGCTCTTAACATAAAGTCAACAAGTTCGGTAGCTAAATCTGAATATCCTAATTGATAACAATTAGATCTTAAGCTTAGAATTGTAATTACATAATATGATAATCTTACTTGCTCAGCCGTTTAATACTGGTCGAATGTAATCTACAAGTTTCATCGTAAGAAATGGTCTATTGTTAAGTTTTTATATTTATTAATTGTCTGCTTAAATATGACAATTTATCTTCGTTTATTTCAATGTTACCAAACATGTACGCATATAGTTTCTATGAAAAAGTGCTAAAATCCTCAAAATAGGTAAAGTAAAACAGTTCGAAAACTACTGATTCCGGATTACACATCTTTGAAGTAGATATAATATAGGTCTAATTTAAAAAACCGATAAGAACATTGGTGGAGGAGGTTGTACTGAATAATCAAATTAATAATGAATACGAATCATAACTTTGTATTTAATTGTAATTGCCAGTACACGTTGGTAATAATTGCTAAACAGAACAAAATCTAGGTCTAAGTTTTCCTGCCGACTACTCTTAAGCTACCTTGAAATGGTCATTTGAAGCGGTAATTTGATTTTTAAGCTTTAATAGATACGGATAGTGATAACAGTACTTTGTGTCGAAAACCTAAGTAATTATAATCTTTTTTCTTAAATTCTCAATAAATTGATGAGAATCACATCACCAACCCAATTGAACACGATGGAGAAACTCTGGAAGAAGTGGATACTTCCAAGTAACTGGGAAGCATCATCGATGAACAAGGAGGAATCCAATGTAGATATAAAGGCAAGGATTGGCAAAGCAAGAGCAGCATTCCTACAGTTGAAGAACATATGGGACTCAAAACAACTCTCAACCAACTTCAAAGTCGGACAACTCAATTCGAACGTCATGTCAGTTCTTCTCTATGGAGCTGAAACAGTGGTGATTCACTGCAAACATCCTCAGAAGTGTACAAGTATTTAAAAACAACTGTCTACACAAGATAATGAATGTCCATTGGCAGGAAGCCATCAGCAACGGTCTACTATGGGAGAGAACAAACCAACTTCCAGCTGAAGAGGAAATCAGGAAACGACGTTGGAAATGGATAGGACATACATTGCAGAAATCATCAGACTGTATCACGAGACAAGCACTAACTTGGAATCCTGTTGGACAACGGAAAAGAAGAAGGACAATGAACACACTGCGTCGAGAACTAGAAGCAGACATAAAAAGGATGAACAGTAACTGGAAACAGCTGGAAAAGATTGCTCAGGACAGAGTTGAATGGAGAATACTGGTGAGAGGCCTATACTCCTCTGTGAGGAGTAACGGACGTAAGTCATTCTCTGTAATGGTTCTACATAATATTCTTTAGTAAAACTGATGAAAATTTTCCTAGCACACGCTTGTTAGGTTGTTTACTGCTAATTTCTTTAAAATTGACAAGTGGACGTAGTTTCACTTTTGGTTATGTTATTAAGTTATGATATCAACAACCTTTTAACTTTAATAGCTCAAAAATTCATTATCTTTAACCAATCAGAAATTCGTATTATATTCGAATCCGATTGGTCTATTTATATTTTGTTAGAACTTTGTATCTTTTCCCTGTATTCAGTAATTCCTACAAGATGACTTATTGGAGAAGTTTGTATTTATCTGTTTTTAATATTAAAGACTGCGTTTGATCAATCTGTGTTTACCTATACGCACCTCGATCAAATGTCACGATTATGTGTATGTGATAACAAGGTTCTACGTATTTTTAGTAGACTACGGCTAACTGCTCACTCCAGGATGCATGTCACATACACACATCCCTGTAAACGATATCATATTCATTAAACAAGTGCGTAGTTATATGAACGTGATAGAATTATGAATATTGCTTTGTTGTTTTGAGAGAAAAATATTGGGTACAAATCTTATTAGAATATTTAACAATAGAACATTATAAATGCTTCAGTAACAACCAGTTGATTAACTTATTAAAAGAAATTTTTTTTTAAATATAAGCCTTTAGTGTACAAATAACCAAATATCATTATTCAAGCGCAATAGCTTTTACGCTGACAACTTCGTTGCACTATACGAATCATGTCTGTAGTATTAGGATGCAGCTGATCCACCAAGAATAAATACTATTAGATAATCTTATGACGATAGCTTCAGAAAAATACATGAAAAAATTCAACTCCTTTTTTAGAATGATTGGTTCGAAACGTTGATATCATGTTTCCTGTAGGTTACATGAGAAACAGTTGTACTAAATGAAACAGGTTTTCTGTATAGTATCAATTTTAAACCGAATTTATGTTATGTTGTCATTTATTTTTATCATATATTATTCTCGATTATTTCTATTGAAATCCAGGGAGCATTAGGAAGTCGTTATTTGTCCTGTTAGGAAAATTCACAACGGTATTTACCTTACAACGACATACAGAAATCAAACCTTGAAGCTAAAGTTAAGCTGGTGAGTCACATGCCAGGACAAAATACCTGTCCAGTGCTTCCTGGTTTACAGTGGTATTCAAATGATACCACTTTGTGAGGAATACAAATAAAAGTTAACCTATACGAAATCATACCAACTTAAAATGAAACGTGGATGGTTGTCATGTTTACAGGACGTTTTTCTAGCCCCATAAACTAAGGTTAGTAATCAAAAATTGGATGTGATAGTTAAATTAGTGATATATATATATATATATATATATATATATATATATATATCAGCTGATATTCTTGTTTCTTTGAGTACATGCGAATCGACTAGCCGGAAACATAGCATAAGCTTATTAATAAATTGTTTTGTCTCTAAATATTCGTTAAGTTCAATTCTTTGCATCATTAAGTTGTTTTTCGTAAACATTTACTATTATTCAGGCATTTTTCAATCCAGTTGAATGATCAGGTTAGCCATGCATTAATATTTAAATTACGACATAAGTGATGACGTATAAAAGTTAAATATTATTTGATTTATCCACAGTATTGTACATATATGTACATATTTAAAGTGAATTTGAATACCATAGACGACATTTGTTCTTTGAAAATCGCACGTTTATCTTGTTGCCGACTGTCATGTACACTAGGCCCAGTATTGTTATCAACTACCTCTAGCTATTTAACGTCGACATATGGTCCACACAATATCAAGTCACTTAGTCTGGTAATCATGTTGCAACTCAGTCAACGGGATTTGATGAGAACTGTCGAATTGACAAGCGTGGCAATGATTAATAATCACTGTTGAGCATATGATTTCAAGCAATCAATTTGAAGGTGCTAAGGTTAATGACTACTGAAGGTTGAAAAATTGATTGAGGTTCGAAATCCAACCCACTGAAACGCGATACTACAGAGGAATAATATAGTACTACAGGGAGATCATGAATTGACTTAACTGTCCATTTTTTTTAATTATTATTAAGAATCTATACAAAACAATTATTCAAAGCGGAACAAACTTTCATCAATAGGTGGTAGTATCGTGAAACGCTTATGAATTTCGCGAAGAATTAATTTAAATGAGTAATAATTATTCATTGAAATTAGTCTATTTCCTTGGAGGAGCTTTTCTTGTTTCCGACTAGAGAATACGAGCAAGGTTCACCTTTCGATGTTAGGTGCAAACATAGAATGCTCCAGATTTACTATCCTTTTAATTACTTCTTATCGACTTACACATTCAGTGACCAACTAAATTTCCTTAGTTATTATTTAACGAAGTAATGAATGAAAAGAAGAAGAAGAACTAACTAATTTAAAACTTGTTTTCAAATAGTAAAAATCTTTTGTATTAATAGGTGTATTCACTAAGGAATAATCTCACTCCATGTACCACTAAAACTCCTAGAAGCATAGAACTCTGTTTCGTCTTAGTATAAAATAAATATGATATAACATAATTTAAATCAATCTAATGACGAATTTTATCAACATATTATAGTATTTTTCTGCTAAATCACTTCCTTTTGTAGTCTTTGGTGGATTCTCAAAATACTGAAAACAAGATTTTAAGCACCTTTAGCTACATATATTGACACTATATTCTCTAAGCTAGATGATCTTCACTGAAAATCTTCAACTAAATTAAATTGAGGTGGTTTACTGGGGTTGGTAATTAAGTTGTATAGAAGTAAGAGCTGTCGTTTTCAGAATAATATTTAAAGTTTCAGTTGATTGAATTTATCACATTAATGTTGGTAAGGCATCACTGAAAACCTGGGTGCATTGGACGGTTATTTAGTCCTAACATGAGGCTCCCCAATAATGCACACCTTAGATTCCGCTCCAGGAGCTTCAGCGTGGCGGACGCCTAAACCTTGAACTATTAAGGCAACACCTGGTAGCGGAATTTCCGCTTCCATTAGTTTATGATATAGTGCGACTGTGATAACTTTCTTACTCACAACAAGTCTGGACTCCACCAGTCACTTCTCACTGGAACTTTAGGAACGTTTTAAAGTTGATTACTAGTGAGCTGATTACTGTAATTAAATTGAGGTAGTTTGTGGGGATCAGTATTAAGTTTTAGCCGAGTGAATTTGTCACAGGTTGATGTTTGCAGGACAAAATAGTTGTCCAGTGTTCCCTAGTTTTCAGTGTTACCCTACCTACACCAATCTATGATAAATTCAGTCAACTAAAACTTTCTATATCATTCTGAAAAACATCAGCTTTTAATTCTTTACATCTCAGTTACTCTTGATGTCCGGAATGACAGCGAACTCCCTCTAATACATTTTGTTGGCTCTATAGTATACTAATTCTTCATAAATTCAACTCAAGCATTTGGAATTCAATATATGACATAGCATAGTCTTTTCATGACTACCAAGACAAGGTTAAGATGAATACTAAGGGAAATATTGTATTTAATCTTAATTAATGATTAGAAAATACAACAATTATCCGGTTATTCTGAATTGTTGATTAGAGTTAAAGCTATTCACGATAGTATTGTTAAACAAACTTAAGTATGTGACAGTTTACACGATAAAAACTACGACTAACAGTTTATTAGATTACAACTACTCATTTTAATGATGGCTACTCAGTACTTTATTATTAAGTTATGCTCTAACTTAATTTTTATTTCACGCACTTGTTGGTTTAATGGACATATTATATAAGTCTGGCCGGTGTCTTAGTATTTGTATTCGACTATAGCCGGTATCCTTGAGTGGTGCTAATGTTTCAATACAAATCAGTTTTCAATTCATATGCGCGTCAAGGAATAATGTTAACTGACAACAATGTTAATCATGATGCATTAGACAGCTGCATAGTCCTAATTTACGTTTTGATAACTGGTGCCCTAGCCAATAATCATACTGTGAATTATCGGATCATAAAACGTGTAGATTATCTTCATGACCGCAATCAAATTGTTCAGTATTTAGATTCCAGTCAATTCACCGTATAGTGTTACTAACACAAAATATATCGTCGATAAAGATAGTTTCATGATCAGCATAGTCGAACTTAGTTGATTAGTTGTCTTCAGAATATTTACAATTGATATTGTAGTTTTGGGTAAGTATATGATTACTGATTAACTGAATTCACTTATTACTAAGAAAAATATAGACTAAATGTGACTAAAAGTAAAGAGAACCTAATGGTTTTGTTAATGTCATTTAATTTAATATTGCTATTCAATTCGCAAGACTATATGTTTAATCCTCATTACTTTACCAGGACTTATGTAGTTCAACATCATAGTCAGCTCTTATTAAGAAAACAATAGCCAGAAGATAAGTACACTTAGCTAATGCACATTTTCAGTTTTGCTTTAGTTACCTAAGAGTTCGCTTCGAAATTAACTAGGTTCACTAATAATAATAAAGTAGTTATAAATTGAATCAAATACGTAATCTAATTTACAGAAAATTTAAAGAAGCTTTAACTAGAAGATTTTTCGGAGTAGAAATCTAATGAACTTCTCTTTCTGTAAAATATCATGCTTTAGAGAAACATTAACCTATATTGAGGTTGTTTGCATACGTGTATTCCTTCATTTGTCACCATGTAATTGGATAAATTGTATCAAAATTATACTGCAGAAAAATGTTACCCTCATTAAATAACATGATACAGAAAATAATTGACCAACAGGAAGTAATAAAACAATTAGTCCGTCATGATTGTGAGACTTTTGAGCAGCATTTACCAACAGCTTCACAAGTGATCAAGTTTTGGTGAAATGACATATTTACCTGGTATAGATCTGAGTAAGCTACTTTGAGCTACACTTTATGGGTGCGTGAATTTGTGAAAACTGTTCAAACCATGGTAGATAGTGTGCGACTAAAACCTGCAAACTAACGGTGACTGAATATTGGATGCCCTAATCACTAAGTTATCGCTTCAAGCTTTTTGATGAGAATGCTACATGTAGATCAATCCGTCTACAGCTAGTTCATCAGTTTCTACAATTTACCGGTCTTTAGTTTATAATGACTTTTCCTTAAATCAATTTCACTTAAACAACCTTTAAATTAGATAAGTTATCTAAAATACTTAGTTCATTTTCATTATACTATTGAATATTTTACTGTGAGCTTATGCAAAAAACCTTTTTTTTCAATGTATAAAATAGTATTGAAAATAAGCTTACCTGTAGTATTCATTAATTAGACTATTCTACAAGAAGCATAGGGAAACTATATGGTCTATTGAACATTATAAAATGTATAAATCATATGTAGTTCATCTACAAATCTGTTGACAAAATAAATTAACCTGTCTTTTAAATATCAACAAGAACATATTTCGGAATAGCTGAATAATTATCTCCTACTGCTAATTGGTTGAAGATAAGTAGTGACAATAGATTTCTGATTGGTTACTTTAAGGAATATTATTAGTGTTTAATGTATCCAGGGTGAGAAATGATCTTGTTCATTGTCACACTAATGTTCTATACAAAACTAAAGTTGATTATTCTATTATGTCCCTTTAATAAATAAATACGCAACTTATTAGTTTCTTATTGGAGAATTAATACATGCTGAATATAGGGTAACATGGATCCATTTTTCCCGAAACATAAACTGAAAATCATTAATTAGCGACAATAGCAGAAAAGATATCAATTAGTTTGCGTAGAGGTTAGATATGTATATTCAATCAGGGTAGAACATGTGTTAATGAAATGCATAAATGCTAACAATAGTTTGATTAAGAAAATATCAAAATACTGGTTAGGAGAAACTTCAGGAATTCTAGTGAATTTCTAGGAGCATAGGAGCTGGATCACTAGTTCAAGACGATGTAATCTACCATCAAATACAGGTAAACAAATTTAACAGGAAAGAGGAGTCACACGAAGTAGCATATTCTTGGCAAGTAAAAAATCACTGAAAAAATTGTTAAAACAGGCTGTTTCATTTCGTGTGATATATTTTAAATGTTCACTCCTATTTAGATTGTTCAGAAAAGGAAAGTAGGCTTTTCACACAAACTATCGCGGCTTAAGAACCTAACAGTTATCACAAACAACCGCCTATGCTACAGACCGTCTCCTATCACTTCAAGAAAGTACGTACTTCTACGTAACGATGTCTGACACTACAAAATTAAACTACACCAAGGAGGGATAAAGTGCTTCAGTAGTTAAGACTAAGCAACTATACTCCAAGCATAATTAAAAATAAGACCCCAACGCCATCCGATAATGGAGTTGAAGGTTAGTCCAAAAGGGAAATAGTAACTCCGAAGGCTCAAAATAAATGTGGGAAACTCAGAAAAATCTTAAACGAGGTATGTGAAGCGCTTAATTGCTGAAAATGATATTTCCAATCACTATCCAGTAGAATTTCTAGAAGGGTCAGCATGACATTATTTTATTGGGTAAAGATGTAACGTCCTACCATCGGACTGAATGAAATTCATTGATGATTTGAAGTCATATTAAAATTACAAATACTCATGGATTTCTGTGTATATATGACACTTTTAAGTAAAGTCTCTATGGATAAAGAGATCTAGTACGTAAGTAGGAAGACCGTCGACAAAATTTAGATACAGATTTACCGTCTACAATAAATGAGGAAGATTATTATGCTTCACTGGAAGTCAGAATGTGTGGCAACTCAAAATACGCGTGTATATAAGCGGATACATATACATAATATACACGTGAGACTGGTTCAACTTGTGTTTAAATGATTGCAAAATCAAATTAATATGGATAATTCGATAGGATCAAATAATATTCAGTAATTCTCCTCAATCGCTGTGCAGATCATACAACTAATTTAAAATAAATCCACTTAGTGTTATCTGGAAATTGTCTTTGGTGAGCATTTGGATAGATTAAAACCTTAGTTACACGATAATTCAATTTCTTTTTAGCATATTCAGAACTAGATTACACTTATACGGATTTTCATTTGCGTTACTATTCTCCAGTATTATCATAACTTTTAATAAATTAAATGAAAAGGGATAATGTGACTATAATTTACAAGAAAACAAGTCGAAACTGTTCGACTACTGTTAAGTCTCGAGAAAATTTGGTTGGTTGATCGAGTGCCAATTAGGTGTGCCTAGGTCGATAATATCACGTCTACTCTGTGCCCACTTAGTCCCAAGCCGGAATAAGAAGAACACAAGCCGATAGACCAACCAGACAGAATCATATTATATTTCAGGCATTCTTTTATATATACATAAAATCAGGCTACACAGCAAACCAATTAGGAATCTAACATGAATTCAGAACAAAGGAAATAGTGGTAATGAATAGGAACAACTTGTACACAACCAGTTAACAGAAGTTCATTAGTAAGAGACAATATACTAAGAGTAAATATACTAATCGGGAGGATAGGGTAAGAGGAACGTTACAATCATAGAAATGAAATGTTTACATTACCCATAGTTAGAATAATTGAAATAGGGTTCTAAAACATAGTTCTGAGAGTTTGTTACTCTTCTTTAATCGCCCAACATAACAGATACATAAACTGTTTTTGATTTTTGTTAACTATGATTGATAGTCAAATTTTCATAAAACTTTATTTGAACGTTAATATCTGGTAATCATTCAGTTAGCTGCTTCATGAAACCAGTTTACAACTGTACTAAGATCGAAATGTAACAACCAACAACACGAGTAACAAAAACAACTGAGTCATTATATTATCCGTTCATTTCTTCCTCAACAATTAGTATGTTCCACTGAATTGTGTGAAGTATGCCTTTCAAGTCATTGGAAACTTATTGAAAGGTATGATTTATTTCAATTTATTAAAAATCTATGAAAAAGTACATGACATATTCGTTACAGTTTGATGTCATTTGGGTACCACTGAAAATCATGGAAAACTCAACAGTTGTTTCGTCCTGGTATAGGACTTGTCAGAAGTGTGCACCCTCGATTTCCCTTAGCAAATCCGATCCAGGGCCTATAGGTCACATGGCGAATAATTAACCATCTACATCAGCTGGCTGTCTGGTATGTAATCGTGGAATTCCCACCTGTGTCAATTTATGAAATAGTGTTAAGATAAGTCTACGCCAGTAGTGATAACTTTTTCACTCCTGACATGTCCGAACTCCAGAAGTCACAACTCTTCACTAGAACCGCAGGAAAATTCTGAAATACTCACTAGTGAATTTATTATTATAACTAAATTGAAATGATTTTGTGGAGGTACGTTCTCATTGCTGAGGACTTGAGTGAGACAGTTATTACCAATTGCACTGATCAATCGTCCCGTTATATTATAAATTAATCGAATGTCAGTCGATTGGTGCAGACGGCTAAGCTATTGTCGTGAGACCTAAAGGCTCTTGGTGAGATTCCCTTGAATAATCGAGGGTGCACGCTGCTATAGAGTCCCAAATTAAAACGAAATGGCTGTCCGGTGTTCTGTGCTTTTCAGGGGTACTCGAATTATATCAACTAATAACAATTTTAATTACTTAAACTTAGTACATATCTCCATAAGCCACTTCGATTCGAATATACAGTGAGATTTGCCACACTATCAAATATCATTTAAAAATGTCGTTACGGTATTATGTTCTCAGATGTATAGGTTTGATAAGTTTCACGAAAAACTGATCGAATAATCCCAATGTATTATTTGTTTGTATATATGGTGGTGAATGACTGGAGTTTCTGAGAGGAATTTTAGAATGAATATTAAGTAAGGATGTTAAATTTGTTGAATATGTTCGGTAGTGAATTGAATAAACATCACTGGTAAGTCTATATTTTTGTGATTTAATACTTCACAGTAAGGCGTATACACCGTACATTCACCTTTTGGCGTAGATGGGAACCAAGTTTTCAGCTACGCATATTCAGGATAAAACAGATGTCCAGTACTTCTTGTTATATGTTACTGCTTGGAAGTTATTGCCATGACATACGCGCCTAAGGAACATAATCCTTCTTAAGGAATTGGATTGGAGTCAACAAACTTTACAATCACAGACATTACGTATGAACAATTGAAGCCGCAATTTTTCTCCTACAGAACTGAGAAATGGGTGTCTATCGATTAATGAGTAATGACCAATGTTACGAACTTATAGAATTCTATTAGCATGAATGCTTTGTATTATATAGTAAAAATTTATTCGATATCACTACTGTTGCTTGAAGGTGTCAAAATAATTTTGGAAGAAAATCTATTCACTTATTGGGGCTTTTTGTCATTTATACAAAGGCATAAATGCATGTCTATTTATAGTGTCCAGTACTTGTTTCTTAGATCTAACAGCATTTCTTTAACAACTGAACTGACTTGTTGTGCTAGTCGCTCATGCAAATAATACAATGTTTGTTATGTTCAGTTATTTTGTACACTATATGCATCAGTGCTTTACACATCATTGTTTAACAAAATTTCAATTACAGAATCCCAAATTATAATGACTTTTCTGGGTGACTTGACTTTCAAATCGAAGACATACTGCAAAGAATCGTTTTATGTAGTTTCTATTACAAATAATTTACGATTGTATTAAGTCTTTAGAATGAACATGCATCTTTCCGTTGATTTGTTATGAACTGAAGCTAGTCAGTCTCTGTTGATATATGTGCATCCTGAATGGATTGCCTCGATATAGCGATGATACGCAAGTATTATTTAAGTTGGATTGTGACTGGGAAGATACAATTTTATCCTAATACTTATGGGATCGTTGTACAAGTGTGACTGTTTGGACTCAGTAGTCTAGAAATGAACGTGATGGCATTTGGCACAAAGCGGACTGAATTCGAATCCCAGTGTGAACATCAACATTTGGGATGCAGGTACATTCAATCGACGAGTCTCTAATGGGACGAAACTCGAGTCTTGGATTCTGTTTGCCAGTAACAATCCAACTTAAATGTATTAAGTTCTATTTATACTAAAAGAATTTATTAAATTTTTTTGTTGTTTTTGCTAATGGAATAATACTGTTTTTCTTAATTCGTTATCTAACAATTGTACATTGTATACTAATGTGTTTGATCACTTATAGATTCAGAAGAATTGTAATTTATGCCTTCGAGTTGTTACTGAAAAAATTACGGGATTTCAGATGAGTAGCTTGATCAAAGAATAGAAATATGTCATCTTCAATAAATAATTCAATGAATGACTTGCCACTTTGACAGTAGTATTAAGGGGGGGGGAGGAGGGGTGGTTGAATAGCATTGAAATCAAGCTGTTTGTATATGGTATTTATATTTATTCGTGAACAAACTATTGGTAACATACATTCATACACACTTAATATAAAATCTGTTTTTTACTCATCAGTTTACTTGTTAATATACCCACCAAATATTATTTCATACTTTTGTTTGACTAAAGCTAATCAGTTTCACTGAAAGTGATAAAATAATCAACATTTAGTTAAATTGCATCGAAGTGGTTTTGCGAAGATATTTATCAAGTCCATTTGTTTGTATTCATCATGAATTTGTATTATTTAGGTACTGTTGAAAACTACGAGGTACTGGACATATATTTCGTCATAATATGAGACTCCATAACAGTGCCCACCATCATTTTCCCTCCTCAAGGAATGAGCACAAACAACTAAACTTGTTACCTATCTCCACAAAACCACCTCATTTTAGTTGTGGTAATTACCTCACCTGTGGCAAACTTTAAGACACTTCTGAAATTCTAATGAGAAGTCATGAATTGTGGTTTTTAAGCATGTCAGGAAGGAGGAAGTTATCACACATTGCTCTGACTTGTCATCAAGCTATCTCACTCTTAGTTATGTTTTAGAGAGAACACACTAACCATAGGTTTTATATTAATTTTTAGGACGTTTAACTTGATGAATTTAAATGGAAATCATTTGGTTTGACCGATTCATCAATAATAAAACAAAGAGATTATTCAATTTTATTATAAAAATTGTAATTATGCTGCGTACAGTGTAATTTTAACAAAAAATATAAACTACTAATAAAGTAAAAAGTAGTGAAAGATATATAAATAAAATTATCGAAATCTAGAATGTGTTAGTGAATTACTATTCTATTGAGCTGCGAGATTAAGTACATAGAAGGAATAAAGTATAATTTTGTAAAACTAGGCATAACTCTATGAGATATGCAGTTGTGAAATGATTACACCTTCATGATGAGTAAGAATGTTGTTCTGTCGAATATGCATTTCAGTGAAATCAGAAACAGTTGTATGCAAGACAACATTTTCACTGTCAAAACAGGGACTACTAGTTCTATCATCTGACAATATATTATCAACTTCGGGAACACTTTCTTCCTTCAGGTTTCTTTCATGCTCGCTGTTATTTTCATAATCATCATCTTCATTCTGATTTTCATCTTCATCCTCCTCATCTTCACTATTATACAAACCTAATTCTTTTAACTCCTTAGCTGTTAAACATTGTGGAGAATCAGCATAATAGTCATTTTCACCAACTTCTGGTATAGCTAGTAGTACTGTAGCTGATAGTGGAATTTGTTCATATTTTTGATCACTATTATAATTATAATAATATTGATAATCGGAATACTTTTCAAATAATGATGTAGGTCTAGTAGGATTATTCAGGGTATGCTGTGCCAATTGATTAGGACATGAAGTTGATTTAGCTAAAAAAGAAAAAGTTTTCATCAGAAGTATTAATGTGTTTAAAATAAACAAATCCGCAACTTAACAGTCATCATAATGAAGGAAGACAGGTATTTTAAAGCAAAATATTCATCAGGAATTTTAGTGAAAATACTGGAAGTTAAATACTAAAATGATTTTTTGAATAGATAACTATGGAAAACATTTCGTGTGAAAAAAACAAGTTATCTGTTACTCGAGTATTTTACAGCACATCTTAGTAGTTGACATTATTCACAAGCATAGAATCTTCTGTTCTGAAGTGTACAATCAAACCAAAAATACGCGGTATTAAACTCAGAGTTCAAGATCATTTCTAAAATCAAACTAAATCTATTAAAAAACTCAGTGTGTTACAGAAAGTCTGAAGATGTATAGTGTGAAATCGGACAAGTACATACAAGAACAGTTCCCAAGTTCGTTATCATTGGTGGATTATAGGTTTCTCTACAATTTATGTACTTTCCTTGCCTTTATGATTTCAACCAGCATTAATTAACTACACCTGTCCATTATATGATTTGTAACCAATCTCTGTTCTAAATTTTGGTGACTTTCATCCATCTACTTGCTAATTTATTTTTAATTTTTTATCTAATACGACTGGCCTTTAATCTTTCATTCAAGCTGTTACGCGAATAGTGAACAGTTTGCACATTGAACAAAACATGTCTCCTAGCATTGTCTACAAGTAAGTGGAGATAGTAGAACCCATCATCACTATTTGCTTGTGATACGACAGTTTGACATATATTGGATAATAATTTCGAATGGCTTAATTGATTTTACTCATTATTGGAAATGACACTAGCTGATTTTTATCCAATTCATGTACACATGTACATGTCATAACGATTATCTCATATGAATGCGATGATGGAGTATTCGACTACTAAATCGTTAAAATAATAAATTTTCGTCCGTGGAAACAGAAGAAAAACAATGTACACTAACTGAATATCAGTTAGTTATCTTCTCTTAGAACTGGTATAAGTTGGAGTTAGTTTAAATTGAACAATCAGTCAAAGTATGAACAAAAATAGGAATGGCAAGGAACAGAACGTGCATCCAGATAGAAACATCTAATCATCATGAAAATTAATCTTGATGAATAATTCTACCTTGAATTGTATGTTTATTAACATACATTACTGAATAATTGTTTCTTCTCAGTTAGGGACTTGTCAAAAAATATCTGATCATAGTCACACTGAGTGCATAATGAATTAATATATTTAGTTGTTCATCATCTCTAGCTTCATTAAGTCTGTAATAAAGCATAATCCTCGTCCAATTTGATAGATGGTTAATTATTTCATTTATGAAGTAATTATCTCCAAAGTATAAAAGGTGCTCATCGGAATGTTGGACAACTTATTACAAACTGAAACATCAATAAACATGAGATTAGTATTCATTTGCAGCAGTTTATTTTTGTATGACTAAATCTTTTAGCTGCTTTTAGAAGTATTCTACGTATTGACTTGAAGACCCTCATTTCAATCTCTGGAGCCGCGATTGGTTCACACAGCTCATGAGTCTTATACTAGTACGAAATAATTATTGAGTGTTTTCTGGCTTTCGACAGTGACACATATGAGACCAATCCCTGATGAAATTACCTACATATATTTTACACTTGACTTATATCCATCACAGACAATGCAACTCCATCTACTTGTATACCTCGTGTTTTGTAAGTTGCCTAATTGTTCATATGTGAAATGAGATGAAGTAACTAAATAAGTTTGTGTTAGCAACGTTAGTTTCTCTGAGCTTGAAAATATTTACAAAGTTACTTTACAAAGTAAGTACTATAGATATTTCTCCGAATAACAACGAAAGCTCCATGGTTAAACCATTCGACTCTAGAGTATCTGATGTTATGCTAATATCAGCTATGTGAACTAACAATCCTCCACATTACACACATTCATGTTAGTTATTGCTTTATAACTGACTGAACTTGTAGCAACAATCAATAATTTATAGTATCGTGCTTATCATATTTCCATATCACTAAATATCATTAACCAAAGAATTACTTGACAGTTAAATCTTCTGGTAATTATCATTACTTCCACCTGCAACTATGACTAAGTTGTTGAGTTACATTGGCTTAAGTAACAGTTTCTTAAATACGCAAGTCAAAAAAAGGGTTAAAACTAGAATAGTCAAAGATGCATGTCGAATGTTTTGTAAAAAACAACATCATTGATAACTTCCATAATGTTAAGACTAATAACAAAACACTCATGTAGTATCACGACTTCAAAAAAATTATGTTAAATATGAATGATTACTTAGTAGTGTTTCTTTCCTCTCCTGAGAATCGCATTCCTCTTTCAATTCAAAAAATAATTCTTCGTTGTTTTGATCTTTCAGTATATCAGTAATATTTTCGGGGGGAACCATAGCAATTACACTGGTGTCAGTAGTAGTAGTAGTAGTAGTATTAGTAGTAATAGTAGCAGAAATACTAATTGGTGTTGTTGCTGATGCTTCTCTTATTGATAGAGGTGATGTTTGCAGTGTCTTAGGATGACTTAAACTCGACAATGTTTTCATCCCGACTTTCTTACCAAGCTCCTCAACCGGACCGAATTTAACCTTTTGAAAAGAAGCAGACATATACATATATGAATTAAAACGACTGATTGGACAAATGATTTACTTAAGAAAAATAACGAATGCTATAAATATTAAGTGCCTTTCCGTCATTTATTAGCAAGTTGTTTGCCTTCCTTGATCTTAGTTGGTATTAAACTAGCTTCTCTTGCTTCCCTTCTTTCTACTACGTATTATAAACAGGTCTCAATTCTTGACACCCTGCCACCAAACTCATCTACTGTTTTGCTTGACACTGCTATATATTACATATAGGCAGACCTGTGAGTGGCACACACCGTATATATATATATATATATATATATATATGTCTTGGTAAGTAGACTTATTTGTTGGTTTACGGTCTGATAGATTAGTCAGAAAAGTGTATGGAAACATGAAATGCAAAAAAGCATACAAAGTATAAATAAATAACTAACATGAAGAGATATTTTGTTAGGTATCAGAAATCAACGAAAAGGAACAATGAAGTTTATCTACAGATGAGTACACATTTTTCTAGTCCACTGTCATGAAAAGTAGGAAATTAAAACAATGAAAATGTCAACCTTAATTTTTCTTATGGATATTAAAATTAACTCCATGTTGAAGTAGATCAAGTCAAATATTATGTATCGTTTCAGACACTTTGAATTATTTTGCAGAAATTAGTGAATTCATTTAGTGTACTTTATGTACATCTATTTGCATGTGAATGTACAACTCTGAAAATGACATCACAGAAAAAGAGGTCTCTTCACTGAACTGCACTTATTTTCATGACTCAGTAATTATGACCACAGTCAAAACAGAAGTTGGAAAATATTTATGCAATAATGACACCGAATAATCGACTATCAGCGTCACGAATCATTTGAAGTTGAAAATGTTAGGCATTGGATTATGATACATTGATTGAAATCGTAGTACGGATTCTGCCTTGGTCGCGCATATCTGGGGAATTAGCAGAGCTGGATAAGGCATCTGTTTAGTATTCTCTCGTTTCTAATATTTCACCAGCTGAAATCACTTTGAGATATGGTATTTACATAATTCTTTTATGTTGGTTTAAGATACAAAAACACCAGTTTAATCTTCACATCGTATTACCCCTTTATTGCTCTCACATGAAAATGATTAACATTTATCA
Source organism: Schistosoma japonicum (assembly GCA_025215515.1). Lineage (NCBI taxonomy): Eukaryota > Metazoa > Platyhelminthes > Trematoda > Strigeidida > Schistosomatidae > Schistosoma > Schistosoma japonicum. The sequence continues at coordinate 78,739,418 of CM046061.1, forward strand.
CCTACCACTGTTTATTTACTGTTTAACTAAGATATACAAATTAGACTAGCTCTTAGTTGATTTAGACTCATCAACTGACTGAGATAAAAAAAAATGAAAAATCGTATACTGTATACATTCCCAGACACCTATTATGTCATTACGTTCATTAATCATACTGCTTTATGTGATAGATCGTGCAGTTATTGTCGATTAATGTTGGTAGGATAATGTACACTCAGTCAGATAACTGTTTTTCATATTTAAGGTCAAATTGTTATATATGTATACGTCATTTTGTGTTTTCAGTTATCTCATCAGTAATATTATTTTGTGATTCATGTGTCAGCTGTGGCAGGCTAGCGTTTTTTCATTGTATTACTTACTTACTTACACCCGTTACCCCTCCCAGAAAAGTATAGCCCGCTCACCAGTATTTTCCATTCATCTCCGTCCTGAGTAATCATTTCCAGCTGTTTCTAGTTATTGATCATCCTTTTAATGTCTGCTTCCGATTCGAGGGGCAGTATGTTCTTTAGCCTTCCTCTTTTCCTTTTTCCAACAGGATTCCAAGTTGGTGCTTGTCTCGTGATGAAGTCTGATGATTTCCTCAATGTATGTCCTATCCATTTCCAACATCGTTTCTTGATTTCCTCTTCGGCTGGAAGTTGGTTTGTTCTCTCACATAGTCGGCTGTTGTTGATGGTTTCCGGCCAATGGACATTCATTATCTTGTGTAGATAGTTATTTATAAATACTTGTATACTTCTGAGGATGTTTGCAGTAGTTCTCTACGTTTCAGCTACATACAGCAGAACTAACTTGACGTTCAAATTGAGTAGTCTGACTTTGAAGTTGGTTGAGAGTTGTTTTGAGTCCTATATGTTCTTCAACTGTAGGAATGCTGCTTTTGCTTTGCCAATCCTTGCACTTATATCTGCAGTCGGATCCTCCTTGTTCATCGATGATGCTTCCCAGGTACGAGAAAAAATCCACTTCTTCCAGAGTTTCTCCATCGAGTTTAATTGGGTTGGTGCTCCTTGTGTTATATTTGAGGATCTTGCTCTTTCTTTAATTTATGTTTAGGCCTACTGATGCTGAAGTTGCTGCTAATTTGGTTTTCTTCACTTGCATTTGTTGGTGTGAATGGGCTAGAAGAGCTAGATCATCCGCGAAGTTCAAATCATCGAGTCGCATCAGACTTGTCCATTGAATTTCGTGCATCCCCTCAGACTGTGGAGGTCTTCATGATCCAGTCAATCAATAGAAGGAAAAGAAGAGGCGAGAGTAGGCAGCCTTATCTGACTCCAGTCCTTACTGAGAATACGTCTGTCAGCTGTCCACCATGCACGATTTTGCACTGTAGTCCGTCATAAGAATTCTGAATGATATTGGCGAGTTTCACTGGTACACGGTAATGTCGAAGAAATTTCCATGGTGTTCTCCTGTCTACACAGTCAAAAGCCTTCTCACAGCCAATGAAGTGGATGTACATTGACGAGTTCTTCAGTGCATAGAGCATCTTTAACATCAGTGTTTATCTACTAATAAGCTAGCAATCCATGTTCATTAAATTTTCTATATATATAAGAATTTATTAGAAACTATAATTACCGTTTTGTTGGATGTAACTTGTTTAGCTCCATTTTGTTGCTTTTGATTATCTTCAAGCAACTTATTCCTTTCAGCTTCATATTTATTCTCGTTACTTCTCCTATTCAGTTGCAATCAAAATGTTGAAATAATAAAAAAGGACTAAGTATTTAAACTATTTAAGTAAAATATAAAAACATAATAAGTATGATCCTAAATGGATTAGGTTTTTCTGACTAAACTTGATTACAGTATTGATTTTGAGTCAACACTCAAACAATTCCCGGGAACTTTGCTTCTATTTATATCTTATGAGCATTACTGACTGCCAGGATCGAAATTCTATAGTCAGAACTTTACAAAACTTAGATGTATGCAGTGTTTTTAGGCCTACTTGCAGGTTTTTCTTGGTTTATAATCTCTTTTCCTCTGAGTTGAAGTATACTGCCTCTGCTATAGACACTAGCTCATTCAAAAGAAGATCAGAATATATCTACGCTTTTTATCACAATATAAATAGGCTTATAAAAGATTTATGATCATTGCCAAGTTATATGTATGAAAACTTACTTAAATGTGATACTATAACCTGAATACTAAATAATCCTTTAGTTTCAAAGTTGCTATATTACACAAGAACGTTGATTAACTGGTCTACCTGAAGGGACTTATTTTTGACTAAGTGAATATAAACGATTACATATTTCTAATTGGGATGTATTTAGATCTTCCCGTTGATTTGCCATGAACTGAAATTGATCAGTTTCTTTTGCCATAAGTACATCCTGAGCAGGTTTGCCATGATACAGCTAAAATTCTCAAGTAATTATTTGGGTTGGATGCACATATAGTAACAGGGGCTGATTAATTTCAGTCCATAACAAATCAATAGGAAGATCCAAGTACGTTCCAATTATATATACTTCACAAGTTGAACAAACTTGGTTGTCCAGATTCAGTAGACTAATGGTGAACATAGTGGCATTTGGTATGAAACGAACTGAGTTCGAATACCCGTGTGAACATCAACACTAGAATGCAAGCACATCCAACTGACGAATTCCGAATAGGACGAAATACTCATGCAAATCAAATGATTTCATACTTCATACATAATTTGAATAAAGCTTGTAAGTCATCTGTGGGATTTTTCTTTCGAATGACGTCATTTGTTATTTTTAGTTGATGTTATACCTATCCACAATAAACTGAACAGTTTCATCCTTTATTTTTGTTTTGTTCCGTTAATAATTCTAATTCCCTAAAATCTTCTGTGACCTCTAAAATGTTCGTCAAAAATGTTGTTCTACGTATGAGTAGTCAATAGTTTTGCATAGTATTTTTGAAGTATCAGTGGTTCAAATCAATACAGGATATTGAGTTAACGGGGGATTTTGGAGTTTGGTTTTGTGTTTAGTTGTTTGTGTTCTCCACACATTAGTGACTTTTGGGTACTACCGGAAACCAGGAGAGCACTGGACAGTCTTATTATTCTGGTACGAAACTCTTTAAAAGTGTATACCTTTGATTCTACCACGGAATCGAACCCATAGCCTTCAGGTTTCACGGCGAACGATCAACGATCTGCACAGGCGGGTTAACATTAATTTGTGTGTTCAAAAGAAATGTATTGACCTCTATCTAATCACTGGCTATGACTTAATGAATGATTTTATTAAATTTGAATATTTTGATCATGTAATAGGAAGACGAGGTTTATCAGAGCTTTGTGATATATTTGCGCAATACATTTTGAACAATCTGATCATACATACACTTAATAAGGCAATTATATACAAAAACATAAGGAGGGGTTTATGTTTAACAACAATCTGTACTTTTACTCAACTTACCTTGATAGAGTGCGTTTCACATTATTCTCCTTATTATTTTTGTTACCTTAACTTATACTCGACATTGACTAGTGACTTTTATTTTACATATGCCTTAACAAGTGTATATGTGATCAGATTGTTCGAAATGTATTGCACAAATATACCACATAGCACTTTTATTTTGTGTTTCACACTCATCTTCAACCAACATGAATTTTCTATCCAAGCAACCACAATTAAAGTACATCAAATTCATGTGAACATACATACAATTTTATTCTCAAATATTCACATAATTTCCTTTCACATTACACTAACATATGCATCCCTACATGTCACACTTCAAAACACCTTGACCTAAACGACTTGACATGACACGATCATACTCACATTTTGATTGTATGAACTTATTTTGATCTTGATTCGTTCGATTGTATCCTTTAATCTTGTATTAATTCATTTCGGTTATTTGATTTCTCTGAAGAAGTGACTTTCATTAAGCTGAGAAACGACAGAAATTGTAATTTCTACTCATTGGAATTTTACAAATATGCATCACTCATTCCTTTTCTTTATGTTTTGATCTGTTTCCTTTGTCAAAGTATTTATTCAAGCTGTTCTTATTATTATTTCTATAGGTACACACCTATCCTCTTATTATCAACATACATTTTATAATTGGTTACGTAATCTGTCTATATCGTTATCACCGTCATCTGATAAGTTTCCTTGATTGGTATGGTATATATATATATATATATATATATATATATATATATATATATATATATATATATATATATATACAGAGAGAGATAAGTCCAATGAAGATCTAGTTGAAAACAATATTTTTCACAATGTATAGATCTAATCTTTATGTTTGGATTGTGACTAGCAAGTGGAATTCCAGAACGCACGTTTCGTCTTATTTGGGAGTTATCGGCTGATGTACCTGCATGTCAATGTTGATGCTCACACTGGGATTCAAACTCAGTCCGCCTCGTGCCAAGTGCCACTGCATTCATCACCAGGCTCCTAAACTGAGACAGTCACACTTGTGCAAATGGTATACACTAATTAGGATGTTTTTAACAAGCGAAGTAATCTTTGATATTGAAATTTTAGAAATCGCTATTGGTATCAATTCGAATATTATCTGTTGCTTTAGAATGAATGTAGTATTAGATATAGACATGATTAGCACTATATAATCCAGTATTTTATATGCTTTTTTATTTACTCTTAAGACACCTTGGACTGTCTCCTATTTTCAGTGAGATTCAGTCTCATTAAGTTAAATGTCATAGCCTGTGAGATTAAGGTTTTATTGGTCGCTCGTTTATTTATATTTGAATTGGTTTTAAGATTTAATCTATCCGTATGAAGCAACTAAGCTGAATTCATAGATAACTTATAAATCTGAGAGCCAAATCCCGATTGAAGATGGAACATGCGCCCCACTAACCAAGTACCTAAATATGCACATGGAAAATAAGATCACTACTTTTTACAGAATATTTAAGGAGAATATAATAACTATTGATGATATAGCCTTCTATGAACTGGGTAGTCGAATTTTAAGCATCCGTCGACTATTTAGTAACAGTGTCAGCACTTATCACAAGTAGGATTATGATTATGAACATATAATCATGAAGCAGGAATTAAATTGCATCTCATTACTAATGCTCCCCCATCTGGGATCACACACACGTTTCCTTTACTTTACTAAATGATGAATAATATAGATGTTGAAGGTGTATGTTACTTTGCTAAGTTAATGGTAACCAGTACCATTTTTGATCTTTTCGGCGCTGACTTTGCTGTTCCTAATTAGTTGTTGCCATTTTAGTGGGCTAATATTTTCAATTGTTTCAATGCCTTAATTGCAACTATATATACAGCATTTGTGTCTTGTTGGTTTGATTTATGGTAAGTAATCCGGTTGGTTCGTTGTTAGTCGCTAGTTGGTAGGTGGGGATATCTGTTTGTTCACGTAGATCAGTTCATGAGCTAGAGAGCTACGGGTTAACTGATTCTTATATAGACATTGGTAGAAGGACTTGTCACTTTCTTATCCCATTAAATCATAATGTCTAAGACTTTGCTGTAAAAATATTCATGCTGAGATTAACTTCAGCTATAAGTGTGTTATAATTATGATCGAATAGTAAATACAAAGTAATATAGCACTTCTTTCTTTTATTAAATACAAGTCTGACAACTAAAGCATATCATGTTGCTCAGATTAATGAAAATATTATATTATATGACCGAAAAATTGCTCTTGTTACAAATGTCCTGAACATACTGCCGGTCACCACCAACAAAATTAGACGAGATTATTCACAACGTCTGAAACACACTCCATTCTCTAGGCCACTCATTCGTTTACATAATGAGTGCATACCGCATATTAGTACCTCGTCTTTTATAAAGGTTTCGTTTAAAGACCTGGCCTCCACCATATTTTTGTTCTGCAAGTAGCTTGCCTGATTGTGCTACAATTTATTTGCTCATTACACTGAATTTTATCTTTTGTAATGAAATGTCAAACTTTACATTATAATAGGTAGCTAGATGAATTAAAAAATTACCAAAAGTGTAGGTTCCAATTAGCTTAGCTAACAATTCAAAAGTTACCGGATAAAGTTGGTAATGAAACTTTTTAGTGATTATAGTCGTTTAAATGCTTCTTAATACTAAAACTAAGTCAGAATGATAGAACATTGAAGTGTCAGCTGAATACTTTATTGTTTACCATAAAAAACGTAATCTGTTTTAACAAATTTTATCTATTACTTTGTAGCATATAAATTATGGACAAATATAATTTACTGACCTCAAAATTGGATTAGTTGTTGGAAGTACTGAATTCGTACAAATTGTACGTTTTAGTGGATTTAAGCCTGAGGTGTATGTTTTTGATCGAATCATTTTTGATTGAGAATGAGTTACATCTACATAATAAACGAGAACATAAAGGATGAATAAGCAGATAGCAAAACAATTTTTAATTCAATAACAGATGTTAGTTCATGATAAAAGACAAATTCCCTTGTAATAATGTTCACAGTAAATTTTTTTCTAGGTACTAGCTTTAGAAAAGATTCCTTGAATCTTGATGGAAGGTTGTAATGTGTGAAGATTGGTCATAATTGGAGTTGAAACTGATGTCGTCATAAGTACTAGTTAGTCTCTGTTTTATTGAGCCCATTGCAAGACCTAAAAATTTCTGTTACGTTTTCTCGCTACTCATAGATGTTCACTGGAAATAGTCGCGATTTAAAATAAACCAGTTATTTGGTATTTCTTCGTTGCTAATATCTTCTGCGTTAATAGTAGTTCTGAAATGAAATCACTTTCTCACAATACAATATTGTTCATAAACCTTCCATCCGAAATATATTTAACTACCGTTTACTATGGTGAAAACTACACTAATAAAAAGTTTCACCAGATTGTTTGATGTAGATTGTGGTTGGCGAGCGGAGCCCAGGACGCATGTTTCGTTCCAATTAGGATTCGTCAACTGAATGTGGCTGAATCCAAGTGTTGATGTTAACATCGGGACTTGAACATAGTTTGTTTCATGTAAAACACCGGCGAGTTCACCTCTAGGCTACTGGGTCCAGACATTCACGCTTGCGCAACGGGCATGTATGTAGTAGCAAACATCAACACAAGTATGCAGGTACATCAAGCTGATGAGTCCCAAATAGGACAAAACACGCATCCTGCATTCCTCTTCCAATCACGATTCAATTCAAACAGTACTTATGAATTATCGATATATTGAGGCAATCCTCTTAGAATGCATATATGGAAACAGTCTATAACAAATCAACGGGAATTTCCAAATACATTCTAATTTTAGTGTTATCGGATGCTAGAAATGAACACAGTGTTAAAATATATATAAAAAGCCATGTTTTCATTTTATCTAAATCAAAAGCTACAATTGAGTCAAGACTGAATCAACACAAACTATTTTCATTCTGTTGTACACACGTTGCCAAATCAAGTTTATATTCATGGTGTTAATTATGGTAAAAAGGTAAGAATGTATGCTTCATTCTATACATACAAATTCATAGAAGAAATCTATAAAGTCTGAAAATACTTTCCTTGATTTTACATTTTATCAGTTTATTGAAGTAAGGGATTTAAATGATTTAATATTGTCTGAATATGTAGTCATTTAACTGTATAACAGGCGATAGCATTTGAAGTACTATAGCAAGTCTAGCAATTTTACTGAGTAATATGGAAGGTTTTGCTGTTAAACTTGATTTTATTATTAATGATTGAATGGATATATCAGTATAGGGCGGTTATGTGTAGGTAAGTATGCATATTCCTTCAATCGCTCTGTTACTTTAACAGCTAAAAATGGAAACATTCAGTTATTCATACCTTCATGTTGTGTCTATTCGAATGTATTACTTATAATCTAAGTTAGGAACTATACTTACATCCTACGTAATAAAAATATCAATAATTCATACTGACATTATTTTATTCTAGTTTAATGCTAATTAAATAAATCTAACAGGTATAATAACTAATAGATATTTAATGATATCAACTCGTACAAGAACATCTGTATGGAAGCTTTGCAGTAATTACTTAGACCACATCTCTTAATTGTTGGCAAAATGTAATCCAACTTTTATATGAAAAGTTATCAAGATTTCATGGAATTTGTTCGCTCAGAATTTAGCACCGAGTTAATTGACTTCAAATATATTTTGAATTTCTAAATCCAACTGCCACTTGTCATTGACACGACATAACAGTCTTATCTATTATTATTTCGAAGGCATAACTTAAATATGTTAGTAGGTTGGTGATATCAATGTTGGGTCAGTTCTTCAATATTGTTAGATGAATTCACCAAGGTGTATTGTCAACTTTACTGAAGTTGGCATTCACTTAGAATTGTGAATAACCTGAAGAGAGAGATTACACTGTTTTAAGCTTGAGCGATAGACTTTTAGTTAAAATTTCAAATATACTGGTAACAAATTGGTTACAGTTCAATTACTGTTTTTACAAACTGTTTTCTGCCAAGTAAAAATTCCAATGATTTTAAATCAGAAGGATGTTTCAAATTCTACCAACGTTATACAATCAACATCATAGTAATCAAACTCAGCTTGATATTTCGCTTCACTTAACATATAGATGATTTTTCTTGTAGACATAACACTTACTACCCTTCATAAGCTCTTGAATAAAACAGTTCTTCATTTACTTTTTAATTCATGCTGATATTTAGCATGAATTATATATGTAATTAGGAAAATGTTGAATAACAGAAAGCGGGAGAAATGTTTTCATTTCACTGTAAATAGAAAACAAAAACATTAATATTATCCAAATAGTTTAAGGTAAATTTACCACGATTATTACTGTCTTTACTTTTGAACGATTGAACGATTTAAACCACTAAGTCGTGTCAATTGTTGTGTAAGTGATTTTGTGAATATAATAGCTTCATTAGTCAATTTTCTTTCAACTTCATTTTGGTTCACTAACTGTTTTTCATTAATACAATCATCTTCTTTTGAATGTAGCGTTACTGAATAGAAAAATACTTTAGCATTAATCTTATGATATTCTGTTAAATTGGACTGTTCAATTTCATAAGGTATCCATATAAATAATACACTGTAGGAAGAATCAAGATTAGCTAGATTAATAAAAACAAAGAAAATTAAAATTTTTACTAGTTTACGACGTTTAAAAATTGTTTTACACCGCTGATTGACCTTAACCAGACAGTCATTGAAAACAATGAATCACTAATGCATTATTACATTCTGATATAAAATTTATTCGTAATGTTCAATGAATACTCTACAGGATTTCACATATCAGACCTTAAGTTTAAGTGTCACCTCCATACTACTGAGTTGTTACGAGATGTTTAGCATTTATAACTTCAGCCAATTCGTTCCTTTCCAAATTGCAATCAGTTAAATGCTTTTGAGTTATACTGTGCATATCTGGCTATATTGGGTTTTTGACACAAATTACAATTACATAATATGGTAAACCCCTTGTCATGACTTACCAAAGTTAATGATCACCTGTTGTACCACCCAGTAAATACATGGATTAATATCGTAACGCTAGTAAAAAGGCGATAGTCTGAGGATTCACTAACTGCTAAATCATTCATCTTCAAGTGGAACCATATCATTTGTTAGATAATTGTTACTTGAACATTCTGTGTTATGTATCACTTTGTTGTTATTTGATTGCTATTTAGCAAATACAAGTAGTCCCATGTTCAGTACTCCGCTTTTCAATCAAAGTAATGTTACAAGACCATATAATTCGATTTTATGCTTAATAGTAGCCATCATCGGTAAGCACTATTATACATTTATGATAAAACCACTGTATCGGAAATTTCTCTAAAGTCAGCAATTTCAAATGAAAGTTGCTTCGAATATATTGTCGTGAACAGCTCCAGAAACATTTAATGAAGTTATTACCTGCTTGCTACAGAAAGTGATAAAATTTTCAACTTAAAGCATAAAAGAGTCAAATAGATACTCTCGTACAGAAAGTATACATAGGGAAAATGTTTTTATGACGGATATTAGATATTTTAAGTTTTTTAAGTGAATCTTAAGGCCAACAAAATATTTTAGGTAAATATTGTAGTTCGCGAGGTTTACCTACAAAGTAGATACTAGAAATTATAGGTAATGGAAGTAGAAATCAAAACTATACATTATGTGTTATAATTTTGTCGATAAATTTCTGCTGATGTACAATCCAGTGCTTTCTGGTGATGAATGGTTGTCTGACTCAGACCAAATAGTGATGAGAAGTTAACGAATACAATCTACTTAATATTGATTAATAAGTAGTATAATGAGATAACAAATTACTTTACTTTAAGTTAAAATTAATGAAAGCAAGTAAGCGTTGAGTAAAATTTGTGCGTATTTATGGATTTCAAAAGTAGAAATTGAATTTATTTACAATAAAAAGATTAATTTGCAAATAAGAATTTTATTTAAGGGTAAATGACTTTTACTAGCTCATTCGAAAATCACTATGGGATTAAATCAAATTTGTCTTGCCTGTGGCTGGCCACGTAAAAGGCCGCCCTTACGATACAAAATGTGTAGAGTCTTATTGTGCTCATTTGCATCTGTTGTGACGTTACAGAGTCTTTGAGCTAAGTAAGAAGGTTTAGTAGTGTAGGGTGCGGGTTTGTGTATATCTTCGACATAATGCATACGACAGTAAGACCCGTCGTTATTTGAAGAATAGCCAGACACACTCTCTACTTCTTTTCCTCAATATATCTTGAGACAAACGACCCTTAAGTTCAAAAGCATTAATAACATCACGTATACTATTTAAAAGTTGACCAAGGTAATCACGGTGACTATTCTTTCTTAAATCCAAGCAAAGTCGTGTATTAATTTTATTTCACCTTTTCAGAATTAGTAATACTTGATAACATTAATGTCCGACAGATGATCTTCGATGGATAGTTTTATGATTTGTTTCCTTCACTCCTATTATTATATACTGTAGCTAACTTTAACCCTCTATCTAGGGTAGTTGACATTTTGTTGACATTAAATAGACATTTACCAGTCATTCGATCACATGTACAGTTCTATAGTTGGCAAGGCGTTTATCATGATGCATCACCGTTATGCACTTCAGTGAATAGTTTCCTTCACACAAACCGAAATCACAGCATTTCCCATCTGGCCTTTAACAGTTATTTCGTTATCATCTGTATAAATCATAACCATTCCTAAAGTTATATTAAGACTGTTTGTATATAAACATGATAAGCTATAAAATAACTTAGTGTAGATAATAAATAAATATAAATCAATAAATTGAAAGTTCTAATTCTCGAATCCGATTTCATCTACCTGATGAGGCATAACCAGGATAAAACTAAGTTCTTTTTAAACTAAATAAATTAAATACAAACATATCTTATAAAAATATCATATAGAGTATCCCTTCGACAACTTACTAGTGAAACCATTTGGAATAGGTAACATTTTCAACTTGCCTACACCAAATTTGTCAAATAACAATAAACATCTCTTCAATATTCCATTACTAGAATTTGTTTTCTCCAATGAATTATGACTATTAGTATATGTAGTAAGGTGTAATTTCTCACTTGGATTGTAGACAGATGGGTTAATAGATTGTATATAATGAAATCTTGTCCAAAGTTTATTACCATTACATACTTGTAAAATAGTTAAGCCTAATCTTAATGCAGTACATAACCAATTCCATTGTTTCATATCATTCTCTTTGATGAATATAGATTGTTGATGCATAGAATTAAATTTTATTTGTTTAAAATAATCTATTATTGGTAAAATTAAACATGTAAACTTTTTAAATGTATTTTTTGCATTGAATGTATCATGAAATAAATTAATCATTGTTAATTGAATTGTTGAATTCCATTGTAATACAATGATGACATCAATTCTAATTTCAATAAAGTAAATAGAAGAATATGAAAAATTCATATAGAATATTGGATTATATTTTTTAAAACTTTGTAAATAACACGAAGGTAAAATTATCACATTTGACCTTTTTCAGGTGTATTTATCAATTTATTAGATCAAAATCAGTATTCACAAGAATAGCCAGTTCTGAAGCAATTAAAACATTATTTAGATATCAATACTAGCTCACCTAATTCAAACAGGTCATGTGGCTTGCATAAATCAGTCATTCAGAATAATATTTTGTGTAAACAGTTATCTGTCAAGATCGGTTTGACTCAAAGCCCTTAAAATGGTAGAGGTGATAGCTATACGAGTCAAGAAGCCAGACCTTTGCATACAGAAGTACGTGCAACCTCTTCTCCTGTCATGGCCGACGCAAGATCCACTAAACCAATCACCACCTTAATCATGCGACAATTTAATGTGATTAATGCATATGTTTTCTCCCTCTGGATATGCATTTCCATATTATTATTATTATTATTATTATTATTATTATTATTATTATTATTATTATTATTATTATTATTAAAGTATACAGAATGAATTTGAATATCATAACTTAAGATCAAACAAATGAACTGAACATAATTATGTTTATAATTGTTATTGTTACCATTTGACGAATTTTGTTTATCGTTCACTTCATTTTACAAACTCTTACCCATTCGGTATCATTTTAAATAGGATTTGACCTTTGTCTACAAACACTTGATCTAATTGCATTTTGCTATCACCCCCCCCATCTCCATGTCACTCATATACAGAGATACCTATATACACGTATTTCACTAATAATCTTGTTTATCTCAATTGTCGTTTACGTTTCACAAGTTACACAATGATGGTTATTATTTCAACACTAACATTTATATTTCATAAATAACCCGACGACAGAAAAACTTCCAATCATCCAATTCTCCTTCATATCTAAATAATGTTTTACTTGACTCAGAACTGGCTATTCTTGTGACTAATAATTTTGAACCAATAAATGTAGAAGCTGATGAGCATTTATCGAAAAGAAGAATATTCTTCGTTCAAACGTCTTTGTTTCTGCTAAACATGGGAATTTTTAAACAATTTATCAATTTACTTGCACTTGTGAAGTAAGATGTATTAGTCGTCCTATGATTATGTTGTGTAAAAGATTATCTAGTGTGGGTAACGAAAATCAACGGCAATAACATTAGAAGTATCATTACAGGATATTTTGTGACCACTGACCGTTTAATCACTGCAGATTCCTCTTTTAAAGTTGTCGACATGATTAACATGGATCTATCAGTTAGTAAGTCCTCACCATTTTCTATGTACTGATGAAGCCATTGTCATAAACATACAGAAAGCAGAGCCATCTATACAAAAGAAATTTGTTCAACCTTTGATCTTACCATGGACTTAACCTCAATTTCCTAAAAACTCGCCATTAGATAATGGTTTTACTCTATTTCGCCTCCATCTTGTTTATTTTATAAACTTCTTAAATGTTATCTCTTCCTTTTGTCTCTCTTTGACTGATAAAATCACCGTTTACGCTTGTCTCTATCCACGTCCCAATTTTCCATTTATCTGATTACATAACACAACTCGAAATTTATTACTTTTGATCTATTCTTCTCGATCACCTTATCTATTCTGAAATCTCTTTATTGTTACTTAATTAATCTGATTTTGAAAACTCCTCTCTTCACAGGGACAGTCTAAATAAGAATGGCATCATTATTTGTGATTTTTCTTAGACAGTTCGATTCATTATGATTATTATCTTAACTTACACTTCCTTTTGTTGTTATGTTTGCCAAATTGTTATTATATTTTATTATTAAATATATATATGGCTGTGCAGTTATGAAAATAAAACCACCGAAAAGAGATCTCTTCATCAACAGCTTACATACTCATAGCCGTTGTGTCTCAATGACCTGTGTGTACAACATACGGAAATAAGTTATGGGTGAATGAAACAATGTCGTAAGCTACAACAGTGAACCTTTAATGGATTAAGTCTTTAATACACCCTAAATGTATCATCTGTAAACTTTATGTTTCATCTAAATCGACGGAAGGTGTGGAGTTACAATAAATAAAATAAATCATGCAAAATTAATGTATAATAAGAGGATTGTTATATCGGGTTGACATAATATTAGTCGTAAAGTCATATAGATACAATAAATAATAAAAGGAATGTTATAAAAGTAACTGTGACTATAACCACAAGGAAGATAAATTTGCTATTAAGAAAGGTGCAGGTAAGGAATAAACCTTAGGCAGATTGCGTGCTAAGAGTTTATTCTATACAGTTTATGTACGGAGTAACTAACTGAGAGTATAAGAACAGTGTAATGATTTCATATCATAAAGAAACATCAAAGAAAATTAGAAGGAAACTTAACAAACACCATATAATAGTTTTGTTTCGTGAAAGTAAGACCATAAGATCAGTTAAAATGAAAGTTGGAGAAAAGCTACCTCTGATGGAACTTCAAAATTGTGTCTACGACATTAAATGCAATCAATGTAACGCGGTTTATTTGAGTGAAACATCCGGACAGTTAAATGTTAAGGTAAAGAAATATAAGCCATGCTTGCAAAATATTTCTAGGTCTTTGGTGAACTTCCGAAAGCCCGTAAAAAGATCACTGATTGTACTAAACTTTTTAGAACCAGAACATATAACTAACTAACATAGAGCCGAACGATTTTAGAAAGATTGTGTCACGTATAAAGAACGACTGATAACTGAATCAATGTGTATCTAAGTGAACTCGAATGGTTAGAATATAAAACATAGAATATAATGTGATATACTTTGTCAACTGTTGATTAACTAAAAAAGTAGACATGACATAAACAGTTGAATTTAAGTTTTCAATCAAAATGAACCAGTTGTAACTCTCGAAACCAAAATGAACGACTTTTCCCATCTTTCTCATTTTAATTTGCCTTCGCCTGAAGAAAACTTTGAATAAATGACAAAATATTCATCCGTTCAAAAAGTATACTTGTAGTATCATGACTGTGAAACCACAAGACAAGCATTAACATAGAACCCAGATGGCCAAAGGAAAATAGGAAAACCCAACAACACATTGCATCGGGAATTGGAGACAGACATGAAGAGAATGAAGAACACTTGGGAAGAACTGGAAAGGAAAACTCAGGACAGAGTTGATTGGAGAATAGTTGTCAGCGGCCTACGCTCCACATGGGGTAGCAGGCGTTGATTAATAATTCAACATTCATTCCGTAATTTTTAATGGATTATTTATGACAGAGATATAAAATTATACAATGTAAGTCGTTTTTCAACAGTAGAAATCTTATCTAAGTTATTTTTGAAGAAGTTCGATTTGATTTCGAGATGAATTCTATAAAACAGTTTGTTTCAGTGACTCTATAGCAATCTTCCTTGTGACCTGAATTACGGGCACAAGCGACACCTTAATTGATTTCACACTGATTTAATATTATTCGTATGAACATGTATTGATAAGTCAATGAAATGTTTCATATGCAGTACGACTTTGTGCATGTAGCGATTGGTTGAAAAAGATTCTTAAGCTTTCCAATCGTTTATGTATATTATGGTTTTAAGTGGGATGTTTTTTATTAGTCTGAGTAGAATAGCAGCTAATCTGTCAAAATTCACAGTGTCTTTTCCTTTATTATCTATCACAAATACCAAAGAGCTATAAATAATATTGGAGAAACCACCACTGATCTAATTGTTTTTAACTTGCCATCACCTAGTATACTTTCGTTTACTATTCGGTGCTTCATCAGCTTCAACGAGTTTTCCTCAATCAATCAATGCCTATTACCCCATGAGGAGCATAGGCCACTGACAACTATTCTCCAATCAATTCTGTCCTCAGATCTTCTTTTCATTTCTTCACAAGAGCTATTCATTCTGTTCATGTCTGTCTCCAATTCCCACAGCAATGTGTTCTTGGGTCTTCTTCTTTTCATTTGGCCTTCAGGATTCCAAGTTAGTGCATGTCTTGTGATTCATTTTGGTGATTTCCTCAATGTGTGTCCTATCCACTTGCCGCGTTTTATGCTAATTTCTACCTTGGTTGGAAGTTGTTCTTTTCATACTCATCCATATTATATTTCTAGCGGAACTAACATATCTGAACAGATTTCACAGAAGTAATCATATCACTGAAAATGATCTGTTTTAGAGATGTATGCTAGTCAAACAGTTGCCGTTGCTTCAGTACGATTGGCCAATTCAGTAATTGGTATAGGAATTTGTCACAATTCTAACTCGAAGTTCTCACACCAACATTCAGTAGACCTCAAACATTGTCCATCTCGAATTCCTTGTGGTTTAAAAGCTGTCATCTTTCCATACATAATTTAGTGATTTTCATATCAATAATGATTTAATCGTTAATCAGATTAGGAAGATACCCTATAATCAAAATAATGTCTTTAGGTGCCCACTGTGACCTAAGAATATCTAGGTTGTACCTTATTGGCTTGGCCGTATAAGTTATGTCAACCACAGAAAGCTCAGTCATTAACAATTATGTTATCCATATTAACAATAACAGTTGCTAATTAGTCAGTTATTGTGTTGAACTTATTAACAAGTGTTTTATTTAACAAGGTCGCACACTTGTGAATTAAGTTGGATTGTGACTAGCAAGTTGTTTATTACGAACTCTTCATTTGAATGTACCTGCATCCGAGTGTTTATGCTCACGCCAAAACTTGAACCCGTCTCCTTTAGCGTCAGAAGCTACCCATTTTACCAATAAGTCAATGAGCCGAATCGTCACCAGTTGTGCAACGAGCATTTATGTGTACTTTAAGAGTATTTGTACCACCCAGTTTATTTGTTATGAACTGAAATTGATGTATCTACTGCCATATCTGCTTCGTTACAGAAGTAGTTCACAAGTATGAATTAATTTCGACTGTTACAAACTGTCTGACTAATGTCAATCCTTATAATCATCGGCATACTTACATTTTGCATGTTTTAATTATACGTCTAATTGTTCAGTCGTTTAAAAACATAATCTAATGCTTGATTAATTGTTGCACTCAGTAACACTAGAAGTAGGTAAACAGTTACATTCACACACACACATCATTATTTGGTTATATTAACGCACATGCATTTCTCAGTCTTGTTTGTCTCAAGTGATCTCAAAATTTTAATGATCTCTCCTTCCTTCCCCCCCCCCTCCATCAGTAGAGTAAATAGGAATGAGAAATAACCGAGAGAGTAATTGTTTTCGACAAATTTGTCATTAGGCTCTCACAGTTATAAATACATCATGGATATTTCAATGGTGAGTTTTTACATCAAATCCAGCTTAGATATATTTAAAATGTATAGGTTGTAAATTTGAAAGGTTGTTTAAAAACAGCTATAGAAAAAAATATAGTTGCCATACTGTGTGTTGAGTTGCATTCAGTACTAAAATAAACGGATAAAATCAAATCATACAATAATAATAACGTAATAAGTGAAATGATATGTTTGGCTGGTTGTGAATATAAACATAATAAAATAATGAAGACATGTTAGTGTAAAGTGGGAACTATGTTGTCAGGGTAATTATGATAATAATGATGAGAAATTAATGAAAACCGAGAGAGATATTGTCAACGTAGTAATGATAATATATTGGTACGAATTGAGAAAGAACGCTTAATGAAGAGTGAAACAATGTAAAAATTAAAAAAAAGGTGATTCATATAATAGTTAGATAATGTAACGGGTAGCTTGGTTGTGGGCCGAGGCAGGTCGAAAATCAGAACAAATGTCTTTCGTGTGCACCAGTTAGTTTTTCTGTAATTAATTCCGATAGCTGGGCATATAAGTATCAAAATACATGAAAATAATCTACAAAACATGAATTGGTGTGTGGATCGATTTACTGTTCTTATATATATTTTTATTTTATCACAAACTGATACAAATGGGAATCCTACTGTTACATGTTGGCCCAGTGGTGCAGAGGGCTAGTCGTCCAGAGACCTAAAACCCAAGATCATGAGTGCACATTACTGAGGAGTACCATACTGGGACTAAACAGCTGTCCGGTGTTCCCTTGTTTCGGATAATATCCTAGGAACATAAATGTGTGGCGAATTCAATCAACTATAACTTAAATTTGACTTTAAACGTTTTTTCCTTGAAATAGTTCAGACAGGCTGAAAATGTGAAATACCAATCACTGAGATTACTTCACACAAAATTTTAGCTTCTAATGCCTAATATATAAGATAGCTTAGAATAAAGTGACTAAATAGACAGTTGCAATCCACAGATTAGATTCATTCAATTTTTTTGTTTTATCTATATTTGGAAATAAAATTTAATCAATTATGACAAATAAAATACTTTTGCACTGGTCAATATTTATTTAACAACTTACATTCGTTATTAAGATTTTGTTTATTTTGGACAGAACTGAAGAATTTAAGTGGTTTTTTAGCGATAAGTATTTAGTTTATTTGACTGTATTCATCACAAATTAAAGTTGGTTGTATACCAGTGAAAACTGAGAAGCACAAGACAACAGTATCATCTTCGTATGCGGCTCTTACGGAAGGTTCATCCTCGATTTCGCCGAGAAACCGAATCCAAAGCCTTCAGGTTTCAGGACGAAAGCTTAAACATCTGAACCACTAGTCAGCCAACAGAATTCATACTTCCACCAATTTGTGGTCTACAGCGATGATCGGTCACTACCAGTAGTGATAATTGTTTTACTATTGACATGTCTGACCTCCACCAATCATAATTTCACACTTACACTCGAGCAAAATTCCGAAGTTATTCACTAGTGTGCTAGTTATTATGATTGAACTGAAGTGGTTTTGTGGAGATAGGTGCGCACAGTTGAAGAGCCAAATACTAGAACGAAACAACTGTCCAGTGCTCCATGGTTTCCAGTGGTGCTTAACAGGCATCAATTTGTGATGAATACAATCATTTAAAACTGAATAAGTCTGAAAACGATTCCACATTCCTATAACAAGAAGATATCTTAATTTAAAAAAAAAACAGTCCAGATAGAAACAAAAACTGTATGCCTCTTGTTGCAAACACATTCAAACTATATTTATCATACCTTAAGCTGAACTTACTTTAATTGAAGTAAGTAAAGATGATAAATGTGAACAAGATTTTACAATTGAAATTTATTTATCATATGAATATATATGAGTTAGAGTGTTTACTTAACATAAGTCATGCCAAAACAGTTAGTAATTATTAAAACAATGAACTAAGATCATTTTAGAGTCATTTAAAGAATCAAAAGTATCAACTTAATTCCAGTGAAAAGAATGCAATTGGAATATCATTTACAGAATAGAGTAAATTGATTAGTTCATTTTAAGAGTTCTTATCAAATACGAACAGATTAAAATTGCAATGAATTGCGTAGAATTTCAATGTTTAACTTGCTTTATCTGTTGATGTTGAAGTAAATGTTTTAAGTAGATATAAAATCGTTAGTTTAGACGTTAAAATATAGAGAGTTAATGGGTGTGAATAGAGCTAATAAAACAGACGTTACATAATCTTAGTAAATTTAAAGAAAAAGTATTACTGTGATTATGTAATTCCTTTATTATTTTACTTTCACCTAACTACTAAACAATTTAGAAAACATCAGACTCAACTAACCTAATAAGCATAACTTGAATTCCTATTCTAACTAATATAACTTTCAACTCAACCTTCGTAGATAAGTTATGTTAAACACATAATTCTATATTATCTGTTGTAATTTAAAGCTACTTTTAATTAATATATAATCGTGAAATAAAATGAAATCATTCTAATTTGGGAAATCTTGACTTTCATGAATTGTTCAAATAAATAGAAGATTAGACTATATGAAAGTGAAAAGAACTTGAAATAATAGTTGAAGTGTTAATTAACACTGGAAACTTGTGAAGTTTACTTCATATAGTCTAACATCTCTTCATATGTATGTGATCATTTTATCAATAGAATTCTAAACCAGGAATTAATTTTATGAATTTGCAAGCTTCACCGTCTGAATACTCTAATATACGTAACTTTTATTACATAATTACACTAATAGATAATAGCGGATTATTGAAAAATTTAACAAATATCATCTTTAATAATTAGGTAGTATGCAATTCAAGGGTTACGCAGATTGTTTGCCACTAATAAAGATGTCAACTCCGCCTGCAGCTTTTCTAGGGTTGTTGCCGGTCCCAAGCCCCTGGTAAAGGAGGAGGGTTGGGCATAGGGCTAGCATCCCTATCCCGTAAAACACAAGTTTGCTAAAAAAAAACGCTAACCAGATTAAACAAACTAAACTATTTAAACTCTGCCCTGGAAGTGGAAGGAATCTATATGACGCTCCTTGATGAAAGCCGAGATTCTTCGGAAGTCATGAGGCCGATGCCCCCCCCTTCTAACGACCAGAGCAAAAATTTTTATAGGTACACGGAATGTTCGGACAATGTGGAAGACAGAAAAGATCACCCGGATAGCAGCAGAAATGAAGGGATACAACTTGACTGTGCTCGGGATCAGCGAAACGCATTGGACTCAAACTGGACAGAAAACTTGGAATCCTGTTGGAAAACGAAAAAGAGGAAGGCCAAAGAACACACTGCGTCGAGAGCTGGAAGCAGACATAAACAGGATGAACAGTAACTGGAGACAGCTGGAAAGGATTGGTGAGGACAGAGTTGAATGGAGAATACTGGTAAGCGGCCTGTGCTCCTCCGAGAGGGATAACAACCGTAAGTACGTAATAATGAGGTCTGTAGTTGGAAGAATTTCTACGGACAACTTCAAAAATCGACGACATACTCATTTCTCTAACATAATTATTTCTAAGCTCTGAAAGTTATTGAAGAATACTTCTAAATAAAAACTGAAAAAAACAACTGAAATAATCATATAAATATTTGAAAAGTTGAAAACTTGCTTAATAACAAAGTAATAGGCGTCCACATTTCTGTACAGCTTTTATAGGGTGTATGTCTGTATGTGAGCATTAATCTTAACATAAGTTGCTGAATTTATGTACTTTACACATGTATTACATAATGATTATTGGATTCGGATTAAAATTACATAACTAGTCAGATTGAATACTTTGAAATGAAATATGAAACATGAAACAAATAAAAGCTGAAATAATGTTACGTACTGAAGCAAAAACAAGTAAAACAAAATGATTGTTAATAAAATGAGTGATGCATATTTGTAAAATTCCAATGAGTAAAAATTGAAATTTCTGACGTTTCGCGATTTGCTTCGTTAGACAAAAATGAATAATCGAATTGAATTAAGAAAATATTAAATAATACAATGGAACGAATTAAAATCAAAATAAGTTCATACAATCAAAATGTGAGTTTGGTCATTTGAATCAAGGTGGTTTGAAGTGTGACATATAGGGATGCATATGTTAGTGTAATGTGAAAGGAAATTATGTGAATATTTGAGAATAAAATTGTATGTATGTTCACATCTACACAGAATTGTGTCTACAGGCTAGGTTGTGTTGATTGTGATACCTTCTCTATTGAAGAGACTTCTCGAGAAATCAAAACTCGTGCCGAAGAACATGAAAGCTACATTAAACGACCTCTTAATAAACCTGTTGAACTTAAAAAATTACAATTTAAATCAGCTATTGCAGTACATGCTATCTACCACAACCATAAAATAGATATTAAAAATATCCAAATTACCCAAATAGGTTCTTCCAATAATAAGAAAAGACGAATAGCTGAAGCACTTCACATTTTGTTAAATTCATCTGCACTTAAAAAAAGTGAAGGCCTTTCCATCCACCCAACATGGACTTTCTATCCCACCGACCACAATTAAAGTACATCAAATTTAATTTATGTGAACATACATACAATTTTATTCTCACATATTCACATAATTTCCTTTCACATTACAATAACATATGGATGCATACATGTCTCACTTCGAACCATCTTGACCAAAATGACTTGACATGACACGATCAAACTCACATTTTGATTATACGAACTTATTTTGATTTGTTCCATTGTATCATTTAATATTGTCTTAATTCAATTCGCTTATTCATGTTTTCTCTGAAGAAGCGACTTACACTAACCTACGAAACATCAGAAATTTAAATATCTTTTCATTGGAATTTTACACTAATTTTTATAAACAACCTATCCAATGTTCAATTTATTTGAAATTATCAAAGTTCACCTTAGTAATGATACATACAAAATGATTGTTTATTTGTTTCTATTGTGATAAAAAACAATGATGACGAAAAGAATCCAATTACGAAGGAATTCAACAAATTTTTATTTATCAATTTATTTTTTCGAGAATATTTTGAATAAATTCTAAGTAAACAAAAGATTTTTTTAAATTAATGCATAAAATAATTAAATAAAAAATTAAAAGAAAAGTGTTTACTTCAAAAATTCAACTAAGGAAACATGTAGTGTGATTGTGAAATACAAAAGACGTTACAAAGTAGCAATATCATTGTACTGATTAATTAATTAAAACACCCATTAAAGTGTAAACATGATTATGTGGATCAGCGAAAAGGTCTCTTTTGTTGAATGCTTTCACAAAGCTGTGCAATCATATATATATATATATATATATATATATATATATATATATAGAGAGAGAGAGAGAGAGAGAGAGAGAGATGATTATACTTTCTAGTTTAACAGTCCAAATGAACTTCCACTGATGAATTTAAATGTATGTTTCCGTATGTATAGAAGATTTGAGCATGAATGGTTAGAATACATGTGTTTTCGCTTCTACTCACTGACTAATGCATCAATATATAATGTTAGTGTAATTCTTGCATGCTGAATAGTACAGACTTTGACCACAATGGATAATCAAAATTTGCATAAGGTTTTCACATTCATAGTGACATTTAAATCTGAAATACTGTTGGTGGGCTACATTTATCTCCAATCTGTAAATTTCATGAAATAACATGATTCCTAGAGACCATACACAACATACTGAAATAGGATATCAATTAAATTGAAGACCGTAATAAGTAGTTTAGTCGACAGTAATAAGTTAATACTTAGAGTTAGATTGTGATATTACATACCATTCTGTAAAAAGAATATATTCACATCATTGATTCAACAACGGATAACTCATGTACATGACCAAAGTGTCGTATCAAGAACAGATAAATGCAATTTCTAAATAATGTGTGCTTTTTAAATGTTCAACAATGCTTTATTAATATACCCTAATAAATAAGAGTGTTCAATGTCGGTTTCACTTGTTAACTTTTAATTGAATTTAGGTGGTTTTATGAAGAAGCTTATTAAGTTTCGTTGATCGCAATAACCAGTTTATTAGTGACTAACTTAAGAATATCCTTGAAGTTGGAATGAGAAGTCGTGATGGGTAGAGGGCAGACTTTTCAGTAGTGAAATAGTTATCACTAGTGGTAATGGATGATCATCGAGCTATATTACAAATTGATGGAAGTGGTAATCCTAAGACTGAATGCCAGGTCAGTGGTTTAAAAGGTTAAGCGTCTGTCAACCTTAAGTTCTTGGAGCGGAATCTAGGGTGCTTACTGTTCACAGTGGGATTTGAACATCAACATCAGAATGCAGGTACATCCAGCCGATGAGTCCCAAATAGGACGAAACGCGCGTCCTGGATTCCACTTGCCAGTCACAATACAAATTAAAAATGATAATTACGAATAATCGCTATATCGAGGCGATCCGCACAGGATGCACATATAGCAACAGTGACTGACCAGTTTCAGTCTATAACAAATCAATGGGAATATACAAATTCATTCTACTACCAAAAACTCATTCATTGCTTCGAAATCTGTCCAATCGATGTTAGTATAAAAAATGAATGTTCAGAATATGTTGTTTACGGGCTTACTTGGAGTAGACAATAAATAAAAACAAGAAAATACTTAACATTTATTTTATACAAGTTTAGGATTATTCAGTGATAATACGTATCTACAACCTGCACCAGAGATAGGCTGATATAAATTTACTTAATAGGTAATATCTAATATTTTCTTTTAAATTAAGAATTAAATTAATTCAGAAGAGAAAAAATACTGGAGTGTAACAAAATAGTATCGAGACTTATTTTTCGAGTGAACAGTATAATTTGTTACTTAATTTCAATAAAGTTACCTAGAAAGATATTACTCTACTTTGTAGTTAACTTTTTTTTTCAGAACATAAATTGATAGTATACTTGGTGATAACAATATGTTATTGAGTACAGTAATAAAAAGTGAAGAAATTAGCTTGTTCAATGCTCAATATTAATGAGTTCCAGTCCCAAACCGAAGGTCATTCTAATTTTAGAAGTACAAATAGAATGGTGGATAATAATAAGTGATGAAATCATGAAAATCTACCCTTTCCGACTTTAGCATTAGTAAATAAAGTATTTAGCACAAATTATGTAACCCTAACATAAATAAGTTAAAAATAGCGGAGTTATTGATTTTAAATTCAGAATTCCATTAAAAAGCTGATAAGAAACAATATCCAATTGTACCATGATAATTACGTAACATTCTCTATAACACTTAATTTCACTTTTTGCAAACAAACTTTTTCGAGATAACACTGAAGGTACCACAATAAAACCATCAGGTTCAGGGCACTCAAATTCATCAAAAATATATATTTCATCTCAGCTTATCATAAACACAAAGATAATTTACGCACTATATGTAACTGTTAGTTTAATGTATAAGTTCTCAAGTATTGATCTGTTTCCATTGTTAAAATATTTTTTCAATTTGATTTTGTTAATTTAATTCATACTATTTCACCTGTTACCTAATTGCCGATTTTTGTTTTTACATTTTACTTTCAATGATTAGTTATACTGTAATCACTACCCCAAACATTATATTCAATGATGTAATAGTTTTTTATTTATCCCTATAGACATTACTGTATACATTTAAGTTGGATTGTGACTGGCAAGTGGAATCCAGGACGCGCGTTTCGTCCTATTTGGGACTCATCGGCTGGATGTACCTGCATCCCAATGTTGATGTTCACACTGGGATTCGGACTCAGTCCGCTTCGTGTCATATGTCACCACGTTCACCACTAGGCTACTGTGTCCAGACAGTCACACTTGTGCAACGGGTACATATGTAATTCAGAATAGGCTTGTATCTTCCCGTTGATTTGAAATGGACTGAAACTGGTCATCTGCTCAGGATGCACTTATGGCAACAGAGGCTGACCAGTTTCAGTCAATTACAAATCAACGGGAAGGTACAAGCCTATTCTGAATTACTGTATATGTTAGAACAAAGCCTAATGAGTATCGAACTCTAATCCAAATTGGTTACATGTCTGTACTGTTTTAAATAATGAATTGTTTTAATAAAAGGAATAAATTGATTGCATTCATGTGTTAGTAAGTAGGTGATTATTGAATAATTTTATGTTTTATTGCTATGAGTATCAACAGATTCAGAAGAATGAATAACATTATAACATTTGTTTTGTATTTAATTATTGATAAACAGTAAGTAGTTTCATTAACGTTTAATCAGTAGTTAAGATTAGATAACTTTAATATTTACATAGTGGTAGAAGATAATAGGATTAAATTATTGACATATGATTACTTTGTCTGTTCAAGAGAATGTTCAGATTATCTTCATTTATCACTTTTTATTATGACTATTTTAGTAGTATGGAATAACCTATTCACATATCTATTCAAATGTTGATTCGAACTATTTACCCTAAAAGACTGTAGATAGCCATTCATTGACTTGATAATTCAACCTTTCGAGAGTCTAAATCTATGTAAAATGAAAGAATAGTCTCGGACTATAGAAGAATCTGAGAAAATTAGACTATCATTAACTGTTATTACATGAATTAGTTAAAACATAATTTAAAACTCTTGAAAAAAGATATAAAAAATTTATTGTTACTGACTTTTTGTCATAATTTGCCAGCAGAATGTATTTTAAATTTAAGGATAAATTTTACACTGCCATTTCAATTGATTCCTATTGAATTCCTTCTTAAGATCTACTTATTCATTACAAGATTGATAGAACTACGCAAGTTACTATGTATAGACTGAACTGTTCAAATACTATTTTCTGACTTGGAGAATTGTTCTACAAAAGTTTCGAATATGACTGCAATATTATTACCATACTTCCAGTTGCCATGATATATAATCTTCATGACAAAAAATGTAATTTATTTTACACAATGATTCTGGTGACACAAGCTATGATTACGGAACTGAGGTTAGTAGATTAGTTGAATTGGTATATACATTCTACCATAGGACTCCCCACTGACAATGCACATCTATGACTTCGCTAGCAATCAAACCTGGAAAATTTAAGCTTCACAGAAAGCTCTTAAAATTTAGGCTACTTAGTTGACATCCAGTGAGTCATATTTAATTGTTACTATTAATATCTCATGACCGATCGTTAAAACCATTATTATTAATCTGTCATTATTAGATGCATAACTAACATGGGTGTTAACTGATGAAGTTATATCTAGTTACCTAGTTTACATATATCCAATTCCGATAAGAAACAACGGATTGATAAGCGGATTTAGGCATTAAACAACTAAAAAAAAATTAATGCCTTTTCTAATACTAGTTATCGATCTCACACTCTAATATAAAAATGACCCTAACGTTCTATTTTTTTTTGTTTCGGAAAATAAATGATGTAAACATTTGTAAGTTGTTAATGATGTTGTATTCTATGTAGATTGGTATCATTAAATGTCAATTACTTCATCAGTAATAGTGATATCAATAAATGTAACAATTTTAATCATCATTAAATTTTTTTTTTTGATTTCACATGGATTAAACAAAAAGATTAAGAGATGAGAACAAAGTATTAAAGAATATTGCCATTGAAGATAGATGACTTTAAAAGAAGAGAAGTAAGAAATAAAGAGAACAAAAAAATAGGTAGTATCAAACACTTCAGGGTAGGAAAATAAATTATTTCATGTTTACAAGTAAATGGTATGAATTGACGTAAAATGTTAATGATGTGAATAAATGAGTATGACAATAATTTATTCATAATCATCTTTTAAAGGAAGGAAGCTTTTTCATTAATAACCTTTGATGATAAAATATTCGACGCTTATAAGACTGTTGGATACAATTAGAGTTGAATTTGAATACCAGTTACTGCATAATCTAAATTGATGAAATACAACTGTTTTCACATTACCATACTTATACTGCATTTATTTATAATCAGGCTATCAAAGCATTTAGCAATCACTGCAACATGTAATGATGAAGAAACCGTTAGAAATCAAATGGTTGAATGTAATTAGCTAAATACCCTGTTTATTTAGTCTGTCTGATCACTAAGTAATAAAAAATGTCATATATTTTTAGGTCTTTAGTACAGATACGCCTTGGTTATTAAAGCCAAATGAGAGAAAGTCAAGTTGATGAAAGATTTTCAGTAAACTACTCCTAACCACTTAAAAACTGGGTATATGAACGTGATATCCATTCACTTAGAATAATGACCACATCACTACTAGTTTAAATTAGATTCTATCGGCACAAAGAACTATAAATTAATGGCTATGAATACCGTTCGTTGATCAATCAATACAAATTAATGTTCCCTATACCCAGGTAAGAAATCCACATCTTACAAAAGTTAGGGAATTATCCTGTGAAATATCCCTTTCGGAATTCCTGCTACATAGTGTTATGAAAACAATTCAATCAATTATTTTATTATTTATCGACAAAAATCAGTCTGATAATGTAACTTAGTTTAAGTCGGTGAAGTAAATTATTACAAGCACTGTGTATAACTAATTAGGTAATGAAAAGCATCTTCTGTCTATAGATTTATCTTATCCTATAGAAAAAGAAGTAGATTATACATTTGAAATATTTTCACCAATGATCTTCGTTACATTCATGATATTTTTAGTTTCCTTTCTTCTCATTGAGAGCAAGGTCAAATTTATGATCTACTAGGACACTTGGACCAAAATTAATAATTTGTTATTTCATGACACTATAGAAGCTAGTTCACTTCAATAATAATTACAATGATAACATTCAGAATTACATATGTACCCGTTGCACAAGTGTGACTGTCTGGACACAGTAGCCTAGTGGTGAACGCGGTGGCATTTGACACGAAGCGAACTGAGTTCAAATCCCAGTGTGAACATCAACATTGGGATGCAGGTACATCCAGCCGATGAGTCCCAAATAGGGCGAAACGCGCGTCCTGGATTCCACTTGCCAGTCACAATCCAACTTAAATATACAATGATAACAGTTTTCCTATTCAGTATAATATATTTGGTACAAGATGAAATTCTTACCATACAAAAAATATGATATTCATAGGATCACCTGTCATCATTATCATTATTAACTCAAACGCTAGGTACATACGGTGAGGTGACAATTTGTGTACTTAGTCACACTCTAATTAGAAAGCCCCAGTTGTACTACACGGTTGATTAAACTAGATTATGTGGGTATGAAACTATGACTTATAAACGTAAGATTGAACATTTAAACTACTGATCTATTGATGGAACACCATAGTGTAACAGCAAATACATCATTATTAAGGTTCTAACTAGTGATAACAAATTAATAGTTATTTGGTGAGTGAATAATAAATGTGATGACTCCATTTAAAAGTCTGCTTTTGTCACTTGTTAATGACCAATTAGAATTTTTATGGATAAATTCAACACGCATCAGTTCTTGACTAAGTAATCCTTTCATAAAGAATTGAAGACAGTTCAGATTAGTGAGAAAGAAGATAAACTTCTTATTCACAATATGCTAAGCGAGAGGTCCAGTTGCTGTTTCATGCATTATCTTATTAATGTAAATAACTAAGATCTGATTTATTGTTTACGTATTCTTTAGAAATTATCTAGTAACCAGCATACCGGTAATGATCTGAATAGTAAACGAACCAGTATCATACAGATACTTGAATATATCTAAATAATTATCTACTGATGCCGTTTCGTTGTGCTACTTAAAAAGGTTTACACATATTTTACGTGTCAGATCTGTAAGGTACTTTTATAAACTACTTACAATAATATAAAAAAGTTAGAGAAAAAAAAGAATTTACATTCATAAATATGTGTTTTATAATCGTACGAATTTCGATTATGATAGGAGAAAACTGGTCTTAAAGTTTGATAAACTGATAATCTGAATTTTCGTTGATGGATTCGTCACAGATTGGTGTTGGTTGGGTACTAGTGAAAAGCAAGGAGCACTGATTAACTGTTCCGTCATAGCAATGAACTTCATAAAAGTGAACACTTTAGATTCCGCCCGATGAATCACAGGTTGGGGAACGCCTAATCCACTGTACCACTTAGTTGGAATTCAATTGTGGAATTCCCAATTTGGTCAATTTGTGATAATCTAAACGCAATTTTCAGTTTCTAAATTTACATCACTTTATTCACAGTTGACTTTTGATTTACCCTTTATTCTGTCTAAATGGATGATAAAAGTTTTATAATTCTGAAGATCATCTAAATGTAAGCTGAAATTCATGATAACAGTAAAGTTATACAGTATAATATTGTCGAGAAAGTTAGACATTACCTCTGATTACCTCTGATATCACCATTGTAAATATTTCACCTTCGTCTTTTCATTGGTGATCATGTATCTTAAAATTACCTTTAAACCCAACAGATCAATCACAATGCTTTGTCCTAACCACTAGACTACAGTGACAAGGTAAAAGGTGGCGGAAACAATCATCTAAATGATACTCTTCAGTATTAGACTAACTTTATATAGTCAAATATACCTAATTTGATTATTTGAAAGTTATTGGTTTCAAATTATTCAGTAGTATACCTATAGATTTACAATCAGCTTAAAAAAAACAACGAATAATCATGATAATTTACTTTAAAACTTTTCCAATTCATTCAAAT
This sequence comes from Schistosoma japonicum, assembly GCA_025215515.1. Taxonomy (NCBI): domain Eukaryota; kingdom Metazoa; phylum Platyhelminthes; class Trematoda; order Strigeidida; family Schistosomatidae; genus Schistosoma; species Schistosoma japonicum. Next base: position 78,769,356 of record CM046061.1, read on the forward strand.
CTCATTTGTGTTTATGATTTAGGTGATAAGAAGCACAATGATGAATTACCTGGTATTCAGACTTTTAATATATTTTTAAACTGTAATCTGTTTCCAGTGAGAGTTAGATAAAATGAAATTACCAACAAATTACCAGCCTACTTAGTAATAATCAAATTAAATCCCGTTACATTTACATGTGTACATTTATGTCTAAATAGAATAATGTTTTGAATATTTCATTTGTAAGCGATGAACATCCAACTGTGTATTGACATCTATCACGTTGAGTACAATAGAAATATAAATAAGTGTATATGATTAAGCGTGTGAAAGTTACAGATAATAAATTGTAAAATAAAGAAAAGTATATCTAATGTTGTCATTATTATATATTATGTTAGTCGAACAATAACAACAGCAGGTGGTGTGTATTCATACCTACATCTTTAACAAACAATAATATATACAAGCTAAGTTAGATTTAGACAAGTAGTTTATATTTGAAGTGAAGTTAGAATGAAAAACATAGGCTAGTAATGATATTATAAATCCATTAATAAAACATTGTCAGTGGTATGAACAAAACAGACATAGAGTCCTTTATTACCTAAACATTCACTAAAGTGAATATCACGATCTTACAGGTTATTTGCTGATGTAATGTACTGAAAGTTAATTACTCTCCTTGTTGTCTAGGATTCCTGCGTTCTATTCCAAGTGTAGTTATGTACTATAACATAGTACTATTCACAAGCCAAATTCTTACCCAACGTTTCCTAGTTTACATTGATTTTATGTGATGCGAAAAGCAAAATCCAACAGTTTTCCAAACACTCAATAATAGAAACATTTCTGGAAAAAAAGTCAAATTTCATATTCAGAGTGAATCTGAGAATTACTTCTTTAAGAAAGAGCCTAGTTATACCAACAATCACTCCATACGTTTTAATACATTGGCAAGTGCAGACAACTGTTTCGCCCAGTAGATCTTCTGTAAATAATAACGATACATTAAAAAAAATCATTGTTTTATTTGGTGCATTTGGATTGCCGATACAATCAACAAATTCAAATGGGTCCGTTGATGAATGCGTATAGACTTTTTCCATAGTGGTTTGAGAAGACAGACCACTCATTTTGTAACTAAAAGTTAAACAGAAATGGCTATATCTAAAATTGAATGAAGTGGTATTCGTTGTCTGTGCATTTTAGGTAGATCACATAGACTAGATCTTATAGATCTAGTTGGTTTCAACCTTTTAAAATGTTCCAGACGTCATCGAACTTAATTTTAACCTTTTAAGCAACTGTGTGGATTGTTCTATCCTTTCAGTTTAAAGTAATGTCTGTTTGTATAAGCTTGTCGTTCCTATAATACAACTCTCGTACCCTTATCAAGGTCATGTCAATAGGACATTATTGTTTCTAGCCCATTAATTGAGTTGTCTAAAGTGGTCCCTAGTAAAACAATTTAATTGTTTAGGTTCAGTTTCAAGAAATGGTGGGTACATTCTAAAATAATTGATTTAACCGATTAAGATCTGCTATCTGATTGAATTCACTTATTAACTGAACTTGTATGTGATGATCTCCAGTACCTAGTTCAGGTGAACCTTGACAATTATATGACTTATGCGTACTTTTATTCCTGACGTTTTTGAAGTGGTATTATAAATCATGTATTTCCCCACTGTGTATCTGCTTGCTCATCTCCTATTTTAAATTGTGTTAGTTCTCATTCGTCACTTGCCATTGATGATCTAATTCTTTCCTTTTTATGCTCGTCTATATTTGGTATTCATACATACATATTTATATTTCTAATTTGAATCCTCATTCGCTTGATTATTGGATCTCTCTGATTGTTTGATTACTGGATTTCTGGTCCCTGGATTTCCTGATTGCATATGAATCTACTTCTGGTCATTACAATACAGTCCTACTTATATTATTCTTGAATTCTCATTGTGTCACTTAGTGACTGTTGTTTGGCATACCAAGTTCTTATAAGAACATTAAAAAAACCGAATTTCGTTACACGTAATTACAAGTATGACGAAGCAGCGCATTATCTAGGAGTCCTTGTTGTTTTTAGTCAAATCTCCATTGATAATCAGAAGAAGTAATTCAACGAAAAATTTTTTCCTTTACAACGACTTTACTTTCCAGTCATTACCAAGTGCTATTCATTCTTTCCATGTTCACCTCCAATTCCCGACGCAATATGTCTTTGCGTCTTCTCCTTTCCTATGGACTTCAGGATTCTAAGTTAGTGTTTGTCATGTGATATAGTCTAGTGATTTCCTCAATGTGTGTCCTATCCGCATCCAGCGTCCTTTTTTAATTTCTTCCACGGCTGGAAGTTGATTTGTTCTCTGCCATAGATGATTGTTGTTAATGGTATCTCGTCAATAGATCCGAAGTATCTTACGCAGACAATTGTTAATAAATAATTGATTGATGCTTTTCGTACTTCACAATACAATTTTCAGCGATATACAATAGAATTATCTTTACATTCAAATTGAAAATTCTAACTTTAATGTTGAATGACAGTTCATTTGAGTTCCAGACTATTTTCAATTGTAGAAAATGCTACCCTTATCTTGTTAATCCATGCCTTCACATTTACATCGCATCTCCGTTGTCTATTGATGATATTCCCCTCAGATATACAAAAGATTTCACATCTTCAATAGTTTCTCCGTCAATTTATTCGCTTTTCAACTATCAAAAATTCTACATTTCTACATTATCTTTCGTCGCATTCAATATATCTTCTGAGGTCATTGCATGATAGCCAATTAATTATATCAAAATCCGTATAGGATCAACATATTTTATGAGTATTTTTCATGATAAATTTTAATAAAATAGATTTATTTAGTTTGCTTATTTATAATAAATGTCATTTCATTAGTTATCACTTATAATGGTCTATAAACTGTACTTTGAATCGATTTATTTCATTCTATAATCATCTTAGTTACTAATAAGTAGTCAATTTACCTAAAGATAATTTGATATCATGAATTAATTTGAATTAAGCAACCAATGATCACCAAGAAGCACTGAACAACTGTTTCATTTCAACTTGAAATAGATTTCTATTAAATAACAATCAATAAAAATATATTAAATCAATAAGATATTGAATAAGTTATTGCATAATCTGATGTTGCTTACTGTCTGATGTTTCTTTTTTATCATAATGAATGTAAATCTATGTCAGTGTGAAAGTATGAACTGAGGTTGAAAAACCGTTAGATAGAAAATAAACTGTTACCAAAAAAACTAAATAAATCATTAAATTGGCTTTGTTCTACATAGTAATAATGGGGATAATAATAACATTCTTTATTATTATTATTATTATTATTATTATTATTATTATTATTATTATTATTATTATTATTCATATCGATTAGAGGATTGATAGATACAGTCATTAAAGAATATTTAGACCATTGAAAAGAATGAACATTCTATGTCTCATACATAACCTTATGAAATGATAAAATCAATAAAGTAGTCAATATAGACTAAACAAACACTTCGTATTCTTTTTAATACGACATGATCATATCACAAAAATCATACTTCTTGGAAAGAAGGAATATGATGTTTATAATCTTTCGTGTGTAAAGCTTCATAGTAGATGATGTTTCCATTTGTTACAGAATTACTCAGTTGTATATATTATAGCTAACGAAATTGTAGAAGAATACTGGTCAGGTCTTATGATGTAACTTCTACTTGAATACATTTGATTGATTTACTCATTAGGTGATGAACACATTTTAAAGGTATCATAACCAAAACAATGTTTTTTAGAATAAAGTTACAATACATTTACGGCAAACATGTTACAAATTTATTTATTGTTAGACTGATAGGCAAGTAAAATCTAGAATGCAGTTATCGTCCTATTTGGCAGTAGTCAACCGGATATATCTGCATCCCATTGTTGATGTTCACACCGAAACTTGGAACCAATTCATTTCGCTTTCATTACTAAACTACGGAGCTCGAACAGCTGATTTACTTTCAGTTTCGATCTATTTGTCATTTAATTATGTAAATTTATAGCATTTTAAAGATTTTATTCAACTTAAGTCTCAATACTAACTTGTAATCACAGCATACTAGCATCACTTCACAATGCACATACAACCAGATATAGAACAATAAATTTAAAGTTTCTAATACGTATAACGGTTTATTATTATAATTACTACCAGTGAACATTGTCATAACTATCGTAATTCCACAGATGTGTGGATAACGCTTAAACATTTGAAAACAAAAGCATTTAATTAGATTCTCAATTTTTCGAAAATCAACATTAACATTCAAATACATCTTACTAACAAGTTCAAAATAGGAAGAAACGAATGTGTTAAATTTGAGCATAAGTCACAATCGAACTTTTAGCATAAGAGTAGATTGAAACAATGTAAAAATGATAACGGAGACTGTTCAAAGACATTTTTGTATTGTTAACAACTTTTGGGTGCAAAACACCTTAAAAACAGGCTTTAAATATTTCAAAATAAATAAGTATAACCACCTTTTGATTCTGATTGGTAATTATTTCAAATTTTCTAGTACAGGCTTCCAAATAAAATGTTTCTCAATCGGTAGGATACTTTATTACTTAAGGTCATATATATATATATATATATATATATATATATATATATATATTGTTGTCGGACCATTAAAGAAGAGTGAAAAACTTCCAAAACTGTGTTTTAGAGAATTAATTCATTTATTTTGGCCGCGAGTTGTGCAAACATTACATTTCCAGTATTGTTGCGTTCCTCTTACCCTATCTTCGCGCTTAGCATATTCACTGTTATTATATTGTCTCTTATTATGGAATACAGTTAAATAGTTGTGTACGAGTTGTTCCTGTTCACTACCACTATTTCCTTAGTTCTGTATTAATGTTAATTTCCTAATTGGTTCACTGTGTGATCTGATTTTGTGTATATATAAAGACATGGTTGAAATACATTTCGATTCGATTCTGTCTGTTGGCTCATTGATCGTTGTTTTTTTTCTATTCCTGGCTTGGGGGACCGGTAGTCGAGGGGGAGACGTGTCTGTACATTGATTGGCAATTATCAAGGGCACCGTGTATTTTCACAATACATAACATATATATATATATATATATATATATATATATATATATAATGACGTTTGAAACGATTGACACTTATAATGTCAAGATTGATAACATCAAAACGATAAAGAGTACAGTAGCTTGAGTCTAGGATTTTATCGCTATCCTTACTGACTGTAAACTTTGAAAAGCATTGGTTTGTTAATAACCTATATTTAAAAAAATAAACTGGAATATATTTATTCTTAAAAAGAATAGTTGAGGGAGAGGAGTTGTGTATGATTCGTAAAAACCCAAAGTAAAACGGTACTATTCTATTATAAAGTCTGTAAGTAATGTTAAATTTAGAATAATTGAAAATAAAAAAAAAACAATAAAGATAATATTCATTCTAGTATGGTATTAAGTAACAATGCCTATTCGACCTTACCTTACTCATCTCCAATCAGCGATTAGTTTTATATTCAACTAGTAATTTATTATTGAGTTAGTTCTTTCCATCATATTACGTAACAATCCGTAGTCTAAATGATTTGATAATGAATTGGTTATTTTTTTGTTTCTAGGTGTTTGATAATGGTCGGGAAGATATTCAACATGACCTGAGTTTTGTGTTGGATGGTGCTCACTAGTAAGGTGAGTTTTAGATTTGAGGTATTTAATGCTATCGAGTAGATAGAAACCCACATCACATAGTATCAGTCACAACTTCAATAGTTCAAAGTAACGGTTAATTTCAGTTTGAATCCATCACTTTGTATTAGTTTCTCTAAGAATCAATGTACTCCTTACCAACTAATATGAAATGAAATTTAAACAAGTTTTCATATCAATTACTTTCAACTACCTAATTTTATGTAAACTAGAATTGTTTTATCTTATATGAATCATCTATTAAAATAATAATAGAAAATAGTCTTTAAATGAATAGTTTACCAATGTCAATTTATGACAAATTCTGTTCATAAATTAATTATAAAAGTAACTGCCAAAATTATAATTTACATTTATTAATTATTTGATTGATTAATTAGTTGCTAAGGTTTTCAATTAGTTTTGAGTTATTTGATGTAAATTAATGAAAATTACCAAAAAAAAATTATTTCGTAATTGAGTGTTGTAAAGATGGTTGAATGTTAAGTTAGTACTATACAAATTGGTCTGATAGTTGTCTAATTCAGATTAATTCGTGATATTGAATTAACATTCAAAAATCTACATAATACCTAATTACAATCAATATCAGCTAACTAATAACTAGCCTTCGAAGTAATTCCTACAGTTTCAGGGCGAAAACGTGATCAGCGAAGTTCATCTGACAAATGTAAAGCAATTACTCACCGATGTTAATGGATGAAGTCAAAAAATGTATCATGAATCGATTGAAGTAGAAATATGAATTGTTGAAAACCGACTCGGTGGTCTAATGGTAAAGCGTTCACCGCGGAGTAAGAGAGTTCTGGATTCGATTACTGATAAGGTTGTGGATGCGCACTGCTGAACAGTCATATAGTAGGACGAAATGGTTATCCAGTGCTACCTGGTAACCAATGATTGTCTAATTCAGATCAATTTGTGATATCAAATTAAAAAGAATATGCCACTTAACTGATATTATTAATAAATGGAAAACTAATTTGGTAAACAGAAAAACCAAAGAAATTCAATGTGACCTTTAAACTGCTTTTGGAATGTAACAGCTGTTTTACATTTGTCTGCTTAATTAACTAAAAACAATTTCTATGATTATCGTATTTACTATTTTCTGATTTCTTTGAACTAATGGATGGTTGACTACCATTAGACAATATGTATGCATCTTAGTTACTTTATTTTGAAATACGTGTATGCACACAAATGTAACCTCTATCATTAACATCTAGCCCATTGCATAATAGTGAATAAACAAACTGTGAAAGTTGTGCTACTAACAATGTTATGCCTTTTATTTACTTCATAAGAATGTTCTTTTACACAGTAGTTAAATGTCACTAGAAGAAAAAATAAAGCAGTACCCAATCACAAACAGTTTATTGACACTGGAATCATCCTCTAACTGCTAGTAGAGGAAACTTGTGGGTTGTATGAAAACATTAGTCACTCGTAATAATATATATCCTGATACTGATCTGAGTTAACCAATATTACTATTCCATGATGACACAATCACTATTGATAGAAATGTCAAAGAAGTATAAATAATGTATAAATAGCAGTAACAGAATAATTGAATAATGAGAACATAATTCGAAGAAATAGAATGAAGGAATTTGTATGAAACGATACTGGAACTTAAGATTTTAAGGACATTTGTCAGTAAATACTTTTGAGACATGTCACTTAGTATCTCCAACCATTATTCTTTATAATGGCGCAGACATCAGCCAGGCAACATGCAACTGTCAACATTAGTAGTTAATGATTTCATGGAGTGACACAATATTTTTTTAGAGAAGCACTTGAAAGTGAATGCCAAGTTTGAGAATAGGTCTTCAAGCAAGTTCATAATGACGTTAAAATGATTCAAAATCACTAGCAATACTTTAAGCAACGACTAGTAGTATCTTCTTTAAAGACCTGGAAATTTTGAAAACAGTATGGAATAATAGAAAATATGAAAAAAATTACAAAATATCAAAGTAGGTGCCTAGTAATTTTACAACTATGTAGTCTGTTTTTACAATAAACTAAACAAAAAGCTTTGTTTTCTATGAAGATGTAAAGGCAAAGATAGATCAGAAGTAAAGATCACATTAAGACAGAGAAATTCGACTATCTCTTTATAATGGAATCCTACAGTGGTACATAAGTTCTTTTTCATGTCGAAAATTAACAGTATAATATTTAAAAGACTTAGGTGTAATACTTTCCAAAACAGATCAAGTTTTAACACTTCCTGAGAAAGCATTCATTGTAGAACATGGGGGAAGAAACATAATACATATACTAAATAATAAATGAAAAATTAGTCAGTCACCAACTAACAAAGTAGGATCATGTATATGTATGCATTTAAGTCGCTACACTGTATGTGTTATAATGAAACAATGTGGAGGGAATTACGTGGTTAACAGCAAATAAATGAGAGTGACATTATCAAGTGTAAAGAAAGAATAAGCATAGAAAATATAATTCAAGGGGGGTAATGAATAATCATGGAATGTTAAAACGGCTGTGTAATTAACTATTTACAAAAGGATGAAATTATGCAATTTCACCTGGTTTAAGACGCATCACTAAACATTTTGAACAAAAGAGTAAGGTTATCTTGTTTACTTCAGTCAAGAACTCGTCACCTTTCTATAGGGTTCAGTCTATCAGCCACTGACTTCATGCTCTAATGTCATAACTTTGTCTGAAGGTCAATATTTTTCTTTCAGTCTACTTCAGTGTAGAACAAGATGAAGTGTTAAGATAAATTCTGGCTAAGCATGTGTAACGCCTAAGTCAACTAGCGTAATCGATAAAGTTTTAACACCACAACGATCTATTTATTATTTCAACCGAGGTTTCAGCATATATTGTAATCTAATCAAAATAATCATAAATTAATCTGAGTGAGCAAGTTGTAGTTTTGTTACTTAGCAACGTCTAGAATGAGAAAAAAACTGTCAAAAGTGATTTATTACATTTTGTACAGTGATTCACACATATGTAAATATAGTACATTTAAAATGTATTTTACTATGCATGTAAATATACTTGGATTTTTCAGATCATTTTTTTATGAATGAGACAATCTTAAGGAGAATTATAATAATAACAGTACAGTCACATTCTTTTATGAAATCGTTACTTTTAGGCATCGATTTGGTGGTTAATATGTACAAGTTATAGAACAAATTAAGTTTAATGTCTTGTAACAATAATGTAACAATAATGGACTAATTATGTGACAATCTATCTATTATAGTCTTGTAATTTGTACCTTAAGCTAATATTCAACACAGAGAGCACCGACCCAATTCAAATTGATGGTGAAACTCTGAAAGAAGTGGATACCTTTACATACCTGAGGAGCATCATCGATGAACAAGGAGGATCCGATGCAAATGTAAGGACAAGGATCAGCAAATCAAGGACAGCAATTCTACAGTTGAAAAATATATGGGACTCCAAACAACTCTCTACCAACCTCAAAGTTAGACTCTTCAATTCGAACGTCAAGTTAGTTCTTCTCTATGGAGCTGAGACGTGGCGAACTACTGCAAATATCCTCAGGAGGGTACAGGTATTTATTAACAATTGTCTACGTAGAATATTGAATGTCTGTTGGCCGGAAACCATCAGCAACAGCCTACTATGGAAGTGAACAAACCAACTTCCAGCTGAAGAGGAAGTCAGGAAACGACGTTGGAAATGGATAGGACATACATTGCGGAAATCACCAGACTGCATCACGAGACAAGCACTAACTTGGAACCCTGTTGGAAAACGGAAAGGAGGAAGGCCAAAGAACACACTGCGTCGAGAGCTGGAAGTAGACATAAAAAGGATGAACAGTAACTGGAGACAGCTGGAAAGGATTGGTGAGGACAGAGTTGAATGGAGAATAATTGTAAGCGGCCTATGCTCCTCCGAGAGGGGTAACAGGTGTAAGTAAGTAAGTAAGTAATATTCACTGTAGTACTATTGTAATTTCTCGAGAACTCAGTACCAACGATAATATACATTATGATAGATCCTTTGACCGTATGCTGAACTCAATTTTTTAAAACTACTAAGCGTGAATAGATTGGTTTAATGCTTAATAGGTTCTAATAGATTAAGAGATGATTTTCTTTCAAGAAGATAACTATTTTCAATGCACAATGATTTAGTCAAAACATTCTCGAACAATAATTATCAGCTTGAAGTGAAAATGCATTTAATTAAGTTGAACTGTTGAAGGAGATTCTATTGTCAATGACTGATATACAACACATTAAATCCAGTGAATGTTCAGCAATTTTTAGATAACTTTAAATATCTATAGGTTATATAGCACTAACAGATCAAGCTACAATTTATTGCTCACATATTGAGTATTTAATCACAATGAAAAGTATCACAAATAAGTAACCTCTGTATACTAACAACTTGCCCAATTAGTGCAGCATTTGTATTTTAGGTTATGGTAGATAAATTCAACTGTCAAAATGAATGTTCCACGGATGCACAATACTTGAAATCAGGAGATGATACTGGAATAAATGTATAAACAGGGGAGTCATCTTTAACTTATCATCTTTTAATGGCCTATTTCAAAAGCTGTATGTGAAAGGAAATGTAAAGTGTATTTCAATGTCAAACGATCATTTTTAGTCCTGTGAATTTAATCTGCTTCTTTGTAAACTTTGTTTAGCATACATTTTTCAAGTTATTCAGTGAAACTAGTTAAAACAGATTCTTCAGTTTCTATAACATTACCTTTCTACTGAAGAATAGTAAATCGGATGTTGACTTCTTCAGTTTACAATATGTTTCTGTGAGTAATCACAGATGTTGATGACAAGGAAGAAATATAGTTTTGTCAATTTTTCTAATAAAAAAATGCTCTGGAATATTATCTCTATTATTTTATTTTAGTACGAATCTTACACAAAGAAACTCCTCTCTCATTGTCAATGTTGTCATGTAAATTATGTCAGGGTGTACGATAACTTTCAATATGTGTTGGAAGTTTTTAATGCTGCATTTTGTCTTGAGACAAATTCTTTTTTTGAATTCATGCAGGGCTAAAATTGTGTATTGTAGAGTGCATGCCAAAACAGAAAATGAAATATCTAGTCTTGAATCAGTGGCAACAGTTAGTGATAAAAATAACCTACAGTCAACTAGAAAATCCGCATCAAGGATTGATTTTAGTGAGACAGTCATTGAGATAGAGGAAGAATTAAACAGCTGGTATATCTTCACCAGTAATCAAGCTCAAGTTTTCTATGTACTATAGTGTATGTTTACTAATCACTCCACTGTGTCGGCATAAGATATTTAACATTTTTAACTTCAGTCAATCTGAGAAGGTAAGAGATCATCACCTGATTTCATTGGTAGGTATCAACAACAGTCTTCTATGGCAGAGAACAAATCAACCAATATCCAGTCAAGGAAGAAATTAGGAAAAGACGCTGGAAGTGGATAGGACACACATTGAGGAAATCACCAAACTGTGTCACAAGACAAACATTAACATGAAATCTTGAACGCCAAAGAAAAAGAGGGGGACTCAAGAACACATTGCTTCGGGAATTGGAGACAAACATTAAGAGAATGAAGAGTATATGGGAATAGCTGAAAAGGAAAGCTCAGGACAGAGTTGATTGGACAATGGCGGTGGGCGGCCTATGCTCCACATGGGGTAAAAGACATTGATTGATTGATTGACTCACTAGTCACACTTCTTTTTTTAATAGAACACTAAAATAACTTACAAAGTTGATCACTATTAAGCAAGTGATAAATGTTATTATTAAAGTGTTGTGAAGATTGTTAAATTCGACTTTTCATATTATGACACTTAATGAAACTATGTTTTCACATTGAACAACATCACACCTTTTTACTTCTAGTTATCTGTTGTTATTCTTCTCTTGTTAAGTAAGTAATTGCTTTATCATGTTTTATTATTCAATAAATTCACTAATAATATATAAACTCATCAATTTATTTCTCTTCTAATCATACCACAGCATTATTCATTTCATATACTTAAAACACTTGTATTCCCATCTATTCAATAAATCAACAACAAAAAATCAGCAAATGAATTAACATTTACTAATTCATTTTATATGAAATAAAAGTATAACACTTTTATGCCTAGTAAACAGATCTTAACTGTTCTTTCCTTCTATCCTCTCTCCCTTAACTCTCTTAAAGCATTACCATACTTCACTTAATTTTTCTCAATTAGTTTGCTTGATTTTTTTTTACTATAAACAGAAAACACAGAACATAGAGCACTTTAATCATTTATCTTATTTTTGTATTTTACGTTGTATGTACGTTCCGCTTTTTTTTTCTTCTTTTATTTCAAAATTAATCAAAATGAAATTAATTTTTAGACTTTCCTTACTATGAAATGAAAGCATACAAGATTAATTATTTCTTAGAAATAAATAGTAATATATTCATGAGCAGTTAAATTTTTTGCATATCATAACGTTAATGATTGAAATTCTCTTTAATATTTGTTAGGTAAAATGATTATTTGTATAAATTTGATTGAATAAGAGATTTCTTAGAGAATAGACATTAACTTATAAGAACTAATAAAAAGAAAACTGAATTAATTATGTTCATAGTTTAGAATTACACTCCCTTCTCTTGGTTATAGATAAGGTCGATCTCATGCTGGGTAATGGTCTGTATATCACATCATCATGTATCTACTATTCACGAATCCGACTGTCCATATATATTTTCATTATTCGCACCCTTCCCCCCCCTATCTTCTTCAGTTTCTTTTCATCACAAAACATTGATAACATCTTAGGATACTTGGTCTCAGTAACACTCTTGAATATCATTTTGGACATATGCCACTGATTTATTATTTTGTAAGGTGGTTTGTGAAAATAATAACATATATTCAAAAGATGTTTTCATTGATGAAAGATGATTTTGCCGAAACATGCCAACCACCATTATTAATCTAGATATAATTGTATTACTAATAAGTAACAAAGTTCAAATCATAAGTTTTATCTTATTTAAAACTTTACTGATCATTATGTCAGGTGAAGTTACGACTAAAAACTGTAGCCTTTAGATACTGATTTGACAAAGAATCTAATAAACCAACTGAATGATTGTAAAATTACAAAGTTATTATCTAAATATTCCGTTGATTTTTGTGGCCAAAATCATTTTGCAATTAGAGTATTTGTTGTAATTTTAGCTTCTAAACTTTCTTCTGAGTTCATTAGGATGTAGTCTGGTGGAAGCCTAAAACACTATTTGAGAGTTAATGTTGTTAAGGTTAGGTATGTTAGGCTTAATTAAATGAAAAAAAAAAACTTTGAAATATCAGCTTCAGAAGAAAAGTCTAAAAATCCAGTCTTCACTTGAATGACTTAACGATACCTTCCGAAGATTTTCAGAATTTGATTCGATGAAGTTTACACCCAAACAGCAATATGTATACAATTGTTGAATTATGACAGTATATCATAATGAGCATTATATTGTTGGCTTATTCATTTAAATTCAAAAAGAATACAGACAAACTAAAAGTGTTCACATAAATATTTTTTTATAAAGTAGAATTACTACAAGTAAATGATTAATGACATAAAGTTATTGACTGGAATTATTTTTTTCCATGAGTTATCAATCAAATTTTTCTGTTGCCAGTATCACGAACCACTAATCTGATAAATCTATATCCATTCACCATCAGAATCAAGTGTACAATGTTTTTAAAGTGTAAAGTATCATTTTTGAGTTCACCTATGAACATAAACAATCCGATGTAGGCACACTCAGCTGATGAGTAATGAAACAGAATTATCAAATGGGGGATTGCAACATAATAATATATATGAATCGTAAGCTGTTGTAAAGATATTATAATTCTATCATAACAACCAACATATGATTTCCTAATAGTAAAGTCTGGATCAAAAGTGAGGAAAGCAAGCTTATTACAATATTAATCAGTCGATGTTATTCAATAATAACTGTGTGAATAATCTGTTCAGATACTTAGTAATGACGCGATAAGAAAATGGTGAAGTTAAAGAAAGTGTCAATTGATTTTTAGCATGTCAAAAAACAAGTAGGCATATTACAACTTCCTTTTGAACATATAGAATGGAACTTTTTATGTAAATCTATTTAAATTCTGCTATATATTAGAGAGTGGATCAAAACTTATTAAGAAACTATGAAAGTACTAAGTAGATTAATCAGAATGATTTAGCTTTAACTAACACAACCACTAGCAACCAAATGTAACAAAATAAAGTTAGAAATTGAATTTGTCTAATCTTTCTCAAATTACGTAATGAGATTTTCACTTAATCATTTTCTAAGTTGTTTACTCGTTAACTGTACTAGGTATTGAACATCTTAATATTCTAAGTATATGCAAATACGTACTACTTGTATAAACGTTTGATAATGATGTAATTGAAAGTACTATCCCTTTTTGATATAGACTGAAATCGATCAGTCTCTTTTATCATATGTGCATCCTAAGCGTATTGCCCCAAAACAGCTGCAATTTACTAGTATGACTTAATTTGGATTATGGTTGACAATTCGCTCAAGCTTCACAAATGACAGAAGAGATTAATCAGTTTCAGTCTATATCAAATCTACGTGAAGATTCAAACACATCCAAATTATATTTTCATGCACATTGCACAGTTGTGATCATCTGGAATTGGTAGCCTAGTGTTAAACGTGGTGGCATCTGACACAAAACGAAATGCGTTTAAGTTTTGGCATGAATAGCAGCAATGGGATCCAGGGATATTCAGCCGACATGTGTCCCAAATAGGACGAAACGCTTGTTTTAGATCTTATTCGCCAACTATAATCCAAACTGTTTTCGTTAATTTAAACATTGATATCCTTCTATTATTGTTACTTGCATTGCTTTCTCTGATTTACTAACTATCATACAAAACAATTTGTTATTTTCGGTGTTCAACATGAAACAAACTGTATTTTAGAAATATTCATTTGTAATAGTTTTGAAGTCTCCATTCTTATCAATGCAATGATGTTTGAAGAAAGAATATTATTTTCGATAAATTTCTATGAGGTCCAACAGTTATGAGTTCAAAATTATTAATCACAATACTAGAAAAGTAGCCAATTTTGAGGTAGCTGCATTATTTCCATATGAATTTCGGATTTCGTTGTAAATGACGATTGTTAATCATGAAACAACATTGTCATGTGACTTGTTTAACTTATATAAGTTTAGTCGACAACTGTTATAAACGAGATTATTAACCAAAATATATAAGTATATGTAGTTGACAAGGAGTGACAAAAACTGTAACCGAATCATGTGATTAATCAAAAACTGAATTAAACTGAAAATAATATTGACTAAGTAAGAATTTGAAAATATAGTTTAAGTGATAGTCAAATTCTTTACAATTGTCTATGTCTACTAATGATAATATTGATAACATGTATATTAATCAGATTAATTGTTTGGTTCATAGGTAACATCACACATAATATAATATAAAATTGGCATAAAATACAAGAATGGAGTGTTATTTAAATTCTGTACTTGCATGCATGGTTAGTGATAATAATAATAATAATAATAATAATAATAATAATAATAATAATAATAATAATAATAATAATAATAATATAGAGATTTGTGTATGATAAGATTAGCGAAACTAGTATTTGGACAAGGTAAACTTAAGTTATAGGAAACGAAAAAATAGATTATGTGTACATTACTCCAGTCAAGTCATCGTATAATTGAGGTGAAAATAGACTTATCGAATTTTAAGTTGGTCGTGGAATGAGACGAGAATGAACGTATTTCTTTTGTATATGGAGCTCTAGCCTCTTAAACCGTAAGGCTATCATTTCTACAGCTTAATTGACCCTGAATCTAGTTAATCTAAACAGATAACTATTAACATGGTAGATTATAATAAATGATTGATTCATGTTAACTATATGACCCGTTTGAAATAAGTGAGTTAATATTGAACTGTTGACGTTTTTATTACTTCTCTTACATAACCATACAGAAAAATGCTCAGAAGCGCGGTGAAGTAAATTTCTAGATTATTAGTGTTAATTGTTTTAAAGTAACAATTAATGTCTACATTTACTTTTACTTTTATTTGTCCAATGGATTTTGTTTTAATGTATGAAGTAAATATAGTAAATGGAATTTACTTGTCATGAAACTATTCTATATTAAGTATTCAATCAAATAATTCTTGGCACAGATATATACATATTTTCATAATGATTTTTAATATCATTATGCATATAATTAATCAATAATTTTTATTTTATTGTTATTCATTTGATTTGTTTGTTTATTATAACGGAAGCAATTCGTACTATTTTCAATGTTCAGTAAGTGTATTGTATTTAATAGTTTCATTTATAAAAAAAATCATTTAGTATCTGAGTAGTATGTATAAGTAGGTAATCCTTATTTATTACTTAATTATCCACTTCATATTATGTGTTTATTTTGTGATTAATATTTATTGTATAAGACTGTAGTATAATGACATGTTCATAACAGCGATTTATGCAAAAGTCTTTACTTGAAATGATATGTTCAATTAAAATTACTCTATAATATACACCGTTTACTAAATGAACGGAAAACTAATCAAAAGCTGTAGATTTAATATACCTACTGAATATATACAATACTTAAAATATTAGATTATTCATTCGTTCGATAGGTTCGAGTGCAGAAAGGATGTTGCTTAGCCGAAAGACTATAGCTCAGATGATTATTGGGTATCAGGTAGGATTGGATAGCTGTCTTCTTCGTAGTTTAATACTCTTACAGTTGTAGTGCACCCAGGTCTCTATAGAACATTGAATTCCGAACCTTATGATTTCAGAGGGGTTTTGTAATCTATTTACTTAAGATGGGATGCACTGGTTTATACTCGTAAACTGTAATTAAAAATTAATATTATTGGTCAGGTCTCTTTTACTTATGCATGCATTTCAAAAGCATTCTCAATATTAAAGTAATGCTTAACATATAGCATAGTTTGTAAATAATACAATTTCTGTATATCAATGTATATTGATAAAGAGACTAACTGTCAATCATATTTGACATGTTATCTCCAAGCGAATCAGTAATACGACTGATTAAATTATATGATTCATTTTTAATTTAATTTATGTATACAGCAGAAACAGTCCATATAAACCAAATGTAACAGTTGGGTTGAGATGATTTTGTGAAGATTGGTATTCAGTTTAGTTGATTGAATTTATTATAGTTTGATGTTGGCAGGGTACCACTGAAACTATGGAACACTGGACAGTTGGTTCGTCCTATGATGAATCAATAATCAGTTACACTAGTGATTGACTTCAGGATGTTCCTGAAGCTCTAGTGAGAAGTCGTGACTAGTGGAGTTAAGACTATTGGAAGTGAAACAGTTATCACCAATGACAATGGATAATCATCGTGCTATATCATAAATTGATGACAGTGGCAGTTCTACCATTAAATGCAAGCCTAGTGGTGCAGTGGAGTTAGGTAATTTGCCAACTTATAACCTATAAGGCGAAATTTCAAGTTTGCTCTACTGAGAAATTCCATACTAGTTCGAAACAACTATCCAGTTCTCCCTGGTTGTCAATGGTACTCTGACAACATCAATCAATGACAAATTCAATCAACTAGATTTAGTATTAAGTCTCCACAAGCTATCTCAGTTCAACTGAAATAACAAGTGATCAATAAAATCAATCTTTTAGTTTTAATCATACTTCAAAATAGTGTACTGATTTTAAACACTTTTATTTTAATGTGATACGTTTTACGTGAAACTGATAAGCCTTTTTACCTTTCACGAATTCATTACATAATCTTTTTATAATTTGTACATTATAGTCAAGGTAAATACACTAATAGAGAGTTGAAATCACGTTTTGAATTTACATCTGTAACCTAAATAAAACTATTAATATTTTTTTTATCAATTTGTACTACAGTCTTGACAAAATCAAGAATAAAAGTTATGAATGATGCATGAAAAATTGTATTAATCAAAGTATTCCTAATCAGTTTCTGCGTATAATATGCCAGTTATGTGAATGGTTACTAGTCACTTACAGTTTTCACATTTAAAGTAGACACAAAATAAATGCATTTTATTGATTATTGTCGGTATTATGATTTCATTTATCATATGTAATCGATTCAAAAGTGTGCACGACTAGAACATATTAATGAAAATAAAGTTTTGTTTATCAGAATTTTAAGAAATTCATCGGTTACAAAGGTCTGTCTATTCATATAAAATACGGAGATAATATAGTCCTGTTTGATGAAGAGGCTTATAGAATGTAAAGTCTCTTGGTAGTATTGGCGAAAAAGTCAGACATTTTTAGTATGCCATTATACCATTTCTAAGTGCAGACTGCTGCTTCCAGCACTGGTCTACGTCATCATTTGAATTAAAGACAAGGATCGAATATATATGTCATCTACTTTACTTATCACAAAAGTGTGACAAAATCTCAGCAGAAATTCAAAAATCTCGTTTGGCTTTCACCAACTATGCCTTTGTCATAGACGTGAAATCCGTTTGGCTATTCAAAGGACGAGTATACTCTACAGTAGGTGATTGCAGTTTTGTTTTGAGAATGTGAAAAGTAGTCAGTAGATGATTTTCGCAGGTTATTAATACTTGCCATAGATTTTTCAAAAAATCTCGCGAATTTTTACTGGCCACCGATTAAGTAATTTTGAGGTTTGACGAAAAGCGCCATGGAAAGATGATCACTTAGGTGATACAGAGGTGAAATTTCCTCAACTGATGTGGATGGAATATGTGCTATGCATGCCCAACTACTGCCTACCTCGAGTTTCAACGCTGATTGATATTAGGGTAGAATGAAAGGAAGCTAGGAGTGGTCATACTAAAACACAATATCAGTCCACAAAACCACTGACTGCAAGTTTGAGCCGTGTTGGTAGTTGCAGAGTACTTGGTTGAAACCCACGCAATTAGCAGTAACTAACAGTTAGAAAATCTGTGGGATATGGCTGAAAATCGATCACAGTTGAGTAAATTCATTCATGATTATCTTTCCGTATAACATAAGCTCAAGATGATTTCATACCCTTTTTTACACAAACTAATTTATTCTCCCTGTATTATAAGCTATTTTACAAACACTTTTTTCTAGCTTTTACTAGTTTGTACGATACCTCAACTAACGTGGTATTCATTTTTTTGTGTTAATGTTAAATTACAACTTGAACGGATGCATATATGTACCTGGCTGTACATTGTACATTGTAGTGACTAACTGATAATAGCTGAACATCTTTTTTTCCATTCTCTTTCTGTTACATTTTCTCACAGTTCACTTTTCACGCCTATTTACTCAATGTCCCAGTTATTGTTACTGAATGACCATCATTTCTGAATACAAAAATCGATGAAAATATTGAAGTGAAAGTCGTTTTTATTCAAGTCTAATGCATATTCCTTCATTTTCTGTCTTTTAATACCCTGTGTATAAAGTAAACATATATTCTTCAATATGATGATTGGTTATTTTAGTATTACACCGTTAATGTTAATATATCCAACTAAATTAGTAAACTGGAAAAATGTAAATACACTTGAATGACATATACATTACTACTGAAAAAATGTTAGTATTTGTAAGCTCTTTTTTAATGAACCATTAATTTACTTTAGAAACGGTTTTTCCTTGAATTCACGTTAAAGTTTAATCATTTTACTACAAACTTAGTGTTTTTCAGTAGCATATACATTAATAAGTAATAGATTAGTAGAAGTGGATTTTCACTAGCGTCCAGTTAAAGTAACTTTTAGAAGAACTAGAATATTAAAAACAAGAAATCAATCAATTTAAGTAGGTTTCACGAAATCATTTGAGTTAGACAACTGAATAATACCAAGAAGCATTTGATAGCTGTTTAGTTTTAACATAGAGCTCATCAGGATTGCGCATCCATTACTCTGTCCTTTATTTTTGCACGGATTTTTTTCTATAAAATAGAATATTAAGGACTCTATTAAGAATGAAGTCAGTTAGTTCGCGTCATTTGAGAAAAAGTTCAATTACTTTACTAAATAGTAATCATTCATCATAAACACGGAAGAGAAGTAGGAAGAGAAAAACGACCTATTCGTTAGTTCTATTTTTTAAATCTACTGACGAAAATTATACTGGTGCCATAAATTTTTTATTTTGTTTAAAATCAAGACAAATTTAGTAACAATGTTACATAGAAACATGCACGTACATACATCGAATAGACAGTGAGAAGGTAAAAAAGGAAGAATATGTTGTAGTCTGAATAGTGGAGGCTACATTCTCTGATTTCTCTCCTCTTTTACAATAGGAATTGTGAATCATAAAAATGAAAGCTAAGTAAGTATGATTTTTTTAACTTAACTATTCATACTAATACAACTTCTGTATTTAATTATATTAATGATAAAAGTTTTATTGTTGATGTCATTCACAAAATTATACATATTGCATGACGACAAGTATGACATAATAGTAAGATTAAAATTAGTTTCGTTTTAGTCTATTATCTCTCAGTTCCCTTTATATTTACATAGGTAGTAGTAGAATGAAAGAGAATGAGACTGAAGAAGACATCATGAGGAGATAATAAATTTTAAGTTGTAGTTTTCAGTGATAAATGCTTGATTTCTCGACTACTGTATGAATTATCAAAGAAAGGGAGGGAGTGTAAGAAGGTGGAATGCAGTAAATAATAATAAAATCACAAATACATTTTTAAAAATATAATGCGTTAGCTGTTCATAGTACGGTGATATAGTATAAACTTTTATATCTCTTATACGTTGATGTGGTGGTTGTGCTTACATATTGTCTTGACACAATCAAGACATGCTGGCTAGAATGTTCTTTCCTTAAGGTCCTACCATGCCACGCAAGTCGTCGGAAGAGCAGTGAGACTGAGAGTAGTAAAACTAAGGTCTCAGGGTAACGTCATACTACTAACTATACAGAGGTGTGACAGCAGTAAAGTGTTGCCTTCAGACAGCTAGCATGACAGCAATCCTATCTTCTCATAAAGGAAGGATAAGGTTATACAAGGTCGGCACTAAAATTCGCACCTCAGTTTGCTCCACGGATTTCCGTCTACATCTGTAGGGCCTTAACAATTACGGAGACAATATGACTAAAACCTTTAGATCAGGGTGCAAGTCCGAGACGGAAGTGTTACAGCAACAAACCAACCATAATCTTAATTGTAATTAACAGTGATACCAAAATGTTTTCGTTTCTCAATGTTAAGTGTCTGTTTGGAGACAGTTCACCTCGATTCACCACTAAGGTAGTATCAAGAACAACTTAGATATTGTCAAATCTTGATAAGCTTACAAATTATCCTTTCGTTTTTCTTCAGCATGCAGAAATGTTTGAAAGGATGACAAATATAATTCCTTTTGAAAATATTTTATATGAAAAGTTTATTGTGCATAATAACGACTATACATGAAAGTGTTTCTTCCAATTTTGGATACAGTAATTAAATTCTCTGAAAAATTTATTATTGTTTTAAAAGCTTAAAGATAAACACTTCAATATTTACTAGCTAAATACAGCTCGATAGACTATCTAACGAGGATTTATATATGTATTCACAGCTAGTTATGTAATGTATGTGTGCACTTACTTGAGTTTATATAAACAGGTAGTTTAAGCATTAGTCGACTTCTAGGTAATAAGTTCCACTAACTAGTGGAAATAAGAGAGGGTACTGCTTGGTCGTTCCGTACTACAAAGAGAAAACTATCCAGTGCTCCCTGGTTTTCAGTAGTACCCTACCGATATAACTCTGTAACGAGTACAATCAATTAAACCTAATGCATATCTCCATAATACCATCTAAATTGAATACAAGTTTACCAAACTATTTAATGTGTTTTATATTAGAACTTATCTATTGATTTCTGTTATTTTAGTCAACAGATGTTAAATATTTTAACAATAACATTCTTTTTTTTTCAATAAGTGATTCCAAGATCTAGAGGTATATTGACTGTTGATTCATTTGATTTCGAGCTACGTTACGTAAAACTACTAAGGACTGCGTGTAATTATCAGTGTAGACCTCGACCTTGTAATCGGCACATACCAACATGATTCTAGCTAAAAATCGATGGCACCATACAGTGAAAACAAGAGAACAAATAAAACAATCTTACATTTGATTGAATTACTCATAATGAAGAATGAAAATTCTAATTTGTCAAAACCATACTTTAATGTTTGAAAAGATATGACGATATAATTATCAACTGAAAGCAATTTTTGTTATCATTTCATCTGTCAACAGAACGTTTTTTATGAATAGGTGAATATATGAAAATGATAAACTTAGAAAGTTACTCTCCAGTGCCTGAATGTATTATAAAGAAGTGAATCACTCACAAACACTAACAATAACGAATATTCATTCGCTTTGTAGTTCCTTTAGATTTTGATGTTTACAATTATCACATGATTTTTGTCCTACGGATTCATAACCTTTGATTAAACTATGTTCTCTGTACCAAATGTTTATTTATATCACTTACTCCTAATACCAGTTTTACTTCATTTTAACAATTTCATCTTAGCGTGCTGGTGTGTAGTATAGTAATTTTCATCTAATTCCCATTTTTATCAAACTCTATACCTCTTATATTAGATTGATTGATTTCAACTTTATAGAGTTTTATGTACCAATTACAGGTAAACAATAACCACATTTCAATAATAAATAACAATCTACTATTGTAAGAACTAAGGGTTTAAATATAGATGAGCAGTTCAAATATAATCCACAATCATAGTTTAATAAACTTGAGAAATTGTTATTTATCAATTTCACCTCAATTAATTAATCAACTACTGAACAATCATATAAATAATATTTCATTGTCCATTTAAAACAAAAAAATTATTTTATCTCTAAAACATAAAAAAAAGAAACAAACATAATAATTTAAAAGTTCCCGAAGAACCAATCAACAAATAAACAAACAAACAAACAACACAAGAGAATACAAAATAACGTAAAAAAAATAAGTAATCTCATTTATTTATTCTATTCATTTGTATTATGTCATTTAAATGTATAAACTAAAACAAACAAAGAAATTACACCTATTCTCAAGTGACTATTGAATTAATTGAACATTAAACAAAAAATAAAGAATAGAATAAATCATTTAATTGGTTAATGATAATTAGAATCAAAAAGGTATAAATAAAGAGAGATAGTTATTTGTGATTAATTAGCTTATGATAATAATAATAATGTTTTGAATGATAATATTTCTTCTAAAGTAATTTGTATTACTTTATGTGTTATCAAAAGTTATTCAATTGTCAACTGTACATTACATCATGATAAGTAAACAAATTTATCATCCAGGTTATATATCAAATAGTACTCATTAAATTCATAAACGGCATTAACATGATTTAATTAAATAGTCATACAACTTACTCATTCATGAAACTTAATGAGTACGTGGAACTTGTAGAAAGTTGATCATTTATATTCAGTGATCTAATGACTTAGAAAACACACAATTTTGAAATTATACCGACTAACATAGACGATTGGTTTTAAAATGATGTTAACGATCCCAGAATTAATCACTAAATATTTTCAGTTTATATCTTTATTAAATACTTAATGGTAGTTGTATACTTAAGCAACTATTCACAAGTAAACACTTCATTAGTCAAACAAGTAATTTGCCTTTTGAGCAGTTTCGATTGAATACTTCGTATGTTTTCTATCATTAAAACCTAGATTATGTCAGGTAAAATGTGAATTTACGATTTTCTATACATACATATGAAAATACAAGAAAGGAGCCAAATTACATAATGAAGTAAATGAAAAGGTTCTGATTTCTCTAATCGTTGAAAAAAGAACTTATCCGTGTTGGTGTCAAGTAGGTATAGTTATAATGATAATAGTGTAGGAGTCAGTAAACCATAGGTATAAAATGGAAAGAAACAAGCAAAACAACTGACATTTTGTTTATTGAAGCACTTCAGTTTGTTAATTAGAAAATTGTTATTAAGAAAAGTAGATTTTATGATTGACATAGCCGATGGTTTTGTGGAGGTCAATCACTTTCGAAATTTATATAACGAATTGACTATATCTGTACATTCACTGAAAATCAAGAAACACTGAACAGATTAACGTATCACTTTGTTGATTCAGCATCCAATAAGTCTTACTACAATCTGTATGTGATGAAAATTAGGAGATTTTGCGGCAACTTTAACCAACCATTTTAATATCCTTAAACCATGTGATGCCTTGATTAGAATTAAAATAAAACGCTGACAAATGAGTTTGTTAGTTGTTTATAAAAGGTTTATATTTTCTTTATTTGATCAGTTACTACAAGTATCATTGGATCCTGATTAGATTGCTTTGAAAGTATAATATAATTAAAAGTTTCGGTAAAATTGGATAGTGGAATCATAGGTTTGCGTCTTACCCTACGTGGTGCTAATCAAGTTAATGTTAGCAGAAAGTTCGAGAGTTGTATTCCATAACAAATATCCCTTCAACAATATAAAGCACTAAGACTAAATGAAAACTGATGTTCTCTATGATATTCGAATCCAAAATCACATATTGTGGCGATGGTTAACGTCGGACAGAGCAGACCTATTCACACTACTAATATATGTTAATGTTTTTCCCTTATTGATGTAACTGCTTCATAAATCATTTATTTAACTGGAATTTACTGTAATACACTAGGCATTAACATAATTTTAAACTTAGTGTATGGAATCATAAAAATAAGTAATTGAAATATCACCACTATAAAGTGGTCTTATTCTACAGTTTTTGTTCATAAAGCCTATTCGTACTTACCTGGATAGCGTATCTCTAAGCTGAAGCGAACTTAAAATTTCGTAATATGTTGCAATAAAAATCTACGATAAGTTCGATATCAAATTGTAGGTCTATTAAATCAACTAACAGCATAAAATTCGTTAACATTTATGTGTAACGGGTAATCATTATCAGGTAGATAAGCTTTAATGATTATTGCTGTAATTTATGGGAACCGTATGTAAATATGACTTGTAGTTCAGGTAAACGAATGCATAGAAGTGACCTTGAAATCAATAAACTAATCATATTATGTTAAAGAGATGTGTTCGATTTCATATGAAAGCACATTATATTATATTATTATATATAGTGCCTTTATGACACTAATGAACTGTGAATAGCGGTAATGAGATAGAAATCGTAATGGCTGTATCACAATCAACACTTGTTTTACGAACCTAGTCTAAACAACATCTAGCATACTCCAAACCCTAACGTAATGATAATCTTGAACCCTGAATAGTAATCCATTCTAAACATAATTCGTAACTCACTGATAGGAACCAATCTATCATTCAGGAACATTAATTATCTAAGCGTTAACTTAGAATGGCAAAAAGCTACTCAGTTTTTATAGATTTCTTATTTCAACAAATGTTTCAACGAAACACCATACCATCTCCCAATTTTCTACATTTTTAATCAGCCATTTCATAACCACAAGTATAAACAGAGCAGTCTTATGTAATAATCCTACACCCTGCAAGTATGTAGGGTACTCCACAATTCTTTCAGGATTAAAATTACATATCAGCCGGCCTAAAGTAACAATATAACTTAGAACAACTTCATCCCTTCATACAATTATGTGCAATGATCTTGAGACCAATATCTCATCTACGATTGGTCAAAACTTTTATGTTCGTTTGTCGGGACTCTAAGTCATGTTAACCAAAATAAATTAGTTAACGATGAACTGGATAAGTCATATACTAGTAATAAATTGTTCCTACGTTGTCTATTTTAAATGAAAAAAAAAGACAAAACTTGTACAATACGAACGACGAAATTTATCAGGGCTATGTGATATATTTGTGTAGTACATTACAAACAATCTGATCTCGTACAAAGAATGATTCGATATAAAATTGTATGGCCTGTCTCAGTTAAACTTTTAGCAACAGAGGATGATAGATACTTATCCTGTGCTTCTATTCTGTTATTAGAGTCCATTTGTTTCTGTTCAGCTACCTTTATACACAGATCATGACTGTGCTACCGAATTTATATGTGCCCATACATAGATATAAATTGATCAATACACTGGAATATAACGCAATCATTGTAAAGCTGTTTATTATGAAACCATGACCTAAACTTTTCAGTGATAATGACTTTAACTAACAAAATATCCTGTTAATAAATGATTTAAGCCTTCGTTTGATAGGGTGGGATAGACTAATTTCTTAGGTGCTAGAAATATTGTAGGTCTCACCATACTGTGACCGTTTCCACCAATTCATTAACATTTTAGGAAATCCTTTCAATATTAGTGTTTCCACCAACAATGACTGGATGTTGACAAAACTAACTGAAGTCCACTGATATATTACAACATCGATGTTTACTAATATATAGCATTTTGGACTTTCCTATTGTTGAATTTATAAGGATGGTTTGAGTGATAACCAAAAGCTTTAGCTCAATTCCTTTTTTAATTAGTCGTATCAAAAAATCTTTCTCAATACATTCTTAACATCAACTAAACTTTATTCCTCTCATAAAATTACTTCTTATCTCCAAATGTTGTCAGTTATAAGTAGATTATATCACTTCTCTATCACATTGTTTGTCCAGTAAAATCAAACTTCAGTGTTCTTTTAAAAGTAAAACATTATCAATTACCCCCCTACCCTATCCTTTTTGTTCACATTTAGATACATATAAAAAGAAACGACAAATGAAATATCTCATTTGAAATTTTGACAGTTAATCTAAAATAACATTCAGATTAAAATAGATAGTAATATCCAACCTTTTATTTTATCAGACAATTGAGTTATTATTAGTAAGGAGAGAAAACAAAACAGTATTATCAATAACAAAATACTCTGATTTTTATTTAAAGGTTTCATTAAATAAATGTATTTTAACTAGTACAATTTAACTTTTGTGTTGAGTATAGACTAAAGTGAAAATTAACAAGTTAACAAATGATTGAATTCTCTTATTAATATCTTGTTACCAAGTGATAATTGTCAATAACAATCTATACGCGTAAACTTGTAAATAATAAACTGATAGAAGAAATGGAAGAAGTGACGAATAACTCATTTTTATTTCCTATTGTTTAATTAGTTAAATGGTAGGAAGAAAACAGATAGATGTTTAGATTACATAATAACTATCAGTAAAATAACTTCATAACTCCGCGTGAAATCTTCCTAGGATTACTATCAGTCTCAAACCCGAATTAAAGAGGAGGGTTGAACATGAGGTTATCAGGGCTCATCTTGTAGAACACAACCTTGCTAAAAAAAGCGTCAACCTGCAAAGACGCTTAAACCAAAATATATATCTGCATAGATTTCAAGAATAGAATACTGACTAGTATAAAGGTCAATGCAAACAAGATAAATGAATGAAAAATAATGTTTATTAAAAAGAAATTTGACAAGTTGGCCTTCATCAGTCGAATCGTAGAGTATTCACTGAGTAGCTCTTAAGCTGGTTATCACCATATTATTGTAAATTTATTAAAGTCAAATTGTGTGGTCGTAACTGATTTCTGGTTTATTCATTGTTTAATGTAAAGATTATATACAAAAATATGCTAACTTTCCAGTAGTTCCGTGATTAATGTGATGTAATCGATTAAATTTAGAACAGATTTAGATCCTGCCTAAATATTTGTCCTCTAAAACACGATTAGGCTTATTTACAACTTCAATTGCATTACATTTGGATTCATACATTTTCGATCTAAAGTTTAACCTGTTATTTTATCTAACCTAGTTGTTTAATACTATGAATCTGAGTCACAAATTCTAGAAGCCAAACCAACCTGCTTTTCTTTAGACTGAAGTTAAATCTACACATTATTTAAGATAAAGAAGCTAATAAATATTGCAGAAGTATTTGAAATTCAATAACTATAAATACAGTATTGGTTTATATTCAGTATAATCGTAATAATTTTATTCATTGTTATAAATTTTGAGTTAAGCCTACTCGTGACTACTGACCAGTTAATTATTTCAGATGTCGTTTTTGAAGTTGTCGCTATAGTTAACAGGAATCTACTAGTTGGTAATTCCATCGCGTTCTATACACTACTGAAACTATTGTCACATATGCACAAAAATCAGAAATACATGTACAAAGAAGCTAGTTTAACCTCAGTTCCTTACATATTCTCCGTTAGACAATGAATTTTACTCTATTTCGCCTACATCTTGTTTATTTTATAAAATTCTTCAGTGTTATCACCTCCTTCTCTCTCTAACTGGCAAAAAATATTTTTACTCTTGTTTCATCCACTCCTCAGATATGTTCCATTTTCTATTTTGCCTTATTACGTAACACAACTGTAATATTATTACTTTCAATTCAATTATTTCGGCCTCTTTGTCTATTCTGAAACTTCTGTAGTCTTGTTTATTTAATCTAATTTACGAGAGTCTAAATAAGAATGACATCATTATATATTTGTGATATTATTACGACGTTCAGTTATATGTGGTTATCAATTTAACTTACATTTCCTTTTGTTGTCATATATGCCTAGCTTGTTATTATATTTCATTATCATATATATATATATATATATATATATATATATATATATATGCGACTGTACAGCTATGGAAACGAAATCTCCGAAGCGACTTCTTCTATGAGTTAGATTCTTGTTTTTTAGGAGGCATTTCTTTGAATTTTGTTCATATCGAAGTTTTATGAGAATATGTTTCAAAATAGTTTTACTAGTCGATGTCCGTCATTTGTATTAGACCATATGTATTACAGTTTTCTTTATCCTTCATATATAGGATATGTAAATTCAAAGGCATCAGTGTCTCGTTTTTTCTCCAAGAATAGACAAATATAAAAATTTAGTAACAAATGATCTACTTCTTTTTGAGTTTTAGGACACAACATCTCAATCATTTGTAAACGCTTTATAATAGTGGGTGAGAATAATCAACTTCGTTAATTATTCAACACAAAGTAATCTAAAACAAGCAGTGGGGGGGGGGGTAATTACAACTAGAAAAGAAGTGACTTGTTAGTAGGCTTAATGATTTACAGATATTCCATTCTCATACGTGTAAGTTAAATGGATCTTACCTCGAACACCGTCTAACGAATTTTCTAAAATATCATACACACGGTTTAAAAAAAAATTATTCTTTTGTATTATGATTTAACTAAGCATTAACATATCTATTTTTATCAATACATTTCAGCCAGTATTAATGTTTATTATTAAAGACTATTGGTCGGAAGAAATGGTGTAGCGACTTAGAGGCTAAAACTTTTGTCTTTCAGCCACAACTTGAAGATTTTTTTATGTAGTAAATTTACCTTATGTACGACTGTACAGCTAATGTGAACAATAGCGTCGAAACAAAAATTTTCTCTGAATATTCATTATTCATCTATTATTAACAAAAAAGGTTTCTTTGATATCCTGAAGTTTATTAAACAGTAACACTGTATTGATTTTTAAATGTGTTCTGCACCGCACAAATTGATGATTTGAAGTCACAGATCAATTGTTTATGTAATATCATACCGTCAACACCCAGTTATTTATCAATGTTTAGTCAATTTTAATAACTAAATCGTTTAAGAATACTTATTGAATAAGTTTTTCCGTTGACTATATGGTTTACTTACACCGTATACTAGTATATCTAACGTAAGGAAATTGCCATAAAATAAGAAATCGAATACAAATTACGTAGTAGTCATTAAAGGGAAAAATAATTCGGAGGCAGGTTATGTACTGTTTTTAGAAACAACTGTTGAAATCGTTGAGACGTATATATTTTTCGGTGTTAATGATGGCATAATGGATGTAGAAGGTTCAACTCTTTCAATTTCAGTGATAACTGTCAAACTCCAGAACTTTAATAGTCACTGCTTCACACTAAAACTTGAGGAACAGTTTAAAGTTTTCTACCAGTGAGCTGATTATGGTAACTGAAATGATGTAGTTTGTTGACTTAGCTGTTAAGTAAACATTTTACTACTAGATGCTAGTCCAATGATACATGTAGTTTGGCGTGAAACCTGAAGGGTGTTAGTCGTATCACGTGTCAGAATCAGGGGTATCCACTATTGAGGAATTCCATATTACGACAAAGGAGCTGACCAGTGGTGCTTGGTTCTCAGTAGTAATTCATACAGTTACAATTATTAGCTCACTAGTAACTAACTTCAGGATGTTTTTGATGTCCTAGTGTAAAGTTGTAACTGGTTTTTCAACAACTTTGTTAAAAGAAAACTGGTTAACTGCTTCTACTTTTATGTAGACTAATAAATGCAAAAATCACTATATGCATGATTGGTACATTGGAAATAAATGATCACATCTCATCAAAAATTTTATCCCATGGATACTTTTTATTTTTTCTCAATAATGAAATAGTTTTCGTTAAGTGAACTACTTTTCAGATGAAACAATTTATTGTGCGTTCTCGGTAGAGATAAAAATCAAAATATCAACTGTCGGTCATTCGATACTATAATGAATATGAAATTTGTCTAATCCAAACAATTATCTAATCAGATTATTTTACGAATAGACAAATGTCCAATAAAATCGATACTTTGAAATTTGTAACTAACACGGATATGCTTTCAATGGGAAGAGCTCTTTATTCAGTAGATTCATTTCCAAAAGTGTACAGTTACAAACAGATACAGTTTTCATAATAATAATAATCAATAATATTTGTTAAAGACAATAAATGAATGAAGTTAGCAACAAGAAAATAACGTATTCATATAAACTTAAAAATGCTATTGAGTATACATCAAAATGTCATAGAAGCTAGATATAGACAATTGAATGTGAAAGAAGTTACCCGGTATGTTAAAATGAAATGTTTTGATAAAAAGTGAGTTGAAATATGTTCATAAATGAAGTAAGTCAGTTCAAGTTAAAAGGTCAGTAAGAAGGGAGAAGAAAATACTTATAGTCTTTAGAGAAGAAGTAATTTTAGTTTAAGACCAAGGCAAAAGTATTGGTTTAAGCGAGTTTCTTCCGGATACGTAATTCTGGGTTCAATAGGAATATATCAGCAACTGGGAGTAAACAAAGAATTCCTTTTTTTGGCAGGCTTTTCTTGAATTTATAAATAGCCTTAAACAAAAAATTCGTTTTCATCAAAAGCCCTGTGATTGCAAGGTATTCTTACGGAACTGAAAAGTGAATAGTAGGTTTTGTTTCAACTTGTTAACCTGCACTTAAACCATTTTTAAATGTACTGACTAAAAATGACTTACAATTGAATAAGTCTTATGCAACTAAATAGGCGTTTTCTCTATCAGTGTACTGAAAATTGGAAACTATACAAATCTAATCCTTCTATGAATAGAAATTAACACTCCTTAAGATCAGATAAACAAATAAATCATAACATTTAACTAACTGGTAACCTTTTAACAGAGTAATCTTTATTCAATCTATTTTAGTTTTATTGTCACGTAATATTTAGACTATGATGAAATAGATGAAATAAACACCTATTGATAGTTATAAGTTTATAAGAGCAGTGCAGTGAATTATCAAGAATTATATGATTGATTGATTAACGGATATCCGCTGAATATCAACTTCATTATGATTCTTGAATACTGTAATTCTAATGACAGAAGTTAATTTTCATTTTCATAAATCAATTTTCAAGGCAACATTAAAGTGTTTATTTGCTGAATTTAAGTATTTCACTATTGAAATTTTATTTTATATTTAGTCTGTTTAGTTATTTAACAGTAATTATGAGGTACAGCAATGCGATCATTTACACGTGATTCGAGATAAATTTTAGAAAGTTGTCTATTGCCTAGATTTTGACATAGTTGATGCTTATCAGTAAGGAATGTTTTCAGTCTTGAGACAACGTATAATCTCTTGAGTATTCAAATCAAAATCACTAAGTTTCATAATCTCAAATGTTCTTATTAGGCTATTCGGTTATTGACTAACTTATAGAATTGACTTATTTTAATTGATTTGTCACTATAATATACATTTATTAATATGATTCATTACTGAAAATATCCTTGTTTCTTATTACACTTAATAACATATTTGAAGACATTTCTAGTTAACAGATGATTACTTTTCATAATACACCATATCAATAGATATTTACTTAAACCTCCTTCATTTAATTCCTTACTATCTGATGAGTATACATAGCTGAATGATATATAGAAAATGCAATTATTAATGTAAATATCTAGTTGCTATGAATAACTTAAAGATATTCATATAAGCCATATTCATAAAGATTTTAATTGAAACCACTGAATTATTGAATTCTTCTACATCTGATAATTTTGTATTACATCAAAAAAAAACATGCTTCTCTTTAAAGTATAAGTAACCTTTTGACAATGAAATAAAACAATCTCTGTATAATTTCCAAATAGTCTAATATAGTGTTGTTGTTTTTCTTTTCTTCGTAAATCTAAACTTTAGACTAAAATCAATAGGTGTTATTAGTTAAGTTGGTAATTAGTGACCACACCTGAATTTTTTATTACCAAGTAAGAAATAATTTACTAAATGGTACTGATGTACTCTCATTTCTCCTTAGATACTTTTTAATCGATTTTCAATAAAAATTTTTAAAATCATTAAAATAATGAATAGATTTATATGAATTCTAAACTGATAGATTGATACTATGATAAATCAAAACTCAATCAATCACATGAAATAATCAAACTTACGTTGATAAAATATTTGGTTTTCTATGTTGTTCTAATAATCCAGTATCTATTATTAATATACGATAATTAGGATATTGAATAATAATTGATTTACTTTCACAATTATTTTTTTCATTAATACATTTTGTTACTTTATTACATATTTCCATATTATTTTTTTCAGTAGTATCTAAGTTAGAGTAAGACATAATGATACTACAATTTATTTAATTTTTTTTATGATTATGTTATTAAAATACAAGATTTCATGATGAATGATTATGTAATTATATTATTAATATATGAAATGGATTTAAGTAGTAAGCATTAAATAATGTGAAAAACATTAAGCATTAAACATGGAAATTATTTTAGATTTTCAAATAAATGAATATCAGTTTATATTGACTTCTTGAAAAATATAAATTTTATCCAATCAACTTAAACTTAATTTTGATTGGTTTTCAGTTTAACCAGTTACACATTAATTTGAATAAAAATTTTTTTTAGACACAATGATTTGATTCTATTGTACAGTAGATTTATGTATATAAAGTGAATATTTTCTTTAAGTTCAGTAAGATGATCATCGTACATTCTGATATTGATGAATTAGTCTGTGCTATTTGACCCAAGCAGATAAAATTAAACAATAAATGTATCTACAGATTGTGGCTGGAGTATATCATAAGAACCAGTAAACATAATACTTGAATTGCACTGGTTCAGTTTACGAATAAAACAGTCTCCGTTACTATCTGTTAGTCACTTTACGATACTAAAAAAGAAATAGTATTTATGACAAGATAGTTAATTAGGAAAGAAAATCAATTATGTTACAGCGGATCTAAGTATTCGACATGCTAAATAAATCAATCATAGTACTATGATAGCGTTATACTGTTAATCCACTGAAACGACGATAAAGAAATATATTTTTATGACTGAAAAACTGTCAGCTCATTTTTTCAGAGAACTTGTATTGAAGATAAATTACAATATGTCTTCCTCACTAAAAGATTTACTAAAAGACGTAACTTATCTACAAACTTATGGATACCACATTGGTAACAACCACAAATCATATATATATATATATAAGCCTGGTTTTACTCAAGGTTTCTATAGGGAAGGTATAATGAAATAAGCTTTATTTTATTGTCGATGCAAAAACCAGTTACTCAATAACAACGCAACTATCTATAACAACTATTTTCTGTTATTCGGAGTATAACTTTATAAGTAATTTTAAATTCTAACCTTTTAACAAGTAACACCAAATACTAATTTTTAAAATGCACTATATTTTACTTTAACTTGCATTATGTTTTTCCATGTCTTACAGAACTAATATTGGTATGTTTATGAATTCGAGGTGAACTTAAGACCAGAATTTAGCGCCAAATACTAGTTTTAACTAGAATTTTTAAGTCCTACTGCTAATGTCAGTCTATACTAAAAGTGATGTTTCTACGCCTAAGTCTTAGTCATATTCCTCAGCTAAAGTTCAGGAAAGCGGTAAGACTAGGTAAAATGAAATCCGATACAAGACAAAACTTAAGTAGCGTCTGATAAAACGTATTGTAAGTCTGGTAGAACACCAATAAATGCTGGGTAAGACGCTATAATACTAAAAAGCGTTGGACATTATTGTAAAGTACTGAGTTTTCATTCATTTCCAAAACTTTATCTGATATGACACAAGCATTTGGTTCGCTGTATTAGCACTTATTCTTTTTCTAATTTCTTACACTAAAACTTGAGCTAAAATCATATTTCAAACATTAAAAGCTTAATTTTAACTGAAATTTCTAATACTTAGCCTAATTACTAAACCCGGCTATGATATATTATCTGGTGTATACACCCTTAGTTCAAATTCGCTTCAGCCTTGACATTTCTCTCAATGATTAGTTGAGAAATTTGGCACCTGGTTTGTTTACTACTGCACTGTACTCTAGCTCAGAATACATATATATAAATCATTTAAAAGTGATAACAGTAAGTTCCCTTTATCTATCTACCAAACTATATTGATTGACTTTCTTCAGTAAATATTTTCATCTTTTTTTTTTGAGTTCATCACTGTCACCATGCTTTTGCTTTAATGACTGGTGTTAGGTTGTAATCATCAGTTGAATTTAAAACATTAGTACCTAGTTGACAAGTTCTGTATAGAATAAGAAATTTGTTCTACTAATTACTACTTAAAAATATTATTATCCAAAAAAAATCGATGTCGTATTTTATGGTATTTAGTAGTACATCCCATTTCATTTTGTTAAACAATTTGTTTACTTCGAATAGTAGGTCAACTTCTTTTGTCATGACATTACAATTCGTATAGAAACTTCCTGTGATAGAACAAATCTTGGAAATACCAATAGTTTTACAACAAAATCCCAAGTACCAATAAGAAAAACTTGACTAAAAACCGGATTAAATTATCTCGGTCACTAGAATTATTATGGAAATTCTTTTGATTAGATGAATGTTAGCCTAAACTCAACCGACTAAATGATCTCAGTTTCAAATTTACTGTACATAGATTGTAGTAAACAGACTGAATAATCAAACTACTGCATATCACAGATTGTAAAACTAACTGAATGTAATCTACATTTACATGATAAATTGTGCATACTCAAACACAATTCTAATACATAGAAAGTTTTCACAATAATGAGGATTACATTTAAAATAAAATAATTTAACCGTGAACTACATTAAACGTCACTGAAGGCAAAACCTGTATGTTTTATGTATTATTCTATATTATCAGTTGTTTCATAGTATTTTCAGATAAGGAAACACGGTGTATTTAGATATCTAGAGAGACATTATTGTAACTAACGCAGCATTAGATGGTTGTGTGCGAATCCTCAATATGATAGTAGTAAAGTCTTTGATTAATAAGTCTGACGAAGCAGGTTGTACTCGATTGGTGAACCATGTATCTTTTTAACCCTCAAATATATTCTGTCATTATTTCCAAGCACACAAAACTATATTTTATAAAAATTGTCAAATATTTTTAGTTGCTTCATACACAGCATGTATATTAGTAATAAAATAGTAAACAGACTGAACAGAACTACATGAATAGACAATGATTCCTATTGTCACAACACCAGTGTCACTGTTCAATTCCTGTGACGTTGATTATCTTCTTCCGGTAGTCTATTTTATTTAATATGGTTACATACAAACTAAACATTTATTTGATAATTTCAAATAAATTGAGCAATGGATAGGTTGTTTATAAAATGAGTTATATATATTTGTAAAATTCCAATGAGTAGAAATTAAAATTTCTGACGTTTCGCGGGCTTAGTGTAAGTCGCTTCTTCTTTCATCTGAAGAAAGAAGAAGCGACTTACACTAAGCCGCGAAACGTCAGAAATTTTAATTTCTACTCATTGGAATTTTACAAATATATATAACTCATTTTATAAACATTTATTTCTATTATTATTGCTGTTTCCTTTGCCTTATCGTCCTGTTTATCGCATAACTGTTAGTGTGGTGGATACTACTCATAAAGTCCTCCATAAGTTGTAGGTAGCAAAATGTCGTCTGAAAGTGGAAGCGTCAAACAGTAAACGAGGTTAGTCGCAAAGTGACAAGCAGTAAAGTCTGACCATAATAAGTAGGAGAAACGAAGACGACCAAGGGAAGCAGGCCTACAGCCAACATTGATCGAGGAACTCAAATGGCGTGCAAATAGATAATTAATAGTAATGCATATGTTATTTATGACGTTCTCTATTTACACCAAATAAACAATTTACCTAGGCCGAGTCAACTCCTCGTATTACTGTGTCATTTTCTATTGATAAACTATAGTTAGTCAATTGTGCATACGTTATTCCACATCACAGTCACCGTTACTCTTATTTTACATTGATTGACTGAGTGGACAGGTTTCATGTATATATACAGGATTACTGAATTATAATTTGGTTCTATCTGGTTGATTCATCGGCTTATATTCTTCCTATTCCGGCCTGGAATTGAGTGGGCATTAGAAAAACTTACAGAAGCCGACCAGGCACCTTCATTAGCTCTTTTTTTACTGTAAATTTGTGTGCACAAGGTCATATCAATTAATTGGTCGTACGTGTTAGTTCAAAACAGCTTTTGACGTCATAACAGTAACATACGTAGTTTAATAATGTCATTAATCTGGTTGTTCAGTGATAATGAAATTTATATTGATTTGTCAAGGCATGTCACAGTTTGACTAAAGCTATCAAATTACGAAGTGTTTAGTACTTAATTTGTATTTGTACAAAACTATGCAATAACATTAAATTCTTCATCAATTGAAGTAATCTGAAAACAACAGGTAGCATAATGCATTCAAATGATTGAAAGTGTAATGTACCTATCACATACTTTGAATGTTTAAAATACAGTCTGTATTATCAAAATACAATGAATTTCGAAAAGTAAATTGAAAAATCATTAAAGTTATTATATTATCTTAAGGCAGCTTTCAATAATTCCTCGAAAAAATCTTCAAAAACTAGAAATGATGAAAAAACTTTGTTCACTCAGAGTTCTGCAAAATATGTAAAAGTAAATTCTTGGAAACTTCAGATTGTTCTTTTATTATCCCATTGAACAATTGTCAACTTCAGCAAGATTTTTAAATATACTTTATGTGCTTTAACAAATATACTAATTTTTGAAAGTTTCTTTCACACCTTAAGTGATTTTGTTTTAAGCTTTAGGTAACTTTTGGCGTCGAGAAAGGAGTTACAAAGTTGATTTCAAAGCATTTATTTATAAAGGATACCACAAACATATCGATTTTACTTGTTAAAATTTACATTAAAACATCTTGTTGATTTTATGTTATTGAGCTGATGTACATATATCAATTGTTGATTATCAGCTAATTAATAGTTGGAACCACCGGACCGGAATAATTTCTCATCACTATTCATTTTAAATTATATACGTAATATAAACAATACTTTATAGTGAGTCACTTATTTAAGAGGTCTACAATATGTTTTCTAATCTCAAAGAGAGATATATTTCGTGACCAAAAGACACAAACATATAAAGCATAATTACAATTAATGTATGCTTGTTCATTGACCTGGAAGCTAAGTGCTTGTCATGAGGATCAATCTCCAGGGTGGCTGTTGTTGCGCATCATTGAAAAGTCGCCTTATAAAAATGTACAAAAGTCAGTTCTATTTTCTTAATTGCTTATTTATTAAGAGCATACAGACTACAATATAACTCCCAACCGATCGAATTCAAGATGGTACTTGAAGTTGATAAGAATACGTCTCTTGAAAATATACATTAGTTGAGTTTCAGGATATGTTTTCTGTAAATGATATAGAATATATCCGAAAAATATTCTGCGTCAAGTATACTTCACGCAAATTACAGTGTAGCTAAGTAATTATTCAGCATCTCTTATGGTTCTCTGTATATTATAACCCTATTGATGTAGTTAATTGTCTTTAGACATTTGAAGTTTGCTTTTTTTCTTAAATCCAGTTAATCTTCCATGTAATGAATATTTTAATTGGATTATCATGAGGTAGAATTTAAGCAGTGTACATAAACACTGTGGAAACCATGAGACCATCATACAAAACTTAAGCAACCCTGTATAAGCTTTTACAGAATAATGCATTTTAATCCTGTGGAAAAGTTCCTATAAAAGATTTTTCTATTTTGAAGTTAATAAACCAATATCCAGAATGGAAATTTTATCAATCCCGTTGAAACTATGTGTCAACCGAAAGTAGTTTTCATACTCAGCATAACAGATTCTATTATTATAACCACACATTGTTTTCTAACTGACTTAAAGTCACTCAAGATCATCTTTATAATGTAATTCAGTCAACTTTTACATCATACGCAAAATAAAAGTTAATTAGTAAGTATAAGATAATCATCAATTAACATCCTTATTTCGAAACCAACCTAAACTTTCAATTATAGTTTTCAAATTTACACTTAATTTATTCGTCAAATTTTTTCTAAACGACTTTTATCTTCTTTCATCTACAGTTTGAGTTTTGGTTTATACACCTAGTAAACTTTATTCAGCAAAAGAAGACCACTATCAAACTTATTATTCTTAAACGTTCAACTTTTCAATCTTCTTCAAATGTTGATGTCATTATATTGTTTAATCAAATAAAGATGGCAGTGATAATGATGACTCCTCTTAGTAGAGTAACCGAATTCACTAGTAAATCTGTTACATTTATGATTTATCACTGATGGAATTAAAAATTTAAGTAGCAGAAAAAAATAAAAATAAAAAAATGTGTAATTTAGGAATTTTATTCTTTACTGAATTCATACATTCTTGAGAGTAATGTTAAATATTTGTTTTATGAATGGTATATTGTATACCGTGGTTTAACTCATTAGTTTTAGCTGTAAGAAACTAAGAAAGATCATTTAAGGTAGTCTGTAAATTAATTTGATAGTCGACTTTCTTGAAGAAACTGATGCTGCTGGGTGAATTTGACCAGGCATCATCCAGCGTCATAGATTTTTCGACCGCTACCACTGAGTTATTTGGGTCATTACAAAATAATCAACCGATTGCCAACTAATAAATATTGTAAGTTGCATTGTGGAATTATTGATAGTAAGTAACCAGTGGATACCGTATTGAATATGTGTTTTAACCTATTATGAAACTTTTCAATAGTACTCGTCAACGACTTTGCCAAAAGTTGTACACAAAACCTTCGAGCCTGATCTCGTTGGAAGATAGTTACCAAACATCAGTAAATGATTGAAATTAAAAAAATATTAACCTATAGATATCGACTTTGTGATCCTAAGTACTTGTCTGCAAAGTTAAACGCGGTGGTTCGATCCTTGACAGTGAATGTTTATTGCTAAGGAGTTCTACATAAAAATTAAGCAGTAACTTAGTGTCCTTAAGCTTAAAACAGTTGGCTGGTTGAAGTCAGTTGTTTCCATATCTCATACAGTACATAAAATATAGTTAATTTAGCATACATTTCGCAAATTCGTGTTGTAAATGTCCCCCCCTTACGTGCCTACTGAGTTTCTTTCATTTGTGATGCACTATGGCTTTGTATCTTTTTTAGTTCATATAATCACGTAATTTGGGTATCTGAATGATAATATTTTTTGTATATATACTCACTTTCTGGTATTGAACTTGAAGATTCAGTCACTTAAAGTTCCATATGATTCATAGATATCGTGCTATATACAACGATGGTACTTAATTTGTGGTTTACAAGTAAAATGCATTCTCTAGTAAAATACCAGAATAAAATCAGCAATATTAAATACATGCTATCTTGAACGACTATCAGATCAACATTTTAAACATTAAAGTAATTCAAAAAAGTTTTTTCAACTACAAAGAATAGTGAGTGGTTGAAGCATTTCATATATTGCTAAACCCAACTGCGCTAAATAGAAAAGAAGGGTTTATAATTAATTCAATTTGGACAGTTTTCCAAACAAAGATACATTGAAACCATACACTATACTCTTTCGAATTCCATCATCGATAAACAAGGAAGGTCTGATGCAAATGTGAAGGCGCGGATACGAAAGGCAAGGGCAGCATTTTAATAACTGAAATACATCTGGAACTCAAACCAACTGTCAGTCAACACTAAAGTCAAAATTCCAATACAAATGTGAAGACAGTTCTGTTGTATGTATTTGAAACTTAGAGAACTACGAAAAGCATCCTTCATAAGATACAAGTATTTGTAAGCAATTATCTGCACAAGATACTTTGGATCCGTTGACCAGATACCATTAGTGACAACCATATGGGGTAGAGAACAAACCAACATCCAGTAGAGGAAGAAAGTAGTAAAAGACGCTGGAGGTGAATCGGACAGATATTGAAGAAATCATGAAACTGCGTCACAAGAAAAGCACTAACTTGGAATGCTGAAGGCCGAAAGTAAAGCTGAAGACTAAAGAACACATTTCGCCGGTAATTGCAGGCATGCAAGAAGTAAATAAACAGCACTTAGGAACGGCTGAAATAGAAAAGCCATAACTAAGATGGTTGGAGAATGGTGGTCTGTGGCCCATGCTCCGCATGGGGTAACAGGCATTGATTGATTGATTGATTTCACATTGCCAACATTTTTCATCAACTAGATTTACTACAATTTTAAAAAACAAATTACACACATTAATCACTCATTTGACAGATATAACTTTTACATGATCAGACCAGTCTTTGTGGTTAGTTTAGCAGTTATGTTTTTAATTTGATTTATTCCTCTGTACTATTTAGACCTATGTTACTTTGATTAAGGTATTTATTAGCTGAAAAAGCAACTTCACTCAAAACCAGAAAACGTCGGAAAACCATAATTTACTACTCACTGAAACATTGTATGGTGTGAAAGATCGTTGGTTTGTCGTGATATCCTTAATGAAAATAAATGTTAAATTGAAAAATCAACATTACCTCTCCTAGCCTGATAATACGTTTAGAAAGTCGAATTATACACATTTATTGTTGAAATGACCTTGTAGTTACAGAGAAAGAGAAAACAGGTCAATCAGACTTGTTCCTCAACTGCTACCTGATGGACTTGAATAAGATAATTGGTTGGTATAATGCCTTACTCAGAGGTATGAATGGAAAGAACAAACACTTGTGAATACGTGTTAAGACTAAGTTATTTAATTTGTAAAATCAATGGCTTTTATATATTTTATACAGTATCAATTAGTAAAAAAAAATACAAAATATGCTAAATACTGAAGTAGGGCAGTTGTGTTCAGGGTTCAAGGTATTATGATTATTATAAGGTCACAGTAATTCCGGAATAGAAATGAGTCTGTGAATAGCTTACAATTTGAGTAATACAAATATCATAGTTACTGAATATTTAACTCGATACAGACTGACCTTAATGATCCCATTAGTACAAAAAATAAACTCGATAGAGTATGGTTTTTGATTCTTTACTCTCAATGTAGCAATTATACATCATGATTACTGTTAAGTTGTTGATAACAATTTGTTTTCATTGAAAGATAACAATACTACTTAATTAACAATGGTGGCTATGAATAATTGATATATTTGTTGATAGATAAATACTTTCATCTATCTATAAACTAGTATTCTACTGGTAGGTTATATCACTTTATTATTAATGAATGAAATAAAACAAAATCTATGAATATTTTATTCTACTGAATGATACAAATTAGAATTCGAATCGGTTACTAATTTTGAATTGTTTATTCATTACATTTGGTTTTTCATAAACAGTGATAATCACATAGTTTTAATATTTAACTAATATGTACTTAGTCAGTTTTACAGAAGTTACAAAATCAATAATCAGCTATGTTATATTAAGGTAATCAATGTATGTTACCCCTTGTAAAGCATAGGTTGACGACAATCATTCTCCAACCAAATCATAAGTTCTATTCATTCTTTCCATGTCTGTCTTCAACTCCAGACATAATGTGTTCTTTCATCCTCCTCTTTTCCTTTGCCTTTGAGGATTCGAAGTTAGTGCTTGTCTTGTGACGCAGTTTGGTGATTTTTGCAGTGTGCGTCCTATCCACCACTAGTTACATTATATTGCATGTGGTCCATAAAAAAACATCTAGTTCTATCTGTTGTGTTAGTTTTTGTGTTTGCAATTAGTTTGTAATACCTCCAACGTTTTCAAGGTTAGAAACAACTTAAGGGTAGGTAGTTTATTGAATTGAGCAATATATTTATCATATTCCAATGAATAGAAGTGCAACTTTCAAAAGTTTATGACTATGAGTAAGCCGAATCTTCGGAGAATTACAAATCATATTATTAAATCGTTCGGTTTATTGCTTGTTTATTATTTCTTCAATACACCCTCCAGAGACTAATTTTTCATAGACTTCATACTAATAATAATTAGATTCATGAGTTTATTTCTCAAGAAAATTTAGCTTACTTTACATCTCCATATATTCATTCATGTTATTAGGCTGTTCATTATTGTTATATCTACTAGCACACGTATAATCTTGTTATCAACTTGGACCGTTTACCTATTATTATAAATAGTTATCTAACTTTGACTTTTCTATCACTAACATAATATCTTGATTAGTTTAATACTTGCTGATAATTTTATAACCGAAGTGGTTAATACATACATCTAATATGTACGTAGACTAGTGAGTCATAACTTTAAAGATTTTGCCTTAAGGTAAATCAAATTTACGATTATTACTTGTTGGAATAGGAAACTGATATCACAGAATTTCATTTAAGTAGTGTACAAGCATAAATTATTTGTAAGTCTTCGTATTTTCCTGTATCTGTGTGTCATATGCAAATTTTTTGATACTTTATCAGTTAGTCAAGTTTTCAATATAGTAGAATTGTGCCTAATATGTAATCTCATAGCCATTTTGAAGTAGGTATATCCCGCCGATATATTCCATGTAGGATAAACATGTCCGTTCTAGACGACACGGCCAACAACAGTTCAGCTTTACTAACGTGCTTAAAACTAAAGATTAAAATATTAGAAGATTTCAGTTGAATAGGAAATATAGACTACTAACAGAGAAAATTTTCTTTTGGAAGATACCATTAACTGTAGCTGTACAATAGATTATGTAGTGAATGTTACTAAACATCAATATACAGTAAAACAGAAGAAAACATCATAAGACATTCCAAGAATTCAATTATTAAAAAGATCAAACTGTAGTTACATAATGGTCTAAATGACAAGGAAATTTTCTAGGATGAACATAATTTCAATTCAAACAATTAATGTTCAAATAAATCTGCACTAATGTTGAATCTGTGAGACTGCCGAGGCTGCTGCTACCTTGTCCGTCTTCATCTGCGTTTGTTGCTGTGTGTTCGATAGGAGAGCTAGATCATCTGCAAAGTCTAATTCATCTAGTTCCATCGATGTTGTCCACTGTATTCCGAGATTGCCTTGACATTTTGCAGTCTTCATGATCCAGTCAATTACCAGCAGGAAGAGAAGGCGCGACAGTAAGCATCCTTGTCTAACACCG
Source organism: Schistosoma japonicum (assembly GCA_025215515.1). Lineage (NCBI taxonomy): Eukaryota > Metazoa > Platyhelminthes > Trematoda > Strigeidida > Schistosomatidae > Schistosoma > Schistosoma japonicum. The sequence goes on from CM046061.1 coordinate 78,813,035, forward strand.
GTCTTCACTTCGAATGAATAAGTAAGCTGACCTCCATGCAGAATTTTACAATGTAGTCCGTCACAGGAGATTCGTTTGATGTTGACTATCTTCTCAGGTACGCCATGATGTCGTAAAAGGCTCCATAATACTTTCCTATCCACGCTGTTGAATGCTTTTTCGTATTCTAGGAAGTTAATGTAAAGAGGTGAATTCCATTCAATTGACTGCTCAACAATGAACCGTAAGGTAGCAATTTGATCAATACACGATCGGTCCTTACAAAATCAAACCTATCGATCTCGAAGTTGAGCGTCGACTGGGTCTTTCATTCGGTTCAATAACACTCTGTTGAATACTCTTCCTGGTATCAAAAGAAGAGTGATGTCTCTGTAGTCTTCGCAGTTGCTGAGATCTTTTATCTTGGGTATCTTGATGAGGTATCCTTCTTTCTAGTCTCTGCAGGCACTTGTTCTTTCTCCCAAATCTTTCTGAATAGAATGTGGAGTATCCTTGCAGTTGCTTCTATTTCTGCCTTTAGTACCACAGCTGGTATGTTGCCTGGCCCTACTGACTTGCCACTCTTGATTTTTTGGATGGCCATTTCGACTTCTTCAACTGTTGGTGGGTCGGTGTTTATGGAAAGATCAGTTGCTGCTGTTTCTATGACTAGTGGGTTCAGTGGGGCTGGTCGATTTAACAGCTATGTGTTCTACCCACCTGCTTCTTTGTTCGTTCCCTTCAGTGATTAGTTTGTCAGTCTTGTTCTTGATTGGCTGTTCTGGTTTACTGAATTTCCCAGCTAACTTCGTTGTATCGTATAAGTGCCTCATGTTTTTTTCTCTTGAAGATCTTTCCACCGTCATTGCTAGGTCCACAAAATATTCCTGTTTATTCAACCTGATACTTCTCTTCACTTGTTTATTGACTTCTGCGTATTCGTCCTGTGCTTTGGCTTCCTCTGTTCTTGTCTGGCTGTTATTAATTGCTAACTTTTTTCTTCTCCTTTCTCGGATCTTGTCCAGAGTACCGACAGAAATCCGTTCTTTATGGTGTTGTTTCATGCAACCCAAAATCTCCTGACATATTGAAGTTATTGTTTCTTTAATCTCTTTTCAACTGTCCTGCATATTAGCTCCATCTTCTTCTAGTAAATCATGAAATGCTTGGAACTTATTGTTGATAGTTATGCTGAATTCGTTACGTTTGTTAGTATCCCGGTGAAGGGCTGTGTAAAACCTTTGTAATACTGCTGCTCCAGTTGTCCAGTGCTTCTTCAGCTTCAGTTTCATTTTAACCACCACCAGATGATGATCTGAAGCTATGTTAGCTCCGCTCCTTGCTCTTATGTCTTCCATGGTCCTTATAAACTTCTTATTAGATGCAGATGTGGTCGATTTGGTTCTCCGTAATGTGGTCCGCTGAAACCCATGTAGTTTTGTGCATACGTTTGTAAAAGAATACGGTGTCTCCTATAATCGTTTTGTTGAAGGAATATAGGTTTGCAAACCACTCACCATTTTCGTTCCTTTCTCCCAATCCATGTCGTCTCATGATATCTTCATATCCGGTGTTGTCCATTCGAACCTTGGAGTTGAAGTCTACCATCAGAATGGCTAGTTCCTTAGCTAAGCACTTTCTTGATGATTGACTGCAGCCTTGCGTAGAACTGATCTTTATCGTCTTCGTAGCTGACGTTAGGTGGGTGCATAGCATTGGATGACATTCATTGTAATCCCCTCCTTCTTTGTCTTGAATGATGCTTTGATGATCCTAGATCCATAAGGTTCCCATCCTATAAGAGCCTTCCATGCTTCTTGAGACAACATAAATGACACTCCTTGTGTGTGTGAGGCGTTTTCTTCTTCATGACCGGAGTATAAAAGCACTTCTCCTGAGGACAATCTTTGCTGTCCAGCTTGTAGCCAATGGGTTTCACTTATTCCAAGTATCTTCATGTTATATCTTTTCATTTTATCGGCAAGTTTGCATGCTTCTTTCTGTCTCCCACATCGTGCAGACGTTCCATGTACCTATGTTTACAGTTGCTCTAGTTGTTAAAAGCAACATCGGCCTCGTAGCTTCCGAAGAAACTCGGCTTTCAACATGAGGCGTCATAACGAATCTTCCAACTCCCAGGGCAGAGTTGAAGTGATTATAAAGGTTTTTACTGGTTAGCGTTTTTTTAGCAAGGTTGTTGCCTTTACGGGATGGGGATCGCTAACCCCATGCCTTAACCCTCTTCCTTTATCCGTGCTTTGGACTGGCAATAACTTTAGAGGGGCTCCAGGCGGGATTTATTATGAATTAAATCAATAGATTATTTACATTTTAATTTCTATCTGCTACAAATTTATTAATTTGACTTGATAGGCTAAATAGTAAAATAACAAACTATGTGATTGGCGCTAAACAAATCAATTTTAATTTACAAAAATAATTTTTCTATACATTTCACACATGTATCTATGTGTTTAATGGGCAATCATTTTATTACTAAGATTATTATTAGGATAAAGATTATATGATAAACAGAATGAATTAAAGTCATCAGCCATCATTTCTTAAAATGAAAAGAGACAGTCAAGCAATGATTCACAAGTCACTTTCAATAAAACATTAAAAAACCTGAAGTTTTTCAAGTGATTTTACCTTGTTTCATTAAAAACTACAGAACACTTCAGTAACGGAATTATTATTATATACTGACATTCTTGATTATAGGCTTTGTCTCTAATACTGTTTATTACTAATAGTATTTCCAACTCGTTTGACAAATGATAACAAAAGTAGCTAAAATGATGTTCGTTTATTAATAAATTGTGTAAACATACTCCAGATTCATTAAACGATTAAAGGGTTGTGCTGTGTTGTTTTAGCTGAATATTTCAATTTCGATGATCTCATCGTGGCTTTAGAGAATATCATAAGCGCTTATTTTACGTAGAGCTAAGCTTCACTTTTACTTTAGGAAAAAGGTGAGACTAGTCTTGTGTCCATCACCAATGAAATGGCTGCATTCGCATTTCATTGTAAAGCTTCTGACATGTCGAAATGACTGCACAAAATCTTCTTTAGAAACTAGAATACTAATCGTAGAAAAAAAAGGGAAAATATACTTTAAAAATTACAGAGAAGATTAAAATGTTACTGGGAGTCAAAGCAGCTGACGAATCACCAGACTACTTTATTCCATTTTATACCGTCAAAAGTATACAACACCAAAGGAAGATCCATCATCATCTCTGAAATATATGACACTAACTGCGGCGTGCATTACAATAAGCATTTCATACACCCCTTATTAATGGATGCAAGAATGCAAACTGGTACCAAGATGACTTGTTCAATTTTTTGTAAATGAAAACAGATAACAGCAGACAATTATTTTGTCGGATATACGTTAGAATTGCGGATCGAAAAAATTTGGAAATATATTACACAATCTCTAGAGGTACGCGTTTAACTTAATTTGAACTGAATACGTATACTGTCAACAACAATATCTACCAAACTATATGAAAAAGATTCACTATTCATATGGCCGGAAGTCAAAAGAATTAGAAAATTAGTAAGGATACGAAGGCAAGTATGGTTGATTACACCTTAGTAGAAAAACGTTCTCAAAGAATGTCATCAGAAAAGTAATGTGTCCTGCTAATCGATCAATTATAGATAACGACATTTTTCGAGTTATTACAGAGACCTATAACATCAAGATTGATTATCTCATTCCCTTAAGTCTACCCGATATTACTAGTCCCATTCAGTAAGTAAGAACAGTCTGAAACTTATCTAAAGTAGATAAATTATTATGTTTTAGACACTCATTTATAGATCCACTAATTTAAAGTGATCAACTGAATAAACTTAATAAAAATTATATTTGAATGATTATTTCAGGTAGATAACCTGAGATTAGTTAATACATTTAAAACTTATTTAGATTCTGAGTAATTCTTAAATCAGGTGAAAATAACCCACAGTGAATTATTTAAATGTGATGAGGTTGTAAAAATAATCGATAAGGTGCCATTCATGTTAGGTCACTTGAATAATTTTATTTTGGGGGATTTGGCATCCCTAACACAAACAGTAAACAGCATTTATGAAATAACTAAATAGTACACATTTATCTGAGGTAAACATTGATATTGTTGTTTAGGACGACAATAAAACACCCACACTTATGCCATTCAGTTCAGTAAACGCAATACAACTAAAAGCAATCTACCTAATATAAGGAAGTAGTTTCTGAACCTTCAATAAAGAGTTGTCCCTTATAAAATTTACTCACGTCGGATATGTGGTAGTTGTCTACAGATAGCAGCGAATGAGGTCTTCGGCAGGATTTCCTGTTAGATTTGAGGAAGACGCTGTTAAAGAATCTGATACTAGGACAAAAACGATATTCAGTTCAACGTCTTGGATTCAAATAGTCGTTTAACTTAGGTCATTTCATGATATTAGATTCATGTGATTAAAAATCATTCATAAGCTTATCTATTTAATATACTCTTCTTGAATTTGTTTAAAATTACTAATTTCACCATCACCTTACTACTTATTACGAAATTCATTTACTACACATTTATTGTGAGGTGAATCGAAATCAGAATTGACTACATTTAAATAAAATGTTGGAGAAAGAATAAATTTATAACATTTTTAGTGTTAAGTTGTTTCTATCCGCCACAGATTGATGTTAACAGGGTGCCGCTGTAAACCAGTGAGCATTGAACTTGAATCTTTTTCTGCCGGTAAATCGAACCCAGGTTCCTCAGATCTAGTAAGTTGTGACTGCTGGTGTTTAGAATTGTCGATAATGAGACAGTTATCACCGATGACAATTGGTGATCGTCGCTCTATTTTACATATTGATGTAAATGGAAAGTCTGCGATTGGATGCTGCCCCAGTGATGTATTGGGTTAGGCGATCACCAACCTGAAGACCATAGGTTTAATTACCTCTGTATAATCAAGGGCGTCACTGTTGAAGAGTCATATGCTAGGACAAAATAACTGTCTAGTGCTCCCTGTTTCTCAGTGGTACCCAACCATTACCAAACTATGACGAATATTAACAAATAAACATTATTATTTTATTATCCTATTCTATGTTATTCGAATTTTTTAACTTCCCAACATTGTACGTGGTGATTGAACTTTAAAAGTTTTACATTCAATGAACCAAGATACTTATAAATGTATTTAAAATGAGTTTTAACTAAAGAGATGAATTCATTAAATAGGTTAGGAGCTTAAACAAATATAGGATTGTATATTTTACATAGATACTTCTTAATTTATTACTGCTAAACAATCTACTTGTATACTTTAAATATACTAGATTTTATATATAAATGTCTAGACTATAATTTGAGTATAATGCCACACCCAATTTTATCATGTATATTTAAATGAATCTATATTTAAATTATCCTACTTCACTTGATATTAAATGTAACAAATCTCGGAAAAATATATTGATGGAAGTGAGAATTTTACCAGTGAATGCCTGATCAGTGGTGCAGAGGGTTAGGTGCCCTCCATCCTGAAGTCAATGGGATGGAATATAGGGTGCGCACTGTTGAGAAATTCTACATTGGGAGGAAGCAGCTATCCAGTGATCCCTGGTTTTCATTGGTACTCTTCTAACATCAATCTGTGACACATTTAATCAATTAAAACTATATTCGAAGGTTAGAGTCTGGAGAACTTCAGTCATTTAGTCAGACTTTTGTATTGGCAACTTGGAATCTATTTTGTTGGCGAACATCACTCACAAGACTAAATGTATGTCTTAATGGTGAATGTTAGACGGCATGAAACCTAGGTCATGCAATATTTTCTAAAGACTAGTTTCAAACAACCTCCTATTCGAGAAGCTGTGAAATGGCCCTTTATCTCACTAGGCTTACAAATGATTTTAAAGAAATCTCCCTAGGAATACCCTGATTAAATAAAATATATAAACAAGCCTTCTGTGTATGAACTTCAACAAGTTGTAATTTAGACTTCGTTTAAAAGATGATTATCAATAGTCATTGTTAAAATACCTTGCTAAAAATCTGTGCTAATATTACATCGACTATATTGGTAAAGTAACATTATGGACATCAGCGATTGCTTAAATAATTAGCGTAATTATTAAATACTTCATCATAGATATATGAATAGAATATATTTGTTAATAATCTCAGCGGATGAAGCGGATGAAGGGAAGAATCTCGGACCAGTTTGCCGAGCGAAACGTTGGAATTTTTCATTAATTTCATCCGCTGAGATTATTAACAAATATATTCTATTCATATGTCTTACATACACTCGGCGCCCAAGTTTTGTAAATATTTTCGTTCTTTTTTGGACGAAGATACCTATAAAACTTCATCATAGTGTCTTGATAAAAAAACATTTCTACGTTATTTCAGTAAGGTAGGTATGACATAGTATTCTTATTCATGCACTTCCTTACAGGAGATACTTTATAATTTCTGTGGTGGCTAAGTTTTTTTATAAAATACGGAGGTGTTTGTTACTGAAGTCACAGGTTTTTGGTGTATATTCGACCATCGATTCAATTTGCACTATCTTCATATGCTTCCATCGATCTGGTTGTTCTCAGTTTCTGCCACTGAATTAGTTTACGACTCGCACCAGATCAATATGGTCATCTCTATTTACGATAATTTGGGTATAAAAATGTAAGGGATGGTAGTCACATTGAACTTACTAAAAGACTCCAGTGGTAACCTAATTTCATGCTACGATAGTTTCAGTGTTTACAGAAAAATTGAGTATAACTTATAATCGAACTTATTAATTAAATATCAGTTAAGCTACATATTGACTCCAGTTAAAACGACACAACTGGTTCTTTTTAGCTTGAAATTTTTCAACGGTGCACACCAATGACCTCATACAGGATTTAACTCAGGAAATTCACTTCTCAAGGCAGATATTAAACATGTAGGTTAATATTCTACATTTTCAAATTCAGTAAATATATGAAATGAGTCTGCATTATACAATTTCCTTTACTGTTTTTGTTTGACAGTAAGTACAGTTTTAAAGGTGATTAAATCGAAAACAAACATTTGATTTATGTATTTCATACTTAAAGTTCTATCTTTATGATCTTTATCAATCACTGATTACATTCATAGTTCCAATGCTTTAAAATATCTTGTTTTTCACCTCTCCATTGACTTTAAAATCCTGTCTCAATACAACCACTGTCAATCTTTTGACATTCATATTACATATAATGATGATGTCTGAAGAGAGAAAACTACTGTGATGCATAATTAGTTGAAATAAGCCCAGAATATAATTAGTGAATGTAGTAGGAACGAATCGAATTAGAAGCCAAAACTTTAGGTTGCGGGTCGATGAGTTAGAAATTTTTATCTACTTAAGATTTTAATTCTAGCTGTTACGTTGTCGTAACAGCTTTGATGGATAATCTATTCTGTTGTTGAATCCATCAGCATAAAATATTCGACCGCGTTTTAACTTAAAAATGTTTATAAATAGTGACATTTTTCATCAAAACATCTCTCGTAATTCTAGACTGAGTATTTGTTTTCTTATACTCCCTGGTTAAGTGAAATAGAAGATTGTGGAGGGAGAGCAGTAGTCAAAATGTAGTTACGCAGTAACATGTTACATAATTTTGGTTTCTGATTTGTTTTAATAAACTAATAATACTTTTCATCACCTAATGTATTTGGGAGATTTTAAAAGAGGTATACAATCTGTGATAGCAAAACTATCAAAGTAGCTTGTCTCTTTTTCTGTGAGCATACAGGAAATGATAGACGGTTGTTTTGGTATTTTACATCCACGGAAAGGCTATTGTGCGAGCGAAATTCATCGTAAATATTGGTTGGAATGAAAGACTATCAGTTATTCAGGCCACTACATGACATATCTTTAAATTCACGAATATATCAATGCTTGAGAGATACTTAATATGTTCTGTAACTAGGAATACTTGAGTAACCAATTGTTTTCTACAGTTAAAAACTCAAAATTGTTGTGTCACCATCGCCAAAATATTGGATACGCAAATACACTGTTAGTAAATTAGACAATAATATACATTAAAATAATAAATTGTACATGGATTAAGACTTAAAATCGTTTAAAATGTTAATTTCACTGGTGAGAAAATTTGATAAAAGGTGTCAAGTTACAATCACCAACAATACTTATGTGATAATAATGTATAATAGAACGAGTGTTTTATCAGGTTATCTGAGATATGGTATATAGTAAATTACTCACTTACCTACTAAAAATAGTATATGTTTAACAGCTTGTAACAATAAAGCCTATATAACTAGCATCATAGCAACAATTGAATTGGTAAACATGCAAGCGAATAGCTCATCGTTAGTATCTTATTGTTGATACGCTGTGTAAGTGCAAATTGAAGTGACAGAGTAATACACAACCTAGAAGCATTAAAAGTCTTTTCTAAGTCAGTCAGTTAGAAGGATTACTATGTATGCTCTTTGATGTTTTCAGGTCAGCACATCAGTTGGGAAGAACTGGAAATGAAAGATCAGGATATAGTTGGCTGGAGAATACTAGTCGACGGCTTATGCTCTACGTGAGGTAACAGGCATTGATTGATTGATGCTTTTTGTTGGTCACTTTAAAGTATTAGGTATGAATCTCTGATTGTAGAACTTAATGCTGAAGTTAATGAAAACAAATTTTCATCAAATGAATTAATTGTGTACGTATAAAGATATCTAAACTAATGAAGTATATAAAATGTGCTTACATAAAGTAAAATGAATTAACAACTTTAAAATGTTTAAAAGTAAAGAATCTGTCCATTTAGAAATCACAGTAAGCACCATCCGGCTTCAGACTAATTAATTTACCTAATGATTGTTATTTAAGTGAAATAATAGAACGTCCAGTTTAACCAGATATACATGCAAGGACTATTTCTCTTTCTTAATATCTTTCCCAGTGATTTTCGTTAAAAATTAATTTAAATGAAAAACATAGTTTAACAAAAAGTAACAAATTCGAAATTGAAAATTTAACCACAATCCCAATGATTCTAAGTTTGACCGATTGTTTATTGGTTTTCAGTTATTGTTTAACTTAGATCAGTTCTTGACAATATATATTACAAGTATTTCTTGAATTTATTACAAACTATCTGTTTCAGTTAGATATATTTGTATAGTGAAAAGTAAACATGCATCCAACATCATGTATTTGCATTGTATCCAGTTACAACCATTTTGTAAATGTCGTAGTTGTATGGTTATTCCGGAAAACATTCCTAATTTATATTTTACTAAATGATATAGAATACATTGTGTTGTGATTGACATTATTAAATACGTTAATGTAACTATTAAAAACTTGAAGTGTTTATTAAATGAAAGTCTGAAAACCGATAGTGCGATATACATTTTTAAATTAATCTTTGGATATAAATGAAAAATAGACACTTGGTAATCAGAATAAATGAATTCTATTATCAAAAATGTTTTGTTTTCAGATTGATATACGCAAGTAATATCTATGAAAGTGCTATTCTAAGAGAAGTGGTGACTTTATGTAAACTTATCATCGTGGATATTTCTTTAAAATAACTTCTTATGAGTGCTTCAGTTGAAAGACTAACTTGTATACAATGAAATATAAAGGCTGCGTGAAGCAGGCAGGTATTTTATCTAACTATTAAAGTTATTGGTTTGAAATCTAGACTAAACAAAACATTGGTTCATTGATAACATCTCTCCTGTATACACGTTTGGTGATTGGAAATTATTAGCAGAGAAGCCTGCTAGTTGTCACTTGTCAGCAATACGTACCTGCAGTCTAGAGAGAATTAATCCTTCTTACGGAATTCAAACTCCTGTATACAAGATGATAATAGATAAATTTCGATTGTTTTTCACTGTTTTAGGTCAATAAACCATAAAAAGTTAAACAATGCCCTAAATTTGTCCTAATGTGCTTTCATTTTCCAGTAAATTTACTCTTAACTGACCAACTATCATCGAAGACAAAATCCATATAGTCGTTACCAAAAGCCGATATTATATAGCGAGGTAATTAATCATTAGTACACATCCGGAAGCCTACATAGAACTCAACACAGTATCACTAGCTTGATAACAATTAACTATGAGAGAATAAAACAGTTACTGATAACAATATTTGATTACCATAATTTTTCAGTAACACTTAATAGGATAGCTTTTCCTTGACATGGTTTTACCCTTCTTGTTAATGTGATTTTTTCCCAGCCTCTAAATACAATCGTTTCATTTCATGATTCAAAAGCAATATTATCAAGACTCTTACCATTATTCATGCTTTTAATAGATAAACTATATCATACTATTATCGAAACACTGCAACATATGGAATAAGCAATATTTATCGTCCATATTACTTTACCTCATCATAAGTTCATAGATGTCAAAATAACATTTTTCATCTCTTCATCTGAATATATTCAATATCGAATTTCAATTTACAATGAATCAATAAAAATAGATCTTTATGTTCTGAATAATACATTTTTTATTTATCAACTTACAGATTCATTTATGAGAACAAGTAGATAATTTAATAAATTTTATTGAATTAAGTGCTTCATCATTTCTTTATTGCATATGAAATGGTAAACGTTCATTTTTCTTGAAGACAAAATTAGTAGTATATTAGTGTTTTGTTTAAGTGTATTAGAGTATTTATTTGGTTTATATATATATATATATATATATATATATATATATATATATTGAATGATTTTCAAAAATCTTGTCATGCATGTATCTAGAGTCATGAAGAGAAAAATACGATTCTCATCCTCAAAATTGTACAGTTAACTACACGTAAACAGCATACTTATGAAGAGAAAAGTCTATCCTCAGATGATAAATTGTTCATTTAACTAATCTATTGAATCGACCATTTAAGTACAACCAAACTGATATTTCATCATAGTGCATAGGTTTTTAACAAAATAATGTAGCTTTTAATAAATCTAACTGCCTTCGTCATCTAGGCGGTGTAAATCAGCATGATTTCTAGGATTTATAATGAAAGAAATCACAAGTACTGTCAAGGACACACTTTTGTGATTAAGCGAATACATTAATGTTAGATTAGCAACTCAAAATTGGCCCATTCGATAACTATCAATCTGAATATTGAGAAATGCTATCCGAATATTTATATTAATGAGATTTAAAAGTTCATATACTTATATGCATCAAATGCACAACACACTGCACCATACTTCTTGAGTTGGGTTTAAGTAGCAAGTGAAATCCAGTGTGCGCGTTTCGTCCTATCTGGAACTCGACAGCTAAATGTACCTGCATCTCAGTGTTGTTGTTCACACTGGAACTCGAACTCAGTTTGTTTCGTGCCAAACTCCACCTAATTCACCACTAGGCTACTGAGTTCAGAGACCCTTACTTGTTCAACATGTATGTATATACATAATTAGAATATGTTTGGATCGTCTCATTGATTTGTTATGGACTGAAACTGTTCAGTCTCTGTTGCCAATCACAATCTAACTCATACGATACTTGTAAATTATCTCTGTATCGAGGTAATCTGCTCAGGATACACATATGGCAACAGAGACTGATCAATTCCAGTCCATGACAAATCATCGGGAAGATCTAAACATATTCTAATCACACTGCACTAAAAATAATAAATCTCTTCGACGAAAACAATTTTTAAAAGCATACCGCTAGTTTTGTCCTTTAATTTTATTGGAATGAATGAATGCTCAACAAAGATTATGTGATGGTCTATTTAAGATAGTTTTACATACAATTCCTTTAAATGTTAAATGGTTAACTTTAGTCCAAGACCTGTAAAAGCCAAACATATTTTATATTATTTTATGCTACATGAAATGATGAAATATTTCTATCATCATTGTATTACCATTATTATCTAAATCCAAACCAGTTAGATTATTCTAAAGTGTATGAGGGTTGTGTATGCTGCTGTTTTCATTACTTTCTCCGTGAGTACTACATCTTCTATCAGTTTTATTCATCCTTTTTTTACAGTCAACAACAACACTTTTGGTACTAATTGAATCACATTCATTTGAACGGAGAAAATAATTTACAAGGCACTTTTTTTACTTTTGCACTGTTTTGTTTGTATTACGGTTAGTTCAACTGAACCTTTTTCTTGCGATGAAACTAAATAATTAGTGCTGATCATTTGCTTAAAGTTTCAACTTTTACGTTGTACGAGACTGACTGAATTTTGTTTCAACGGCATCGACGTAACACTTCCATTTTATTATAGACTATTTTACTTGAAATGTAGCTAAATGTACGACTACACCGCTAATGTAAATGATATCATTGAAAATAAAATTTCCCTGGCTAAATATTCTTCATTCTTCTGTTTAAAGAACAATAACCTAAATAATTAAATATTTTAAATATTCGCTCTGTTTCAAAATAAAAAATGTTTCATCTACCGCATATCTAAACAAGATAAATTCATTGCTTTGGTGAAGTCTGGGAAAATACCGTTCACCAGTGTGTTCCAATTACAACTTGCTGTCCAACTCTTCTATGATATTCCTATTAGCACTTAAAATTACAAATTATAGTCACGTAGTAAAATCTTAAAAGTATTAGGGCGATTGTATTGTAATCACCAGTAATAGGAATCACAAGCAGTCAGCAGTCAGTACTAAGAAATCCGGGGACCAGCAATCACTCAGTCAAGTTATACAGTAATACAGGCAATAACGAATTTGACGAGAATGTATTTATATGTATGTCGGAATCGCAATGTTTCAAACATAAGTTCTTACAAATGGATGAGAACTGGACAACCAATGACAAGTAAGGAATGAGAGGGTCAGACTAACATACTTCATTAAAACAACATGACAGTGAAATGAGTAAGCAGACATATACACGAGGAATACATGAATTACAAAACGTAGCAACGCATTTGTGAAAACATCCGAAATAAAAGTGCACAGAATCATATGATTGTTTGAATTCAACTGAATCCGACATTGTAGATTACTACATTTTCTATACCAGTAATACACTGGTAGGGCAGGACCTGCACACCCGAAATCCGTACTGGTCAGCATAGAATAAATTATAGTGAATGACGGGCAATTTCATGTTGCCACTCGGCAGGCTTTCAAGTACTGTTAGGAGCAATAATATTGGCGCAAAAAGCTTATAACAGCTGGGACTTATTCTGTCCATGCCTTCGAAGATGTGTGAGAGAACGATTTTCTTTTATTCTTTCGAAAGTTTTGATGCGCAGGGACTTCGGAAGAGGTCAGCGGCAGGGTGACAACGGATTGTAGGGTACTCTTTTAGCACTACAGAAAATGTACTATTACAATATGAGGATTTTCTGGTTCTAATGGATGGTAGTCTAGAGAGAACCGCCCACTGAGTTACCGCATTCAATCAATCTTTTAGTTATAGTCTGTGGAGTGTGGTGATTTCCAATAATGAGATAATATAAAGTCAAGCTATAATATAACTTAAATTTACTTTAATTCTTGATGTTTCTATAATCATCCTGTCATGTTTTACAATTTATGCATTTCTCCCTGCACATGACTGTCGTTATGTTTGCCTGCATCCTTTTGATTTTCATGTTACTTTTAATTCCCGGAATTCGACGTGTGAAACTTTCTTGCACACTTTTTACAAGTATCATATGTATGCAATTCATTCCCGAAAATATAAATGAGCAGTACTCGGGTGTAATTACTACACTCCCTAAAAATATAGTTGTTCATTTTGTCACACTGTATTAATTTCTTTGTAAGCTTCATTATAAACTATCATCACATTTACGTGAGTCATTGTGAATCAAACTCCCAAGTAGACTTGACAACATATAATTATATTATTAAAAATATAGTCAGTTTCATTTTGATGAATAATCACTATAAGTATGCAAATATTTTGTATATATACGAATGAGATGAATGTTTTTAATCCATTTGCCTGGCTGCCTGTAGAATTAACGCTTTTCGCTAACATTAGACTACTTTCTTTAGTTAGCGGGACAGGGGATTTGTGCGATAACTTAGATCACATGTTATTGTGTCGCTGGTCATAGGTTCGCAAGCGAATATCGATGTCTCTTAGTTCACGAAACCTTAACAAAGTCCAACACATCTTAAACAAAGTAAGTTTAGTCTTCGTTGTACAGAAATTCGTAGAAAGGAAGCCTATCGATCTTCTAGTTTTGGAGATTATAGAGAAGGCGTGTTCCGTAAACTTTAAGTTACCAGAATATTTAATTCCCAAGTCACTTGTTGATTGGAGTATGTGAACCTTGAACTCATTCAGATAAAACGTAAACTGAAGGTTATAGTTGCTTATGTGCATGATTCTACATTTACTGTAGTTAAGTGGTAGCTGCCATTTTCGGCTTCAAGCAGTTATACTGTCGAGGTCCTTACGAATTAGATTCATACCTTCTACTGACAAACGGCGTGAAAAATGATCGAATCAGCTAGTGGACCAATATTTTTGTGGTCTGTGCTAAATAGCTCATAAAATACTGGAAGACTGTTTACCTTACATACTTATGTCTGAAGTTTGTAATAGATTCACCCATACCTAACTAATTAAAAGTTCTCACGAACTTTCATTTTGCATTTCTCTAATTCAGTTTAAAAGACCTTGGTTCCCAGGTAATAGTCTCGAGTGCCGTTGCTGTAAGTAATATTAGTTGCAGTATAACTTATATTGTGAAACAATTTACAGAAGATGATCAAGGTTGTTCTTAGTTTTAAAGTCAACGGTGGTTCAATTTAAAGCTTGTGGTACCTAGTTTATAGTCATTTCTGGAGTTGTTTGGATCAATGTTTGTTCTAAGTACGGTTACGCTCCACCCATTTAGTTTGTAGCTTGTGCGTGGATTATTAAATAAAAAGTACCATTACTTACCCATATTTTATAAAGCGTGAATTTTGACTCATTTTAACAAGTAATTGTTCTTGACAGTCAGATCGTTTGTATTCATCAAAGGGTTTGCAAAAATACTACCTTGCCTCAAGAGACATAATCAGTGAGCACTGATAATGCTAAGTTTTACATGATACTGTTTTTCCACAGAGTAAAGGAGGACAACAATCCTGAGCCAAAAGTCTGCTTTAAACACTATATAAGCTTGTTTAAAAGCTTCCTTAACTGGCTCATGCCCTTCCAAATTTGACGGGAGTTGCCCTGTTAATAGTTCAAACGTTAGATTGACTGGAGATCGACTATGAAGAAACCAGGTAATATTGTTTAAAGTGATATTTAAATCCAAAGAAGACAGGGAACCAGTATATTAGAATATGACCCATCTCGAAAGATCCCTGGTTTTCATACCTGAGGATCTCTTGCTAGCTGATTACTTAAAATGCGCAAGTCTGAGAAACTCAATCTACGACTAGAAGCCGAAAAAAGGAGATGAATATTTATGAAGTAATGTTGCAGAGGCGGACGATGTCGAAGCCACTCTAGATAAGACAGGATACCAGTTAGATGGTTTCTGCATTGACCACACAAACAGATAGACGATAATGGCCGGATATAATTGCAGTCACAGAAATGTGACTGGTCTCGTCCATATAGTATATTGAGCTTAATTTTAACAATTTCACATTGGTGAATGCTGTTAGGATCCATAGTGGTAACGAAGAAGGAGCAGCATATTTTGCCAAAAGCACCCAATTTACTATCGTAGACATTATATTCGACGAATGTGGTAGGTGTGATTACCTGGTTGTTACCTAAAAATTGTCCACTGTAACTTAATAAAGACGTGCATACCCTTCTGCAGAAAGGAGAAAAACGGTGAGATAAATGTAGACTAATTGACGTAGCCGAAACTAGGTCAGTATACCAGTATATCAAATTTTTTTGTGCAGCTGCACTTGGAAATTTCAGAACGACCCACATGGGACATTTCGGGGATCTTATAGAATGTCCACTACTCCTGTTCTGTTATACTGACCAAAGAACAATGAAACAAAGCTACATACCAACTTTATCCAGAAATAGTTCACCAAACCATGTGAAAGATGATTTTGGTAAGGTCGAATTATTTGCGGACTGCTTAAGAAGCATATTTGGTAGTGGTGTCTTTTACACTGGGGAACTTAATTTCTCTAAATCACCTTGTAGTAATCAGCATACGGAAGCCATGTGTCCTTAAGTAAACTCAGTGTTAGGAAGTATATGAAACCAAATGGAATACATCCTAGATTAGTGATCTTAAACTTAAACCCTTTAAATGTGCGCTTTAATCTGTCCGTAACCTAATAACAGTAAAAACATCGTCCAATCATGTTTACGAAAGAAGTGAGAGACATGAACCCGAAAGCTCTCTCTTAGTACGCTTAACTAGCATAGTTGTTAAGATTTTGGAGAAGACTATCAAGAAGGCACTAATAAATATTTAGAAGAAAATTCGCTACTCACTGAAAACAGCACGGTTTCAGAATAGGTAACTTAAACCTGATAAACTCATTAATATCACTAGAAAGCTGATATACCTTGAAGGATCGAACATCCTGACCAATGTAGTCTATATTGATCTTAGTAAGGCTTTTAACAAAGTCCTTCACTCTATGTTGATTCATAGGTCTCATACAATTTTAATCAGTAAAAACTTACTCATGTGGTTAAATGGCTCCCAAGTTAGCGTAAACAGAGAGGCCACAAGTTATCTAGCTAGAGGCCAGTGCTTAGTGGGGTGCCTTGGGGCACAGTTTTAACCCGTGTTATTCTCCATGTACGTAAATTACCCCTCTAATCCAAAATCATCATCAACCTTGTTATAAACTTGTGACGTTTAGATATGGAGAACTATACGCAACGAATAGGATTATTAGGAACTTCAGTAGGATCTATAGACACAATGTTCTAATAAATTGCGTAGCTGCCAATAATCCCTTTATACAATATGATTTATATCATGACACCACAGTACAAATACATACGCGTTAAATAACGTCACGCCTCTCGTTATCAGATACATACTAATTTAGGAGCCGCCATAAGCAACTATTTGAAGAAAACTGTACATTGATGTGACATTACTTCTAAATACATTTGAACAACTTGGCCAGTAAGTAGTGTCTACAGGAATACTGATGATAAGACTTTTGACTTTGTACGCTGATTATATGGCCAAGAATAGAACACTGCATACACTGAGCTTGCTTCGCTTATAAAAACTAAGAAGATTATTGGTAAAGGTTCAGAGAGCCTCAGCTTGATTAATTTTTGAAATCTGGAACTGAAACGAATGTAGAACGAGTGACAACCACATATTAGCATTCCGTATTATGAATGATGTCTTTGGCAAACACCGATTTTTTTTGGCTCCTGAGACCAATGACATTTCGGGCCTTATAGAAAAAGTCCTAAAACTACAGTCAAGTAAACACAAGTCAAGATTCTGATTTTTTCATCTAGTCGTCGGTGATTGGAGCGTTATATCAGAACAAGTGGCATTGGCGTTATCGGTGAACAGTTCTAGTGAAGAACTGTTATTTTATTTTTAAGCATATTTCAGCGAATAACTCATGTCATTCTACGTACTATACTTACAACTGACACTGAACATGGATTAATAGCGCTTTACTTGAACATCAGCGTTCCAAGGCTCTGAGAATGCTTCCGTTGTGCGCCCTGAATACTATACTTGATGGACAAAAAGAGTGAGAATGAGTTCGAAAGCTGGAACTCCAAAATGGTTTCCGGGGTTGAGTTCCGCTATAAAGTTAAAGTTCCGATTACCAATGAATTACCAACTTTACATATAATTTCGCCCGTAAATTTCGAGGTAAGAATTTCGTTTTCCTACTGATTGAATGCTACTTTTCTCAGTTTTTAGGTTTTTATAACTGTTAAAATGAGCCCACCTGAGACAACAAACCTCACATTGTACAGTATTTTGATAAACCATATGTCTACTCAATGACATTTTTCCGATTTTTCTTCCTGTTATTACAACGCCAGTACTTGCCATATATTCGCGTTTTTATTGCACAAAAATCTGACTATGACATGGCTGTTTGATAAGGAAATTTAGTAGTGATGCACTAAGTGATGGATGCTTGCAAACACAATATTGTGTTTAACTTTTCACACTTTTTTGTGGCTCCCAGCCTGTAAACGTATTTGTAAGCTTATGAAAAGATTTTCCATCCTATGTTCACTTATGTCAACCTAATTAACTATCTTGTAGCATTTTGAGTCGTAAATTCCCGTCTCTTTTCTAAATCGTAATTATTTTGACTGAGATGTTTTCTTTTTGTTTGCTTCTAATAAATGTACTCACATTTACAATCAGAACTACAAGTAGCTAAATGGAGGAGGCGATTTCATCTCATATCTCCATCCCGCTGATTGACTTTTACTAACGATTCTTTTACTTCATTCCTCATTAATTCACAACATTCTTTACAAGAATGCTTCATATATTGCTAGAATTCATTGGTTTAGGTTTATTGCGATTGTAATATTTTGTTGAGCTATGTGTTAGGGTCATACTGCTTAATGTAAGTAGTTATCTTATCAGCTACGTATAGTTGCTCTTTGTAAACATATTTGTGAAGTCAATTTTCACAAATATTGAATCCTTCCCAGTACCAATCTACCCTTACAATATTGCTTCTACAACACTGTTATTCAAACATGCTTTTTATACTCGTTAAATTTTTTCTTCAACGCTTGTGTTCGTTCATTTTCGCCTAGGAATGATTGTTTTCATCTAGTAGCTGGACGGTTTGGGTGCGACATATCTCTGGACGGTGTTGAAATTATCATCATTAGGAAAAGAACTGTAATCGCCTTCCAGTTTCGTACTAGTTTCTGTGTCGGTTTGAAACGACTCATCGTTTTCCTACCTATGCTGTCGTTATGGTAACAGCATATGAATCATGAAATTGTAATTAAATTAATCATCTGTTGAAAATTATAAAACCTTCCGACATTCGGTTTTGCCACTTTTGTTCGCTTTTTTGTAACATTTGACGTCTTAATTATATACTGTATTTAACGCTTTTGTTTTGGATTTTTGTTATAGTACGACTTTTTACACGAAAGGCAGGTTATCGCTGATTGTGATGAATATTTGAAAGCAAAAGGAAAGTCTGATGCGACACTTTCTACACCAACTTCGCTAAGTCAACCAAATTTACTACTGAGGAACGATAAACAGGACGCTGAGTTACCCTTGAAAGTTCATGCCCCCAGTTTTCAGTCTCTTTCTACAGCTGATTCTTGTCTACCTCTCTTTGTTGGAACACTTCCACCTGCTGCTAGTCACCTTGTTTCCGGGAAAATTTTACAACCCAGCATAGTAGATGGGGGAGCTTCTAACCAACAATTTTTACCAAAGCAAATTCAATATGATGAACCTAAGTGTTCTAGTTCAGAGTTAACTCAAATGACATCTGAATTTGCCAGTCCTACAACGTGTACATATTTGAAAGATTTTGACATACAATCTGATGACCCTTTTACAACGACCGAGCTTAAAACAATAAACGAACTTGAAGAACTAAAGAAGATCTTAATGCATGACTCGGTTTTCGGTTCCTGTCCACTAGAAGCGAAACAGCTAACAACTAAAGTCATGGTCGATAATGATAATAAAGGTTCAGCTATCATCAGTAGTTCGGAAACTCATCTTGTAAATTCGAAAAATTTGAATTATTCCCCTTTTTCTGGTTCAGAGTGTAAAAATGGACTGTGTAAATTTCCAGAATCAGTTAGTTTACTTCAGGAAACCTCATCCTCATGCCTCAGAAATAATCATGCGATTGACCCTAAAACTAAGAGATATGCGGAAGTTGGAACTCCTTTAAACGGCTTTCATAATTATTTTGCTTCTGGTAGTGTGCAGACAAAAAGTACAGAATCATTTGTATCACATCTAAGTTCTTCTGTTCCACGTTGCTTAAACGTAAGCTTTTTCATTTTCATTCTTGTTTTCGCGATTATTTAGTTTCAAGATATATGCACAACTACTTACACGCCTATACATTTGGGAATAAACTACATATATTGTTTAGCTGGTAACGATGCCATTTAACTGAGCAAACTTCAGTAGGTATGATTTGCAGTGAAAAGCCTGGAAGTGCAAATATTTTTACCATGGATAATGCGAAGTTATATAAGTTCGTTGTAAAACTAATGATGAAGTACCCCTAAATAATTACGAATTTCCATTTGCTGATCTTGGCAATTAATAGTTTTATAGACATTAGTAGCTAAGTATTCCAGGTTGGAATGAAAATAAACGGATACTTCATGCCAATTCTGTATGATTAAGCTTTGTTATGGATGTCTTTACATCATAGAGATTGAATAACATGGCTCAAAATCGTTCGCAGTGACGTAGGGGAATCCATTCCTTGTTCTCCGAATTTCCAGCCTCCGAATTCATCATAACTTTGTAAACTGAATTATATATATATTGAAATCTTATCTTCGATCTCTGATCCTTCTCATTAATACCAAGTCTCTCACTACTTCCACTGCTCTAGGATTCGATCAAACAATTTCGTCTCTATCCGCTGATTAAGGTATGGCAACTTAAATTGGTGTACACACGTACCAAGTTCCACGTTGTAACTGACTGTCTTTACATCGTTAGATGTTTAGGTGTGATTAGTAGGGCCCCAAGGATATAAATCTGTTTGATAGCGAATCTGAGATTTTATATAGCCTCACGGTGATCTAAGCCTTGATAAAATTTCTCTCTTTGCTTGGATGCCACGAATTTGTTTTTCATGGCTTTATTGACACCCTGTAAGTTTAAACAGAATTAGGTTTCCAAATAGTAAACATGATAAAGTGTCGATTCTCGTTCTGACTGAATTCTATCAACGAAAGGAATCCAATATAACTACGAAGGTTGATTGCCATTGAAATCAATGTTTTTTTTAAGGAACAAAACAGGAATATGAATATGGTACAGACAATCGTCTAAAAGTCATAGTGTACTATTATTGCAAAATATTAGCTGTATAGGTTTTTCAGAATTATAGGCTCATAATTGTATATATCTAATCACCATTAACTATCTTCAGATTGGTTTACTGATTGTTCGTAGGGCTAGACGTTGCTTTATATTTCTACAACCATGGATTATCATGATCTCATTGTTTTATCAACCGATTTTCAATTTAAATTTATGACTACATACTGTATACATAATGATAAAATTTTTTTCATTACTTAATTCTAGTCGAGTCCCTTAACTGTCCGACCCCAAGCTCTTAGTGGTCTCACTGAACTAGACGGTCCTGTCAACACTGAAAAAAATTATTCCAACTTTAAAATCACAACCACTAACATGGGAAATGTCGATCCAAATTATTCTCATATGAAGTTTGAAGAAAGTTTGTTATCATGGGCAACAAGTTGTGGTTTCTCCCATTCTCATGCTCGCCGTCTTTTAGAATTGGGAGTTCAAAAAAAGGGTAATTCATTATGTTGATTCTCCAATTAAAAATACTCTGTTTGATTTATTCTATTTTACTGACCTACATCTTCCCAGGTATATCAGCCACATTTATGTGTGTTAAGATATTTCTCGGAACCCCGAATCGAAGCATGTGGGTCACTCTCTGAGCTGTTGACTTAATTGTCTAATTCACAACACTAAAGAAACGTCATTAGGTGCAGTTCGATTGTAGCCAGTTAGCAAAACAACTTCACACACCATTCGTCTTTTAAAGGTTCAAAAATTCATTTACACTATTAGATTGGGATCAGGGTTTTTCAACTACCCTAGGTGGATAATAGTTGCTGCCCAGCTTGTAACCAATGAGTTTCGCTCATTCCAAGTGTCTTTAGGTTGTATATTTTCATTTCCTCAGCTATTTGCATGCTTCTCCTTGTCTCCCACATCTTGCGAACATTCCATGTACCTATATTAATTGTTGATGAGGTTATCAGAAGGGTATCGGCCACGTGGCTTCCGAAGAAACTCGGCTTTCACCATGAGGCCTCATAACTTCGAAATGAAAACCTTCCAACTCCCAGAGCAGAGTTAAAGTGGTTATAAAGGTTTTTACTGGTTAGTGGTTCTTTTAGCAAGGTTGTTTTTTACGGAATGGGGTTGCTAACCCCATGCCAACCCTCTTCCTTTATCCGGGCATAGGACAGGCAGCAACCCTAAGGGGTTTCCAGGCTACCTGAGCTAGATTCATGTGTACTTTAGGTGAACCATACTTAATCGCCGATTCGGTTTTATCTCCCGACCGTTGCTGTTACCTTGACGTGGTTGTCAGGTTTGCTTATCGTGATGACTCAATAGGGCCATACTGGCTGGAACATTCGTTTTCTACGATCCTACCATCCCAGGCAGGTCAATGAAGAGCAGTAAAACTGAGCAGTAAACCTAATGTTCGAGGACATTATCATGCTGAGGTGTGACGAGGGTAAGGTGTTTTCTTTATTCAACCACCATAACAGCGATGGTGTAGTTAGTAAAGGTCGACCCTGAAAATACATACTTCACCTTACTCCACTGATTGCCATCTTGGACACTAAGGTCTTAACTAGTTCGAAACTGATACAACAAAACCTTCTCCCGAAAAGGCCGTGTGTAGCTGGTTTCAAGCAGTTGTTCCTTAGGCACTGCGGTAACGATCCCAGGTTTTCAAGATCAACCTTAATTCAATTTGCTTTTCAGGTACATCGAGAAGATGAACCGTTACATGATGTAAGCGACTGGCACATGATAACCACCCTCATACCACTAATAGTACTCACGATCATCCCCGTTCACTAGCAAGTACCTACTCCTAATGCTTTCTTTACTCTTTTCACTCTCAACGCCTATCTCCTATTTCTCCCACCTGTATTACTAGTGGTTCAGTTCCATGAAGCTCTATTCTAGGTTTCCTGAAGCCACACTTTAAACTACATGGTGCTTTTAATATACAGACTTTTTGTCAAGTCAGTTAATAAGCCTCATTGATCAGAACCCTTGAATCTGTGTAGCAACTTGGACCTATACGCTTACACATCGGGTTCTTTGTTGTTCATGACTAACTTGCTGACTTAAGCTCTATACGTCCACTCTTCATCCTCTCACTTTCATGAAGTGCTCTCGCCACGAAAGTACAGTGATTTGATCTTCCCTGATAGTGTTTATAAACACGTAGTTGTATTGAAACATTTCCAGTTTTCAAGCACTCTCTTCCATCGTCCATTTCAGGGCATGTATATGTTTCGAGTCTTACTTGACTTACGTATGTTACAGTAAACTTTCTTTCAACCACAGTGGTTAATATTTGTAGTTTTGATGTTTTCGTAATGTTCTGTAGGTTTTGATTTAATTGGTAAACTTTCAACTTGCTCTCCTCAGTTATTATGCAATAAAAGTATCATATTAACTTATTTTTACAACATATATGTCCCACATCTCAGTAAATCCTATGTTATTAATCTCATCAGAGGAATATTTGATTATATGAGAAGCAGGTCATTATATTATACCATAAGTTTATTTTGAAATCCTGTCACTTAAATGCTCATCTAACTTGATGTTTAACACTACTAACTGGGCAATTGTCCTAGATTTTTCTTCTTGATATGCCATGAGTAACGTAAAACCTAGCATATATGTGCGTAAGTCTAAGTTACCACACTGTATATTTGTTATGCCGTTTGGAAGGGGTTTATATTATCATTTCGTATGACCAAGTGGTTGATGCAACTTTGCACGCACGAAGTCACAATAACGTGCGCCAATGAGAGTTTCTAGCTGGTCAATGCACGTCTTCCTGATGCCTACTTAGTCCCAAACCGGAAATAAAAAACACATTGATGATCCAACCACACAGAATCATATTGTATTTCATACAACCCTTTATATATACATAGAGCCAGACCACACCGTCAACCAATTACAAAACTAACATTTATACGAAATGAGAGTATTAGTGAATATGAGCCGGAGTAACGTGTACGCAACCAATTAGCCGTAGTTCATAATGAGAAATGATATATTAACAGTTAATGTGTTAAACGGGATGATAGCGCAAGAGCAACGTAATAATAACAGAAACAAAATGTTAACTTTGTATAAGATCAAAAATAATGAAATAGTCTACAGAAAAACAGTTCTCGAAGATAATCTTTTTTAGGTGCCCAGCATTATCAATACTAAGGTGAATACCAAAGTACTAAGAATAGTAGTTGACTTTTCAACTTATTTTGATTCTATGTGATGGCAGTTAAGGTTGGAGAGATTGGGTGACATGGCTGAGAATCGGTCACATTGGTGTATATCCATTCACTATATCTTCTAGATGTTGAGTTATGTGATACTTTCAAACATACGTTTTCATTCCTTCCTGTCGAACTATGTGTTGGTATTAATCTTGTTGGCTGTATGGTCTAGCCATGCTGTTGCATGGTAACTTGAGACAGTGCAAATATATCAGGTTATACTTTACCTACAATTGAACTGATTATTTACAGTTCTTAGTATTTAAAAGCAAGGCAACTGAAACCATTTTACATACTTTATAAATGGACTTCAAAATTTGTCGAAAATAGTGTTTTTGTAACATCTTTGAGTAAAAAATCATGATCATTTTATGGGGAAGTGTAAACAACCACACCTAGCACATAGAAAAAATTGTTCAAAAGTGCCTCTCAATTTCATATAGTTTTTCCGCATAATGTGTTTCGGACTATATATATGTATATTTCGTTTTTGAATTTTAGTATTTTCATGTGAGAATCTCGAGCAGAATAAATTAATTTTATTAAATCTCCTGCATACATTCAATTCGCTTCTGACAACTTTCTCGACTAGTCAGAGTTCCCATAAATTTAGTGAACAATCAGCTCTTCTAATTGCAGTAACTTTTCCAAATGATCTGTCCAAGGTGAGGATTTGTATAAAATTGTGACATAAGAAGCGAAGTATCGACATTTACAACAATATGATAAATTTATCATTTATTTTACATACATTTTAGTGACATTACAGACTAATAGCTTTAGACGGTCTTTAAAGGAGAACTGAAAATTAAGCAAAATTAGAAATTCATTAAAAACCAGTGAATTGTTTTAATTTCGAAATTGGAATGCGACTTCCTTTAACCTTTTCTGCAATATTTGTAGCATTCAGAGTACCATGAATTCATTAAAATCTTGTAACTAAATGTTGTCATTCTGAAACTTTCAAAGGGTTTATTTTACATCATGCAGCCAATTGAGTTACTAAGCTTGTTACGTGCAGCTGTCGACCATTCGCGCCTCCGAAATCAGTGATAGTGCGCAATTACTTCTGCTTTCTAATAACTAGTTGCTCGGTCTCCTATAGATGTTTTGAGTTGTATAAACATGGAGCAAACGTAGCGTCACTCATAGGTAATATTTAATGGGAATTTAGATTGATGTACCGTGTTTTCAAAGGTATTTTAAAGATAGTCCATGTATTTGGCTATTAAGGGAGTATCACGTAACATTATAAGGAAGCTTAGAATTGAGTGTAACTCTTAATTATAATTGTAGTTACGTGCGTAAAAGTGTTTAGAGTCATGTTATCCATGAACACAAAAACACACTGGATTATTTCATGAAACTTGTTTCGTTTACGTGCGTGTTTAGATTTTCTAGTTTTGTGGTGTTCTCGATTTGAGAACGTTTAGTTAAATAAATAAAGTGGGTGAATACTTTTTCCACTCCAACTAACATAAATCATAAAGTGCTAGCAATAAATTTTCTTTTTCTTATATTGGTCACGTGGGAATCGATGTAATGTATCTCCACAGTCTTCTTATTTCAGACATTTTGCTAATTTTGCCAAACAGTTTTTGGCCTTATTACATGTTATTTCAGTTATTTTATAATTTTGGATAATTAACTCAGGTTTTACGATGAACGTATCATCAAACCGTGTTGATAAAATTGATTCGTCTCGTGATGACGTGATATATCTTTTTGTCACAAATGTTAATGTTTTAGTAACACGTGATAGTGACTTTACTGTTCATAAAAGTCATTAGTTAAACTCTTGATTCGAAAGTTATGTAGGTTTCGTTTAATACATAATATTTTCCGAGAAATAAAATAATATATCGCTTCATTTATACAATATGATCTTATGGGAATTAAAAAACAGTTTACTACGATATTCAATCATCACATTTCGATGACTTCTCACTCGTGTTAAATATAAGAGCTGATGTGTTATTATCTCTATTAGTTTCGATCATGACTTTATAATGACATAACCACCATCAATGGTGTTGTTTCCGAATCGCACACTATTAAGATTAGCTGCCCTTTATTACACTATCCGACAGGAGCGAACATAATTTCACAGCAGTAGTTTTCAACTGCTGCCAGTTTTTTTGAAACTGTTACTTTCTCTACCAATGCAATTATGCTTTCCTGATTAGTGAGAGCCAGCACGAATTGTTTATCGATAATTTAATTCCATTGATTCTAACTACTTGACATCAAGATAAAGAGTGGTCCTAGTCATTTTGACGTACGATTATGTTATAAAATTGAAAAGTAAATTCTTTCTAACTAAATGATAATATCGGGTGTTGTTTCTTACCATTCAGTCTTATTAAAAAAAGATATCTATTTATAGAAAGGGCTTGTTTGCATTACGAATGCCTACCACCCTGCCACATATTTGGAGTTTGATTAAGTTATGTTTATGATTCCCGTATGCTCATCATATATTCAAGACAATCTCACTTGGTTCAGTCCAAATTTATCTGAATAACGGTCGCATAATATGACGCTAGATAAATCTCTCAGCGTAGTATATTCATCTACTTCTAATTTTACAGTGTTTGTGTTCTTTTTAATTCCTCACTTGTTTTAGGCACAGCAGTTAGCCCGCTTAGTAATATATTTAGAACAGAATGGATTTTCACAAGATATTATCTGTCAGTATATACAAAATCCCGAGTCCAAAGAAAACGAAGCAGTTGTTAAGTTTCTCAACAATCTGACGATCTGTACCAATGCTCCTCATAATGTCAGTCCCGTGAATTTACTGTTTTCGACACCACGTGGCATGAAATCTCCAGAAAAATAAGCTAGAAAATTGTAGAGATGTATTCTTTACTTTGTTGTTTATTGTTTTTGACAAAATACCCCTAGGATTAACTGTGTGAGACAATACTGAAGCTGCTATCATTAAAATTATTTCAGATTATTCAGCAAACTTAGTTTCGTATCATGTAATATTAGTAATACTTTCTCTTATTCTCATTGTTTATGTAGATACTCAATATTAGTGGTAATACTAAAATCACAAACACGAAATAAAACTCACGTCCATTAACATTTTATCAGTTTAACTTCAACTTACCTCAGGTTTGTGTTGAGCACAAATTAGTAGAAGTTAAAAGACTCCATGTACACACCCATTATCATAGCTTTATGTTTATACTATCTTTTGTAATTAACACAGTCATCCACTACCTAAAGATTGCTTGCTATTTTCTTTCGAGAGTTGTGATATATACATTTATGCTGTATATGTAATTTCTTATATAATGATCTTATTTTTCAATAATTTGAAGATACATAATTTAGAAATCAAATTTGCTCAAGAAGTACATGTTATATCTTCTTTTAAAAAAATTTCATTGATCTGAGGAAGACCAGATTTTATAAATAAAATAAATCCACTTCCATTCTGCAAATTCTGTCTTACGCTGCTTTTTGGTAAAGAAATTAATCGAAAAGGCTGACTTTAAACTTCATGTTGCTTATTTTACTCAAGTTCTTTTTACGTTCACAGATAAAATTAGGTGCTTCTGTCGGAATTCGTCATACTTTTTATGAATTGATAATTATTCAACCATTTCTCAATACTTTTATTGGTGGTTATGAATTAGTTATTTGGTTGACTGAAATTATATGGATGTAATTCTCATTCTCCAAACTGGGCTTTGGTACTGATATGCATACTAGTCCTCAATTTCTATCCTAGTTCTTTATGCAGTTGATATCCCTTGTTGAAATGTATTACGCCTCTCACTACAAATGGTGTTAATATTCATTTGATTTTCACTTAAGGATATTCATTGTCTGGAAAATTCTTTCTGTAATCAAAAACCGTGGGAACCCTACCAAATTTTTTTATCATGTTTTCTTTCATAATGCGAAATAAATACTTCGTGATTAAATTAACAGAAATTCGATCTAGCTTTTTCCAATTATATATTCCAGCAAAAACAGTTATTTGTTCTGTTTAGTCATCGTTTACTATCAAAGCGTTACTAACTACTAATTGCTTTTCTTAAGTAGATATATTTCTTTAAACATTTGCACTTAAGTAGAGACATAAGATGTCAGGAAGTTGTGGTTGTGACGAAACTATCCATAACGTTAACATTAGTATAAAGTATTATACTTACTGTTTCTACATAGCCATTTCATTGCGAACGTCGAACTCACATGAGTCAACTACATATCTCTAAAGTTAAAGACACTGTTCATCGTTCTGTTTGTTGACTTCGCTTGTGATATCAATCAAGTTTTTCTCAATCCTCCTTCAAGCTTAAAAATAGATGTTATGGTCAATTTAAAACGTCGATCAGTCACAAATCTGTTTATTTAAGCTACTGAAGAGTCATCAAATAAATTCAGTACATCATTTAAAAAATAAAAATGAATAGCATCAAATCTTTTAAATTTTAGAGACATTAGTTATTCTTCATTATAAATATAATCAAGATTTTCAAATGAAATACTTTTGCCTGCTGATCTTAGCAAATTCAATGTCATAACGGATTCACTTTCATTCATATTATCCATAGTAGTGTCAGGAAATATGTCTGTCGTAATTTTTCTAGGTAATTGAAAACTGTGATAAACATTCTTTAAGTGTTTAGACTTATTCTCAGCACATTCACTATTGTCATTAGTGCTTCCACTGAATGGTGTTGATGCAGCCAATGGTCCGCCCATGTGGTTCTCCATAGATAATACTAATGGCTTCTGTTTAGTCTTGAAACTAGTCGCAGTATTCGGATCATTGTATAAGTATTTTTCATTTGATGGTGAAGATCTATCACGTTTAACCTGATTAAACTGAGATGATACAAAATTGTAAATCAGTTAATGGATGGTTATTTGATAAAGGATGTTTAGTAAAACTAAAGTGTAGTATGGGGCTTTAAAAATGACTTCGAGCTAATTCTGTCTATGCAAAAACAGTTTGTGATGGTGGTGCTTAAAATAAGAGGTAATTTGGGTTAGGATATGATATTAGTTTTGGGCTTCGGCTAAGGTAGAGTGGATTGTATTGGGCTTCTCTGTTGACAAATTTTTATAGCAGGCAAACGATTTCGAAAATGAAAAATCATTAAAATTGAGTAAGTATACCACTTTCCGGATTACAAGGAAACTTAACCATAATCCTAAGATATTATCCCACACTAGATCTCTTTTTACGGGCATCGTCGATATCGGATTGCATACCTGTCATGTTTTTTCGCACTCAGCTTTGGTCACCTACTGTTGACAATCATGAGAATTTTCTTCCTAATCATGTCCCATTCTTGGAAATATGTAATTATCACTCTTTCATCCAGATGAGAAAGTATGCTCTCTAGTATCAACATCATTATTTCAACTGTACGCCACGACCTCTAAATTTATTTTTGAAGCCTACTGGGTCTAGCCACTGTAGTTTATTTCCATTGAATGATTAACAAACAGTTTCGAACTAGTCTTGAAAGCTGTTAGATAGAAAATTGTCGGAAATGTGCCCAATAGAACACTCATCAGTTCAGTAAAGAAATATACCGTTACCAAGTAATATATAGAATGAATCACGCGTATTCAGTTTTAAAGTTAGCCACTAACAAACAATCAACGGAATATATCCTTCGTTTGTATATATGTATAATGTACGGCACACATGTGCGTCGATTCAAGTTTCTATACCTCATATAACGGTAATATGAATACTAAGCTAGTAAAATATTAGTGATTTCAATGATAGTAAGAGGAAAGCCTGAAATTATAGAAAATGATGCACAGAGATAAAAGATTGGCTCTTTGAAAGAGTGGTATAGAATAACTACACAATTTAAGGGAAGGCAAAAGTAAATGCACCTGATCTGTCTTGTCCGAATCTGAGCCATATCATCCAGGGTCTCCAACCATTGGTTAAGACAATCGCTTGAACCCCGTCCATATATTCTGCATCTACTAGCACGACTCAGACTAAATTATTGACTCCATAAACTAGTGCAGTATTTTGGTTTGGAAGCAACTACTTTTCTTCCTTCTTCAATATCAGTCAGTATTATACATTGGGTAGGTGATGGTTGCTCATACGTTCTAACTATCGCAGTCGATATGCATTTATAACGGCATCAACAAAATTACTATCTACCCCTTAATACCTTGAGTCTAATATCATTATTACTTACCCGGTAGTCTAAACAAGCACGTGCAATGTTTCACAGTCATCGACGATAAATGCTAAAAACCTACTAAAGTCATCTGTTAATGTCTACATTTTACATCCATACAGTAAAAGAGAACGAATCACTGTGTAGTATCCTCGTACTTTGGTTGTTAGACCGACTTTTCACTTAGGATGTAGGTGACGAATTGGCAAGAGCCAGACGATTTGTGATACCGTGCTGAGAGTTTGTCAGATACTCTCATATCAAGGCTGGTCAGACTTACAAGATAAGTAAAGTGGCCAACACTCTCAACACTTTCACTTCCTATCTTCAGTTCAGTCCTGAAGCAACAGTTTGCATTTATAAAGAAAAGGACATCAGCATGCCTTGTTGCTCATTTCTGTCAAGAGCCTGCATTTCTTCAGCATTGTCACAAAGTAGGTCAACGTCATACGCACATTCTAAGCCAACAGACTGGCCTCTTTATAGTAAATTAATTCTTGAAAATTTAAACTAAGAGACTGTTATATTCAGCATTAGATTATCAATGAAATTAAACCAAAGTAGGGAAAATGATAAACCTTAATGAATGTCATTTAAGGTTACACGTTCAAATGACCGAGTAAACAGCCATTTCAAGAATTAGATAGGTCAGAGTTACGCCTTTAATTGACAGTTACTGTCATAGGACCACTCAGCTTACAGAGTCAAATGCTATTTTCAATTCAAAAAAATCATTGTCGGACACAAATAAATATATGCATTCTAAAGCCTGATGAATAGTGAATATTCGGTCGATTCTACCACGACTTGGTTTGAAACCAGTCAGGTTTTCGTGCATCTACAGTCTATGAGTCCTTGTTGAGTGTATATTAATTATTAGAGATAGTATTTTAGGCATTATATTAATCAAACTAATTTCTCCATAGTTATTACAATATAGTTTCAATCCCTTCTTATGTACTCAGGTAGTCAGCTATGGAGACCAGTTCCCAAACTTTCACCGAAATATCAGTCAGCCTGATTGCTAAAGCTGTATTGCCATTCTTAAAGACCTCTGGAGTTAATCTATTTTAACTTTCTGCCCATTCTCCTTCCAGATTAGTTGTAGCTTTTCCACCGTTGGTAAGAATCAGAGAGTATGTGTTGATTTCCCACTCAGGCTGTTTGGTAATTGTGGGTAGCTGAAAGTCAAGTGAACTGCTCTCTGAGATGTCCTGTCTGTTGGCTTGAACTAATGTCACCAGTAATCGCTTCACTTCGAAGTTAGATCATTGAATTCAGTAGTTACTGATCTGGTCACAGAGTACTACGTGAATAAGATTCTCTGAGGTGGTTAGTAAGTGTCTGTTCACTTCGGTTTACGTTACTAGTCAGCTTATAAAGTCTTTCTTCAAAAGTCTGAAAGCAGTAAGATGGTATCGAACTAAGAGACTAGTGATGTAATGGAACGATATATATATATATATATATATATATATATATATATCGTTCAGTAGACTTCTATCAATCTACGCCTCATTCGTTTTTACTCCTCATCATGTTTAGAGCCTGATGAGATGAATTTAGCAGAGTTCGTCAGTTCACTAGACGTTGCCGAAATATACTGATTTTTCTTAACCTTTTGGTTAGGATCTCTGGTAAGTGTCACTGCTGATTCAACAGGTATTTAGATGAGTTGCTGAGCTGCATGCAAGTTAGCCTCGTTTTCAAATTGCTTAAGGAAGTATTTAGTTGTTCCTGGAATCGATTGCTGGCACTCGTTTTATTATTGTATCAACGCATTGAAACAGAATGTCAGTCTTTCACAAATGATAGATCGTGGTTAATTTGAAAATGCTATTTGTCTATTATTCAGCAGCTGCATTGGAATTCAGCTTCCATATTTGTCGGTAGTGAACTTGATAATATTGATGTTTTTACTTAAAGTATATTAGTGTCTATTTGTAGATCATATCAAATTGTGCAAATTTAGTTTAAAGAAGTTTGATATATAAACTAGAAATAAAGCATAATTGGTAAGTTTTAATTTAAATGTTAAATGAATGACACATATACGTAAATTTCTATTTTAAAATTGATTGTTTTGAATTACTGTTATTCATGCTTATAATTTTACTCAGCTTTGCCACTAGAATTATATTATTCAACGAGTTAACGCTATTTTACGGGCCAGATTTCGCTCAATTTTGTAGTGTAAAGGAAGCCTTTGTATTGTTTGCTGGGTTTTCTAAAATAATTTTCACGCAATCACTTCATATCATTTCAAACAATTATTTGCACGACAATATGGGGAATTTATGACAGAATTTAATTTGTTTGTAACATTGCTCACAATTACTTATATGACCATTCTGTAGGTGAACTGTTTGCACTAGATGCTTTAATAAGCTTATAAGCTATAGTATATCAGTGTTAGACAAAATTAAAAGACTATAAATAATCATTGTGCATACCTCTGAACCATCAAGATATTCTGCACTATATATTCTTTCAGTGTTAAATTTGTTTTGTTTTCTGTATAGAATGGAATGTAAATCCTTGCATTCATCATCTGAATATGTTTGAGTCGATACTGTTGATGTTTTAATTGGTTTGAAAATATTCTCATTATCAGGAAAATGCGATAAACCGAATGACTTCACTCCTTCTTCCTGTTGCGATTTCGAACCAAATTTTAAATAGTCAGTGTATTTACACTGACAGTCAATGTCTTTTCTATGAATATAATTATCATTTTGTCTTTCATCTGGTAAAAATCTGATGGTATGCTTATTTTCATAATTTTGATTACATACATAAGTTTCATTCAGCTTATTATGATCAGCATTGATGACTCTGAAACGATTCATTGATTTAGGCCTTGATGACGAATCATGTTCTTTGAGAGTATGAGCATGAGCTCTTGTGAATTTGCTTGTAATTCTATAGAAATTATTCTGTGCAGCTTGTTCATTTTTTAAATCTTTGAAATAGTTACGCAAACAACAATTATCGTGTTTATGTTCACTGAGTTGTTCAAAGTCTTCCGTTATACAGTGTCTAAACAAAAACAGAGAAATATTTCAGTTCAATAAATGCTTATCAAATGGGTCGTATAGATCATAGTTCCAATTACTAAATACGAAGCTATTGACTTTTTTACTGTTTGTTTAGCCAGATGAAATGTATTGTTTACTTGTAACACAAGTTATACCTTGTTACTGACTGCTCAAACCAAAGCTCTTGATTAAACAATTGACTAGTATATCTGTGGATATTGATTTCATAATTTTGGTAGTATATATTGAGTAATAAAAGGCGACAGTAGAAACTAATTAAGTTGTCCTCCATAAGATCTTAAAAAACGCAATTTGAAAGCTGGGTAAAAAAAATAGAATACATTATTATATATGACGATTCGTTAGTTGTCACTAAATGATCATTCTAGGCCCCGGATTATAAGAAAAATGTATCCAACCTGTTGGGCAGCAATGTTTAAAATTTATGCACGGATTACTTTTCTAGGAGAAATTAGTATGATAAAGCAAAATTAAATGACTACTTCTTTCAAGATGAAATGTGTTGTATATAAATCAAAAGAATAAATATTATACGTATTCCTGTTGTTAATGACAAAAAGTAATGCCAAATAATGAACTGAATTCTTTGTTTTAGTGCTATCACTTTCTTGATGTTTATATGTGCATATATTTCTAACGAAGATATGAATAATATATATGGAACTAAAAAAAGAATGAATGCAACCTTAACTTCAAATGAACCTTTAACTAATTATATTCAGAGAAGTTAAGAGAGGCTATATATAATCAATGGAAGTCCATATTTATTACCTATAATTTTGTGTAAATGAAATGAAATTTATTGATGGTGCAATATTTTAAACATTTTGTTCGTTTCACAAAATGTCCTATTATTAATTTTAACTTACCTCAATTTAGATTCATTTAAAAATTCCTTACATTCATCTTTGTTCCCTTCTACTGAATAATAATTCAAATTATTTAAGTTGCAAAATTGACTGTTGAAGTTAGACTTCCAGTTATGTTGTGAGGATACATTGGTAAAAATAGGTTTTTGAGTACTTTGATAAACATTTATAGGGATTTCGAAAATATCTCCCACTTTATTGTTTGTATGTGTGCATTCATTGTAGAGTGTGTGACAATTTTTACATAATCCAATACCATAAGATTTGTATGCTTCACCACCAAACTGATTAATTTGATTTTCAGACAAAATATGTGTTCTAGTACGATATAGATTTGGAAGTATTATGTCATTTCCCATCTGAAATATAATACAAGTAAAATATGTTACATATTATTATGCATTTAAGAATTCTTAATGTTCGTGCACGAAAGAAGCAAAATTTAATTGAAAAGGTCAAAGAATACCTCGTTATACAACACAAAATAAGCATTAGCCGGTTACATAATGAGGATTCGTAAATGAATTTTCAGTTCTTTAATCAATAATGGGAAAAGTCTGATCAATTACAGGCAATTAGAACAAACCCTGCGCTAGAATGAATGGAATGTAGAATATGTAAAGACTTTTCTACAACAAAATGAAGGAGTCTTCGGTTAGTCTTGAACAACGGACGGGTCTTAGATCCTAACTTTGCTCTTTAGTATTATATACGTTAGTAACAACACCATAAATGTTAAATTGTAATCACCTGAAGCAAACAATAATCATTTAACAAACGCTAGAAAATTATATTACGAAGACATCCGCTCGAAAGTATTTTAGTGAATATTTCAAAGTATATACTTCGAAATGATAACAATTCCTTTATACTGTGGATTTTTGAATGAAATAAATATCTGTCGTGACAACGCACAGTTTTCTGAATCTAGCAAATTCTCTGAATATATAGTAAGACTTTCAAACCTAAATATAATCTTTCAAGTTATTTAATATTAACTTGAATATTAAGATTGATGAAAATAATTGATGAAAAATATTTTATTTATCTGAACAACAGAAACACTTGAGGATTTGTTATGCCGATGAAAAGCATAAGTAAACTCTATATATCAATGATTTTAACAATCTAGAATTACATAGACGAAGGTCGTGGTATCTTTTTCAGCCTTTTGTATTCTCTTGTGACTGTATCCTGATTTCCGAAAATGGACTATGAGAGGATAGTAATGTATCTTATTGGCCAAATATTCATTCAGCCAGTAAAACAGCACTCATATTCCTAACAAACTGTAAAATTACTAAATCGATATGCTTACTAAATAAG
Organism: Schistosoma japonicum; assembly: GCA_025215515.1. NCBI lineage: Eukaryota > Metazoa > Platyhelminthes > Trematoda > Strigeidida > Schistosomatidae > Schistosoma > Schistosoma japonicum. The sequence continues at coordinate 78,848,719 of CM046061.1, forward strand.
TTGAAAATAATTATTAGAAATGTTTCTTAACGTGAAAACAGAACAATTTATGGTGCAACAACTTAACCATAAAAAAACAAACCTTTCGAAGTAATTCACTTGCATTTAAAGCAAAAAATATAATCATCCACTGTGTTTGTATTCACACTTATGAAGTACAAAACAAGATAATATCAAGAATTTTTTAAAAATTGTTCGTAGGTTATAGCTTGTTAATAAATTTGGCACAATGTGTGAGGCACTTCCAAAAATTTATAAATTTAGTGATGCGTATTTAGTGTTAATTAAGCAACTCGTTTGTTTGTTTTACCCTGAATGCATTCGTTTAAAATAGTAATATAGCTTTTAGTGTTTATGTTACTTAAGGCTTACAGTTATAAAGAGTTATTTAGTAATATACCCACATTTAACTTAAGTTATAAACAATTAAACAGTTAACTAATCTTGTTTGTGTTACATATGTAAAAATCAATTCAAATCACAGCTTACAGCAAGGATATTTTTGTCAGTGTCAAAATTGAAATTACATTTCGTGTTGTTAATTGAAGATATTGGAACTTCTATCAATTTAGGAGATCGTCGCACTTTATCGGAGTACCGTGAGAAATAACAGTCAGTAAGTTGAATGCTTTCATTGTAATTAGACTGGGATAAGTGGTTTTTGCAAGGATTTTCGAAAAAAAGAAATTTCCTTTGCTTATTCAATATATTTATTGGTTGCTTCTGATAAGTTTCTAAATCGGCTTCATTTCTATGTTGATCAAATAAATCTGGTGAATTTGATTGAATACTGAAACTTGGCGACTGCAGTGAAAAAAAATTCGATACACACCAAAAAAGTTTATCAAGAATTTACTCAATAATGATCTGTCTGCCTTACTATTTTACTTGTTTAGTATAAAGAAAGTAAAAAGAAGCATAAATATTTCTAAAAATAATCTATAGAAGAACACAAAGTAAATAAGTGTTTACGTCCGTCGTAAAATGTGAAATGTCAATTTTTGCCATTTGGTTGGTTTGCTACAAGTCCGTAGTCGCTTCTAAATCTACTTTAAAAGTATGTTATAAAGCAGGTTGAACATTTATACTGTAATTTCAGAAGATTTTTCAACTGCTGATCTGTTTTTATCGCCACTTATAAGTACTTTGGATTATTAAATTCTCTAATAAAACTGATTATTTCATACATATATCTTTTGTTCTCTATTAAGAGGTACTGAAGAATTTCTTTAAAGGTCAATAAAGTCCTCAGCACTTGTGAAAATTATTTCAATTCACAAAGAGCAAAATGATTTATCTTATAATTATATGGCTATAATTTTATTTTATACCAACCTTTTCATCAAATTTTATTAGTTCAATTAGTAGTTTTAAATTAAATGATAGATCTATGCAGAATTTCGTCTATATTCTTCATATTGTAGGCAACATATGTGGAATTCGCAGCTTGAAAGGAAGATATGTGATCACCAAAATTATGTAAAATATCTAAGAAAAAATAAATTAATTCTGTGTTTAATTTAGTATCAGTAAAACCACTGGTTCTATACTCCATCTGTTGAGATATAAAATGTCACAGAAGATAATTGTCGGTTTAAGATTAATAACCGACACTAGAAAGTATGATTAACTGAGGCGATGAAGCACAAGTCTTTTTATATGCAATAATACAAATGTCTTTAAGCATCTCAGGTTTCAGTGCATATTGAGTTTCATATGATAACATTCTAAAATTCCTAAAAATGCCTAAAAATTTGTTATATTACAGGTAAACAACTATGTTTAAAAGTAGGCAGATTTGGAATGTTTTACTGCAATTATCCACGCTGATGGCCCAACCAGTTCATTCTCTTATTGTGTTACATTATTATTAATGTAAACAAATTCATTTCTGGAACAGTTTACAGAATTAATTGATTCATTTATATTCTAATATATCACAAATGTGATTGACCGGCAGTTCTCAAAATTACTATACAGCAATCAAGAAGTTATTTGAAATATAAACTGTTTGAAATTTATTTAATTTCAAGTGTATTCTTTCTCATGCTTAAATGTGTTGTATTGTGAATAAAAGCAAATAATGGCAGAAAACTTTTGAAAATTTATTAAACCGTCACTAATCAAAAATGATAATAAATCCTGAACTAAAAATACTCACATGAAACCCCGAAGAATGTGTATGATAAAACCCACTGTCAAAGTTACTGCAATCTACATTATGATTTTCAAACGGCAAATTTTTATTCACTTCTGCTGGTAAATGTTCATTGATGTTGCAATGGGTTTCTCTTCCTTGACCAGACTGAACTAGTTTGCAATCGACTGAATGACACTGTGGATCTTCTGGAATATTATTTTTATCTTTAGATCTTCTGCCACCCAATCCCCTAGCAAAAATTTTAAAAACCATTATTCAAAATGTCATTTATAGAATAACGTTCATAGATATGGTACTGAATATTTTACACTGATCATAAATAAATATGATGTCTGGTACTGCATTTATTATATGGTAAAACATTTTAATGCTCTTAAGCTGGTAATTGAATTATATCCTATATGTTTTTTTTTTCATTTTCCCAAAGACTTCAAGGTGTTTTGTAGAAACTCGTATCAGAAAACAAACCAGCCAAACCACTTTCATCACCGTAGGCACCTAACTTATAATAGAGTATTTGAATTTATTAGTTGTTTCAGAACAATCTATTGCGAAACATTCATGAGATACTGTAAAATAAAAATAGGAATACTTTTGTATGATTGTCAATATTTTCCTCGATGGGGAGCATAAAAACTTGTTATAAATATTGTTTCTTTACTTACAAGAAATCGATTGTCAGTTAACATGCAACCACAATCTGAAAGAGTCTCTAAATCAAAAAATTCGTTTAGCTAGTTATATTAATCTTTAAAAGTCTGTATACTGCATTTTTCTATAAACTTTATGGCATAAAGTTTGTGAGCCATTTTAGCCACAAAACTTTCACCATATAGTGATTTCAAATCATTACTTTGAATGGAAATCATAAAACAAATTTCTCTAGATTAATAATCCAGCATTAAGAGAAATGAAAGTTACCAATAAAATTTTATCACCATTAAAAACCAATTTCAGTTTGAACTAACTAAATTGTCTCGAACAGTAATTACTGAAAAAACTTATCCGAAAAAGTTGTATAACTTTCTTTTCTTTCTACTTTTTGCTTTAATTCTTCCTTGTAAAACAGATTTTCTAAACTCATTTAAAATTAATTAACCTTTAAGCAAAATGTTTAATTTCTTTACCCCTCTAATTTAGCAGTTGATGAAAAAGCTGGCAGTTCAGAAATTTTGTTATTTGCTAACATACTTAGTTGATATCGATTTATTCCATTTAAATATAATTTTTTTACACTTGCTAATATTATCTGAATAGTGACGGAAATGTAATAAACATTGTATTGGTCTGTTTGTTACCAGATTCTTATTAGTTCATCGACTGACATCAATTAATGATTAAATGTATTTCAACAAGTACATATAAGTAAACCGAACCTCGTATGATATCACTCTTAGTTTTTTCTAGCATAGTGACAAACTGACATACTTTTCAAAAAATCGGGAGTAAATTTTAAAACAATAATTTGTTTACATACCGTTTTCTAGCTTTGTAAAGAAAGTCATCAATTATTTGTTGAACGCGGGATCGCTGAACTAAGGAGCTTGACACGTAAAATGAAAGTATTTGTTAACCATTAATAGTTTATATGAAATAACAGCAAAGCGATAGTAAAATTTAATGTTTAGCATATAAGAATACTAATGTAGGTATACTGAACGATTTAGCGTAGCTTTATTTTTAGCCTTCTGAGGTAAATACTTGTAAAATACAAGCACAGTTTAAAAAATAATAAAACGAAGGTTACTAATCTAATAAAACTGCGGATGAGCTTAGGCATGTATGCAACATTAAATTTACAAATTTTCTAACAGATACCAAGTCAAAAGTAAGCAGAAATTCCAATAAGACTTTAAGAAAAACTATCGTTAAAAGAAAATTAACGTGACAGAACCCCTGGTATTTCTGGAAAGTATTTACTTCACTAATCAAGCTTAAAATCAAATCAACTACAGCTAAAAGCCCTACTCTTTGTTTTTAGTTTTGCACTTCCGAAAAACTGATTAAAATAAAGGCTACCGAAACTCGGTTCAAAATCTTCTATCATCAGTTGTCTGAGCTAAATCTAAATAAAAAAACAGAAAATGTTCGTCCAAATCTCAACTTGTTGATGCGAAACAAAACAGTACACAACATCACAAACTCTATAAATCAAGTCTCCACTTTACAGATAATCAATATGCTTTAAATGATTTATTAGACAGTATGGGAACCTTCACTTTTTACCCTGGCGGAGCTTGCAGTGTAGTTATAATCCATAGTGACCTATATTCAGTTAAAGTTAAAATGGTTTTCAATTATTCATGAAAGTTCCAGATTGGTGACACAAAAAGATATCTATGAAGCGGTTTAAATTCACTTTAAACACAATAAGGAGTTTCACATACCAGACTTAAACAATAACAGTAACATAAATGACCACCTTCAAAGATTTATTCACCGAAAAAATACTTGAACTGGGTTATAGTTAAACTTTATTAAATGGTGTTTACTATCCTGCATTAATAAAAACACTTTTTAATCATACAGAGAAACTTTGCTTAGAGAAGGAGACTGAACAGTTACCATCATTTGCTAAAACTTATTAAAAAATAATTATTAGCCATAAAGCACATTAACAAGAATTGAGAAACATAAAACAAACAAGATGTACCAGTGTTGAGAATAAACTAATTCTTCACGACTCAAAATGAAATGTGATGAAATGCTGGCAAGGTCGACCTTGAACTTGGCGCTGCATTAAATAGAATTTGCCTGGTTTCTAAACTAGTTTCTTTGTACTAAACAGATTGCTCATTGATAGATAGGAAAGTGAAAATTTTCCCACCCCATGTTACCTCCAATCTTGTTTACTATTTTAAATGTTCTTATAAAGACATTTACAGGCTATTACAACTGGGGTTAAAAAGCCATAATTCTTTGCTTAATAGTAGGTACCAGATTAATACTTTAGAATATTTAAAATAGTCATTGTTCAAACAACTTCTGATTTTCCACATTTTACCAAAGTTGTCGTTGTCTACGTGGTAAAACCAAATTTATGTATTCAATAAAGTACAGTTGTTATTTTATAACTACTATGGTAAATTTAGTTTCAGACATTTAATTGCATAACACCTAATTTTATGCTTTTAGTTATTAATTTGTTTTCTTGATTCTTATGTCACTTTTATCGAATACTACCCACTTTATTCTGTTAATGTATTTATTTAACAGATGGCGTTACATAACTGTTGACTTTTTCTAAGGCTTTCCAAGCATTTCTCTGTAAATCTTACATTATTTGACTTTGAAATGTTCAAATGGCTTAGTACTTGCTTCATAGTGTTGCCTCTGTTTCAGTTTATTTTATTCTGCTACCATAATGTTCGTTTTTTATTAAAATTAATAAATCAGAGTTCTTATATAAACTCTATCAGACTTTGCAAAACGTAGTGTATAATTATTGCAAAATATATGTCAAATGCTTAATAAATTGCATTTTTTGTTTGATCTTAATTCGCTGGTATAGAAATAAAATATTATTCTAATTATAAGAACAAACCTATACTAACCTTGGCGCTTTATGGTAACAGGACTGAGGATTCAAAAGGTTTGATTGGCTGAAACTGTATGCACTAATCTTTGCACTATTATCTTCAGTATTCTTTTCAGAAAAAATAAATAAATTTGGTTTCGGTTATAAGTAATAAAAATACTGATTTATGAACTAGATACTTGAGCTTGGTAGACGATAATTAAAATATACAGAAACACTATTATTTAGAAACATTTTGATGATAATTTCAAACAAAATACAATATAGTGCTACATGAAGCACGTAGACGTGGAAAAATATAGCTTTATAAAAGCATATCACAGTTCATACCGTTCACTAATGTCTTTAGTTAAAAAATATGCCATATTACTATACTTTGCCTACAAGTAAACTTATAGTACAACTAAATTATCAGCATTTACTTACTTAGCAAAAGCTTTCTGTTTTTATTTGAAATATATCATGTCAAAAGCAGAAGAGAAAATTTCAAAAATGCATAAGATGATTACTTGGATTTGTTTACGCTTATGTTGGATAGCATTGATTACTCGATCAACCGCCTGTGTAGGTCGTTTATAGTTATAGTAATCCTTGCAAATGTCGGAAGCAGCGTTTATTTTATTGAGTCTGGAGTAAGTAGTGGCGTCATTTATTTTCTGTGATACGTTTTCTCTCTTTGCCCAACCTTCTGGAAAAAACCTAAGGTAAACAAAAAACATCTCAAGTCAAGTATAACTCTAGTGAAAGAGCGTCAAGTAAACAATATGACTTATTACTTTTAGCCCTTGATAAATTATGATTACAAATAAATACTTACGTCATATCATCACTTGCTATTTGAATTGCTAAGAAAGAATAACAGAAAAAAACTTTACAGTTAGCCTAATGAACGTTTTTTATTTCCTTGTTAACCTAAATCAACCTTCTATAGACCAGTCTAGTGATAGTGGGTTTACTGCAAATGTAGTTATTTTGGTTTCAATGAACTAGAGCCCAAGAGTTATCTTGGTGGCGTTTCCTCATGTCCACACATTTTAATTCAAAGTAAGCAGTGGCTTGTCGCTAGTCTTCTTAATCGAGGTTGATATGTTTTGGCAAAGTTACGACAGTCAGTTATAAGTCCCAAACTTGTAGTAAAAAATAAGCATTTTTTGAATGCCTCAGACAGTGTATAGTCCATTAAATTTAATTAACAAAGCAGTATATTTTTGACTGCATATAATCTGATATTTGAAAACTGACACAATTAAAATAAGTAATCAATCAACAAAGTGATTTGATTTACCACGATAAGGTTAAATAGGAAACGCCCTACATTTTCATGCAAATCTAAAAAATTTTAACATGTTTAACATTTGTGGTTATTGATTTACAGAATCGTTTATCACTAGGTGCAAGGTATATAAGGAGTCAGTAGTCCATATTGAGCATACCATCGTAAGTACTTCAATAGAAGACTGATTCGATATACTACGTAATAGTCCTTTGATGTTTGGCAAGAGGCACTACGATTTAAAATGTATTTTTAAGCCGGTTCCACAACTATCAAATTACCGGTTTCGTAAACCATCCCCCGAAACAACCGCAAAGTCTTTTTAAAGCAGTTAGTTTAAGTGCTATAAGAATCGTTTTGTAGCAATAAAAATTGATCTTGCCTAATATTAAGACTTACAGGTTTTCAAACCTAGCATTCTAACACAAAATACTACGGTTCATATAACTATACCTTGAAAAATAAATGGAGGATACATGAAAGCATACACTACCTAAAAAAATTTTCATGTTCACGTGTAAGTAAATATCTCTTGACTGAGTATATATGAAACAGTAGTTAATATCAATAGAATTAGTTGCAGTGAGAATGATTCCCCAAAATAGGAGATTATTTTACACTGATGATTGTTGTCTATCCCTACATAGGCTTCAAACAAAATGACGGATTAATATTCCATTTTCGATCTTTGTGGGCAATTATATTGTGGCAATCTTTTTAAATCAGCTTTTTTAAATACTAATAACTACTAAGTCGAAACTGTCATAAGTAAAATTTCCTTTTATATTATGAAAATGAAAACAATTCAGTTTGTCGACGTAAATTTCATCATTTTAGTTCTAGCAATGAATAACACTTAAAGAAATTTATGTCCAGTGAAGTTTTTATGATAACCATAGCTGTCACTTTCTACAATTACAACCGAAACTTCTTTATAATCACTGTAGTAGAGTCTATTGTTATATATATATATGCCATAAAGAAATTGTCACTATCTAGAACTTAAGAGCGACCATTAAAAAATACTTGGAAATCGATTTTATTTCATATTCAAAACACGTAGTATACGCAATACCTTTGCTGTCCAAAAAGTTGCATAGTCCTCGGAAATACAAAGCTATTTTAAAAAAAACCCAGTTTAAAGGGTATAAACAAATATATTCAATATTTCAATGGATCTGCATTATTAAGATATACTATGCTGAGCTAAGGTCCATAATTATGCAATGAATAAGTAAACTTACATATGTGTTATTATTTCAAAGATCGCTTAACCAATAAGATGTTTCGTCAGTTTACCAGTTTTGAATTATACTGAGTAAGTTCTGCATGCATTATCGGACTATAATAAAAGCGGGGATTTTCAAATTTACAAGCTAAATTAATGAACGCAAATGCTTAGCTCAAGTTAAACCATGAAGTGCTGCGAAAATGTTTAGCCTAATTTATGACGCTATACTCATTTATTGAGGGAAATTCAGACCTACACTTTCAGTAATCCAAATGATATAGTTGTGAATTGCACCCTGGTTAATGACCAAGTAACGTTTTTTATATAACTGAAGCAACTATTAACAACTAAACCCTCTTTTGCGAATGAAAAAAGTAAGAAGGCGATGAAGGATGGAAGAGAAGTTATATTTGATCATAATTAGAGCGTCAATGGGATAACAACATCTTGGCTGGCAAACTAGGGAGGGATGCTCTCCATGGTGCGTCGTGTTGTGATTGATGGATCATGCGTGGCAGCGCCTCTGTTAAATCGGAGTAATAACGTCTACTGTTATACGCGAACTAACTGCAACTCTAATCTGCAAATTTGTCTACGCGAATCAGCTAATCCCAACCGTGACCAACAACTCGACAACTGATTACTCACCCCAAGCCAAAATCAAGAAAACACAAACGCAGCACTAAGAAGATTCAATTCTGTTATATTTCAACTCTAAATATATAGTTACAAAGGCGACCTTGTAACAACTAGGGTAATTAGCACACTAAAAAGACACTACAACCAATCGCAATTAGCAAGGTGAGAGCGGAAGAAATGAAGAGCAATACAGGTTACCGCTTACTTTACAATTAAATAAAAAATAGCAAAAGTGAGAATAATTACATTAAAAAATAACTAGTTCCTTCTGCTTTCAGCACTTCTCTTTTTAAGAAGTGGTCAAAAAACCCAACGATGACCATTTGACTTATGTCAGCTTTATGAATTCCCAATGTCAGCGATTCCGACAGTCCGAGATGACTGCAGATCAGTTCAAATGTCTTGTATTTGTTTGCGGTTTAAAGTCGCCAGCAGATGCTGATGTTCTTACCCGCATACTAACTAGAATCGAGGCTGATCCTAATATAACCTTACATACTGTTTCTGAAAAATGTCAGCGGATTGTAAACCTGAAACCTGATACCCAGCTAGTGGAGTGTCGTAACTCGATTGAAATCAATGCCTTGAGTGCCTGGGTAATAGGTTGAGGCAAGGCTGGGTGCTAGCTGTAGGACATAGCGCTACAGATAACAGAATCGATAATATCGGCCATCCCTGCCCAGATACAACACCCTCCTCATTTGCCTTTAGTCCAGCTCTTTTGAAAGTATCCACGAACCGCTACGCCTGTCCATTTGATTGCGGATAGTACGGTTGGCAGTAAATATGTATGATGGCGTTTTGTCAACAGAAATCACAGAAAATGTTTGATGTGAATTGGGACTCGTTATCGGTGACTAGTGTCTCTGGAAACCCATGGCACGCGAATATCCTATTCAATATTTTTAGAGTTTTCTGCGTAGTCGGAGGAACTACCGCATGGATTTCCGGCCATTTTGAATATGCGTCTGCTGACACCAAGTAGTTGACTCCTGACATGCGTCCGACAAAATCTAAATGCTCTTTGCTCAATGGTCTTGCAGGATCTGGCAAGCTGATTGGATCAACCTTCGGTGAGTTTTTTCGATACTCGCTGAAACCGGTCACACTTCCTTACCGCATCTTTCATATTTACGGTGTGGTAGCATGTAGTGCTCAGTGGAACATCGCTTAGTTTCATATCAGTAAACCAATTTAATCCCAATTAGTTAAGATTATTGTTAACCACATAACAGCCTCTAACTAATCGTTTCCGCTAAAACAAATATTGTTAGCGTGAATGTCAAAAGCCTGTGCAAATATTTATTTTGGGGATTATTTACCGCTACAGTTGCATAACTCACCATCGACATATCTTTTCTACCAAATAAGGTAAAAAAAACGTTTTTAACACTCTTTTGCTACTGCACAGTGGTGCTTTATAGATCTACACTGATTCACATTGGCTTGGCTGTTTATCACAGCATATGTAATTATGGAACAGGAAGAAGTAAAGTACACTACCCTTTAAAGCTAGATCGTTTGCTAATATGTTGTACCTTATAAAAGGAAGCAAACTTAACTATTCTATAACGTTTTACGAGTATTTGAATTTAGTTGCAATAATATTTCTTTCATGACATAATGATGAGCTTTCTGGAAGGTTTATACATCAAATGAATTTACAAGTATTACTGTTTCGGAAAACAGCGTGAACTCATTGCTTCTACAGAAAATGGGAATTTTATATAACTTGTTTTTAGGGGGAATATATTTTGTGGCACAATCTGTACGTTTTTATTTTAAAATGCTTTGTTCTCATTCATCTCCACTAAGTGACGAAAAATATTCCTATTATTTGACTATAATAGGTTTTTTTGTTTGTTACCACTTAAATGTTTCAGTTAAAGAGTAGATACGGATATACGTTGAATTTCTTACATTTAACCTTACTATGAAGACCTCGACAACAAAGAGTGACTTAAACAAACAGACTTCTTTAAAAGGCATTGCGTGGATGTCGAGTTCTTATCAGAAAAATGCGAAGCAACTTCCTTTAGAAACCTGGATTGAGACCCGATTACACAACGTACCGGACATGGGTGAGGGAAATCTCATTTTTAAATTATAACGGCGGGAACTCGCTGCAAACTATTTACTGTAAATAACCTTTTAACTTTTTGCAATATCTTCCACTTGTCGAATTATATAACTGAGAATTGGATGATTCCAGAGGATTGAAGTTGATTAGGTATAGAATCATTGTCACTGATGCCCTCTCGATAGTTGGCAGTGATAAATCTGTTACAATTACTTATCCTGCAATTAATGGTAGCAAAATCAATTTTTGGTGGTGAACTTTTTGAAGCTGTACATGTCATACTTTTACATAACCATGGTGTTAAAGAAGTTGGACATTGGTGCCATTAGATGTTGTTTAGTTGAATCGAGTTCCGTTGTTAGCAGCCATTGGTTATGGAACGAATGAGCGAACGTTCCTGCTACTGTTAGGGTCAATATTATTTAGAAGCACACTTCCACTTACTTTGGATATTTATTGTATTATTGTAGATTATTGTCATTGTTTTTGCTGTTATATAAGGTATATTCCTACTACATGAAGTTGGAGTAATTAATCGTTTTCTGACGACATGTCCTTATTTCATTGGATTGTGGGGATAATAATCAACGTGAATACTCAATTAAATAGAAGCGTTTGGTAGGTAGAAGAAGCAAAGTAGTATTCTAAACTCCGGCAATCGCTCAGTTGTGGCAATTCAGTCCACTGTTTGATGTATGGTTACAAAGAAGAATTACAGAAGCGTTTTCACACATGGCTATTTCAGCTCTTGAGAATAACATAAATGAATTTCTTAAATTTAGTCTTTACTAAACAGAGATTTGGTCACCTGGTGTTAATGTTGTACTCAGATATATCTAAAGCTTTCGATGTAGCTACAAGCATCTCATATGCAAGTTCTTACAATCTGGAAATATAGATACATTACTTGCTTCGCTAAATCCGTCTCAGACGTCGATATCGAATGGTTGGAATTGACTCCAGAAGTATTCGTTTATTTGGAATTACTTTTAGCATTAGGCTCCGGAGCTTATTTGACTATAAAGCACGTCAGCTCAATTATTGCATCAGTGAAGCACGATAATACCTGAATGCAGTAGTTTTATTACCTGGACTACGTTAAATGTCTTTAAATGCAACTGATATGATCGCCCAATTTGTTAAAAACAAATACGCCCAGCAGTAACTGTTAAGATGGGTTTAGTGACAAATTCAAAGTTGAGTCAAAAAAATTGTCGAATTCGAATAGTAAAGTGACATTACAACGTACAATTTAGTTAGTTCGTCGTGTAAGTTCATATGGAACATAAAAAATTGAAAATCTTACAACAGAATTTAAAATTTTAGACATGACTTATGTCACTACAGTTAGAAAGATGCCTGAGATAATAAAGACGTATAATAAGCTACTGTGGTTGGCTTAGTGATATTTATATGCTGGGGCAAAAATAATTAAAACTAAAGGAAGTCGGATCAATGTTAAATATAATACATATTTAGTCTAAAAATAACACACTTTTTCGTAGTAGTATGTTACCGTATAAAATCATTAGGAATATATATTCTAAATGGAAACCGGTTTTAGTAGTAATTTATATGAAATATATATGGCTAGTCTAAGTGAAAATATAAACATGTTAGGTAGGTGTGTGGCGTGTGTAGTAAGCTGAACTGGCATAACAGTAAAACTCGCCTGGGTTCTTTGCAGGATTCATCGTTATTGCTAGGGCTCATTGTGTGATTTATGGTAAGCATCTATAGGTTCCTTGTCCCATGCTTCCATTCAACTATCTCACTGTCTACTGACGGTGGAAAAGTTCTAGAGAATTGATTAGTTCCACCGGAGAAACTTGCTCATAACTTTCATCTCAATCGAAGATTCTTCGTTCTTTAGTAACGTACCTCAGCTGATAAGTTTACGACTTATATTACTCAACAGATTGTTTAAAAATACATTGTTTAAGTACTCCTTATTAAGAAATAATTGACTATACCTTTCAGGATTCCAAAAATAAGGTCCGTGAAGAGATGGATATAATAGTACTTAAAACTACTACTATTTCCATAACGTTTTGTGGATATAAGACAAGGAGAAAAATATTGTTTTTTAATTATTTTAACATCTCTTTTACATTTACTAACTCGAAATTTTCCGAAGCTACATGATAACATTTTAGTCTGAAACTGAAACTGTGGACATCCTTGTTTTAATAAACGGCTGTGCCCATCTAACGCTTTTAGCCACTTTTGCAGCCTTCATGCTGATACTTGTTGATTCCGTGGTTGTTTGGTCAGGCGAACGATCTAATAACACGTATGGTGATCATTATCTAGATAAACCGGCTTTAGCCTATCATTGCTTACTGAGTCGATGTTTCCTTGTATTTGTTTCACATAATATTTAAGTTTTCTTGAAATAACGTTGAGTGGGTCTTCAAAAGGAGGGCTTAGTGGTACTTTTATTTTGTAACACCTTATTGAGACGTGCGAGCAGTTGCCTAGATACTTAGGTAAAAACGTCTCTCATGATTGTTCATGAGTATTAATCAGCTTAAGCACAGACATGTGGTCCCGTAGTTGGTCTGCATAAGTTCCTAAATCGATCTTTTTACTGTCAGTATGAGAGCTTATAAACTCACTTGGTAGTATCGGAGTTGTCCCACAGATTAGTTCTGCTGCTGAACATTGTGATTCAGTTTTGACAGCTGTTCGTATTCCTAACATAAATAATGGTAGAAATTCTGTCCACTGATTGGGGTTTGAATGAGATATAAGAGTGGCCTTAGATTGACGACTGAGCCATTCTACCATCCCATTAGCTTGAGGATGATATGCAGTGCAGCGTATTTTGTGAGAGCCTAGCAGTTTATCTTAGTTCTTGAATAGTTGAGATTTAAACTAAGCTCACCTGTCCGTTGTTATTACAATGGATGTACCAGATATATTTACCCAGTTCTATATAAAGACTTTGGCCACTGTTTCTGCTATGATGTCCGTGATTGGTATGGCTACAGGAAACCTTGTGAACCTATCTATACATGCAAATAAATACGTAAAACCATTTGAACGTAGCAAAGGGCCTACTAAATCGATATGTACATGTGCAAAACATACATCTAGTTGGACAGAAATTCTGATCGGTGAATTTCCGTGTCGGTTAACTTTGATTGTCGACACGCCGAACACTCCCGAACCCATTTAAGTACATCCTTCTGAAGATTCGGCCTTATGTATATGGCATTGGTTAGTTTAGATGAAGGGTGTGTCAACGAATGAAAGTTATTAAATATTACCCATTGAATATTTTTGGGAACGTAAGGTCGAGGCACTGCCTTTGTTGTGTCACAGTAAATCAGAACACCTTCTATATGTGATGGCAGCTTCTTTAATTTGAGACTAGAACTTATGGCTGGAAGTAAGTTTTGTGATTCTTAATCATTTTCCTGGCTGCCTCTCAAAGTCTCGAAATTTACTGTTGACTATTGTATTATGTTCAATTTTAGTCGAGATAATGCGTCTGCCACCCAATTGTCTTGACCTTTTACGTGTCATATATAACTAACGAACTATGCTATGAAGTCAAAGTGTCGGCCTTCTCGAGGTGAATATTTATCGGTTTTCGCTTTAAATGCATTTGTAAACGGTTAATGATCTGTTAAACTGTGAATTTCCGGCCTTCAAGCATGTGTCGGAAATGCTTGATGGTTAGGTAGATTGCAAGGCATTCTTGACCGAAGGTAGAATATCTCGTCTCTGCTGAAGCTAGTTTTCTTGAGAAGAATGCAATCGGTTTCCAGGTGTTTTTAACTAGTTGGTTATGGGTACCGTCTACGGCTTTGTCCGAATCGTCTACCATTGAAGTAAGTGGGTAATGAGAAGTCGGATATGTTAGTTTAGATGCCTGAGCAAGTTTATCTTTTAATTAGTTAATAGCCTCGACGGCCCCATAGGTTAGCTTGAATTCTTTCGGTTTTCCTTTAAATGCATCCGTCAACGGTTGCATTAGTTGTGCACAACCGGGTATGGATCTGCGATAATAGTTTATTAAACCAAGAAAACTTCAAGGTTGTGTTAGGGAGCTTGGTATGGGGTATTGTCTAATAGTGTCCACCTCCTGTTTGATTGGTGTAATTCCATCAGGGCTTATAGTGTTTTCAAGGAATTCTAGTGTTTCCACACCGAAAACACATTTACTTTGATGTTTGTTCATACCATTTCGATTTAGTCGTTTCAACACTGCCCTCATATGTCGCTCATGTAGTTTAAAATCTGGGCTGGCGATTAATAAGTCATCTATATACCCATGTGCAAACCGCTTATCTCGAAATAGATAATCCATGAACCTTTGGAATGTTTGTACTGAGTTCCGTAGGTCGAATGGCATGCGTACAAACTCGAGTAGTCCAAGAAGTATTGTGATAGCTGTCTTCGGAACATATTTCTCAGCTACTGGAATATTGTGATATGCGCTGACTAAGTCAGTTTTAGTAAATATCTTCATATCTTGTAAGCCATTTGTAAAGTCTTGGATATGTGGTATCAAATACCTGTCTGGTACAGTTTGACGGTTAAGGACTCTGTAATTTCCGCACGGTTTCCAATCGCCTTTATTTTTCTGCGGAACCATAGGCAAATAAGATGTCCACTGGCTATAAGATAGACGTATTATGCCCGGCTGTAGCATGTAATCGAATTCGGCTCTAGCTATTTTTAAGTTTATAGAGTGCTAGTCTTCTAGGTTTGGCGAAAACAGGTGAGCATTCCGTTTTGATTATATGACTTACTTTCAAATTACTTTTGGCAGGTTGAGGATTAAGTTTTGTTAGATTTGGCAATTCCGCGAGTATATCTTGGAACTTTGAAGTTGTTACTGGCGGAGTTTATATAAATTTTAGAGATGTGATATAAATTCCTGTACCTTTTGTATATTCCGAAGTTTCTTCAGTGTCAAAAGTCGTTTATTTGTGTCAACTATAAATCTGTATCTCTTTAAGAAATCCATCCATAATACTGCCTGATCTAGATAGGTTACAGCGAAAACCCAGGGAAATCGCTTTTTAAACCCGAAATCTGGCTTCGTTGTACCCTGATGAAACGTCACGATTTTAGTCTTACTGGCAGCTAGAAGTGTAACTGAGGGATTTTTTTAACCCGGCTTGGTTTTGTTATGAGGAATAATATTAAGTGCAGTATCAGTATCCACCAAAACGTTCAAGCCTGAATTTCTGTATCTAACTTAAAACAAGTGACTGTTCAGGAACCCCTCATCAGTCGTCGCAACCTGAAGAGGGGTTGTTCGTTTTCTATATTCTTTGGGGTCAGTTTGGGCCAGGCCCATGGTTTACTGCATATGGTCGACTGAACACCCAATTCCCAACAAAATTGTCCAGATTGTCTGGACCCTTGTGACCTGTTCCGTGACTTGGATTCTGGTCGTTGTGGTGACCTGTTCTTGTCTCTATGACCCACTTGCATTTTGCTGTCAGCCTCTGTGAAACTTTTAACACTCGCAATGAGTTGTGCTATGACCGGATCATTTGCTGATTACTGTTTTTGAGTATGATGTATCATACGTGATGCGGTTAGGAGACCTCTTTTCATTATTCTGTCTGCAATATGTGCTAAATGAGATAAGGTGTCAGGATCTTGTGTATTTGAACAGTGTTGAACGTAGCATGAAAGAGCTTGTATCCATCCTTGTTTTAGGACTGCTTCATCTAGAGTGTTGTTACCCACCAAAGCTTGGAGATGACGCAAAAACTGTGACGGTGACTTATCACCTAATGTTTCTCCTTATAAAAGCCTTCGGATTCTTAGTTCATCTGATAATGATAAACGATTCATTATTTCTTGTCTTAGGATGGTGTATAGTTGTGGTGTTGGTGGACTTAAAATCAAGTCACTGACTTTTTTGGCTCTTAAAGGTGGTAGGACTAAACATAGGTCTCGATTGTGAACTTCTTTAGATTTAATATGGTGTTTTGTGAAATAATGCCCTAGTTAAGCAAACCACAACTCGAAGTCACTACGATCAAATTCCGTAAGTCGGGTTTTCGTAGTCATAACGATGTCTATATCTGCCGATTATTTATCCTCTAGGCTTTTGGTTTAGACTGAGTCTGACATGTTAAATATACAATATATTAATGTAATAAGGTCAAAAAAATAATGAGTCTATTGGTAGTACCTGGCGATATAAATGGAATGCTTTACATAAAAAGTATATACACGTAATTATAATTACTTCTAAACAAAGGCTTATTTTTACGACTGAATACAGAAAGAAATAGTGATACGCGCAACAGAAATTAAATATTGTGTTTAACATAGGGCCTACCAGTTTGATGTCTTAATACGTTCCGTTCTATTGACAGAAGAAACGATTTCTGGATTGTAATAATGGGTTATGTTTACTGTTGTTTTCTGACGTAGAAAAGTGAGACAGTACAAATTTAAAATGAATGTCAATTGCATAGTAAACGTATGCGAACGTTGATGATAACTGTGTTAAGATGCGGCCCTTTTTGGCAGCTGTGTACGACAGCATGTCAAATGAAAAAGACAGCGTTTTTAAAATGTCGCCTAAATTTATTACGGACGGTTCCGTAACTTCAGATATCTTATTCCAGTAAATGCTGCAACAAATTATCTCGCCATCACCCATTTTTGAAGTTTTTAAACAGACATTTAATTGCCACAATCAAAAACAAATGTATTGCTACACTTTCAGCAGAATCTTGAAGTGCCCCATAGATCCTTTAGAACTAAAGTTACACAACAGTCGATCAGGAGAAATGGCGTCATGTGTAACAACCTTTACCATGAATAGGATTGTACGCCATGACTTTGAAACCAAAAACTTGCCTTTAATTGATCAAAAATTTAACGTTCGTCCATCGGAATTATAAGGTACATTAGCCGATTTCCTTTCAATACTAAATACATTTCTAATAATGACGTAAACGTGATCTTTGACTTTGCATACGAACATGGTATGTTCAGACAATATAAAACTGCAATAAATATATTTTTCTTACAGACTAAAACTCTTAAATTTTTCTGGCTCCGAATATTATTCGCAGAAAAAATGTTGATCATGAACAACACTTTCGTAAATTCCCTTCATATCCACAGTTATTTCTCGTGGGACCAGGTCACATGATTATTGTTGAATAAAAAGATTAATAAAATCTTAAGACTAACCTATTATTATCTTCATCTTTTTGCAAATATAAGTGTTGTTGATGTTTGTGAGAACCAATAATAACACCAACGCTTTGAATGCAAAATTGCCGCCACAAATCTATTTGCTCAAGGTCATAAAAATGTCATATTGCGGAAAATCGAACTCGGAAGGGTCATGACTTGTCTCATACAGTTTCCGCTACCACTCAGTGTTCTCCGTGTGAGCGTGTCTAATACCCACTGTATGCTTGACATATTCTTTCAGCTGGTTGACGACGCTTGATCTACGAATTAGCACTTGTTGCCGATCCTCCGTTAGTTTTCACATAGCTTTTAACTGTTAAATGCGTTTGTCTTATACTTTTTCTTAAATCGCCGTTTGATCTTTTATTTGATGTTTTGATATTATTTTTTTGCTTACTGCCCTGCTGCAAATATTTTGAATTATTTACAAAATAGCTGTATACATATAACCTATGTATATATTTATAGGCAATATCATTAGAGCGATACGCCACAATTTTTACAGGCTCAAATGTATTGTTTTACGACTGTTTTTGATGCCACATTGTAGTTTAAAGGTAGACTTAGTTTTACTTTGATAATTATTAGTTTATCACTAATGTTGTGTTTAACCCTTATGCTAGTTGAACTTTTCATCAAAATAGCCTGATCTCGTTCACTTAGTAACACAGCATAGTTGATATTCCATTATTCCGTTTTTATGTGAAGTAACATTCATACGTATTATTTATTCCTAATAACGCTACCGCAGTCTAGCTGACTTCTGACTTTCTTTATGGGTTGTTTTTAGGGGTTCTAATTTTCTTTCGACTGTTTAATTCATGGAAAACGATTCATTTATCTGGTAATCTCTGGGCGCATTTTTGTTCATTTCCTTGACTTTGATACATAGGTTAAGTAGTTTGGTGGTTGTTGCTTACTAGTATCTAGTAAGTGTTTGCATTTTTGTTACTAGTTGTGTTAGAAATAAAGGTGTTACCAGAGTAGTAGAAGATAAGTCTATGGACGGGTTTCAGTTACCTTCTGTGCTAACAAAGCATATCAGTTTAAACACCTGTCATGAAATTGCATGTTCTTTGCATAAAAGTTTTGTCTATCATTATCTTAAAACCGATATTTTTAATCAGAGTTGTGTAATCAAATCAACTACCAGCTAAACTCTGCATAATAGCTTGTCATCTGCATTTTTGCATGCAGTTGTCTGTTTAAAGCCATTGACAACATATCCCCTTCACCCATTCATATCACATAATTTCAAAGCCTCTTGTTTACTACTTACATTGTATAAATGTTTAATTTTAGATGCCAAACAGTTCATGGTTTTAATCTTCTGTGCATCCATGTGTTAGGGAGTCAAGAACTTCAAACTGGCTTTCCAGAGCCCTCTGATTTTATGTTGTCCCTTAGTTAGTGTTCATTGGTGTTGAGAGATTTTTGTAGCATTATTTAGCGTCTGCCCATTATCCTCCTTAATTTGTCCTTTTTAATTCATCACTACAATACTTTTCGCTAATTTTACTGAGTATGGTGACAAAGTTTAAGACTATTACAATCGTTTATTCGCTTTTATCCCCTGTGTTTATCCATTAAAAGTTTTACAGCAGCAGGTGTTAGTGGTTTTCATTATACATGTAAACAGGTGGTAACGTGAAATGCTTTTTTACTTCAGTTTACGACCGATATGGAATCTCTGGAAAGTTACTTCTGATGGCTACGCTGTGTGTTTATCAAGAAAGTTCGGCTCCAATTTTGCCTGTCCAACAGTTTTATATCGGAAGTGAAGATAGTCATGGGACTTCAAATGCGATGGAAAGTTCCACTGTCCTTTCTGTTTATCAAACAAAACATAGCATATCGTCTGATGAACCTGTTGTATCGACTCCAACTGATTACATTAAACAAAAACCTGTTTTATATTCCCAACCAGTTGTAACTGATGTACCTTTGCAACCATCGCTTTTTAGGGAGACAGCTATTCCTAATAATGCGGAATCTCAATTATCTACTAATTATATCTATCAACCTAATCAGCCGTCAAGAACCACTTGTATTACTGTCGAGAATCCTAAGCCACCTAGTGAACCAACCACAAATAATCTATGTGGTATCCCAGATAAAGGAGGATATGAAATAAATGAAGGTCTGTTTCGTGTTTTTGATGTATACTTTTCTAGTCTTAAGCTTTTAGTTTACAGTAATAGGTATCGGATAAATTGTGTGTATTATTGAGTGTTATTTTGGATCGTTTAAAAAAAATTAAAATATTGTTTTTCTACGTACCATTTATTATCGCAAAAGTGTTTTGTAATTAAATATTAGTACGTCTTTGTACGAACATGCATTCTTCATGGCAATATCTCTAGAAACCTTTATTAGGTCATGATTCGTTGATCTGTTCGTCATTGACCCAAAATTTTAAAATCATCTTATTTGTATTCCTTATAACAACCCAACTTTTAAAATCGTCTATTCATTTTGCAAACTTAATGGATACAAATTTAAGTTACTACTCAGCAAATGTACGGTTATTCACTCAATTTTGAATCACACCTCGTACATGCGTTAATGACACTGTTCAGCTACTGAAACCGAAGTAGGTGAGTTAGATCCGTAGCTTGTTATGAATGAACGCCAGGAACCCTAACCTTTAAATCGCAGTTTTATGTATGTGGGCATTTATGTTAGTTCACTGTGGAAGTTCCATAAAATATCATGTGGTAACTGTAAAGGATCTTGGATTACTATGGGAAGTGCAGTGGTTACTTCACCTGTTTTGTTCATTTTTCTAAGCATTGAATTGATTAGAACGCATAGTTAAGTGATATCGTACACATCAGTTTTTCGCATTTTTACTAAAGGGATTGGTTGGTCTTGGACGCAATAAATCGTTATCACTTTACTGTTCATATTCAATTAATAGACTCATTTTCGAATTTTTTACAGCAGTGATTTATTTTAAAGTAATTACACATTCTTAGTTTTTTCTATCAATATTTCTGCTACTGACCCTCGTTGTTACCTTGACGTGATAATCGGGCTTGTCTATCCTGATGAAGCGACTGGGCTATACTGGTGGGACAGTTCTTCTTAAAGACCCTACCGCATCAATCAAGCAGCCAGTATAATAGGTATGCTACCTACTTTTTTGTTGCTCATGGTATTTCCGAGGAGCTGCTTAGATAGTGTTATGACTACAGATATATCGTCGACATGATTAATAATGTAATGAACTGCATTTGAACAGTTACTCACTGATTTCGGATTGCCATATGACTGCCTAGTAATTCCTAATTCTATAGTTGAAATAACTTACTTTTACTTACGCCCGTTACCCCTACCAGAGAAGTATAGCCCGCTCACAGGTATTCTCATTTGAACTGTCCTGAGCAATCGTTTCCGGCTGTTTCCAGTTGCTGTTCATCCTTTTGATATCCGCTTCCGATTCTCGACGCAGTGTGTTCTATGGCCCTCCTCTTTTCCGTTTACCAACAGGATTCCAAGTTAATACTTGTCTCGTGATGCAGTCTAATGATTTCCGCAATGTGTATCCTATCAATTTCCAACGTCGTTTCCTAATTCCCTCTTCGACTAGAAGTTAGTTTGTTCTCTCCCATAGTAGACTGTTGCTGATGGTTTCCGGCCAACAGACATTCATTATCTTGTGTAGACAGTTATTTATAAATACTTGTACACTTTTGAGGATGTGTGCAGTAGTTCACCACGTTTCACTTTCATACAGCAAAGTGACTTGACGTTTAAACTGAGGAGTCTGACTTTGAGGTTGGTTGACAGTTATTTTGAGTCCCATATGTTCTTCAACTGTAGGAATGCTGCCGTTGCTTCCCCAATCCTTGCTTTTACATCTGCATCGGATCCTCCTTGTTCATCGATGCTGCTTCCCAGGTACGTGAAGGTATCCACTTCTTCCAGGGTTTCTCCATCAAGTTTAATTGGGTTGATGTTCCCTGTGTTTTATTTAAGGATCTTGCTCTTTCTTTTATGTATGTTCATGCCTACTAATCCTGAGGTTGCTGCTACGTTGGTCGTCCTCACTTGCATTTGTTGGTGTGTATGGCCTAGATGAACTAGTTCATCCGCGAAGTCCAAATCATCAAGTTACATCCTCCTTGTCCATTGAATTCTGTGCTTCCCCTCAGATGTGGAGGTTTTCATAATCCCATCAACCACTAGGAGGAAGAGAAAAGGAGAGAGTAGGCAGACTTGTCTGACACCGGTCCTCACTAGGAATGCATCTGTCAGCTGTCCACCATACACGATTTTGGACTGTAGTCCGTCGTAAGAATTCTGGATGATGATGACGAGTTTCTGTGGCACACCGTAGTGTCGAAAAAATTTCCATGGTGTTCTCCTGTCTACACTGTCAAACGCCTTATCATAGTCTATGAAGTTGATGTACAGTGACGAGTTCCATTTAATTGATTATTCAACGATGATGCGTAGTGTTACGATTTGGTGTGTGCACGACTGATCCTTACAGAAAACAGCCCGTTGATCTCAAAGTTGAGAATCCACTTGCTTGCTTGCTTTCTAAAAAATAGCGCTAACCAGACTAATAGTCGAAATCGGGAATTCAGAAATACAATAGGGTCATACTCAGTCGTACCTGTTTAGTTAATTTTATTCAAGAAAACATTTGTATGGTTAAGCTTTCTGACCCCCATTTAGAGAATTATGAAATAAATGTTATGCTAGAACAAAAGCTGAGTGATCGGTGCAGTGGAAGACAAGTTATAACCTGGGAACGGAATAAGATACATTGGTAACTTGTTTGTCGGTAATACACTACCAGTCTATATGGAATGAATTAATTGCTTACCATTCCAGCTACTTGGTTTCTGTTGTGATAACATCATTTACTGTTGATAATTACTTCTACATTCTTAGATTTTTGGCGCGAACCAGCTCCAAACGGTGATTGGGGTTGGCTTGTCGCACTGGGAAGTTTTCTGTGCATATTTACCGTGGATGGTGTGTGTTTCACTTATGGACTGCATATTAATGAAATGATACATTATGGAGTATTCGGAGGAAATCAAAATGACTCAGATAAATCACAACGAAACATGTCTTTGGCTATGTTAAGTTTACCTGGTGCATTGCTGTGTGGAATGTATTTTTTATTCGGTAGGTATATTTTAAGTATACTGAATGGTGTCTTTTAAATGGATTATTGTACGTAGGATTATTGCGTTCACCATATCACATTTGAATTCTTAAGTCTAAGAATTGGAAATACAGGTACATTTAGAATAAGCATCTCGGAGAGTGGTTTGACTGAAGTCAACTTGAAATTCGCGAGTATAAATTTTTGTAATAGATTTTACATAGTAGGAACATTTTGTTAATTTGTAATAACGAATATTCACAAAATTCGAGTATGGTACATTTGAATTAAGATGGTTTTTTTTGTGCGTCACAGATTGATGTTAGCAGAGTACCACTGAAAACTAGGGAGCACTGGATAGCTGTTTCGTTCTAGTGTGGAACTCCTCAGCAGTGCACACCCCACATTCCGCCCCAGGGGCTTCAGGTATGATACGTTTGTTGATCAAATCCTGTTATTTATTGGTGATTTTAGATTCTTTAATTCATTCGGGATTAATGATGTCTATGTGACGTTCCTTTCTTTTTCGTAAAATTCTAACTGTAGCTGTTATGATTACAGGTTATATCCCTGCTATCAGCAGATCTTTTGCATCCGTATCAATATCAGGTGAACAATAAGACTTTACGTAATTTTTTGTTAGTATATTGTTGCTATATTCATATTTGCGATTGTCTCGTTCTACATAACGTGTATCTATTTTCTGTTTTATATTAGGTCCGCTTACAGGTGCTTTGGTAAACTGTTTTGAATATCGTATTATTGCATCGATTGGTGCAATTATTACTTCATTATGCTTTCTAATAAGTGCACTTTTCATTCATAACTTAGTTGCATTCACTGTTGTATTCGGTATAATAGGTGGTGAGTTTTTACCAAAATTTTAATGTTTTTTAATGACGTTTATTTTAAACCTAAATGTATACAAGATTAGCAAAACATGTTAAGTGGTTGTATTTAAATCCATGAGCTGTGAGTTGCCAGTGCTACAAGAGACCAGAGTGAAGCTCATTATTTTCGACAAAATTTTATCAGTGATATACTTTGGTATTAACTAGCAGAGTTTGCTGTATTTTAAATGTGCCTTCTGCCTATTGAATCGAATGGATGTGTCAATATTCTCATTATTTATTAGTTCGTACTTCCGAGTATTATTGGAGTACATGATCATACTTTTAGTAGGCTTTCTTGCAGAGTATGTGTTAATATTCCCCCTCAACGTTTCTTAACAGTTCTTATTTAATTCAGATTGATATTCTCTTTATAATCAACCACAATTACGCGTTTTTCTGATGTGTATTGAGTTTGTTATGTAAACCTTAGTTATTATGAATTCTCGCTTTGAAGTTTTAATATACTGATATGTAAGAGTTTAATTCTCAATTTGAATTATTTATTGTATGTGTAGATAAGTCACAATCAAAATTTGATTGGATAGTTACGACGAAACCAGTCTTTTAGTGTCAATCGAATCCTGTCATTACAGTTGAAATCTGGTCACCAGTCTAAGTGAACTTCGTCGCGGTCGCTTTGTTTTGTGTAGTGTAGTTGTAAGTAATCGGTAGGAAGTTCTGGACATGTGATTCGTGCTAGTTAGCTCTCATCAAAAATGGCTTACCTGTGGTTTTAAGGAATGTGGTGTTCCGTGATTGATTTAAACCTCGTTTACTTGACTCTATAGACTTCTGCCGTTACCTCCTGGTTATTCAGGTCGTTCAAATCTTGATTGGAGCATCTGTCCGCTGAATACTAAATGTGCGCCTTACTGACGAGCAACAACTGGCAAAAACCCTAGTCCTAGGGTTTTCTGTCAACTACTTTTAACTGCCCTACGACAGCTAAATTTGTTAAAGATTTCTGTAAAATTGTTTTTTTTTAGTTAGTATTTTAAAGAAAATAAACAAGTCTGAAATGTAAAATTAAACGGTATTCGTAATCTTTTGAATGTTCATCGATTCTTTAGTTTTGTGAAATAGGTCAAATAAATAACCTATAAAGTGAGAAAAACCATTACACATCTAAAAATATTCATGAGTTAGTTTCCGGTTTTAATTTAATAATCAAATATAAGCTAATATTCTTGTCTTTATTTTCTAGGAATTGGCTGTAGTCTAGTTTATCTACCGGCTGTTACAATTGTTGGACACTGGTTCGAAGAATATCGAGCTCTAATTGTTGGCATAGTAATGTGTGGTGGGTGTTTAGGTGCTGGCGTAATGGCTATTATCACGCCTTATTTAGCAAGTCATTTCTTGTGGCGTGGTAGTCTCATTTTGATTGGTGGATTGTTTAGCCAGACGTTAGTAAGTTATAGAATTTCGTAGTTTCGATATTATGTTGTTTCATAGTTGTCTACTTTATACTTGAGTATGTTTGTTGCATGAATCCGCTTCTGATTAGAACACGATCTACTTGTCTAGTTTGTGGAAATGTGTAGTTCTCCTAATTTTTAAATATTGATACAGATCTCACTCCTGTTATCTACTGCGAAACCGATACATTCAGATCTATGCCGTTGTCACCTAATAAACTGTGATCTAATGTTATCTTATGTCTCGTTATTTGTAATCAGAAGAGGAAATTAGTAATAAGAAAAATCAGAAAATTTACAAGTTACTTGTATCATTGATGGTAGGGAACAGTTAGTGATAGGGAGCAATTGAATGTGTTAACCGCTTTACTTATCTTGGGAGCCTCATTAGTCTTGACGATCTGGTGTCTGATGAAATCTCGGCTCGTATACATAAGGCCCGATCGGCTTTTGCCAATTCACGTCACTTGTGACGTAGGCAAAACATTCGTTTACTGACGAAAGGACGCGTTTACTGTGCAGCAGTTAGATCCGTTTTACTTTACGGATGTAAAACATGGCCATTAAGGATAGAGGATATTCATAGGTTTCTAGTATTTGATCACATGTCTTCAAAGCATTGCTCGTGTTTTCTGGGACCACCGAGTAAGCAATGCATGGGTTAGGAATGGAGTACTAGGTAAATACGGTAAGTCTATTAATGAAGTAGTGAATTTTCACCAGCTGAGGTGGTTAGGACGTGTGTTACGTATGCCTAACCACCTTCTACCTCGACGAGCAATGTTGTCTAGTGTAGGAGTAGGCTGGAATAAGTCTAGAGACGGCCAATCGAAAACCTGGCACTATTCCATGAAGTCATTGACAATTGGGCTGAGCCATGTTAATGGGTGCAGACTACCTAGTTGGGGCCCACGCGATGATCGTAACAAATGGTTAGAGACTTTAGGTGATATGGCTCGAAATCGTTGGCAATAGCGCAAGTTCATCCACTCTTTGTCTTCCTCCAAATTCTAAGTTTTCGAGCTTCTCATAATTTTCTCCTTACTGAATCACATTTTTTTGTTTCAAATCTTATCTCTGATCTCTATACCTTTCCATTAATACTTACTCTGTTTTTACCTCCCCTACTGTGGGATTCGGTCCGACAATTTAATCTCTATCTGCTAATTGAGGCATGGCAAGTTGAACTGATGTACGCATGTACCAAGTTCTACATTGTTACTGACTGACTGAAGGAACAGAAAACAGAAATCACAGTCCTGAAAAAACGCATAAACTCAAGGAAGCAAGTGATATAATAATATTAAAACCTAGTATTTAAAAAATAAAGAATAAATCTGTACTACAGCGATAACTCGAATAATCTCATTTAAAGTTCTTGACCATTGGCTGCAACTGCTGTCACGTCATTCTCAACCGAAAAGTGTGCATTTACAAAAGGTCTCGAACTAACATTTAGTGACTTTATGAGCGTCTGGAACACTGACAACCGATTTTATCAACCCATGAACCTACTCAGCTACACTTACTCCACTACATCTTACTTGTTTATTGAAAACCTAGGGTTTCCGAGTTGCAGTATGAGCTTCACACAGTTGAAATCGGATGGTCCACATTTCTCATTTAATGTGATTTACAAATTAGCATGATAATCATCCGAATATCACCTAATACTTAGGATAATCTCCACTATTTTGTTAATGAAATTGGAAATTGGTTTGTTACATTATAGAATAACATGCTCCGCACAATACCTTCAGTCCTGTAGCCTAAACTTGCTGTCTGCATTAGTCGGTGCTAAAAGATTTGTCCGGCAAAATAATAATTTGGTTGATTAATTTACGTAATACCTGTCCCAACCACGTCAGTCGATGAAGATTCACAACCTCGTAAACTGATTTATCTTTACCTAATATCCTGCATCTAAGCTCAGTACCACTTACCTGATGATCTGAACTAATGCTAGCGATTTTCGGAAAAAGCCTATAATAAAATACTAGTAGTCTCTGAATGTCATCTACTTTTATTGACCACGTTTCACATCCATATAATGTGACAGAACTGGTTTCTGCGCAGTATACTTGTTCTTTGTTTGGTAGACATATTTTCCGCCTACACTGTGGAAAACGTAAGTTTGCAAAAACCGAAAAACCTTTTTGAAGCTGTTCAGAGATTTCATCATGCACTAACTCATCAAGGTTAATCAGACTTCCAATACAAGGAAGGTGGTCAAGGTGCTCACTATCCCATTCCCCATCTTTAGTTTAAGTGTTGATATAAACCAGTTCTGAGGTAACAGTTTTCTTTCAGCGGAGGTGAAATAGTTCCAAAATATGATCGCGTTGTTATCCAATGTTACCAAAAGGCTTCGAAATTTATCAACATCTTCACCAAACAGAACTATATCATCTGGATATTATAAATATTGTAAATAAGTAGACTTTCCAAAAACATAATTCTAAATTACGCCTTTCATTGGCAATTACTGTCATAGGACCATTCAGTTTACAGAGTCAAATGATATTTTCAAGTCAAAAAAAATCATTATCGGACACCAATAAATACATGCATTCTAAAGCCTGATGAATAGTGAATATTCGGTCGATTCTACCACGACTTGGTTTGAAACCAGTCAGGTTTTCGTGCATCTACAGTCTATGAGTCCTTGTTGAGTGTATATTAATTATTAGAGATAGTATTTTAGGCATTATATTAATCAAACTAATTTCTCCATAGTTATTACAATATAGTTTCAATCCCTTCTTATGTACTCAGGTAGTCAGCTATGGAGACCAGTTCCCAAACTTTCACCGAAATATCAGTCAGCCTGATTGCTAAAGCTGTATTGCCATTCTTAAAGACCTCTGGAGTTAATCTATTTTAACTTTCTGCCCATTCTCCTTCCAGATTAGTTGTAGCTTTTCCACCGTTGGTAAGAATCAGAGAGTATGTGTTGATTTCCCACTCAGGCTGTTTGGTAATTGTGGGTAGCTGAAAGTCAAGTGAACTGCTCTCTGAGATGTCCTGTCTGTTGGCTTGAACTAATGTCACCAGTAATCGCTTCACTTCGAAGTTAGATCATTGAATTCAGTAGTTACTAATCTGGTCACAGAGTACTACGTGAATAAGATTCTCTGAGGTGGTTAGTAAGTGTCTGTTCACTTCGGTTTACGTTACTAGTCAGCTTATAAAGTCTTTCTTCAAAAGTCTGAAAGCAGTCAGATAGTAAGATGGTATCAAACTAAGAGACTAGTGACATTTAATTTAATGCAATGCATATATATATATATATATATATATATATATATATATATATATAATATTATTTTATAATACTTATATTTCTTGTCCTCATTTTGTTTTTGCTAGTTTGATTTTATATGTTACCGTTTATTAGTTCTTGTTTGCAGTAATGTAAGGTATATGTGCGTATATTTACTACATGTTTACTGATTCTCGTGTTTGTATGTGTTTAGTATCCACTTATCATATACCAAAATGTATATTGCTAGTAGCGGGATATTGTCAACTGAATAATTAAAATAAATTTAAGTAACATGGGATATTAATATGGCTAGTTCGCACTAAATGGATCAAGTTTAATCTGTTTACTGTTTTATCTGCACTTCTGCTTTCCACGCTGCTACGTGTTCTCAAGCGCTTAAATGTATATTCCTAGGATATTTTTCATTGTAGTTTGATTCATAAGAAGCAGTTGAATACTAAAGAAGGTAGTTGGTTGAGGTAACTTACCTATATATTTAAATGTCACCGTAGAAGACGTTAAACGGTTTAGCTGTAGTTTTTCTGAATTGAATCGTCTTTGAGTTTCACTGCTGACAGTTCTTTATGTGCGTCGCTTCTAAGTGCCAGATGTATAAGTAGTGATTTTTTTGTTTGCTATTTGAACTTCCTTCCTGTTTGGCGTTTTTATGACTGTATGATTAAATATAAACTTTCAGAGATAGCCACTTTAAGAATACTATTCAAGGCAATTCTTTCTGCTCTGTGCCAAAATTATGTGTCAGAGTTTTCATTAGATTTCGTTGATTGTGATGTGTAGTAAAAGTGTAAAAGTTTATGTATTACGTACAGATGCTTCATATCATCATGTTTTTTGTTGTATAGTGCAGTTACTACTATTTTTACTTTCATTTATTTTCATATCTAATACTGACATTTATAAACGTATGTTGATTTTGTATAAATAATCATTTATTTCTTCTCTACTCATTATTATTAATCTACAATTATTATTTGATAGGTTGGAATAGCGTTATTTCGTCCTGTGAGTGTACATGAAAATATAAAAGCCATTAAATTATTAAAATCATTGAAAAAGAAGCCTCTTAAACAAAAGAAGCACAAACTAACTTGGTTATTATCCAGTTATAAGTCAAAACACCATCCAGAAAGAAAAATTGCAATCCAACGGTTAGTTTATTTCATTTATATAATATACATGATTTGAACGTTTATTGATCAATTAGTAACTAATATAGTTTTTGCGTGGTTATTAGTACTGGTCAGATTTTATTGACCGATTCGAGATGCGTCCACCAGTTTAATTGACTGGACATTGCGTTGATTATATTAGGATTAAACAAATGAGACTTTAATCAATACTCAGGAACCAGTCGATGTAAATATCATAGTCCTACAGGTAAATAGTCATGAAGCAAATAGTTCAGTGGTAAGCAATCACGAACTGTCAAATGAGATGACTCGGTTTCAAACCCACCAAAAACTACCGGCTGCTGCAAGACTGCATACATCGTGGTGACGAATGCTACGTAGCACGGAACCTACGTCATGCAAGGTTTCCTGCCAACTACATCCGATCATCTAGCATCAATATATGGTTTTCAACTAGCTTTATGTGATCGTTCTACACTAATACGTATTTTAATATAGTAATGCAACATCAAACAAGTAGCAGTGTTACTATAATATTATAGGATTTATTATCATAATATATTATTGTTATGTATTGTCACAATATATTGTAATTTCACAAGTGGCCATGGAAGCAACATTGAGTGCTGAACCAAGTAATTGAAAGAAGATAGTATATTTATAATATTTAAAATGAGTGTTTGTAAAAGTTTAAAACCTGTAGTTTGCCTAACTGATAGTTTACACATCTAATAAGAGAATCAGCAAATTATGTTGATAAGTCAATGTAACAATAATTGTATAAGAGTGGGGAAATTAGTTAAATAATTAATTATATAAAAATACGCAAGTGAATAAAATCTAGAAAAAAGTTTCTAAAAGAAAGCTATGGAGGGGAGTAAATTTTTTAACCTTTTTTTCTATGTCCAAGGTAGAGAAAGAGGTCACATAAATGTGTTTCAAATACTCATGTTAAGTTTATGTTTGTGAATTCCAGTATCTTCGGCGGTATGCAGATGATAGACCTGCATATCATACGATATATTTGATGGAATATGTTAGATTTATTCGTTTTAACGTGACGCCTTTGTAAATCAAGTAAAGAAGAATAGAGCTCTTAATTATCCGCAACTGGACTTTTCTCAGTCAG
This sequence comes from Schistosoma japonicum, assembly GCA_025215515.1. Classification (NCBI taxonomy): domain Eukaryota; kingdom Metazoa; phylum Platyhelminthes; class Trematoda; order Strigeidida; family Schistosomatidae; genus Schistosoma; species Schistosoma japonicum. Next base: position 78,879,810 of record CM046061.1, read on the forward strand.
GCGGAGTGTTCTTTAAGTGATAAGTTGGCAGACTCACGAAGTCATGCGCCTTCACACAAGCAGTTGAATTGATACACCCAGCAAATTAGGGTATTATCAGGAACTGTAATTTTATTTTTTTCTATTGTCGTTAACTGTGTATAGTAAATCAGCATCACCTGTTAGTATCATAGAGCCGTATATAAACATTTATTACTTCAAGTTTCAGTATTTCTTACGCACGCAGCGAGAATAAATGTTCATCAAGGAATAAAGTATTGATACTGAGAACACTACGTCTTGCATACAAAAAATTTTCGCTGCTTCTCTGAATTACTTATTTTAGTCATCATATTCATTGGTTCTCTCTTATCTATAAGTATCACCTCTATATGTTGCTCATGTGATGTAGAATTCATTATAATCCTTCCATCCTAGTAACAATTTCAGCATTTAAAATATACTGCAGTTGAAGTCTTAGTGTTTTATACTTGATTACTCAGCTGTAGGGAATTTCTATACTAATTTTTACTATCTTAACGAATATACTGATTGTCTCCTCCTATTTTTTGCAAATAACTATTTCTAAGTTCTCGTTTCGCATCTGCAATCTATCATATCTTCTGATCTTGTTGTTCTGCCTGTTTATTGTCTCGTATAAACACTCTTAACATTCTCACTTTAATTAAAATCTTACATTTAGTCACATGACTTACGAAAGTATATTTTGCTTCATCCTAACGTATTCTGTGTGTTTACATATTCAATATATGATTTTTGTCAATTCAATGTTGTTTACCGTATGTAACATCAAATAACTGTTTCCTTAACAGTCCTTTATCATTGTTCTTTGAAAGTGAAATAAGACCAAATTGATATTTCAAATGATTGCGCGCTGTACATAAATGTCTTTAGTTGTTCCGGCTTACGTTTATTTTTAGTATAGTTTTGTCTCAGGCTTTATATATATATATATATATATATATATATATATATATATATATTGGAGTAAGAGGAAAGGTTTAGGCAATTTTTCATATTTTTATTTTCAAGTGTGTAAAGTTAGCATTTAAACGATTGCTAGGTAGGTCATGCAATGATCACTCTGCTTTGATTATGTTAGTTGGGTGGTGTTGTTAATCTTCGCACTATTTCCATCGTTTTCAGCTCGATATTTAGATTGACGTATACTTATTTCCAAGCAGTTTACAAAATAATAATTACAAGTCTCGCAACTCATATATACTTAGATTAATAAATGTTCTAATTTTAGTGGTTCCATAATGGCTCGTATAATCGAGGAAAAATCACGCCAACGAACTACGTCTACCGGCAGTTTGGACGGAATGGTGATTACACGTGAAAATGAACTTGTAGCTCTGTCATCTGATGCCTATGAAGTTGTAATGGCTGCCGCTGCTGTTTATAGTGCTAATACTAGTAATGTAATAGCTGTGAATACACTACAAACAGAACAGTCGAAAATACAAAATAATACAGCTGATATAAATCAAGTGTCATCGGAATCATCATTTGAACAAATAAAGCCTAGCACTAGTATGAGTACGAACAGTAATAGCTTGCGTTATTCTGTGGATAGTAATCGTAAAAATTTGCAAACACTAACTGAAGGATACCCAATGTCATCATTCGATCATCCAACCGAGAAATTTCAAACAAATCCACAACTTGTAGGTTGTTTTCAAAGTCTTGTTTTATTTTTTAAACTTATTGTTTACGCTCACGCACTTATGTACAGCTAATATAGTCCTTTTTTGGTAAAGCCAATGACATTATCAAGTTATTTGTCTTCTGATATCTTTTGATTAGAGCTTTGTATTAGTTAGTCAGTTTTCTGAGTTAATATCTCTCGGCTACAATCGTTACTTTCATATGATCTTTCTTTCTATTATGACATATAGCTGTCATTACCACCTCAAGATCTTGAGGTCCCAGATTCAATTCTATATTAAGCCATAGGTGTCAGCTTCAATAGAGTACCGAGTTGGAACAAAATAGATATATTGTCCTCTCTAATTTTCAAGAGGTAGTATCCTTCCGTGCTGTGGGCAGTCGGGAAGTGAAAACCGCCCTCATATCTCTAACAGGGCACGGGATCATTTCGTTCTGAGTCAAAACCCACTCTCATCTGTTGATAACTCATCCCCATGACTAACCCTTGTAGTATAACTTGATCAACTCACGCCTCTAATGCTAGTTATTCGAGTTCGCGAAATGAGTAACTGTTTAAACTAATCAAGGAAATGGGTATCAAAAATCCCACTGTAAGTGAAACTATCTCTGAAAATGATGCGACTTTTATTCATTATCAATCCAGAAGATTAAACAAATAGGCAAAACACTTTAGGAAATATTTTAGCTAGACCTCGACCTCATCTCAGTTTTCCACAATCCTCAAGCAGTCTGAATGGCAAGTTGATATTGATCCTCCAAGTTTTAGTGTGGTTAAAAAGGCTATAGCGAATCTAAAGCACCTGGAACCCTCCAGGGGTTACTGCCTGTCCCAAGTCCGGATAAAGGAGGGTTGGGCATAGGGTTAGCAACCCTATCCCGTAAAAACAACGGCTCCGCTAAGAAAAGTGCAAATCAGAAAAAAGCCGTTTAAATTCCGCCATCAGAGTTGGAAGGCCTTCACTTCGAAGAATTATGACGTCTAATGATGAAAGCCAGACTTCGGAAATCATGAAGCCGATGCCCCTTCTGACAACCGCAGCAACAACTAATATACGTGACAGACCTCAAACAGCTGTCCCATGGGCACTACGGTCACACTCTCTGGTCATCAAGACCTCCCCTAATCCACTTTCTTTTACAGGTACCTCAGAAAGAACCCTTCCACAGTGTGGGTAACCGCGAAGTGATAATCGCCCTCATACCTCTAACAACATTCGAGGTCATGTTGTTCGCGATCAAACGTTCTCCTTCTCTGGCTTCTACTACCCACAAGTTTTTGAGTATATATATATATATATATATATATACTTTTTGGAAAATTACCGTGATTATTCACAACACTTCTGACCATTTTTCTGTCCGTGTAATGTACGTAGGCTATATATTTCTGTGTAATTTCCATTTCAAGCCCTAATTCAATATAGTTGTGTTTTATTTCAGGCGTATTGGTCTATGCCACAATCTCTGATCTCTCTAGATGCTTTAAATGAAACCTAGGATGTAAATTACACTCCAGAATGCATCAACTATTCAGTAACCAAATGAACGAGGAAGTCACTTGAATTACTTGGTTTAACACAGTAAATAGTGATGATACTATATATAACCTTATCCGAATCAGAGTGACTTAATAAATTGACTATATAAAGTTTTAAAAACTTATCAGACGTTTGAATCTGATTGCCGTTTTCAGGCTTATCATTTGAAATATTGCTCACAATTTCATATTTATGTTAAATGTGCTTAAAACTAAATAATATATTAATTGTTTTCCGCTTCTGTATATATTGTAATAGCCTTGTATCGCAGTGCTTCCTCCACCTGTACAATTTAGTCGCGCTGCTGTGAGACGTATAGCTCGTGCAATTTTACGAAAATTACATGGACAGAGTAAAATATCATTTTCGCCCTCAGTTACTTCTATTTCAATTGGTTCTAGACAGGTGATGGCACCATCATCGCGACTTAGTGGTGATAATCGTATTGATTCATGTACACATTTTAGTATCCCGTATACAAATAGTTCACGGAATGTTCAGTACGATAGAGTTAGTCAAGTATATAGATATGATTTATTCCATGGATCAGTTGCTACAAACATATGCCGAAAAAAGCGGAGTACATTTGTCTCGTCTTTGTACAGTGAGTTGGCTTCGAACAACAAGGATCCAGAATCTTCAATTAGTCCGGTCCGTCATTTATCAACAGCAGTGAATCGTTCTATCTCTTCACATGAATCCGTATGTATTATTCTATCTGATAACCTTTGAAATATATATTTTCTAGATTTTTATAGTTTTATTCTTGTTTTATTACACTGAACTACTATTCATTGAAGTTCTTGTTTATTAGGCATTATTTATTTACAAATCTAGTTAATATCCGACAAACAAAATATTGAAGAGCTAACTGGATGCATTAATATCTGCTAAATAACGTAGTCTGTAGAAGTCAGTTCAATTTTAAAATAGTTTTTATCGCTAGTCTCTAACTTCATGATAAATTCCTGACGTCTCAGATAGATGTACCCAATGTTAATTGTCGTACTGTATTATAATCAGAGACTACTTGGAAATGCAGACCATTTGGCTCCAATTCATTACTTTACATTCCAGTTCTTGTCATTTTACTCAGAAGGGATATTACCTCATATTGGATCTTGAGTACACACTTTGGAGAAGTCAAAAACGTAGGCGAGTGTCATGATAACACCAGAATTTGAAAGGTTTGTCGGCTACCATAACCTACATATAAAATGAAACGATTTCTATAAGGTATAAGAGGGGGTGAGTATAACTTTCAATACTTATTCAAATTACAGCTGCGAATGTTTGATTTTTCTTGTGGAATAGTTGATATGCCCTATCACATGCTGGTTGCTTGTAACGGTTGAAAATGGACAGCAGAACTGAAGTTATTGTGAAAATTAGCAAATTTATGATGAATAGTTACTAGTCATGGTTATGTCTACTTGTGATTCTTCAGCAGTTTATAACGTCGCCATTAGTTTAGTTGCAAACTAGGTCCACCAAGTTTTCTGATATCATTTTGTTTTTAGTGAAGCGTTTACCTAATCTTACAGCTTCCCGGGTAAATTTTGTTTGTGCAATGTTTGAAAATATCAAAATAATTATTACTTGCCTTTGCAATAACTGTTGATCGGACAGAGTTATACAATTAATTTTTCATTTCATTTGGTGTTGGTTTTCAATTATGATTATTTAACTTTTATCTAATATTTTCCAATTTGACCACATATGTGAATTTCTTTGATTATATATATTTTTATTTGTCTTTCACTTATAAAGACCCGGTGTTATGCTATGTGCATCACTTTTGGGATCGATAAACGATTATTGTATTTGTATCTACGTCGCAAATTAGTCCATCAGCCTGCGTAATTCGATTTACTTGTTGCATTTTACTTATAAGCAACGTAATCAAGCCTAGTACCTACATTTCGATTTATCATTTTTGATTAAAATATCTACAATCAAGCCCAGTGTCATTATATATATATTGTCGACCTACCATACCACATCATCAATGAAAAGATAGTTTGACTTAAGACTTAGATGATAAAACGCGAATTCACCTACGCTACTGTAACTGATTTAGAGCTGTTATCCAGTGTTTGCAATTACTGATCGTAATTATCGCTTGGATTCCAATTAGTCAGGGTATATGACAGATAAGTCTTTAAGTAACGTTCCGGATTAAGATCGCATCCCAAATCTGTTTAGATTATTACTTAAGAAGTTTAAAAGACTGTTAGTACAATCTTAATAAATTAATGTTACAAACTGATTATCTAAAGTTCTTTTCCTTCCAGTTTCATACAATCGGAAATAATATTTTATCTCACAATGCCAACCTCCATCTCAGTGTCCACCCAGATCTGCAGATAAAATATTATGAAAGGTTACTATGATGGAAATTTCTCTTCACAGATGTTAACAACATTTTGAAATGGTTATAATTAAAGTGTCAACTATTCAGAAAAAGACAGCAAGCTAATTTAGCAGTACGAATAGTGAAGTACTAAGAATAAGAAATTTAAATTGTCATCAGAAATTTATGTACTTTCTTAATGTCCGCAAATAGTCTTTTTCCAAGAATTTAAAACTAACTTTTATTAAGGGTAGATAATGCATCGGTTTTGTGTTGAAACTATCAATGCTGAATACTTGGGTTCGTTGAAGCCTTAACCATGCGTAAGTACACTCTCTCTTGTGTGTCCAAAAAGAATCTATACTCACGCTAAACCTTTTACCATGATAACATTGATTTTGATATTCAGAGTGATGTAATTCATAGTTTTTCTTATCATACAATTTGCCTAGCATGACCTTTTTACTTTTCTACATATGTGTTGCATTAGTATATCGTATATAGTCCCAACACATTTCGCTTTCTCATTGCACAACCTAAACTTTTTAAGTAATTTAAGATAATCGTCAAACATAGAAATGTAGTATCTACACATTGTATACATTCACTTTACATACCTTTTGGTATCTATTTTAGCATATTAGGTTAAAATTGCCAACCCCAGATTCACCTTCAGGATTAACATCTTTAATCAGTTTAGATTCATATACGGGGCGTATTATATCACGTGAATTGAATAGTCTACTGTTAGATCAAGCAACTAAATTGGCTATACTGAATGATATACGTCGTGAGCTAAGTCGTCCAAAATATCGTCCAGATTTTTTCTACACTGGTAATAAACGTAAATTACCTTTGCATCATGTGCCTGAATATACAGCTAATAAACAACACCTTCCGTGCGATGTAAGTTTACAAGTCTTTGCAGAAAAATGGTAATCTTATGAATTTCATATGCCCATTTATCCTCAATATAGTTCCCTTCAGAAAATAGAATGTAATTCTATCGATCTCTTTGTTTTTTAAAGTGCATTTAAAAAATGTGTAATTTCCTTTCGTTTCCGAAATCACTTTAATGGTATGCGAATGTAGTCTAATAGTTTCTGTCAGGTATCAAACGGTTATGAATTACTTGTGATAAAAAGTCTTCATATATGGCTGTTTTCTGTGTCTATTTAAATACGTGAAACAAATGTTGCTAATGTTATCTTAAGATTGTTTATTGTTCCTTTTGTCAATAAGCCTGTCAGAATTCATTCTGTCTTGGATATATCTATGACCAAAATATAGGCATATCTAACGACATCGCATTTGGTGTTATCCGTGTGGTTTTCAGTGTGTACTAAGTATGTTGTATCTAGCATTTCCTCCTCATTTAGTTGATTTGGGTTACATATCAGACCCTAACTAAACTGTGCTAGCTAACCAGTCAGATTGCATTATACAAATTTTAGTTTTTGGCCAACATGTGAATGCAACGTAACCCTAGAATGCTTTACGAACAACACAAATGTAATGAAAACTAAAGTTTGAAATAAAATCTCTCATTGAAACATGCAGTACTCACTCATTAAATGAAAGAAAAAACGACTACAAGGTTTTCACTGTTCATTTAGCGTACTTTCATGCCTGTTGAACATTGAAAACGTTGAGAATGACTTCATGGCCTAGTTGTTTTGCTCGAGTTTTTAATACGAGCTTCTGATGTGATGCAATAAATAAGCCACACAATCACGTCATACATTCATAGGTTCTTGTTTGAACTACAAGATCTATATCCAACAGTCACGGACACTTTTAAAGGATTATTCATCATGTTTAGAATGTTTAAAATGTCATAGTTGAGTTTTTCTTGTAAAATATGTGTATTATTCCATAATGCATATATTACTTCATTATGTTTGTGTATTTGGGCTTTGTTTCATGTGACCTACATTTATGACAGTTTTCAACCAATGAAAAGTGGGCTTTATGTAGAACGATTCATATGACTTCCTTTTTTTAGCTGCAGTCATACAGCAAACTTCTTTGTATTTCGATCAGATACTATTGTCTATACTTTGTTTACATCACAAATATTTGTCCTCGTACTTATTATTATTCTAGTACTAAACAACGATTGGTTAATTGCTACTGCTTTTTCTTGAGGTACTTTACACAATGGTCTGTTGATTGCAGACATTGTTTATTGATGTATTTCGTAAACATTTTCCTTTTAACTTTGTTATTATTCTTCAATTATCCTACTTGTAACCATCAATTGTCTTCTGTATTACCACTATCAATTATCGGTTATTCGTCTTCTATTTTCCTCAGCTTACTTTCTTTTTTGATAATAAGAAAAGAATATTGTTCATCAGAGATTCTCTTTTAGATGACTTGATTCATTACAGCTGCACAATGGCTTTTATTATTGTTAAAAATATACAGTAGTTTATTGGAAAATAGAATGGAATAGGATTATGATAACCTAATACTCGAAGGTATTGGCTTTAAGTTACTGATCTTCTCTCTATTTGTTTGCTTATTCGTTGATTATACTACCTTTCTAATTGTTTCTAAAAGTCGTATTATCGGAAACTTCACTGTCACTCTAGAAAGTTATAAATCATTATGTTTGGACACCTGGGTGATATTATTATCCCTTACGAAGACATTGGTTCCTTACCGATTACATAAATCTGTACCTGATCGATGAGTTGAGTCGTCTACTCTAAAGAACTCATGAAACCTCCTTAAATTGCTTGTGTTTTCCAATTTTATTATGTGACTATGAAGCGCAACATCCGTAACGATGTATCTTCCTCGCTTCGTCTTTAAGTCGTGTCAAGAGAGACGTAGTCGCATATTTTTTTATGATTATAAATAAAGAAGTTTGAATTAAATGACTAGGAAATGGTTATCTGTTTTCAAATGCATTTACAATCGGAATTTCAATTGGGAGTGAAGCAGACAGGTTTTCTTATTGTGAACTAATTTTTATTTGCACTTGATATATTCAATGGGATTATGTTCATCCGTAGCATGAGGTGTATTGATAAATATAGGATCTTTTGTATTATTTTTTTATATGTAGAAACCACTAGTTAACGTAAAATTATTGGTAAACAATATTTCTTATTTTTTTTTAGTTAATTTAAGGGATTTTATTATTTCAGTAACATAGTCAATAAATTAGAATGTCAGAGTAAGTTCATGGTCAGTGGTCATTTTCTAAAGATAAACGATCGGATGAGATAATTCTGTATTCTTGAAACTAATAAATCATCCTATCAAAATGTAAATCATATCAAATTACTCCCACTACCTTGCTGATGGTCATTGGCTGATACAGATTTTGTCCCAAGACCCTTTTCACGAAACGGAAAAGTTAATTTGCCACTTATATTATTTCTCATCACAAGATTCTAGACATACAATATTGTGAATGTATAACAGTATACAGTATGTACAATATTAAGTTATTAGTGGTAGAAATCTGAGTAAAAGGTTTACGATTAATGAATAATAACTTGGCTACGGGAAAAAGGCACAATAACACTTAATAGGTTAAATGGATACTTTCATCTGGGGAAGGGATTATAAAAATAATCACATACTAATTACCTAATAGATATAATAAAAATCAGCATTGACTAATAAATATATATTAAAATTCTAATTCTGTAAATATCACCTCACGCATTCGTTCCCATCTTAACAGATACATTTTACAAATTTATATGATTTAACGCATATTTTTACTTCCTGACATTAAGTAGTGTATAAGCCTGAAAATATTTCCATAGCGAATTAACTGTATTGCTTTCTCGTATTCATTGTTTTTCTTCGGTATTAATATTACGGATTGACATTAGCTAGACAGCCACTGGAAACCAGGAAACACTGGACAGCTGTTGCATCCTAGTATGGAACTGTTTAGCATTGTGCATTCATGACTCCACCGGACCATCGTGGCCAGTTCTTCCAGGTTAGATCGAAGTTATAAATATCAACCATTGGGTAGCTTCTCAATTGTCTAAGGGTTAAGTGTAAGAGTGGTTGTCTAACCCTGATCAGTTCGTTATTTTACATCCAACAGTCTTCACAACGCTCAGTTACAATTTCTCTTTTTGTTTAATCAATTTAGTAATTGTATTGTTCATTCACTTTTGTTTTTTTTCCATGTAGGTGAATTATGCTTTAAAGGAATTGACAGTTCAATCTCTTAATCCAACTGTCAATCAGTATCCAAATATTTTGGGAGGTAATCTTAGTACTGAAGATGCTGACTTGGGTCGAAATAAATCACTTACATCCAACAATCAAAAAATCCCTGGCCTACTTATAAATACATCAAAACAAAATAAACATATCTCTAATCTGAGAAAATTAATCGATTCATCAAAAATTAATGAATTATTTTCGTACCTTGCTGATATGTTAGATATTCAAATACTCAAAAGCTTTACATTTATTATTCTTTCTGTTGCCTGCTTTGTAAATATGTTTGGTAAGGTCTAATCTCAATTTACCCTGTTATTTTTTGCATATGTAAATTCGACCTGATCGCTGTTAGTCCACCATTCACCAGATTCCTTTATTGTGCAAAGATCTTTATCTTAGTTACCTGAAAATTAAGCGAGGTTAGAAGTGATCTTGAAGACCTTAAAATATAATTAAAGAGCCCAGTGAATAACTGCTTGAGCAGTGTTTAGTGTATCATCCGGGCATACATAAATATAGAGGTGTATATAGAGGTATGCGAAATGGAAATTGTATATACTAACGTTTACTATTTAGGCCTGTCTAGTTCCATGAGTGAATTTGTGTCTATACTGAGCAATAGTGTATTGCATACTGATGTCATTTTTAAAATTTTGTTCATCGTTTAAAGTGCTCGCAGTCAGTACATATTGTTTACTTTCTGTTAACCGCCAAAATAACCTTTGGATGTTTTAAAACAAAGACACTCAACTAACCGATTCACTTCGAGAATTCTTAGTTAGATCATCCAGTATAAGTACAGTTACTAGTGCAATTAATAGCTTTATGGATGCGATAGATTATGACAACATTCTTTACGACTACTATATGGACAATACAACTGTGTTTGAATGCCTTTTTCTAACTTGAATAAATTGGTTGCAATTTTACTCTTTTTCTTGCTAATTATTATTCATCAAATGTTCATATATTTTATCTATGCAAAGCTATTCTATTAAAATTGATACGATTTTCCATTCACTTTATTATCAATAGAAATGAATCTTAAACTTCGAATTAGTAGTTTGTTGTTGAGTACTTTAGTCAACGAATTACACATTTAATCATCTGTCGATAAATAATATGCAACTACTCAACCTTGTCTTTATTATCTTATCGTCTGACGACCAATTTGTTTGTCAGTGTTTTTTTTTGAGCTAAATTGCGATTGACTTGAACACTAAACTTCACATATACGAATAAAGTAAGGGTGTTCTAAGTGCCGACTCTCTTTTCTAATATAATTTTATCTTTCCGACTTCTCATTCCATTTCAGTTTTTTTAGTTCCATTTCATTACCTTCCACTTTTACTGCAATATGGTGGTCTTGAATGTCATTTTAATTCGTTATGGTGCCCGAATGGATTGTTTAATGAAAATAAATATAATCGCACACTTGAACATATACCAGATAATCAATTTCATCAGTTAACTGTTGAATATATCAATTCTTTAAACAAAGATTCTGCATTTGCCAGTTCAGAATTTCTTTTTTTCACTATTGGTTGTGCCAGTATTCTTGGCCGTTTGTTTGCAGGTGAATATGGTTATTTTTGATACAAATATAATTGATTTTTTGAACACTAGTAAAATTTCTAAATACACAATAGTGCTCACAAACATGTTAAGCGGTGTTATTAAATAATAGTCACATCGGTCCCTATTTGTCCCTAAGTATGTCGAAAGCCGACAAAATCGTGATATAAACTTTCCACGATCTAGGCGAATCATCAGTTGGCCTATCAGACTTTGGTCTAAATTTCTATATGACTATCAAGCAGCCCGTAAAAATAAGTGAATTTACTTGTGAGTAATGACTTGCGTTTAATACATGCTGTAATTTCCTTTCTTAATTTATTTAGACATCAGTATAAGTAAAACTAGAAAGAGGCTATAGTGGAACGTTTTGCATCAATATTTCCCTATGTTATAGATTCATTTCTGATCTTGTTTATTTTAGAAGCAGTAGGTTCTGTGTGTTTTCGAGGTTCGATATAGTTGTGTTTTTGTATCAATGTGTGATGCATTTATCGGAGACGCTCATAAGAAATTGTATTTTCATTCTTTTTAATAAAAACATTTACTAATACTAATCTAAATTATTGTGGGAATTCTCATCAGCTGACAGAATAGCTTGTTGCAGTTTTATTTTACTATCACACTTTAGATTCCAGTCCTTGTTTACTAAAATATGTTAGTGATCACTTGATCGTATATCAGTTATTTATGTAACCAAATATGTTCACTTCTCGTTTAATTAATATGCGGTATTCATTCACTAAATGAATAAAAGCACGGCCAAAATACTATAAATAACACTTAGCGAACATTGAAATGGTTAAGGACACTTTGTCTCATTTTCATGTTCTTATTCATTATTTGTATCTGCTTTTCGTGTTTGTACTGCTTTGCGATAATTCGGGGTTCCTTGTATTTTCTAAGAGTGTCTTTAATAAACTGAACTTATTGATTACTAACTTGTGATATTTTTTTTCTTCATAAACACCTCATATTATAAGTGCTTTTTTTTCAAGAATTCATCTGAAATAAAGAAGTATGCATAAATTATCGTACAATATATTCCAAATTTGCATTTCGTCTAATCAATACACTGGGAATGATTTTCATCTAACGTTATTTTTTCATACTCAACTGCACTTTGTGTGTAAGACTGAATTTACTTTGGGGTATAAGTAATGCTAATTATAACTTTTCTGGTGTACATGAGGCATAATATTATGTCAGTACTTTAGTGGTGTATTGAAAGAAAACAGTAACTTACAAACGTATGTACTGATTATTCTGTAAACCATACTTATGTACAGAGATGTATTTTTCTTATTGACACAGTACTTTATATTCAGATCAGTTTGTGCACTACTGTTCAAATACTCTTTAAACTAATGTTTTCTCCAAAAGTATTTGATAAATATTATTTAAAAAGGACGTAGTTCAGCCAGATGATCTCTTTCTTACAAACTCATTAATAATCTGTACAGTCATGTGTATATATGAAGGTTTTTAAAAAGATGCAGTTTTGTTTAGAGCTCATAAACAGCTAGTAAACTTATAATAGAAAAAAATTGGTTTTATAATCTAGGTGACGATACTTCCCTACACAGGATTGTATGACGGTTAATGAGAGTTTGTGAATAAAAATAGGGTTTAGAACTGATAATCTAACCCTGGATTGAACTGTAAATAGACTAAGATAATTGAGTGTATAAATTAAAAAAAAATTATAAAATGTTATTAAAAGATTAAATGAAGCTTTATTTCATTAATAACCAGAGCTTTTGCTGTTTCATTGAGTTGGATATGAAGAAATCTAGGCAAGCTAGAACAGATTCTTTAAACGATCCCAAAATCAACATGTGAATTAAATGAATGATAATAGTCAATTAAGTGTTCAGGGATGGAAGTCCTAACTGATTTTCTCTCGCTGCTGTAGAACTAAGCTGGGATATGTTCTCGTATACATGTTGGAACCGAGCACTGACTGCTTCCTATTTACTTTGCCCCACAAGTGAAATTGAATTAGTGGATATACATAGTGGTGACCAAACGTTCACTCGATTGGTATAGATAAACACTTCCTAAATACTTCGAAAGTTTAGGCTTGAAAATTTCAGATTCTTAGAGATTATAATGCTTAAAAATTGAACTTCTGAACTATTTGTTTTGAATTTCTTTCATATTAGTATCTACAAGACACATCGGATACTCATTTTTAGTCAGCATTTCGTGAGGAATCCTACTTTTTCCTCAGCACTGGTGAATTTTCTAGTGCTGTGAAACAAAGAATTAACGAAGTTCATTGCGTTTAATGGTATAGAATTTGGCTAGCTGGCCGTCCCATTTTTGTTTACTAAAGACATATCTATTTAAAACTCTGTCACTCCTCCTCATAACCATACTAAGAAGTGAACCTATTTCATTTTTTGTTGTAAATCCTTGCTCTAGATAGCAGGTGTTGAAAGAATCTAGTATATCCATGAAGTCAACATTCTGGTCTTAAATGACGAGTATGTATTTTGCCAGCCTACATCATCATTTTTCCGAAGTATGAACATAAAAAAATTGAGTGCGTCAAGAACAGGAAGTATGACACTTGCCTTCAGACTAGTTTAAACATTTTAGCCAACCATTTGGCGTTTGACATAATCAGATCTGGATGTGATGGTATTCTCAGTGTGCGTATTTTTGATAACCTTTTTAAATGTTGTATCGTCGAACCCATGGGACGTAGATGATTACATATATCTGACGTATCACTGTATCATCTTTCAAATACTTTAGATCTGTTAACTGTTTCCTCAATCTTATAATGTTTTGACCACTTTGCCATTGAACTCGACAATTTTAGTTATATCCGTTAAAATTAATAGCCTCTTATTGACGTAGAATTGACTTAAACAGCACTACACTAGACTCATCAGGTTTACTGACGATAGTATCATCATTATTTCTCAACAAAATAAGCTGTCTACTACGATTTTTCAATGCATCACACGTCTTGAACACTAGCAACAGCCTACCTTTAATGCTGAACACAAATGCACCGTGAATTACTAGTCTGTACAACTGTTGAATCAAATATTTAGTGTACTGTTATAGAAAATTTAACTTGATTACAATGTGCACCATGATAGAACTAACTAATGACTGTTATATTATGTATTTTGCTTTCATCTTATATTTACCATAATTAGCATCTACGTGATAAATGTTCTTACTTAACAGTTAGTATGTGCTATAAAGTATTAGCCGTTAGACAAATTTTTTCTTAATTTTTCTATTTTTTTGTTACACAGGATTATATATTGAGAAGGGTTTAAATACTAATAGGAAATTTCTACGTCGGTGTCCTATAATGGTGGATCCTATGCTCTTGAATAATGCTGCTTTATTCGTTTGTGGTCTTTCAGTTATTTCATTTCCATTAGCTATTCATGGCATTTTATTACCAGTAAATACAGACCAATCATCATCTCATCGCCTACTACAGGCATGGTCTTTAAAGTTTCGGCGTTATTTATTGTATTTTGGTGGCATATTATATGGCTTAACTAATAGTAAGTTATATAATATTATTGTTGTTTGAATGCAACCACTTCATGTATACACTTGCTTGCACAATTATCATTTTTTGAAGTTCATCGTATTGTAGTAGAATGAAGAGTACAAATGAATATTTAATTTCTACCAGGTTTCTATTAAAAGCATATATATATATATATATATATATATATATATATATATATAATCACTGCAGTAACTGTCAGTCACTAATTCACGTAGTTATTTTCTGCGGTTAATAATCATATTTAGCAATTTAATTGTTAATTGCTTTGAATTCGTATAGATTTACCAAGCATTAGTACTGATTTTTTTGGTTCAGATCTGACCCCAGTTTCGTTCTATCTGGCATTCGTTAGTAGTATGTAACGGCGTCTTAGCTTTGATGTTCGCCTTTGGACTCGAATACAGTACTTCCTCTTAACTCAACTAGTTAGTATAAACGCTTCTAATTATGCATACAGTGAGTGTAAAATGAGTTACATTTCAGAGTCTTGTATTGTAGTGTTTAATTGATTGTTGATACTTAATCTGAGGTGACTTTATGGAGACGGTCATCCAGTGCCATTGACGTTAACTGCCTACCTATATTGCTTATTGATTGAAATACAAATCTTACTGTTGGATTCCGAGCTAGTGGTGGGGTGATGGTTAGATGTTTGCTACGAGAATGGGTCTTGGGTTCAGTCCCCCTTGGGATCGTAGTTATGTGTTTCTGAAGAATCCCATGACGGAACAATCGTCCGGCTCTTCCTGATCTTAAGGATGTTTATGTCTAAGTCTATTCGTAAACTAAACAAACTTCTACTGTTAAATGGTTAGGTATATTATTTCATTGCGAAATATAGATCGTCATCGTTACTTAATTTCTGTGAAGCCGATTTCAATACTAGCAGGGTTTTATTCCTAAATGCGAACATTTAATGTAGTTTTTATTATGTTAGTGTAGTAATTTGTAACGAAAGAAACCTATTTTCTCGTTGGCAAAAAAAATAAGACATTTTATCGACGAAAATGTTTTATCTATTAACTCATTTACGATAGCTGTACACGTATTTATAATTGTTAAATAATTATATTAGTCTGCCAACAAATGAAAAATGAAGTACTTCATAAAATATTTAGAAAACTTGTTAAAATAGGTTGCTTTACGGTTTAAAAGATAATGGTTAGTAGTAAAATGAAGCTAATTGTCCATTTGACTCATTTGAAGATATGAAAGAAAGAAATTAGGGACGTAGGGTTGTGACAAAAGAGCTATATATAATTAAATGTTTTTAAGTATCCCAAATTCAAGAGGATTAAAAAGGAAAATTTTGTCTTGTGGCTTTAGTAAAATAAGAGTCATCTCATACCGATTTTTGCACATAAAGTTTAGTTTTGAAACTACGAATTGCTCACACCTCTAGAGTACATAGGTTATTGGGTTGTGTTACTTCTGAACACGACCATTTAGTCATGTAGATGATTTCGGCAGAGTTACTGGTAAATACTCTTTGTTCAAGAATTGAGCTACTTATTTTCTCGTATTTCCCCTGTGAAATCTAAGCTGGAAAATGTTCTGCATTTGGAAAGCGCTTGCTTTATGCAGCTGACTTACCCTGTTTTACACGATCATGCACATTAAAATGACCCAAACTGAGTGTTTATCTTTTACATAACCACGAATCGTTGGCCTGGTAAAGATAGCAGTGCATAGTTTGGTTTTTCTCCATAACTTCAAGATTTCATGAAATGTCTATTACTGTATCGTCTTTAAACTCATGCTTCATAAAGATTATTTTTTAACTGTGTTGATTTCTTCTGGATGTGGCTTTTATCGATGAATCTCGTAAAATGTTGATTTATAACGATCAGTCGTTAATTGTTGTATACTTGACAAAAACATTTGTTTCAACTGAAGCTGTTAAATGGACTTCATGTTAGTGCATCCAAACAAAATGCAATTGGGATGAATTAGATACTTAAACTCAATAAAAATGAACAGGGTAATGTAGTTCGCAACAAGCAAATTAATTCTTAAGTGTACGAATAAAAAGACGTCATACAGATTTGTTTCGTTTATGTTATATCATTCATCTAATATGACTTGATTATTTCAGAATTCTAATTATCTCATTTCCAGCTATGTCCATTTCTTTACGGAGTGTTATTCTTGTTGAGTTATTTGGTCTTCGTCGATTGACAAATGCATTTGGATATCTATTAATCTTCCAGGGCCTTGGTGTAATTTGTGGACCACCATTATTTGGTAAATGACTTTTTTTACTGTCTGTACAGATTCTGAAGAGCTAAATTATCTTTTATTTTTTTATACCCTTTGCATATACATAAATGACTGCATTTCTTTGAAATATCTTACTTGGAGAAACATACTCATCATACTACTGTCTCATGGCCATTGTAAAATAAGATGTTGGACTTATCGCATTCGAAACAATTGGATATTTGATATGTTGCTAAGATTTGGTAGTGTACTGACTGTAGAGTACCAGACTTTTATATCGAGTGGATCCTATTTATATTTAATCTATTTGGTAGTATGCAAGATATCCATAGCTTAAATGTCCCAATAAAATCCTTTTTTAATCATATCGTTTGATTTTTTAGGTAATTTTGAATAAAAATTCAAATGGAGGTAGATGATCAGAATTAATGATAACAATAGAATTTTTAACTGATGTAGACACATGATGTACCATATTTGAATTAATAGTTTATCATAATTTATATATGTATATATACTTTTTGATTCTACTTGAGTGACTATCTCGTATATATTAGTATTCTATTATTATAATCCCGTTCTTGTTCAAGTGATCGTGTTTGGGGTAGTCACGTGATTAAGTTTCATGATATCTATCGGTCAATTTGTATTGTTGCTTCATACTATAGTGAAATGTTACTAAATCATGTTCCTTCAGACAAGCTAAGTATATGTTAATTCTTTGTATACAATACTGTAACATTTTCACATAGTACCTAAATATCAAATTTTTCGAACGAATTATTTAACATAATTTGTATAGTATGTATTACCTTATGTTGTTTTCGATCGTTTTGTGTTATATATAACATCCAACACTTTGATAGCTACCTTCATTTCAGTTATGTTTGTTCAAACTAATTGTATATGACATCGGTTCATCGATAATCTCTTGAAGTGTCATCTAGACTACTGATTGTTTGGGAACATTAGATTCCGACTGTAGAAGGGAGTTTCAAGCGGTCGTTTTTCAAGCACTAAATTTTGTTTTACTCCACCAACTGCAGTTGAATAATATCGCTAACATACACAAATAATTTGTAGTTCATTGCCGACTGCATAAACCTGTATAAATCTTTCAGTAAGTTATAAACAACGTAGAACTTGATATAAATATGTATCGGTTTAAGTTATCACGCTTCATCAGCATAGCAAAAGGAAAGTGTTATATTACACGCCTTATTTAAGTGAAATATCTGTTCTAAATGAGGGGGGGGGGTTATTAAGTATGTTGTAGATTAATCAATCGCATGTGACTACTGGGATTCAGACTGTTTATATCTAATGCAAATACAGTATTGCTTATTTGTTAATCAGTTCTGTTTGTTGATTGGAAGGTTGTGTTTCACATTACTTCGTGTCGTGGTCAACGTTGAATTATTTGAAAACGAAGTAGTATTGAAGCATCATGAATTTGTCCTATTACTAAAAATTGTATAGTGTTTCATTATGTTATCAAAATATATTCCTTCCAGCGTGCTATATTATTAAGTATCAATGTAGTATTAATAGTAAAAATGTTGGTAGAACAGGTTGAATATTGACACTATGATTACAGAAGGAGGAATAATCTTTCAGAACAAACGTTGGAAATAACTTTTCAGTTAAAGGTATAAAGGAGACAATGAAAAAATGTATCTTAATCATTGAGGCTGATTCTGAGCTATGTCACGCCAGAGTCCAAACATTGGTCACGATAATTGCGCGAACTCTAACGAGTAATTTGCGTTTACCAACATTGCTCAGACTACTGGTTAGTTACTTAATGGACTTACGCCACATTTTCGATAAAAATCACTCTTGTCTAAGCTTGAACTTCATCTATGTATATACTTTGTCTACTTTGATCAGATCATTTACATGAAATATGTTTTCATTATTTTAGTTTATAATAGTATTTATCTTTTCTGTTTACCAGTAATCAACATTATTTAATAATTATTTGTTGTTTCTGAGACATATTATTCAACAATTACAATTGTCATGACCTTGTATATTTATACATAAATATAATTGTCTACTTTAAATTTACCTGTACAAATAGAAAATCACAATACATGTTGTGTACAAATGTGACCTGTCGAATAATAAACATTAATTACTAGTGTAGATCAATTTTTCTAAGGAAAACTTGTAGTAACAAATTTATCATATATTGTTTGTATTCGTTATAGATTTGTCTCTGTCGGTTACCATTGAAGACTAAGGAATGCCGGATAGCTGCTTCGTCCTTGTATGGGACTCCTCATTTATGCACATCTATGACCCTATTAAAGATCAAACCCAGGACCTTCACTTGGTCATCAGCACCACCTTAACTGAAATCAATTTATTAGCGACTGATTTAGAGATTTCACTTTCTAGTGAGATGTTGTGATTATTAAAGTTAAGACAAGGTGGAGTGGGGAGGGAAGATATTTTTACCATTAGGAACGGAGGCTCTTGGTACTATTTCGCAAATTGATTACAGTGGAAAGTTTCCTTTTTTGTCGTTGGTCCTGTGGTTCTGATGGTCAGGCCTTTACAGCAAGAGTTGGAAGGTGCTGTGTTATGATCATAATTGGGTTGTAGGTATGCCATGTTAAAGAGTCCGACACTCATAAAATCTGTCCAGTGTTTTCTGGTCAGATACGATTTTGTGATGAACTCAAACAACAAGTTAAAGCCAATCTCCACAAAACCAGCTACTTACATTTATCATATGTCAACATTTATTTACTAGTTGGTTTAGTTTTATTGTCGGCTTTATTTCGTGTATTCTGCAGTTTGATTTTTGGAGTTGACCTATTATTTATGAATTTTTCATCTAAAATATCCTATTATCCTAAGGTTTTGATTTATCACTATTCTCTCATTAAGTAACACATAAAAACACCGTGTTGTTCTTTTCTGATTAAATTGTATTTGTAAATCTAATTGTGAAACCAACATAATATTGTATTACAATGTAGTTGAGTTTATTTGACCTGACGTCGATATTGTGCACACGTATACGGTTGTTGAATTGATGTTTTATTTCTTCTGAATGGTCCTGTTAAATAAACAGTCGCACCGAAATTCTGGGAGAGCTTGAGTTCAAGCACAAGATCTATTAGTGTCATGTAAGCAAAAACTGTAAAAACGCCTTATTTTTGAACAGACGGATCTCGTGCTTGAGCAGTAAGAAAAAATGATAGGAACACTTTTTAATCAGAATCCTTGAAGTTCGCACTCTATAAATTTAAATCAGAAACAACTTACATTTAAGCTATGTGCATCTTACATGTATTCACTTACTAATTCTACCCATGGCATTCATTTAGATGACTTAGATGGGGTCACATTCGAATCTTGATTCAAGAGGTGTAAAGGCTTCTTTCGTGTTTACCTTGATACCACTAAAGTCAGAATAGATTTGTGCGAAATTCACATTGTTGGATATAAAAACCAGGGTAGCTTCGTTATCTTGAAGAATTCGAAAAATCTTTCCTTTGATGTCCCTATTGAACTTTTCTCTCCAAACTTTGAAGAGCTTTGATTATTGTATTCATCTCCGTTGTCAGTATATTAAAACATCTAAAGTGACCGGTGGTGAGTGTCTGCGACATAAAGGGATTGCAGATCGTAAATGTGAATCTATCCTCCATTGAGACTAGTTTAAATATCTTATATTTGTTTACAGTGTGTAATCACTTGAAAATTCGATAGTCGGGATTAAAATTCTTTATTTAACACTGTGATATCGCGTGGTCTTTTTAGAAGCTTTGTGAGAATAAAATAGATCACCTACTTTCACTACTGAATACATTAATGAAGAAAATGTAAAATATTACAATTTTTAGCAAAGTTGCTATTCTAACAGTGGAAACTGGGGTACGCTTTCGATCCTATTCGTAGCTTCTCAGGTAGATATATCTGCATCTCTGTTTTTATATGCATACTGAGGACTGAAACCCAGTATCTTTTACACCAAATTCCAATACGTTATTCACGGGACTACCAAGTTTACGATGGCATTTAACATAATCTTAATATCTGTAAATGATGGACTTAATCCCTTATATCTATATGCAACAATATATACCATCCATAATCATAAACAAATTCATAGTGTTACTTTAAACGTAGGTCACGTGCTATACACATCCTTTGCCTTCTCTGATTAGTTTTTTGTTGGTCTGTACATGACATAATTAAGTATTCTAATTTATGAATCATGATGATCGTAGCTGTTCATTCTTTCTCTATTCATATCCAGGTGTATTTTCTGATCAAGCCTGTCATAAATGTTTGGATGATTCGCCATTTTACGAATCTATACCAACACAATTTTTATCAACCACTCACAAAGAATGTACACTACGTTTAATATCGTCTTTCTATCTTTGTGCAGGATTACTTATTTTATCAAGTATTTTATTTATGCCACTTCGTTGGTTAGCTCGACATGATCCATATCGTAATGCATATACGTTACAGTCATCTATAATTACTTTAGATAATACACCTCAGTTAGATGAAGATACATCATTTTCTCCTGGTTTAGGTCAGTTTGAAGTCTATGATCCACAGGAAACACAAACTACACATGTTTTGGTAAGATTTTTGTTGATAGTGTTTGGAAGTGGTGCATATAATTATTTCTGAAAAACCATTTTCGGTTGTCTTTCTATGAGTAGTTTGAAATAATCAAGTGGATGATTCTGTAAATAAATATATTCTTAAATGTCGTTTTCAAAAGATACTGCTGACATTTTAGTCACGTCACTTTCAATTATTGAAGTTCGTATAATTATTTCATTTCGTGTTTGATACATTTCTACCGTCAGTTGATTGTAAATTGCGTAACGATATACATCGAATGATCACTGAATAGTGACCGATTTCTTATTTATCTAGTCCTCTAGGACTGATTGAATTTTATCGATTAAGTTGCAATATGTTCACCAGTCTATGTAACATGATGTCGCGTACGTTTCGTTAGGATATAAGGGGTTGGAAGTAGTTGATAAGAATCTTAACTTAGATTTCTTGCTATCTAGCATTCGTCACCAAAACACACCTGAACTCTGTATTTATGTGGCGATTATATGCTGTTTGGACTCCAACAGGAAGCATATACTTCTTTGAAATTGTAGGTACTCCTTGTTTTCGAGGGTTAGGCAGCATGGAAGTTCAGAAAATTATTTGAAATTGTATTTGAACAGTATGACTTATTCTATATAGGTAATATCGAGTCTAATTGAGATGTGTTACGAATAAATACCTTTTGGTTTTACTTTATTTTATTTTCTAAATGTATCTTGAATCATTCCACCTTGAAGATATTTCTTAGTGACCGTCGCATGTTATTGTACTATAAACCAATTGGAACATGGTTTCAAATACAGGGAATTTTCAACTTTTTTTTGTATTCTCTGATTGCAAATAAATTGGAAATAGAATACTTTTTTATGATTTACCTCCTTTCCTGATTTACTGTGTTGGCTGGTGTAGAAGTTAGTTTGAAGAAGGCCATAGTCTTCCAAGACAAAATATAGCAGCAGTTCATTAAGTTGACCATTGGTCTGAATCGTGTTGGTATATGCGGATACCTGATTGAGGTCCGCACGAATTTCATAACCATGATTAAAGACTCTAGATAGCATGGTAATATTCAGGAATTAATAAATTATAATAGAAAGTTCCTATTTATCTCAAAGCTACTTAGTCTAATCACGACACGGAAAAGCTAATATAATTTAGAAGTAGGAGTTACACCAAGATAAATAGTATTCAATATAGTTTTTATTTCAGAATTTTCAGTGGTACAAAGACCATGGGTTTTCACAATGGTCTTTAGTTCCTTTGTAACTTAGAATACAAATCACAGGCATTTCGAGGGACTGAATGTAAGGCCATTCAAAATAGACCATCATTCAACATTCACAAAAGAACCATTCATTTTAGAGAATTAGGAAGAACAAAAAAAGTTGTACAAATTGAAAGATCATTTCGTAAATTTGACCTCATCGTGCACATGTAATATTACAACTTAGACCTATGCGCATTCGTGTTGGGTCCCACGTTATTCATGACTAACTGAAAATCATTTTTGTAACTAACAAAGATCATGGAACAATAAAAGATTTGTGGAAATAACATCTTGGGATAAGTCTACTTTTATTCATTGATGATAGAATTTTCATCCCTTATGCACAGTATACTGTTCTTTATCAGATAGGTAAAAATGCAAACAGAATGTCAAAAATGAAAGTTTAGTATGATAGACAAACTTTCTTTAAAACATAATTAGAAATTAAATGGTATATTAATCAGAATGTACACACACAAATACTTTGTTGTTTTATGTTAAATAGACCATAGAATTAAGTTTATCATATTTTTTTATTAACCTAAAGTTCACACCATGTCTTGCAAACTATAGCTTACTTAGTCAAATGATTTTTAGTGTTTCTACTTTAGTTGTCAAGATATACTGATATCATTGGGGATGTCGTACTCACTGATGGAAGGTTACATTATTAGGCCTAAGCAAGTATGCAGAGCATCTTCGTTTGTAACGGTTTCCACAACCCACTACTAATTACAGCTTATTTGTAGTTCATTGAAAATTGTTCTGTTTGAAAACTACTGTATTGTGTTTCATCAGTCAGGGTAACCTAGAGTTATTGTGTTTGTAGATAATGTGAGTTACTGGTAAAAATTAAAATGGCACATGATGCATCGCCTTTACTGTTGCTACTACCTTAAAGTGTTGGTCAGTCTTATCTACCGTGATACATCAATGCTAACTTGAACAAACGTTCCTTAAAGTTCTCCCATACCAAAAAAGTTTGAATAGCATAAGACTAGAAATAGCAAACTTAAAGTCTAAGGGCGAAATCGTATTACCAACCTTACACAGGTGTGATTATGATAAAGTTTATTCCTCAGATAACCAGCTTAACAATGATGGTACCTTCTCACAAATGAAAGGTAGGATTACAAATAGTCAACCCTAAAGATGCACACTTCACCTCCGCAGAATTGTGTCTCTGATGCTAAGGCCTTAAGTAACTAGCTAATACACCAAACTTGTAAAGTGGTAGTGTGTAGCCGGCCTTAAGCAATTATCTCTTGGACACTGGTCATACTCAAGTCGTTAGGATTACTTCTGATCCGGCTTATTTTTTAGGCACTTCAAGAAGAAGGACTCTTTGACAGTGTTGGTTGCCTGGGATTGATAATTGCTCTTATACCTTTAACAATATCAGAGATCACCCTATTCATGCCAAAATCCCTTTTCTTTCTAATGTTTCTACTTTTACTTCCAACCCTCGTTTTCCTCTCATCTCTTTAACACGTGTCATAATTGCTAAGGATTCAGTTTACGAAATACCCAGATTTCTTGACCCTAGATGCAGCACAGTAATCATCGAAGGGATTTTAATGCTGAATTCAATAGGCTAAGTCAAGCTGAAAAACTTAAATAAAAGTTCGTCCATCCTGACTTGTCGAGCAGTTAACGAATGCTATTTCTTACCACTACGCTATTCTTAGCATCCACACGCTTTTAGGACATGGAGAAACATTATTTAGTCTGGCGACTTCTAACATCAACCCAACGATGGACACAAATTGACCAGGAAGATCAGTTGGCTTTTTCCAACTTTCGTCACTTGTGGTCCTGGCTAGTTTTCTGTCTTTCAGCAAGGGGCCGAGTGCATTACACATCAGTCCTCTCAGCAGTGACCTATGGATGCGAAGCATGGGCTTTGAAAATAAAAGATATGCAAGGGCTTCAGGTTTTTATGAAAATAATCTTTAAAGTATTGTCCGTATATCATGGAACGATGGATTGAGTAGTGTTCGAGTTTGATACAGAGTAGTAGGAAAATTAGCTAATTGATGGATGAGCTTATACACCTTCATAATCTTAGGCGTTTTGGATATGTATTACGTATATCCAACCACATCATCTGTCTCGTTGCACAATAATGGTTTTCATTTGAGTATTATGGAATAAAGTTATTGGCGACCAAATCAAAATATGGCCTAAACCGTGTTGGTTCATGCAGCTTATGTGGTTGGGGTCCACGTGGTAATCGCGAACATTGGCTGGAAACACTGAGTGACATTACTCAAAATTGACCACATGGCTCAGGTGCATGTACTCATTATCTTCATCTAGATCTTTGGTTCTACTATTCACTAATACACCTTTATTTTACTTTGTCCTTTTCTATTGTGTTCTTGTTATTCTTGTAAATTTGATCTCATTTTGTTAATGTCGTTTGGCAACTGGTACCTATGGGAATATATGCCAGGTTTCACATTCTTCATGGCTGACGTACTGCATCGCTCAGATTTACTAGTATGAGTTGATGAAATTTTTCTTTTGAGAGTGTATTGATACCAACTATTTTGCAGTGACATCTGATAATTGAAAACATTTTAATTAATTTAATTTTCCAGCTGAAAATTTCACTTATACTTCAAAAAGTTTATATCAGTTCAAGCATTGAGCGACGTCAGTATAATAATATGTCCTTATTTTATTGATTCCTAAATGAATTAGACTCGAATTTATGTCAGTTTACTGAGTCAAAAAATCTATTCAACTTACATGCATTTTCGTAACGTAAGTATTTTCAGGATTATACATCAATATAGAGTTCTTACGAGAAGATATTACTTGATTGTGTTATGTTACCGTGCTTCATAAACTTGTCAATATCATGTTTATCGTTCTATTAGATTAAAATATTGTCGCTACAAGATACCTAAAAGTAATCTCCATAATATAGTGATTGTATTAGGTAATCAATAGACTTTATTTTGTCTATCTCAGGGTAAATGTAATCACTTGAAAGGATTTCGTTGCTATTATTGAATTTTTGTTAACTAAACAATCATTTTAAACTAAGAAGCACTTGATATTTAAATCGTTTTGGTTTGAGATCTCTTTTCAGTATGCATCGAAAACTTTAAAAGGCTTCAAAATCAATATCTCTATAACCCTTGAAGAACACTTAATTGTTAGACCACTGAGTTAACCCATATGTAAATTAAAAGCGAACAACAAATAGGTACTTTAAAAGGCTCTTTTTAATATATATATAATACTAGCACTAGTTTTTGCCAACCTATTTTTCGTTTTTTTTCTTTAAATTATTTCTAGTATGAAGAAAATGACCCGAGTGTAAAAGCTCACAGAAAAGCCAGTAAATAAATGAGTTTATATGTGCATATAAACTAGTTTGGTAAAGATTCTTTATTATTGCTTTAACTGAATACATTCTTGACTTGCTCTTCTTCTTTCGTTATTCCATATATTTATTGTCTTTACATTCTCTTCATTTACAATAATGGGAGGTCATGTAATAATCATTCTCATATTTAACAATTTGTTAACTTTATTTTATTTGATCTTATTTGTTTTCTTTACGCATACGTTGGTGCATTTTATTTGTTATTATCCATTTTACCACAAAATAAGAATGTATGTCTTTTTCATTACTATTAGTAGTAGTATATTTCCATTGTATTTCATCTCAGATATTGTTTTTTAAAATATCCCCCCTACTATATTGTGAAACGCTGATACATTTTCACTGATATACATTGTATTTATAATGTTATTGTAAGTGCCATTTTACATCGATTATCATCTGATATATCACTCATCATCATTCTTTTCTTTTTGATTTTTCTGTTTTGTCTGAATGAATTAATGCATCATCCTCCAATATATTCGCTCTCTCTTCCTCCCAGAATTTATGTTTTAAAGTCATCAGTATATATATATATATATATATATATATATATATATAATAAGTATTTTTACAATTTTGTTTATATATTCTCATTTACAAAGTAATTAAGCGCCAAATTAAATTTTCCTTTAGTATGTTTTCCGCCTATCCTTTTATTTTTCTCGATCATGTGATTCTTCCTGGAACTTTCTTTTAAGTTATTCCACATTAGTATTCTGTTTAATATTGTTATTAATATTTATTCACCAAATAAAGAAATATATCATTATCAATAACATTAGTAATTGTACTCTCGGTTAACATTTAAATAACCTTATAAATATTTACAGAATGAAGCATATCAATTTTGCAACTTCAATTTCTAAATGTCATACACACCAACTGTTGTATAGATGAGTGTAATGTTCACTAAAAGTTTCATTTAAATTGCTTGAGGTTCTCTGCAAGTTTCTGCTACGAACATTTCCAGTTTCGTGCAGGCATACATATTAGGCGAAAGATTTAAACCTAGTGTAGGTTAGTGCTTCTTCAAGAAAACGATATGCTGTTATGCTGCACTAATTCGATGTGATGAATAGACGAGGGTGCATGGTACAATACATTTAATGATACACTGATAACCTAAAGCAAAACAGCTTGCAAAAATTTAGTAACTAACTCTAATTATCATTGCTAACTTCCTAATGTAAATAATGGCGGGAAAATATTTTGAATCACTAAACAAGTTGTACAGATTTTAGTGTTAATCATAATTTAATTCTCACGAAGTGCTAAGGACGATGTACGGTCACTTTTCCGGCATGTATAACTTAGAATACAGTCTGCTTTTAAACAGTAATGTATCATGAAAATACAGTAAACTTGCTTACACCTGTTACCCCTCTCGGAGGGGCATAGGCCGCTTACCAGTATTTGGATAACCATATTTCAATCGTGCGATATAAGCAGGTATGAGATTTAAGTTTGTCAATGATAATATCACGAATTCATCCGAATCAGACAACGATTGACCACCTAGAAGCACTGGACAGCTGTTTCGTCCTAATATGGGGCTCCTCAGTAGTACGCATCCACGACCTTGTCGGGGATCGAACCCAGGACCCTCTGGCTCCGCAACGAGCTCTTTACCGTTAGACCACTGAGTCAACACGTAGTTGGTCCTAGTCATGTGACGGTAATAGCGCTTTTTTCATATGAAAATGAAATTCAAAGTAATGTATGTCAAAATTCATCAAGATCTGATGGAATATATTGACCGGAATCGGATGCCGAGTAAATTTATATCTCTCAGTCTATCGAAAATTTAACTAGAATAAGCTTATATCTTACCGTTGATTTGTAATAGACTGAAACTGGTCAGCCTCTTTCGCAATATGTACATCCTAAGCGGATTGCTTCAATAGTACACAAGTAATGTTTTAAGTTGGATTGTGATTGGCAAGCGGAATTCAGGACCTGCGTTTAGTCCTATTTGGGACTGAGTTCAAATCTTAATCGGAACATCAACATTCAGATCCAGGTACATCCGGCTGATGAGTTCTAAATAAGACGAAACGCGCATCCTGGATTCCACTTGCCAGACACTATCCATCTTAAAATATTCAAAATTTAATTTATATTTTTATTTTCAAAGTAAGTTTTTCTAAAATACAAATCATCTGGATCTAGCACTTTTATCATCCCAGCTATTAGCTGAACCTATGGATTCTTAGTTTTTTCTTTTTGAAATATCTACCCAATAGTTAACGAACTCCCACATTACAGGGAGTTGTAAATCCTAATGTACATAACTGATTGATAGTGATAACATTTTCACACCTTATAATCAACGCTCATTTTTTCGTTTGTAATAAACACTATATATAATCTTACGAATAATTGTCACTTTTAATGACAACAACTTAGATGGACAAAAATATATCTGATGACCTCTAAACATAGTGACGATGTGTTTGAAATTATTTGTAACTTCATTTCAAACAGTACTACACCTGCCAAGATAGTGATTGCTTTTACTATATGATTGACTTTTCATACTAATAAATTAATGTTTACTTATACATTTTAACGATAAACAATCTAGTATTGCTTAGTATCACCAAATGAGTGTTTAATGAGAAACAAGAACCACATTCATTCTAAGTTAACGATCATTTTATTTATTACATTCTAACGTACTTAGCTTTGAATTGTACTTATTATGACCAGAACAAATTTTGCATAAAATGCTAGAAAATACACTGATGTACTGTAGGTAGGCTTTAGCTTAAACATACGAAAGAATAAAGTAATTCACATTTTTTCCGTATAAGTGAAATGCCAAGTATTATATCAGTAGAATGTAAGTGAATGGTAGGTATATACTTTAAAGGATTTGTAGGATTCCAACAGTGATGACTAAGTTTAGTACTGAAAAGATTTTAAAATGACATTAAATGCACATCAGAATAACGTTTTGGTGATTGTTAAATATGTTTTTGGCTAACTAAATTAAAATGAAGTCAGATGAAGGCAACTGAATTTAATATTTATTTAATTGAATATAAAACAAGAATGTTGTGAATGGGGCATTATAAATTACACAGTTAGTTATATAAATTAGTAACCTTCAATTATGACGCTTTCTATAAGATAGCATGCCGAATACTGTGAACCTGAAATATTAGGTTTTAGTGATTAAAAGGACTGGTAAATAGATTAAATAAGTAATTATAACGAAGGCTACTTATAATCAGCACAAAAGACTACTTGTTTATGGTTAATTCTCCTAGCGCTTAGACCACGCGTCGCAGCCCTGCTAACTAGAGGAAGAAGTCCAACGTCAGCAAGAAGCATTAATTCTACGAGCAGATAGACTAAAAACAGGCATTGATTGATTGATTGCATTAATGTGATGACAGTTTATTATCAGACTTACAAAAACATCAGTACAACTTGAATAAATGAACAGTTGTATTTCCAGGGATGTCGAATCCCTAACGTAAAATCTGTGATGAATTTCTACAACTGTACGTTAAAATAATCGTACGTTATCAATAAATGCGGCCATTATACACTGAATATGATTGTTGATCGCTTGCATTAATGTAATGAGTTTAATTGTGATTGTTTTCATTTCCAGTAAGTTACCATTCAATGTGTGATTGTTGACTAATTAGATCACTGTCAAACCTACCAATATAATATAGGTATTTTTGTTGCTTCTTAGTAACAATGGACCATTGAAATAATTCGGGATTATATTCAATTTACTTTTCGCTATCAACAGCAAATGTTTTATAGTTTTATTATTCCTTGAATGTTGACATCGTGTAACAAAATAACGTAGTTATGTTCCGTAAGCTTTTCTTTGCAATTGTACATATTGTTTGCAACTTTCGGCTACCATCAACGTGCTGATTGTATCAGACATCAGAGAATTTAACTTTTGGATATTGTTTTATGCTACTTATTAGTAGGCAGAATTATATGTGAGTATTTGTATGTGCATTTGTTAAAGCGTGAAAGGTGATGTGTACATTTTACCAAGCTTTTAAGGTTTATCTTTATTTTTTACTGACCGATCTCGTTAAGAGAATAGCAATGACAGCCTATCCAACGATGATCCATCTGAATTCAATTATTTATTTCTATGAGCTCTAATTCACTGCGTTCAACCACCCGGAGCATGTTGCCCAAGGCATACCCTAGAAAAAACAGGCAAATTTCCCAATATGATCGTGGATGCACAGTGGTCTGAAGTCTTATACTAGGATAAATCAGATATCAAGCACTTCCTGGTTTTGAATAATTATTTAATGCAAGCTAGTTTATGATACCAGTCTCAAGAATTTTCGGATTACTCAATATGGATATTGGGCAGTTATTGAAATGTATCCTAACGAATTCATTTACCAGTATTCATTTTTATTAGAAGTAAGTATTTTATAATTATTTTCCAAGAGTTAGATCAAATTTGTATATGAACCTACTATATCCTTAATGAGTAATATAAGGTACAAATACAATAATTATTGTATTAGGCTAACTTTTGATCAGATGGCTTAATTTATCTTCGTTATTATCAAAGACAATATTAAAAATACCTCCACCTGGGCTACATGTTTTCTCTTCCATTAACTAAATGAAATTTTCTTGAAACACCAGAACAATATTACTCTTCTGATTTAAAAAAAAAATCCTATACAGTAACAGAAAGGTTAGAATAAAAGTTAATGTTCAAAGTATCATTTAATGATTACAAAGAAGCTGTATTTTAGTAGCTTATAATTTATAACACACAAAAAATCATATAGAACATAGTTTAAATTAGATTTATCCCTAAATAATGTCAAATAGCTACATGATAACTGAATAAAAAGACTATATTGCTGTTATAATGTTCTCAAAGTACTCACAGAAATGACAGAAAATAATAAAAATAATGTCGATTTTTGATTTGACATTATAAATTGGTCTAAGTTAGGCAACTATTGAATTCCAGGAACTGGCACTGAACAACTGTTTTGTCCTTGTATGTAGGTTCAGTACTACATGTTTACAACTCTTTAGGCAATCAAAACAAAGCTTCATTGCGAGAACTTAACTGCTTGACCACTGAGCCAGCCTTTAGCAGCCTATATTTCTAACTTGATCGATTCATGATAAATTTAATCCACTTCATTTAATATCATCTTTGAGTAACTGTCACACCTGAGATGGTTGTACTCCAGTAAAATTAATTGAGAAGACTGAAGATCCTGTGTTCTTTACCCTGGTAGATCGTGAACGAGCACCGCTGAAGAGTCACATTATAAAGCAAAATATGTATCTACTTCTTCTTAGTATTCAATATTTGTTTGACTAAAACCAATATGGGATGTCTAATTAACGTTTATGACATTGAAATAAAATTCACACGAGCTATCTGCAAACATAAGAAAATATTGAAAATATATTGTTTTTAATGATGCACAACATGACTCTGATTTATAAAATTATCTGGAAAGCATCAAGTCAATAGCAAACTCAAGGTGACGCTTAAAACTGTTCATATCTTTTTGATTCTGACATGAAATCTTTAATAAGTGCAACACGTTAGCCAATATACTGTTAATTAGAATGAGTTTGTATCTTTTCGTTGATTAGTCATGGACTGAAACTGGTCAGGCTCTGTTACCATATGTGCATCCTGAGCGGATAGCCTCGATATAGTTACTAATCATAGGTAATGTTTTAATTTCATATATACGCGTTGCACACGTGCGACTATCTGAACTCAGTAGTCTAGTAGTGAACGCTGTGGTGTTTGGCACGAAGCAAACTGAATTCGAATACCAGCGTAAGCATCAACATCAAGATGCATGTACACCCACCATACTCGTCCAAAATAGAACGAAATGTACATCTTGGATTCCGTTTGACAGTTACAATTCAACTTAAGCAATAAACTGCTGGTTATTTTTGAGAAATTTTAAACTTTTGGCTTCCTTTGAAAACTCGAAGCGATATGAAGCTAATATTTGACGAGAATACAATAAATTTTTTAATACGTATAAAGCATATTGATAATAAATAGATGTAAGTGAAGTTAACAAAACTGATTATTGTCACTTGCTATTGAATATAATCAGTAAGCAAAGATTCTAGAAGAACAATAAGCATACAAGTGTTAGCATCATCAGCTGAACTAATCTAAGCGAAACTAGCATACATTTTAATTCTGTTGTTAATAAAAATTTCGAATACTTTTGAAGATCGATGTTTAAAACAATATAACTATGAGAGATAGATAGACGGATATATTGCTCAGAGATGGGTAGAACATGCAACCATCTAGTACATTAAATATGCTTGTGATATTCTTTGGCTAAAATTAAAAGCGAAATAAACGATTTAGACATAGAAATATGTTATTTACTAAAATTGGTTACCTAGAATTTTCAATGTTTACGAAGTATGTTAAATCTGAAAAAATTATTTTGTTTACTTATTATTATGTTACAGATTCATGATTTTCAATAAAGTTTTTATCTCAAGTCCCTTGAATTTATCTTTAATAGATTTCTTTGAGTATGTTAATCTTGTGTAGTTCTATGCATCGAATGAACAAAAGAAAAAAAATGCGAAATGCAATACACATTAAACTTTAATTTCTGGCAATTATTCATTAAGTGAACAGTATTTCTAATGAAGCTGATGAATAAATTACACTGTTTTGATTATTTAATACATTTACTATAAATTCAATTGAATCAATTGGAATATTGTATGAGATGTCTTCAATAATATTACTAATACAAAAATTGTTTAAAATTTCCCATATTTATGTAAAATAAAGACTTTTGAACCAAGAATATTCTTCTTTTCGATAAATGCTCATCAGGTTCTACATTTATTGGTTCAAAATTATTAGTCACAAGAATAGCCAGTTCTGAGTCAAGTAAAACATTATTTAGATATCAAGGAGAATTGAATAATTGGAAGTTTTTCTATCGTCGGGTTATTTATAAAATATGAATGTTAGTGTTGAAATAATAACCATCATTATGTAACTTGTGAAACGTAAACGACAATTTAGATAAACAAGATTGTTAGTGAAATACGTGTATATAGGCATCTCTGTATATGGGTGACATAGGAGATGGGGGGGGGTTGATAGCAAAATACAATTAGATCAAGTGTTTGTAGACAAAGGTCAAATCCTACTTAATACTAATTAACCTACTAATAATCTTGTTTATCTCAATTGTCATTTACGTTTCACAAGTTACATAATGATTATTATTTCAACATCAACATTCATATTTCATAAATAACCCGACGACAGAAAAACTTCCAATTATCCAATTCTCCTTGATATCTAAATAATTGTTTACTTGCCTCAGAACTGGCTATTCTTGTGACTATTAATTTTGAATCAATAAATGTAGAACCTGATGAGCATTTATCGAAAAGAAAATATTCTTCGTTCATACGTCTTTGTTATTAATACAAGATTGTTTGGTTTATTATGTAATAAATAAATGAAAAATACACATTTTTGTCATAAACAAACATGAATGTGTTCATTTACAAAGTGTTGTCATTTTGTTGAATTCACTTAAAAAGTTATACAATTACAAATAGACCTTATCTAACTTCTTTGACATTTTGATGAATATTCAACGATGTTTTCAGATTTCATATTAGAACGTTTATTTTATTATTGTCATATCTACTCATTTATTGTCATTGATAAGTAGTATTGATTATCATTATGAAAATTGTATATAATCACGATTGTATAGCTATGAAAATGAATTCACTAAAAGGATAACTCTTTACTGAAAAACAACTTTTGTTTCTGGCATACATATTACTTGAAAAATTTATATTAATTGTACAAGTAGTATATATTAATGTTTACAAAAATAAGACAAAAACAAATTTTGTTTATCTAATTAAAAAACAAAACATGTTAGTTATTTTAAGCTGTGATAACGCTTCAGAATAAAAACGTGTTTTATTCAGTATCTCATAATAAGTTAAACAAATAATAATAAATGAGATGATTTGTGAAGATTGGTACTAAGTTTAATTGATTGAATTCATCACAGATTGATGCTGGTAGGGTACCATCGAAAATCAGGGAGCACCGGATAGTCGTTTCGTCCCTGTACGAGATTCATCAGTTTGGAACCATGTCTTTTTAATTACAATAATTACCTCAAAAGTGACTAATTTCAGGATGATTTTGAAGCTCCAGTGAAAAGTCGTAACAAGTGGAGTTCAGATTTATTGTGAGTGAGAAAATCATCATTAATGACACTGGATAATCCTCGCGCTAAATTATACAATGATAGAAATGGGAATTCTACTGTTGGATACCGATCTAGTAGTCCAGTGATTTAAGTGTCAATCAACCTGAAGCCCACAAGGGCAGAGCTTAGGATGTGCACTGTTGAAAAGTCCTATACCAAGACTAAATAGCTATCCAGTGCTCCTTGATTTTCAAAGGTAACCTACCCTGAATTCAATCTCCTAAATAATATTAACTGATTAATGTTTACACCTACTATACTTTGATTTAATAGTTCAACATTATACATATATACGCCTCTTTTATAAATAATAAGTCAAATGAAAACGCCTTAATTTATCATCAAATTGAATAAACGAAACATTGAAAACGTGAAAAGAATTAATTTACATTTGTTTAAATTAACACAACCATATGAACATAGTCAAGATGTAACTATTTTTAACTTGTGTATTTGTTTTAATTTGATATTCATTTAAAAATAGATTAAATGTATTCTACATTGAAAAAACACACACACACACATTGAAAGTTACTATTTTTATGATAAATTATAATATAATTTGTTTTTATATTCCTTGTAGGTTAATTATAATATTTCCCATTTAAACTAGAATTTAATCAACTATTTTAAGATTAGAAACCTTGATAGTGATTACATACTACTAATTGTTTAGTAGAATGTTAATCATTGTGAGATTGGAACATATTTAATGAAAGCATATGTATAAAATAATAGGTCTATCAAATGACTATATAGATCTTAGTCTGAGGGATGGAAACTCTACTGAAATTGAACTGATTTTCTTACTAAACAAGATTTGTGGATTACTTCACATGCTATTCAAAGCACAGTACCTATCACTGATATCATAGATAAAACTGTTGCACACGCCTTCGCTAAACACAATGGATTGGAAACTTCAGCTGCCTATCCATAACTGCAATTGATAGTAGACGTCAGTTTAAATTTGGACGTCTCTACTATCTGATCAAATGTTTTGCTACTATGTTCTTCCGAACAATTAGCAACCTTCTATTAGCCAACAGTAACAAGAAAAAGTTCCAATAACAGTTAGAGGCATCACTTTTAGCCATGAACATATCCTTAATTAACTAATGCCCTCTCAATAATACTACTGGGAATTCTCAGTACTGTAATAACAGAAACTGGATGTATTATGACAGAAATGGCCTATAAAACAACGCTAAAACTTTCAGAAGAAGCTTCTTCCAATTCAGCGAACTGGGATTTCAACTGTTACATGAATCAGTTGGTAAGCACTATGAGGTCAGTTAAGTCACCACAAACGCAGCTGCAATCAATAGATGCCTTCACATAAGCAGTTTTAAAATTCAACACACGCGTCTTTTACGTTTTGATTTCCTATGCCAGTACTTCAACATAAAACCACCAGTAGGGAACCATCAGTACTGACCACCATAAAGTAACCCATCTACATGGCAACCACCCCAAAGTCAAATTAACTACCACACTCTGTATTTTTAGCTTATAATAAGCTTTCACATCACCTTCAACAAACAGAAAGAAGGAGGATACCTCGAAACTCTTCAGCAAGCTAAATGTGACATTCTTTTGTAAAACTCTATGATCCCTAGAACACTTGAAAGACTAATAAATCTAATCCAATTTTTTTTGTTTCACCATTTTTATAAAGATGTAGGATTGTTCATTTGTACGTAAGTCGCTTTTAATATAAAAAATATTCGAAAGATCTTATTTCTTTTAGTTTTATCAGATGATTGTTATATACTTTTATGCTTATATGTTAAAAGTAACCAACAACTCCTCTTTTTCATCCTGTGTGATATCAGGCTTCTTGTAACGACTAGAACTTTGACAGTGCTTGAAAAATTATTTTTTATACTGAAATAAAGCGCATACTCACATACATTTTTTCTTACAGGTTACCTAAAAACGATTAATAGAATAAGGAAAAAAACGAATATTTATGGTATAATATTTATGCAGTGAACACCAGAAACCTAGAAGCTACGTCATTTCGCAAAAATCTTTATCAACGCTGAATGCATTGGATTTCATCCCTTGTCTGCTATAATATAGAGTTCTCACTAACTTGATAGACTGGGGATGGGTATGAGCCTTATTAATAAATAATTTCCAAAATAAATAGTTATGTTGCCATTTATCAATGATGCAGAATATGCTAACTTCAGTAAACACTGTTAGCTGAGAGCATCTGATCATGCGTCATCATCAAATCATGATACACTGCTGAGTGGAAAATAATATTTTCTCTATGCAGTAGAATGTAATTTGAGCTTCATTTTATCTATGGCTAGATGTATCTTTTTCATCAATCACCTCTGCCTTTTTTCTTCTAATTTTTTAGGGGGAAGGGGGAATTATTCGTTAGAGATATTCTGAAAAGACACTAAGAAAAACATCTTTGTATCCACAGTGCACCTCAGTGTGAGCAAACAGCTTTCATATTTGTTTACCTTTCAATTAAGTATTTTGTAATTAACCTAAACTGTTGTACATAATAAATTCAATCAAACAATCAGTGCCTATTGCACCTCGCAAAGTATATGCCTTTGACTAGGGTTTTCCACCCGTCTGTGATCCTCCTAAGGTAACTGTTAGTCCCAAGCTTCTATAAAATAGTAGGGTTGGGTAACAAAAAAATAGGCCAACGAAAAATGTTGTACGATGAATTACATGACGTAATATCACTATACAAATGTTGAACCAAAACAATGCCTCGTAAAGTTGTGAATTTTATAACAAACTCTAAGTAATACCTCAAATATATGTTTCCGAGTTTTATTTCTTCTGTTCAATATAACACGGTTGTTGATTATGTAACGATATTACAACTGTGAGAACTGAATTTTTATTCTTTATCACATTTCATTATTAGAATCATGAAATGAGTATTTTACGTGAGTTGTAAGTATTTATATTAAATGTGTAAGGCGTTTTTTTGGTAATAAACATCTATTTTCGTTTGACTGATTCTGTAGCAAATGTAATTGTAGAGGAAACATTAGAAAAAATATAATGATTGTAAGATCTATTGCAGAAACCGATTTCGATTAAATGGTAATCATTTGTCAAGTCCCAGTAGAATGGATATCAGGATATATAGTGACTATTTTCTAGACAAAACAACACACTTCTATTCTAAATACTTTACACAAAATAAATATGCATAACGTTCATGCTAAGAATTCACGAGTCTAAGGTGACACCTCGATACCTGCTAACGAACGTAAGACCAGCGACACAGTAGCAGGAAGCTAAGTTATTCCGCAGCGCCCCAGCCCAGCTAACTAGAGTAAGAAGTCCAAAGACAGCAAGAAGCGTTTAATTCCACAGGCAGCCTGTCAGACGATATCAACACTCACAACTCATGCGTATATATACAAAAACAGAGAGCGTCCTTAGAATGTCATAAATAGCGTACTAAAATAAACAATGAACCAATAAGATTTAGCGTCCTACCAAGTGGGAAACATGAACTGAAGGTGAGAAGGAAACCTTTTGGCGCGAAAACAGGAAATTTAAGTTTTGCACAATAAAACTACAAAAATAACAGGTTTGCCAAGTGAGTTTTGGGGATCTAACATCCCCAACAGTTCAATAAAAATATCATTTATTATAGGTGTTGATTTTGTAGGCTGCAGACGAACACTCCATATCATCAAGTTATCACAGTTCTATATAAGTGTGACTTTATGTACTACGGTTATACAACTTGCTGTTAAGTTAATCATTGTGAAAATTTACGTGAACTGGAATAGCAAATTAAATATGCATTGAATATAACTAATTTTCATGGTATGAAATTACATTCTAATTCTACACAAAATGTACCAATATATTGTAAGAAAAAAGAAATATTCTTTATAATATTGAAAGTCAACGCTGCTTTTCAAAGACCGTTATGTCGTTAGACAGGGGTAATATAGTTGATGCTACCTTGTGTGCATAAAATCACAATAACTAGCGCCAATCACAGTTTCTAGCTGGTCAATGCATGTCTGCCGGATACCTATTTAGCCGAAAATAAGAGAACATAAGATCAATGAACCAATGAGACTTAAGCGTATTGTATTTCGAACATTCCTATATATATACACAAAGCCAGACCACACCGTCAATGAATTAGAAAACTAACATATATTCAAAATAGGAGTCATAGTGAATGTGAACTGAAGTAAAGATTTACAATCGATGAATCGTAGTTTGTGGTAAGAAATGACACACTGACAGTTGATGCGGTAAACGGGAGGATAGGGAGAAAGCAACGTAATATTAATAGGAATAAAATGTTCACTTTGTATGCAGCCAAATTAATGAAACAGTCTACAGAAAAAACAGTTTTCGAAAGTTAAATATTGTTTGTATTTTGAGTCTGGTGTTGATGATAGTGAACTTCACTTGAATCTTCTAAGATTACCACTGGTCACAAGCTCGGGTAATGTAGGTGGGTTGGGCATAGGGCTGATATCCCTATCCCGTAAACAAAAGCTTGCTGAAAAAATCGTCAAAGAAAGGAGACTTGGGCATACGTGAGAACTACAGAGGGAAAACACTATTGTCAGCACCAGGGAAAGTCTGTAACAGAGTGTCGCTGAACAGAATGAAAGATTCAGTGAATTCTCAAATTAGTGATAAATAGGCTGGTTTCTGTAAGAATCAGTCAGGCACAGACCAAATCGCAACACTACGCATCATCATTGAACAATCACTTAAATGGAACTCGTCACTATACATCAACTTCACAGACTATGAGAAGGCGTTTGACAGTGTAGACAAAAGAACACCGTGGAAATTTCTTCGACACTACGGTGTACCAGAGAAACCCGTCATCATCATCCAGAATTCTTACGACGGACTACAGTGCAAAATCCTGCATGATGGACAGCTGACAGATGCATTCCCAGTGAGGACCGGTGTCAGACAAGTCTGCCTACTCTCTCCTTTTCTCTTCCTCCTAGTGGTTGATGGGATTATGAAAACCTCCACATCTGAGGGGAAGCACAGAATTCAATGGACAAGGAGGATGTAACTTGATGATTTGGACTTCGCGGATGAACTAGTTCATCTAGGCCATACACACCAACAAATGCAAGTGAGGACGACCAACGTAGCAGCAACCTCAGGATTAGTAGGCAT
Organism: Schistosoma japonicum; assembly: GCA_025215515.1. Taxonomy (NCBI): domain Eukaryota; kingdom Metazoa; phylum Platyhelminthes; class Trematoda; order Strigeidida; family Schistosomatidae; genus Schistosoma; species Schistosoma japonicum. The sequence goes on from CM046061.1 coordinate 78,919,649, forward strand.
GAACATACATAAAAGAAAGAGCAAGATCCTTAAATAAAACACAGGGAACATCAACCCAATTGAACTTGATGCAGAAACTCTGGAAGAAGTGGATTCTTTCACGTACCTGGGAAGCATCATCGATGAACAAGGAGGATCCGATGCAGATGTCAAGGCAAGGATTGGGGTAGCAAGGGAAGCATTCCTACAGTTGAAGAACATATGGGACTCAAAATAACTGTCAACCAACCTCAAAGTCAGACTCCTCAATTTAAACGTCAAGTCACTTTGCTGTATGAAAGTGAAACGTGGTGAACTACTGCACAAATCCCTGGAAGTGTACAAGTATTTATAATAACTGCCTACACAAGATAATGAATGTCCGTTGGCCGGAAACCATCAGCAACAGTCTACTATGGGAGAGAACAAACCAACTTCTAGTCGAAGAGGGAATAAGAAACGACGTTGGAAATTGATAGGATACACATTGCGGAAATCATTAGACTGCATCACGAGACAAGTATTAACTTGGAATCCTGTTGGTAAACGGAAAAGAGGAAGGCCATAGAACACACTGCGTCGAGAATCAGAAGCGGATATCAAAAGGATGAACAGCAACTGGAAACAGCCGGAAACGATGGCTCAGGACAGAGGTATTGGGCGTATGTAAGTAAGTAAGTTCATGATAGTGAACTTTTCGAACTTACGTTCTGTTAATACTTATAATGTTATCACAGATCACCTCATTTCTTAAACAAATTTAGATAGTGTGAAGTATAATGTACCTGTTTTATAGAATATTTGTTCAAAATAAGAAATCAATCAATGCCTGTCACTCCAAGTGGAGCATAGACCACAGACCACCATTCTCCAACTAACTCTGTCATGCTCTTTCGATTTCATCTGTTCCTAAGTGCTCTTTATTTACTTCTTGCATGCCTCCTATTCCCGGCGCAATCTGTTCTTTAGGCTTTCGCTTTTCTTTTGGTATTCAGGATTCCAAGTTAGTGCTTTCCTTGTGACACAGTTTACATGATCTTCTCAATGTGTGTCCCATTCACCTCCAGCGACTTTTTTAATCTCTTCCTCGGTTGGAAGTTGGTTTCTTCTCTACCCTGTTGGTTGTCACTGATGGTATCTGGTCAACGGATTCAAATTATCCTGCGCAGATGGATACTTGAAATTACTTTTATCTTTTGAATAATGCTTTTCGTAGTTTTCTAAGTTTCCATTCCATACAATGATAGTGACCTGCTGTTTGGATTGAAAATTCTGACTTTGATGTTAACTGTTGATTTGTCATTGTCTAAAGCTGATCAGCCTCTGTTGCTGTATGTGCATCCTGAGCGGACTGCTTCGATATAACTATAAATCACAAGTAATCTTGAAGTTGAATTGGATTCCGACTTGCAAGCGGAATCCGAGTCGCGCGTTTTGTCTTATTTGAGACTCATCGGCTGGATGTTCCTGTATCTCAATGTTGATGTTTACGCTGGGATTCGAATTCAGTCTGCTACGTGTCAAACCCCACTGCGACCACCATTAGGCTACAGAGTCTCTATAGTTTTTTATCACTAATTATCGAAATGAATAACTAAATGTGAATGTAAATATTAACAAATTAAAATGAAGTTTATGCAGTTGATTCATTCAAGAATAGACACGTTTCCTTTCCCTTGCCTTCCAGGACAAAAAATTCACAAGAACACTTCAGATAAGTCTATAATTCTTAAAATGCTTTTACTAGCTGTTTACTGACTCTCCAACGGAATAGCCTGTACCTCAGTAAGTGGTTTCAGTTTAATCGGTTAGACACATTCGAAAAGAAGTAGGATCAACCCATATCGCTAGGATAACACAGGTGGTTTAGCCTTTTTTCATAACAAAACTGAAACTGAGCTAAATGGTTCTGTTTTAATAATGGATATTACAGTATATTTTTTTCAAGAAATTATATAAATTCACCATGAAATAGTACAAAAAAGAGGGAATTCACGGTTCGTTTCTTTTCTATAAGATTCAAGATAAACGAGCACAAAACGATCTTCATAACTGTAAAGCAGGTAAATAAAACCGATATTTGAGTATATTGAACATGTAAGTAGTGAATGACAAGAAATATATTGGCGTCATTGTTTTATTACTAAGTTACAATGCATGTCAAATAACTTAGTTTCAGTTGAAGCCAATGTTTCTATTATTATGAACAAAGAATGAAGAACTAACAAACAGAATGACATCACGAGAAAAGATTAAATATCCACCTTTGCCATGTCATTATCTTATGTATCACATCATTTTGACTATGAATGACAATGATTAGAAGGATATATATATAATTGCTATTTGCAACTGATTGAATTCTCCATAATTAAGAAGACAATATACTTTCATATAATAAAATGTCACTGACAATCAATTACAAGTTGCATCGTTAAATTTAAAGAAGTTTGTTTAGATTTTACATCCGTTGTGTTCGTATGACCATCCACCTAACGAGTCCTAAATAGAGCGAAATGTTAGGAATTATATATTTAGACATGACATAACCTTATTAGTTTGAAGTAGTGAACTAAAATTTTAGGATACCACAGGTGTTTTGTAACCACTTATTAGGATTATTGATGTATATTCGTTTAACAACTGGACAATGAGGTGAATCATCAAGGTGAATTCTATCTTCACTTCGAACGTTTGATGCTTAGTCCTTCGTTTTCTGCTTTTATTAATACATTGGCTATAAATTTACTATACTCTTATCTGTTTTATGGTATCATCATGTAATACGGAATCTATATACTGTATTTTACATAGTGAATATTAGAATGTTTATAGGTTATTGTGTCCACTATAATACTTATTATTCATGAATTAGTATTTCTGAAAGGTAAGATGAATATGAGCATATATTTCATGTTCGGTAGTGCGACTTAAGCGATGTTCAATTATTACTGAGATGTGTACCTGATGATAAGTAAACAACGGACATAAATCGAAGGCAACTCGATAAGCTTATATATTCTCAAGGTATTCAGCTAACTTGTATTTATTCCATTTGTCTTCTTGGTGGTTAAGTTATTTTACCATTTTGATAATGCCATTATGAATAACCAAGATAGATAATTATGCAAATCAATAATTCACTTTACAAGTTACTGTTAGTTTGTAATGTCCTTAAATCACTTTTCAGTTTAGACTACTTCCAAGTAGTTACAGAATGTGATCTAAAACATTTATGGAAGTGGGAAATTTACCATTAAACGCCGGCTAAATTAGTGGTACGGATGATTGGGAGTTAACAAACATGAAGGCTTTGGGTTTGGCTCTCCATCAGATCGAAACCGTGCACTTTTGAAGAATCCCTAAACTATCACGAAACAGTTGTCAAGTGCTCCCTAGTTTTTTTAATATTACTTCAACCAACATAAATCTATGACGAATACATTCAAGCAAACTTAATACCAATCTCCACAAAGCTACTACAATTCAGTTAAAACATTATTGTAATGAATGTTTACAAATGAAGTTGTTTTGTCATGATTTAGAAAAATTTAAAGATAACGGGTTAGAAAAACATTTAAAAAGTATAGTATTCTCTTGAAATAGTTAGTTGTAAAATGTTAACAATGTTACAACATTACTGTGATTTATGTGATGAAAAAAGAAGTCTTCCTATATTTTATTACTTTCAAGTTTAGATTGTTACCTTTTTAAATTCATTCTATCTCTTTATACATCAAAATGTAACATGACATAAAAGAAGTTTCTAAGAAGTTAATTTATTCAAGTGTAAGAAAACAATCTATTCAGTTATCTATAAATGTTATATTCTATAATTTATTTCATAGTTGATCTATTGACCATGAGTAATCCAGTTTACATAGCAGATTATGTATTAATTGTTTAATCACATCATTCACACTAATCAATGTTAAACACTTAGTTTACACTAACTACAAAACTCATTTTTACAATGTATTCTAGATTTAGAAAATTGATGACAATTGTTGACTTTCTTTATATAAGTATTGTACTAAGTGGTGATTCGTATTTCAATTCATTAAATACAGTAAATATAAACAATCATACAATAAAAACGTTACGTTGATTAATCACTATGCAGTGATTATTTGAATGTTTGTCAAGTTCTTTATAGTCCTGATCGAATTCTATCTACCTTATTGTAATGTAGTCACTCGTGTAAGTGATTCGGTATTACTTGCACTGTGTAGAGATGGGAGATAGTTTGATAGTAGTCGATAGGAATCCCTGGAGCACAAGTTTCTTAAAAGATTACAGATACGCATTGTTGACATATGCTAACTAACAGTAAATCAAGGTCAAAAGTTTTATGCCGACTACCTTCAATCCACCTTCAATTAACAACATTAGATTAGGTGTATTTGAAATCGAAAACAATCTATTTAACATTGTCAGTACACATGAATTATGTTTTGAATTTGTTTAAATGGTATAAACATGTTTTACTTGTTTAATCGAAAGGAAAATAAACGAAACCTACTGATGAACAACAACATTAACAGGATATAATTATTATTGTATTGTCAATGTTATTGTTAGTTAACTTGTAATTGTTATTTTGTCTACAGTATACTTAGTCGAGATTATTTACATACTTCAATTAAAGCTCATATATAGAAATGGGTATAGCATACCTGGTATTCACAATAATTACAAGCAAATTCAATTAGGAACAATGAATTAAACTGAAATACTGTAAGGAATACCTGAATTCGAATAGATTTCATCATTTCTGTTTTTTTTAGTGAAATCACAAAAGTTAACTGAATAATGATAGTAATCGATTTTAAGGTAGAAAAAACAGAAATTTTAGTTGTAGGGATGAATTTGTATATTCCCATTGATTTGTTATAGACTGAAGCTGGTCAGTCACTGTTGTTATATGTGCATCCTAAGCGGATTGCTTCGATATAGCGATTATTTACAAGTATCATTTAATTTGTATTGTGACTGGCAAGTGAAATCCAGGACACGCGTTTCGTCCTATTTGGGACTCATCGGCTGTGAACATCAACATTGGGATGCAGGTACATTCAGCCGATGAGTCCCGAATAAGACGAAACGCGCGTCGTAGATTCCACTTGCCAGTCACAATACAAATTAAAAAAATGTTAGTTATTTTGCACTAAATGTGAAAATCAATCATAGTTTAGGAGTGATGATACGCATTGTGATATACCGGCATTTCTTCAAGATTAATTTGTAAAACTAAACATTGAAATAAAGGAGTACAGTTAAAAATGTGCAAAATGGCATTTTCACAGTTTTTAAACTTTAATTTTCCTGAGTGATTCTAGTTAGTCAATCATGATGTACTGAAAATTGGTTTGCCTTATGAAAGGTATCTACAGTAGTGTGTATTCACTAGTTCTCTAGGTGTATGGTGAACTGTCATCTTTGAAATACTGGGTTGATACTTACTATTTTGTATTTCTAACCTCAGTCAATTTTCGATTATATGCAATACGATTGTTATTACTGGATATTGTGAAAGCTTTTGACTTGAAGGTGATTTCAACATAGATTGAAATAATTTTGGGAAATCACTAAGAAATAGAGAGGATTGAACAGTTATTGCGTCTTAGTTTATAGAAGCGTAAAACAATGAGTACCTAATGTGGTCTCCAAAATCTTATGATCCAGAAATGTACAAATCGCGTTTTCACTACTGTTATTAAATCTGTTGGGTCATTTCGTTAACATTAGTCATTCTGCTATATGAGATGACTGACGTTCAGTCTTCCAGCAACAACTACTCGTTAAAGCGTATGTAATCCATTTTCAGGTTAGTCACAAAGTTGGTAGAGGATATATAAAATTAAGAGATTATTAGAATGCGATGATGTTAAGAGTAGAATTTATCTCAAAACAACATATAGATTAAGCTGCTTCATATCTTCCACTATATTTATCACTGAGTTAGCAAGTTTGTGTAGCATTTAATTAGCAAGCCTAGGTGCTATATACAGTGGCAATATGGATGTACTTGGACAAACAACTGTCCACTAGTTCATACTTTTTGACGGTTAACTAAGATAGGTTTATTCCCATCACTAAACCCTGTTTGCAACATAATTGATTTAAACACCGATGGGTTGAGGCACTTTCATTTTATTGTCCGATTTGTAAATAAAGGTAAATTTGATGAATGTGTTATAATTCACTCGAACAGATATATTTCGTCAAATACACCATTATTATAATTGATCTGCGGACAGTAGAATGATTATTTTTTAATAAACTATAATGTTGATAGAATGTCTGCTTGTGATATTCTGCTTGAATTGAATAATGTAGATGTAGACTAGGGAATTAACTAATTGAGAGGTTGCCCCAATTTTAATGTTAAGATTTGTTCTACTTATTAGTTTTTATTATAAATAAGTATGCTTAATAAACACTGATTAAAAGTTCAACTCTATATATACATCTAATCCATGCTATCTAGTGACTGATTATTAAATTGAACAATAACTTCGAAATCAATAGTTTGGACGCTTAACCGTGGTAACTGTGTATAGTGAAAATTTCCAGTATGTTCATAACACTTATAGAAATGATCAAGTATCCAGTGCTTTATAGATCTAACTTCAGCTAATTTAGGATACAATTCACCACCTCGCCTATTTTCATCGACAGATAGTCGTTTCATGCCCGACATTTTTGAACCGCATTAATTATATTATCTCACTAGAGCATAATGATAACCGTTCGAATTCAGTTGTTACTAGGCACACTTTACTTGTTATTATTAAATAGATCCATAATCGTTGATCAAAATAGGTTAAATCACATTATTTATTAGTAAAGTGATATGTTGACAAGTAATTTAATGTGGTTATTATTGTCTACTGAAATTTTTACAAATTATTATTATTTTTTCAAACTATTTTATTTTCAATAATTAAATGTTCACTCTAGATATTTTGTTGCTATGACGAAGTTAAAAATGAAGAATCTAAGTAACTTCTTGTGAAAAAATTTTTTTAAACTAAGCAAAAATGTTTTTTCTTTTTTTTCAATTTTATTAATTTTTTTTTTTAATTTAAGAAAAGAGTTTAACTGTTAATATAGCAAAACTTAACTAATTAATCATATTTAAATTTATTTAAGTAGTTTATTTAATTGTATCTTGTTTTTTTTTAAAAAAAATTTTTGTTTGTTTAATTATTAATCTAATAAATCACTTACTTCAATTTATTCATTGTTTGTAAATATGAGAAAATTAATGTTACATTATATAGATGCATGTTACTTAATTATGATAATAATAATAAGAAGAAGAAGAAAAAGAAGAAGAATTGAAGAATACCATTTCTATTAGTCAATAATTAATGTTGCCTATTTTACTTGTAAATGTTTACCAAAATCGATTAAATGAAACAAAAAACGATTTCCTAGATTCTTCCCTTTCTTAAAGTAATTTATTTGTCTATAAATTTGAATTTATGTCATTGTAGGAAAATTGATAATATTTACTCATTATAAGTGAATTAAATGAATTTATGCAAATTATATAAAGTATTACATTTGTAAAATAGATTATTTATTCATTTGTAATTGTCACTGATTTATGTTAGTATGATATAGGACACATTCTTTCTCTTAATAGTGAGCATACATGATTCTTTTAGGAAATCGATAGCAAGGAACTTTTAAGTCTGAAGGGATATAAATAAATCTGTGTTTAGTTGTAGAATCATAACTTTAATCAATTTAACATATAACGCAACAATTAACAAAAACCACTAGCGATAAATGTATGACATATTTGAATTCAACTAAGCATGACTTCACACTACAACGTTAGGAATGTTTTGAAGTTAATCACTAGTGAGATGTGTTAAGATGGGGTTATTTTGTGAGATAATAATACTGATCTCCATAAAACTATCTCAACTTGTTTATGTACTTATACAAGCACTAAAGTACGCAAAAAATATAATGTATCGACTTTGTCTCAAAATAATTGATGTAAATAATTAAGTGAATAAAATACAATGGGTTGTCATAAATTATGAGTAAAAATACTGAGCTTTACTTGTAGCTCATAGTTTATTTTATTTCTGAGATAATATGTTTGTATCCCTTAAAATCCCATTTCTTTTCATGCAAGCAAACTCATTCGAAAATAGCAATCATCAACTTCATTATTATGTTTTTTTTCATAAAAATAGATCATTCACATAAATACAATATTTCATAATACCAACATTCAGTAGACGTTTTTTGTAGTTGGGGAGATTTGTATAGTGTTTTTACCACTGGGTACTTTCACATGATGATTTGGAATGGAATATGTATTCGAGGTTAGTTTGCATGAAAACGTAATGAAACTAGTTACTTTTAAATACTGAAAACTATGTGATAGTCTTACTGTAGCTAGAGGATCGTCAGGAAATTACATAAACTGGACGTATGAGACACCTCCTTAGTGCACAACCTGAAACGATAAATTAAACACAGAACCATTGTGAAAATACCGATCAACTTCTTATTAACAGCTTTTTTTACCTAGTTGCTCCCAAAGTTGTAGCAATCAGTCGTGATATTCACGTTTGCTGTCAACGACTAACTGTTAGACCACTGACCCGACATACTGTGTTTGAGAACTCAACCTGTGCACTGTTCAAGAATTTCTTGCCTAGTAGAAACATGTCCTTCGTGATCTTGAATAAGTGTTGATGTGCCTAGTGGTTGATTACTGACGATACCATGTACAACCTCAGAACCTGAAAATTCAGAACACTCCCCCTCTTCATAGTCATATGTAAAATGACAAAAGAAAGTAGAAATTAATGTCTATTTCGAAAACTGTAATCGTTAATACAATCCATTCAATTCACAAGCAGGGTATTTTGGTTATTATTCAATTGGAGTATTCGGCGTTACAATTCAAAATTTCTTTTGAACAGTGAATTGATAGGATATAATCCGCAGTGTTAGATCTTCTAGAAGCTTCGTTAAAATTAACACTAGTCATCTCAACAATTGTCTAAACCAAGTCAATTAATGTTATGTTTCATGACTTATGACCAATGACTGAATAAGTTAGATTCACTTTGAGCCTTGTCACCAATTGTTATGTATTTGAAAATACACAGTGCCCTTGATGACTACTAATCACTGTACAGACACGTCTGCCCCGCGACTATCAGTCTCCCAAGCCGGAATACAGAAAACAACGATTAATTAGCCAACAGGCAGAACCAGAGAACAAATTATATTTCAATCATGCCTTTATATATACACAAAATCAGACCACACAACGAACCAATTAGAAAACTAACATTAATACAGAACTAAGGAAGTAGGGATAGTAAATAAGGACAACTTGTATACAACTGATTAACTGTAGTCTATAATAAGAGATAATATAATAACAGTAAATATGCTAAACGAGAGGATAGAGTAAGAGGAACGTAACAATCATAGAAATATAATGTTTACACTACTCACAACCAGAATAAATGATTTAGTTCTCTAAAACACAGTTCTGTAAGTTTCTTACTCTTCTTTAATGGTTCAACATAACAATTTATATTATCAAATTAACTTTAACAATCTGCATAACACCCAAATTACCTTAATTCACTAATTAAACCTTGAATAAATTCATTAATTACAATCATTTCATCATTTTTTAATTTTCTAATATTATTTTCATTTTTTTTTGATAAAATAGATAACTAATTGATAAATCTATTTCACTAATCACCAACCATGGTCAATTGACTACAGTTAACCATTGAACATATAAAACTTAAATTTTCAATTCACATTATTATTATTATTATTATTATTATTATTATTATTATTATGCAACCAGTATGTACATTCTAATTTGTTTTATTTATAATAAAAGTGAAGAGACTGTAAAGTTTCCAATATGAAGACAACAATATCATATTTTTTTTACTTATTTATTTCTAGTTATATTCAACTATTATCAAGTCTATTTTTATTATAAATTTACACAAAATTCAGTAATTTTACAGTAATTTGATTGTATCACAAAAAGAGAAAAAAAGAAAGAAGAAAGAGCTGAAATAATAAAAGTAATAACATCATTTTACTAATAAGTCGTCAAAATCAGATTATTCACAATGAATAATATAGAATATGGTGACAGTAGAAATCAAGATAGGGCGTTTCACTTAGACGTTCATTTTTTTTCATCATTCACTTGTACATACCTAGTTTCATCTTTTTGTTGTTGTTACTTTGTTACTTTCTTTTATTCTTTGCCTAAATAATGTTATTCAATGTTTCATTTAGATTGAAAGAAAAAAAAAGAAAACAAAACTAGAAAATAAAAGAGAAAATACTAATGAAAATTGTTTTGATGAATATTCTCTGTTTTTATATAAGAAGAAGAATACAAAGAATTTATCAACATGATTTATGCAATCACTTAACTATCATTTTATTACTTATGATTATCAATAGAATTGCTTATTTATTTATTATCAATTTATTTATTATTATGTAATCAAACCAAAATAAGTAGAAATAAAAGTGGTAAGAGATAGTGAGGAATAAAGTAGAAGAATATTACTAAGGTATTTTCAAAGGAGACTAAATATTGAAGTGATATATAAGTCACCGGCAACTGTACAGTATGTAGTATTTACCTTTGCTTGTAACATAATAATATGCAAATACCTTACAGTTCCGACATCTGGGAATCATTAAAAACAGTGAATATTTTAGTTGAAAACAAAATATGTAAATATGACTTGTGAAATTAGTAATAAGAATATACTAATCTCACTAATAACTAGTACTCACTATCATATTTATCTAGTATCATTATGCTCCTCAGAGTGTATCGATCACGGCAAAATGTGGTTACTTAGTAACCAAATGACTAAAAAAATCGCAATTATATGCGGATGCATGATAGTTGGAAGTAATCGCCAAGATAACTACCATTTGATGTAGATTTAATAAGAAGTTTATAAATTGTGTTATACTTTAACTTGTATTCACTGTTGAGAGGTTTTAGTTTGCATAAAAAATGAATTAATATCATTAAATTTAGAAGTTTGTATAGTCATTATAGAAACGTTTATAAGACATTGTTACTCTGAACAAGAAATGATGTAATTTGCATCTGAAAACTTTTAGACAGATTTGACAAACATCTAATCAACCAAATTAACCAGATAGTCGTAATTTAGAATGACAGATTGTTACTTAATATCATTTCAATGACGTATTAGTTTTGCAACATAGTCACAACTCCTATGAATGGTATCCATGCATTACCATCTTGGATAATTCTACAACCAAGTGTTTTCTTATTGTTGACTTACTTCAAAAACAAAATAAGCATTATCCCACCTTATGTTATATGATAACCTTGGTCATCTAATTAATCTTTTAAGTACATAGATCGATGAAAACAATAAAAGATGAGTGCAAACAACTGACTCGATAGAACTCAGTTTTTCGTCAATAAATAGTTTGTAAATATATGAAGAAATTATCAATTATTTTTTATCAAACAAAAATTCATTTCATAAGCTTTTACAATTTTAACATCCTTTTGACGTTACTTTCAATAAAACTCAGACTGTCATCAATCGGTCAAGTCATAAAATGGCACAAACTAAGTGGATAGTGAGTCCATTCTATTATCAACCTAATCAGTTTTCTACTTCAGTATCACAACATGAAGTCGATGTATTAATTTATCAGAAAGTTTCATTGCAGTTTTCACTGAATGATCTTTCTTTAATTTAAAATTCTTATCTTATTGCATAATCATGCGACCATAAAGAGTAAGAATAAAAGTATGAAGAAGGAAACCATGAAGTTGGTGATCCTTGATAAAAATGAATTGACAATAATAAAACAAAAATTTAGTATCATAAGAAAAATAACCGAATATAAAATAAGCAAAATAAATTTATTTATTATTGTTTTATCATTCACTGTTTTCCTAAAAAGTCAACGGTCAGCAGATAACAACAACATAAGTTGGTAACTACTCTCCAGAGAGACAAAAGTCTATAAACATGCATCTCTCATTTATTTCACCCCTTTGTATATATATTTCCTTAGACTATTCTAGAGCTAAGTAGTGGACATAAACTAACCTAACAACAACAATAGAAGGATTGAATCGATTAGATTATAGAAAGATCAGTACAAAATAACTGATTTGAGCATCTAAGTTTTCATAGATGTTCTTGTTTATGGCTAAAATGATCTTGATGCATAACAAAATCTCCTCTAAATTGCAAAAGTGACAATGTGTTTTAAATGAATGGTTTCAGAAACTGCAAATCGTTATTGATATCTTCTTACTGGTTTAACAGGTTAATAACTACCTGGGTTCCCAAACTCAATATGTCACGAGTTAACTTTTATCGTCACAGTTACTGGGTTTGAGCAAACAATAAAATGTATCAATATCAAACAGATAAGTCAAAAAATTGACAACATACGCGTTGGAGGTTTCATCATTAGCCATAATCCAAATATGATGTCCTTGTCATTGAATTCCATTAAAATGACTCTACAGATTTATCGTATATTCTTAGGGATATTGGGTTACAATTCTCTTTCCAAAAATAAATATACTTATATTGATAAGTAAACTTTAGTTTCATATCACGAACTTATCAGGGTAAAATAAAAGTTTAAAATTACAAAGTTATGTACATTAGCTTTACTCTAGTATATGATTCTATATAAGCGTGCATTGAAAATTTCACTAAAGGATTTAGCCGAACACCCTTAAGTTTGACAAAAAGCGCTCAACGATTAGATCATTGAGCTGGCATCCAGTGGTTGGTGTTTCTAATTTTAATCGGTTCATAACATATTACAGAAATTTATCTACAACCGTATTCAAATAACTATGTCATAACCTATACATTTACTTGATAATCTAGTGGAGTCATGAGTGCTCATCCATGAGTCCTACACCAAGACGAAGCAGCCGTTCAGTCCTTTTTATTTTTAAAGATCATCAAACAGAGGTCAATTACTGACATCAAATTCAAATTTTACCATTCCCCACAACTTCCAACAAGTAATACTTTTTTGTTGACAACTGGGACCGATAGGTTGACTTATTATTTTTGATTTAATCTGATACACCATAACATGGTAACACTTACATTTTATAGGTGGTCTTAATTTTTCCTTTAATATTCCCTATTAGCTTACTACTTATTTGTTATTGACTTTTCAAATAAGTAAAATCTAATATACTCATAGTAATGTCAGAATAAATGATTATTAATTCGAAAATGTTCCAAGTGAGCTCCTAATAAAGTGTCTCCACCATAAAACAGATGCTGTGTTTAGTCACCCAACCCGCAGAACACTAATTATGTTTGGTAATGCTAATAATGTGGAAGCTAACTGCAGTGCTTGAATGATATTATGAAGCAAAATGATCAGATAAGTTACTTTATTGTAGATTTAGTGACGGTTGAATCCAACAACCTTACCTAATAATAAATTTGTATGAAACATCAAGTCACGTAGACTGATGCCCATATTTCAAAGTATTTCGAATTTCAGCCTTTCCGCATCATCAAGATTTAAAAAGCTAACATCAGTTAATCTTGTGTTAATTAGAAACAATACAATTTGAATGGTTTGTGTGAAGATTGGTATTATGTTTAGTCGTTTGTATATATCATTGATTGATACTGATTAGACATTACTAAAAGCTTGAGAGCACTGAACAGTTGTTTTATCCTTGTACACGACTTCTCAGAAGCGTTCACCTTCGATTCCATCAGAGAATGAGATACAAATCCCTTAGGTTAGCAAACGTCTGACCATTTGCATCACTGGACTAGCCGGTGTCCTAATTAAAAGATTCTCGTTTTCAACAGTTAGTGACGTAGTAGCAGTTTAGCCTAAGTAGTTTATGAATGTTGAATTCTCACTGGCTAATCTATGATTATAAAAAATTATGTATGATACTGAGTGTTTTTAGAAGTATATTAGACCTCCAATATGGAGACATGCTACTATCAACTATGAATATCTAATTCAGTAGTAACAAACATAAACTGTACACAAAGTTAACAAAAGTAAAATTTAACTACAAGAAGGACATATGACAATGTATTGCATAGAATAGTTCATATGTTAGTGTGATTTTCATTAATAAAAAGCTATTGTTATGTCACACATTTAACAATTCATATGTTTCTGATAATAATAATTTCTTTATACGAAATCACCACTTATGTTTGCCTACATGCATGAACATGAGTTCAATGTAATCAGTCACCAACAGGGAAGGGGAGAAGGAGAAAATTTTTAAAGTACGTCAATATAATACTGAAATGTTATACAATTCATAGACAAAGCTATAAAATGTTAACAGGAATTTTTAATAAAGAGCTACTTGCAATCATAAATGAATTATTGTGTATACTACTTAAATTAGTGTTTCTATAAGTATTATATAAGTAAAATTAGGAAAATAATTCGCTAGACAAGTAATGTTCTGACAAATTTCGTTTTCATATATAAACCAGGAAGAATTATTCTTTCATCTGACAGAAGCAAAGTTGAAGATGTTAGTGTCTATGGGAAGTATGATTCTAACTGATATCTAATATTAAAAAGAGAGTTGCTAGTTCAACTATTTTGGTCGAGTAAGTTATATTGGCAGATGCTCAAAGAATTTACTCCTCTTTGTTGATGAACATCTTCCAGTATGCTTAACCAAGAATGTTGTTAATGACATCAGCAGTTCAATATATTAACTTATGGGTCGTGCAATCAGTTAAACTCAAAATCCTTAGAAAGGTAGAGGTAATAGTCATATGCGTATAAGGCTAAGAGCTGTGTATAAAAAAATTAAGTTCAAACTTTTCTCTTGCTATGCTTGACCCAAGATCCATTAAACTAATTTTTATCTTAATTAAACATTAACTTAGTTGTAGGAATGTGCATATATTTATATGTATTTATATCTATTTATATGTAGTCCATATCTTATGTTCATCTTATCCAAAATCTATTTTCATGGTTCTCATCATTCACAAAGTCCCATATTATTATTATTACTGCTATTACTAATGTTGTTATTATTATTAAACGTGTATACACATAGCAAATTTGAGTTTCAACCAATTAACTCTTCCATTTTTTGATTCAATATGCATCAGTTTCAAAAGTGACGTAACGTTCTCTAAGACCAAGCAATTAGATTGAATTAAAGTTCTTTCCATTATCACTATTTGACGAAGTTTAGTTATTACGCCACACCTTCATCATTTTGCGAATTTTTAGTTAGTCGATACCATTTTAGGCAAAATATAGTCTTTGACTAATAACATACGACCTGATTCTAATTTTATCACCTGCATATATCTATGTATTTTAATTCATTTGAGATAGTTTGTCAAAATTGGCATTTTAATTGGTCGATGGTATTTGTCACTGTTTGATGTTGACAAGGTACCATTAAAAACCAGAGAGCAGACGACCACCATTTCGTCCTGAAATAGGACTCTTCACAAGCACGCCCCCAGAGTCTTCAAGTTGGCAAACGCCTAACTCAATTAAAAAGATTGCCAGTCTCCACAAACCAACCCAATTCAATCTCAATAATCAGCTCACCAGTAACTAACTTCAGGATGTTCTTGAAGTTCAAGTGAAAATTCATGACTAGTAAAGTTGAAACTTGTTGGTAGTGAGACAATTGTCACCAGCGGCAATGGATGCTCATGGATGTATGTATCACAAATCTATATATTTCATTGATAGTTATTGTATCAATTGTCGTATGCTACACATTACTACAGATTAGTTCGTATATAAACGACACAAATTTCCATTTAGATCAGCTTTCAAATTTTTTAATCATATAGAACATGTGCTGAATGCTGAATAATGAAACATTTGTATTTCTCCTTGCGTGCATGAATTCTAAAGTAGCAGCATTTCATTCTGCCAGAAAATATACAAAATGAATGATGTGAATGAAGAGGGTGGTTGACATCAGATTGAATAGCACCAGATAGTTGTCTCCAGGATTTCAAATGTCTGCCTACATTCGTGTTCATAGTGACGTCGTAGTTCTAACCACATACTAAATACTCTACGCAACATCACAAGTCTGGTAAAAATGGGATACAATACAAAATAATTGATTCTATGCAAGGAATGACAAATTTTAATAACAAATGTTTGATAATACCAAAACTACGTAATCGCTTCACATAATACATCACACAAAAAACCTTCCTGGACATAATTAAACATGCAGAAACCGAAATAGATCGGAAGTAAAAGTTAAACTAAGACAAGCAACATTCGACGTAGTCTTATTGTAGAATATTCAATTTTACAAACCGTACTAATTCACAAGGAGATTTAAATCATTTTTATGTTTTAGACTGAAATTGACTGTCTGACATTTGGAGAGATTAAGTTGAAGACCATTCAGATTAGACCATTAATCAACATTTGCTAGGAAACAATTCATTTCATAACAATTTCAAGAAGAAGAAACAGATATACAAATAGTAAGATCATCTGTCTACTTAACAAAGGTACTTTTCATAGAAGAGAGTATATCATTCAAGAAAAATGAGACAAGAAAATAGAAAGAACAGCATCTTGAGGTACACCAACTTTGTTGATAGTTGAGTGGAGCTTCTTTCTTTGTATACAGCATACACAGTAATATAGGATTAGAAACAGAACTGAAGACAATAGTATAGTCGATAAATGTACTTCGGATTAGTTTTTTACTCTTTTCTAAGATAAACATTATGATGTTAGGCAACTGCTGCGTCCAATGTACTTCTACTGCATCTGTATACAAACTAATCTGGGTCGGTATTTCCTTTGACTGCAGGCTGCAGCTTACCTAGTGAAGATATTACCATAGTTTTAAGTAAAGAGAAAGTCAAAGCTATGGGTCAAAACTTAACATTATTACCAGTAGATACACTTTCAGTAAAGATGCTATTTTTTTTCTTCCAAACCTTTGGTATAACATTTATAGAGAAAGACTAGTTGAAAAAACGTCACTGGTTGATACAAAAGATTAGCACGTTCCGTAAAGAGAAGGCTTAGATACAGCTTTTCAACTTATTCTCAACTTAAGCTTTATGTCAACATGCATTTTATTAACTAACCGAAAAATAGTAAAAAAAAACACCACGAAATGTTAAATAAATACATTAAACTTACCTAGAAACAACATTTTACTACATATACAGCCAGTGATTAATTCTATAAAACATGACATTGTTACGGCTACTTAAATGTGAAATAGAAAGCATGTTTGTTATAAAAATAACAACTCAGATTAAAAACTTAATTAAAATGAATTACATGATAAATAAAATGGAAAATCTTTTTGAATACTTCACATCGTTTACGTAACGATACGGTTGTATATAGCCTAGTAAACATTTTTTGGTGCATTATTTAAAAATACGATGGTTACTCTAACGTATAGTTACTAGGTCTAAATTATAAAATCATGTTAGATCATCTTACTATAGGTTTCTAAAAATTGTGTTAAATAAACTTGTAGCAGTAAATAATCTCCTTCAAATAAATAGTTGTATATGCTCTTGACAGTGATGTTGCCCATGTTTATTTTGGTAAACACGACTAACTGAAGGTGCCACGTGAATTATAACCCCTAGATCACGACACGGGGCATAGTGGGTAACAACTCCTTCTCTAATCAGCTAGTACAGACGCACTCCCGTTAACACTCTACTTACTATCAAACATATCTTTCTCCACACTCATCATTGTCTTCTGGTTCGTTCTTATTTGCGCCTGTGTGTTGGGTCGTTAGAAGCTACTCTGGTTATATTGTGGTGGATAATACTCATAAGGTCATCCATAGGTAGTAGGTAGCGGAACGTCGAGTGAAATTGGAAAGAATCAGTAAACAACGTAGGAGATGAGTTGTGGGGTTGCTAAGAGTAAAAGTAATCTGTATAATATTTTATGACGTTTTCTGTTTTCACCAAATATACAATTTCTTATCCTAGTTGGCCTTCTCACAATACAACAAGCATAACATGGTTAAATATATGATGCAATTCAAACTCATCACCCTCTCTTAACATACAAGTAATAATTCACTTTGATTAGAATAACACTAGTGAAATTTCCAAGGTTATCGGCACACATGACTACTATCCAAATAAAATTGAAACGGGAAAATTTTATGTACAAATTTTCATCTGCTTACATTTCAGATAGTGAACAGCATTCTCATTGCGTAACAATAAACTGTCGATTATTTATGAAACTTTTTTACTTGATAATGAATCATAGTTAAATCTAACATATCAACAGATAAATATTGACAAATAAAGATCAATGGTCTTAACGACAAAATCACTTGAAACAATGTTCAAAGGCCTTAAATGAGTAAACAAGTACTGTGATCATAATCCGAGTCTGTTTTAAATGCATTTTTTATTCCATTTCTGTAAATTATTGATAGAAGACAAGATCAAACACTCATTTGGATGTTTTTTATGTATCTGAAACCTTTTCTTACAAACATTAATACAGTGAAACATTCATCAAGCATGATATAATGATATATAGTTCTGATTGTATTTTCACACCGATAGATACTCAACTTAGGTATCAGATTAATATTCTGTGAATTGATACTTCGTCATGACCTTCTAATACATTGTCACTTGTGTAATGAGAATATCTTGATTTCACAATAATTTTAAATTTCAGTTAAAGATTAAGGAATTGCAAATCTTTGTAAAGTATATTTTAGCTATTATCCAATAGGAATACTTTATGTTAAGATTTTGGAAAATTTTATCGAACAATGATTGAATAGAATGTCTTCAGATCTTTCAGGATTTCTGAAGGATTCGTCAAAACTTTCAGTAGCCATCTCAATAGTTTTACAGCGGGAATTTTTTCGAAAAACGATGCACTTAATTTAATTGTAGAAATATTTTCTATGTAGATTTCAGTTTGCAATAACCGAATCTTATTAAATCTAAACAAAATAAACTTCAATGAATTGAAATAGCTAGAAAAGTATCACTAGAAGGTTATCACTGAATTAAATTAACCGGGTTATATTTGTAAATGTGTCATTATCAGAGTAATGGAGATAAATAACAACAAAAAGAACATTGAACAAAGTAACGTTTCATTAAATTTAACCTCAACTTTTATAATGTATTTCAGTTATATTGGACTATGATAACAATCTTACTAGTTGGGTATAATGTAGTAATAAATAAGAATAAGATATTTCAAAGCTAATTAACTTATTGTCATAACCTAGAAATGGAAATGACAATTGTTTATCTATTCATCTTCTAGTTGTTTATAATTATTTAATTATGTATTCACTTATAATCAACTTAAATAATAATTATCTCATTTCCATTCAATACAATGTAATTGTTTTAAGTTATGTGTAGCATTGGTTATATTTATCAACTTATATGTTATTGAATTTGTAGGCGGATTAAGGCATCCAACAAGAAAAAATCTCTTCACGATCAACTATTCGTTTTATTTAGCGTTTATCATTAAAGTAAACTCAGAATTGTAAGGAGCTGATTACTTCTGGTGGATTCGAATCATTACCATTTACCTTTCCATTAAGCTATTCAGGTAATAATCGACCTACAGTAAGACTGGATCATTTATCAGTGTGATATTTATCAAGTTTGTCTAACAGTTACACTACAACCTGATCAATAGAATTCGATGAGTAACATAATGGACCAGGGAAGTGTAATACTTCATTTAAATAGTTAAAAGACACTAGATTCATTTACGAGGTAAGTGTAAAATATACATTAAAATGATTAGGAAATTCTTAGCTTAGCATTCATGTTGAATAATTAAATTACTTAATTCGCTTCAAGTAATATTAAAGTCAATCGCGCGTATTATAAATGTTTCTAATTTCTTAAAAAAAAACTCTTGCTTAACATTTGGAGGATGAAAATATTCACTCATTTATTGTATACTTTGATTTTCTTCGTTGTGAACACAATGAAATCTGTTTACTAATTACAGTATGATACAATGTACTATGAGTATTGTGATAATAAATGCATAGGTTTGGAGTTTTTGTCATTGGGATTAATATTTCAGTACTGTATACATATTCTTCATGGTACAATCTAATGCTTTTAGATATGAATGATACTTGACGTAGACAAAACTCTTAGACATATTAAAAACTTAATCAGTGGCATTGTTTTCACTCAGAATGCAATAAGGTAACTTTCATTGGAAATAAAAGTGATGACTATGACAAGTTTAATTGTTAATTTTTAGCTTCTACTATGTGTGAGGAAAAATAAAATTGTTATACTTTTGTTTGAACTAGATTGTGAAAGACAAGCGGAATACAGGAGGTGAGTTTTGCCCTATTTGGATCAAAGTGCATTTTAGGTTATAGTTTTGTTATCAAACTATGTGAAGTATATATTTCAACTAAATATCATTTTAATTTCATGAACAAATGCTAAATCATATTACAAAGTGACCCAACACCTCGTAATACGTCTGTTACTATTGTATCACGGATATAAGATCACTCATTTCGGAATCAACTTAATATTGATTAGGCTATTATTCTATTTGATAATAAGCAAAGCAAAGTCAAATATGAGCTGACATTGAAAGGGTATATTAACTACATGGTAGTTTATAAGCACAATTCGTAATATATTATTAATCAGTAGGAATAAATTAGAGCAAAAAGGTAAATAAGTTAATGAAATCTCTGAACAGAATGACTTCTTGGAAAAATCTTTCATGATCAATGAAAAGCGAATCTAAGGAGAGTGTTATAATTACGTAACAGTGAATGACTTCACGATTTCGCTTTAGATTGTTTAATTAGACTAGAAATGAAATGGGATAATCAGTCGTAAAATTGTATAGTTAGTGTGAATCTAATAAACCTTAACGAAGTTGTACTGTATATATTGATTATTTGGCGCTAAATAAATCATTTCAGTTCATCATGGCCAACAACGTTTATGTGTACAGTCGATAGAAGAGGTAGACATAGTAGTGTGACGAGGCATGATGATGATCTATTTGTACCACTTTCCTTCCATTTTCAATATTATCTTTATCTAGTGGAAATGTTTCTAATATAATACTTATTAGATGAACAGGAAACGTGGCCTTCACAGGAAGGCTAAGTCAGGGTACGACGTTATTGAAATATGCGGCTTTAGCCTCTTTCTACATGAGTCAGGCATCTACATCAACCTAATCGAATCGAGTAGAGTAGGATTATTTGTAGACTTTAGTTTGGTATCCATACAATCATGGCGCATCATAAACTATCGAGACTGGAGGATGTTAATCAATACCTTAGTGATAAAAGTATGAATTTCGACTTTGTTGACCTCAACTCACCAATTATATGGCTTTAGGCGTAATCACTCTTTAGTTAGTGTCAATCCGTAGAAAACAATATCTAGTGTTAAACCGTAAACCAATGTATTCACTGTCTATAAT
Source organism: Schistosoma japonicum (assembly GCA_025215515.1). Classification (NCBI taxonomy): domain Eukaryota; kingdom Metazoa; phylum Platyhelminthes; class Trematoda; order Strigeidida; family Schistosomatidae; genus Schistosoma; species Schistosoma japonicum. Next base: position 78,941,168 of record CM046061.1, read on the forward strand.
TAATATTATTATAAATTATAAATCAAAATGTTATACAATGATTTCTTAACGTTGAATATGTTATGTTGATTACCTATAATTAAATTAAAATAATAATAATTGTTAGTACAACACGTATCAATTGTGGTTTACTCTAAACCATATATATATATCTTACTTACATACTCCCATTACCCCTCCCGGAGAAGCATAGCCCGCTCACCAGTATTCTCAATTTAACTCTCTCATGAGCAATCCTCTCCAGCTGTTTCCAGTTGATGTTCATCCTTCTGTCTGCTTTCCGCTTCCGATTCTCGACGCAGTGTGTTCTATGGCCTTCCTCTTTTCCGTTTACCAACAGGATTCCAAGTTAATACTTGTCTCGTGATGCAGTCTGATGATTTCCGCAATGTGTGTCCTATCCATTTCCAACGTCGTTTCCTAATTCCCTCTTCGACTAGAAGTTAGTTTGTTCTCTCCCATAGTAGACTGTTGCTGATGGTTTCTGGCCAACGGACATTCATTATCTTGTGTAGACAGTTATTTATAAATACTTGTACACTTTTGAGGATGTGTGCAGTAGTTCACCACGTTTCACTTTCATACAGCAAAGTGACTTGACGTTTAAACTGAGGAGTCTGACTTTGAGGTCTGTTGACAGTTATTTTGAGTCCCATATGTTCTTCAACTGTAGGAATGCTGCCGTTGCTTCCCCAATCCTTGCTTTTACATCTGCATCGGATCCTCCTTGTTCATCGATGATGCTTTATATATGCTATATACTAAAAAGAACCAGCCTCATATTTTTCAGCAACTCTACTGCAATCAAACATGTGATACTAAATTAAGCAGCTATTATTATTATTATTATTATTATTATTATTATTAATGTTAGTTATATTATTTGTAGCATTAACACATATTAGTGATTTAACAGAAAACAAATATAAAACCTATATTTATAATTTTTAAGTTGGATTGTGACTGGCAAGTGGAATTCATGACGAGCGTTTCGTCCTATTTCGGGATTCATCGATTGGATGTACGTTTATTTATAATGTTAGCATTTCATATACATCAACCTGCAATAGGTATTATTCTCTTGACATTACTCAATGGTTATGACTACCATTATTACTTATGTTTTTTTAAATAGATTTAGTGATTTTTATTGTCAAGTTACTATGTTACTATAAGAAATTACAACAAATATGAAGACAGTGTATCTTACTAATTCAATTTTATATTTGAAAAGTTCTCATTTAATTCATTAATTATATCTTCTTATGATTATTATCAATTTATCATTCAAGTTAACCATTGAATCTGTAAGATACCATGTTTTTTATTGTAGATTATTTAAGCCAGTATCATTTAACCCTGTAAACTGAAGTTAACATTTCATATTAGAAAAATTTATTGAATAACTTCCTTTTCAATATGTCATGTTCATTATAGTAATTCAACTGTAAATAACATGACATTTATTACTTTCAATTAATGACACTAAGTAATTCAATAGAAACCTTTATAATATTGCCTAATATTAACTATTCTAATAGATTATTAATAGATATGTAACTATAGTGTCAAAATCATTATTCATATAAATATTTCTTATTTGTTACTATTTTCTTTTTTTTTCGAGAGAGTGAAAACTTTAAATATCCTCTTAAGTAGTAGATAATTAGTTATTTAATATAATAAACTTTTTTTCTTTAGTCATATGGTTTGTTTATTGAGTTCAGTTACTAAAATAATTATACAACTTTCAAACTGTAACCAGTACAGATATTTGTTCATCTCATTACCAAGTTATGCATGACATAGAAATTTCCGAACATACATGGATGCATATATATATATATATATTCATTAAATAATTAATTATTTCTCATCTAAACTGCTTCTTAACTGTTATCGATATTTGACCGTGGCTTTTAATATAATTCTATTGCTTAATATTCCTTCAATTTCTTACTATTACGAATAGACGTCACTAACATTAAAATATTTAATTCTAAGGATTAAAGAGAAATTGTTAATTACAATAGGTTTATAAACATTAGTAATAATATCTTGAAATCATGTTATTTATGTATTGCCTTGAATTAATCTATCATCCTATCATGGATACTTATCGAATGTATAAAAGGTTTTCTAAACAACTAAATATATTATAATGTGAATCAGTAAAATGGTGTTGTTTAGCATGTAACGTCTAGAGATAGCGAATATGGCATCAAGTTTGTAACTTAATTGAAGATATCGGTTTCAATGAAACATTATGTATCTGTGTGAGATATATTTAGTGACAATATCAGTCGGTAATTACAGTTATTTATTATGAAGCCCCTTGAATTTCTTTTAATATATTTTATTGTTCTTTCCTTGTTCTCAAATTTCTACTCATCTTTCTGAACTCACAGAACATTTTATTAGTATTATAATGATGAACCTGACAACATTCTTCTTATATTATATTTAAACAATTTTATCATTTTGATATTATGAATTGGTTTGAATTAAACAAAAGTTGACAGCTGTTTCTTTCTAGTAAGAGACTCTCCAGAATTATGCATCCACAACTTCACCAGGAATCAAACATAGAACCTTTTGTGGTGTACAGCTAAAAGTTCCCATACTAGGACAAAACAGTTGTCCGGTGCTATTAACCGGATATATTATTTCTCTTATTATTTATTATATTTAGGTACGTTATTTATAGTATTGATAATAACTAGACACCCTACGGAGAATACTTCTATTTCTTTATCGCATCATCACTCACATTTGCTAATGACACATCCATAACTGGTGTTAAAGTACACGATATTAATATCTAATTTCCATACAATTATTTATACATACGACACTTCGTCTCATCACAATATAAAATCTGATAATGAAATTGTTTCAACAATAGTTCACTCGAATATTCTATCTTTCAATAAACTAAGAAGTTAGTTAAACTGTTGAAATTGATTGTTAGTTAATCAACTATCATCATTATAGAAAAATGACAAAACAACTAATTGGTTGACTGACTAGTTAATTTCTAAGTAGATAATCAAAATGGCCCCGTAAGATGAGTTTCTTTTATTGTTTTTTTTTTTATCGTAATCATGAAACTGCAGCATAATAAAATATGAACAGAAATAAATAAGTTATCAATCAAGTTATCAATTGATAAGTTATTTTTAAGATTTTATTACATGGAAGTAAAGTTATGTAGTCCTTGGTGACTGTATTCTTCACGTTTACATGACTGTCATTAAACTTTCAGTTAGCTATAAACAGACGGAATTCTTCATCAACATCATGCACACGGCATTACTACTCTAAGTAAATGTAAAAAAGCACCAACAGGTGAAAAGACCAACTGTGATAGAGAAAAAAATAAACATTTGACTGTACATGCATACATCCCCAATTCCACAATACATGGTTAAAATTGTCGAGTTGAGTGTTTTTTTTTCACATTTGGGCACTGCTATAACCTAGCATTCACGATTATGGAACACTTACATTATCCGGCTTAACTGAATTTCCACCTATTACAATACTGGCTGCACTTCACACTACAATCCTTCTTCTGTAAAGTAAAGTCATGCATATTATTTTTTGTATAATTGTAGTAACACTAAGAATAGTTTTTGGAGATACGATATTCTGGCTATTTACTACTTAAATTATTATTACTTGTGTAGTCAATCATGTCAACTCTGTATATACTGATTTTAGTACAACTTGAGCAATCAGATAGTTAGAAACGAACCTAAATGTCTGAGTTATGTAATCTTGCCAAAATGCACAAACCACTATTACTCTCTTAGTCACATGATTGACTCATAAATGAGAACATTTGGAAATGTTGCTCATAGTATAGTAATTTACATAATAGGAAATTTATAACATTTTTTTATCAAAAAGTTCATTACTGTATATTTATGGCGTATACAACTAAATATCTCTGGCTTAGTAAATGGATGTTTTTCGTAGACGTTTTCTGATTTTTCTACATTTCCATTGTTGTCGACTATTTTTTTTGGTTAGAAGAGTTAAAATAGTTGAAAATGTTTTTTCTGATAAACATTTTATAAGCAAAGTTGTTTCTTTTACGATATTTTCAGCATAACATCAAAGGCGGGGAATTACAATATTCACCGACCATAAACCACTGACGTTTTTCATGAAGTCATCTTTAGATAAGTACTCTCCACGAGAGTCACGTCATTCAGACTATATTTTCCAGTTCTCTACTGATATACGACATATATCATCGATGACTTATCAAGAATACATTCTTTGAATGGCATCCAAGGAACTGACCTTGTTAAACTAGCTTGACTTCAAAATGAAGACAGTGATCCTTCATCATGAGTTAGCTACAACAACGCTCAAATTCTGAACTAAGACAATTGAAAAAGGCAAGAACACTTTATATTGCAATTCTTCTACAGGTATAACCCTGTCCACTCGTCCCTAGGAGTTATAGACGAATCATCTTCGACACATTGCACAACCTCTCTCATTCTGGAGTTCGTGCTACGACTAAACTGATTACTTCAGAGATTTCTACTGGCCGAAGATGAATAAGGACATCAAAAAGTGGGCACGCGACTATGTGGCCTGCTAAAAGAATAAGGCAATTTAGCATAATAATGCCTTCTTGGCACTTTCCCAACCCCTGACGCGCCATTTGACCACGTTTGCCTTGATCTGATAGAACCTTTACTAGAATCAAACAAATTCTCTTATCTTCTGACATGCATGAAAGCATTCACACGCTGGCCTGAAGCGATTCCACTGAAAGATATCACTAGTGAGTGCTTGCGCTTTTGTCGAACGATGAGTTGTCCATCTACAATAACGAAAGACTGTGGACGTCAGTTTGAATTTGGATTGTTTCACGTTCTGTTTCAAACTCCTTAGGGCTACGCGTTTCATAACAACCACTTACCACCCACAATCTAACGGATCGGTAGGAAGATTTTATCAATAACTGAAGGCATCACTTGCATCTGCAAACATTCCAAAGTGAATCAACGCTTTACTACTTGTCTTACAAAGAATCTGAAGTACTGTAAAATCAAATTTTGGGAGCAAGTGTTGCCAAATTAGTCTATGGAACGACTGTTTGACTACCAGGTGAGTTTGTGGAAACCACTTTTACCTCATCAAACCTGAATCTCAATCCTTGAGTGGACCGGTTTACAAATGCTATGCGTTAGTTAAGCCAGTCCAAACTCTACAACAATCGACAGACGCTTTTATTCAACCCGCCTTAAAATATAGTACACATGTTTTCGTACGTCTTGATGATCTACGCTGACCACTTGACGCAACTTATGAAGGGCCATACAAGATCCTGAAACGAGGATCGAAGTATAATACGATCGACAAGAATGATCACAAGGAATAACGTCAGCATTGACCTGCCTCAAATAAATTGTATGTTGATATGCTAGGATGATTAAATACTAACATTACTGACATTCTTCCAATAATTTTAGAAAGTTTTCAACAGTTTTCCAACTGTAACTAGTATCTATAGTTGTCAAAATTCAGTATATCTGATAGCGTTTTATTAGTCATTCTGTGAAGTACTCACTCTCTTTTATTCAATCTAACATTTGTATTCTATACGATTTGTTTTCTTGTTAATATGATACAGAATCAGTCTACATTCACTATTATGTCGTTTTGATCTACATAAAATGGCTTACAAATCACTTTGATTTTGAATGATAATACAACATCAGCTCTATTTAATGATAACATTGTTGAAATAAGGATTAATAACTTATTCAGTAAACAAATAATCGAACAAAATAACTTAAGGCAAAATAATCAACTAATTAAACAAATGTAACTTAGTTACTAGAATACTTATATTGATACACATTTACAAATGTATGTTTATTTAATCTGTTACATAGAAAAACAAAAAAAAAAACTTTACACATGTAAACAATATGTCATTGTAAAAATTCCCTAGAAACAGTGAAAAATTCCAATAAGTCAAAATAAAACAAACCTAATTTCAATCTTGTGATAAAGAAAAAATATTTTTTTCTATTTTTTTGGCTTGATTTAGATAGTAACAACAAATAAAATGGATTAAGATGATATCTACACGGTTTTTGTATCAAAATTATTTGTAAAAAAATTAGTCATAATTCGATATAAATGAAACATAAACATTATTAACATAAATTAGATGTCATGTTTACAAAGAAAAAAAAAGTTTTCGTCTTAGGCAACATATTTTTTTTTTACTAATGTAGTACCTTGAATTATCGATCGCTGCCTAAATTCTTACAGTGTTCAACATTCATTTGTTTTAGAGATATGTGTAATATTTAAAAATAAATAAATTTCAAGATTACATTATTAGAAAAGTTTGTTATTGTTTCTTTAGAGAAATAGTCAAAATCAAAAAAAAATATTGAAAGTTGAATAGGGATCATAACAATTATAAACACAAAGATTATGCAATTATGTTATATTGTTGAATGATGTATGTAGTAACTAGGTGATATTTTAAGAGAATAATATGTATGTGATTGTTTATTTATATGGTATTAACATTAATTATTCAAAAAAAAAAAAAAGAAATATATACCCTTGGGTAACAAAAATGGGTCAGAATAGATGAATCGTTTTCTCATGAAAACTTAAAGTACAAATAAGTTACTATGTCGTCAACATTACACTGATTATGTGGAAAATCTCTATGTTCACACATTAACATTACTACCTAATTATTCGTTCGTCTGTTTTAGTCAACATTTATGTTGATGAAAAGTTTGATTGACTGGTTGTATAGATTAACATTCACACTTGTAAACCAACAGTCGATGTGGTTGTCCAAAATTTATTTTTTGCATTCTGTTTGTTAATTTATTACTTCAGGTGTTATTCTTTCTCTCTATGCAATGAAATTCTTTTGAAATCATCAATCACACATTCTGTCTCCATTGATTTCAAAGCTAATGTTGAACTATTTTAATGATTTTTGGACCAAACACAGGATTTAAAAACATGATTCAAACACAGTTGAAGCTCCCTTACCCTTACATTTACACAATACTCAGTAACTAATCACCATATTACATTTTGATAACACCATAGAATCATCCACATTGATTCATTCATTCATCTGTTTCTCATTGTGAAACATAGGCTGCCGACCAGCAATATTCGATAAACACTGACCTGCGCTTACCTTACAACTTGTTTTCAAATACTATTCATTGTTTTCATGTCTGCTTCCAATGTATCATTTAATCATCATCACTTAATTTGAAATTGAGAATTACAGCTTAGAGTTTGTCGTGTGAGTCTCTTTGATGACTTTCTCATTAGATGTTCTATCTACCTCCAGCAATTTTTATTGATCTTGTCTTCAGTAGCATTGTTTCATTCTCTTCCACAGTAGTTTGTTTCTGATTGTCACTAGTGTCTGACTCGGATTAATATTAAAATATAAAATTGAAAAATGATGATTTGAAGTATGTTGGCTTCATAATTTTCAACTACTCAAGATTCTGATGGGGCTTTCTAATCTTAGTTATTTGCATTTGTTAGAGATTAATTTTGGTTGAGCACCAGTGAAAATCAGTGAGTACTGGATAGCTGTTTTGTCCTAATTTGGGCTTTCTCAAAGTTATACATCCATGGTTTTCGTCAGGGAATCAGACTTCAGGGTCTTCAGGTCTCAAAGCGAACACTTAGCCATCTACATTATTGGGCCGGACATGTGCCAAATGATACAATGTACAATTCAATCATTTTTGATAAAGTAGGATAACTGGTCAATACCATTAATGATGATTGTTTCATTTCCTGACGTGTCTAAACTTCATCGAACACAACTCACTTAAACATTTAGGAATATTCTGAACATAATCAGCAATGAGATGATATTAGTAACTAAATTGAGGTAGTATTATACAGATAGGTTTAATGCTTAATTATTTGTAATCATCATTGATTAATGTCAGTTGAGTTCCACTGATTATTTTGTTTTACAAAAATCGGTGAAGGTGGAACACCATAAATTGCACGTCAACTGGCACAGTGATATACATAAATAGGTTTTCGATGTAAGACAAAAAGACCCTGAGTTGGATTTCATGATGAAAACCATGGATGTATAACTTTGAGAAAGCCCAAATTAGGACAAAACAGCTATCCAGTACTCACTGATTTTCACTGGTGCTCAACCAAAATTAATCTCTAACAAATGCAAATAACTAAGATTAGAAAGCCCCATCAGAATCTTGAGTAGTTGAAAATTATGAAACCACCATACATCAGCAATTTCATAGTTCCTAATTCGATTATCACAATATTAATCCGAGTTAGATACTACTCACATTCACAAACCACTAATAAGCTTCTCAACGCAATCAGTAAGGATATTCAATAGCATACATACACAATCCATCACATCATCGAACCCATTACATTCATGTTTCAAACCGAATGGTCAATCGTTAAACCACTGAACCAGCTTTCATTCGTTAATATTTCTAACCAATTCAATTAACATTAAATTTGTGTGACTGCATTCATTTCGATAAGTGGGTAAATGCCATGCATCGAAAAGGATTAAACTGTGTTGATCACATCTTTCACTAGAACTTCGTAAATTATCACCAGAATCTACATTGTGGTCTTATTTAACTTTGAAGTAATATTGACTGAATTGTAAGAAATTGTTACAATAGTGATAAATAATTTAGAAAATATCATAAAATGTTACTAGGCAAATATAAAATATCTGATTGTTAACTATTTCATCTGATTCGTTTTGATTAGATATTAAATTGTGTAGATTTTACATTTGAAAATTATTTCATTCAAGCAAATATTGAAATCAGTTTGATAGTGAAGTGAGATAATACTTTGATGTTTCTATTGATGAATTGATGAAACTAATAAATATCAAATATTAGATGTGAATAACTAGAATTGTAGAAAGGTAATATGAATCCATTTCAAATACAAACATACTGTAAAAGGATGCAGAACCAAATATATTTAACTGTTGATCGTAATAGGATGAATTTGTATATTCCCATTGATTTGTTATAGACTGAAGCTGGTCAGTCACTGTTGCTATATGTGCTATATGCTACTACCAATTCGCCCATTGCACAAACGTGACTGTCTGGACTCAGTAGTCTAGTGGTGTACGCGGTGGCGTATGACACGAACCGGACTTAGTTCGAATCCCACTGTGAACATCAACATTGGGATGCAGGTACATCCAGCCGATGAGTCCCAAATAGGACGAAAAGCGCGTCCTGGATTCCACTTGCCAGTCACAATACAAATTAAATAATGTTGATCGTAATGTTATATTACTATCACTATCACAATAAGACGATAAAAATATTACAGATAATTGTTACTAAGCATTTTCAAAAAGTGGAAAAACGGATATAGCAGCTGAAATTATATCATATTTGTCGACTAAATTGATCTTGTTTTGTAAAGATTAGCTAGAACGTCCTAAAGGTAAAATAATACGATAATTAGTTTAGGCTTAAATACTAAGAGAAAGTTTATTAATCGTAAACCCTTAAGACCAAGTCTAGTCTAGGACAAGTGAAATCCTTTCAACTAACATATTATAAAGTTGAAAAATAGTATTTACACATAGATACAGATCTGCAGTTTGATTAAAAACCTAATAAAAAGTGTTCTTTTCACTAAAATTCAGTATTAAGCGTATCTTAATTTTTATTACTGTAAGTACTGTATGAATGGAAACCCTACAGTTACTAAGTTTATAAACGCAGATGATATCATGTAAACTAAAGTGAGTGAGCATATCGAATCGTGTGTTCATTGAATATTGTGTACATGTTATCAGCTGCGACAGTTGATATTTCCAAATCTCTCTTTTGTCATAACACACTTAAACGAAATCATCGTAATATTTTTGATATCAGAATAAAATCTAATAACAGAAATGATACAGCCTACTTCCTTATTTAAAGGTAAATATTATTTTGCTGATTGAAATCTGTTGAAAATTTCGGAAACCTCTACACGAATTTAAGTATCAAAGAAAAATACAGCTTTGACACGCTACTTCCCGAATTTCTTATGTGCTGTACTTTAATCTATTTACTGACTTCAGTGAACTTTAAGTGGTGTTTCTAGCTGTAGAATATTTAGGATTATTACAGGATATAAACTGGAAGCTGACTTATTCCTAAAACGTTAGCAGTCTATGAGTCAAGAATTGACAAAAGATAGCTAATCTATGACTGATTAGCCATTTATATCAAACTAACACATGATTTTGTCTACTATTTTGTCATACATTATACTACACAATTAAGGGAAGATATCACTCAGGAACATTTTTTAAAGATAAACTTTAATGTCAATATCTAATCAAGGTTTTGTTAAAGATGATATGAAGTATCTCATAATATAATTACGTATTATCTATGATCATTAGAGTGTTATAGTTTAAACACAAAGTTCATCTTCACATGATTACTAAAACTATACTTTTAAAGCATAAAAAACTACTTAACCATGTTAACCATTAAACAGAATCAACTAAATAATACCTGTTACTCCATGTGCAGAATAAGCCGCTGATCGCCATTCTTTAACCAAATCTGTCCACAAATTTCCCTTCTATTTCTTCTGAGGTCCTTTTCATTCTTTTAGTGTTCACTTTCAATTTCCAAAGTATTGTGTTTACAGGTGTTTCTCTTTTCCTTTGGCCTTCAGGATTTCAAGTTAGTGCTTGATTTCTGACACAGTTTGATAATTTCCTCCTATCCACCTCCAGCGTCTTTTCCTGATTTCTTCCTCGAATAGATTTCGGTTGTTTAGTTCCCAGATATAGGAAGTTGTTGTTGATGATATCTGGCTAACAGGTTCGAAGTATCTTACGCAGACAGTTGTTTATGTGTACTTGTATCTTCTGAAGAATGCTTTTCGTGGTTCTTCAAGTTCCAGCTCTATACGTAGAACCGTCTTCAGATTTGTACTGAAAATTATGACTCTGATGCTGGCTAATAGTCGGATTGTGTCCCATATGTTCATCATTCGTAGAAATACTGCTGTTATCTTGATGGTCCGTACTTTTATATCTGCCATAACTTAAATCCCTTTTGTTTGTCAATGATGCTGCCTAGGAATGTAAAAGTTCTCACATCTTCCAGAGCTCTGTTAAGTAAGATGTATATACGTTGGTGGTCATTGTTTTGTATCTTCTGGTCTTGCTATTTCTTTTGTGTATGTTAAGGCCTACTACTAGCAGCAAAGGCTACTGCTACACTGGGTGTCTTCACCCATATTTGTTATTATATGTGGGATAGATGTGCTAGGTCATTTATAAAGTCAAAATTCTTTAGTTTCATTCATGTTATTCACTGTATTCCTTGCTTTTCCCGGGATGTTTCTGTTGTCATAAGCCAGTCAGTCAGCAGCCATTAAACATACATCCTATTAATATAGGATGATTAAACTACTTATAATCATTTCAACTGCTCTATATATACTTTTTAATATTAATTATCATTTTCTTTAGGTATAAAACTATAATGACCATTGATAAATTAATTTCTTTCTACATAATTGTATACCTCACATATATGTGCTTAATTCTTACTATTTTTTTTAATTATACCTTCACAATACAACCTTTATTAAAGAACTATTCATTTAAACAATCAACTATTGTAAATAACAAATTGAAAACATTAACATTAGCTAATGAATTTTGTTGCCCACTTTTATTTTATTTGTTTACAGAATTCTCTTTTTTTCAACTTAGTCTCTCTTTTTTTCTTTTTTACAAAATAATCTATCATTTAGTTTTATTTTCCTTCCGGCATAGTAAATTATTTATTACAACTATTTCTATACGTATGTATATACTACTTTAATAAAACATTTAAGTAATTAAATTGCATTTTAAATATGACCGTTATATGAAAATTAAACAATAATCAAATAAAATAGTTACAAAAATTGAGTTGAGATGGTAATTTTTGTAGTGATTGGTGTTTTTTTTTATTATTTTTTAATTTGATTAAATACAAAAAACAGATTGATGTTGACAGTGTACTATTGAAAACCACGAAGCATTGGAACACAATCGATAAATTGTTCTACAGAATATTGTCGAGAAAACAAAAAACAATCTCGTGTTGTTTATTCATTGAATTTTCGAAGAAAACAAAAAAAAGAGAAAAGAAAATTGAAAATAAGTTCAAAATGTAGATTGACAGTTGAAAAAAATTAAAGAAAATTTATTTATTATTTAAAATGAATAAAAACAATTAGATAATAACAATGAAAAAAATGTTCCTTGTTTTTTTTTTTAAAATTAATACATTCATTTATTGTATCATAAATATGATAATTTTATTGAATAGGTCTTTTGATAATGTACTATGATGTTCAGTTTAGTTTTCTTTTATATTGTTTCTATTATAAAGTATGAATATAGAATTCATACTTAACTTTCTATGATGAAAACATTTTAACATAAAATGAATAAACAAGAATAGATTATTGTGAATAGTTCTGTTATTGGTGAATTTTAGTTTCAACATACCCATATAGGATTTAGGATGCATACTTCTGATGAATCTCATACATGAACAAAATAGTTGTCAAGTGCTTTCTGGTTTTCAATGGTACTTAGTTAATATCATTGTGTGGCGAATTCAATCAATTACAACTTAATGAAATTCTTTACACATCACCATCATTTAATATATACTTTCTGTTATAATTAATGATTAGCAATATTTTCTAATGTCAATAAGTGAATGAATTTAACGACAACAAAACGAATGGTATTTATAAAAATCTGATGATGTGGTTTAATATTCATCAAAATCTCATAGAAGTTAATTATAGGCCATTAAATATTGAAAAAGTTTTTATTAGAGAATTGAGTTGAAATGTGTTCAAAATTGTAAACAAGTCGGTTCATGGTATGAGGTCAATAAGGAAGTGGAGTGGAATTTTAATGGCCTTTAAGGGAAGAAGTGATTTCGAGATTAGAATGTAAACGTAGGGGTTGAACAAATTCCTTCAGGATACAACATTTTATCATTAGAATGTGTATAATCAAGGCTTCAACAGTTGAATGACGATAATTGATTTTATAAATGATTTTAAACTGAGAATGTTTCGTTGTATGGTTTGCACTTATGAGATTTTCAGTAATTGGGATTCATATTGATCCACTGTCATTTTTCCACCGTCATACTTAATGATTCTTGAATATTTTAGGATAAAACTCTTATTTAACGACAAATACTGTATTATGAGGAAATTTTATTTTAACGTATTAACTAATGTTGACATTTACTAAAATGAAATGAACTTCTATGACATGTTAATGCATACTCAACTACATTTCCAGAGTTTTGTAAGTAATGTTCAATTTATTGTTGGAATGTTCATTCGTTTATTGTCATTAACAAATATTGCATTGAAGCGGTTTGTGCAGATTAGCATTAAGTTTCAGTTAATTGGAATTGACAAGGTATAATTGAAAACCAGAGAGAACCAGACAACCGTTTCGTCCTAGTATGGAGCTCCTCGGCGTTGCGCACCCTACGTTCCACTCCAGGGGAATCGAGTTGGCCTAGCCCTCTCCACTGCTGTTACAGGATCCAATAACAGAATTCTCACGTCCATCAATTTGTGATATAGAAAGGTGATCATTCAATGTCATCAATAATAACTGTCCCACTCCTGGAAAGCCGTGAGTAATAGAGTTCTGACTTGTTGTAAGTGAGACAATTATCACCGTTAATGATCATTATTGCGCTATGTTATAAATTTATGAAATTGGGAATCCAATCATTGGATGATTAGACACTAATGCAAATGGATAGGTGTTGATCAGCCTGGAGCCCCGATAGCTATGTATGAGGTCGGGCAAATGTATCACGAACTGACTGAATCAGAAATGTCAACCGTTAGGAACCAACCCAGTAATCTAATAGTAAATCGTTCATTGCGAAGCGTGAAGATCCTGGTTGTGATCCCAGATGGGGTCGTGGATGTACACTACCATACAGCCTCGTACTAAGACGAAACGGCTGCCTAGTGATTCCAGGTGATGAATGGATGTCTAGTTCAAACCCATTCGTGATATTAAATTGAGTTTCTAAATTATTTATTACTATTGTAACAATTTCTTAAAATTCAATCAACATTTCTTTAAAATTAAATAAGACCACAATGTAGATTCTGGTGATAATTTACGAAGTTCTAGTGAAAGATGTGATCAACACAGTTTAATCCTTTTCGATGCATGGCATTTACCCACTTATCAAAATAAATGAAGTCGCACAAATTTAATGTCAATTGAATTGGTTAGAAATATTAACGAATGAAAGCTGGTTCAGTGGTTTAACGATTGATCATTCGTTTTGAAACATGAATGTAATGGGTTCGATGATGTGATGGATTGTGTATGTACGCTAATGAATATCCTTACTGATTGCATTGAGAAGCTTATTAGTGGTTTGTGAATGTGAGTAGTATCTAACTCGGATTAATATTGTGATATCGGATTAGAAACTACGAAACTGCTAATGTTAGTAGTTAGTTTACAGCAGAAGTATCTGAACTAATGATGACGTGTTTCGTAATAACATAGATTTACACATTTTTGTATTTTAATTATTACTATTTGATTCTGTGGTCGACAAAAACTTGTTCAGTTTTCTGTTTTCGTTGATATGGATCGATTACGTTACAGGGATTCATTGTATTGAGTAAATCCAGTATTTTCGTAACTACTTTTGTAAGCCAAAATGTTTTTTCTATGAGTTCTTCACTATGTACTATTCATAAATCTGTAACTGACCATTTGATCCTCTATTGTAATACTAAGAACATCTATTATTATCAATTTCTAATATTGTTAGCATATTATATTATGCCATTCTAATCAACTGATTACGTTTAAATTTTAAATCACTATTTTTTTTATACTGTTTTTGTAATTCTAACGATGTTTTTTTCCTGTCATACTATTTAATCACTCAGTGAATTCATCAAACCTAAAGCCATATCCATGTCTAAAATTTTTAAGCAATGAATCTTTCTTAACCTTCATAGTGCAATCGTGGTAAATAGCTTAGAAGATGAGTTATGTAACTTGCATAAAATGTTTTTTTTATTTTTTAACTTGAAAAAGTAAACCCATTTGATAAATTCACGTAATATAGCGAGAAGATGACATTTATCAAAACTATGTGACATATTAGCTGAAAGCTATTTATACTTAACAAGATACAACCATTTTACAATATAAGATAAACAATGTGAATCTCAAAGTCCTAAATATCAAAATTTATGTTTCCAGGGTAAATAGTAAATGTAAAAAATGCATATAAAATTTCATTATGATTAAAAAACTGAATATTTAATCCTAATTTTTCGATTATCAATCTTATTACAACTACTTGTTTTTCGTGAAGATATTCGGATATGATTGCCAAACGAAATAAGGAAATTATTTATATGTTTTAATTGATAGAATATTTCAAGTACAGTTTTACACTTAATGTCTTGTGTATGCTTGACATCTAATCTATATGAATATTCATTGAATTTGATAGGATAGGTTCGGAATAAATAACAATTGATTTCATTCAGTTTATGATTTGAAAATATCAAGTATTTCCAGGAAACAACATTTATACAAAGTCACAAAGAGTAAGTAAAAATCTCCCCTAAACACCTATATATATATATATATATACTGGTACACATTTAGTCGCCCTAACCCTTAAATTAATATTACTTCTCCTCAAGTATACGTATCCACACGTATATGAGTAAATCAGTAAATACATTAGGATATGGTACAATCATTCGGATACTGTTTAGGTGAATAAAACGTTATACACATAACAACATAGTATGCTCCATAGATCATCGATTAAAGATTCTGTTGTAATAAACATATATCATTCTGTTACAAGTCAATGCATGTGATCAGACAGCCATATTATATCACCAAGTTTTGATATAGTTCGACTTCTTATCTTTTGATTTAAAATAAATGAAATTTATGTATATGCTGTTACGTAATCTGTTTTGTTACAAAATTTGTTCTGATAATCATAGCTTCTTTTTTTTCATTATCAAACTTATATGTATCATTTTACAGACAATGTCAATTGTTAAATATTATTAAAAACGCAATTTCTAATCACGGCAGTCAATAAAATGAAATGTGTTCTATTTGTAGCTAAAAGAAAATAGATCATATGAACAAAGTTGGATTATGGTTGACATGTTGAATTAAGAATGCTCTTTTCGACTTATTTGAGACTCGTCGGTTAGATGTACCTGTATTCTACGGTTGATGTACATATGCCGACCTTGAATTGGTTTATTCATATTACAGGCTAATGTATTCATCACCGAACTACTTAATTTAAATAGCCAGACTTGTTTAACTGGTATATGTTTACAATCTGAAAGTGACTGTATTTATATATATTTAAGTTACTGTGGTCTAAAGTTGACAAAGATTTATTGACTAACACACTTTCAAATATTGTTTAGCTAGCTATCGTATAAATTCGACTGTCCGCAATCAGCGGCCCAGAACTGACCAGCACGGCATTTAACAAAAACGAAATGATTTAAAGTCCTATAGTGAACATAGATAGGCATCCAGCTTCATCTAATTGACAAGTCCTGTGCAAGACTAAATCTTCATCCTAGATTTCCTTTGCCAAACACACACAGGGTTCATATGTAACAACAAAGAATGATCAATTTCTATCTGTATCAACATCATTTGGACGATACAAACAATTTCAACTTATAATGAGCCATGTGATTTTGAATTTGTTATGTTAGACGAAACCCCACTTGTAGGCTTTTGTGGTAAAAGGTACTTGTGTGTTCTTCTATTTAAGCATCATTGTGTTTATTTTTTTCACTTCTTTATTTTGACATTTTATTTTGTTCTGTTTCTAATGTAAACAATTCAACAAGTTACTATTAAATTATATTGTCTAAAGTAAACGCTACTAATCTATTTCGATAACAAACTACTGATGAATCGTAATGTTTTGTTACATTTCCGCCTCTTGAATCCTTTTGTTTTCTTCTTAGAGATAAGATGTACTCTTAAAATCCAATGAGGTGGGTGGGGGAGGGAAAGGTTTAACTTTTATAATTTGATAAGACGACGACGAAAAAAAAGAGTAAACACTAACTAAATCCTAACCTAATTTAGATTTCTGTGATCAAAAGGTATGTTTCAATTAACGTGATGATATAGTAGATTCATGGCTCAGAAAGGTGATTCTGTTAGTTGGCTGGTGATGGAATTGTTGTTCTTACATTGGACAATATTGCAACAAACTTTTGTCAGTTAAAATGTGAGGATTTTTTCACAAGTGATCAGCAGCTTCGTCCATTAAAAAGCCAACCGAAAGACAAAATAATAAAAGAAGTGAAATGAAATATCATCTACATAATTCCAGTTCTCTATGTGTGTAAAACATTGCGTCAGTCAAAGTGGCCGACGACTTTACTTCCGCTTACAAAAACGCAAATTAGCTAATAAACACCACGATATATCTTCCCTTATATGGATTATCAACTGAAGTTTGTCTGAGTAAACTTTCAGATCCTAAACTGTAGCAACATATATAATGACAGTAAGCTTCGTTCATTTTGTTATTCTTCTAAGTATTACATGCAGTATTGTTTAATGAGCAGACATAACTTTGACTTATTGGTTAGTCCCTGTGTGTTGATCATTGAGGCATTAGTCTAAGTGACTCAACATCACTGGAACTATGTAAGGATTCAAGGTGATTTGAAGATAGTCGAATGAAAATTTCGGAGCTAGATTTCATGCTATTTGGCGCGTTGAATTGGTCATTACACTGTGAGTGGCCACTGTATACATTTCAGTCCTTAAAAAGAGTCTACTACGCTCAGAATATTTCAATGGTAATAGTCGCAGACTATGAAACTCAGTAACTCGATATTACAGGTGCCAAGAAAAAAAAAGTCGCCTCAAAGACTACAAGTACGCCTTGACAACCTGTGGCAAATAGCATGAAACCTAGGTCCGAATACTTCTCTTGATTTTCTCCTAAACCACCTTTCATCACAACGTTGATTAAATTTGGGATTATGGGCGGCATATAAAATCAAAGTGGCAGGTTCTGTCTTCTTAATGACTTATCAACGGAGTAAAACCAGTTCTTAATATTGATGTTTACACTAGGACTCAGTAACTCACTACTGAACGAAGTGGCACCTGACACAACTTGGTTGTAAAGATCAACACTGATATTCAGCTGGTGGGTTGAAAAGTACGAATAAACGTTAATATTGGATCAAACTTTACCAACAACTTTAATCATACTTTTGAACTTTCACTATATTCAGACTATCTCCTCAAATATTATGAATGGATATTACCATTTATGATTCTGAAGCTTGCTAAGAAATTACTAAAAATATGTGTTTGTTTAAAATTTATTACATTAGCGACTTATCAAAACTATATCCAGGTTTCATATTATATGTGTTCGATTCCAATTTATTTGGTTGAGATATCAGCGACCATATTTCTTGTATGATCTATAGTAGAGTTATATATATATATATATATGGGTTGCTACCTCCTTGATTGGTTGGTAGTGTTCAGTGTTTGCCACAGACTGCTGGTTCGCTGGATTAATATGTATATATAATATATGATATATAGTTATAATTACATACTATATATATATATACTATATATATACTACATATGTATATGTATATGAGGACAGTTAAAAGAACAGACAGGTCATGTTAATGAGCAATAGGACTTTGGTGTATTGGAAGAGTTGTAGCATTCATTATTTCCTATTTCATCATTAGATTTATGATGTACAGTTTTTCACTAATACAAATGAGTACACGTAGACACACAAACAAATACATCAAAAAATAATAAAAAAATAAATGTGTAGGCATTCAATTCTTTTGTTTAACACAGAAATAGAATTCTTACATAGGATTGAGTAAAATAGAGAATGTAGGATATTGTGAAGAACAAATGAGAAGGGAAATAAGTGAAAAATGTATGCTGTTATTGAATAATAGTATTGTTTAATGTTATTTCTGTTTTTGAAGTAAATGAAAAGACTTATTAATATGTTTACCGATACCGCTTCTCAGAGTGATATATATTTACATATATAAATAACATTACATGTGTCGGTGTTCATAATCTAAACAATATGTGGTTGAGTTTCAATTCATGATAAGTTGCTCATAAGTTACTCGATGAATCAAGCCTCAATGTATTTTCTCAAGATGTTATCGTATTATGTGATATTCATTACACTGCAAATATATGTATTCACATAGATATACATTTCATTAATTGACAATTGTTTCGGCAAGAAATAAATTTGATATTATATGTATATAATACAGTGGGCTTATTAAATTATCAAGTTTATATATATATATGTTTATACACTCATTACATATCTCTACGTTATACATATGCACAACTATCAAGCATATTCAAAGGAATTACCACATTCCACTTCGGCTAATACTCAGTTAAAATCGACTATTACTACTACTACTTCTGCTTCTGCAAGTACTACCACTTCTACTTCTATAACTGTTTCAAGTCATAATATTATAAGTAGTGCTGTAAATATTCATAAAAGTAAATCAGATTTAAAACCAAGTGGAGAAGTGATTTCATCATGTTCATCATCTACTTTAAATGTTATCCCAACTTGTATTACTTCTACTAGTACATTACATCCAATCATTCCAACAAGTGATGTAAATAAAAATGAATTATCCACTTTTTGTATGAAATCTACGCCTATTGATGTTACTAATATTGATACTACTAGTACTTCTACAAGTGGTAATATCTTGGATGGTAAAACATTGACAGCTAATCAACAGATAAATTTAACCTCCGTATATGACTTAAAACAACCAATCACTGATATAAAACTTCAAAGTTCAAAGAATACATATTTAAAACCAAACAGACCATCATTAATTCGTAGAAAAGGAAATATATCTGAATTAGATGCATTTGATATACCTAACTTAATAAAAGGTATTACAACTAATCTAACAAATACTAATAGTAGTAATAAAAGTAGTATAATTTTTACACGTAATTCAAGTACTGAATCAAATTATATCATTAAAAAGATTAATTCTTTTGAAGAAGACAATCAACAAATTTTATCTACTATAAAGAAAATTGGATCTGCAAAATTACTTACTACTTGTAAAACAAATATAGAAGGGCATAAAATTAAATCTGGTAATACCTATTCAACATCAACGTGTACATCACCACAATCATCAACTTCTCCATTAGATCATAATCAACTTATTGACACTTTTGAGAAACCAACTAACAGTAAAACTAAAGATCATAAAATTAATAATAATAATACTAACAATAAAATGAAATCAAAAGATAATGAAATATTTAACTCAGGTTCAGAATATAAAGCAATCGTTAAATCTGCTTCTATATCACCATCAAAAAAGAATAGTTTAAAGCATCAAATATCACATCCAATGAACATACATAATCGTTCATCACGTAAAATGAGTTCATCATTATATTGTAATTCAGATACAAGTTTTCTATCAATGTTAGCTGCTAGTCGACCAACTGCTGCTAAAGGTTTATTAGGTGTAGCGAGTGCAGCATTAGCCGCTGCTAGAGCAGGTACTTTTATCAATAATCCAATTGGTACTTCTACACATGATTCGATTCCTAAATCAGATACTTCAAGAAGTTCAAGATCTATTGAAAGGAATCATCAAATAGATATGTGTTCTTGTCAATGTCATTGTTGTCCCTATAAAAGTCATCATTATGATTATCATCGTTTTCATGATCAACAACATAAACAAGCAACCTCACCATCAGTTAGATTGAATTGGTTAAGTGAACAATTATCAATGTATGGTTATAGATCAAGACGATATTCTGATCCTACTTTAAATGTGACTGACGACAAAGTGGATATGGCCTACATAAAACTATTATTATATTTATCACAAAAATCATATATTAGTGATGAAAATGAAATGAATAAAAATATTAGTCAATTTCAGCATTACTATCCTTTCGAAACTTTACAACCAACAGATGATATTCATCAGACAAATCGTAAAACATCTTTATATGAAACAAGAATAACACCAATGAAGTCGGATGATTTTTTTCTTAATGAACTTAATGATCGTAACTCTGCCATATATAGCAGTTTGATGGATATGAACCTGCCAGATTTTTTCTCACCTAGCTATAGTAATGTTGGTGAAATAGGTAAATGTAGTTCAACAATGCTACTTAATACAGATCATCCATATATTGATTCATTAGAGAAAAGTAATTCCAAATCACGTGGATATTATACACCCAATACAATACAACCATATACTGATGATCTATCAACAATACAACAACAGCAGCACCATCAGTTATATCAGTCAAATCAAAGTAAATTAAATTTAGCATAAACATGGTGCAAAAGAGATTAGTAGCAATGTTCCAAGTATAACTAAAGGTATTAGTTGTATTGGAGTAACTGGTAGCTCTACAGTAACATCTTCAAGTACATCAGGTACTCACCCAACAAAGTCAAAACGAACGGGACTAGATGCAATTGGATTGGATTTTATGCTCGCGAATGGTGCCAGACCAGGTTTGTTTTCATTATACAAATATGTGGTTTATGGAGATTCATGTTTCCGTTGACTAAATGCATCACAGATTGGTGTTGGCAGGGTACTGCTGAAAACCAGGGAGCATCGGACAGTTATTTTGTCCTAGTATGGGACTCCTCAACAGTGCGTACATTTGATTCCGCCCCAGAGGTTTCAGGCATAAAAATAGGCATCGTTTTCTCAGTTGAACAGATGAATTATCACTAAGAAAAGCACAATGACATAATATGCATATATCAGTTATTCTAATAAACGAAGTGTTAGTCTGCAATGTTTGTACTATTTAGACATCAAAAGTTTTATAGCAAGTAGCTCAACATCAACTGCATTTAAGTCGATTGATATCTTCTGAAACGAAATATTTAATACTGGCATGCTTCGTTAAAGTTTTCGCTTTAAAATACGAATCAGTGATATTTTATGTTTAGTTGACAATTTAAAAGTCATTACAGTTTTATAGGCACTAATTACCTTGCGAATAAAAATTGTCATTTCAATTCATTGATGGCATTTTTCGCAAGTGTAGTGTTTTGACTTGCTCTAAATGAATAATGTTCTAACTAATTTTTTTTGGTTGCTTATGTTTTTCAAAGATCGATGTTAGTTTGGTACTACTGAAAATCAAAGAGGACTGAATAGCCGTTTTGTCCTAGTATAGAATTTTGCAGCAGTGCACATCATTGATTCTTCCAAGTAATCGAACCCACAGATTTTAGGTTTCCCTGCGAACCTTTAGCAACTTTTGTTTCACAACATACAAGCAAGTAAATTAAGCATTTAAAATAATGATAATACGGAATATGATGACTTAAACACGTTTAACCAACTACATAAAGAAATATTTAATGGGTGTTGTAATACAGTACAGTTTGATTAACTTTATACTAAAATAACTTATTTGCTATATGAACATTACAAAAACCGATTTTAATGTCTTTATGCATAGCTTAAACTTTGACTGAGTAGTAACCATGTAAGTGAAAGCCCATAATGAATGACACCATGTACGAAACCAAAATTACCTCACTGGCATAACTTCAATTATTTTCTAATAACATTAAATGATAATAACTAGATTACATCTAAATGAATTCTGTTTGATTCAGAAAACATTCTAAAATTACCAAGTGTACTTCATTGTAAACGAACTGTGTATGTACTATTCGTTCCTATGACAATTCACTTCTCTATAAACTATGCTCAACCTCATTACTAAATTAATTGTAAGTAATTAAATTTTAAAACAGTCTTAATTAATAAAACTAATCAAGAACTAAAACAAAATACATTTTAATTCTAGAATGATATGGTTGCAAATACTACTTATCTTTTCATTGTTTCTATATCTAGTAAGCATGTATAATAATAATAATAATAACATTCGTATTGAGTTAAACATAATTAATCTAGGGTAAAATTAACTACATTATAGGAAGTAAACAATGCTATTGATATTCACTTTGACAGTTCACTGATATTTTATCTCAGTATCGGCGTATAAATTGAGGCTATATATATATATATATATATATATATATATATATATATGACAGTTTGATGTATACTACTTACGAAATCGCAGAATCGTAATCAATTTGTTTAAAATATCATTGACACAAGTGTATGTGCGTAGTAAGCACAGTACTTTTGTAAGCATAAAATGTTATTAATTCTACATACTGTTTAACGAAGTATCAACATCAAGTATTTTTATATACTCACGTATAATACGTAAAATTCTTTACTTTTTACAGCTTTGAATAGATCAACATATGTATATGTTTATTGTTTTGTTAACTGATTAATAATGTTAATAATAGTAATAATAATGTTATTAGTAATAAATATGTAGAGCTAAATATCAGCATAAAAAAGAATTGGCAGAGATAGTTAGTTTACGTAAGTTAACAAAGTAGTTTTGTCTTTTATGTTAATAATAATTGAGAGAAATAATACAAATAGAATGGAGCTATTTGTGGAGATGAAGAGTGAAAAGCAATAAAAACAGTTTTATGAGATTAGATGATTGAATTAGGAATTTACGGTTATTCCAGTTTATATAAGTGGCTCATTAGTCAAACGCGATTGTATATGATGACTGAAATGCCACATAGTCGGTAGAAAAAACCTGCATGTTTTTTATTTTGTTTTAATTGAAATGGAATAATAGATCACTTCCTAGATTCTTGAAGGAAGTGAAGGTTTCTGGGTGATTGGCTCAGAGCCTTTGTCATTATGCCGTACAATTGTCAACCGTAACGTTTAAGCTATTTAGACACTGACTGATTACCAGTTGAACTGAATCATTTTGAAGTAATTATTCTGCAAGAATCAAATCTTCATCAAAAACTAATATTACTGGCTAGTTTTTGGTTTTTTTGTGAGAAGGGCTTTTAAACATGTTACTAATTAATACATTCTATATTGGTAAAGAACACATAACTGTTACATTACAAAGAATGCCTAGATACGGTAACAGTTACTTATGTTACTTCAAAATATAAAATATATTATAGAGTACTATGATAGCATTGTGAAATAGGTTACAGATGGCGATACTTTCACAAAGTATTGCAAGAGTGATCATCAAAATATCCTACTATATATCCCATGATTATGTATGTGTATATGTCTGGTGTTTATTATATTATCTACAATGAAAATCTACTTAGCATTAATTTGATAAATATTATTCATAGTTGGCTAAGGCATGCTGTATGCATGCTAAACGTTGATTTATAAAATATCAAAGTTAATTATTTGATCTCAGCTTACTGATTTTCCTTAGTTATAATTATAATGACAAAGATAGCCAATTTAATTTGCGTTAGATTCCTGAGGGTTTACTTATAAAAGTACATGTTTATAGTATAATGATTGAAATCTACAGAACAATAGAAAAAATTCCGCTTTAGCCTATTGATCAAACAGTGTTCCATTTTTTTAAGAACAAGTCATTAGACTACTGAATGTTGAGCCGATCTAGAAAAATCTGTTCCTTTACAGTCTATTAGTTATTCTAAAGAGGACACTTAAATTTTTCAATGGACATTAAACTAAATGTATTTTAGCTTTTACAAAGTGATTTGTTTTTCGAATCACTATGTCCAGTTGGGTAGTATAGCAGAATACATTGACTACAATCATCTTTAAGTTCTTGACTTACTAAACCTTCCATTAAAAAATGGATAATTAATTTCAAATGCCATTTTGCATCACTTCACAATGTTTGTTGATAAATCAATGAAAGGCTAGTAGAACTGAATATCAGTTCAACTGTGGAAGGACTTAATCAGCAAAATAACTTAAATCAAATTTTCTTTGAGATACACTTTGTATTCAACATTAAACTTCACTAAATCTTTCTACTTCATAATGAATAGTTTTGACAGTATTATTTCGTGAAGCATTAAGTAAAATGTCTTTAACGCAATAACTTCATCGGAATAATCACCAGAGTCATTCTCATCCAAATCATCATCATCATCGAATTTAAGTAGAAAATCAACGTGAAACTAAACTATGTTGCATAATCATACAATAAAGTCATGATTAATAATAAACTAAATATGTAGTTAACGCATAAATGTTCATTAAATCCTTATATGACGTAACATTAAATAAAAGAATACAGAGCAATCAGTAGCTAAATTAAATCTGTTAAAAGAATAAAGAAACAGATACTGTCGACATTGATTAAGGCGTTTTAATTAATAATGCATTAACAAATATGTAATCATACAGTTTGTTCCCTTCGAAAATTTGAATAGTGCAAGAACGACAACATTTGCAGAATACTTTGAATTCAATGTATTTTGTTGCATTCTCATCAGCTACATACATGCTATTAATTTTAGATAACTCAAATTATTAATACACATGTTGATCTTGTTAATTGAATTGTTTATTTGATAACATTAGATCGATGACCCAGTTCCCGGTTACATTTATAGATAATAGAAAGTTGATGAGTTGTACTCCTACATTTCTATCATATTACCCTTCTTCACATAATCATAACAATAGAGTATTCATAATAACATAATCGAAGTTCCTTAACTAATCGCAAGACCTCTCATTTGTACGTGACCCTTTCGATTAGTTGTGTACCTCTTTTTCATATTATGTAATGAAACTCTAGAATATTCATCTAATCTATTTATAATTACTCCGAATTCAACCTTTTTATCGTTTCACTACTTAGACAATCTAATGTTATTAGGTAAACAATTCAATTGACAAAATGAACATGTGTATTAATAATTTGAGTTATCTAAAATTAATAGCATTTATGTAGCTGATGAGAATGCAACGAAATATATTGAATTCAAAGTATTCTGCAAATGTTGTCATTCTTGCATTATTCAGTTTTGTAATCAGTTAACAAAATATCAATGCATTGAATTAATTCAATTTTGTTACTGAAATTTATAACTTAAGTAAAACAACATAGACTTATTATCTTCTATTGAAATTAACATAAAGTTCGACATTATACCATTTAAAACTTGAAGTATAAATACATGTAAAAATAATTTTACTATTTTGATACCGGAAACGTTTTTAACGGAATTTCTCCTGGTTTTTTTTTCCTCTTATTCTGATTACGTAATCATTAATAAATGAAAAGGCAGTGTATAGTTAAATTAAGTTCTTTCAGTAAAATGTCAAATTTTAAATGAATTTCATTTTTTTGAAGTTAATACTTTCTAGTTTTTTTTTACGGGAAATATAAAAAGAAAGAATATTAACTATCAAATATTTTCACTACTATCCTTACTTTATTGTTCAAACTAAATTATTTACACTATAAAAGTTGTACATTGTTAATACATATGATTAGTCTGAAATCACTTGGTCATTCATAATTCTCTTTGAACTTGTATCTTTTGGTTCGATTAAGAATGCTTTATCGATATTAAATTAATCATCTTCAACCACTTGAGGCTGTTGTCTACGTATAATACGAAATAATTTATTGATTTTCGTCATTGTTTAAAGAATGCAAAATAATCACTGAAGAAAATTGTCTTTTTGAAGATATCGTCTTCATCAACTGTAAAATTGTATATAAAAAAATACTATGTCGTCCCATCGGAATCATCTTTCTACATTTTTCACAAAATTAAATAAATCGGTTTGTAAAGGGTTCAGAAATTTATGTATGGTGAGGGCGTTAGTCATCTAGTGAGTTAAATGATCACTTTGTATCCAGTAGAAACACATTCTAATGCTTATTTTACCTTAGCTCTAATCGTCTTTTGTTCTCCATAAGTAATTTTCACTTCTGTCTTAAATGTTAATTATCTGTTTATTCATCATTCATTTATCATCGTCTTTATTTTTCTCAAGTGGACGGTTATTATAATCCGATCTTCCAAATAAATTTTCGACATGTAGATTATTACGTAATCCATTTCTGTCTTATTCCTATTTTTATAAATATAACATGACTCATAATTAAGAGATTGATGTTAGCGGGGTACCACTGTAAACTAGGGAGCACTGGACAGCTGTTTTATTCTAGGGTGGAACTCTTCAGCAATGAGTGCCCCAGATTCCATAATACGGACTTCAGGTTGACAACGAGTGCCTAACTGTCTGCACCACTGAATCGGCATCCGCTGGTAGAATTCCCATCTCCCCATCGATTGTCATTAGTGACATTTATTTCACTTCCGACACATCTGAACTCCATCAGTCAACAGAAATTCAGAAATATCCTGAACATTTTAATTAATACTTGAAACCATTTTAATTCACCTTCAAGTGACTTTGAGAACTTGTTTTCTTGACCTAATACTTCTCTTATAATATAGACTAATAAGTATGTAGTTTCCTTATATAAACGGTCTTACTGAATAATACTACTCACATAGTTGAAAAGAAAATTTTTATCACTTATTATTTTGTATATTTTATACAATGACATAATTATCATTGTTATTACGTTGACTGTCTAATCTAAACTGCCTAGATTCACTTTCATATGGTATCAGATGTATATACCATTCACTAAAGTTTCAATCTAGAACAAAAACACATGTTTAATACAACTTAGTTTTCCAGTAATTTAAACAAATGATCAATATTAGGCTATTTCATTTTTACATACATTCAATAAAGTCTTAAAATTTTAAACTATAATAATATGAATTGTAATTATTAGTATAGTAACAACTAAGTTCTATACTACTTATAAGATAATACAAGCATCAACAGTTATCTATTTAAAAAATATAAAATAAATTAACTGTTGTATATCATGTAAGTTGAAGAATAAAAGGAAATCATTCTAAATGAAAACTTCTTTAATAAGATTAAATATTCTCTTAATGAAAAGAAGAAAACCATTAAAATATATTAACAATAAATAAAAAAAAAACCTATAGATCATCTTTTAAATTGTAGAAAAGTGAAATAGAATTAAAGTAGGTTCTATGCATAGAAAATAGATTTTAGAACTTATTTGCATGATCTAAAGTAATTATTTCAAGTATTTATAATTGTTTTCTATGAAATGTATAACAGCTGACAAAATGTTGATGCCGAAATAAACGCCTACGAGAATGTATAACCTACAGTAATTAACAATTTAATTGGTAGAAATAAAATAATAGTACCGTTGTTGACTAATTTCTAAAATAAACCTTTGGCATACTTTAACAAATATGATAGAAAGGTATGTTTGTAACTAGTTTTTAGATTATAAGGAAACTCAGTGGTTCAGTATCTTCAAATATGAAGAATGAACGATATAAACGAAAACATTCACTTAATTGTATTACCTTTTAGCTGTGATTCGCTGTAGGGTCTGAGACAGTTGTTTCGTTTACTGTATATCTTGTTAACACTTTTTATATGAACTCCATTTATAAGATTAAGGAAATGATGTTGATGAGTGATTACACGATGTTTATATCCATGGTGGTGGATGTATTTACAAGATTTATAGTCATCTGCACATACTGTTGTTTCCCACATAACATACCGAAATTGGCTTACTCCTTTTCATATAAATCTTCTGGCGTAATCATTTTCAATGATCAACAGAATGACCGTTACTAGTATGTAACAAAATGTTTAATTTTAACGTGTGGTTGAAAAGAATGTAGGCCAACTTGAATCATCTTATCATAAGAATCAAAGAGATCATTTTTAGTATATTACTACTACTAATAATAATATTAACAATATTACTAATAGTAGTATACATTATGTTCACTGTTATACAACTAGTACGAAATATGAAATTTTCCAAGGACAGCACTTCAACAATTTACTCTTCCATACATACACCTCATCAGTATAAATAAAAACAGATGAAATGTCAAACTGATATCACAAATTGGTCTGAATTAAATAAGCACCGGTCACTAGGAAACAGTGAGCAACTGTTTCGCCCTAGTAAGAAACTACTCATTTCAAAGCAAGTGAAGATAGAAGAAACAAGCATTCAACTAGTAAGATCATTTACATACTTATTAATAATACTCTATGCAAAAGAAAGCAGATTGTACAGGAAGAACAAAATATAAGGGAAGAATTACACCTTTAGGTGTGTGGACGTTTGATAATAGATGAGTAAAGCGGTTCCCTTATATACAGTATACCGTCCCCATCCAGGGAAATAACAACACAGCCAGTTGATTACCCTACTTTATGTGTTAGTTTTAGTAAATATACCATATATTATGAGTCTAGGCAAACAGTTAAAGGCAAAAATTTACTCTAGAAACGTAAGCCGGACATAATTCGTACGCTTTTCTAAACTGATCACTATATTACACTGCTGGACAATTGCTAAATCGAATGTAATTTTATTTCATCTGTATGCTTCTTTAGCGCAGGCTGAAGCTTACATAATAATATTCTTTCTATTTTTCTCAGCAAAGAGGGAAAAGATTTAGTTTTGGGTTTAAATTTGACATTCACATCAGTGCAAGGACTTTTGGGTACTGTGATGACCATTATTTTTATCTATGCTTTAAGTATAATATCTACTTAAACGGATTGTTTCGAGGTACTAGTTAGTGACTAATACAGAACATTAGTGTACATCTCATAATAGAGATTTGCAACGTTGTTAGGTCCTGTGTACTGTTATAGTCAAGAATCTTCAGACATTCTAAAACACGTTTCAGTGAATATGAGAATACAATTTGTCTTCATATTTGAAGAAACAGGGAATTATTAATTAGATCTATGGCATAAGAAAGGCTGATTTGGGCAACAATAATTTAAGTGGATGCCTTCAATAATCTATTTCGTAACTGTAAGACTATTTTCAAGCAGATCACATATGTCTTCAAAAATAGTGGACGATTTATTTTTATTAAAGAAATATTTTTTCTCCGGTTAACCCATGAATATAGTATAATATCATCAGCTAATCCGATGGTAATATAATGGTGTATTGTGGAGATTGTTGAACTCTAATTCGAAATCACTAAAATAAACGATCAATGAAAACTAGAAATCACTTTACAGTTGATTCGTCTTAGTATGCAACTTTTTAGCAGTACTTATCCACGGTCTCACCGAATAATCGAGTCCATAACTTTCAAGCTTTACATAGAACGCTAACCTGTTAGACCACTGACCTGGCATCTATCAGCGGATGTTTCTAATTTAGCCAATTCGAGATAAATGATTATGGCTTGATATTTTCTTCCTACTAAGTACGTTTAGTATATACGCAAGTTAGAAAATGTAACTTAGCATTCTAAAAATAAATCACTATATAGATACACAGAATAGATTACTAGACAAAATGTATACATTTGTATTAATTAAAATTACCCTCCGGTAATATAAACTATATTTTCTCAAATGTATTTTATGTTATAGAATGGAAAAATACACCTTAGTTCTATTTCTTTGCTTAACAAGAAAGAAGCTGCCTAATTCTAACTTTACACTAAGGAGGGAGGCAATAAGAGACAGGGAGGTGTCAAAAGTATAGAAGTGACTTTTATGTTTGTTAATTCGTCGATTGAACAATTAATGAATGCCATTCTCATGAGGAATAACAACTAATTATTTCTATTTTAATTAAATAGACAAAAATATTGTATTTTATTACATATAGTACATGGTTATTGTTAAATATAATTTCTGTTACTTTATTCAATTGAATCAATGTTAGTTGAAAAACGACATATTTCAATGTATCACTATTGACTACATCTGTCTGGACTCAGTAGTCTAGTGGAGTACGCGGTGGCGTATGACACGAACCGGACTGAGTTCGAATTCCACTGTGAACATCAACATTGGGATGCAGGTACATTCAGCCGATGAGTCCCAAATAGGACGAAACGCGCGTCCTGGATTCCACTTGCCAGTCACAATACAAATTAAATAACAAATTCGTAGTTTATGTCGACATAGATTATATCAGTGTATTATCATTTTACTTTTAACATAAAGAGAAATTAATTGACATGATTTAGTAATTCTTTGACTACTAGTGACTGACATTAAAGTGAACTCTTCAAAGTTTAAAACAGTTTTCTTGTTTAATAGATGATTGATTAGAGATAAATTTTGCGGGAGAACTTGAGGAGACTAATAAAATCGAAGACAATTAGATTTTAAGGTCGTCCGTTTATTCGACTTAAAAGCGTTTAAATTGGATCATTGGAAATCAATTTCTATCATTGACATTGTTATTAGTAATCTACAAGCTCTTGGGTTTCACTGTACAACGTTTTCTTGTGTTTCTGGATTGAATATAACTGTAGTACGATAAGGAGACACTTAAGAGTGAATTATTCTGCGTTGTGATAACCGTTCGGAAAAAATATCTGTCTGAACTAGAACCTCCTTCAGTGTTTGTAAGTTGAAACTGAGACAAATATCTATACTGGTTGTTTTATGGACAATACAGCCACATCCTACCCTGACATAGACACCTGTAAACATGAGCAAAGTCTCAGGATTTCAGTGATATGAAAGAATACAGAGATGTATGAGCAGAAATGCTGACTAAACTACAAATGTCGGAACTACAAATGCATCGGAAAAATCATTAAAGTTGATGAAGCATTTATCTGAAAAAAAATGTGATAGAAGAAGATGCATCAAACTTTTTTACTTTTTTTACTTTTTTTAATTACGTCTGTTACCCCTCTCGGAGGAGCATAGGCCGCTCACCAATATTCTCCATTCAACTCTGTCCTGAACAATCTTTTCCAGCTGTTTCCAGTTGCTTTTCATCCTTTTAATGTTTCTTCTTCCAATTATCGACGAAGTGTGTTGTTTGGCCTTCCTCTTTTCTGTTTCCCAACAGGATTCCAAATTAGTGCTTGTCTCGTGATGCAGTCAGATGATTTTCTCAATGTCCTATCCATTTCCAACGACGTTTCTTGATTTCCTTTTCAGCTAGAAGTTGGTTTGTTCTCTTCCATAGTAGGCTGTTGTTGATGGTTTACGGCCAACAGACATTCAATATCTTGAGTAGGCAGTTGTTTATAAATACTTGTACACTTCTGAGGATATTCGCAGTAGTTCATGACGTTCTACTTTCATACTGTAAAAGTGAGTTGACGTTCGAATTCAGTAGTCTGACTTTGAGATTGGTTGACAGTTATTTTGAGTCCCATATATTCTTCAACTGTAGGAATGCTGCCCTTGCTTTGCTAATACTTGCTCTTGCATCTGCATCGTATCCCCCTTGTTTATCGATGATGCTTCCCAGGTAATGTAAAGGTATTCACTTCTTCAAGAGTT
Organism: Schistosoma japonicum; assembly: GCA_025215515.1. Lineage (NCBI taxonomy): Eukaryota > Metazoa > Platyhelminthes > Trematoda > Strigeidida > Schistosomatidae > Schistosoma > Schistosoma japonicum. Next base: position 78,973,658 of record CM046061.1, read on the forward strand.
TCATCATCAAGTTCAGTTAGGTCAGTGCTCCCTGTGTAGAATTTCAGGATCTCGCTCTTTCCCTCATGTATGTTCAGGCCTATTGATACTGAGATTGCCGCCCACAGCTCTTCTAGGGTTTCTGCCGGTCCCAAACGTGGGTAAAGGAGGAGGATTGGGAAAAGGGCTAGCATCCCTATCGGGTAAAACACAAACTTGCTAGAAAAACTCTAACTAGATTAAGATGCATCAAGTTGGTCACTCTAATCATAGTTTTAGGTTTTTGGCACTTACGGTGAAACTTTTGGAATGGAATATCTCCTATATGTCCTAAGTAGAAAGGTGACAACGCTAATCCTAGTTATTTAAACGCGTATTTATCTGGGAACAACTAATATAGACAGATGGAAGGTTGCTAGCCTTTAAATGAAACTTACCTACGAACATTGTGTCGTCGTCCATGAAAACCCTATTGTGGACCTAACAAGCGGATGGACACGTAAAATGTGTACGTATATTGTTCTTATATTAATGAGTTTCTAAGACCTTATCACACTTCCGGAACCAATATTGTTTAGAGCCATATAAATAAGTTATTACACAGGGTATATAATAATTCCAAATTATATGAACCGACTGTTAACCTTAATAAATTTTTTAGGCACACTAAAATACTGAATCCTCAATATTTTTCTATGTCTCTTTGGCACTTTTTATAAAATAGAATCATTTACTTCAAAACGAATTCCTCGATGGCTATATAAAGTGTTTCAAGGTAGTCAGCAAAATATAGTCTCACCAATAATTGTTCATTAATGACACTGAATCACAATAGCCAAATCTTTAAAGTATGAATTACTGAATTCCATTGAAGTTGACTACAGATTTCAATATTTTTGGTTTATTTCTATGTGAAGTAGTCAATCTCTAATATTTTAATAACATCAGCTGATTATACACTGCTTTAAAATACACCTGAAATGAAATGAGATTCATAATCATAGAAATTTCACTGATGTTAACTACTCAACAAAACTTTATTAGTTTTTTCCCGAAATCTTCTAAGAATTTATCTTCAGAATTATTTAACAATTTTAGGATACGATTTCACTTTGAGATTCATAACTTTAATTCTATTTTAGAAACTAACTTTTTGTTTGTCTTGTTAGATCAGATTTAAAACAAAAAAAGAAAAAGGTAAAACATAGTAGTTGACATGCCATCTCCGAAATTATTTGATAGTTTTAATTTTATTTATTTTAAGATAGAAAAAAATTCTTTTGATTTATGCATCTATTTTTTAATTGAATGGTTTTTTTTTTCTTATCAGCTTAATGAATCAATTATTTCTTCTTTGAGCATCTTTCATATATATTACTTACTTACTGACTTTGAGATTGGTTGACAGTTGTTTTGAGTCCCATATATTCTTCAACTGTAGGAATGCTGCCCTTGCTTTGCTAATACTTGCTCTTGCATCTGCATCGTATCCCCCTTGTTTATCGATGATGCATCCCAGGTAATGTAAAGGTATTCACTTCTTCGAGAATTTCATCATCAAGTTCAATTAGGTCAGTGCTCTTAGTGTAGAATTTGAGAATCTTGCTCTTTCCCTAATGTATTTTCATATATATTATGTAACATCTATTTGATGTTCATTTAAAATGTACTTATTTATTGAAAACAAATAGTGATAATACAATAGATTTCGTTTCATCAGTCAATCCCATTAAGATGTTTATCAACTTTCGTTCAATTTATTGAACTTTATGATGGATTCATTAGAAAGCCTAATTGCAGGGACTATTTATATGTGTTGTGTTGTAATTTCTGCATTCGTCCTTTTAGTCTGTCGTTCACGTGCAGTAGTGGTACGTGTAGGTTATAACTTTACATTAGTTATAACATCTTCTTAGGTTTATTTTTTAGCTTCCTAACTTCTTCATACACAGAAATCAATTTTTCGAATACCTCTTCAAAATTTCCATAACTATCACAATCTTCGTGAGTGTGTTAGTATTCTCTTTCTTCATATCTGTTGAATGGACAAATATGCAACATTTTTTGCATGCCCAAATTACATTCATTTCTGAACATCTGTTTGTCATTGAGGCCATTGAGGCCAATTTTTATATGATAATTTCGATACATGTAATTTGTTGGTACCCATATATATGGTATCCGCGTACATTTCAATAGACAAATCTCATACAAAATTCACTACATATACACTTGTATAGCTATGGTAATTGATAGAATCATTGCAAGTAAAACATTTCTTCATTAAGTTGATTTTTATTTCTTCTTTATTAACGCCATCAATTTTTTTTTCGTTCTTTAACCTGATACTAAAATTTGTTAAGTACTTGTCAGACTTATTATTGCATTATTCAATAGGTATAAGTAAAGCTATTCTTAAAAAATATTTAATTATTTAACTACAAGCGTTTCAGTATTGCATAAATGAATAAACAAACCATTTTTGAGAAAAATGATCAGTTTTTTTTATTCTGTTGAAATAAAACGTTTACTTCCCTTAACTACTAGATTATGTAATCAGTTTATACTTTACTGCTTTTTTTTACTTAACCCCCCTTATATAATTTTATAATACTTAAAAAGAAAGTAAGAAGAAACGAATAGTCAGTTGTCAGAAAGGTAGTTGAAATTAACTGTTGCAATGATGATTGCGTTTTATAGTTTTCTATTGGAAACTAATACAATTAAATATAAGGAACTTTAGTGAGTAGTTGCTTATTATTTATTAAAAGAAAATGGAATGTAGGAAAAATAAATGAGTATAATTAAATCGAATAAGTGAAAGTATAAAAGAAAAATTTCCGTTGACTAGATACTATCAACAACTTTCTGTGGGAGTAAAAAAAACTAACCGAAATTCAGCTAAAAATAAAATTCAGAAAAGATGCTTGTGATAGGATACAGATTAAAAACTATCGCCTAACTACGTCATGTGATAAGCACTTAACTTGGAATTCCTAAGACCAAAACAAACGAGGTAGACCGAAGTAACACGATGAGCCTGAAATTGGAGGCAGACATAAAACGATTGAATATGATGGGGGAAGAAGTGTAAAGGAGATTTGAGGACAGAGTTGGTTGAAGAATACTCGACAGCGGCCTATGTTTCTCGTAGTGTAAATGGCAGTGAAAAACTAATAACTTGAAATGGTCAAAACAAGAAATGGATTATTCTTTAGTATTCAGTAGTATTTTTTAAGTAAAAGCATCACCGAAGACATTGATTTCAAAAGTTTAATGAAAATGTGAATGTTTGTCAAGTTATATTTTTGATCACTTTTAGAATGTACATTTCCGTCACTTTATTAAATCGTAAAATGTCATGCTGATTATTTAGGTAAAGCAATATGAATTACTTCCCAAATATGATGGAACTTAAATCTTAGATAACAAGTAGAATCTGGAAAGAGTGTTTTGGCCTGTTTTTGAAACGTTGTCTAGGTATACTAACTTCGAAATGATGATATTCTCACTGTGACTCAAACTAAGTTCGTTACGTGAATCAACATGAAGATCCAAACACATTTAAATTATACATACATTCCCGTTACAAAATAGCCTAGTAGCCTAGTGTCATGCACTGTTGGGTTATCATGAAATGAACTAAGCTCCAGTCTCTGTTTGAACATTGACTTAATAATAAATGTGCATCCAACTGGCGAGTTTCAACTAATACAAAACGTACATTCTAAATTTCACTTACCCAACGCAATCCAAATTTAATCATGCGTATGAACTATCATCGTGTCTAGACAATCCTCCTAGAACGTTCATATGACAACAGAGACTGACTGAATTCAGTCCAAATCAAATCAGCGTTAAGGTATAAGCACACTCGAAACGAAGTTCTTCTATTTCAAAGGGCATTCTTTGGCTACATGCAATTAGCATCAAACATGGCCAGCTCATGATCACTCATATTTAATTGAATTCATGTTCGGATTTGATTTAACGTGCTATTCTAGCTCTTTCTGTCTTCAAGTTGTTAGTTAAAGTGAGGAATTCCGTACAAAAGACTGATAGATTAAATTGAAAAAATTTGAAGACAGTATAATAACAACGAAATATATTAACAAGCAAATTAGTAGACAAACAATAGGCACGTAAATGATGGATCACATGGTCTTAAATACATAATTTCAAATATAGGAATATTAGGTATGTCAGGTGGTATTATGACAAGTTTGAGTTGCTAATGAAAATAGTTGTGTTCATCTATTTTTAAAACCACCGAACCGAAAGAAATAGAATAGTTATTTTGAATCTACGTCTGTTGTGAATACCAACTCCTTTAAAGGTAAATGATTGAACACAGACGTTATAATCTACAGCGTTTTGTCTACACTGTGAGATTAGTGTTATCGATCATAACTTCGCTTCTTTTTTCATAATTGGTTGAATTGTTCTAGTTAATGGAAATTTACTTGATTAATCAAGCTTCTCTTTGAAATATAAAATTAAGTATGGAAAACAGACTGGGCCTGACTATCTTAGTGTTAAGTGACCCAGACTGTGAACCTGGGTGACCTAGTATCGAATACAGCCAGGAAGCATAAGTCCTCTAAAAAGTTGTAGGTGCAGCTTTGCTGACCGAATGCTAAGTAACACAAAATACAGATCCATGGTTTCCTACCGACTACCACCAAACAACTTTTCATCTCAACATAGGTGACACTGATATGAAGTCACTTGGAATAGTGGCCAAATCACAACTCGATTGACAGAATTTAATCACTACTATAAACGACATGATGAACATTAAATCGGTCACCACACAGTGATCAGTCCATATAAAAGAAGGATAAATTTATCAAAATTCTAGTTACAAGTATAATGAAAGTATATATGTATATGTCACCAATTTTTTTCACTTTGAATCTTTGCAACAGTGTATACTAGGAATCTCCATGGCATATTATCAAGAATTAACAAGTCGTAAACTTTAAACAAATCTTGATTTTTTTTCCAAATATTAATTATAGGGCTTTCATTCTAACCTTATACTTTAGATGAATATATTACTTATAAATACATAATCTAGCTGAACTAACTTCCAGATGATAATTACATAAGCCCTATAAGAATCTACTGTTTATGGTTTGTTTATCAGTTGCAATAAGTTTTTCAGTAGATCACTATTATACAATACCATTTGACTTCTTTTCAGTTACATTTGTCGAATCAAGATTATTGGTTATATTGTAATTTCAACATATTCCTACATCTACTTAAGCATTAAAAATAGCGAATACGTTAAATAGATAAGAAAAAAAGACACATTTTGAGTAAAGTATTCCATAGTTTAATGATTAAGTAAATAAATAAATCAATAAAGTAAATATACAAAAGAAATCGAAAGGTTCTTTTCAGATATCAAAAATTGTTTATTATCATTAGTAAACAAAACGAATCACTTATTTATCTAATTAAGATCATCATCATCATCATCACTTAGTGACAATAACCAAAATAAGAATAATAAATAAAAGAAGTTTATTAATAGAAACAATTTTTTAAGAAAAAATATTAAAGAAAAAACTATTCTAAAATAACAATGATAATAATTAACTCAAATATATACGCATTCAATGTATGAATTGAAACAACAATTGAATAGCAAATAGAATGAAAATTGAAAATTAAAACAAAATGAAATAACAAATTTTATTTTCTTTTTCATGGTTCATTGATAGTTTAATTGGTTTACTTATTAGAAACCAAGAAAAAAATATTTTTGTTTATCATAATTTTTTTTGGGGAAAAAATTGAATTCGATTTCTGTTAATTGATTTTTGAATACATTATACACATTTTCATCATGTTTAATTTTGTCATAGACATGCTCCTAGATATAATCTTATCTTCGTCTGACTTTTCAGGAGTTGACTTACTACCAGGAGCCTCGCTTACTGACTTAGAGTATGCTGATGACATAGTCCTATTCGGTGAAGACGCTGACAAAATGCAGAGTCTTCTGATTACCCTGAGCAACAATGCAAGCATGTTCAGGATGAGGTTTTCCCCCTCGAAATGCAAAATGTTGCTTCAGGATTGGGTTGCATCGGCATCTGAACTAGTGATAGGGAGTGAAGTAGTCGAGCGTGTAGACCGCTTCACGTATCTGGGGAGTCTCATCAGTGCTGACGGCCTGGTGACTGACGAAATCTCAGCACGGATACAGAAAGCTCGATTGGCTTTTGCCAAGTTGCCTCACTTATGGCGCAGGCGAGATATCCGCTTCCTAACCAAAGAACGAGTGTACCATGCAGCAGTTTGCTCTGTCCTACTATACGGGAGCGAAACATGGTCGTTAAGAGTAGAGGACATTCGTAGGTTACTGATCTTCGACCATAGGTGTCTCCGAAGCATTGCTCGTGTATCATGGGACGAGTGAGCAATGCTGTCGTTAGAAAACGGGTTCTAGGAAAGGAGGTCAAATCAATAGATGAGGTACTGAGACTTCATCAGTTGAGGTGGTTGGGACATGTGTTACGCATGTCTAACTACCGACTGCCTCGACGAGCTATGTTTTGCGGCGTAGGAATAGGTTGGAAGAAAGCTAGGGGCGGCCAAACCAAAACATGGCAGAAATCGATGAAGTCACTGACAAGTGGACTGAGTCATGTTGATAGATGTAGGCTGCGTGGTTGGGGTCCGCGAGACGAAAGTCACCAATGGTTAGAGACCTTGAACGACATGGCTTAGAATCGTTTGCAATAGCGCAGATGCATCCACTCTTTGTGTTCTCTCGAAATCTAACCTTCTGAATTCTCTATCTTTCTCCTTTCAAATTTATCTCACTGAATTATACTTTTCGAATCATATCTTCGCTCCCTAACCTTCTGCATTATTGCTAATACTTCTACTATCGCTATCACTCTTGGATTTGAACTGACAGTTGCGTCTCTGTGCTGATGTGGTATGGTAACCTGAACTGATGTACGTAAGTAAGAAGTTCTGCGTTGTATCTGTCTGTCTGTCATCATGTTATACAAATAATGCATCTACATCATTTTTTTTAAAACGATGAAAAACTCATTGATAATGAATAATAATGTGAACAATGAACAATTGATTAACATAGTTAAGTTAAAATGATTTTGTAGAGATTGATATTTAATTTATTGTTTGTATTTGCTGCATAATGATATCGATTGAGTGCCATTGAAAATCAATAAAAGGATTGAACAGCTATCTCTTACTAAAATGAGACTCGTTAGTAACGTATACCTTTGATTTCGTTAGGGAATCTAACCCATGGTGTTAAATTCTAAGAGTACTTGATCTTCTGTACTAGTTAACTTTCTGATATCTATTGGTAAAATTCTTACTTCCATCAATTCGTTATATGGTGCAATGAACATTGATTGCTATTGGTCAGAGTTGTCTCACCCTAAATATGTTTGAACCCAACCAATCACCAAAGCATCTATATCTTACATTCTACACTTTTATAAGTTGATTAACACAAATATTAGATTATCGTTAAAATCTGAGAAATGAGTACATATACATGTACATAAATCTATGGATAAATTAGGCAGAATCTGATCTAGTCTACATAGGTTTCAGCTAGAAAACAATACAGAGTGTTAATTTCCTGTTCATTATAACAAATATAATTCTTGAATTTAAAAAAACACGATTAAGAGACAAGTATAAATTAATGAGGTAATGATTGTTGGAACGTAGATTGTTAAATGATAATAAACTTATTGTTAAAAAAACTAACATCAATATAAACAACAATATTATCATTTTGTTGATACGTAACTACATGTTTAGTCATATAATCCAGTTTAAGTTTCAATACTTTCAGATACTCATTATCAGTTCATTAGTTTATTCGACCACAACTGATTAAGTATACAAGAAATGAAATTTGTTTATCACTGATTATGTAATCTTAGATGATTAGAACTACTAACTTGTCTGTAAGTCAATTAAATTATAAATTGATTGAAGTGTACATTTTTCTACTGGACACCAGTTCAGTGGTATAATACTTAAGCATTCATTGTGAAACTTGAACGTTCTGGGTTTCATTTCCAAATGGAATCAATGGTTCAGATTACTGTTTAGTTCCATACTGTGAAGGAATAGCTATCCTTGTTCTAGATTACTTAACTAATTAAAAAAACTGATATCAAATATTAACAGATTGTCAGGATAAAAACCTTATATTTAGACGGACATATATCGACAATGTCCTAAAACTTGAATTTTGCCAATATCCAAACTGTTCGTGTTGATTTATGTTCAATACATGCCATGGCAATCACCTCAGCTAGATTATACCTATGTTGTGAGTCGATAGAGAGGATTTAAGTACAATAAAAAGGTACACAACAGGGTATCACTTGTTCATCAGTTATGTGAAGATGGCACTTCATCTGATGTCCTTGTCTAGAAAGACTATGTAAATCTAGAGTCAAATCAATCAGCTCACTGAAAGCAACATCTCGAGAAAAATAACAACTTCCTCACAGAATTAATGAGAAGTCATTCATGATCTAGTTACTTAACAGTTTCAGATGGAAGCATTGTTCAAGCTTCCTTAAAATTCAACAGTGTCTTCTAAATAAACAGCACAATTAAAAGCACAGATTTCTTCAGATTGATAGGACTGATTACCATTAATTTTAAGCGTTGGAACATATCGATACCATTCTGATGAATATCAGTAAAACAGCTGGGGAAAAAAAGAAATATCACACGAAATCTGTCAGATATCCGTAAATAATAAAGCGTCTAAATGCACGATTTGCATTCAGAATATTATTAAAATGTTCAAATTACTCAAATATATTTACAATATTTATGACTGGTTTACGTTGAATTGTGGCTAAGAAGCAGAATTCAAAACAAATATTTTGTCCTATTTGAGACTCGTTTTCTGGATATGTTTTCATTCCAGTGTTGTTGCTTAAACCGCGATTTAAAATTCGCTTCTTTTATATCAAATGCCACTACGTTCACCAATGGATTCAGCATCATAGTAGTGAACACCGATAAATGTGTCACGAAGCTAAATCATTTTGAGTCTTGAAATAGATAACAACATTTTGACGCAAGTACATCTAGCTGATGAGTCCTAAGTACAATAAATTGCACCTTTTGGAATTCACTTTCCAGTATACAATATAAATGTAATCATACTTGTGAATCATCGCCATATCAAGACAATCTCCTTAGGATGTATCTATGGTAGCAGAGAAAAATAAAACTATTGCACTTATTGTTCGATTTCTTGGGTTAGTAAGAACATTATAACTTGGATGTGATTAGCACAAATGGCTAGAATTCATTACACTAGTTTGCTACAATCTAATTAGTCATTGTAAATGTTATGTAACAAATCAGCGTATTTAAACCTACTAAGATCGATTATCAGATCAGTTTCTAGACAGGCTATCTGATAGACGAATAATATACTGATAAATTTTGGCATTCGGATTAATTAACAAATAGTAGATATGTTGACATCAATCTAGCAGTCTATCAGTACCATGGCCAAATGTTAGCTGTATGTAACCAACATGAGAAAAAAGATGAATGAGTACATTAGTTCCGTTAAAACAAACTGTCCTGGACAAAGTCATTGGAATATGCGAAATTAAAACATATGGAATAATTTAAAGCATTCAGTTTTAGTCTAAATTAGTGTTGATGATAATGCTACAGAACAATAATTGTACTACCAGTGCAAAGAACCCAGAAATATTATAAACAATATTGTTTAAACGATTTCATAAGTCTGCCAAGTAACACTAGCGTTGTAATTTGAAAGTGTTTACAGCCTTCAGCAAATACCTGTTGTGTACTAAAAGTAATCAGTCTCTACTTATATATGTGCTTTTAAGCGGATTACCTCAATATAGAAATATTTTAGCAATTACGATTGAAGTTAGGATTTAGTCTGAAAAGTAGAATCTAGGACGTACGTTACATCTAACCCTAAAAACACTCATGCTGTATCATCATTTGAATTCATAATATACAAACAAAAGTTGTAATATGGGAATAATTTTCCTGTATATTTTCTTTTCATCAACCATAGATATTGTTTAATACATGCATGTTACATTTCAAATGAGTTGTCCAGACTACAGACATGCTCTTTAATCACTGAATTAGCTAAACTTATTTGTATCTAGACATTTAGGTCACATAAACGAAATTCCACAAACATAATTCATCTCTAGAATATCAGTGAATATGTTCTCGAATATGATCAAATAAACTGGATATATATACTGAACAAGAGCTCAGTGTAATCAACTGCTCTGATATTACTAAACCATTTCTTTTTATAAAGTAAACTATCCTGATAATATAATCAGAAAATAAGAATCATATAACTAAGTCTCGAATGCGGTTATTAAAGTTTCATGAATTTATCAACAAAACGAAATTACTTCATTCTAATGTATTGTACTGCAAGTGGAATCCAGACCGCGTTTCGTCCTATTTGGGACGTCAGTGGAGTACCTATCCCAATGTTGATCATGGGATCGACCAGTCCGTTGTGTCATAGACCGCTATTTGAATAACGCTAATCGAGGCAATGCCATATGCCATTGAGCAGTGTTCTATAACAAATCAGGGAATTACAAATCATCTTATACTTCATTCTAGATGATCAAACTCAGAACAAATCCTGTAGTTTAAGATTATAATCATAATGTTGTTAGATACAACTGGCTTTTGATATGCATTACATCTTTTATGCCTTTACTATTAGTGTAGTTTAATGCATATTGAAAGAACAAGAAATTCTGACCACTACTGTTAAGGCCGGTGTGTCTGAGTGGTCACACAGTCTTAATCGAGGCTGGAAGGAAGTATACATATACGTATACATAGAGGTGCAGTTATGTTCATTTAGTATATTTGTACTCATTATTAGGGATATAGCAGTATCATTTTACAATCGTCTAACATCTAAACAGATACATTAAACTCTTACTGGTATAAAATTTAACTTATTTGGATTGTTCATTTTCATTTCAATCCATATTGAATAAAAGACCAAATAAAGACTACACAATGATGGAAATTAACTAGTCTTAGCGTATTAGTACAATTTAAAAAGAACAAGAAAGATCGGTTTAATGGCTTCCCTAACTTTCATCGCAGTTATTTAAGTCACTCAGTGGAGTAGTAACATCACATTGTAGATTATCACTACACAACCCTTTATTATTGTTTTTTTCAAGCCTATCAACTGGACAACATATATGGGACTTAACTTGAAAACAGGTAGTAATAAGCAAGATATTAAAATACTAGATAAGGAACTTATTATTTTTTCATTAGTTCTCATCGTAATAATATTCACTAATTAATGGGAAACATTTTATCAACATAGATACATCAATAGATAATTAATTTCGTTGGAAATAATTAACGAAATTGACTAGTATATACAGAAGTTTAATTTACGTCGTGCCGTCGCATATTAGAACATACAGGTGTAACACGTTTACATTAGTTACTACTTATTGTAACTGAGTGTCATGGAGATTGTTGAATGGGAATTTAACATCACATGATTACCTGAGTTAAACTGCTAATAAAAACTTAAAAGTATCAGATGATTGTTTCGTTCTAGTACGCTACAGTAGAGTGCATCCATGATGTTACCTGGTAACTGAACCTAGAATCTTCAGGTTTTGTATAAACCTCTAAACGATATAGTCAGTCAGTCAGCATTCAACTGTTAACTGATGAGCCAGTTAACCAGAAGCCTAAATATATCGCCAGATGACTGAATCCAGAACCACTAACTGTTAAATACCATTTCAGTGGTATAATAGTCAAGCATTTCACTCAAAACCCGAAGATCTCGGACTTGATTCTTTGATAAGGTCGTAGATACATACAACTTTTGAGTACCGTACTAAAATGATACAGTTATCTGAAGCATTCTGTCCTTCCCTTACTATTGAGCTCATTACATTTTGTGATATTAAATCGAAGTCATAGTTTATGTTTATGCAGCTCATTCTATCATATGAATACACGATTATGTATACTGCTTATTCATGTGTTAACAGTCATACTGCTTGAACCATCATCAAGCACACGCCTATATATATATATATATATATATATATATATATATATATATAGATATATATATGTAAATAGATCACTATAAGCTACGAGATCATAATAATTGATTCATTAATTCAATTCAATAATTAATTATTCATTATACCGTTTATAATATCATTCAAGCAACAATTTAAAAATAAAACGTTATCTAACTGAACTATGTAAAACCATAATATTTTACTTACTCTGCGTATAATTTAAACTTTTCTTACAAATAATAAATTTTAAACAAATTACTGAATAAACGAAGCACAAATAAATTTAAAAAAAAAGAAAAAAAGAGAAAAATCATGTTCATCATAACAACTAAAAGTGAATATACATCACTAAATACTTGATGAGAAAAAATTTTTATTGTTTATGAAAAAACAAATTTATCAAGTAATATTTAAGTTGGATTGTAACTGGCAAGCCGAATTCAGGACGTTCGTTTCGTACTATTTGGGTCCCATCAGCTGGATTTACCTACATCTTAATGTTGATGTTCACACTGAGATTCGAACTCATTTCACTTCATGCCAAACGCCACCACGTTCACCACTAGGCGGCTGTATTCAAACAGTCACACTTGTGTAACGAGTACATATGTAATTAGAATAAGTTTGTATCTTCCCGTTGATTCGCAATCGATTGAAACTGATCAGCCTATGTTGCCATATTTGCATTCTAAGTGGATTACATCGATATAGCGATAGTTAATAAACAAATGAAGAACAAATAAATTAAAGAGAGAGAGTGAAATAAAAAAATCATGTTAATCATATCAACTAAAAGTGAATATGCATCACTAAGTGCTTGAAAAGAAAAAAATTCTATTGTTTATGAAAAAACAAAACAAAATTGTCAAGTGTTCAATTATTCAATCTATTGAACAGAATAACCTTTTTAGTTTAAAGAGATCATGAAATGTATATGTAAATAAATAATGAAGTATTCGACTAAAAGTAAAACATTTACTTCTGTCACCTACATTTTGTTTTTTTTTTGTTAATCAATTATTATGATGTTCAGTATTTATTTAATAATAAACTACTTAAGTTTATTTTGATAAAAGATTACTTATTTACTAAAAAAAAGAAAAAGAGAAGAATAGAATAAAAATAACAAGATTTACAAAATAAAATCAATTCATGATAATGTTATGGTAAAGAATGTTTGTAACTTAGGAGGATAGATTTAGTTATAGTGAATTGTCTAAGCTGAATGATTTAACTGAAGAGTCATTCTGGACTATTTTATATAGAGGGAAGAGGAAAATTTCCTGATTTAGAAGAACTTTGATATTTTCTCCTCAAGTATATATATATATATATAATGGTTCGCATACAGCAGGAGCCGTTGGTATCCGCCTGCTTAAACCAGATTTGTATGTGCATACGAAAACAATCAGTTTTCTTGCTTTGGATGTTTTACAAATGATTAACTTTACTCACTTCTTTTATTATTATCGCCCTTGTTATTTCTAATATTACTATGAAAATTTTAATTCTCGTAATTTTGCATTTTTCGCCTCTTAATTGTTACGTAATCGTGTTAACTTTGAATTTATTTTAATCGCTTTATTAATTGTTTTAACTGGTATTATGTAATCAACAATATGCCAATCCATTTAACAATTACTATTTTAATACTTAAATAGCAATTTTTACCTCATTCACTCTCAAGTTGCCATTGCTTTGTTAATTAATCGTAATTTCTTTCGTAAGTACCTTTTTTGAACAAATAACATTGTTTTTATCTAACACAACACTAATTAATTTGTAATGATTTTAAAACTACTGTAAATAATGTATCTAAGTGTAGAGCATTGACGAAAACTCTTCCGGCTTTCTAATAACTAAATGAGAATCCTTTTCTTATGGAAATTTACGTAAAACTAAATGAATTACAGAAATCACATATCAGTCCCTGCACCATTTGATTCTGTATACTCATGTCTATAAACGACATCAGCTTGTAGTAAACTATGAATTGAAGAGTTTAACAATGTTTCTAGCTTAATGTATGTAATCAACATTTGATTTAAATATCAATTCATTAATACTTTTAAACAATTAGTTGTTTTTTTTTTCAGAGAGAAAACAAAAAAACAATCTTAATTTTAAAGTGTTTTTTAAGGTCAATCAACTTGACACATTCTATTAATTTGATTGAAATGAATTTACAAATGTTGGGTTGTGGAGATAGTTAATTTGTCAATCTTGACATTACGAATTGGTCTGAATCAGACTACCACTGATCCCTTGGAAGCACTGGATAGCTGCTTAGTCTTAGTATGGGATTCTTCAGCAGTATGCATCCACGACCCCATCAAAGATGCAATACATGAGTCTCTGGCTTCGCGACAAGCGCTTTACCTTTTGACAGCTGAGTCTGCTCCTAACGGTTGATATTTCTAATTCAGCCACTTCGTAATACGTTCACGTGAGCTCATCCATTGTCATCGGTCGGTGACCGCCTCACAGCCGATACGACTGAACTCCACCCTAATTGTAACTAAATATCAGCTCACTAGTGACTAGCTGCTTGAGGTAATTCCTGGAGTTCTAGTGTGAAGACGTGACCGGTGGAGTTCAGTCGTGTCGGGTGTGAGGCAGTTACCCACCGATAACGATAGATGAGCTCGGGCAAACGTATTACAAATTAACTGAATTAGAAATGTCGACCGTTATGAGCCAACTCAGTGGTCCGATAGTAAAGCGCTCATCGTGAAGCCAGAGGGTCCTGTGTTGGATCTCCGATGGAGTTGTGGATGCACACTGCTGAAGAGTCAAATACTAGGACTAAGTAGCTACATAGGGCTTCCAGGTAATCAATGGTTGTCTGATTCAGATTGATTCATGATACCAGGATTGTAATAAATGTGTTATTTATCTAACTTCATGCATTATTTTTTACAACATTTAAAGAAAATATTCTATTTATTAGTAATTTTAAGGAAAATTTATTCAGTTTATGCTCTTATTGCACACTTTAGCTTTTATAGTTTCAAGCAGTGATGACACAGATACTGTCTATTGTATTTAATACTACATTGAAATAGTTGTTTAGTACTGACTTGTTTACGATACTTGCCTATCAATTGGAAATGATTTAATCCACCTTAAGTAAGAAAAAAAGCATATGTCATATTCAATTAACAAACAACTTAATCCTCCTTATTATCAATTATCATAATTAAATAAATATATACATCGAATAAATAAGGGTGTTGTTTATTTGCATTACAGCTATTATTGTCAATCTATTTTACTTAAAGTAACTTATAATAATTGATACCACACAACACTTATTATTAGTTAGCATCGTTTATTTACATCTACGTTTTCTACTAAACAGGAAAAACAAATTGTATGAACAAATTTGATGAGGTTTTGTTGTTATAATTACAACTTCTAAAATCCTTCTGTGTAATTACTATGAAATATAATCCTTAGTATTACAGTTTTATATGATTGTTGATGTCTTAGTGTTTTCTGTTTAGTAATTGTATGTACTTACATATTAGAAGAGGAAATCAAGTAACTCTTGACTTTTGATATTCAGGAAACGGTAAAAAGTTATTTTGTCCCATTTTGAGACTCCTTCCTCGCCCCCCCCCCCAAACAGTAAATAAGCGACAATAAAATTATGCAACAAATCTAATTTTTCTACACAAACAATTTAGTATGAGTATACAGGATTCAACTCTGATGAATGCTTTGCTTGTTTAAATATACTAGTAACTAAAAGAACATAATTACAAATTTATGAATTGACTATATCTCATGTTATATACACATTTGAAATTACTTTCAGAAGTTACCTCTAACTTATTAGCGCATTCGCATACGTGTCATTCCTTGACAAATCATGAAACTTCCGTTGATTGTCTCCTTTTAAATAAACGATTAACCCATAACTTTACATGATGAATAACAACTAACTGTAATATCACACTTTATTACAAGTTATAAACTAACTAATGAAATGAAACAATTCCTTTTTAAAGTAAAAACCTCAATTGTCACGCATTTATTTCACATAAAACTTTGAGAAAATTTCAGCTAGGATAAGCAAGTTTTAAAAAAAGAACAATATGTATAACTGACAGATCATTCAGTATCCAATACCGATGTGAAAAGTTGGTGTTAACTCGGTGGTTTGTAAGTTATTACGTTTTGATGTTATCGGTTCGGTTTCAGGCCTTTGGTGGTGTCCCCTCGACAGTTATCTAACTGTCCGGCTGCACTGGCTAAAGTGAAGTAAGCAGGAAAAAACTGAAAATATGTTTTCTTTTTCTTTCTCTTGTTCAGTCATGCGTACCCTTCTTGTGTTAAATATCCTTTTTATTTCTTTTATCTTTTGATCTAAGTTTTCTTTTGCCTTTCCCTCTTTTTTCCTTTGCAGTAGTCGAATTTTCAGACAGTTGGGGATTCAAAAATGTTATAAGTAAAAAGTGAAAGGAAAGGTTTTAGCAGGCAGAATAACTAATGAAAAGGGGAAGGTAATAGAAGAGAAATCGGGGGCTGTAGGAATATAATCAATCGTAATAATAATAAGGTAGTAAGAGCTAATAAATGATCAGCTAATGAGTTACTAGGTTGGTTAGTAGAGAGTGGGAGAGTGAACAGTGGATGAAGTAAAGGTAGGTGACAGCAGGCCGTTAAGATGTATATGATGACCTTATGGATCTATCAAGTGATATCATCACTCATCCCTTTTTCTCTAGTCGCTAATTTGAGCAAAGTTTTTAGTTGCGGTTCAAAAGTATTCTTTTGACTTGGTTTTGCAGCCTGTCTGATAAAATTTGTGTAGATCAGATTATGCTTCTGCGTTAAATATATCTTAGTGTATTTTTATCTTCAGTTTGTTGAATTCAGGTGTCTTCATAGTCATTAGTAGTAGGAAAAGATAACATTCTTGACTGTTTTAGATATCTACAGGTTTCAGCTCTATATACTTAGGATTTGAATTCATTAACTAGGGAGTAGTACAAAACATACAGTATCAACATTTGTTTTTCTCTAAACAACTATTTCATAATCTGTTAAAAGAAATGTTGATTACTTAGTGAGTAATAGCCATTCTCGTCTATATCTGTTCTCATAGGGTCAAGTGAACTCTTACTGATCAAGTCTAGATAATTTGCAACCGCCTGCACTATTTTAACATAGTAGGTAGTTAGAGGTAATTCAAATAAATGTCCATGTATTTACCTATCGTGCTAGATGGCACTTGTCAGGATGAATACTATTGTTGATGACGGAATTAAATTTTCTTAGTAGATAAAGACCTGAGTCACTCAACTACACAGTTTCCTGCAATTATTACTTATCTATTTAGGTCGATACAAGTCTTCTTAGGCGTAGGATATTTTAAAATTTGTTGATTATTTAGTATTGACAAACTGATTGTCTATTCAACTTCTTACTGCTAAATGAATGTAACTTATGAGTCTTCATTATTGTCATTAATTTAAGTTGGTCAGTTATGTGTTGAGATGACTTGGAATAGTTAAATCAAATTAGTCGTAAATTATAGGGCTGAATGATATGGGCCTAAATCTATTTTTTAACAATACTGCGAGTAGGCATTTTTGACAAGTACCAACTATCCCGAAATTTGATTTCATAGTTTCTAGGAGACTTCTTTCAATCACCTAACATTTTAAGGTGACATTTACAACAAATAGGCAATAAATACTGATGTACAATAGAAAGTTAGTATAAATATTAATAATATTACTACTATTGTTATTATCATTACTATTATTATGCTCATTTTTATTATTAGGGGATATATTCTATGATTATTAATGATCATAACTACTAATATTTAAAAAAAAAACAAATTTTTACCTCTTCTACGTATCAATTAATCAGAAACCAATAGAAAAAAGAAACAAACAATAGAAATTCATTAGTGAACAAAGAGTGTTCAGGCATAAAAAACAAAATTTTCCATTTGATTTCGCCTAATTTACTATTTTTATATGTAACGCGAAAATTGTGAGCAATGGCAGAATATAGATTGGATATTACTAATTGATGCGGGTTAAACAACCATTGAAAATTAGAAACTAGCACTAGATAATTGCTTTGCTATAGTATGGGACCTCTCGGTGAAAAAAAACATTCATGACCACACCAGGGAACCGAAAGTAAAACGTTAAGGTTTTGCAGCAATGGTCTAACCATTAGATCACTTAACCTGTATCCTATGATTGATAATTTTGACTTCTAACAATCTAAGACATACTTACACGACATAATCAACTGTCTTCAGTGAGTTAACAGTCTCACAGAATAGCGACTTAACGACACTGTTTAACTTAAATTTAGTATTATCTGATGAATAAAGAAAACTAGTAATAACAAATATGTTTTCTAAATTGAATGATGATATTAGAAGTTAATTGAAATGAATTAATTTGGCATTGCTGAATGATTTTTAATATTATCAATAAGTTTCATGAAATAATTCTTGTTCTATAATACTGATATTAACAATTGCATATGATTTATGTGTATTCTGTTGACCGAATTAGTATCTATCTAAACTCAGCTGATCAGAAGAAATCACTCTAGTTATTAAAGTGAATGATACAATAGTTTAATTACAGCATAAACATCAAGATTAAGATGTAGATGATAAACCTTGATTAGGATCTTCCTACTAGTCATAATTCTGCATCGTGATCTTTCAATGAATGTATGTTTATTATTAATTAGTAATGAAACGTCAAGTTGTGATACATATGAAATTGTAATTGTCTATATAAATATTTTAATAAACTTAAAACTATTTGTTGTTAAAATGAATACTCTATGGTGAATAAACTCATGATTATTCATTCAGACATTGTCAAATGTACATCATCTCTAGGACTTTACTAAAACGTTTTGTATTGATGTTGTATTGGTGTTTGCATACGACACACAGAATACAGAACCCTTTCTACTTAAAGCTGGTTTTATTTTCTAACAATGTTCACTACCCAAGTATTTTACATGAATTACTTTGTCTTATTGCTCAATATATTTATTGTATACCCAAGTATTTCCATACAATACAGAAGTAAAACGAAATATAGTTACCAATCAACAATCAAAATGCGGACATCAATGAGATGCGTGTTCATATGACACCAGACCGGAATGCATTAATGTGTTCATTCTAATTACTGCATTGTTATTGTTGTATTGACTGTGTATAAGTGAGTTGACGATGAAGAGGTAGCTTGTTATCAACTATCATCCTTTTGTAACTGTTTTATCTAATTTATGTATTCCAATTAGCTATAAGACTTTTAGACCTGATAGAAACTTACTTTGATAGGAATATGCTTAATGAAAAGTGCAGACTCAACTGATTTGGAGTGAAGCAAAAATCAACTAGGTGCTTTTGAGTCTAATTAATTACAAGTTACATACAGAGAACATATACGAGTACAGACTCAAGCAAATAAATAGATAACATAAGTTGGAATTAATTCAGTGTGTCGGCTGCTATTCACAGTTGGGTAGAGTTGGAGTTGATAAATCTAAATTTGATATCAAAAATCGATATGGATTAGATAACCATTAAAAAACAAAAGTCACTGAACGATGTTTCGTACAAGTAGGATACTCTTTCGTAGTGAACAAACACGATTTAACTTGGGGAGGAATAATCAAGTGCAGAATCTTCAAGTCTAGCTGCAAACTCTTAATCTTCGCACCAACGATTATCACATTTAACTCTAGACGGTTCACGATTTATCATGCAGTTTCACTCATTGTTATCTGTAGATAACTGGCTCACATTAAACAGTGCTGAATTCTATTAGTCATGCCTTCTTATTAGAGTCTTATGAATTCCTTTCTGAAGTTAGTCGCTGACGAGTTGATATTGTTCCCAGTTAAGTTCAGTCAAGCCAAGTGTGGGACAGTATACAATAAGTTGACTGACTTTGGAAAAACCATGGGTTGGATTGCAATTTAGTAATCTAACACATAAGCGTTTGCCTCTTCTCAAAACATGAATGTCTGGATCTTTCCTTAAGTTGGGTAGTGTTTGTGCACTACTACAGAATACCACACCTAGATGAGACACCTCTTCTATGTTTCTTAGTATTCAATGGTTGTCCAACCTATATCAGTTTATGATATCAAATTCTTGCCACTGAATGACTGGTTTAAAGAATAATGATATCTTTGATTCATCTTACAATAACATAGAAACGTAACGACAACTATTCAACATAACGCCCTCGAATATTCTGTACTATTTTTACTTATCCTTGAGAACCATTTAACCAATCAACGAAATTTCGTCTCTACTTCCATGCTTATGTTGATTATTCAAAAAAAACTTCTTATTAAATTATTTGTATTGATTATTACCTTGAAAAAAAAGTTTGTTTTTTCAAGTTTTGACCTACTTTCTATGTTTATTCAATGTTATTATTATGATGCTGTTTATTATTCGTATATTTACTATGCTACCCATCATTTTATTAACAATTTGTATCTAACAATTATTATGATTAGATAAGTAGTCCATTTCATTATTTCCAATTTCTGATTAATTGCATTGATTAGTTCTACACTGAGATGATAGAGACTTTTTTTTCAGCTCAGAAAGATAGTTTTAGTTGTACGGAGTTATCTACGAAAAATGGTACAAACTTTTGATAGAATTGATTTTTGAGATTTTCTCTACATGTGACTAACAGCTTGTTCTGTCAACCTTGAAGTTGATTGCATGATTTCTTATTAATCTAATACCGAATTCTGTGTGCTGCCTCTATCTACAAGATTGGCTTCTTCATCTTGGTCTACATTAACATTAATTAGCCGTTAAACACCATACCATATCCACGCTTATATAATTGAACAAATTTTGGACGTTGAAGAAGTCGTTATAGAAGGGACGAAACGATTTAAGTATTTTAGATAACTTGGCATTTAGGTCAATTGGTTGTTAATAAACGTAATAAAATAGATACAATTTATCAACTAATTAAAAATAATAATAAAGAATAACAATACAACAAATCCGATAGGTATCAAAATAAATTTGCAAAAATGACACAGCATGTCAACAGAAGCTGTAGAAAACCATATATCTCACGTCTATTAGAAGTCTATGACGATGAAATCTTTCCGGAAAGGCTATGAAAGATTCTGTAATTAAACTATCCAGTACGCAGTGTAACCAGAATTAACTAGATACCTTTTTATTAATGAAAGAAAGTACTATTGTAAACTGAAGTAAAGCTTGATAAAGAATGAATTGAAAACATTATTATTCACCTATTGATTTTATTCTAATACATACAAAATGAACATAAAGTGTTTCAAAGGCACTCAATGAAACAATCCAATTTGTTAAAGTCTGTCTTTAATTTTCTGATTCTCAGAATAATTAACATGTTACTAACCATAGATAAAGGTTAATTTACGATTGGATGTGTATATGAATAACATAGACTATTTAGATATTTGTATATATCATACTAGATAGATTAAGTTTGTAAGTAATATTCAGCATCTCAGTGTGATTGCACAGTTATTCTTTGAAGATGTGACTTTATTTGTCTTCGACAATACTTAAAGCATAAGTATATTACTGATAACATTACCCTAGAAAGATAGTGATAGTAACCTACATAAATCAAGTATCTAAGAAAACGATACCAATAAAATAATCAGTTTCTTCCTTTACTACCTCTTTGAACTATCTTACTCTTAAACAAGACTTATACTATTACTAAATTTTGTAGTTCAAATAGCATTAGATGATGTTTGCTAACTGAAGTTAGAAATGCAAACTATTGGATCCTAGATACTTGCCATAATAGTCAAGGGTCTGCTGTATGGAGTAAGAGTCTAGCGTTTGGTCTTGTAAATGGTCATGAATAAACCTTCCTAATATGTCCAATATATGCAGGAAATAGCTGCTAAATGTTAATTCGTTTTCAGTGGTTGTTAAACCAATATGTATCAGATTTCAAGTTGAAGATATTTGTTTAGCAATTTTGCATTAAAACAAGTAAATGACATCAAAATTTTGGTCGCTTAAATAATGTGACTTGTTTGAAATACTTAGCCTTGTAGTTAGAGGTAATGCAGAAACAAATAGTTTTTCATTTTGTACATATTATGAACATACTGTTTGTCATACAAAATAGTACAACCAGTGACACGGATACACTAGAAAACTCCGAAACCCATTTATTTATTCTAGACACATATCTCATTTGCAGTGAGACAATTCAGAGTATATAAACTCGTTACAATCAGGACGAAACATATACTCAGTTTCTTATTCATTTCGAAAAATCTCAATTATTGATAGTCCATGACCAAAACTGATTGTGAATTGTCTACGACATTTGTTTGTGGTCTTTTATGTGTTTCATTAAGTGCATGTGCAGATTACTTTGTCGTCCGTTGTATGATTATTTGCTTAAGCATTACATATTAGGTTCACTTACGCCTTAGTACTAATGTTTCTAATGATGACTTTCAATTGTTACATGGAACAACTAGAAATGTATGCCTTAGAATCTAGTCCATCTTCTCTTAAAGTAAATTTGGTAGCAGTTAGCATGTCTGTTTCTTTAGTATATACACTTATCTACCCATTTTTATAAGAGACTTTCAGAATATTGAAAATTAATCTTTCACTGTCCGTTCTGACTATACTGAAAATTGATCAAGTCTTAACTACTGTACAGTTCAATGTGATAACAAATTCTTAGGACACGAATAAGACATAGACGATTTTTTATTGTATGATATCAACTAAATATGACTGATAACCGGAAACGTGAGTAGGTAGATCGTTACATATGATTAGTATCAGTCTTCCGATATGTTGCATAACGTCATCAAATAAAACAGATTTTTTCGATAAAATATATTTATTTATCACGCACCAATGTTTAGACAACTGACAGATTCGTTTCCAGTGAGGACTGGTGTCAGACAAGGCTGCCTACCCTAGCCTTTTCTCTTCCTTCTAGTGGTTAATTTGATCATACAAACCTTCACATTTGAGAGAAAGCACGGAATCCAATGGAAAAGTAGGATGCAACTCGATTACTTGAACTTCGCGGATGATCTAGCTCTTCTAGCCCATACACATCAGTAAATGCAAGTAAGACAACCAAAGTAGCAGCAACTTCAGCATCAGTAGGCTTAAACATACATAAGGAAAAGAGCAAGATTATCGAATTCTACACAGAGGGCACCGACCCAATTGAACTTGATGGAGAAACTCTGGAAGAAGTGGATACCTTCACGTACCTGGGAAGCATCATCGACAAACAAGGAGGATACGATGCAGATGCAAGTTCAAGGATTGGCAAAGCAAGGGCAGCATTCCTACAGTTAAAAAATATATGGGACTCCAAACAACTGTCTACCAACCTCAAAGTCAGACTCTTCAATTCGAACGTCAAGACAGTTCTTCTGTATGGAGCTGAAACGCGGAGAACTACTGCAAACATCCTCAGGAAGGTACAGGTATTCTACGCAAGATATTGAATGTCTGTTGGCCGGAAACCATCAGCAACAGCCTACTATAGAAGAGAATAAACCAACTTCCGACAGAAGATGATATCACGAAAGGACTGTTGGAAATGGATAGGATATACATTGCGCAAATCATCTGACTGCATCACGAGACAAGTATTAACTTGGAATCCTGTTGCGAAATGGAAAAAAGGAAGGCCATAAAACACACTATGTCGAAAGCTGGAAGCAGGCATTAGAAGGATGAACAGCAACTGGAAACAGCTGGAAAGGATTGCTTAGGACAGAGTTCAAAGGAGATTACTGTTGAGCGGGTTATACTTCTCTTTGAGAAGGGTAACGGGCGTAAGTAAGTAATGTTTAGACAACTGTTTTACTGAGACATTTTTTTCGTTCTTTGTTATGATTTTAACCCACTGAAGGCTATTCTAATTCTTCTTGTTAAACTCTTTCAGGTTTAGTGCAATTGAGACATGTAAAAGAGTTTAAGGCAGCCAAAGAATTGGAAAATCAGCAACAACAAACGTCACGTAAAGATGAAAGTCAGGAAACAAAGTCAAAAATAAAACATTCGAATATTGGTAAATATCCTGGTCCTCTTGGGATATTTCCATCTAGAAGCAGTAGTGGTGGTGCTCCAGCTGGTACCAACCAACAAAGTCCATTTCATCACTTAATTAGTGGTGGTGTTCTAGGTGCTACTGTACTAACTTTGGCAGCTAAAGATGGTCGTTCGACGAAGGAATTAAAAGACGTTCAAAAAGAACAGCCTACATCAGCTCAGTTAGAAAAAATTACCTCATCACTACCTAAAGAACAACGAATCATGGATGAAAATAATGTACCAAGGTTATGCGCTCAACAACATACAGATCAACTCAGTGAAGCTTTTCTAGAAGAATATGGAAGTTCTAACCAAAATAATAAATGCTTAATCGCAGATCAGGTTACGCATAATCATGAGGAACTTCCAGAACCCACAACAAGAAATAGACCTTTTCTCTCAAGTGAAACAAGTAATGAAAGTAAGACAAGTCAACCTATTTCAGATATTCATGCTCATAAAAACAGTATGTATTGTGATAAAACGAGATATCATTTGGCTCGTTCTGCTACTGTCACTTCATCATCACCAATGACACAACACACGCACTATGAAAATATGCTCAACCGTAATCGATGTGATGCAGATATGATTCGATTACAGGAAACATTGAGTGTACCTGGATTAATAAGAGTATCAACAGAGGACAGCGATTACACAGATGATTATAATATTTATAAACGACAAAATTCATTTGAAACAAATGATAGGCCACCAAGTCATGACAGTAGTAACGTATCGTTGCATACACACTCGGCTAATATATATCATGAACCATTATGGAAACATTATGATATCATTAATGAAAATGAGTTCGCTAGGATAAATCATGATAACTTCAGATTGAGAAATGCAAATGCACAATTTTTATCAAATCAACCGAGTCTAGATAAAAATGATATTAAAAGTGTGCAGTTCGACAATGAATTGAAGAATGAGCAACGTGCAAATAGTGTTACAAACCACTTGAATTCTTATCCTAGTTCACATTTAAATGCAGGCTATCATTCGCGTATTAAACGTCTAAGAGATAATTTCGAGAAAAGTCGTAGTTCAACATATACATGGAGACCAACCTGGAATATGGGTGGATTAGTGGAGAGTAGAACAGACGAAGAGCAACCCTTAACCACTACAAGAATATCTGGTAGTGATTCTCGTGTCTTTCATACTCCAGGATCATCGGTTTTAATTGCAGATAAAAATTCTACAACAACAGTAGGAACTTTACCACAAATTTCAATCGAAGAAACTGATGATGCTAACAAATCTATAAAAATATCAGTACTTGCAGAACAAGAGAGATTTTCTCCTTCCACATTTGAATTACAGACTGATGATGAAAAGAAACATGATGATATGCAAAAAACTGCATTAGTAACACCCGTAGTTCATATAGAATCAGAAATGGAAGAGATAACAGATGACAATGAACGAAGTATTATTCAACGCAGGTAAGAATATTCTGTGAATATTTTACTCATGTTTGGAAAACATAAACTCACGTTTCATATTTACATATAAATATCTTTTTAGAGATAGAAAAATGGTACATTCGTAATTGTGGAAATTGTTGAATGGTAATTCGATATAACGGATTAATCTCAATTAGAAAAATATTGACCATTAAGAAGTACTAGACAGCTGTTTCGTTGTAGTATGCAACTCTTAAGCACTACTTGTTAACGACTCCATCAGCGACTTAACCCAGAATTTTCTTGCTTCTCGGCTAGCACCTTAAAATGAAATTAGTGAACTGGCTTCCATCGGTTGATATTTTTATCTTAGTCAATTCACGATATATTTGCACTTTCACAGGGAAGCCAAATGCTCCTGAGGTCGATCCCATATGAGATCATTGATGCACATTGCTGAAGAGTCCCATACTAGGACGAAGTAGCTGTTCAATGCTTCCAGATGATCAATGGTTTGACAAGTCAACTATCTTTACAACCCCCCCCCCACCCAATTGTAACTAAACTATAAAATTTAAAAATAAAATTTAAATATTGAAAGGTAGATGACATCATCTATGCAACGTGTTAATACAGTTTTTGTTTTGATGCAAGAAATTTTCATTTAGCTCTGTGAATGCCAATTAGGTGTGCCTAGTCAATAATTACGCGTCTACCCTATGCCTACTTAGCCCCAAGCCGCAATAAGAAGAACACAAGCCGATAGACCAACTAGACAGAATCGAATTATATTTCATACATTCTTTTATATATACACAAAACCAGACCACACAGTGAAGCAATTAGGAAATTAATATTAATACAGGCAGGACAAAGGAGATAGTGGTAGTGAATAGGGACAACTTGTACACAACTAACTAACTGTAGTCCATAATAAGAGACAATATACTAAGAGTAAATATACTAATCGGGAGTATAAGGTATGAGGAAAGTAACAATCATAGAAACGAATTGTTTACATTATCCACAGTCAGAATAATTGAAATAATGTCCTAAAACACAGTTCTGAGAATTGGTTTCTCTTCTTCAATCAACCAACATTACAGTTTTCTGTTTGTTTACACTTAGTAAAATGATTATTACGTATTGTTAAAAGAAAAAGAGTCAATGCAGGTACATCCAGCCGACGAGTCCCAAATAGGAGGAAACGCGCGTCCTGAATTCCACTTGTCAGTCGCAATAAAAATTAAAAGTCAATTCCTACCTTTTTATTCTATATTCACTATAATTCATTATATATTAACACAAAGTACTTTTATATTCTGGATACAATTAACCTGTCTAATATTATCCACCATGATAACATTGAAGCATATACATATTTATATTCATGTATATAAGATATACATGTAATAGACATCTATCATTCTATCATAACATATTGAAATATTTTATCACTGATTGATTTAGTTAAATTATAGAATAGAATAAAATATTTCATTGATATCATCATAGAGATAATTAGGCGTGTTTACTGTCTATTATTTACAAAACACTATTGTATACGTGATATGATTAATAAATTGTATCCTGTACATATTTCATTAATGATAATGTGTTTTAATAATAATTATCAATGTGTATCCAATTCATATTAGGTAATATACTGTAATGAAAACAGAAAAAAAGAAAAAGCAATTAATAAATAATCATTTATAATTTAGACTACGATAACTATCAGTATCTTCCATACAGTATCAAGCTACAATAATAATAATAATAATCAGGTTACCTAGGCTATGCATAAAATTTATTAAACTAAGATGATTTCTAAAGATTGGTATATTTAGTTGATTGAATTTAGCATGGATTGATGTAGACAGGATATCAATGAAAATCAGGAAACAATAGACAATTGTGTTGTCTTAGTGTGGTACTCTTCAGTAATAGATACAAACTCAGTAGTGTAGAAAATTAGGCGTTCGCCAACCTGAGGTCTTTGGAGCAAAATTTAGGGTGCGCAATGCTGTGTAAAACAAATTGATGTCAATTTCTGCTAGTTTTATTATGGTCATTGTGATGTTTACCTATTGGTGTATTGTCTTGAATACATGCTGTTTAAATTCATTTTCATACTATTCTATTTCACTAAAAAGAAACATCAGTATTAAATAGGAAAAAACCAGTTTCAATGCCATTGTGTTCTGATAATCCATATCAAAATAATGTAGTGAAACTGGTATAATAACATTTAAAATAAACAATAGCGTGTTCAGCTTACTTCAAAGCTTCTTATAAGTTTCAAATAGCCTGAAATCACGTAGAATTTGCTTAAATTCTATGAGGTCGAAGTACTTTAGATAACAAAGTTAAGATAAAGGCACAGAATGGGAAAAATAATTTTAAATAAAAGAAAAATTAAACAAAAAAACTCTATTCAGTATTTCGATGAGGCTTCCATTTATTCACATGTATGTATGTTTATATGAAATGATACAAACTAGAAAGAGGATGTTATACCTAATAGAATTTACATCGATAATGAATTAACCACATTAGACTTTAAAAAAAATTTATCCTGGAATAAATAGACACTATTTAGAAGTACACTTTTGTCTAAATTCCACTTAAAATGATTTTAAAGAAACGATGAAGTCAGTTACAATAAGATAGTAGTTAACGAGTAAACGTATTACATTAATTAAACTTAATAGGCTCAAATTTACTATACAACTGATTACTAACGACCTTTAGTAGCATTATAGTTGGGATTTCAAATAGGAGGTACTATTTTACGCTTCTCTTAATCAGTAAACTAAAGAAACCCATTGTATCACTGTAAAGAAAATGTAGGAAGTGTTAACTAAGAGAATTTTCTTTCCGACATTATCATTTACTAAGGCCATGCAATCATAAATCACGATTCGTTTTCTTTACATAAAATAATCTTTTATTCAATAGAGATATGAGCTGTGTCAATTAATAAATAAGTCAAAATTATCATAAGCTAGTTTGACAGTGTATAATGAGAATCAAAGCCACATTGAATCAAAAAAAGTTTGAAAGCAACAATCATCAAGTGGTTATACAATGAACAATATTATTTAGAAATAGAGATATTACGTAATGAATAAATTGTTAGTGGAAAGGATGAAACGTGACTGAGTATGAAGAACAATAATCGTTATAGTAATGGCTAACTAACAATAATCATGATGAACAGAGGAAGAATAGAGTGAAAATAATCAACTAATGATATGTAAAAGAGTGCTAATATCACGCATCACCTTCTTAAACCGATTCACGACTCTGGGATTTATCAAAAATAAGCTTTCACTTTACGTCATATCAATATGTAGATACAAATTTATCTGCTTCCATGTTGCTTGAAATATTGGTCACACAAAACAGAATCTATTGAAACACATCTCTGAGTATTGTCCTGTTTATCTGTTTAAAGGTTAACACCTCAACACCTTAATCTTAAAGCACATGGTTAACTTCGGTTACGTTGTTCCACCTGAATCCTCCTTTACAGTTACTTATTACTCAGACAAAATGACTCAAAGAGATTACAAATTGATATGTTATGTGCTGCAGAGGCATTAGCAATTCACATTTTCAAACATAATCTCTGTGTTCAATTCCTTATTCTACCGGGCCCTTAGCACTTCCGTTTCTCAACAATCACATATTTTGACTCCATTCTTCACTTCTTATACTTTGTCATTTATTCATTACCCTGTTACTCATCGTGGAGCATGCGACACTAACAGCGATCCCCAAACCAACTCTGTCCTGTGCCGGCCTTTCATCTTCTTCCTAATTGATAATCATTCTTTTCAACTGAG
Organism: Schistosoma japonicum; assembly: GCA_025215515.1. Lineage (NCBI taxonomy): Eukaryota > Metazoa > Platyhelminthes > Trematoda > Strigeidida > Schistosomatidae > Schistosoma > Schistosoma japonicum. The sequence goes on from CM046061.1 coordinate 79,003,170, forward strand.
CCTCCAAATCCCAGTTCAATTCGTTCTTTGGTTTTCGTCTCCTCCTTTGACTTTGAGGATTATAAGTTAGTGCTTTGCCGTGTGATGCATTTTAATGATTCCCTCAATATGTGTCCAATCCACCTCCGTTATCTTTTATAACTTCGTCTTCAAGCGGATTTTGGTCCGCTTGTTCTCCGCCACACTAGATTGCTGATTATAGTGTCTGACCAAGGAATCTAGAGTAGACAATTTGCTAGACAACTGTTTATAAATACTTGTATCTTTTGAATGACGCTTTTTTATAGTTCTTCAATTTTTGTCACTATACAATAGAACTGTCTTGAAGTTCGTATTGATAAATCTGACAGTGATGTAGGCTGGCAGTTGTTTGGGGTAACGGGATACGTTTCTTCAATTGTAGAAATGCTGCTCCTGCCTTATCCTGCTACACCTTTTCGAGCCGTGTGTTCATATCAACACTAGATCCCTTATGTTTATCACTGATAGCACCGCCCGAATATGCGTAAGTTTACAAATTCTCTAGGGCTTGTTCGTCAGACCAGGTGTGATTTGGTTGGCGCTATCTGTATTATATCTAAATATATCGGGTATGTTGAGGTCTACTGCTGAATGAAAAGGATGCTGTTACACTTGCCCGTCTTACCCTGTATTTGTCGCTAAATGTGAAATAGGGAATTTGGTTACTTGCAAAGTTCCAATTGTTTGGTTGCATACTAACTGTCCACTGTGTGCCTTGCTTCCAATGAGTTACTGCGGTTTTCGTAATTTGTTTATCAACAGCGAAAAGAAAGGGTGTCTTGTCTGACACCAATCTTTACGCTGAATGAATCTATAAACTGCTCTTCATACACATCTTTGCAGTGTAGTTTGTCGTAAGAATTCAATATGATAATGACTATTCACCATCGTAACTACAACACAGTATTAAAGAATGTTACATAGTGTTCTATCTACAGTGTCAAATGCTTTCCTATAGTCATGGAAGTCGATGTAATTTAATAAGTTTCTACCTAATTGATTGTTCACCAATGATCTCTAGAGCCGCGATTCGGTTACCAGACGATCAATTATTACAGGAAACCGGTCTGCTAATCTCTAAGTTGGGCGTCTAGTGGATTGTTCATTCGATTTCGTAACACTCGGTTGGAGACTTTCTCAATACTGATAATAGACCTATGCCTCTTTAGTTCTCTCATCTCATTTTTTGGTATCATGATGAGGTGTCCTTCTACCCAATCTTTTAAAGCTTGATTTTCTCCTTAAATCTATCTAACGAGAACGTGGAGCTTCTTTGTAGCTACTTCTATGTCTGATTTTAGTGCCTCGATTGGTATGTTATCTAGTCATTCTGCTTTTCCACTCAAAAATCTATGCTGATTTCTTTGGCTGTTAGTGAGGTAGCATTTATAGGAAGATATGTAAGTCCTGTTTCGATGGCCAGTGGGTTCAGTGTGATTGATCAATTCTAACGTTATTCAAAGTGTTCTCCATACCTGTTTCGCTGTTCTTAGATCACAGTGATTTGTTTGTCTTCCTGGTTTCTGATTGGTAATTCCAGTTTACTATATTTTCCAGTTAGCTTATTAGTTGTATCATCAGCGTCTCACGTTCTAGCTTCTGCAGCTGATTTTGCTATCATTGATAGGTCTTTCACATATTTTCGACTATCAGCCCTAACACTCCCATTTGCTCGCTCGTTTGTTTCTGTGCATTTGGCCCGTGTTCTGTTTGGGCAGTAATTTAATACTGTCTTCTTGTTCCGCCTTTCTTAGATCCTATCCAGAGTACCAAGAAACATCCATTACTTACGTTGGTGCTTCTTGCGGCCCAAAGTCACCTGACATATCAAAGTTATTGCTTGTTTATTCTTTTTCCAGTCGTTCTTCATGGTAATTCACTCTTTTACTGATAGATCTTGTAAGATTTGAAACTTATAGTTGACAGCTGTCTTGAATTCGTTGAACTTGACAATATCCAACAGAACGGATTTGCTAGCACCGTACTTAATTCTCCACCATTTTTGAGCTTGAGACCGACAATAACCCTAGAAAAGTTGTAAGTGGAGTTAATTTATGTCATCAATGCATAATTAAATTGTGCCTACGATATTTGTAGCTAATAAAAGCAACATAATACTACTTTATTTTATAGCAATCATTATAATGCATTATTTGTACTATTAATATAACTGTTGGCTAACTATCATATACTTTCTAAGTAAACTGTATATTTTAATTAGTTTACATTAAGCAAATAGTTGATAAGGAAGTCTAACTTTGCTTCAATTAACATCATTATTCCAGTATATAGATGTATATTACTAATTAATTAATTATTTTAGACTAAACAATACATTATAGTGTTCTGATGAAATTTCATTGTAGCTATTAATAAAGTCAAGTTAATGTGCTTAATGAACATTAGTATTAAATGTCAAAAGTATAACTCCTCATCAATTAATGTTAATGTTCCTTATAAAATTTAGAATCTGATTAAATAAAACTAATCAAACTGAATTATTCAGTTATCATTCAAGAAAAAAATCGTTAGTCTAGAAAACATTAAACAATGAAGTAGGATAAATTTGTATATTCCCATTGATTTGTTATAGACTAAAGCTGGTCAGTCACTGTTGTTATATGTGCATCCTGAGCGGATTGCATTCAGCCGATGTGTCCCAAATAAGACAAAAAAGCGCGTCCTGGATTCCACTTGCCAGTCACAATACAAATTAAATTAAACAATGAAGATATGATATATCTTTTTTCAGTTTTAAGTTGACATTGATATACTGCTTTATCAGTAGTATTCATTGTGGTGATTCAGTTTGTAAATCTTAATGAATAAACTATATAGCATATTTCTTTTCTAATGACATTCAACACAGTTACTATTGACTGATGGCGGTGTACGTTAAAAATTAAAGTTAAAACTGTAGACATTGATTTGATAAATGCTTTTCATAACTAATAATTTACGTTTACTTAGGCCTATCATATTATTGATGAATCCGATTTCACTGTTGTCTCACCACGGATATAAAAAAAGACTAGATTTTTGTTGCATTCAACTACCTTATAAACGTTATGATAATAAAACTACGAAATTTCACTTGTAAACAGTGTAAATGCTAAGAATGTTCTATTGAACATCAAGGATAGTTTTGTAAGTATATCAACTCTTAAAAACGAAACACTTCATCAACAACAACATTCATTTAAGTTATCAATCTTTTCTCTAAACTGAAATAGTTGATTACTAACTATCAACTTATTGTTTTCAACATTCTTTGACTACTAATTTTATAGTTTGTCACAATCACGTGTACATTTCTACATTACAAAATCGTATTATTGAAATTATGTCAAACTGTAAAATTGTAGTTACTTACTTACTTACGCTTGTTACCCCTCTCAAAAAGCATAGACCTCTCACCAGTATTCGACATTCAACTCTGTCCTAAGCAATCCTTTCCAGCTGTCTCCAGTTACTGTTCATCCTTTTTATGTCTGGCTTCCAGTTCTCGACGCAGGGTGTTCTTTGGCCTTCCACTTTTCCGTTTACCAACAGGATTCCATGTACGTGATTGTCGCGTGATACAGTCTGATGATTTGCGCAATGTGGGTCCTATCCATTTTTGAAAAATTGTTGTTACCAATGAGTTAAACTTTAAAACTCACATTCAAATCAATAATATACAAAATTCAATCAAAACAAAAAAGTATAGAAATAATCAATCACATTTATCCAATTAAATATCAACCATTAAAAGGTTAAATAGGTTGAAAAAACCTTTTTGGTTTTCATTCTTTCTCATGCAGAAAAATAAAACAAAATTGAAAAAGGAAAAGAAATTTGTTAAAACTGTAATCGGAAATCAATAGAATCTATTTATATAACTAATAAGATTCCTTTCTGGCAAAGGGAATCATAAAAATTACTGCTTTCATCCTCATTATTCATCCATCTATGTGTTTGCCTAAGTTTTTTTGTTTTGTCAAGTTGTAACTATGCTATGATCTCATTTCAGATGACTTTAAAACAATAATATTGATAAGTTGTGTTGATTATTGATGAAATTTTACATGATTAAGATGAAATATTACATCATCTTTTAGAATTTGTCAGTAGATTAGATTTCAAACTGATTTAAATAATGATCGAAGGCATTTCGCTTAAGTTTTGGATTGACCATAACTTAGAGTATTCATTTAATACTACACTTATATACATATCCATTGATAATTTGAGGGGATTCATACAAATATAAACAGGAACTTGTTTCAATCATAATCATACTGGATAATATTACTGACAATCAAACAAAACATCAAGAAGACTATTTTTCGTACTTACTACGAGTACTAATTAGTTACCGACCGAGCAGACAGTATTATGCGAAACTCTTAACTGTAATTCGAAATAATTATGTAATGATGGTGCTGATGAAATGGTTTTTATTTCATTTAGGTTATACCTCAAATGTTTAAGCGTCTTTAAAATTTTAGATACACCTGGGGTATGAGTACCAATAAATAGGCTGTTAGGAACAATTGGTAGTTATTTTCAAACATCTAAAAACATTTTTTTGCTACTAGCCATGTTAGCCTGAAATTTACATGTTAGTTCAGTTATCTGAATATTTGAAACATATGCTCAGGCTTATAACTGAGTTGATATCAAATTTCGTTAGAGTATAATTAATTATGTTTAAGTTGGATTGTGACTGGCAAGAAAAATCAAGGATGAACGTTTAATTCTATTTGGGACTTATCGGCTGAATGTACCTGCATCCCAGTGTACATGTTCACACTGAAATTTGAACTCAGTTGCTTCACGCCAAGCTCTACCGTGTTTGCCACTAGGCTACTGAGTCCAGACAGTCACACTTTTGCAACGGGTACATATTTAATTAGATGGAGTTTGTATCTTCCTATTGATTAGTCAACGACTGAAACTGGTCAGCATCTGTTACTTTATGTTCATTCTAAGCTGATTGTCTTGATACAGCTATAAATAACAAGTAATCTTTAGGTTGGATTGTGATTCGCAAGCGGAATTCAGGATGAGAGTTTTGTTTTATTTGGAATACAAGCTTATACTTGAAAAGAAAACATGAATCCGATGATATATTAGTTGATGACTACGAAATGTTTTTGATTTCGAAGATCTGTTGTACTTTCTAAAATTTTAACTGGTAATGTGATTCTAAGAATAAAACGATTTATATGATATGGTAAGCAGTTAGTGAAACAGTACAAAGTTCACAAAAATATGATTAATAGTGAAAACTTAACTACGTAACCTCCTCGTCAAAGATCACTAATGTGATTTTGGCTGTATTGCGTTCTCTGGGCTAAATAATTTAAATATAGATCCATTATAGTCATTCTTGACTACTTCGTCGTACTTGAACCTTTAAAAGAAGTGATCTTTGCTATTTTCTTCACAAGTGGCTAACAGCTTCTTTTGTAGACCTTGTCTTCAATTGATTGTTGTTAACACTTGTCATGTAAATGATGCACATTTATTCTGATACTCTTCCCTTACGTAGACGCTTAATAACTTTATAATTGACTGATAAATTTAATCTAATTGAATGTACTTATTGATTACCTATTGACCTGGATTCCAGGCTTGTCAAAATTTTCTACTCTTTTCTGTTTCTTTATCACAACGTTTTTCCAGTCAAACATATGTTCGTTAATGTCAGTATGCGTTTTTATCAATGAACATATGACCTGATGTGTGACAGTTATGAGTTATCTGCTAAGCTACTAGTTCTAGATAGCCACTAACTTGCTTATAGGTACAGCGACTTTAAATTGTTTGTGAGGGTTCGTAATATGACTACATCCATTTGATAAGTCCTAATAGGACTGTGTAATTGTTTTAGGATTTCTATACTAGTCCCAACTTATTTATTCCAAAATTCGTTGCATTGAGGCATTCAGTTCAGGATGCAAAAATCACTATTTGAAATGCCAAAAAGTGAAATGAAACGACACTCAACTAATAACATAAGGAGGTCTAAATATGATTTTGTAATTTCACAACATATTTCTAAGTAATGTTAGAAATGATTTTTATCCCTTCAGCCTAGAAGCTCTATTTGTGAATGACAAGAAAGTTGTTGTAAATGTTTAGAATTGTGCTGTCAAGTTGTTAATTAGCCTCCTAAATAAATTTTAAAAAATAAAATTTAGCTAACATGCAACTGCTTAATTACTAAAATATGTTTATAAAATGAATATTTTGATTAGAACAATAGAAATTACGTCTATAATGAATAGAGTCTGACAAGAGTTTCCAGATAGATTACTGAGCACATGACAGGAATGAGTATGGTGAGAAATCTGAGAAATTACTGCTTCGTATTAAATTGAGTCATATTACTAAGTTATTTAAAGTGATTAACTGTTTTCTTGTGAGGTGCAGATGACATTTCGTATGATAATTTTGACTTTATTAAGACTTTATTTAGTTTTGCCAAATGTGTACTAAAAAGTAAAATACCTTACGCTTGAAGGTTTCTATGTATTCTAATTGATCAGGTAATGTTAAATGGTATGTCACTATCATACTCAGCCTAATCGCTAGTAAAAATAAATTAATACTTGATAATAAGTGATATAACATTATTAACCAACAGATACTACTCACAAACTCTAATGTGATTCAAAGTAATATATATTGCAGTATGTTGTTTTGTCAAAAGACAAGGTATGCAATTTGATTCAATCTGTATAAGCATACTAGTTTACAAATTTAACTAAGAAGTCTATGCTCACAACAATTCATGATTTACACAGTAACGAGTTAACTGCCACCTAGTAAATGTTAAGTAAAAATAACAATAAATTAAAATCTGAGCTTTGTAAGGTAACGACTGGATTCAAAGTACAAATAACTAGATTATAGTAATTTCAAATAGCGTGATATTCTCTGACGTTGTTTCCTAGTGAAAATATCAGTTTTAATTAAAATTAGATCTGTTACTACACATTCCTGTAAGTAAGTTATCAATCACTTCGATATCAGTTACCAAACTGAAATTGATTTGTTCCTAGTTTTACACAGGATCATCATGCATTATTAATTTCATTAATAGTGATTGACATTAAGCTAAGTGATGTTAAAGAATGAAATGAAAATCAAAATAGATAGATACAATGTAAAGTAGGTTAATCATCACCCGATTAAGAAGTTACAGCATCAGTGGTAACAAAGAAATTTAGATCAGATAAATGATTTACGTGTAACTGCATTTTCTAATGTAATTGATTTGATCATAGAACTCTCATGATTCATTTCTTTCACAAGTTAATGCTTATGATATTGTCTAAAAAGTCTATGAAAGTTTTACAAATGAACCATTTAGCATAAAGTAATCAATAGAAAATTCTAGAAAGCAAATTTAATTACCGGCTATTCATCATTTCGATAATCGAACTGATTTTAAGTTTACTCCTTATGAATAACACTTATGTAAGCATACTTAAATTGGACGGTAACTGGCAACTGGAATCCAGAAAGCACGTTTCGTCCTATTTGGGACTTGTCGGTTGGATGTACCTGCATCCCAATGTTGGATTTCACTTGCACGTTGCAATTCAACTTAAATTAAACGTGCTTACTATCGCTATATAAGGCGATCCGGTTAGGATGCCCATATAGCAACAGAGGCTGACCAGTTTCAGTCCATTACAAATCAACTGGAATGATGCAAACTTATTCTAACCTATGTAAGTATATTTAAGTAATGAATTAGAAATTGTTGACCACTACATAGATCACGTTTTAACTGCCAGTAGAAGTAATGTGAATCCATCAATCAACACTACAATGTACAAATATTCAAAGTTTCATAAATAAATAAAGGTTCTCACTAAAACATGAAGTGATAAATTTCGATAATGTGATAATAGGACGAAGTTCATTAGAGTTGTGATGCATATTTGTGCGATGCATATCAAACACTCTGATCGTACATAAATTTGTCAAGACATTTTTGTATGAGAAATGAGAACCATACTATAGACTTATTAGAATAAAAACCATATGCTTTACTGATGTTTTGATAGAAAAATGAAAATTTTTACATGATATACTTAATGATAATGGATTTTCTAAAAACTTTATTAAAAAGTATATTCGGGACTCGTCAGCTGGATGATAAATTAGTGGAAAGATTCGAATATATCTTAATTATATAAATATATTTCAGACAGACAGACAGACAGATACAACGCAGAACTTCGTACGTACGTTCATCAGTTCAGGTTGCCATACCACATCAGCACAGAGACGCAACCGTCAGTTCAAATCCAAGAGTGATAGCGATAGTAGAAGTATTAGCAGTTATGCAGAAAATTAGGGAGCGAATATATGATTCAAAAAGTATAATTCAGTGAGATATATTTGAGAGGAGAAAGATAGAGAAATCAGAAGGCTAGATTTTGAGAGAACACAAAGAGTGGATGCACCTGCGCCATTGCAAACGATTCTGAGCCATGTCGTTCAAGGTCTCTAATCATTGGTGACTCTCGTCTCGCGGACCCCAACCACGCAGCCTACATCTACCAACATGACTCAGTCCACTTGTAAGTGACTTCATCGATTTCTGCCATGTTTTGGTTTGGCCGCCTCTAGCTTTCTTCCAACCTATTCCTACACCGCAAAACATAGCTTGTCGAGGCAGTCGGTAGTTAAACATCCGTAACACATGTCCCAACCACCTCAACTGATGAAGTCTCAGTACCTCATCTATTGATTTGCCATCCTTTCCTAGAACCCGTTTCCTAACGACAGCATTGCTCACTCGGTTGTCCCACGATACTCGAGCAATGCTTCGGAGACACCTATGATCGAAGACCAGTAACCTACGAATGTCCTTTACTCTTAACGGCCATGTTTCGCTACCGTTTAGTAGGACAGAGCAAACTGCTGCACGGTACACTCGTTCTTTGGTTAGCAAGCGGATATCTTGCCTGCATAAATATATTTCCGTTACATAAGTGTAGCTGTTTAAACGCAGTAGCCTGCTGGTAAACGTGGTGGCGTTTAACACGAAATAAATTGAGTTCGAGTCTCGGTGTGAACATCAACATGTACATTCAGCTGATGAGTCTCAAATAGGATTGAACGCGCATTGTAGATTCCACTTGTCATTTGCAATACAACTCAAACACTATGATTTACATCGTCTTTCTTTTTATTTTCTAATTTGTCTTTATTATGATCTTCATTAATCACATATAAATAATTTTCCAAGTCATTGTGTGATTAGTTTAATCGAAATGTATTGTATAAATATGCATCAAATAAATCTGTTAACTATCATCTTCTCATCATATTATCTTAATTTATCAAACAAACTACTTATATACAGTAATATAACATTAGGTCCTTAAAATTCTTCATTTCTAAATTTTCAACAACATATTGACAATTGAATTTCTACTACAATACAATCATATACGGTAAGTATACAAAGATTTTAAATGATACCAACTAGATTTTATTTTTTTGAACTTGGTATGGTTTATGCATTGAATATAAACAATTGACTGTTAAAGTTTACAAATGTTATCAGAAATTAAACAATAAAAAATAAAAGGAAATAAAACACTATGAACATATGTATATTCATTCTTATCAATACAGGATACAATTTACAATAACATTCCAATAAAGAAACGAGGTATCAATAGGAAAGAGAAATAGAAACCTTCAGAAGTTCAACTATAACTATCTATAGAACTATATATATATATATACAATAAAGTGAATACAACATATGTCGAGATTTCTTATTCTTGTTATTATCTAGTAATCCAAACTTCCTGATTGATAAATGTTCGAGATAAGAAAGAAGTTATGAGTGTAGTTTTCTTTTATTGGTTGTTAAAAAAAGTTTAGTGAAAAAATAAAACTAAGAATATAAAGTTTAATTCAGTAGTATGATTGGTTTAGTTAGTAACCAGTTTATGATAGTTTCATTTTAATTCATTCAAAAAGATTTTGATTAATTTACTGATTAAGTGAATAATCATTTCTTAATTCCATATTTTAAAATAAGTACCTTATATCAAATAAGGGACGATGGACATTGAGATATGAAGTTGTCGTTTCAAATCCTATCCTACGTCATCGGAGACGAGCAACGCCGGCCTGTTTAAAATTTTGGGCTTTCATTTTTCAAAAATGTCTCAATAAGTAGCTTTCTCGTTTTTAGTTTTGTTTTAATTGCTCAGCCATGTCTTGAAATTGCATTGTTTACTCCCACGACTCTACGATCTATCGTGAGTAATACGGTGTGATCTAAGAAAAGACATTACCGTTACTGGTAACATATTCTAAATAGGATCAATAAGCATCAGATGACTATCCATGAACTTCTTAGTCTTAATTGCAGATCTCTTATTGAAAAGGTGAACTACCTGCAATTTCTCCTTAGTCGAACATATAATCTAACTACAGTTTAATCACAGTTCAAGAATCTTGACTACATGATATGTATGATTACAATTTGGTATCACAAAAATGGCTTTCAGAGTTTTTGTCAGAATCGTTCTATCATCTGGAAAAATTTTGTTAGTAGTGTTTTTACTTTCATGACCACGAACTGGTATGTGTATATAGAAAAAGAGTAACTTACTGAGACACTGTAAGCTGAAAATTCATACGATGCCAAATATACTATTAATTGAAGCTATCATTATTCGATTTCTATCGATAGTTAATAAAAATGCATAAATGTTTTATACTCTAAGCCGGTTGGATTGTTTGTAAATATTTCACAGATTAACTAGCACACATCATTTGCATTTACTTACTTACTTACTTACTTACGCCTGTTACCCCTCTCGGAGGAGCATAGGCCGCTCACCAGTATTCTCCATTCAACTCTGTCCTCACCAATCCTTTCCAGCTGTCTCCAGTTACTGTTCATCCTTTTTATGTCTGCTTCCAGTTCTCGACGCAGGGTGTTCTTTGGCCTTCCTCTTTTCCGTTTTCCAACAGGATTCCAAGTTAGTGCTTGTCTCGTGATACAGTCTGATGATTTCCGCAGTGTATGTCCTATCCATTTCCAACGTCGTTTCCTGATTTCCTCTTCAGCTGGAAGCTGATTTGTTCTTTTCCAAAGTAGGCTGTTGCTGATGGTTTCCGGCCAACAGACATTCAATATTCTACGTAGGCAGTTGTTGATAAATACCTGTACTCTCCTGAGGATGTTTGCAGTAGTTCTCCACGTTTCAGCTCCATACAGAAGAATTGACTTGACGTTCGAGTTGAAGAGTCTAACTTTGAGATTGGTAGACAGTTGTTTGGAGTCCCATATATTTTTCAACTGTAGGAATGCTGCCCTTGCTTTTCCGATCCTTGCTCTTACATCTGCATCGGATCCTTCTTGTTCATCGATGATGCTTCCCAGGTATGTAAAGGTATCCACTTCTTCCAGAGTTTCACCATCAAGTTCAGTTAGGTCGGTGCTCTCGGTGTTGAATTTGAGGATTTTGCTCTTTCCCTTATGTATGTTCAGGCCTATTGTTGCTGAGGTTGCTGCCACTTTGGTTGTCTTCACTTGCATTTTTTGTTGTGTATGGGATAGAAGAGCTAGATCATCCGCGAAGTCCAGATCATCAAGTTGCATCTTACATGTTCATTGAATCCTGTGCTTCTCCTCAGATCCAGAGGTTTTCATGATCCAATCGACCACTAGGAGGAAGAGGAAAGGCGAGAGCAGACGGCCTTGTCTGACACCGGTTCTTACTGAGAATGCATTTGTCAGCTGTCCTCCATGCACAATTTTGCACTGTAGTCCATCTTAAGAATTCTGGATGATGTTGACGAGTTTCTCTGGTATACCGTAGTGTCGAAGAAGTTTCCATAGTGATCTCCTGTCTACGCTGTCAAACGCCTTCTCATAGTCAATGAAATTGTTGTACAGTGACGAGTTCCATTCAATTGATTGTTCAACGATGATGCGTAGTGTTGCGATTTGGTCTGTGCATGATCGATCCTTACGGAAACCAGCCTGTTGATCTCGAAGTTGAGCATCCACTGAATCTTTCATTCTGTTCAACAACACTCTGTTGAAGACTTTCCCTGGTACTGACAATAGTGTGATCCCTCTGTAGTTCTCGCATTTGCTCAAATCCCCTTTCTTTGGTATCCTGATAAGGTATCCTTCTTTCCAGTCTGCCGGCACCTGTTCTTCCTCCCAGATCCTCTTGAATAAAACGTGGAGCATCCTCGCCGTTATGTCTATGTCTGACTTAAGTGCTTCGGCTGGTATATTGTCAGGTCCTGCTGCTTTCCCACTTTTGATCTGTCTGATAGCTATCTTGATTTCTTCCATCGTTGGTGGATTGACATCAATCGGGAGGTCTGTAGGCGCTGCTTCGATGTGTGGTGGGTTCGGTGGAGCTGGTCTATTCAAGAGTTCCTCGAAATGTTCTACCCATCTGTCTCTTTGTTCTTGAATCTCAGTGATTAGCTTGCCTTCTTTGTTTCTGACCGGTCGCTGTGGTTTACTATATTTCCCTGCTGGTTTCTTCGTTGTGTCGTATAGCTGTTTCATATTTCCTTCTCTTGCAGCTTTCTCCGCTGTCGTTGTAAGGCCTTCGATATACTTACGTTTGTCGGCTCGAATACTCTTCTTAACTTGTTTATTTGCTTCTGTGTATTCATTTTGTGCCTTGATTTTTTCTGCTCTAGTTCGGCTGTTGTTGATTTCTGCCTCCTTGTTCCTCCTTTGTTGAATTTTGCTCAGGGTCTCTGTGTAAATCCATTCCTTATGATGGTAGTTCTTGCAGCCCAGAGCCTTTTGACAAGTTGAAGTTAGTGCCTCTTTGATTCCTTTCCAGTTGTCCTCCATAGTGGTTTCTTCCTCGTTCCGCAGATCTTGTAAGGCTTGAAACCTGTTGTTAAGAGTTATTTTGAATTCCTTGAGTTTGTCAGTATCCCGAAGAGAGGCTGTATTGAACCGTTTTAATGCTGTTGCTCCAGTTATCCATTGCTTTTTTAGCTTCAGCTTCATTTTGGCAACCACTAGGTGGTGGTCTGAAGCTACATCAGCTCCTCTCCTGGTTCTCACATCTTCCATTGATCTTCTGAATTTTTTATTGATGCATATATGATCAATTTGATTCTCTGTACTATGATCTGGTGAGATCCATGTAGCCTTGTGTATGCGTTTGTGGGGGAATATTGTACCACCTATAACCATTTTGTTGAAAGCGCAAAGATTTGTAAATCTTTCACCATTTTCATTTCTTTCCCCCAGTCCTTGTCGTCCCATGATGTCTTCGTAACCAGTGTTGTCCATTCCGACTTTGGCATTTAGGTCCCCCATCAGGATTGTCAGATCCTTTCCTGGACACTTCGCTATAATTGACTGCAGCCTATCATAAAACTGATCTTTGTCCTCGTCGTTGCCGTCGTTGGTGGGTGCATAACACTGGATGATGTTCATTGTAATCCCCTTCTCAATTGTCTTAAAAGATGCTTTGATGATCCTGGGTCCATGTGGTTCCAATCCTACAAGTGCGTTGCGCGCTTTCTTAGACAGCATCAGAGCAACTCCTTTGGTGTGTGGGACCTTTTCCTCTTCGTGCCCGGAATATAGTAGCACCTCTCCCGTGGCTAATGTTTTCTGTCCAGTTTGAGTCCAATGCGTTTCGCTGATCCCGAGCACAGTTAAATTGTATCTCTTCATTTCTGCTGCTATCTGGGTGATCTTCCCTGTCTCCCACATTGTCCGAACATTCCATGTACCTATAAAAATTTTTGCTCTGGTCGTTAGAAGGGGTGGCATCGGCCTCATGACTTCCGAAGAATCTCGGCTTTCATCATGAAGCGTCATATAGGTTCCTTCCACTTCCAGGGCAGAGTTTAAATGGTTAGGTTTGTTTATTCTGGTTAGCGTTTTTTTTAGCAAACTTGAGTTTTACGGGATAGGGGTGCTAGCCCTATGCCCAACCCTCCTCCTTTACCCGGGCTTGGGACCGGCAACAACCCTAGAAGAGCTGCGGGCGGAGTTCATTTGCATATACTTCAAAGTATATTAAACTATAGAATTTATCCAAAGTTAACCAACAACTTGTTCTGTAGGAAGAAAAATTTGATTGGTTGTTGTTCATAATTGTGTTATCATTAAGTGCATATTAACTATGATTTTTGTTTATATTGGTTAAGTAAATGACTTTATTGTTGTTAATCTTTTGTCTGCTCGCTATTCGTATAGTATAAAATTTGCACTTGGTAAAGGAATTAGATCACCTTTTTAACCAGTATTCTAATGACGTATGAGCGTATTACATAATAAATTGAATGTTGTATCCGGGTAATTATTATAAAAGTATGAAAAATATCATGTAGCTTTAAGAATATGGAAGTAAAAGTGAGAATGTTTAACGAGAGTCGAACAAAGCAATAATGAATGTAAAAGGTTCAGTAAAAGAATTTTTTTGTATGTAACTTGGCGATAGACTGAGCTTTTCGGTTCAAGATAGACAAAAAGTTAAACATATACCACTTGTTTTTTTTTCTTTAACTCATTTTGGTTTGTCTATGTAATCCAGAAATTGCAGACTTATAACTCCAAAGACTGAAAATAATGAGAACTGTTTTTTCACTCAGATATCCTGTGTATCAACAGTTGTGTTGATTTTCAAGCTTATTATTTCATGTTAACCATATGATAGTGTATGATAACGCATAATATAGTATCATGTAAATATGTGAAAACTAGTAGGAACATGTGATGATGGACCTAGTTTATTACACAATCCGACACTTAGTGCAAGGAGGAGTCATTGTAGATATTCTAGTTATGCTAAGTTATTTTTTTCACCAAATAAAACAACTGTTATTCAGATCACAAGATTGATATCCAAACGTTTTAATTGAAACAACTAATAGTATGTTGGTTTTATGTCCTCATCAAGTTAAGATGAAACATTTTTTTATCTTGTTTATCTTAGAAAATATTTTTTCTCTTATGAATTTTGTCTTTATTCTTGACACAATGTCGTCTGTTTTCTAATAACACTGTTGACAAAGAGATAATAATTTCTCTGATACTTTGTTCTAAAAAACTGTACATATTGATACATTCAACTGGAAACTATAGGTTTTAATACCCAAATCATAATCTGCTAAATAAACTTTATAAAGTTCTGATTATTGATTAACTAAGTTATTAAGATAATAATAAACAATGAAGTATATTTAGGGTGACTGCGTTAAAACATGACGACTATGGAATGATTGATTGCCTGGAATGTGACTTGTAAATGAAAGTTTCTGAAGTAGTGATTAATAAGGACTGTTGTCTGGTTCATGCAGTTCATAATCAGCTCACGTTTGATTTGATTTTCAATAATTAGTAGTACTTTATTCCGTTTGATACACCTTATTTTTAGGTATTTATGCAAAGTAACAGCTCATGACAGCTAAATTAAGATATTTGGTATATATCGAACTGAACAAAGTTTCAGGAGGTAATGTCTACTAGATTCAAATGACTCAAACAAAATGGCATAAAATGATATTACTTTGATAAAGTTTTCCTGAGTTTCATATCATTAACGTTGACTACAAACTACCTATATGTAATAGTTACGACAAAAGCTTTAAAATATACTATAAATAGGTGTTGTGTAGATTGCTGAATTTGTATTTGAGATTGCGAATTTGATTAAAGTTAGTCAACCACTGAAAACCATGGAACATTGTTTAGCTGTTTTGTCCCAGTATGAAACTTCCGAACAATATACAAATACGACCCCATCTGTCAATTATGCCCAATATCTTAAAATCTCGAAGAAAAGGCTTAACTGTCAAACCGCTGAACCAACGTCTAACTAGTGATGTTTCTAATTGTAGTCAATTCTTTAGGAAACCATGATATGCATTATACTAGAACTAAACAGCTTTCTAGTGCTTGGTGGTTTTCAGCGGTTGCATAATTTGAACCAATTAGTAATATTAATTTTAAATACATTTTTTAATGATAATAAGTGGCAACTATATATACAAAATCATAAGCACAATATAATCTACAGCACAAAGTTAATTATATGAATAATGATATGTTATGCAATCCGTTATTAAGTTTTTCTTATTAGTGTTCGCTTAAAATCACTTAAACTTCACACCTAGTTTACTTAAAGGTGACAGTTTCACACACTCATATAAACTGATTTTTGAAACATATTGTTAAATAAACGAATTGAAGCGTATTTTACTGTTAAGTGCTAGGGAGTGTCGGCTTTATGTGTTGTCAATTATTTCGAAATTGTTAGTAGTAAAATAGATTGTTAATACTTATTAGATTGGTGTTGTTATTCTATTAATTATCATTCTAAACAATTAGTCAACTAAGTTATCCATTCGAAATAAACAAACACTAACTGACTATTGTTTCGATATATATATGCAAAGTAAAAGAATAACTGTACACTATAATAATCATTAAATAAGTCTGTAACCATCTACGTCTTCAGTAGAATGATTTGATGCGGAAATGCATTTACTAAAGTTTGTTTACTGAACATCTAGTCACTGATTTAATTATCTTCATTCCTTTGTCAGAGTGTGGTGGATACTAATCATAATGTCGTCCATAAGGTAGTAGGTAGCGAAACTGCCATGTGAAAGTGGTTCAAAAATTTCTAGAAATGATCAAACTATTAGATGATACACAATCTACCTTTGAAGTTTTAGGAATTCACATCCCATGGTAGTTACCTAACGAATACAATAAATATTGAATAATATTTCAAAAAGGATTCGAGTCATTCAGCTTAGATGAAATGAGGTGATTTTGTAAAAATAGGTATTATGTTTAGTTGATTGCATTTGTCACACATTGTCATCGACTGAGTATCACCGAAAACAGGCGATCATTTAACCGCTGTTTCATTTTAATAAAGAATTCTTCAGTAATGCACAATCGCAATTTCCGTCAGGATAGTCAAATCCAGAACCTTCAAGCCTTATGATAAATTCCTACATATCTACACCACTAGGGATAGCCGGCAGACGTCCAGTGGTAGGATTCTCACTTTCATCAATGTTTGTTATAGTGCGACGATCATCCATTATCATTAGTGATGATTGTCTCCCATCTGATAATTTTGAATTCTACCAGTTACAACTTCTTACTAGAACTTCAGAGACATCCTGGAGTTAGTCACTTGCAAGCTAATTATTGCATTTAGATTGGGGTGGTTTTGTTTACAATTATCAGCTTATTCATATTTTAGAAAGTAGATAACTTCTAAGCTTTAAATACCTCTATTTGTTTACTTTATATGGTAAAAGAGTTTATGCCACTGTTTGTGAGGGTAACATCTGTTAGAACTAGCTATTACATTATCTCACTAGGTTATTTTATCACTTTATCCAGGTTATGCAACAGATTACTAAGTTCCACTTTTTATATTCCTTTATCAATCTTGCACTTTAAATTTGACATTTTATTGATGGCATTCACTATCCTTTAGATTCTATCATGTACGTATTTATGTGTCCAGTTCATGAACATGACATCATTTTGCATTACTACAAAAATTGGTTTATAATCAAAGATATTCCGAAGAAAATTATATAAGTATAAATCATTCATTAGAACTAAGTTACTTCTCTAAAAAACTTTCACATATCAAAACATTTAAAGAAAATGTATTAAAGTGAGGTGATTTTGTGGAGATGAGTATTGACATTTGTTGATTAGATCCGCTGTAGTTTGATATTTGGTGCTCACTGCTAAAGCGTCGCATACTGAGACAAAAAAGCTGAATAGTAAATCCTTATTTTTGATGCTACTCCACTAACATCAATCTGTGACGAATCCAACCAACGAGAAATTTTGTTTACAATGTGTGAAAACAGAAATGATAGTTTCTATATTGTTTAGCTTCATTGACACTGATAACCAATAAATCAAAAAAGAAACAAAAATGATAAAAGAATCGATCACTTAATTAAATTTTATTGACATTATGTTCATTAATTTACTCACAACTGACAAAAAATAGAGTTTCTTAATGAAACTCGCAGTGAATGTAGATACTAAGTTGTGAATAAATGATTATAAATGCAAAAAAAAACTATTCAACACATCTGTTGCATAATTATAATGAATCAGATAAGGGTTGAACAGTTTATTTTGAATGAGATATAAAATTAAGAAATACGTAGTTATTGAATATAAGTTGTATTTAATTGAATTCGTCACATGCTGATGTTGGTAGGGTACTAATGAGAACTAGGGTGAATTGGGCAGCTGTCTTGTCCTAGTATTGAACTCCTTAGCAGTATATACTTTAAATCCTTTCGCAAGACCTTAAGTTAACAAATGCCAAGCCATCTGCGTCACTAGGCTGGCATACCATAGTATAATTCTTACTTTCATCAATCTGTAACAATGCGACGATCATTCTTTGTCAATACAAGTCGATAAAATTTACAATTAGTGCCAATCGATTTATCAGTCAGTAACTTATTTTTTTATTCCAGTGAATGTTATGAAGTGTACAGAGATGATAGAACTACTAAGTAATAACCAGTTACTAACCTGGATAAAACCATTGGATGTAAGCAGTCTTATGTGATTTGGGATTTTAGATTCATTGTTCCAATGAATGCTTTTGAAATGAACTTGTAAAAAACACACATAGGCTAGAGTCTAAATTATGAAATTTTTCTGACATATTCTTAACAGAGCTTATGAAATTGATACGATCTATTGCACCTTATACTATAATCTAATTATAATTTCCTTTTAAACTAACAATGCATACACTTGAAGTATATTTTGTTGAAAATGTAATACTTTAATCATATTTAGTAGACTGAAATCCTATAAAGTTTAAGGTTTGTTTCTCAGATAAAATAAAGAAAAACCTGATTATTAACAATGACAGAAATAGAATGTACAAGTAAGTGGCAGCAATGCCTTATCTAGTAAAACGTTTATTATTGAGAGCAACATATACATTGTTTATATGAAATGTTGAATATTTATCACTGTATAACTCGAATATGTTTGGGCCTTACCATTAATTTGTTATGTAGGCAATCCACTCAGGATGCAAATAAGGCAACAGAGACTGATCAGTTCTAGTCCATAAAAAATCATTGGGAAGATCCAAACATATTAGAATTATATATAAATACCTGTTGCATAAATGTGACTGTCTGAATTCAGTAGCCTAGCATTGAACGTGGTGGTGTTAGACGAAAAAATGAAAGGAACTCGAGTCTCAGTGTGAACGTCAACATTGGATTGCAGGTGCATCCAGCCGATGAGTCTTTAGCGCTCATCCTTGATTCCGCTTGCCAGTCATAATCCAACTCAAACAATCTATTACTATAGATTAGGGTGACCGAATATCATTTGTTCTGTTACTAAGTGTAAACATATTTTATTCCGAACACAATTGTGACATACCTCTGTAGCTAGAATATGATGATGCATACCATTAAGTTACCCAAGTTGATAAATTAAAACCTACAAAGCTGGAATCCATCTTCCCTTGACGGTCATCTGTCGAAAATGTCATAAGAATTCTGTTTTGAAGTTCACAAATGTATATTGTGCAGTCTTCCATAAAAACCTTAATTCAGATAGCTTTTATATCCACCTATTCACTTTTGTTTTTATCATTTTTATCATAGACGTGATGCAATGAATAATCAACATCAACAAAGAACAATTAAAAATGTTGGCTATCGTTTAGGTAAACGAAAACGTCTTTTTGAAAAACGATGTCGTATATCAGATTTCTCATTAAGTTTTGCTGTATTTGGTATATTAGTTATGCTAATTGAAACTGAATTTACATTTGCTGGTGTCTATAAAAAGGTTAGTCAATTCATTGAATTCTAAATTGTTCTTTTTTTTTTGTAATTCACATTTCATTTTAATGACATAGTTACACATTTTTGAAGATAAGGCCAAGATACAAAATATTTGATTGTTTTTAAATTGAAAACATTGTTTTTCTTATGGTTGTCATGGATTTCTACACTTGTGTAGTAATAATTTAATTAAAAGTATAATTTAATTGAATTAGCTGGAAAGGACACCATTGAAAATTATTGAGGAGGGGAGGACACTGGACAATTGTTACAGCCTAGTAAATGACTTCTTAATTTACGTGGAAATCATATGACAATGTCGTCCGTGTTAAATGCACTCACCAAGTAATGTATCATTCATTAAGTTTGTACTGAACTGTCACTTCCTTTAAAAATAAACAGTAAAAATCAGGCTACTGTTACCATATGATTTAAATTAAGAAAAAAATATCTTTTAGTAGTACAGAAGCTCTACTGCACATTAGATTTAGGTTAACGACAAAACAATATTACAAGAGAGTGTACAATGTTGACATTACAATAGAAAATAATGTTATAGCCTATTTGGAAAGAATAGCAACTTTGTTATAAGTAAACAGAAGTTGTTGTTGAAAAAAAAAAGATTCATGAAATGCACTGAACGTGCAGCCAATGGGGTTGTTACAATAACGAAGAATAGAGTTAGATTCGGATCGAGATTAGTGAATACTAATTGATAAATCTAAGGGGGGGGGACAGTTTTTGCAATAATGCGATATTAAATCAAAATGATAAGGTTTTACAATTCTATGGAGATGCTGATATAGATCCGCTTGACGATAAAACAGTAAGGGAGGTGTAAAGGACATTTTACTCAGCATAACTTTGCTATCATTTTCAACCAGTCCACCAATGTTCGTTCAAACTAAGAAAAAATTACCGGAATTCACTTCTCTTATGCATTTATATCGATTCAGCTGCTCCTGTACAGGAGGTTACATAGGGCGTCCCACCAGGCAACTTAACTAACGAATGAGTGAAAACTCTCCAGAATTGTTTGGAAAAGGCTAGATAGAGTGTGCACGCAACTCCATCTTAGCTCATCTAATGGTTGAAGGTAGGTCTAAACAATATACTGCATACGACCACTAATTACTCGTGTCTGAATTCGCTTATTACATATATTAGGAAAGTAGGGATTCAAACCTACAACCGTAGATTATATGTTCAGAAGAAATATGCAACACCACTATCTGACCCATCTTCAGATTAAACTTAACTAATGATTTCATGAATTGATTGCAACTTTTGTTCATTGGTTTTATTGTTGATTTTTTTCTTATTCGCCTTTCATTTATTGTCCCTAACATTTATGTTGTTTAAGATGTCTGTTCGTACACTTTCTATTACGTAATTATGTTTGACAATATCAGCTGACTAGTGACTAGTTTTTTGAGGTAATTCATTGAGTTCGAATGAAAAGACGCAACCAGAGAAGATAAACCATGTCGGACAGGAGGCATTTACACGCCAACGCAATAGAGGATGTCGCGTTTAGTTAAAAATATCAATCTTTTGAAGCCGACTCAGTAACCTAATGGTTAAGCCCCAGCCGCAGATCCAGGGGAGTTCGGGGTTCCATCTCTGATTGGTTTGTGGATGTAGACTGCTGAATAGTTATATACTAGATAGAAACAGCTGTTTAGTACATTTTGGTGATCAGTGATTGTCTAGTTCGAATCACACTGTGATATCATATTAAATTTTTGATTTTAATAATTTAATGTTGCTTAGTAAGCCTATTTTCCCCAAGTTTTAAACTATTTCCTGTATATGAATATTTATTCAGGTTGTTTTCATTATTCGGATCTCTACTACTAGTACACTTATCCTCTGACTAACAATTTGAACTTCATACTGTTAGTGATAATTTATGTATTACAGGGATTTCATAAATTTCTTTGATTAGCTTAAAATCTTTCACATTTGTACGTATATATTACCGTATATTGAAAAGTAAAGTCTGGTAAAGATCTAAATGAGAACAATATCGTCCACATACATGTGCTATTCAAATTTAATAAAAGAAACTATCAACTAGGTCCAAAATTAAGAAAGAGATTTAACTAAATACCTTCGAATATATGACTAAGACTCTAGGTTGTATATGACTATAGTTTATAAATGCGAAAACAGATTCAGACATATGGTCCTTGGTATATTTGACTAAATATGATATAATATATCAAGTAAGTAGTAATATTCTTACATTATTATAAACAACTAACCAACTTTTGTAAGAATTCATTTTGCAAATAGTAAAGAAAGTAAGTAACTTCCTAAACTTCATAATTTTTCAATTGTTATAATCAAAGAAGAAAACGATTTGCAGTGGAAAATGAAATAATCAAAATAAATATGTGTTGTTGATTAAATTAGTTGTCGACTGAGATTAGTAGATTACGAATAAAAACTAGGAGACAGCAGACAGTTGTTTCCTCCTATTGTAGGAATCCTCAGCAGTACGGAAAAAATGACACTCACTGATGAGGAGTCTCGTACTAGGACAGTTCATTACTTCTTAGTTTTCAGATGTACCTTACTAACATCAATCTATAACGAATTCATCAACTAAAACTCAATAACATTCACAGCTAACTACATCACTTCAAAATAAATATACTTCTGAATCTAACTGATGAAATACAAATAAATATTTAACAGTAAATATACATAACTAGAATGATATGTCCTGTCAATTAATATTTGCATAACTAACTTATTGTTTAATGTACCGGAAGAATCATTTAAGTCATATGATTTGTTCAATTTAATTTAATTTAATTGATACATAAGAAAAACTTAGTTGATCAACTTTTAGAATCACTTGATTTGAATATGTATATTCATGGATGAAATTAAAAGTAATTCCAAAAACAAACTACTCTGTCTATTCAATTACAGGACTTATCCATTAAATGATAAGCAACATTCTGACAATTTATAAAATCATAAAAATGGATTGATCATTGAATAAGGACCAATTTCGTGTTTGTGTCATCCTTTTTAGTCTTGGTTGAATTCTACTAATCGAATTGTAGTGAAGTTACTAAATAAAGTAGCTTATCATTATGTATGTCCCCGTTGAATGTAGAGTAGCTAAAGATAGTAATCAGAAAGCCTCAGATTATAGTTTTATGCTAAATAACACCTATCAACAACAGTACATTTTTCACTACTTAGTGATTTGTCAATTTCATATACATCAGTAGTACCAAAGCTCTGTCATTACCCTAATATCTAAGTGGTGAGGACTGGGGACATGAAATTAGATTACCTTAGTACGAGTCCCGTTGGGTGAATTAGTTATTTAAAAATTGTAGATAAACTTTGGTGATGATTGTTAGATGTCAAATGAAAAGTTCACTGCCGACAACGTCCAACCATGCAATAATAAAACCATGTATAGTATGACATAATTGTATCATATTACACAAAACCTAATAAGTACACTACTATAATTGATCAGTAATTAATGCTTCTTACTATGAAAAAATAACCAGAATTTTAATTCCGCAAAGATATCTTTAACAATTGACAGCAACAAATGCATCAAGAAGATGTCATCTACGTATCATAATTTTGAAGTTATTACACAATGAATGAATTTTTGATTAACGTTTCCTATGGATGCTACCAGTCACGTGTAATGTTTTGTTCTTCTGGCTTACTAAGACTTTTAATGTGTTATATTTGTTTAGTCATTTATGGCCCTTATTCAATTCTTTCAAGTCTAAGTGACTGGACTTCGAGTGCATTATGTTATGAGGGAACATAGTTTGCAGCTAGTTGATAGGAAGTCATGATCGTAGGTGAGCCTACAATCTTCAAAGAACTAAAGCAACTTCTTCAACTCAAATTAGTATCATCATATTTGACATATGGCTTTTTATCACCGAAATACTCACACAGTTTCTCACACTTTGTAGCATTAATTTACTTGCATTTTACAATATGAGCCACTAAGTGTAACAGTTGTAGACTATGAACAACATGTAGCCAAACTCGACGAGTTTCTGCCCCTTATACTCAAACCAGTTTTTGTATACTGGTTTATGTAAATGAAGTAACTGAATGCTGTCAGCCTAAATATATTTTGTTTTTTATTTTATTCTATTAACTCGAACATCTATGGATTTTATATGGAAACTAGTCAACAGTTGATAGAATGTGCGGACACAAATCAGATACTGAATAAAGAGAAAACATTCGAATTACAAATTATATTTTTAAAATAATCTTGGTGACTGAAATTTAAGGATTCCAACATTTCACCCGACAATCTGGTCAGAACTTCTTCAGGATAAATTTTTCAAAATAAAAGTTACCTAAGTTATGTATCTTCACATCAGATCTGTTTCATATTTGTTACATTATGCAAGTGAACAAGTGGATTGGTCTACTAACCCTTATATGTAGCTTTAATAATTTTGATTAGAGATAGTTTACCTTCAAAAAAATCTCGGTTCAGATTGTCGGATACAACATTGAAATCTTTATACTTTAATCACAGAGATTATTTCAAGTGTAATTTGTACCTATAACGTAAGGATATTTGAACTGTGATGACATTTTGGTGATAGGTACTCAGTTTAGTTTGTTTCATTCATCACACACTAATGTCAGTTAAGTAACATAGAGAACCAGGAAGCAGTAGACTGATTTTTAATCTTTGTATGAATTTCTTCACCATTGTGCACTCTCTATTTTGTCAAAGAATCCAGCTCAGCGTTTTCAGATGAACGCTTATATATCTGCATCACTGGGATGAACGATTGGTTTTCAGTGGTAGAATTCTCATTTTCATCAATCTGCGATAGAGAGCGACAATCATCCATTGTCAATGATGATAAATGACTCATTTGCCATATCTCTGGATTTCACCAGTTACGAGTTATTAGAACTTCAGGGGCATCCTGAAGTTGGTCATTAGTAGGCTGATTTAGAATTTCAACAACTTTAATATTTACAACGATAATCTAAGAATAATTTAAGTAGTATCCAGCTATTCATGTATGCCAAATAATATAAAATTAAAATCACATTTTACTCTCAAAATGTATATTTCCATGCAATTGAATTCTAGTGTACATAGTAAAAAATATATGAATACTAATACTTTTGTTTTGTTAAATAAAATTAAACTCATTGACTTCAATGTAATTGCTTGAATCAATCTTGAAAACATGCATAAATTTAATGGAGTTCAAATAGAGAATATTTTGTGGCCTCAATTATATGCATGTTAAGGCGTGTCGTATTATCCTAAGTTGACGCCCTTTAATTAAAGAAATGAATGCATGTAAAAGATGCTACACTCTGTAACGAATACTTCATCATTAATAAGATAACCAGCTTGATATATAACATTATATTATGACTTTGATAAATCACGATCCTTCTTTCCTACTAAGTAAAGTTTTAATAGATTCAAAGGATATACTTTAATTGTCGCTATATACTATTGACTTTAAGTATGAATGAAAATAAATGTAAAATACTTAACAAAAGGATTGTATTGTACTCGGTACTTTACTATTGTTTCATAATTGTTACCATCATGATTAAATTTAAAATGATTATTTCTAGCAAATAAAACAAAATGACTTACATAGTTTCATTCATAAAACTATTGTGAATTTCTTCAAGTAAATAATTGAAGCTGTTAAACTTAGGCAAGATCCAAAGAAATTCATAACTCGAATATTATTTAATCATTCTATGATGCTAAAATATATTTATAGTAGATGCACGACGTAGCATGAAGTTGTATCAGTAAAAGTGGCCAAAATTAATATCAATAAATATGTTCATTCATCCAACTCAGTGAATTAACATGTAAGTATTCCCCACGAAACCTGAACTTCTTAAGTTCGATTTCCTGCTAGATCATGCATATCTACTCTTAAATATTCTTATACTAAAACAAAACAACTGTCTAGTGTCAGTTCCCAGTTTCACTGATTATCTAACTCAGATAAATCAATGGCATCGAATTCATATTGAACAAAGCTGACAACGACAAAATTCATTTCTGTCGATTTCACTCAAAAATTTTAATAATTACAAATACATACGAACTTTATTTATGAAGTTAATCCGTTTATGTTTATAGATAACAAAAATAACTTATTCAACATATTTACAATGGAATAAAGATTAACAACATTAAGACAACAGTTTCTTGATTCCTTATGAGATTAAAAATGCAGTTGTAGTACGTAACATTTTAAAAGACAAGAAGTTGGATAGACAAGTTTTACAGTTGAATCAATGACATCAAGAAAATAGATAGATCAAATATAGGAAATAATGTTTGAGTATTCTAAATTGAATAATAACGAATTATGATGAAATAAGTATTTACACGGTTCATTCTTAGACTGTAGTTATATTGTAGGCTTACAACTTCTAAAATCTATCCAACTAATCAACAAATAGCTTCATAGACTGATAACATCTATTGACTTGATCAATAATATGATATTATGCATATCGTTAGCAATGATTAAGATATAGTCCATCATGAATCTTTAAAAGTTTACGGTTCACCTCTTAAGCTAATATTAAGGCAATCTATGTGTTAATTGCACAAAATAATTGCAATCTGAGCACATTTTCAGCCTTCAGAGTTCATATTGAAAACTTGTAAAGTATTTTAATAACAAGTTCAAAGTGTTTACAAATTAATTATGATTAATAAGCAAAGCAATTAGGATATGAGGGTAAACTGAGTAATTACAATTTCCGATAGTATAAAAATGAAAATTGAATAAATCGTAACATACTTGATTACTTGCTACCTATTTGGAAAAGATCGACGAAGTAATTACAAGTAATCTGGTGATGTGTTGCATATGAATCTAGTGACAATTAAGAGGATAGAAATTTGGAAGCTGTGAAAAGAATTCTATATTGTGATAATAATAATAACATTTATAGTAATAATAATAATAATAATAAGGGAACTGAGTGTAATAACTCATTTGTAAGCCGTTTGTAAGCTATTATGATAGCCAAGTAGTGGATAAAAGCATAAATTTCTAGTTAGAAGACATGAATACCGATATCTTTAGCTATACAAAAGATGTATGTATAAACCCTGCGGCAGATTAAATAATACATGATAAATAATTTTAAATGCTTTCCTCACATTTACTTAATGTTCTATATCACATGAATGTGCAAGTATGGAGCTATTTACTTGTCGTAGTGGACCTTTACTCAGCCAGGCTGAGTGATGTTCTGAAATTCTATAACGGACCTGCCGAAGTGTACGTCAAATGTAACTGAGCTATCAAAATGGTATTTACACATGAATGAGACAAATTCAGCGAGTCTGTCTATAATTCCTGATCTTATGATAGGACAGTTGTAGAATATGATGTACAGTTTGGCTGAAGTAAACGTTTTTGCAAAATATATCCAATTTGTTGCATAGCGATTTCACTAATATTTTCACAAGAATTATAATTCGATAAAACACTTAAGGACAATTGTTTTTTCTGACTTTGTTTCAATATTCATCATATGATTTATACCGCGTACATGTTCATGCTAAGCATGCTGCGAACAGTGGTTAACTCTTTTTCCACAGTATCCTCAAAACATATGCATCCAGTCCGATATGTAAAACTCCTTACCAAATCCCTTCTGTATGGCAGTGACACAGTGATGTAGAAATGAGTATTATCAAACGAAATATGTTACCGTACGCTTGTATACCATTCGTGAATAGAATGTTTAGAAGAAACAATAAACATCTAAAGTGAAATGATTTCTAAATTGCATATACGAACTAATAATTAATTGAAATTTGAACAAAATTTTCATTATGTATGAATAATAATTTAAATGAACGATAAAACTTATGATTTCACCATAATCGTATCTTCATCAAAGCCATATAAGCTTATTATACTGTATAGTTAACATTGAAATTTATCAAAAACTAACTGAATTGCTTTTATATTACGTATCAGTCTTAACTAAACAACCACTGATCACCAAGAAGAACTGGATAGTTGTTTTGTTGTAGTATGAAACTCATTAACAGAGCGAACCCATTACCCCATCAGGGATCGAACCTAGGACTGTATGGTTCCTCGGCGAGCTCCTTACCAATAAGTACCTGAGTGTGCTCCCAACGGTTATTATTATTAGCTCAGTCAATTTGCGAAATATATCACCACATAAGAGACTAACTTTCTCTCAGTAATTCCCAGAGTTTTAGTGAGAAGACATGAACAGCGAAATTCAATCATGTGGGATGTAATACAATCACCTACTAATGACAGTGCATGAGGTAGCACAGATATATCTTGATTTAACTGAATTAAAAATATCAACTGTTGGGAGCCAGGTCAATAGTCTAGTTGTTAATATTTTACTGTAGAGCTAGGTGGTTCCTGTTTTTCGAATCCATGATGTGGTCATAGGTTTGCACTAGTAAAGAGTCTCATAATTGGACAAAACAACTATCGAGTACCTCCTAATGATTAATGGTTATCTAATTCAGATTAATTCATAATATAAAAAATTAATATTTTAACAATCATTACAACACTCAATTACAAACTGGTTTACTGTCTAATAGATTCTTTTAATTAATGATAAAATTACATTGACTTTTTAATAGTTTAATGCATTCTATCATTTCTTAATGACAATTACTTTGATGATGCATTCTAGAATTGTCAATAAGAACACTATCATGTTTTCATGTTATTGTTTTTTTCCCTTTTATTTTTAATTTATTTGTATTCTTCTATGTGATTTATTTAGGTTAAAGTAATTAACCACGTTAACAATCACTTTGAAGTACCTCTTTTATTTATGACCTTAATTAATAGAATTTTTATTCTTGTTTTAATTCATTAAACAAGTAAACATTAATATAAAACTATAAAGGAAAAACAAACAAACAAACAAATGATCATTGTAATGATGAACAATTTAAACAAACATAAATAATAATGTAATTTAAGAGAGTTTTGTTAGTTTACATTAAGTTAATTTGTTTAACTTTAAATTGATGAATGACATTTTTTTATTGTTACATTAAAAGAAATAGGATTATTTCATTGTTATAATGTGATAGGAAGTTATGCATTTTATTAATGTTATAAAAAGAATTTCAATCTTAGTGTAAGAATAGGCTATAACTAATGACATAAATGATTGTTTACGATGATGATGCCGATGATGATGCCGATGATGATGATTATGAGGATGATGATGATGATGATGAAGAGGAGGAGGAGGAGGACGAGGAGGAGGACGAGGATGATGATGATGATGATAGTAATCATTAATATCGTCATTTAGGCTTATTGATGGATAAGGCATGATAATAATGAATTTCTTGTTCATAATGTGAAAAATCACTTTGAAACTCTCAATAATAACAACAAATGAAGAGAGAAATTTCCTTTCAATGTTTATTTTCTCCCATTAAGGTTTTACACTAAGATATGTGTGTCAATATGGACGTAATTTAAGTGAAGAATAAATCTGATAATAATAAGGTGGCATTTGTGTATAATAAAATAAGTACCAATGTGTTGATGAAAGTAATTGCATACGATTAACGAAAAAATGTAGCTGATAAAGTAAGCATTACTGAAAGGCCATAAATAATTGATAAATGGATAAGTATACACCCATATTAAATTGACTGATTACATAATACAAAGTAAGAGAATAGGCAAAATGTCTTAAAAACGAATCGAATATTAATAAAACATTTATAAGAATAAATAGAAAGAAATGCACACTTGAAAATGAACAGATTTTTAGATAAACACAATCTTCAATTGAGATGGATAATTTTGTATAGATTAGTATTTTACTTGATTGAATATGTCACAGACTGATGTTGGCAGGGTACCATTGAAAACAAGGAATGGCTGGACAACTGTGTATATCTGGTATAAAACAGTGGGTTAGGTGTCCTCCAACCTAAAGCTCTTGCTGCTGAATTCGGAGTGAGCACTGCTGAAAAGTTCTACACTAGAAAGAAACAACTGTCCAGTGCTCTCTAGTAAATGAGAGCTTGTAATGAGAGTCTGAAACCTGATAATACAATTTGAAAAATAACTTGATAAAAGTCAAACGAAAATAAAGAAACAACTATTGAGATAATGTAAGTGCACAGTGATAAAGTATTTACAAAATTAGGAAAAGTTAATTATGCCCAGTATGTCTGGAATAAAGGATTAACTATACTCTTCAATAGCTCTATAATGCCATACTTGGAAGACAGTGAATATTAAATCAATACAGAGGATGTGTTTTCGGTTTTACACTAAGTCCCCACTATTCTACCGAAAGAAAAACGAATATATCTACAGTACATAGTTGAAGCCATCAGAATTATTCAAAAAACTAAGCATGTGCATCCGATAAATGATGTATTTAACCACTTAGTCTACCTTTGTGCACAACTATGCTGTATCTTTCATACGTCAAATGTTGTAAAATGTCACCTCGTTAACCTTTTTTAGTTTATCTCTACTTTGTCCCACTATTAAACAATTACCTTTCCCATTTATATCAACTTGGCATTATTATTATTTCCTTGACAGTAGCTCTTTCAATCCACATGAATTCTTTTTCATTATTATTATAACTATTTAAATAACAATTTCCATATTCCATGTTATGTTTCATTATTGAATATATTTGAAGTTAATACAGTTATACAATTTCCTGAAGGTTTCTAAATGGATTTACTCGATCAACCACATGTTCGATGAGTAGCAAAACCTGAACTATATTATTTACTCCAGTTGACATATAGAAATTACCAGAAGTCCAATGATACGACAATAACATTTGAACGTAGAAGGATGATGCAATTGTTAGTAGGAGCTTTAGCAGCCGACAACAATTTTGACGTATATTCGAATCAAACCATAAAAGAATGTTCTCTTAGAAAAGTTGCTAATAAACGAACCTTAATTTTTGATACCAACAGATAATTTCTAAACGCCATAAAACGCCCGATTACTGTTAAATGTTAATTACACTATTACAACGTTAAGAAATTTTATTAAAAAATTATTGCATCACTATGCTCTTATATTTTTTAGTAAATCATGTAGTAGTTTTATTTATTCGTGTTCGTAACAGAATGATGTTGGTTGGGTAACACCAAAAACCAAAGAACACTAGACAGTCCTGAAATGGGAATCTTCATCAACGCACACCCTTCATTCCACCACGGAATCGAACCCAGCGCTTACAGGTTGATAAATGCCTAACCTTCTGCACCACTCGACCGATGTCTAACGGTTGAATTTCCGCTTCGGTCATTACATAACATTGCAAAAATTTATCAGAATGGAAATCGTTCCATTGAACTTCGTCTCAATGGTTTTGGGCATTAAGTGTATTCCGTAAGAACTGAAATTTTAGAAGTCGATTCTCTGACTGAATCGAGAGTGACCGCTGCCAAAAGCCTTGCACTAGGACAAAACAGCAATTCATTACTCCCTAATTTTCACTGATACCTAACCAATGTCAATATGTTATGAATTCAGTCAATTAAAATTAACACCAATTTCCACAAAAGCATTATAATTCAGTTACGTAAAATTTGTTTAATTACTTTTGTTTATTGTTGTCGTGTTCTTTTTGTCTCTTTCATTCTTGCAATGTAAACAGGATTCAATTTATTCATTTATAACAAAATCATGTATATCCATATCAACGTGTATCCTGTTGGGTCTTATTTTAGCTTATCATGTTTATGTGATCAAGGTGAGATACAATTGATTTTCTTTGTTTTTTTTTTCTCTTATTCTATCTACTTAATTGAATATTGAAACAAGGAATTTGAAAAAAAAATTAAGTATCACATTTCATCATTAAAGAAACAAGTTAATTTTAGTTCGAAATTGTATTTTACATCAAAATAGACTCTAATTTATATTCTCTGTTATGACAATCTTTGTGATTTATTGATCTAATTAGATCAAGTTAAGCAGATGAACAGTCAGTGAAGTTCTTAACTGTTATAACTGACTTTTCTTTCTTATGTTTTCGTATTTGTATCAATTATAATTTGACCAAATTAACTAGGTTATGACACAAATTATATTATCTTTCATATGATTGTATTAGACATTTCAGTGGTCCTAATGAATCACATTATTACAATACAAATAGTTTAAGTATTCATTTGATGAAGACAAACGACTGACCATAGTTAATTACCTCTATAATCATTTCTTCCGACCGGAGCATTAAGTAAACATGACGACAAAACTTTTTTTATTTATCTTAAGACAATGACGAAAAGTATCTTCAAATCATATTCATCTTTATTCTGGCTCAAGAACCTCGACTGATACTTCAAACAACCTTTCATAGAACACCATTGAAATATTCAGCTAATTTTATCTTTAGATGTTATAACTTAAATACTGAATGGATGATTTTTTTCTAAATAAAACACAGAAGTTCATCTCTCATTTTTTATAGATTATCAGCACGGATCCAGGTTTGTTTATCCATATATATCTCTAGTGATAGTTGTTACCTTCAGTCCAAAGAAATTACTTTAGTTTTTTTAGTAATGAGTTTGTACTAGAATAATTTCTTACATCAACTAATTTGAGAAATTAGACATTTTCTACAGAAATTACCATTAACATTCTTTCCATTAAATAATCTAATCTATTTGCAATTATTACATAATTTTCAAGACATTTTGCATTGAGTTAACAAACTAGCTTATTTTCTAATTTTAGATATTTTCTTGTGATGATTCTATCGAAGACTGGAGAATGGCAGTTGATTATAATCGTATATTACAAATGACATTGGAAGTGCTTGTCTGTATTATACATCCATTTCCAGGATCTTATCTTATTCAATTTCCTGTATCATCTTCTTTAGTTGGTCCAGGAACAGAAATTTACTCACCTGTTTATCATAATACACAAGCAGCGAAATCACTCACTGTTGACAATATAACACGACCGACAACTAAGCAAATAACAAATAGAACTACAAATGTTAAGCCTTTTTCTGGTTTATCCAACATTTTTAAACTCTATTACTGATACAACTATATCATCTTATCCAACATTATCCTCGATAGACCGTTTGCATAGTCATTCAGTTAAAATTGTATCCATCGATTTGATTCTATCAGTACCAATGTTTTTTAGATTATATTTATTATTTCGTGTTATGTTATTACATTCGAAATTGTTTACTGATGCTGGATCACGTAGTATTGGAGCAATGAATAAAGTGAATTTTGATACAAGATTTATTTTTAAAACATTAATGACTATGTGTCCTGGAAAACTTCTACTTGGTTTTATATTATGCTTATGGATTGTTTATTCATGGACATTAAGAGCATGTGAAAGGTGAGTATTATTATTTTTGTTTTAGTCTGAAAATTATTATCATAGAATATTTTATGACATTTACAGTTGCATACATATGGTTTACATTAGTAATTTGAATACAGCAATTGAAGAAAATCAAGTGAACCAAAATGAATTCATCTTATTCTGTATAAATGTTTACTCTTGTGCTATTCACGTACTTGATTAGTAGTATTTTCGATTTGTTTATAACTACGATATAATACAACATATATAAACTAATGATATTGTTTCGCTAATTAGATCTTCATCAGACTTTACCTTGATATATAGTACTCATTATGGCAATTTGTGATTTATTGATAACTTGAGGTGATTTAGTGAAGATTAGCATTTAGATTAATTTCTCTGTTTACATTCATTACAAATTCATATATAGTTGATATCAGTAAAAGTCATGAAGTACTGGACAGCTGTTTTATTCTAGTATGAGACTTTCTAGCATCACCCATCTTCCCCGATTCCATCAAGAAATCAAACCGAAGATCAGGTTTCGCGAAGAAAGCTGATGTTATGAAGTGATCAATATGCGATGCAGCTACTGGACGCCAGCCTTCACTGATAAACCTGTAGGTTTTTGGTTCGATTCCATGGTGAAATCGGGAGGGGGGAGATAAGGATACTGGAGAGCGTAGTACTGGTAGGAGAAAGCTGTACAGTTCTTCATGGTTTTCACTGATATTCAACTCAAAGCAATCTCTGATAAATGTAAACAACCATATTAAATTCTTGATAAAACAAAACAGATTCTATTAAGCATAATCAGTAAAAAAATGCAAATTGACCATGAGGTGACTGGTGTACGAATAGGGATAAGAATAATGAAATCTGTGCGAATAAATATTTTAACAACGGAAGTGATTTAGAACTTTGAAAGAACAAACGTTTTAAATAATGATCATTAAAATGACGCAATGTAAAGTGTATAAGTAATCAATTCTGGAATATAATAAAAGATGATGTTATACGCGTAGAGTGACAAAACAAAACAAATAGAAATATGAATAATTTACGCGACTAGGTCTTATTCAGTCAAATAAGTGACAAATGTTAAGAATTTCTTATGGATACAAAGACTAGGCTTATTTGTTGAATACCCAACAACTTCTGCTATATGTAAGAAATGAGAACACACTGAATTAGAAAAAAATGAGAGGTATTTTAAGAAATAACTTTGAAACTTATAGCCACTTCATGATTGGTGTCAACAAAGTACAATAGAATACTGATGTATTCTGACCCTTTCAAAACCATGTAGGAAGGTGTTTGTTAACTGGTTGGCTTAGTTGTCTATTGATGAACTCCATTTGTCTTTCACCATAGGAGCAACCGAATTTGTAAGTACACATGTGTGTGGCGAAAACAGATAACTTATTTTTGAGCTAAGAAATCAAGATTAAACTACCCGATAATTATAAATGCATATTTACTGCATTAAAAGTCTTTCTTGTTGAAAATCTCTAGTTTAATTTCGCTGTTCACATTCATTACAAATTCATATATAGTTGATATCAGTGAAAATCATGAAGGACTTGACAGCTGTTTAATCCTAGTATGAGATTATCTAGCATCTCCCATCTTCCCGAATTCCATCAAGAAATTGAACCGAAGACCTCCGTTGAATTGTAACAATAGGGACAGAGATTTCTTACCTCAGATTAACTACTCTGTTATTCTCTTCTTTTCCTAAATATACATTCTTTAGGAAACATATTTGGTAGCCCAAATATTACACATAAACTCCATCCCATTGTTTCTGGTATCTGCTGTTCATTATTTGTGTAAGGCATTTATTTAGGTTTTACTTGCAACGAATGAATACAGAAATATATATATATATGCTGGTGAACTAGTGAACGTTTCCTGTACACATTTTTCCTAGTACAACCATCATCTTTTCTTAATTGTGAAACATCAAGGAAATACAATTTATCGTCAAAATCTTACTCACACGTGAAAGTGACTGTCGTGTTCACAAAAACATTTGGTAAATTTTCTTAGTATTTTGATCTGCAATAATGAAAGCAATGTAAACGTAGTGGAAGTAAAATTTAGGCTCATAGAAGTTTGAATTTCTCTCTTTCACATGAGGAATCCTCTATCAAAGTTAAACCTATAGCTACAAAATTAATTTCTTTATAATGCGCATTATTGAAGACAAAGCGGATATATTTATTGTACATTCGAAAGGTAATCCATTAAGGCTAATCTCTGGAATTATAGTATTAGTGTCCTACCTGGTTTCCACTAATATCCGAGGAAGATAAATCTGTGACGAATATAAACAAACAAGATTAGATGAAATACCAGTCTCTGAACAACCACTTCATATCAACTGTTGTAGAGATAGTTGATTTTGAATTCGATATCATCAACTATCGTCAGTAAGATAACCAGTAAAAATCAAGAAACATTAGGCAGATATTATATACTAATATGGAACTCTTTAACACTCTACGCACCCCCCTCTTATCCGATCAGGAAATCGATCTCAAAACCTTTAGGTTTTACAGTAAATGCCTAGTTGTAAGAAGATTGAGCTGGCAACTAATGATCATCATTTCTCATTGCAGTCAGCAAACTAGAAGACATGACCACTGTAGTTTAGCCATATGGTTAATACGGCAATGGAGGGAATCGCACAAATATTTCTCAAGGATATCACGTTAGTATTTTGGCAGATATATAATAGTCCCAGAGTTCCGAGAGATAGCTCTCAGCTTCCAGTAGATCTTTGCAAGTACTATAGCAATAATTAATAAGATATAAATAGAGTATTTATTACAAAGTGACATCGAGAGAATAGTTATTGGAAACTTGAAATTTAACTGGTAAAAATAACTATAAAATTGTTCGAATCATTCCACACATTCACTAGTCTAGTTTAAAACTATTCGTTAATCAATGACTATTCGCAAAAGCCGGTAGAAATTTATAATCCTAGAAATCATTAACCTAAAGGTATCATTCATAAATCAAGACCTAATTCTTTAAGCTCTGTTGTACATAGAGTGGTTAATGCACATTACAAAAGAAATAATTGTTCAGTGCTATTATAGTTTATAAGTAGTATAACTACTCAATACAAATTCTTTGGAAACGATACTGAAGTTTTTTTTCATAAATCCACTTAATTAACATACAGAGTTAGTAAAACCATGAATTTTTACTCACCTATTACAAGGATACAATACAAATTTACAATCATTTAAGGTCTATTAGTTTTATTTAATCAGTTTATGGGTGTATTCATTATTGAAAATGATCATATTTCATTTATTAACCTGTAGTTATATGATTTAGGTATTCTATTGAATAAGGTCATTTCTATGACTTCACATTTTAGTTTATTTCTTTTTTGTAGATCAGAATGTTCTATTACAGATTTCTTTGTTTTTTTTTCCGAGGAAAACCGTGTTTGTCATAGCAACTGATCAGATTTCTTTCATATGTAGAAATAATGAAAAATTATAACATTTTGATTATAAAAAAATGCCGAGTTTAGTGATTTGTGGCGTCTCATTCTTCGCATCTCCTTTTGTAATAACTTGGAATTTATTTGTATCTTACTGTACGGTCTTATTATGGACAGAGATTGCGCAGATTCTGTGGATATGTGTGCAACCTAAGCTGGTCGCGCCGATACTCCAACAATTCATGAGTTTGATTAAAGTTGTGACTGACAGAATTCATTAGCATACTGTACCCGCTTCTTAATGTAGATGTTTACTTCGAGACTCAGGTTTCAGTCCAGTTGTGTAGATTGCCCCCACATTCACTACTAAGATACATTCATCAGGCGAGACCAAATAGAATAAAACGAGTATCGTGGATTCCAAAACTTGTAATAATTGATATTGTACTGACTGTTTAGCTTAAATTTAACTAATGTTTACTCGTTTCTGGCAGCCATGAACAAGTACGTGAATTTGTGTTCTAGGCCTAATGGTTTGAATCCGGCTAGGTAGATATGGTTAATGTTGATTAGACGGATACAAGAACTAGCTTTACTATGAAATATTTCTCTCTTTCTAAGTTCTATTACGATACAAAAGGGAATAATTGTAAAGAACACAGGAAAAATGGTTATGTAGTGTGATAAAATAAATAAGCCAGTAGTAGTTGTGTAATTTCTTTGACTATGAGAAGGCATTTGACATTGTCGATAGAACAGTACCGAGCCTTCCTCGGCACTACGGTGCTCTTGAAATGGTTGATAACCAATGTTATGCAAAATTCGCTTGAAAGGCTTCACTTCAAGGTCGTTCATTAACGTCAGCTCAACGATTCATCGCAAGTAAAGACTGGTATCAGAAAGATGCATGCACAAACCCTTTCTCTTTTTTCTGGTAGGTGATTACATTATAAAAGCTGCAGCATCTCAAGGCAAGCACGGAATACAGTGGGCAACTACAGTGGATACAACTAAATAACCTGGACTTTGCAGATAACCTAGTTGCTCTATCCCACACACAACGACAAATGTGTGTGAGGATGAACAGTATGGCATCGACCTCCCCAGTCAGCAGAAGGCCTCAATATACACAAGAGGAAAAGAGAGATCCTCAGATACAGAACAATGGATAACAAACCAACTATACTCGGTGGAGAATCTCTGGGAGATGAGGAAACTTTTACCTAAATAGTCAGCAGCATCATAGATAAATAAGAAGGGTTTGATAATGTAAATACACGGATTAACAAGACAACATTTCTACATTTGAAACATATCTGGACTCAAACTAGCTATCAGCCAACACCAAAGTCAGAATTTTCAATACAAACATGAAGACAGTTCAATTGAAACTTGGAGAACTATGCAAAGCATCATCCAAAAATACAAATATTTATGAACGCTGTCTGCGCAAGATACTTCTGATCCGTTATCTAGCTAACAACGGAAATAACCTCCTGTGGCATAAAACAAATAAACTTCCAGCTCAGGAAGAGATTAGAAAAAGAGGTTGGAGGTAGATAGGACACCCATTGAAGAAATCTTTAAATTGCATCACAAAACAAGCACTAACTTGGAACCCTGAAAGCCTTAGAAAAAGAGGAAAACCAAACATTAGATTGTGCCAAGAGTTGGAGACAGACATGAAAAGAATAAACAGCACTCGAAAATAACTGGAAAGGAGAGCCCAGGATAGATTTAGTTGGAGAATGCTGGTCGGCGAGTTATACTTCACGCTTGGCTATAGGCACTTACTGATTGACTAAGATGGGCACACAGGGTTCTCTAAATCATGAGTTTTGATACTTCCGATTGCAAAAAATAGGCACTTCAGTAATAACCATAAAACCGCGCTTTCCTTTGATTTTGAAATAGGTATCTAAAGATATTTTTCTGGAAGCCGTCTATCCATAACTGTAATCAGTATCAGGTCTCCAGTATCAAATAAAATTCTTCCCTAATACCTGAGTTTGCTAGTAAATCTAAATATACAAGGCTAAATAAAAGATGATAAAATATCATTAGCTACAAATTAGTCTAAAGGCATTTAGTGCTCTTTGATCATGGAAAACCCTTTCGATGAATAAACGGAGTGATTAGCCGTTGTTTTGTACATACACTTTATCATCCAGCAGTAATACATCCCCAGCAGTAATCACTATTATGCGTTAGTTATGCGAATACAAAAACTGGCATCAATTTTAGTAAATGCAAATCACATTCCACGGATGCGGTGAATTAAGTAACGAAGTGAATGCATAGCTATAAACTATATAAGATTGACTTAGATGACCTTGAAGGCAGATGGTGTGAAGGTAAGATATGAGACGACTGAGATAAGTGCAACAATGACTGCGTCTAAAACGGACTAATGGGATCTACTCCTATAATCTATACGATCTGACTACGTAGACGATGATTGGTTAGATCGAAGCCAATGTGACTAATCTTACCCAGAGGTAGAGAGTGAGAGAATAAAACACTATCAAATGAGAGACAGTATGTTCAGTATGTCCTTAGTAAAATTACAGTAATGTGAAAAAGAAAAGAATATGACAATCAATAATAATTCATGAAAAGCCTACAGCTCGCGCATGATGAATATCATAGTTAATAAATGATAGACAGGTGCGGCTTAGCGGCAAGTGTTTCGATAACATTGAAAATAAGTTCCATAGGTTGTGATTGTCAATTCCGTGTCTCCTTATAACGTAGATCATGAAAAATTCGTAAGGTAGATTATAAATAAAGATTCAATAATGCAATGCTTAGCAGGTTAAATTTGACGAAGGCTCTTACGTTACAAACGGCGCTTACATTGCAGTTCTGTGTATTATTATAGTAGGTGTTATTAATGCTTCCGTTAATTCAAGGATCCCTTTGCCTTCTCAACAACTTATGTATCAAAATATGCCTTCCTGAACTACCATTACTATTGTCACTATTGTTATATTTACTTCACTTTTATAATTACCATTAATGATGTCATCCCATCTTTTCTCATGGATAACAATATGGACATAACTTTAGAGTAGGTGAACTCACTTACTTATTCATTTTCATACACAAATTGGAATTATGTAATTGTTAAAAGTAATTGCGACTATTACTGTCCTTAAATGTTTCTTATAAACAAAAATATCCATGTGAAATATCCTTTAACTTAGAATATCCAGATGGAGGTAAGAATTAAACTTCGTTTATTTGATGTGACAAATTTTGTTGTCACTATGTTATAGGCATTTTGTTTTAATCACACATCATTCATATAACATTTGAATGAATTTCTCACATTGACAATAATACCAATAATCATTTATATTAATATACATATACTACTTATTTAATTATCTTGGACATTTTAGTTTTTATGACACCGAGAATGGAAGTTTACTCAATTCTATGTGGTTAATTGCAGTCACATTTTTAAGTATTGGATACGGTGATATTGTACCGCATACTTATTGTGGTCGAGTGATTGCATTAGCTACAGGAGTTATGGTAAGTTATAAAAAATAAAAGATATTAACTTGTAAATTATAACTGTCGTCTTTTCACTCATATATTCATTGATTACGTAATACCACTTGGTTTGAAATAATTTTCACTATAGATATAAAAGAAATATTCATTACATTTTACCAATTAAGAAATTTTAATTAAGATTGTGACTGGCAAGTGGAATCCAGGATGCGCGTTTCGTCCTATTTGGGACTCATCGGCTGGATGTACCTGCATCCCAATGTTGATGTTCACAGTGGGATTCGCCCATTGCACAAACGTGACTGTCTGGACTCAGTAGTCTAGTAGTGTACGCGGTGGCGTTTGACACGAAACGGACTGAGTTCGAATCCCACTGTGAACATTAACATTGGGATGCAGGTGCATCCAACTGATGAGTCCCAAATAGGACGAAATGCGCGTCCTGGATTTCACTTGCCAGTCACAATACAAATTAAATGATACTTGTGAATATTCGCTATATCGAGGCAATCAGCTCAGGATGCACATATAGCAACAGTGACTGACCAGCTTCAGTCTATAACAAATCAATTGGAATATACAAATTCATCCTACTACAATTAAGAAATGTTTTCATTTTTAATTGATAATCCGTGATACGTATTGAAAGCCAAGACGTAAATTGTAGTCATAGTTCACTTTCAAGCAACTGTAACTACTCAAACATTTTAGGGATCAGGATGTAGAATCTGATAAACATGAAACGAGAACAGCTCTTACGATGGAGATATTAAGCTGTTCATAATTCCTAAATTCCATTTGTTAGGAACATAACATTGACAATGTTTCATTTCAGTGGCTTCTTTCCATACATATCCCAATTTCTTAATATATTTTCAGAATGTCTAGCTTAAAATAATTCCTTAGTAATAAATAGACTATTCATCTAAGAGATAAGAATAGTCTAATGATGTCAAAACTAATTGATTTAATTTATTTGTAATCAATTTTGTCAGTTAGCTGTAGGAGCACTGGTAACTCCTCAGGAGGAGTAATTCATACCAGTTAAAACATTCATTAAAAATGTAACTTGATATCTATGTTTGTTATAAGCAATCAATACGTATTAAGTGTTCCTTATATTCATTGATTAATCCGTATATTTTTATACAAATAAATACATTGAACATACTTGATGATAGTTTGTCTAGTGTAAAACTAGTTATTTTCTTAAAATCACTAAGTGCTGGAAACAACAGTTTTTTTTTTCAATAAATGGACATTTTTCGCTAGTTACGTAACATCGGAAGATTACTTTGCTGGTTCAAAACAGAAACCTATATATTACTGTTATAAAATGTCAATTTCAAAATAATAAAGCTAATTATCAATCATACAGTTTGTTTCCTTCAAAAATTTGAATAATACAAGAATGACAACATTTGCAGAATACTTTGAATTCAATGTATTTCATTGCATTCTCATCAGCTACATACATGTTATTGATTTTAGATAACTCAAATTATTAATACACATGTTAATTTTGTCAACTGAATTGTTTACCTAATAACATTAAGTTGTCTTAGTAGTGAAACTATAAAGAGGTTATATTTGGAGTAATTATAAATAGATTAGATGAATATTCTAGAGTTCCATTATGTGATATGAAAAAGAGGTACGAAACTAATCCAAAGGGTCACGTACAAATGAGAGTTCCAGTGGATAGTTAAGAGAGTTCGATTATGTAATTATGAATACTTTATTGTTATGAATATGTGAAGAAGGGTAATATGATAGAAACGTAGAAGTACAACTCATCAACTTTCTATTATCTATAAATGTAACCGGAAACTGGATCATCGATCTAATGCTACCAGGGCAGTTGAAATATTAACTACTGATTCCTTTCTGAACAAAAAGTTCAGGTTTCAATCTTCTAAATGCGATGGCCTAAGCAAATTTTAATAGAATAGATTTATGTTGCTTACTGATGATTTCGAAAGCATTTGTTACATCGACCTCATTTCTCGTGTCTACCAAGTGACGCGTAATTAAACTTCTAAAAGTGATTGCTTCTTTCAAGCACAAGTTCTTCGGGATATGTTCAATAAATCGTAAATTAGCCCGTCTTTCTGTTCTTCAATGTACCTGCTTTTGCAAGTACATGTAAACTGGTAAATACAATTAGAGGTGACATGTGACGAATATTTATCAAATTTTGTCTGACTTATTAAACATCAAGTTTTGTTGAGCGTCAGTAGTTTGGGAGCAAAGAATATTTGTTTGATGATCGTTCTAAGAGTTTGGTTGAATTGTTTGGCTACTTGATCTCCTTTAAGTACTAGTTGACAAAAGTTGATAAATATCGGTCTCATGTCAACTCCAATTGTATTTACTAGTTCACATGTACTTATTTTCCTTCTTCACATATTAATAACAATAAAGTATTTATAATTACATAATCGAACTCTCTCAACTATTCACATGGAACTCTCATTCGTACGTGACCCTTTGGATTAGTTTTGAATTTCCTTTTCATATTACGTAATGAAACTCTAGAATATTCATCTAATCTATTTATAATTACTCCAAATATAACCTCTTTATAGTTTCACTACTAAGACAACTTAATGTTATTAGGTAAACAATTCAGTTGACAAAATTAACATGTGTATTAATAATTTGAGTTATCTAAAATCAATAACATGTATGTAGCTGATGAGAATGCAATGAAATACATTGAATTCAAAGTATTCTGCAAATGTTGTCGTTTTTGCATTATTATTAGGAAGTTTCGTATTGCACTTTCTTTATTAACAGTTTAATATGTTACTTATTAAGGGTACCAAACATTTAGTTTTCTATCTACGTTGTTATCTAATTATTTCTGTTTGCTTCTTCTGCCCTATCAGTTTCGAGAACTGTTTGTCATTAGAGATATCTGACGTTTTGCTTATGTTATCTTATCGATCTAATAATACAATATGTCACCTTTGTTATTCGAAATAGGTCAGAATTGATAAGTATAAACTGAATTGAAATGGCCTTTGGATATTTACATTTTTAGTTGATTGAATTCTTCGGAGATTAATACTGACAGGATACTATTGAATACCATCACAAACTGATGGTAGTGGAAATTCTACTACGTGATGCCAGCCCAGTGGTGTAGATGGTTAAATGTTCGCCAAGGGCGGAATCTGGGATGCACAAGTGTGAGGAGTCTCATACTGGGAAGAAACAGCTGTCCAATGCTCCAGTTGTTCTCAATAATACCTTGCCAACATCAGTCTGTGACGTATTCAAGTCAAATACGAAACTGCCAAACCAGCTGCAGCCAACAGAAACACGTGTAAAAATTGTCTGATCATTCTAAGAAATATGTAAACAGTCATTCGTATTATTATCTCTTGGTCC
The DNA here is from genome assembly GCA_025215515.1 of Schistosoma japonicum. NCBI lineage: Eukaryota > Metazoa > Platyhelminthes > Trematoda > Strigeidida > Schistosomatidae > Schistosoma > Schistosoma japonicum. The sequence goes on from CM046061.1 coordinate 79,046,826, forward strand.
GAAATTCCTGCATCGTCCCTCCACTTACATACAAAAATACTTCAGACCTATGTTCAAGTGAAAAGCTTATTTAATCAGATAAGAGGTCTTATACTAAGTACACTGGAAGATTTTAACCGCTTTAAGTCATCAATTCGCAAAGATTAAACCTGAACGAATTCATTATTTGACTAAGGACCACTTCAAGAAACTTAATGAAACAACGAGAAACAAAGACGTCTTACTGACGCGATCGAACTATAGTACAAGTATTGTATTACTAAATCAACAAGATTGCATATGACAAATGTCAGATATTCTATTAAACGATGAAAACTTTCATAAACCAATAGGAGTAGAGGAAACAAAATAGAAATAATCGAACAACAACTTACATAAATGTTGAAATGATTGAAATTAAGCTCGATCATTCTATCCGAAACATTTGATAGATTAAGTTTCCTATCTTTTACTCATCATTCAATCTTGATAATGTAAACGTATGATGACAATAAATCAATAATAACTTATATACACTATGAGAAGAACGTTTTTTTTTCAACTTCAGTTTAACTGATAATCTTGTTTGATCATCGTCGTAGTGATTTGATTGATTTAATTTTGTATTTAACTTCAATAGGGTTCAGGATGTACAGCGTTAGTTGTTGCAGTATTTGCTAGAAAATTGGAACTATCCAAAGCTGAAAAGCATGTGATACATTTCATGATGGAAAATCAATTAAATAAAAAGGTAATTAGTTTAAAAAATAACATAATCATAGTGTCAAGATGTGATTTATTACTCATAAATAAAACTGTTTTAGCTAATAATTATTCATAGTTACTATTCGCATATGATGTAAAACTAGCAGCTGATTCTTGATAACAATAAGGTACGTATATTATATAAGCTAGATATCAGTAGTTAGTAGAATATAGGCTCAATCAATGAAGTTCACCTACGTTGCTTGCTATCACAATTACTCACCAATGTCAGTAGATGAGACCGTTCAATATATTGTCATTTGAATCGAATAAGAAATATCAAGCGTTAGATGCCGGTTCAGTGGTCTTACAGTTAAATGTATGCTGTGAAAAAAAAAGAATGTCATGAGCTTATTCCCTTTATGGGATCATTTATACGCAATACTGATTAATCGTACACTAAGATGAAGCAGCTATCTAGTGCTTTGTTGTTTTCAATAGTTGTTTATTCCAGGTTAGATTTTGATATCAAATTGTAAATTAGCAATTCCCACTAAATCCACTATAGATACAATCGATTCTTCAGTGTCGTAAATGTGCTTCTACTAATCTGTTCCATCAAAGTAACTAGGATTTTGAAATTTTTTCATATTAAGTTATGGCAAAAATTACAACCATATGGTGAAAACTTTAATTATTCATCAGATATCACCTATAAAGTGTAAATTCGAAAGATTAAAGCAGTGCTTTTAACGTATAATGGCCTTATATATCGAATTTGAAGACAACTTTGGCATACATACTGACCTTCACTAAACTTACCATTATTACAGTTCTTCTTAATTCTACCTGTTGAATACCTCTCATTTCCTACAGCTTATAAGTCTATCAAAACGACCCTTGGTCATGGTGTACTTAAGTTCACATTTTCTTATCCGTTGACGTAGTACAGCGAAATTCCCGTGGATACAAACACTTCATTTGATTCATTTTAATGCATAAAACTCGATAACACGAATACATTTGAAGTAGAACATCTGAGATTCCATGAAGAAGGTTATTTACTTCTCATTCTAAGCACACTTTAAGCATAAACTATGAATTTTCTGTTAACTAAATGTAATCATTTAACTTACTTAGCAATAATTCTTTTTCTAAGAAACTGTATACATTCAATTGATGAAGTAATATTTTATTTCAAGGTTAAAAATTATGCTGCCAATGTACTTCGTGAAACATGGCTTATTTACAAGTATACAAAACTTGTTAAACGTGTTGAAGCATCTAAAGTTAGAACACATCAACGTAAATTTTTAAGAGCAATTCATGGGTATGTTCTAATGTTATGAAAAATTCTTTAATAATACAAGTATTTTCAATCATCTGATTCTTCAATGAAGATATTAAATCAGCTATTCTGGTTTTGTATATGTCAAATGAGGATGCTTATTGCTTTTTTTTGAGATTGGTAACTTTAAGAATTGATTACATATATACTCATTACTCGACCAGTTACCCACCGATGATATGGATTAGGTAGCACAAACGTATCACGAAATTCACAAAATTAGAAATTTCGACAGTTAGGAACCAACTCAGAGGTACTAATTGTTTCTTTTGAGATTGGTAACTTCAAGAATTGATTATATGTATACTGACTACTTGAGCAGGTATATACAAAAGTTTCTAGATTATTGAAACCGATTACTATAATATCATTATAGTTATGCTGGTTTAAATATATTCAACCATATCTCATAATAATAATTTGGAATCGAAGGATAATCCGTAACAAGATCATGTTCTTCCTTAACTCAGTATTCTTTAGTTGGTATTAAGAATATAATGTAAATTCGCCTACCTCATTAATTTGCATAATACGTGAATTGCGGGCAAATATCGAAAAGGCACTTTCTTTTAAACAGCTGATATTCTAATAAATAGCATTTTATTACCAGCAGAATGTAGGTGAGTTATGTAGACGTTTCATTTTACTAAGGAACTGAACATTCATTAAGTCGTTCTTGAATTACATACGATGAATTATCACTACTTTATTGATTAGGTCAATTGAAAATGGAGAAAGGATAGGAAAAAATGGTTATAATAATAGAAGTTGGTTGGAGGTAGTCGTTTGAAACCTCGTGGATACGTTATATTGACGAGTGCCAATCGGCATAACATATATATTTCCAAGGTGTTTTCGGATGATTTCCTCTAACAACTTAATACAAAACATCATGTATAGTGACAGTAAAGAGCTAAGACAATGTACTTTAATGAGCAGAATTCGACTAATGTAAATAACTGTATAACAATCGCCAATGAATGTAAAGGTGATACAAGAATCACCATATGCTAAGATACTTGATGCTTTCTCACAGGTTCTCTCCCACATATAGTTTTGCAGCGTGCGACCGTTGCCACCAAGGTCTTCGGACCACAACTATCCTCCACTGTAGAACTGCGTCGAAATCATCCGCAATCTCATCACAGCCCTAGGGGTGCCGAGTCACACCAACTAGTAGCCAAAAGGTAAAAGAATTCAAATAACACTATAAATAGCTTGATAAGCAAGACATTGATCACTACACAATGGTTTACTAATCTGTTCTTATTAAATATTAAAAATGTATATGCAATAAACAATAATGAAACCACCTAAGGCTAAATACAGAACTCCTCAAAAGTACACAATCTCGACTTTACCATGGAATTCAACCTAGAGTATCTAGTCTCACTACAAACACTTTACTATTAATATAAATTGGCTGATATCCATTGGTAAGAGTCCAATACTTGGACAAAATATCTATTCAATCTTTAACAAATACAAACAATAAATTTAAAAACTTATCACCACAAAATCACATCACCTTATCAAACAGTAATACTTAAAATAATCACATTAAGTCATATCAGGTCAGTTTAAGATTTACGAATCATTCATGATGTCATGAAAAGTATGCAAAGAAATAAGTTCATATTCTCACTACTGAATAGTTAAGTAACTTACTTTAAATAGGTTTTCTACTTGCAATCGGTATATATATATGTATATATATATATATATATATATATATATATATATATATATATATACTTATCAGCTAATGAAGCCAACACGCAAGGTAACAAAACATATTCAATAATTCTTTCTAACAATTTTCTTATTCTTTTAAATCGTTTGAAATCTTAAATTTATTGAATAATTGAAATAATTATTTTTTTAAGCAAGAAACTTGATTATTTTTTGTTTCCATGCAAAAAAGGTAAATCAATATTCTAGAAAAAAAGTTCAAGAAGTAATCACGTTTTCATTAAAGTGAAAATAATAAAAATAATTCCCTTTGAAATAACTTGATATGCCTTTATTGAAAAATATATTTGAATATAACTTTTATATGATATTTAATTAAATTCAATAGGTTATAGATTACGTAATCAGTGACCACAACATTAAAGTATCATTCATACATTTTAATAACTTATAGAAGAAATAATAAAGCAAATATAACTATTGTACCAGAATCATGTGGATTGTTTATTAATAGGTATTAAAGAAATTTGGGTAAAAACTAATGACTCAGGCTTCATACTACTTAATACGCATCATCTAGGCATACGTACAGTCGTAAAGAGATTAATGCTACCTATGAGGTCCCATTTTAACACAAAATAATTTTCAGTGACCATTTCCCAATAAAACGATATATTTGTAGCATACACTTATCTCACTTTGTCTAATTAAAAAGGTTTTATTATCTGCTGCTATTTATCAACAGATGAATCATATATTTTTGTAAAGTCATGGTAGTAAGCATCATGCTTGTGAACTATGAAACATGTCCTTCAACAGCTTTTCACATGTTAACATTTAAACATATACTTGTAAATATTGAAAATTGAACACTTTAAACAATGTAAACAATAATTTAAACTAATATTACTTATTATTATAGTTTTTAAGCATATATTTTCTTTTTCTTTTTTATCACTTGTTCTTTATATATATAAAGTCTTCGTAGAATGAAACTAGATCAAAGAAAAGTTCAAGATTCTGCAAATACTCTAGTTGACTTAGCTAAAGTAAGTAAATGTTATATTATGTTGTTTAAGTTGATAGAATATTTATTTTAATGTTTAATAGTTTTGCATTTTCGTCAATAAATGGATGATTACCTTAATGATAAACAAGTCATTATACCTGACTAATCAACTTTCCATTATTTCATTATTTTAACTCAGTACATTATTCACAATGTTCATTAAAAAAAACTAGGCAATTTTGTGCGTGTTTTTATCTGAAGTCAATTTCAGCTAATCAACCAAGGTAAACCAGAATAATTCACATTTATTTACACTTCTTTTCTTAATAATAATTTTTTTATGAAAGCTTCTATCTGAACAATAAATAGGTAGTTCATTATGGATAACCATGATACGAATTCTCCGAAACTTTATTAAAAAGATGTGTCTTATAGATTCAGTATAGTCGGAAGTAAGTCATATAATCATTGATACATTTAGGCAGTTGATATTATGATTTCTTGAACGTAAACTCACCAGATAAATAGAATCATTCTAAATACATGACTCTAATTTCTTGTATTTGATCATCAATGTACACTAATAATTAAACAAAAATGAAATTCTATTTTTAATGGTACTATACATTGGTTTCCATTTACAAAGTGAAATAAAGGACGAATTAGCAGAATATCATGATTCTTTTTTCCCCGATTTCCTGCTTTTCATCGGCTACATGGAGATGTCTCAAAATATTAACATAGAATTTTTGAATAGGAAACATTTATTATCACAAATCAGTGAAATTATAAAGAAGAATCAAAATTACAGACAATTACCTGTAGAAGCAAATTAAAAAAAAATAGGTAGAAGTCCATCTATGTGCCTTAATGAGTATAATTCAGGAAAGTTTATCTTAGAATAGAGAGTACAAGTCGACTTCTAGCAACCTTTTTTAAACTAACACTAGATTGACATAACAAAGGCATCCAAATTACTTAACAGATAATTTAACTTCAGTTTTTGTTTTCATTTGTAAAAATCATACAAATTATAAGGTGTCTATCTGACTTTTGTATGCAAAATGAGTTTGAAGTTCACCTTCGATTACCTAAGTAACAGAAAAAAGGAAAATGCCTAAAATCTAATTTTCTTCTTTCACTAAAATCATAATTACAACTGTGTAACTTTGAGTCTCTTAGTTTTAAGAAAGAGAGGAGAAAAAAATTTCTTTTCAATTAGTTTTTCATCAAGGCTCTACATTAATATATATATCTAATATTTAAGTTGGACTGTGACTGGCAAGTGGAATCCAGGACGCGCGTTTCGTCCTATTTGGGACTCGTCGGCTGGATGTACCTGCATCCCAATGTTGATGTTCACACTGGGATTCGAACTCACTTCTGAATTATATATATCTAAGTTTGAAATAGGTATAAAATCATTACCGAATAATTGATGGTGTATTACATAATAATTTTCCAGGTTAAAAGGTATTTTGTAAAATAATTACAACTAATTAACAACGCAATTATGACATGGATTTGAATACGGTAATTATCATTTTGAAAGTGTTCAAATGATAAGTGAATGGCTTGGCATACTGTTGATTACATAATATCTATTGTGAAGAAACCGATAAAGTAAATATAAGAAATCTGATGGTCATGACAGTTACGTAAGAGTTACGATTTAGAGGTGACAGACGTTTTAAAATCATGAAAAGATTTGTATAACTTGCTAATAATAATGATGACAATACTAATAATAATAATAATAATGGGAGAATTAAGTGTAATAAGTTATTTGTAAACCATCCGAGCATTTTCTATTATGATGGCCAAGACAAGGAAAGAGGCTGTACAAACTTCTTATGTTCACACAGGTCCGGTTTAAGAATGTGGATACCGATGGCTTCTACTTTCTAATTTTCTCGCATTGATGTTGTCTTATATCAGATTGCATCATTCAAAAACAGTTACTATAATAATTTTAAGAAAACTTTAAAGATCTTTAATCACCGTTTTAAAATTGACACTACTTAACGATTTCACTAAATTACAATGGCAAAGTGTTTCTTGACAATAAATGTAACGCATATGAGGCTGATGAGGAACTACAAAATCCATCGAAGTTATGATATTCTCAAAATTTTACCATTCTTTCTTTCTTTATATTTCTTAATGATTTTTTACTTTTCGATAGTTCTTCAGTACATATCGATTCTATGGTAGAATCATTCTTCAAACTACTATTTCAAATTCTCTAAACGAATTAACAACCAGGAAAAAGTAGAATAAAGTAAATGTTAAGTATTTTATAAAACAAAAAAAAACCCCAACAAATCTAAATGAATTCTATGGAAAGTATAGAATCTTAGATAACACAGTAAAAGATACACTTAAGTGGCTTAAATGTTTGTTTGTTTCTTCTTTTAGATGAAAAATTAAAGAAATAATATTTTACTCAAAATCTTATGTCTGTAACAGTTAAGCTTCTAATGAGTTACTATGGTAAAATATCTTCATTCTATCTCCTTTAAGTCCTCACTTATCAAGATATTTATGACTGAAAATTAATTTTGTCTATAAAACACAATAGAAATAAACATTAAAACAAATAATATGATTTTTACATCATATTACTTAGTAATGAATACAATCTTATCTGACTCTATTTATAGACATTTCATACAGGTTTGGTACCAAACGCATTTGTAATTATGTCAATACCAGTGGAATTGTATAATGAGGTAGTTAACACTAATCTACATGTTGTAAACATTTGTTTGAATTTACTGCAGATAATTGTATTCATTCTATATAGTTATAAAGATGTTTCACTCATTGTTATATTTATATGTAGATATTTACTTGTCTACTTACTAATAATAATAATGCTTATTATTCATATGAAATTGTATCAAGCATAGGAACTTTTCTAATGCATAGTAGTATACATAGTATCACTTAATGTATGCATATAAAAGTTGCGTTACGTAACATTTTGCGATTTAAAAAAATTTATTAAGTTAACACTTTTAACACCGTCTACCTCGATGAGCAATGTTGTCTGGTGTGGGAGTAGGCTGGAAGAAAGCTAGGGGTGGCCAAACGAAAGCACGGCACCAGTCCATGAAGTCATTGAAAATTGTGCTGAGCCATGTTAATAGATGTAGACTACCTGATTGGGGCCCACACGATGATCGTAACAAATGGTTAGAGACTTTAGGTGATATGGCTCAAAATCGATTGCAATGGCGCAGGTGCATCCACTCCTTGTCTTCCTCCAAATTCTAATTTCTGAGCTTATTATAATTTTCTCTTTACTGAATCACTTTTTATCTCAAATCTCATCTCTGATCTCTATGCCTTTCAATTAGTACTTACTCTGTTGCTACCTCTTCTGCTCTGGAATTCGGACTGACAATTTAATGTCTATCTGCTAATTGAGGCATGGCAACTTGAACTGATGTACGCATGTACCAAGTTCTACGTTGTAACTGACTGACTGACTTACACTTTAAACATCCTATGGTTACTATGTAATTTGAAGTTTATAGGCCAAACATTTACTCATGTATAGTTCTAAGGAGTTCTGAAACAAAAACAAGACAATTGTCTATTGTCCTATAAATTACAGTAGTTCACTGGCCGATATCATTTCGAAAAGAATAACTACAATAGTTGTAGTTGGTGTATCGTTGGTTAAAGCTAAATATGTTCACAAAATGGCTTCATCATTGACATTTTAAAGGCTCATTAATTATGATGTAACTAGAAATTCAGATCATTTCTTCATATAATATGTGAATTATGGATACAAGAATGTAATTTTCATCGAGAATGCTATTACAGACTTATGAAATTATACTCAACTGACTGTAGTAGTCATGTTAGTTTGGCATGCTCCTGCCTATTCAAGAAAAAATACACGAGTAATATAAAAGTTGGCGACTGAAACTAAGTCTGTATTGTGAATTACATTCTAATTTACAGTACTCACCTACTGACTCAATGAAAACGTTGGATATTATATAATAAGCTTACACTGAAGACACTTACACCATTTAATAAACGAAGATAACACAATATAAATTCTGCAAATGAATTACTACAAGTAAAAATAAAATTACATTCAATAAAATGGTTGTTAAGTTCATCTATATCACCATAGATACAAAAAAATAGTTGTCAAATGTCGCATCATTTCACTGTTTATTTCAAAATGTATATCTGGTCGTCTAAAAGTATTCATCTGAAGAAATATGTGAATCTTAGATAAGTGAGAGATTTTATACAACAGGTTCTCGTTTTTGTTAATTTGAAAAGAACAAATATTGGAATCCATTTCATTTCGTTTGGTTCTCTTCAGCTACTTACAACTAGTGAGAGAATCTGACAGTTTTTAAGTCTGATATTTAAATCAGTAAGCAGTCAATAAATGTACTCAAAAAGATCTAGTCCATCAATTAATGACAACAAATTATCTAAATAAAAATCAAATAAGAGAAGTAAACAAATAGGATCAATGTGTAAACTATGCTTTGATAACGAGCTGATTGATTACTTTATTAACAGAATAAATTGATGATTATATGCAGGATTATTAACAGCTACTAGTTGTTTGTGCTACTAATGTTATGCTGCGAAATAATAAAGGCTTCATGTTTAAACCATCCACTTCAATAAACACAATATGACTGAAATTACCTGTATATAGTATACGTCTTCTCCATGATTTCAATATATAAGATGTTAGTTATATTGCTGTTCTGAATTTAGAAAATTTCGTTTTAGTAACTTGTGAACTTCTATTATTCTTAAGTTGGATTGTGACTGGCAAGTGGAATCCAGGACGCCTATTTTGTTCTATTTGGGACTCGTCGGCTGGATATACCTGCATCCCAATGTTGATGTTCACAGTGGGATTGAAACTGAGTTCGTTTCATGTCAAACGCCACCGCGTTCACCACTAGACTGCCGAGTTCAGACAGTCACACTTGTGGAACCGGCGCATTGGTATTAGGATGAATTTGTACATTCTCATTGATCTGTTATAGACTGAAGCTGGTCAGTCACTATTGCTATATGTGCATCCTGAGCTGATCACCTCAATATAGCGATTATTCACAAGTATCATTTTCTAGCTATGAACATCAACATTGGAATTCAGGGACATATAGCCGACGAGTCCCAAATAGGACGAAACACGCGTCCTGGATTCCACTTTCCAGTCACAATCCAACTTAAATTTAGTACTTGTGAATAATTGGTGTATCAAGGCGATTCACTCAGGATGTACATACGGCAACAGAGATTGACCAGCTTCTGTCTATAATAAATCAATAGGAATATACAAATTCATCCTAATTGTGAACTTCTAGTTTTTAGAAGAAAATCTGATAATATTCTGTTTTCTTGATGGTGTCACATAAATTTAATTAAAAATCTAGCAAAAAGTCAAAATATATTTCATTTTGCAAAGCCTTTAATTTGTTGGCTATTTCCATGATGATTTACATATTCATACGTGTGTGTGGATACGCTGAAATCAAGGGAGGGTAACATGCACTTAAATGACTTCAAAAACAAATAATAACAAGCAATCCAAAAGAGGTAGGAAAGACGAAATCGGTATCGTTGATTACAAAACATATTATTGACACAGATTATAAACTTCACATTTTACAATGGCTTTTAAGGCTTTGTATACGAGTCATCACAAGTGTATAGGAATCTTAGCCATTAGGAAATTTAAGTTCCCTTTTGTATGTGCAGAAACAGTTTGTCATAGCATTGAATCCCTTGGTAATTGTATTCATTATTATTATTATTATCATCAGTTTTATGGATGGTATGATAAATATTTGTAACCATCATATCTTTCAATCTTCAGTTATCATACTGTTAACATTTGACTTTTTATCTAACGTGACCTTTATTAGTTATCTATGTTTATGTATAAATACCTTGACAAGTAAATATGTATAACCAGATTGTTCGAAGTGTATTACGTATATAACTCACATTTTTCAAATCAGCTTTGTCTTCTCATCATATTCTCAAAATTAATCCAAGTAAATGATTATTTAAGTCATATTCAGTCTTAGTAATAGATTTTGATATTGATCAGTAGCAAAATCTAGTGGATCCATTTTTCCTTAGTTAGGATACATTAAAACGATTTTACTGCATCCTAACAGCCTGCATCACTTATTTATGAAAGAGGTTTAATTATGCCCATGTACATATATTTATCATCACAAATTGGAATGACAAAGAAGTTAGGAAATCCACTGAACACATTCTTCATACATGTATAGAACTCATTGACTGTACTCATTCACAATAAATATTTTCTTTTTCTCACTAATGAGAGGTACTAATCATTCTTTTCTATGGATTTATTATATTTGTTTAAAACAACACATTTAAGCGAATAAATATTATTTTCATTGAGATCTTCATTAGGCTTTACTTTAATATATAGTAATATTTATATGCAAATGTGTCAAATATTTCGCCAATCAAGGTAATTTGTGAATCGATTCAGTTGTGAAGATCAGAATATTAAGTAGGGTGAAGGGGAGGGGTTAAGAACTTTCTACTCAGAAAAATTTATCATTTTCTAATCGACAAGCAATGTTCACTAAAATAAGAAAGATACGTTACCCGAATTCACTTCTTCCATATGCATATATAGATTCAGCTGTTCCTTTAGAGAAGGCTACATACAGCTAAACAACTTAGCAAACGAATGAAAGAACACCAACTGAAATGGTTCGGCAAGAGACAAATAAAGAGTATGCGTGGTTCATTTTTATTTCAGTTAGTAGATCGTCGTCATGAGGTAGAGAAAATGAAATATTTTAAAGTAAACTACCGTATACCATCAAGGTTTTTAAATGGGACTCATTTCGTTTGTTGCACCTAGAAGACGCTTTGGGAATTTAAACCAACGACCTTAGTTTATGTGTTCAGAAGAAACTTGTAATACCACTATCTCTTGTTTGACCAAATATGACTTGACAAATATTTTACTGAAATCGACACATCTTTATGTTCGTGTTTATTTTATTTTATGTCAGTTATCTTTCCCTCACTCTTTTGTCTTCATTAACTGGAAGTTTCATTCAAATACTACTTATGACATAACTTGATTTTCGAATAATCATTGTTTCAATGAGTTTATCCCCATTACTTCATTCTTTGAAGTTTTAATCTACTTCGTGTACTGAAATAGTTATTGAAGTTGTTTCATTATCACTATCATCAATACTAGTACACCTGTCGACTTACTATTAATTTACGCTGATTATGATCAACAGGTATGTAATCCGTCTACGTCACTATCACAGATGATTCACAAAATACTTTGGCTAGCTAAACCTTTTGCATATGCGTAGATAAATATTATTGTATATTAGAGTATAGCCTGATGAAGATCTAACTGAAAACGATATTATACACTTATATGTGTTGTTCTAATTTACGTTATAGGAATTTTTAATATATTTATTTAATTATAATTAAGGGGGTTGTTGTGGAGATAGTTAATTTGTCAATGCTGATATAACGAATTGATCAGAATCAGACAACCAGTGATCACCTGGAAGCACTGGACAGCTGTTTCGTCCTAGCATGGGACTCTTCAGCAGTGTGCATCCACGATCCCGTCGGGGATCGAACCCAGGACCCTCTGGCTCCGCGACAAGCGCTTTATCCTTAGACCACTGAGCCGGCGCCTAACGGTTGGAGTTCAATCGTGTCGAGTGTGAGGTAGTTACCTACCGATGACAATGGATGAGATCGCTCAAACGTATCACGAATTGACTGAATTAGAAATAACAACCGCTTGGAGCCGTCTCAGTGGTCCAATGGTAAAGCGCTCGTCGCGGAGCCAGGGGGTCCTGGGTTAGTTCCCCAACGGAGTTGTGTATGCGCACTGTTGAAGAGTCCCCAAACTAGGACGAAACAGCTATCCAGTGCTTCTAGGTGATCAATGGTTGTCTGATTCAGATCAATTCGTGATAACAGCACATTTATTTAAGTTTTGTTGACTGGATTCGTTACAGATTGATGTTAGTAAAGTATCATTGAATAAAAAGTAGCACTGAGCATCTGTCTGTTTCTAGTAAGGAACTTTTCAGCAGTACACACCATTTGCCTTACTGAGCCAGTAATAAACTCCCATTTCCATCAATTTTTGATACAGTGCAACGATTATTTACAGTCATCGGAGATAACTGTCTTACTCCTGATAAGTTTGACCTACACCAGTCACGATTTTTAAATAGAACTTCAGGAACATCTAAAAGTTAGTCAGAAGTGAGGTAATAAGTATAATCAAAGTTAGGTGGCTTTGTATAGATGACTATCAAGTTTAGTTGTTAGAACAAAACAGCTTATCCAGTACTGCACAGCTTCTCAATGATACTCTACCAACATCAATCTGTTGCGAATCCAATCAACAAATCTTCATATCCATCTTCACAAAACCGCCTAACTTCATTATTTATTTAAGGAAATATCAGTAATATTTAAAATTATTTAAAATGAAATTACTTTAATAATTAACATCTTAAGAGTGGATATTTTCACAACTTTAAAAGTACTTTTTTTTAAATCATCAAATGGTATCATTTGGAATAATAATAATGATAATTTATTCATGGATAAATTTATACTTGAAAAGCTTGTTTATATTTATGAAGTAGGGAAAGGGAAGAGATGACATTTCATAAGATTTTACCTAATATGAGTTAGTGTAGAGATGAGAAAATACTCTCCGCGCTCTTCACTTTAAAGTACAATGTAAACAATATATATGAGAAATGATTATTATTACAATATGATAGAAGATTATTTGAAGTGTTGTTGACGAAAAGTATACTTTAAACTACTGAATAAAGCAATTATAGATTTATTGTTTTAAGTGTTAAGTGATATGATTTAATCTTAACCTTAAAAAGATACAATCACGGTAAAAGACTTTTATTTTTCAGTAGGTGAATCGCTTGATTATTCACTATGAATGTGGATGCTTTAACATGATTCCATAGTAGCTACAACTGACGAACTGGAAGGTGGTTATAGAGTAGTCCGTAGGAAACCTTTGATCCTACAACTCATGCTATTTGTCACTCATCAGCAAAGGCGTACTTGCATTCTTTGTAAAAACTATACTCCATATATATATATATATATATATATATATATATATATATATCAGTAATATACTACCGTAGGTTTGATTTTGAGCTACTTTACTTTCGATTAAACACTTGGCGCCAAAAGCCACAATCAAAAACATATTAAGTTCATGTATAGATATATTAAAATAAACATTAATTTAATTAATAGGTGTGTGATAGAGTTATTAAGGTAATAAAATGATATCAATGTAAACATTAAGCAAAAACTTGAACTGAAGATAAATAGATAAAGAAGTTGGTTATATTAAACTGTTAGTGAGAAACTGTTGCAGCACAAAACATGATGTTTTAAAAAATACTTACAGTCAGTTAGTAGGCTCTGTTATCCAGTTATACAGATGTTTTATTTCAGAAGTAACTCAGGTAAACGAACCTCTAATCATTATAGATTACCAGGTGGATGTTTCCTCCTAATTTATATGACCTGAACAAATAACGACTTGATATGGTTGTAAAAATTGATAAGTACAATTGTGAGTTGACGGAAATTGTCCTCGTATCAACCGTTAGGTGCTTTATTGAGCAAAACATGCAATTTCAGTAGACATCTAATACTGAAAGTTTATTAATTGACGGTATTTAAAATTATTTGTTTGATTGTATACCCACAGATTAATGTTGGACAGGGTACTACTGAAAACTAGGAAACACTGTAATATCTGTTTCGTTCTAATGTGGAATTCCTCAGAAGTATACAACTCAGATTCTGCTCCAGGGGCTTCAGATTGGCGAACATCTAACCCTTCGCACCACTGAGTCGACATTAAATGGTAGAATTCCAACATCAGTCTTTGACGTATCCAATCAATTAAAAGTACCATCTTCTACAAAAATAATCATCTTAACTTCAATTACAATAATCAGCCCACTAGTGACTACCTTCAGGATGTTCCTGAAGCTGTAGTGAGAAATTGTGATTGGTGGTGTTCAGGCTTCTATGAAGTGACGCAGTTCTCACAGATGGCAATAGATGGTCGTCACAATATATATCACAAATTGTCGGAAGTGGGAATTATACCATCAGATACCGACCTAGTAGTGCATATGGATCGGTGTTTACCGACCTGAAGCCCCTGTAGCGGAATCTGGGGTGTACATTTCTAAAGAATTCCATACTGGAACGAAACAGCTATCTGGCATTTCCTGTTTCGCAGTGATATTCTTTCAACATCAATTATTGATGTATTCATTCAATTAAAAGTACCACAAAGGCGACCATCTCAATTTAAGTAATTATTTGTTTGATTGACTTATCATAGATGAATACGTTCTTTTAGTAAACTTCATTATCAAAATTAAACATGATACAGACATTTCAGTTACAAATTATGTTATCAGTAATATCAAATAGAATCAGTTGTCTTTACAGGCTCTTTCATATGACTATCATTTTATGCAATTAACATTTACTTCATATATCATTATGACATTTTTTCAACTCGTTTAGTAACTTGAATGGTAACAAATTTAATGCTTGAACCCTTATTCAATGTATTAGAAACGATATATAAAGTTAAAACAACACAGAACGTTCAGTTCTTAACGGGCAGAAAAACGTAGAACCAAAAGTTTGTGCTTGAGAAGACATAAATATTACAATAACATAAGAAAAGAGGAATTATCATATTCGAAACACTCATCATCATTAACGTCAACAGTAAATAAGGAAGTAGATATGTAGTTATGATTGTTATTAAATTCATTGCTTCATAATCTAGATACTATCTCAGTACTAAAACAAGTTACAAATCAGCATTCAGTAACACATAAAAGCTATTGTTTCACATGAACACTGCCTTTCGTGCATTCTTCTCGTGCTTACATTCCACTTTATCAATAATTATGAAGGGGGGGAAGGGGAACGATTTGATTAATAACCACAACATTACTGATGGCACTTTAACATAAACGCACAGAGTGATTTGATTATGTTTATTATAAGTCTAAGAACTTCCTGCATTATTTGCTTCTTATCATCATATCAAATTAACTGTCTATTCTGTGGTCAACATGATGATCACCTGTATGAAAAAAATGTCAATATTGAATAACCAACATGCAGAGGAAATAATATTCATTCATTCGACTTTATTTAATTTCTATACTACATATTTAGAACGTAAAAAGACACTTGGAGTGTAAATACACAAAGCATAAACAGAATATACAATAGAATAACTTCATATAAAAATAGCATAGAATAAAATACCAGTATCATTTTCTAGTTATTTTTGTATGATATAAATAGATATAGAATCACTTTCAGGTGTTGTCTTTCTATATCGATGAATGATACAAATAAGAAGGAAATTTATTTAACTCCTGGTCTGTTTCCGGGATACAATTCGTGCATTTCAAGAAACAGGTAACTAGAATTTAAAAACATTTTAACAAAATGACCATAGAAAATAGACATACACTACAAAGTTATTCACAGTCTTATTCATAATAACTATCTATGACAAAATATGCATGGCAAAATACTATTATGTAGAAAACAGATGTAGGATATGCTTTGAACAAAACAATTTGGAAGAATAGACTGAAAATGACATAATATATGACAAGACTGATAAATGAAAAAATTGAGTTTTCAACTCTTTCAGAGAATAGAGTAAGATGAAATTTACTTAGTTTAATAGGTGGCAGTATTGTACAACAGAAGCTTATAATTTAAGGGCTAAATGGGGTTCGTTAAAGTGTGCATAATTTCTATGACAAAATCAATAAGTGATCTGTAAAGTAACATGATGATATTAATGATGATAGTAATCATTGGCATTATTATATCAGATGTACATTCAAAAACCAAACGCATAGATTCAAACGAAGCATGTTCAGTTACTTTCTTCATCGTGATAAATCCCGACTAATTGTTAAAACTATCTAGCTACTTAGAATGGAAATACCTAGGTTTGGCTTCATTTTAATTGTATGTACTATGAAATTTTTAAAACGTAATACTAAATAAATATTGTTATCTCCAACGGAAGTAGAAAATTGAATAATATTGTCTGCAAATCAAACATTTATGAGTTTAAGCTTACAGAGTTTACGGATTAGGTTTGTTCATTGATTGTCTGTGTATCATAAGGTTGATTTGATGAAATGATAATAAAATGCAATAATAAAATGGCATAAATGTCCAGTGTTTCCTAGTTTCAAGTAGCTATTATTATGGTTATCAAAAATAAATTGTTAGCGATAAATAAAGAAAATAGACTGAATATCATAACTTTACATTCTGATAATGTACAGTCTTGTAAGCTGATTTGCTTGTTTAATGACTACTTGAGATTTGATTTTGTCCTCAAAGTATATTATTATCCTGATCAATTAAATCTATGGCAGCTAAAACGAGTTTTACAAAACTACTAAAATTTTGTTAGCAAAGTTAAGTGTTTATACAGTTTTTTAACTTCTTGATGGTTGTGTCAAGATTACATCATATGTAATTTATACTTGAATTGTAACAAGACCTATGAAAACATCTATTATTACTCTACGTATCACTAGTGACATAAACTTGCTAAATAGATTTAGGGCTGTTTTAAAAGTGTTCGACTGTCACATTCAAACCACTTCAACATAACAATACTTGATTTAGGTAACAAAGACCTAATAATAGAGATCTAGTGATTTAAGAGTTTGATTTATATGAGTTGAATAACTACAATTTACATTTAATCAACATCTTATAGCGTGTACCATTGATTTGTACAAACAATATTTTACTTAAAATAATATACAAGTATTTACAGTATTTCGTCTTTTCACCAAAATGTATCTTGAGTATGACTAAGAGGCTGTTATGAACGAATCAAATTTATATCTTAATGTCACAGCTCAGGGCATGATTAATTATGTTTATGATTCTTCGTATATTTCCTAATTCCAACACAAAAACTATAATCAGCTACTTTCAGGAGAGAAGATTACTTCGTAGGACGTGTTTATGACACTCTTGATTTGGCTAGTGTCTAGGTCAAATGAAAAGTCACTCAAGCTGGCGCCGATTCTTTAGTCCATCCTAAACCCTGTGTAGTCAATCGGATCTAAACCAAGGAATAGGTGTTTTTTGGCAGGCGATATTTTATAAACACTATTGTGGAACATTATCAGTTATTGTTTAGATATATTTATTTACTTACAGCTTCATACCACTCAAACCTAAGAAGCATCGGTCCATGGTTTCACTTTCTTAATGGTACCTGTAGCTCCTAAGTTCGAGAGTTGTCTAGGTCGCTCATAAGAATTAATAAGGAGTTCTGTATTAGATAGCAAGAATTATCCGTTGCTCATTAGCTGTCAATGGTATCTCCCTTCCCATACCCAACTAAGCTTGATTTGTGCAGCTTAAAATGCTAACCATTCTCTACAAAATAACTATAATTTTATTGGTGATGAGTTGATAAAACTACAGTGAAATCAAATGTATAATCAGAGATTGAATCATACTTGAAATCATATCAACTAAGTACAAATGGGATAAGTGATAAGTAGATTCGTTACATTTGTCTAAGTCTAATAATAATAGTAGAAAAATAGATCAGATCAAATGTTTTGTTCAAAAATTACATCATATATAAAGTGATATGAATTAAGTATAAGTAGAAGATTGGATGGGGAAATATACAAACCTAGTGTGTAACAATGATTAATAATAATAATAATAATAATAATAATAATAATAATAATAATAATAATATGGAGATATGTATGATAATAACAGAAAATAATATCTAAATATGATAAACTTAAGTTACGGGATTAAACAAAAAAGGTAAAGGCTGCGTGGATACTTTTCTAGCTAAGTTACAATTAGGATAAAAGCAGACTTATTGGATGTTAGGCTGGTCACAGCAAAAGAAGAGGTTGAATGCATTCCTTTTGTGTACAGAACTCCGGCCTTTTAAGCCATAAAGCTATCACTTATGCCGTTTGAAGGACCTTGAGTCTAACTGATCTTAGCTGATAACTATTTACACTGTAGATTAAAATAAATGATTGATTAATGGTTATTGTACGAGTCATTTAATCTAAGTGGGCTGACGCTTAAACATACTGAAAAGTGCCCACGAGTACGAATGAGTAAAGTTCTGAAGTTTTCGCTAGTGTAACTTGGTCTACATTAGTGATTAAAATTAGAGATACAAAAAGGTGACAAATTTAGTTAACATGCGCTTCAGTTTTCTTGGTTTGAATGTTCCTTGAGAGGTTCTGCTTAACCGTAGGTTTAATATTTTTCTAAGAGCATCACCTCTAAGTGATAGCATAAAAATTGATCAGGTAGTTGTGTTTTTATTAATTGATAAAAGATAACCTCTCTGTGATAAGTTTACAAATTGTATGAATGTATATACCTCTCGTGTACAGATAAGACAAATGAGAATGTACTGTAGATAATTTAAATATACAATACCTAGAACTTATGATGTACTCTAAATTGATACACTTTCATAATAATTCGGTTTTCATACCTACTAGTTACAGTTGGTCTGTATAAGACTAAGGTGTTAGCTTTCAATATATTTTACTAAGAAATTAATTGCTGGTAATTTGCCGTAAAGTTTTTAGTTTATAATGTTGATTTACCGGTGCATTTGATTATAACCTACTCTACACAAATTTGCTCAGAGAATTAAAAATTAGAGACCACCTGCAGTTACTCGCATTTGCACTTACAATTTTATATGCACATGTAATAGTACTTTCGTTGGAAGAAAGAGAAGGGTATTATTTAGAAAAAAACTCGGAACATACAATGAAGAATTTGATATTAAATGGTTCAAAACTACCTAATTGTTCTATCAGGATGATGTATCATGAACACACTGTCACTCAGTAAATAATGGTATTGCCTTTCGAGTAATAAATAGACAGAATTACCCCCAGACTGCTATGTTATTCAAAAGCGAATGATATTCGTTGTATAAACCCTAACGTGTGTGCACGATAATAATTGTAAGCTTGCCTGTCATTATACTTGCGAACGAATTTTTATTATCCTTGTTTCTTTTTACTTTTTCACCTTTACATCGTGCTTGTTCATGTCTTTCATTATTAACAATGTGACAAAATAACTTTGTATTTCATTTCATTTTTTCTGCTTATCACAAGAATAAATATTTTGTAACTTTCATTAGAACTCCAACGTACATGTTACAGAACCTTCAATGTTTAGCTTAGTCTTATTATTTTCTTGCAATATTCATTAGGATATTTGACTTCCTATCAGTTTAGCATTTTAGGTATATTCACACAACCTTAAACTATTATTGCCATCATGACTGGTAATTCTGGCAATTAACAATAATGTTTTATCATTTTTTCTAGTGTTAATAAAATACTTAGTGCATGTATCTCTCATCTGATTACGTCATAACCTTTCTAACTCACTTTTCTTAATCATCTTTAAACTGATCGTTATGATTGTTATTCACCATTAAAATCAAATGACATTTAAATGCATGTTGCATTCAAAATTACACTTGCAAAATATTTTACATATTTGCACTATTTTGTATGCATGCGAAAGAACTTAAGCACATGGAATGAATTCACCTCATCCTAAAATGTTTGTTCATTGGTTGATCACTATGTATTCACCAATCTGATGTCTATCAAGTACTTTAAAGTACTAATCGTATCCTATCAATTGAATTGTAATGTGATTACTAGTATCAGTGACTCAACATCACTGGCACTAAGTAAATATAGAAGGTGGTTTAGGATTAGCTCGAAGGAAACTCTGCACTTCGGTTTCATGCTGTTTGGAGCATTATATTAGTCGCTACGCAGTGATCAACCAATGTATATATCCCAGTCCTATAGGAGGTCAATCTCAGCAACGATGGGTTTTGCAGCAATGGTCTCAGACTATGCAACTGGGCAGTTGGAGATTGGACCCATAAGGGAGCATGAATTCCTTTAGGTACGCCTTGCTAACGAGTGCCAAATAGAAAGAAACCCAGGTTCATGGATTACCACTGAATATGCCTAAACCACCTTCCACAATGTTTATTGTTCTGGCTTTGTGTAAACCCCAATAAGTGTACAAGCAAGAGAGAGGAGGGAAATATTTGTTTTCACTAAGTTTTTCATCAGCATATTGCACCATCATTCATATGTTTTAAGAACTTCAGAGAAAGGATCTCATCAAAACAAATTCTATACATTCGTTTATATATATATATATGTTCAATTAAGAGAGGGTGTAATAGTAATTATTTCTTTAATAGAGAATGGTGTGGAGGAAAAATTTCACTAACATCATTACTACGAATACTAGTAATAATACTACTATTATTATTAGTTACAATAATAAGATTAGCAATAAATTTAATGGCATGGTAAAGATACAGATAGAACATACTTCATTTAAACACAAAGTTATTTTTTCATTTCACAAACAGTCAACATTACTGCTGTTTTCAAACAGCTGAATACTCAGGAGTCTTGGCAGATTCGGACAATTTCTATAAACAACTTTACAATCAACATGTAAACTGTGTGAACGAACGTAATCAGTTAAAAGTTCAGGCATAGAATTTGTTGAACCAGGCTGGAATGTGTTCACGCATTTGTGTCAAAAGTAAACACTGACTATGGCCATTAAACCTTGCTCCACAAGAGAAGTTGAACTGGTCTATGCAAATAGAAACGCCTAAACTTGGAAGCATATCCTTTAAGAGTACCGAAAATAATATACTGCCTGTAAACGTTAAACATTTTAACAGTATATATATGTTTCACACTAATAGAGTGATAGTGTTATGTAAAGGCTTTCATTGCAAATTATTTGATCACGTGTTTACATGGATAATAACGAATGAACAAAGAAAGAAAGATAACGTAATTACGGTAACTAAAAGTTAAAACGCGTAGTCTAACAGATTACGTAATATTTAATCTGAAAATGTTTATAGTAATTTGAAAGCAAGTCAATTAAATGGATAGTTACGTAAGACCGAAGAAAGGAAGATTAAAATTAACTAAATAAGATCAAGGTACAAAATTTGGAATTTTCTGAACAAAGTGAAGAGGTTGGGGGGTGAGAAAGGCTAGATATTATGGATATAGCCAAAGTAAGTATAGTGGTTGCATGAATTTCTTTCTCACACGAAGGTCTGGATTGTGGACGTTAATACTAATAGCTTTGGCTGTATGCAAATGACCAATTCGTAATCTAGATAGTATTTAAGATAGAATACGATAGAAAATTTTGAAGTCTGTATTTAAATCCACTTGATGTTTTGTTTTAATCAAATGTTCATCGATCGAGTTTTTATCTAGACTTAATATTCCTTTGGTTAACTAGGCTGGATTATGCTTAGAGAAAGGGATGATAGACATGCCTGCTTCAAAACAAAAGTTGAGTTCATAAATGCCCGTAGATACAGAGAATCATCTGAGTCTCTGTTTGATTATGATAGACGTTACCAAACAATTACAGTCTATCGCTTACGACTAATCACTATTAAATGATTCATGGTGTATCTTTATCAGTCACTGTGTAAAAATTTCATTTGCAATGTCATTCTGAAGAAGAGTTTTAAGAATAATCATTCCCTCGAAACATTTATTAAGATCAGTCTTACTTTTGTTGAACCCATATGTTTGTTGATAAATTTGATTGAGTATCTATGTTGCTAAGTAGATTACAGATATTACTATTCAACTTTTCATGAATGTTGTCATCAAAGCAGATTACTTTATCTAGATGGGTCAAAATTTTTAACAGGTTTCTTTTGTATCTCATTGGAATAGAGTTATAAAAGTACAGGTTCTGGCTAGTTGGAGATTCTTTATATATGCCTCTTTTAAATGTTTCCTCATCCTATCTTCTTGTTAATTCAGCACTCAGAAATGAGATGATATTATTTTGTTCTTCTTCTAAAGTAAGTGTAATTGATGGATGCATAGTATGAAATGAATTTCGCAAGATACTTTTCATTCTTGATTAATACTAAAAAAGTATCATTTATGTATCATCAGTAACATGGCTTATTCTTCATTTTCTCAAGAAAATTACCATCAAGTAAAGGGACTAATTAATGACCTTATCAGTGCATTTTCCGACTGCCTACAGTGATGGTTATTGAACTAGAAGTGGGCATTGATTGTCCATGCGAGAATTCATTGTAGAAACAGGAATTACGATTTCTATACGTCTCTATAAGTCCATTACAAGCATAGTCTACTGTTTCTAATCGTGAAATGTTGGTAAATAGAGATGACATAACCAATAATATGTGAATTTGTGTTTGATATTTTTTGTTATCAATAAACTTAAAAGAATGTTGTGATTAGCTATTACCTTACTAAGTGATTTCAGAACGATAAGCGGAATTATTGATAACAACAACCGGTTTGTGATGCAAACTAACTTCATAAACCATACAATGTGAGGGTTATAGTTTGCGAAGGCTTCAGTATATTAAAGAGGTTTTCCCTGTTTTAGCGTTTTTAACGAAATGTGACAAATAGGAGTAATTATAAGTTGAAAATCTTTTTTTATAAAAAAGTAGGCAGTTTTTTTTGGATTCGACACTTACTGACATTTTTCTAGGGCAATCAGGTAATACTGAACTAAAAGATATGGAAAAAAACAAGCATTTGATTATGTAAGAGACGTTGATGGTACATTCATCATATACGATAACCTATGATCATCATCTTCGATTACTTAATTAATCTAATTCAGTTAATCCAAAAATTTGATTCGCATGCTGTGGCTAATTATATAGTTGTTAGACCAATTACAATTACAAGGAACAAAAACAGCGTAGTTTTACTTTCTCCATATGACTGACCAATAATTATAATTAAACAGCTAATGTCCAGTTTCTTCCAACATAAGTCTTAATTTGAACTGTTATTTTTGATAGTAAGTAGACTATGTTCTGAAGATTTGATATCGAAACTGACATCGTTTTTAGAATAGTTTTTTTAAGAAAAATTCACAACATATTTCAGGAAATTTGTTCGTGAATGCCTATAAACTGTCTAGCTGTGTTATAGAAGGATGCATAATAGACAAGGATCATTCAGTGTATCTTAGTGTTGCCTCACGAATAATAAGTCGGTAAAATATAACCAGACATCTACATTATATAGAGACAGAATCATAGTATAAATAATGAAAATTTCGCTCCACTATTACTACTATAGCAAATGATTGCATGCCTCGTTTCATCTCCTATTTTCTGTTCCCAAACTTCTTGAAAGTTGTTTAAATTTCATGCATTTCGTCTTGTTTGTTACAAATATGACCTTTGTAAGCATTAATTATCTTTGAATTGAGATGGTTATGTAAAGAAAGGTGTTTAATTTTGTTGACTTTATTCGTCATAGGCTGTTGCTGATTCGGTATCAAGGAGTACTGAACAGCCGTCTCGTCCTAGAATGGAACTCCTTAGTAGTGTATACTCTCATTTAGTTAGAGAATCGGACTTAAAGTATTCAGGAGCTGCGACTTACTCTTTACTATTTTATTTAATTCATAATATAGCGATATGATCATTCTATGCCACTGATGGTAACTTGTTGACTTTCTCCATGCTTGAATTCAACCAGTCACGAATTCTGACTAGAACTTCAGAAGAGTCATTAAAATTAGTCTTTGGTGCACTGATTATATTCATCACGATTATTATGCATTGTTATTATTATTTTCACCAATTAGTTTAGTGTAATCATAGCAATTAACATGCCTATTTTCAGTTACGTCACAATCCTTTTTTCGCACTTATACCGCTGATATGTAAACGCAACTTGCAGTTAAGAATAGCAATCACCATTAAAGTCACAGGAATTATAGACATATTGCATTCAACATTACACTACTAAATAAACATTTAAGTTATTGAAATGATTTTGTGCATAAGTAGAAAGAAGAATTACAGTACTTAAAATGAATAGAATTCACTTCACCTTAAAGGCGTATTTTATCGGTTTGTATAATAGACAGAAGTGAGGATTCTACCACTGAATGCTGGCCTAATGATGTTAATGAGTAAAGCGTTCGCTGCAAGACTTCATGGTCCTGAACATGACTTCATAGTTGAATTGAATATTTAGGCAGTTGATGAATCTCATACTAAGACAGGATAGCTGTCCAGTGTTCTCTGATATTCAATCGTACCCATCTAAATATAAAATATGTGAATAACAATAGAATTAAATATGAATCTTGACAAAATTACCTCAGAAATATACTCACCTCTTATTCAGTAGTTTATCCATAATTTAGAAATTATTTCCAAGAAATACTCTTCATACTTGAAATAATTTACTTCATTAATATTCTCTGTTTTATATTCTCCTTAAGATTTTCCTATTTTATTTTTTTTTCATAAATGAAAAGCAAATATTATTTTCGTGGTTATTACTGTTTTTCTAGTAAGAAAAACTGGCAAATATATAAAACAATATAAGTGATTGTATATATGTTGCAAATTAATGTTGATACAGTACCACTAAAAACTAGGGAGTACTGGACAGTTGTCTCATAACAGTATGAGACTCCCCGACAGTGCGAACAGTAGATTCAGACCTGTAGGCTAGTTAAATTCAGAATTGAAAATAGTTCAAAATGTAGATTAAGAGTAAACGAATGAAAAAAGAGGATAGCAACAACTGATAATGTTCATTTGTAAAATGATTTTTAATTAATATACTCCGTTATTGAATCGTAAATATGAATAGGTTTTTGAAAATGTACTATGATTTACAATTAACTCCTATGTAATATTGTTTATATTATAAACTAGGACTATAGAATTCATACTAACTTCCTATACGGTTTGCTTATTGCCATCCATTATAATGACTTTTATTCAACAAGGATAGATCACAGTGGGTAGTTCTCTTATAGGGAATTTATTTTCATAGTCATTGTTCAGCAATGTAGAATAAAATCTATGGTGAGCACTGTTAACAAGTTTTACATTAGAATGAAACAGTTGTCCAGTATTCCCTGGCATTCCTAGGCTACTCTGTCAAAATTAATCACTGATGTAGTCAATCAACTAAAAATAATACCAATCTCTACAAAACCTATTTCAATTCAATTAATTCAATTTCATCAATGAATTCTATTGAATTTATTATATTTATTTATTTAGTTAGTTAAATGGTTTAATGAAAATGTTGAAAAGTAGACGATTTCACTACTGTTTATTATTTAAGTAGATGATTAGAAATGAATTACAAAAACATTACTTCAATGTATATTCAGTGATTCATCGTAATCAATCTGTAGGCAACATGTTTTGTTGATTTTGATTTTCTTTTTAAAAAAAACTGTATACGTCATTGTTTTCTCTTTTTTCCTTTCTTTTTAAAATAAAGAAAGGAAAAAAAGCGTTGAACATCACAATATTTTGAATAAATCTAATAGATTATTTATCAGTAGTAGTGCTGCTTCTCGTTGATAAATGCATCCATAGAAACAATAAATCACAATTTTGTATTCAGTAGCTCTTTAAAAAACTATTTCATTTTCTTTCTGATTAATCATCATTTAGTAACTAAGTTTAAAACTAAGTGAAAAATAATAAATAAAATAATCGAAAATAATTGTTAATTGATTTATTATATTAAATGTTGTGGAGATTAATAAACATTTTAATTTGATATGAGAAATTAGTCTGAATTAGTAGACGATCAATGATCAAGTAATCGACAGGAAACCCTACATCTACGTCTCGTGTTCTTTGATACTCGTCTGCGATGCGTACATGAAATCCATAAGAGAACTTATACTCCTATGTGGTTATGATCCCGAGTCACTCAGTTTAGCAAATTGTGACCGTTACCAATGAGCTATCAGGGCAGGTGACTGGCCATCCTGTAGGGCTGAGCTATATAAATTGAGATGTAGGGCAGTTAGGTATATCTGAATAATGCTCACAGGTGTAGAAAGCAGACGTACGACTTACAGCAGAAAAAAACTGAAGGGTACTATTTTTATGTTTTCACAGAGCTGCTGTAAATATATATCGGAAAGTATATCTATAAAGATTTAGTACATATTCAACTGTAATAACATTTCCAATGAAGTAGCGTCTCTAGACGATTCCATAAGACATGTGGAGTAATTATTATACTAGTGATAAATTTGTGGATAAGAAAACAAATGATCACACTTCACTCTGGGCAATGGATCAATATTATCAGGATGGGCTTTGTCAAATTACGAATCATATTTTATTAAGTTGTTTGTACTAGTTACAGATGTCGGTTGGGTACCACTGAAAACCAAGGAGTGCTGGGCATCTGTTTTAAGTGAGTATGGTAATCCTCAACAGTGAACATACCTCGATTCCACCGAGAAATCTAACTAGAAGTCCTCATGTTTCACGGTGAACTGCTGCATCATTTGCTTCACTAGGATGAAACAGCTATCAAGTGCTGACTAGTTTTCGCTGGTACCAAACTGACATCAATCTATAACGAACGAAAGTAACTAAATGTATTGCTCATCTTTACTAAACAATTTCATTATTTCGCATTAGCCCGCTAGATGCTGATTAAAGATCTTTCGATTGGGAATTGATTTAATCATATATTGCACAAAAAATCTACAGGGTGTTATTTAGTTCTTACACGTGTTTAAAACCAATAACTTCTAACATGATGAACCTTCTATTATTAGACTTAAATGTTCTGTAAGGATTGGTATAAAGTTTACTTGTTTGAACACATCACAGATTGATGTTAGCAGGGTACTATTAAAACCAGGGAGTACCAGGACTACTGCTTTGTTCTAATGTGCAGCTCCTCAGAAATGCGTACACTAAATTCCACCTCACGGTTTCCATGTCGGCGATCGTCTAACCCTCTACACCATTGAACTGGCATCCAATGATAGAATTTTCACTATTCTTTGATTTGTGACATAGTGCGACTGGCAGAATCCAAAGTGAGCACTATTGAGGAGTTCCATACTACAACGAAACAGTTGTCCATTGCTCCCTGATTTTCAATAGTACCCAGTCAATATTAATTTAAGATGAATTCTATTATTAAACAATCTATTTATTCAGAGAAAGAACACAGTTGTTTTCGAAACTGAATAAATTTAAATCTATGACCTTTTTACAAATCAAGTGAAAATATCCTATTTCTGCATGAATAAAACTGATAGTTGATAAAAGTGTATTTGATGATAAAATGAATATTTCTACACTTATTGATGAATTGTTTCAATAACTTGATAAATTTGTTCAGTTTTATTAAATAATTATTTATGCTGTTTCGTTTTTTTTCTATATCTTTCCTAAAAACCTGGAGATGTGTGTGTGTGTGTGGTATTTATGAATTGAAACGGTAGTATTTAGTTGAAAAGCAGGTTCATTTTTCTACATGACCTTTCATACAACTTCAATGTAATCCCTTTTTTTACAAAAAAAAATTTTAATTACTACTCAGTTACTAAGATTAAAATAGACAGATTTTAAGTTTACAACTATCAGTGTTCATATTGTCAAAGATACAAGTAATCAATGGGATGAACTGATCCACTCATTTATGACAACATAAAGATAAATTCACATTCTTATATGAATAGTTTATATTGTGTGTGTAATTAATGAAGTGTTATTAAGTTTGAATTCGTATTCAATGCATCTCATTATTTAACCTTTGAAACTACTTATTATATAACATTTTTAAAGCCAGTATTAATTCATTTGAATGTTTTGCACGGTATCTGTCTGTTAAGAAAGTATTGTTGAATATTTTCATTGGAACCTTTATCTGTAATGAATTTATAGTTTAATTAGTCGTATACGCTTGATAACTTTCAAAATGAAATTGGTGTACACGAAATACTAATTGACACACGAATTGATATTCGTATTTCAAATTAAAGAGCAGTTAATACATCTAGAAAAACGTTTACAAGGAACAGGCTTAGATTTCCTTGTTACACGTATTACCATTTGTCAGTGTCTTGAACTTTACGACAGTTACAACATATGACTATAAAGCATTAACTCATTCATTCATGCGAATCCATATCGATTGGCGTAGAATTTAAGAAAATTAACATTCATGTAGAACTGAACTTGGTTAACTACATACACTTATTGATAAGTAAACAACTTTATGTTAATGTTAATGAATTATAGATATTTAGTTGGAGAACATAATACTAGTTATTGTTCCATAGATCATTTCAAAATTCTAAAAGCATTTCTTCAGCCAAATTTATTTTGATGGAAATTGAATGTTGTGAAGATTGTTACATGTTAATTTGATATGAAAAATTGGTCTGAGTTATATAACCACTGAAAAGGAAGAAGTATTAGACGGCTGTCTGATACGTATTATAAGAACCTGCAACAGTTCTCATCCAAAACCTCACCAGGGAATCGAATGCTAGGACCTTCAGATTTCGAGACAAACGATCATCTGTTAGACCACTAAGTTAGCTCTTATCAATTGATATTTCTAATTCAGTTAATAAGCGATATATTCACCTGGCCTCTTCCACTGACATCAGTGGCTGACTGTCTCATAACTGACATTAATGAATTTTAACTGTTATGTCTTCTGACTAAAACTCCAGGGATTACCTTCAAAAGTTAGTTACTAGGGGACTAGTATTGAATAGTAATTGAGTTTTGTGGAGATCGTTGAATTTTAATTTGATTTCATGAACCGGTTTAATATTGTGTTATCAAACTAAACTTTCAGAGGTAATTCTTGAAATTCTAGTGTGAAGACGTGATAAGTGAAGATCAGTTATGTTAAATTTAAAGCAACTCTGCCCCCCCCCATCCGTTGAATTTATTTACTCTCACATTTCATGCTTAGCTGCTATTATTAATGAAATGAATATGCGAAAGTATGAATAGAAGCTGGAGGTGGAGAAACTCCTTGATCACATAAATAATTATCCAATTTCATTAAAGGACTTATATATTTGAAATCGAATAACATTTTTGATTGATTTCAAGGCAACTTCATGTTTACTGATATCGAAGTTTTCAGTAATTGTTTTGATCATTCGTTATTCTTGTTATTATTATTATTATTATTACAGACTCAAACAAATATTTATGAAATTGTTACTGATTTACGAATGGAACAAAGTTGTCTACAACATCGAATGGAGACGTTAGAATCATCACTCACAAAAGTTCAGGTAAGTTAATAAATTTAATCACTTTATTCCATGTTATCGTATGATTTCTAACTTTCTTCTTCTAAGTTGAAAGTAACAACTTAACAATGACCAACCAGTATGTGTCTATTCATTTAATTACGGGTATTTACGTTAAAAGTCTACTGTCTAACAGGTATCTCTTTCATATACATGCTTATCTACTGTATTTTATGTACTTTTACTAAGATCACAAATCCATAATTAATTAATTGCTATTCATCTATTCAACATCGATGGAAGAAATCAAGATAGCTGTCAGACAGATCAAAAGTGGGAAAGCAGCAGGACCTGACAATATACCAGCCGAAGCACTTAAGTCAGATATAGACATAACGGCGAGGATGCTCCACGTTTTATTCAAGAGGATCTGGGAGGAAGAACAGGTGCCGGCAGACTGGAAAGAAGGATACCTTATCAAGATACCAAAGAAAGGGGATTTGAGCAAATGCGAGAACTACAGAGGGATCACACTATTGTCAGTACCAGGGAAAGTCTTCAATGGAGTGTTGTTGAACAGAATGAAAAATTCAGTGGATGCTCAACTTCGAGATCAACAGGCTGGTTTCCGTAAGGATCGGTCATGCACAGACCAAATCGCAACACTACGCATCATCGTTGAACAATCAATTGAATGGAACTCGTCACTGTACAACAACTTCATTGACTATGAGAAAGCGTTTGACAGCGTAGACAGGAGATCACTATGGAAACTTCTTCGACACTACGGTATACCAGAGAAACTCGTCAACATCATCCAGAATTCTTAAGATGGACTACAGTGCAAAATTGTGCATGGAGGACAGCTGACAAATGCATTCCCAGTGAGAACTGGTGTCAGACAAGGCTGTCTGCTCTCGCCCTTCCTCTTCCTCCTAGTGGTCGATTGGATCATGAAGACCTCAACATCTGGGGAGAAGCACGGGATTCAATGGACACGTAGGATGCAACTTGATGATCTGGACTTCGCGGATGATCTAGCACTTCTATCCGATACACAACAGCAACTGCAAGTGAAGACAACCAAAGTGGCAGCAACCTCAGCATCTATAGGCCTGAACATAGATAAGAAGAAGAGCATGATCCTCAAATTCAACACTGAGAACACCGACCCAATTGAACTTGATGGTGAAACTCTGGAAGAAGTCGATACCTTTACATACCTGGGGAGCACATCGATGAACAAGGAGGATCCGATGCAGATGTAAGGGCAAGGATCGGCAAAGCGAGGACAGCATTCCTACAGTTGAAAAATATATGGGACTCTAAACAACTGTCTACCAACCTCAAAGCTAGACTCTTCAATTCGAACGTCAAGTCAGTTCTTCTGTATGGAGCTGAAACGTGGAGAACTACTTCAAACATCCTCAGGAGGGTACAGGTATTTATCAACAACTTTCTACGCAGAATATCAAATGTCTGTTGGCCAGAAACCATCAGCAACAGCCTACTTTGGAAGAGAACAAACCAACTTCCAGCTCAAGAGGAAATCAGGAGACGACGTTGGAAATTGATAGGACATACATTGCGGAAATCATCAGATTGTATCACGAGACAAGCACTAACTTGGAATCCTGTTGGGAAACGGAAAAGAGGAAGGCCGAAGAACACCCTGCGTCGAGAACTGGAAGCAGACATAAAAAGGATGAACAGTAACTGGAGACAGCTGGAAAGGATTGGTGAGGACAGAGTTGAATGGAGAATACTGGTAAGCGGCGTATGCTCCTCCGAGAGGGGCAACAGGCGTAAGTAAGTAAGTATCTATTCAACATTAGTTGTTTATGTATAACAAATAAAAGTGAAATCAACTAATAGCACTATTAAAAACTTAATCATTTCTTTGATCAACAATAGTCTTGACAACAGATCATTAAAATTTGTTATTACAGTGATGAAAAGAATGTGTTTTTCTATACGGAATTACAGGATGTCTTTTGTAAATGGATCCATGAAATCTGTATATTGTTAGATAATCATTAACTAATTATCTATGTAGGCCAAAGAAAAAACAAAATTTGGATGGACTTCCAACAGATCTTTCTAGTCGTGAGTGCTAGCTGATCAGTTCAAATGAACCCTCTTCAATATATCATACAGTAAAAAGTTGATAAATTGAGCATGTTTTAGATAGTTAAATTGTAGAATCTGATACAGATCGATAAATAAAAGTATTTTTATGCCATGTTGTCGAGTAATGGCTGATCATGAGATAGGCTCATTGATTTAGACTACTTATCGAAACGAGGTCAAAAACGGTTATACTTATATACAAAGCATTAATAAAAATAAACAAGATCGCATGTTCCAGGTAGTTAGAGAAAATCAGTCTTGTAGGTTATTCACTTTCTAATCATTGAAAACCTGACCATTTCGCTTACTATATCAATAGTAGTCAACGATACATTATCTTTTCTTTAGTGTAAACCTAATTCTGTCTTTTAAATCACAGTATAGTCATTAACGTGAATAGCTCAATGTTAAAATTTATGACTGTGATACTGAGTAAAACAGGTGTAAATCCTACAGGAAAAACCAGTTACCTTAAAGCAATATACATATCTTACTATCTACCACACAATACAAGTGACTAACTTCTTTCTGAATGTCTTTATCCCAAAAAATATTAGTAGTAGTTTCATATTCATTGAAACCGTTTAAAAGTTGCTTACTGAGCTAATGTAGCAGATTCATAGCTTAAATTAATAATTTCGGTTACAAAAAGTTCTCTATGATAGATTATCTTTTAATAAATTCGTTCGTTGATGAATGATTATGATAAAACTATGCAGGTTAATAAACACAAACTCATCGAGATCAGCTTACTAATTTACATAAATATGTTTTACTGATCAGTTAGCTTATCTAACAAAATCAGTAATCTATTAGAACCATTTCCACTAAATGCATAATAGAATGGGTAATTTTTCAATCGAAATCCCGGTAACATCTAATGAGGATAAAGTACACCAAACCAGTGATGTGTAAAAAGAAAAACACTAGATTCTCATATACTAATCTATCTTTTAATCAATCGAAAAATATATTCCAAACGTCTAAATAAATTGATCCCTTCTAATTACGTAATTCTAGATTACATTATCTGATCAAAAGTATTTACATTAAATATTCATACAGGTTTATGAAAATGTTTCATTTAGCCTCTATAATAATCATAAGTAACAATCACTAATCATGTTATCAGTATTATTAGTAGTATAGTATAGTATAGTAGTAGTAGTAGTAGTAGTAGTAGTAGTAGTAGTAGTAGTAGTAGTAGTAGTAGTAGTAGTATAGTAGTAGTAGTATGTGAATAACAAGACAAGAAAACCTATACTCTCTCCAAAGGAACAGTAAAAGCAAAATAAAAAACAATGAAAATTTCTACAAAATAAAGTGTTAACATAAATTCATGTTGACAGCTTATCTTCTATACCAGGAAAATAATGAATCATAGTAACAGCATAAGTATATGAATGAACCAATCAAAATGAAGAAAACAAATTTTTAGTTTTAGCGTAAAATACAAAAATAAAAATAAATTAGTTTTTGTCTTCAACCAAATAAAATGAATACAGAACATAGGAGACTTAAAAATTCTCAAGAAATGTTTATTTTGATCATTAGAAAGTTAAAGCAAAAATAGTAGTATTCAATACATCAAGTTGTTAACAACACGTGATTCCATCTATTTTAGTTTCAGTTTACATAGTTCATGGTAAATTTTCGACGAAATCATCTGTTTAATAGTTGATTGAATACGTCACAAACTGATGCTGGCAGCATACCATCAATCTATGACGTATTTAATCAACTAGAAATACTAGTATCCACAAACAATCGCAAATTAAATAATAATAATCAACTTAACTAGTGACTAACTTCAGTATATTCCTAATGAAAAATCGTGACTGGCGAAGTGTAAAATAATTGGGACTGGGATAGTTTTCATTAATGTCAATGGATGATCGTTGTGCTATATATTACAAATTGATGGAAGTGGGAATTCTACCACTTGAGTGCCGGCTCAGTGGTGTAAAGGGTAAGGCACTCGCCGTCAATCTGCGGAATCTAGAATGCGTGCTGCTGGGGAGCTCCTTGGTAGAACTAAACGGCTATCCAGTGTTCCCTGGCTTTAATGGTGCACTTGACAACATCAATCTGTGACATATTCAGTCAACTAAAAACGCCATTATCCACAAAATTAACTATCATAATTAAACTGTTAGTATTATTTTATGCTACTTATAAGTAGGCAGAATTGTATATGATCAACTTTTATTGAATTTGAAAAGAAATGTTTTGATAGTTTGTTATCATCCATGTACACTTATTACTAACCATTTTTTGAGAGACTATAAATAGTTAGTGATAAATGGAGACTAACTTGTTAGGAATGACAAAAAGCTTTAATTACGATCCAAGTCTTTCCTAAGGTAAGTAAAATTACTTACTACTACTACTAATAATAAGTAGTATATATTAGCATTCAAAATTTGTCGACTTTTGTAAGGTTGTACGGTTGAATGAAATCAGCCCGAGCAAATAAATAAAATACTGGAAATCTCAACGCTAACTTCATGAAAAAAAACAATTATCTTTTAGATTCATCATCCACTTTATTGAGTGAGTTACTTGTCTGGAAAAGGTTTGCATTTTATAGGGGATATAATTATATTACATGGTTAATAAATAATTCATAGTTACAGCTTTTAGACCAACGAATCTAGGATAAAGAGGTTCATCCATATGACTAAATATCTCCCGACCTCTCTAACTCATTGTATTAACGTATGCACTTTCTTGCAAGTTCCCCCGAAGACTCGATATCATTGGTGTGAACGCCAGTCAAGAATCCACAATACAATATACATATATTTAATTGAATTGTTAATATTTTTATAAGAACTAATACACTATTGAACAGTATTGTAACATTAATTAATGTCATTTGATTGTTTCTATCCACATCATAATAACATTTCTTAGAAGTGATAATGTCAATGAGTAATTATGATGTACACTCAAAGAACCAATGTCATACTCTGTATAGAATGTCGTTGTAACTTTAATTTTGACTGAATATATTGGTAGTAAGATGTTAATGTATAATAACATCAAAAATATTATAATAAGACCATGTAATAAGTGTAATTACTGAATGAAATTGTCAACTTTCCTGCATCACTAGTGTACCTTGATAATGTTTATTTGTTAATAATTAGCAATTAATTGCGACCAAAATTCAATGAATTTGTAACAAAACTGTATCTTTGATATTCTGCGGAATTTCTGTCTTCGTGATAAGTTACATTTAAGGGGTTGTTGTGGAGATAGTTAATTTTATTAATGCTGATATCACGAATTGATCTGAACCAAACAATCATTGATCACCTGGAAGCACTGGACAGCTGTTTCGTCCTAGTATGGGACTCCTCAGCAGTGCGCATCCACGACCCTGGTGGGAATCGAACCCAGGACCCTCTGGCTCCACGACGAGCGCTTTACCATTGGACCACTGAGCCGGCTCCTAGTGGTTGATATTTCTAATTCAGTCAATTCGTGTTACGTTTGCGCGACCTCATTCATTGTCATCAGTGAGTTACTGTCTCACACCCGACACGATTGAACTCCACCGGTCACGTCTTATGGTAAGTGTTAAGAAATACAGTATGAACTCTGTAACAATGAGTGACAAGTTTTTACAATATCAAATTCTCTTTAATCTAAAAGAAAATGAATAAAGTAAAACTATTTGCTTTATTTACAATAAGTGATTAATAACTCATCAGTTTAATCTCAGTAAGATGCAGTACCGATCTCCGTCAAATTATTTTTTATTTTGGTAAAATTCATATATCACCCATTCATAAATAAATAAAATAAAAACTTTAGAATAGGCTTGTATCTTCCCGTTGATTTGTAATGGACTGAAACTGTTCAGCCTCTGTTGCCGTATGTGCCATATGTTTCAGTCCATTACAAATCAACGGGAAGATACAAGCCTATTCTAAATTGCATATGTACCCGTTGCACAAGTGTGACTGTCTGGACACAGTAGCCTAGTGGTGAACGCGGTGGCGTTTGACACGAAGCGGACTGAGTTCGAATCCCAGTGTGAACACCAACATTGGGATGCAGGTACACCCAGCCGATGAGTCTCAAATAAGACGAAACGCACGTCCTGGATTCCACTTGCCAGTCACAATCCAACTTAAAATAAAAACTGTTTTTTTTTTCAATAATCATTAGGAATTTACAAATACTCACAGTATAACAACACACCTTCATTAAATAGAATTACTTTGAATAAAACTTAATATAGTTGTTATTGAAATCATGTTAATATCTATCGACAATCATATCACATAATAGTGCATTATTTTGTAGTATTACTCATTAGTATTAGAAGGTATATACCTGAATAAATATTATCCAACAAGTTACATAATACTCTTTGTTGTTTTCTGCATTAAGATGAACATTTAACATCAGTCAATAGGACAGCATTAGTATGCATAGAAAATTTCATAAAAACAAAAGAAGTGAATTAGTTAACTCTTAGTCTCATTACTTCTTATATAGTATTGATTAAATTATGAAGTATTTAATAAATAAACATTATTTCTTTTTTCATTACAGGAACAATTGAGAGCTCTACCTGGTTTAATAAGAACAGCAATTATACAACAACATATAGCTTATCAGAAATTAGTATCAACTCCAGTAACTACTTCATCAGTTAACCAACCAATGACTTTAAAATTTGAAGAACATAAATCATAAATATTTTAATGCTAAGAAGATGTACATACTTTGCAAAATTCTTACTTGAACTATATTTATTTTAAACATATCCATCGGAAAATGCATATATATATATATATATATATATATATATATATATATATATATATATATAACCTAAAGTGTATTTAGATTCCTGTATTAAGTTAAACAAATATATATATGTGGAATTAACAAATCGGCAGCCTCAATGAATATATAATTAAATGAATGAACTTGTCATACTTAAATACATATATCTATGTATTTTGATAGATAAGAGTTAAATTACAAAATTTATTTGCTCTTTTTAAACAATCCATAGTTTATTGAATGGTTTCAGTTGTTCAATGGTTTCAATGTTGCTGTCTTTCATTAAAATGTACTTGTTTTAGTGAATTAAAATTTGTAAACATCACATAAATAAATCAATTTAATACATTTCAGAAATAATTAAACAGGATATACATACATATATACATATATATTCAAATGAATGTAAACAAACTTTCTATTTCATGTATAAACTTTCACATTCCAAGTTTTACATCTTAGTTTGTTCATGGTTGTTCATAAAAGAAAATTGAATTCTAGTGTAGATTATTTATTATATAACAATAAATTTCTAGTACCAGAGATTCACGAAGTTTTAAAACTCATAAATTTGTTTATTTCACTGTGTATTAGTTTAATACATGAAAAAGGTGCAGTTTAATCTTTAGACAACTACATTAAGCTAGTAGTTTACCTAGACCGTGGTTAAACTACAAACTACCATCTCAAGCTTTACGAAGCAAGTGCGACACTCTGTTCCTTGCAGCCGATCCTCCAACGCGCGCCGACGTACTTCATCGCGTAAACCTTAAGTTTTCTGATATCACCGTAAGTACTGAGGCCAAGCTAAAAGGTGTTTACAACCTTGTAATTTCGTTGTGGGAAATGGTAACCATTCGGGAAACCTACCTGCCATGCAGTAATGGTGGCTACTGCTAATGGCATGACACCTAGCTGCCTCTTACATGTGCTGGACAAGATTTCAGCACATAGATTCCTAATCGATATAGGAGCTGAAGTTAGAGCCGTCCCTCCAACACATAACACAGTCAATTCGACCATTCTTCAGGAGGCCAACGGGACTACGATCCGCACTTATGGTGAGTGTTCTTTGACCTTGGACTTAGGTCTTAGACGACGTTTCACTTGGGTCTTCGTGATCGCGAATGTCAAACATGGGATTCTCCTTGCCGATTTCCTACAACACTACAACCTAACCGTTGATATGGTCACACGTTCACTTGTCGATAGCACCACAATTCTGACCATCAAGGGCGCAGTTAAGCCGGCCGTTATTCACGGCATTCATCATTTTTTTTACAGTCAGATAACAAGTTTGTTGACATATTAAGGCAGTGCCCATCAATCACAAAGACCCGATTACAGTGAAAAACCGTTATCCCATTACTTGGTCCACACCATCATCACTAGAGGTCGACCGTGCGGCGATTATCGATGTCTAAACGATCTCATTGTACCCGATAGTTACCCTATTCCATATCTCCATGATTTTTCTTTGATGTTGCACGGTAAGACCGTTTTCACTGAGATTGATCTGGTTCGCGCATATCACCGAATTCTCGTCTCATCCGAAGACATTCCCAAGACTGCTATCATTACGCCTTTTGGTCTTTTCGAACTTCTACGCATGCCATTCTGTCTTAAAAATGCAGCACAGACTTTTTAACGTTTTATGGATCAGGTAACAAG
Organism: Schistosoma japonicum; assembly: GCA_025215515.1. Classification (NCBI taxonomy): domain Eukaryota; kingdom Metazoa; phylum Platyhelminthes; class Trematoda; order Strigeidida; family Schistosomatidae; genus Schistosoma; species Schistosoma japonicum. The sequence continues at coordinate 79,085,477 of CM046061.1, forward strand.
GGGACTGGATTTTGTTTTTGTTTATATTGACGATATTTTAATCGCTAGAAACAACATGCATGATCATCAACAACACCACGTAATTTTTCAACTTTTTCAACAGTACGGAGTCGTAATACATTCAAATAAGTGCATCTTCGGAGTTTCTGAAATTGATTTCCTCGGACATCATATTACAACACACGGTGTTACTCCGCTAGCAGATCGAGTAAAAGTAATTATTTCATACCCCGAGCCAGACTTCTTTCAGCAACTACGTAGATTTCTGGGCATGTGTAATTTTTACAGGCGCTTTGTTCCTCATAGTGTCTATTTGTTGCAACCCCTCACCGATTTATTAAAAGGACGGTAAAAGATTTTTCATTTTTCACAAGAAGCTCGAACAGCCTTTAACGCTATCGAAGAGGTTTTGGCAAAAGTTACAATGTTAACCCACCCTAATTCATATCCTTCATCCCAGCTTGTCTTATGCACTGACGCTTTTAAACTCGCCGTTGGAGCTGTTCTTCAACAACAGCAGAAAGATGAGCTAGTCCAACTAGCGTTTTTTTTCAAAACGTTTAAAACCATCACAGACTCGATATAACACGCTTGGCAGAGAACTATTATCAATGTATCTTGCAGTACAACACTTCTGTCATTTTCTCCAAGGACGTGATTTTGCCATTTTAACTGATCAATAACCGCTATGCTGCGCTTTTACAACGTCATACGATAAACACTCTCCCAAAGAGACCCGTCAACTCGACTACATTTCACAGTTTACTAGCTACATTAGATTCATTAAAGGTGATGCCAATGTAGTCGCAGATACCCTTTCTAGACGTGAGTTGAATACCATTACGACACAACCAGACATTGGCTTATCCACGCTCGCTTCCCTGCAGAAAGATGACTAGAACTTTGAAGTTGTATGCAGAACTCAGCGCTAGTCCTTAAAAGCACACCTATACCGTCTTCCAATTCTACGACTGTCTGTGACATGTCCACAGGTGTTAGCAGACCGTTTGTACCAGCACCTTTCAAAAAACCTGTTTTTCAACACCTGCATTCTATTTCCCGTTTTGGTATATGTGCTACAGTCAAACTGATTTTGAAAAGTTTCTTTTGGCCAAGGATGAACTCGGATATCCGTAAATTGTCTCGCGAGTGTCTACAAGGCCAATGAAGCAAAGTCCAGCGTCAAACAACTATGTCACTAGCTAAGTTTCAAGTACCACATCGACGTTTTCAGCATGTCCACATCGATATTGTTGGTCCTCTACCTTCGTCGAAATCTTTCATTCATATATTGACTGCCATTGATCGTTTCACACGATGGACAATCGCCTGCCCTATTAGTGGTATTTTGGCTGGAAACATAGCCTCGGTTTTCTTAGACCACTGGATTTCTAATTTTGGGGTCCTTACAACCGTTACTACTGATCGTGGTCCACACTTTCAGTCAGCATCGTTTCGCGAGTTTATCCGCCTTCTGGGTATCCACTACATTAGTACGACAGCATATAACCCAGCAGCAAATGGCCTCGTCGAACGTTTTCACCGTCAGCTAAAAGCTTCGTTTATGTCACAGCCCGACACGACGTTATGGAGCGACGCTTTTCCTATGATTCTACTTGGAATGCATAATACGATTATGGAGGATGTTGGATATACTTCCTCGCAACTTGTTTACGGCACTACACTCACCTTACCTGGACAGCTCGTACACCCACCTGAGGAGAATTCCAGTAGTACGACTTAGTTCGCTAGTCAACTTATACGAGCTATGCAACACACACAGTCGGCCGACACAATTTAGTCAACATTTAGCTTCATATGCTCTCGTTTTTATTCGGATTGGCTCTACTCGCAGATCGCTGACTCCCCCCTACGAAAATACGTTCCACGTCCTAAAAAGAGCAGACAAATTTTTCACCGTAGATAAACACGGTAAACCTGAAACTATCTTTATTGATCCCTTGAAGTCCGCTTTCGTGGACTGATTAACTTGTGCGTCAACGGAAAACACCCCACTTCATACTGCTCTTGACGGAACACAAGTTTTGAACTCTGCTCAGCATCATCATTCTACTACCCCAACAGTGTCACAGTCATCTACCGCACCACCTACCACACCTTATGCAACTCGTTTTGGTCGAATTATTACAAAACCGTAGAGATTTGTTCATTTTACTGAATAATACGAACCACAGACATTGCTATTAATGGTACCTTTTGTTTCGTGACTATTACATTCCAGTTACTATAACACAGTTAAGACTATATCTGCTTTACTAACACTTAGCTTATTATGAATCAACGCTTACACTAGTATCTGTTTGATATTTTGCAAGCCTTGGGCTTACTTGGTTTGTAACATTATTTCCGAACCCCTGTGTAGTGTATATACATTCGCCTTTTTTCAACATGTGCACATGCGCTAGATATTGTCAATTTATGTTAGTTACTGTTCCATTTTTGATTCCTACCTATACGTCCTATTCCATTGCTATTTTGTACTTTCTGAGCGTTATATTCATAAATAGCCATAAGTACGCATGCTGCACATATTCATAATACTCACGTATGTGAACTTAGCATGTTTCCTTTTTTACCTAATGATCGCATTCAACCTTTAGTAGTCACCATTGTTTCTGTGCATGACTCATTATTTTTGCATGTATTTGTACAATTCTAATTCCGCTCACGCACATAATAACACTGATTATGTCTAAACATGACGTCATACGTTTGATTTCCAGACATATGTATGTGAATTTGCACCTAGTTAAGGACATCTTTGTCGTGCTAATGTTATTACTAATATTATTAACATTGTAGACTTACCTCCTCACTTTTATTATTATGTCCACACATGTACTTCAAATATCATGCTGCATACACCTATTATTATCAAAATTTTATCATTATAATTATATATGTTATTAGCAATCTCAATTCCCACTATTATATATGCATATTCATAATATTTTCGGTTTTCTGACTTTCGCTATATTCACATTGACTCCTGTCCTCGCCATCTGAACGTTGTTTGCATATTTTAATGCCGTTTAAACATTCTATAAATATTTCTGTGAAGTTGCTTATATACACAGATATGACATTCATTATTTGTTGTACCTGTTATATTCACCATTTACGCTTGTTACTCTAGTGTCTTCTCCGGACACTCCGTGGGGGGAGCTATGTGCTGACTGACTTAATGATCTTATATTTTGTAAAAGTTCATCAGTGTTATGTATGTGATAAGTTTCTGAATTAATAAGTACTGTACTAACTTTGTTTAATTGTATCATTATCATTATTGTATACGCACACTTCGTCCTTGGCGCCTGGTGCTTTCTGCTGTCCAAGTTGCAAATACACTATTGCGGCAAGATTCTTCGTTCTGAATTGAGTCTTATTCGTCGATTGCTCGGATTAATAAGTGATCCCCCTTACAGCATCAAAACTAGACACTCAATGTCGCTGCCGCTTCTCACCGCTGAAGTGACTGAAAATAAGCTACACTGGACGCTCGGGTTTATGTATACATATGGTAGTCATTTGAAGAACCCATCGATCGCCTCAAACATTACAGCTGATCCAAGTAAACTAATTTCTGATAGACAGTGAATTTATTATATCTACTTGTGTAAACTGTTAATATAGTATTTATTCTCATTTGAATGTTTGTAAGGCGTTATTGACTCGGTAGTGTTCCGCGGCAGCCACAGACTAATTATTTTTTCTCATTGTTATCCTTTAAAATGCAGTTTAGTTACTATCTTTTCCGCCCGACTGAATCGAAAAATTGTACAATCATACGAGCAGTCTGACGACAGCATTGGCTTAGCTTCATCAAGATGATAATTGTCAGACTTTTAACTGATACAATGCTCGTTAATGATTAGGTTGTGTACAAGATAATAATGATAAAATGCACAGAGAAAACAGCAAACACCTGTGTTGGCCTGTCTCACTGTTAATCAATCCACCTGTGACACTTACCCGGACTTATCCTCAAATGACGTAGTGATCATTAATCACTAGATGGAGGGTGAAGCAGATGTAACAAAATTATCTTATTTCACTAACTGTGCTAAACCCCCTCCTCATTAATCAAAATATATCAGGCTTTGTATCAAAACCCTTAAGACACTTGAAGGTTGGAGGATGCTAAGAGATGGATAAAATTCCCTGATGTTGGTAATATGAGAACCTAAAAAAGAAAAGGCAAAACCAATCAGCAAGTAATGAGTAACGATAGCCCTAAAGATTTATTGCCGGTAAACACAATTAAAAACGGACTATATGATACTGAGACCATTTTAATGATGTTAAATAGTTTAAAATGAATACGTTATATAAATGATTTCGGCAAGGGATTGAGGGTTAATTGTAGCCAATAATGAATATCTTCTTATGGGCTTGGCTATATTTTGACCATATTTCTGCTTATTTTTATATACTTCTAGGTTGTGAGTATTATGATGATCATGGGGGTAATTACGGTCTCTACAGGATTCACAGATGGTAACATGTTATAGATGGCCATAATAAAATCTCGAAAGAATACAAACACTTGCAACCGTGACAACTTCGATTGGAAAATCTTACAGGCGACACAGTAAACGAAGCTTAAGCATTCTGAAACAAATGTTTGCCAAGATCGCTCAGGAAAGAAGCTACTAACATTTGTGTAGCCAACTTGTCAAAACGACCACTGACAAATGCAGAAGAACGGCCACTTTATAAAGGAATAAGTTCCAATACGAGAGATGTTTCGAGACTAGAACTATTCACTCTACTTGAGTCACTACTCAAATATCACTAATGGACGAGGAAACTAAATAGGAGATAAGACAAACTATGTGTCACTGACACGACAAAAAATGGCCCTTATTTGACCATCTATGAGCTCAGGGGATTGAAGAAACTAAAAGTAGAAGTGACTTTGTCATACTCCCAGCTGTTGAAAACACATTGCGGCGAATATGAAAAAAATGAGACTTCATTAATAAAAATTAAAATCAATTAAGTAAAGAGAACATGTATCAATCAATGAACGCAAATTCAATCAAAAGCATAGAAAGTCAGATATCCAGGACATTGAATAAGGTGTTAAAGAAGAAGAATTAACTAAAGAACCAGTTTTGAGTGATTTTAAATTGATACCACGACAAAACGGAACTATATAAACCAGACGTCTCATTATGTCTAATTGTTTCATCTCTAAAAGCTCCACCATGTAGCTTTTGAAGAGGAAAAATATTTCGTTTATTCATATGGTCAATCTACAGAATCTTTCTCAGGGTTCTTGGATATGTTTAAGAGCATTCGCATCAACAGCGGCAGACTGATGAACTTCTTTGAAGTAAGAGCGCTCTTTAGTTCATCTGAGCTGAATCTGGCTAAGGTCATTGTCACGGAATTTGAATGTTTTTACCACTGAATGTTGTTTGGTTGAATCAAGTTCCATGGTTAGCAGCCATTGGAACTAAAAAGGTTGAGCAAACAATCGTGTTACTGTTGGAGTCAATATTATTAAGAAGTACATTTCTAATTATTTTGTATATTTATTGTATATTATTAGATAATTGTTATTGTTATATACATTATATATTTGTGTATTCCTACGACAAGAAGTTGTAAAATTAATCGTTTCCCAAAGACTTGTTATTTCATTGGGTTGTGGAGTTAATAGTCAAAGTCAATACTTGATTAAGCACAGAAGTTTGGTTGGTAGGAGAATCGCAAAAGTATTCTGACCTCCAGTAACCATTTAGTCGTAGCAAGTAAGGCGGCTGGTTTTCAGACACTATATTCTTTCTTCGCAGTTATGGCACAAAGTCTTTAAAGAACACAAGGCTTTAAAATTACGGCCCGTTAGAATTCTTCGAGAGGCACTTAATAACACACTTTACATTCTGTAATAAAACATATTAATTATTAAACCTAATACCAACGGGGTTACTAATATCTAGAAAAATTGCCGAGTCAGGGATGTGGAGATTAAAAAATCTAGTATAGCCAAGGATAGAACCATAAATGTGGATCCTGCAAGTAAACGCCACCTTCATCACCACAATGCATAGGTCAATAAATGTCTATAATTTGGTCAGCAATATCTTTCATGACATAAAATTTACACTGAAAATGGATACAGATAACAAACTGTCATTTTTGCGTGTACTGATTGCCAGATGCAATACAGGAAACTGGGGACTCGCATGCACCAGAAGCTAACTCACACAGAACGAATTCTTAAGTGCAGCGAAAGCGACCCAACAAATCGAAAAGTCTATCTCATGCAAACAATGTCCCAAAAAACAAAACACATCGAAGCACATATGCCTCAGAAAGAAATGTAGTGAAATATCTAATGATCGCCCACCGAACGAATATCTCTCCGCACAACTTCATCAAAACAACGTCTCTCAGGATCACCAACATACATTAAATCAAAAGCTGAGACCAACAAACAGATCTTCAATATGTGGGAAACGTATCTGAGTTTACAATCAGTCTACTTATGCTGTTAGTAATAAATATCGCACACAAGCTGGTAAATCCATTACAACTAATTCTATACGAATTAGTAGATAAAATAGTGAAATTACAACAAACAGGACTTTATTTATAAGAAGAATTGCATCAAATGTGATCAACACTACATGGGAAAAAGTGGTCTACCACTTTGCCTACATGAAGATAAATTAGTAATTTAATACTGCTACATGTTTCTTACATACAGGACATAAGTTTTATTGGAAAAACGTAGTGATCTAATAGAGGGAGGAAACATAAAGGAACCTGAGAACTTTCAGAAGTTTGGAATCTAGGTTAACCAGTTATCATAAAACACACTGAAATAAATACTAATTATCAATCGATTTGAAAGTTAATAAACAACTGCATTACTGATAATTGCGTTAGTAGCCAAGAGGATCAAAATAAATGTGTAAAGAATGATCGAACGTATATAAATGACAATCAGTCAAGTTCAGGGTAAGCAAAACAGTTTAATAGTCACCTGAAGAGAAAATCACAAAGCTTACTTCTATCAGAAGGACTAGCGACTACAGTCCGACCTACTTGGATCAGATCAAATTTAGCGTGTTTGTAGGGTTCCAGAAATCTACTAAATTTTCCAAATCAAATGTAGGACAAGACAAACCAAAGGCTGTTTGGTAGAACAACAACCCCCCTCCCAGCAAAAGTAATGTGTAATAATTTCGCTAAGTGAAACTGTAATGGATAGCAATTATTAATATACAGCATAAACAACGAAATGGCTATTAGGAAAGATTAATGTTGAGGAGCGGTTTATGTGTGACAGACCAAGTTAAAAGAGCAGGCAGAGAATTCAACTATTAGAAGCGAGTTTGTGTACATGGCTATTATTAGTTTGTAGTGGTAAATACGTGTCTTAGTGGATACGACTAGCTAAAGGAACTCAGTCAGGTATCATCAACAGATCACGGCACGAGGCCATGTGAGGAACAACTCATCTTCTAGTTGGAAAGCATAGAAGCTGCTATCTCGTCTACGCTCTCCTCATTATCAAATATACCGTCCTTTCCGTCCATCAGTCCTTTGATTCGTTCTTATTCGTGCGTGTGGATTTAATCGTCAGAAGCTACTCTAATTATGCTATAAGAGCGACTTGATCATATGCAAGGTGCACTTCAAATATATTAAAACAACATGATACAAAATATGCGGTAACAAGCGTGCTAACCGAAATCAAGTACTCACAACATGTTAGTAAGTTTTCCACAAATTTAGCGTTTCAGTATGAAGCTGGATACCTTCTAAGATGAATGTTCAAAACAAACTGAAATAAGTCTTCTAGTGAATGCGCTGGGGACTTAAGTGATTTAAAAATGAATATGAGGTCACCTGTAAGTCCCCTATTTTCTAAAGGATATAAGTCTGGTGATGACAAGTGTTAAGTTCACATGGTAAATTATCACGTAACTTTTGTCATATAACCAGATAACTTCTAACGATTGAACCTACACTTCAAAATAAGAATAAGAATAAGTCAGATGGCAGTGTGAGATGAAAATAAAGTTACATTTTATTTCGAGTTCAGCAACATGAAATGCAGTTAATTTATTGCTTACAAACGTGAAACCGTCTTATAATCTTTAAATAGTTGTTTGAAACCATCTTAAGTTTGAATGTGTTTGAACAACTTGTGATTGCATAGCAATTTTGGTTGCCGCGTCGCATGAAATCTGTCGATGGAGCTGTTTCAACAGTTCCTTCTGGCTGAAGAAATTTTAAATAAGATCATTAATGAAGTGAAAGAGCATACCAAAGCAACATTCAAGGAGGTTTCAAGTGCTTTAGGGGATTCCGAAACATCTGCAGGTGTTGATGCCGTCATTGAGGAATCTGGAAAAAAGTAAGCTCAAATTAGCAACAAATCACCCGTCTCTGAAGAGATGAAGAAACTGTGCTTCTTTTATCAAAGCCCGTGCTAAATCAGAAGCGCAAGATCAAAACGAGCATACACTCCACAAGATGTGAACACAGTCCTCTAAACCGTTCAAAGATTAGCGAGAAGTCTGATACATACAAATCTCCGATAAAGCTGTTTAACAACTCTTTTATGTTAAAAAAGCATTCAAAAAGTTCAAAAAATAGTCTAAAACAAGCGGGGTTAACAAGTGTAAGTTCTGCCTTACTGGTACATGACAACAGTTCGACTTTGTAATTCATGTTTATTGAGGTAACCTTCACATGCTAAGTTGTTTTCTTATAATGGTTCTGTTGGAAATTTAATATTGCATCATTAGGGTTGCGGTAAGGTGTTTGGATTAAGCCACAACATTTCGGTCATTGTTTCGACTTGTATCCTTCACATAACATCCACAAAAAGTCGCTACACAGTGTAAGATGTTATTCAAGACGCAGTAACTTCCCTTCATATACGTTGACAGTCGGTTACATCAAACAATGTCGCAGGGGCTTGCGAAATTGTCTAATTACTAGTGCGATGTGTGGTTACTAGTTAGATTTTCGAACATCTTTATGAACAGTGTCTTGCAGATTGTGTAGCACTCGTGATTCAACTCTACGTGATATCTAGACAGCAGTTGTAGATATGCCAAATGTATGCGTTGTTTATGAATCTCTAACGCTAGTGTATTTTATTCCAAATTCTATTGTAGGTTGCACAGTCTAATAATGTCCGCGACCAGAAAGATCATGGTTCTCATTCTTCAAATATGAAACACCTAGTTTCGGCGGATATTACTGACTATGACCCACTTGACAAACAAGTTAGCAGTATTGTGGTAAGCCTTTGTTGATATACGTAATCCATTTTAAGTACCGTTGATACCACTTCTACTTTAATATCAATCTTAGTAATTCATCTCATGCCGGTGTAATGCTCCAGTCTTTTCAGTGCATATATGTAGTAGGTTCTTCACTGTTTATGGGTGGATGGAATTGTAGTAAGCATAAAAGTTATGCACATAGAGCTGTGACGGCTTATCACTCCTGAAGTCTATTAGCTTTAACATTTCTCTTCCACTATTCCTCGAAATTATGTTATACTCCAGATTAGTATCTCCAAAGGAATAGTTTAATGGTTAGAGTTTTTTATTTTCAATCTCGGAATAAGAAATCCGAAGCTCGTTCTGCTTAATTCCTTGCAGCTTTCATAACCACGCCAAAGTTCAGTTCTTTTTAGGCAATATACTGTTCCTAAGCCTTGTAATTTTACTCTTCTGCTTAACTTCATCTTCCATACTTTGTTAAGGAAACTAAATCTAATCTTATTAACGAGAATGAATTCCGTGGCAATATGCAAATGTCTATTCAAAGGTTATCAGAGAAGAAACGAAAGCTGCCAATGGACTCTCTAGATTCTCAGCCACCTGTTAAACGTACTAGTTGCAATGAGGTAAGTATTTTAGCTTTGTTGCTTTAAACTTAGTCCTCACACTCTTTTCCTTGTAACTTCTCTACTTGCTTAATACGATGTATCAGTAATTGTCTTACTGCTTGTTTAGTTCTATGATAACTACTGAAATTTTGCTGTACGTTATACGTTTAACAGTGATTCCTATTACTGACTCGTGTACTACAAATGTTTTAGTCCTGGTCGTGTCCGTATCAATCAAATACCATACGTAGGTTTTAGAATATTGACATACGTAGTGGCTTTTGATAATGATGGTTTTTGTTACGTAGATCAAAAGGTTTTGTGGTATGGTGTCTTATTAAATTATGTACTTCAGGATTTCATTAACCTTGGGAAATCTCCTTACTCGAACACAACTAATCAAATCAAGGTTTAAGGCTAACTGTAACCTTAATTAATGTCTGTCAAGACCGTCCACTATTTCCGTTTTTGCTTTACTTTAGATATACCTCTGGAAATAACTGTCATCGTCTGAATTTTCAAAAATTGATCTACCAGAAAGTCTTTCGACTGACTTAGAATACACGGAGAATACAGTTCTGTTTAGTGAAATTGCTAATAAAATGTTTTTGACAGTATTGAACAACAACTCAGGCATATTTCGGGATGCGTTTCTCCCCCTCTAAACGCAAATTGTTGCTTTAAAACTGGTTTGAGTCAGCACCTAAGCTAAGGATAGCGGGGGTGGGTGAGTGAAGTAGTTAAGCACGTTGATCACGTCTAGTCAGTCCTGATAGGTTAGTGTTTGCTGCGCGTATTTAAAAAGCTTATTTGGCGTGGGAGAGGTGTGTCTGAGTGCATTACGCAACAGTTTCTACTTTTATTGTGTAGATGTGAAACATGACCGTTCGAGATGACGTTCTTAGGTTACTAGTATTTTATCATATATTTGTTGGGACCACTTGATAAGTAATGATTCTGGACACAGGGTATTAAAAAACGACGGTAAATTAGTTGACATAGTCGTTAATTTTTATCGACTGGGGTGGTTAGGGCATGCATTACGTGTGGCCAACCACTGCTTTCCTCGATGCGCTGTGCTGACTGATGTTAGGACAGAAGTAAGGTAGGGGTGGTTAAATCAAAACATAGTATCAATCCATAAAGTCTATGGCTTCTAATCTGAGCCATGCTGTTAGCTACAAACTATTTAGTTATGGTCCACGCAATTGTCGTAACTAGTGATTAAAGACTCTGGATGTTGTACTGGCGGTGGGGCAAAGGCATTCACTATTTTTCTTCTGCTAAATTACGTACTAATTCTTCGCTGTATCATATTCTGTATGTTCATTTTTAACTACTGCAACTGTTGTAACCACTACTTTACTAATTTGATGTTCATCCTTCTGCGCTAATGAGGTGCGGCAGTCTGGATGAATGTGCCGGTTTCTATGATGCGCATGTTTCTTACTCTTGTCAAACGAGTAAAGCTGTTACATTAATCGTTACAGCTACAATGATCCTAGTAATTTATTAATGTTTTTCGAATTTTATTATCACAGAGCTACTTCATATGACGATAAATTAGTGGATGTAAGACATTCACCATATAAAATATTTGTAAACCATATTTCTATCTGTAGTCTTTTGCCAAATCGTAGCTCAACTATATCCTTAGGACTCGCAAATTCAGTATTAAACATGAAATTCTCTGATGACTAGAAAAGAACAGGTTTATAATTTTACAATCCTTTCAACTACAAATCTAACTTAAAAAGCGTGTGTACTCACCCCATTACCCAGAAATGTAGTAAATACTTCTTGAAAATATTTTTTGAAAGTATGTTTTCAGTCCACTTATATGCCTCATTGTACTCATCCCATTGATGACGTGTTTATATGCACATTATACCAATCTTGTCACAAGAGAGTGCAATAAAATTACCGAAATGAGTAATAAGAATCGAAATAATAGTGTCAGTAATAGCAAAGAATAAACTTGATTCTATAAGGGAAAAAATACGAGAATGTGAGTGTGAAGTAACTGTAATTTAGTCATTAGAAAAAGATGAAAAATAAACTTAACGGTTTGAAACAATCGAGACGATTTAGTTACAGTACACGTGCATGTCTCATAAAAAGTTAGGACCTAACGCACATTTATACTAACCTCCGTTTTTATTGCAACTGGCAAGTTTTTTATCCTGAGTTCTGACTTTTTTCAGAATGATTGGTTTTACCCACTTCGAAACTGATACGATAACCTTACATAATAATTCAATACTAAAAATAATCTCCGTTTTTGTTTAATTTTATCATAGACGTGCTACTAGAAGTAACGCTTTCTTCGGCTGAATTTTCTGGGATTGATCTCCTTCCAGGAGGTCCACTTATCGACTTAGAATACGCAGACGACATAGTCCTGTTTGGTGAAGACACTGATAAGATGCAGAGTCTTCTGGTCGCACTGAGCAACAATGCCAGGATGTTTGGGATGCGTTTCTCCCCCTCTAAGTGTAAATTGTTACTTCAGGACTGGCCTGCGTCAACCCCTGAACTAAGGATAGGGAGTGAAGAAGTTGAATGCGTTGATAACTTCACTTATCTTGGAAGTCTGATCAGCCCTAATGGGTTGGTGTCTGAGGAAATTTCTGCACGAATTCGAAAGGCTCGTTTGGCTTTTGCCAACTTACGTCATCTATGGCGTAGGCGTGATATTCGTCTATCAACTAAAGGACGAGTATATTGCACAGCAGTTCGTCCTGTTCTACTTTACGGCTGTGAAACATGGCCATTAAGGGTAGAAGACACTCGTAGGTTACTAGCATTTGATCACAGATGTCTTAGAAATATATCTCGTACCTGCTGGGATCTCCGGATAACTAATAATGAGGTTAGACGAAGGGTATTAGGGAATAATGGTAAATCTGTTGATGAGGTTATGAAACTTCATCGACTGAGATGGTTGGGGCATGTGTTACGTATGTCCGAACACCGGTTACCACGTCGCTCAATGATGACTAGTATTGGGGTGGGTTGGAAAAGGGTTAGGGGCGGCCAAACCAAAACGTGGCATCAGTCGTTGAAGTCACTAACTTCTGGTCTGAGCCACATTGGTAGATGTCGACTACCTGGTTGGGGTCCGCGTGACTGCCGTACCCAGTGGTTGGAGACTCTTGGTGACATGGCTCAGAATCGATCACAATGGCGTAGGTGTATACATTCTTTGTCTTCACGTACACCTTGAGACTAAAATTACTCTACCTTTTTTCTACAAACTAATTTTTTCTCTCTCTCTCTCTCTCTACATATTATATCCTTATATGCAATCTTCCTTTTATATATTACTACCATTAAAGTAACTGATTCTATGAATTCGGTGATCATCTTGCTATGCTGTTGAGGTGTGGCAACTCGGACCGATGCACTTATGTTGCCTGGTCCTACGTTGTATCTGTCTGTCTGTCTGTAAAAATAATTTACTCTGAGGATTATAGAAACAAAAACAGTGGTACTGAAGTGGAGTGTTTATGACGTTGCTAATCTGGGTTGCATTATTCCATGAGTTATTAATGCTTCTGATTTGTCAAAATCGAGACAAATTAGGTTTGCACTCGTTGCCCAATGATTCACAGAAAACTATCATGGTTCTACGCACAGCAATAAAATACGTAGTCAGAATTAGTTATTATGAGGATTCCTAACTTAATCTGATTCTAAATTAATGCAGGACATTTTACAATAGTCGACAGCGTGGTTTAAATGATAAATAAACGTAAATCATATGTACATGTAAATTTATATTACGACCTCATCTTTTACTGCTATATACTAGACATTTTCCTCTTATTCACTTTTTAGGCAATGCCGACTTCGGAATCTAAGTGTAATATTGAAGGCGAAGGATCACCTAAAGATGAACAGCTATTGAATTTGACTGTCTGTTTAAGTCATGCTCCTCCTATAGCTAATGGCTCCTCAACTACTGTAAAATCGTCGAGTCTCAAATCGGTTACTTCTGTTTCCAATTCACCCACTACTGCTCAGCAAAAAAGTGTGAATGATAACAGTAAGACATTTGTAGGCAAATCACCATTTACTGACTTATCAAACATACAAAATGGACCATGTCCATCCACATTTTCAAGTGGAGTTCAAACAAAACACATTCCAAGACTTTCAGCCCCTAGAACTGATAAAAAAATTACGCTTTTTGAAAATAAAACCATCAATTCGTTTGGGAAATCACGTTTGTTTTCATCTGCCGAAAGATTGGGTGGTGTATCAAGACTCAATTCCCTGAATCAATCAGTTCAGGCATCAAAGCCAAAAACAGGTAATTCTTTTAAAGTTTTTATTTTTTTAAGATAAATCTTAGAAATCGGGTTATACAAAACAAACTTTTATAATTTCAACTATTTCTATCAGCACTTCATGGTAATCACCATTACTTCGCAACACTCTTGTTTGCTCACCATGTACAAACTAAGGAATTTGATTAGATCTTGTTTTAGACACTTGAGAAGTAATTACTGGATGAAACCTTTCTTACATGTTTTCCTTTGTTCATTCTACGTAAATGGTATCTAATGTTGAAGCCTTAGTTATTATTGAGTGCATTTTAGTTTATTTATTTATTTATTGTTTACCAACATTGATCCCGGATCTATTCATATACAACACGAGCAATATTATCAACGTTATAAGAATATTAACATTAACAACCAGAAAAAAATTAATTATTGATTGTAAAGTTTCATATTTAACCGTTATGAACATTTAAATAATAAATTTTCAATAGAGTGAAACCCACGTTCCAGACTTCAGATCTAACTATTACAAAATGTAGCAAGAATGACCATTAACTATTGGGGAATACCGGGTAATTATGCAAAATATATCCGAAGCTGCATGCTTTCTAAGTCTGACATTTTGTTTACATTACCTAAAAGCATTATTGACCACAGTATATTTGTAAGAAAGAACATCATTTAGACCCAATTATCCTTGGTGTCATGAAGCTATTTCTCATCTTTCTTATTTATGAAATTCTTCGGAATCGGACAGGTAAATTGTCTACAAGTTCCGACGCTGTAATATATTTGCTAATAAGATATCCATCGTTCATTAAAATTAACCGTAGTTCTAAATACTATACACGCTTGCACTTTAACCTCAACTGACGTCTTTGATAAATACATACAAACTACTTGCAGTATGATGTCATTCACAGATGAATTCTTGATAACATAGTAGTAGTATAAGCTGTCATGTAAAAAAAAACAAGGACGCAACTAAAAAGTATCTATAAACGAGAAGAAACACTAATATCCAGTATTTTTTCAGTAATTCGGCTCATTCTTTATTCTGTGTTGTCTCTAAATTACTTATGCCACCAATATCAGCTAGTAGTTCCACCTCACGTATATTATAGCTCGAAGATAAAAATGTTTGATTGTGTATCGTATATTTAGTTTTACGTAAATATTCTTAAGGTATTTTGTGCTCTTATTGTCCTCGTAACATATATATGCATATATATAGGTTCAAGGTTAAACTCCATCAACGAAAAATCATCGATTAACACATCTTTGAGTAGTTACTCAAATAAAACAAAGGACCGATCTGCTTCTGTTTTGTCTGAGAAGGAACAGCGCTTGGAGGCCAAAAGACAAGCTTTTATTGAGCAAATGGAAAAAAGAGAAGAACGTCTACGAGCTTTCCAGGACGCTCAAAAGCAAAAAATAGAGGCGCGCAAAAAGGCAAATGAAGAACGCTTTCTTGCCGTACAACAACGATATCAACAGATGATACAAGGAAGTCATCAAGTAAAGGTATGTTTTATGTAATGTTTACCAAAACTACCAGGTTTAATTTATGTTATTTCTACTGGTATTCTTTTTAGGTACGTCTTTCTATCCAGACTTCGGCATTTTGTGACTACAGTAATAAATGCACTTAATTATCCATGTCCCGATAATATATATGGTACTAGAAAGCGCTTTAGATTAGATTAAGGAATTTAGTATTTATTTCTGTGATTGGATTTTCAATGGTCCCTCAAACCATCATACTTGAGTTATAGGTGTTTTTGTATGCTCTTGTAAATTGCGAGTGTGCCTTTAACCTTCTGTCTTCACGTTTGGTGCTGTGCTGTATATATTAGCTATATTGAAGTGTTAGTAACACTATCTCCGGAGAAGATAGAAAGGTCATCTGCTCAACATGAATGTTTGGAACTATGGTCTAAACTTTGAAGATCGACTTAGTTGTCACCATTCCCTATTATGGAAGGCTGGTAAATAGCCTTCAAAAGCTACATGCAATCTGAAGCGAGGAAGAACAGCAGGATCGGTTAGAATAACTCTAGAGATCTTTAAGAAGAGTAGTCTGGTTTCGGCAGTTAGGTTGACTTATATCAGCTAAAGTCTGGAAGCTGGATCTAATCCTGTTTGACTGGTCGAGGTTGATGATTACCTCAGTCTGTACACAAAGATATGTCTTCACGCGATAACTACAAAAGGGTCAGTTCGATTGATGTAGAGTCTAAAACTGTTAGCACACTCGCTCCACTAATTAAAGAATGCTTAACTAGGACCTATGAACTCCAAATCATGAGAAACCAAACTAGTTTCAGACCTGGTTGCGGCTTCATCAAGTTCTAGAATACTGACGTATGACAGTGGTAACATTTTTTTGAAAGTTGAAAATAGCATTCAGCCTTGTAGTTTAAGAGTTTTCTTGGCTGAAGATAATCTTAGAAAAATATAAGATTTAAAATGACAGCGAAAAAATTCCGAATTAAGTGATACGGTTCTAGTAGAAATATGATCGAAACAGACTTCATTTCGTTGTGAAAGGTCTTCACACATTCGTATTGATTTTAATAAGAAACTGTAACTGAATTGTCATTGGTTTCTGACTCATATCTAACAAGATCTCAAGCCGCTGAGTTGTATCGTCTCTAAGACCTAAACCAGGAAGCTTAGATGGCCGATAAAAGCCAATTCTATACAGCTTTCACGGCGCTACTTCATATACTGACAACCTCTTCTTTCCTAAATCAATTCCAATATCAGCGAATAATAAGCAATATGGAAGCCACCGAGATGACATTCATAAAATATGGCCAAGTGATTTTTTCAAGACAGTAGTAGCATTCGAATTGTCTTCATTGCACCTGAACACTCATTGCCGGACCCCTGTACTATCTACATAATGTTGTCACCAAATATCAACAATTCAGGGACAACGAAGGTTGAGCTCAGAAAATTGCTGAACATCCTTAGCTTGAAGAGACCAGGTGTCATAAGCTTAGAGCGAAACCGTCTTCACTGAGGCGTTGTAACCTCCACCTTTTAATCAGATCCACTATGGCAGCGCCAAAAATAGTCCTGACTGACAAGCTGAGCTGGCTTTCATTATGAATAGATTTATCTCATCTGTCAAACCACCACTAGCACTCACAATTGTCTAGATAAAAAAGCTTTTCGATTGCTGACGATTCGCCACAGAGTAAGTGCAAGCATATACTCTGCATTTGAAAAGTGCAAAGTACATGCGTACTTATGGATACTAATTGTCAACTGATTAAGTGCAATTTTTCGATGGGACTGTGGAGAAAGGTGTCTGTATACCATCATTCTGCCTTATAGATGTTAATAAGCTTCTTAGATACCCTTCTACAACATACAATTCTAGGACGCATTCCTGTCTAACGATAGCGACCGTGATAATGAAAGCAACGTTTGTTTGCTTTCAATACATGTGACGCTGTTCCAACACTCGGCAGTAGATGAAGACCACGACCTAACCTAAAACCAACTTGCTCCTGGCAAGTCGGTCTTTCTCGCGTTTTGCACAATCTGTGGAATATGACGGGAGTTGATAGTTTGAAGCAATCGAGAGTAGACTTTCGTCAACTTAAATAATGTATGGCATAGGCCAGATATCTATCAACCGAGTAAATGACAAGTATAATGTGCAGCAGTCCATTATGTTTCACTATATGGAAACATGGTCATTAAAAAATGGCATTCATAGGTTATTGATATCTGATCATAGATACCTTTTCGTCGTGTTTCACGTTTGTTGAGACCGCCAAGTGAGTAATAATGAAGTCGGACGCAGGTTATTAGGGAAATATGATGAGCCAGTTGATGGAGTTATAAACTACCATTGACTGAAGTAGATGGAACATGTATTACGTATGCCCAACGACTGCCTACCTCGTCGCACAATATTAGCTGTTTAGGAGTTGGATGAAAGAAAGCTAGGCGCGACCAGTTTAAAACATGGCATCAGTCCATGAAGCCTTTGATTGTTAGTCTGAACTATGTTGGTAGATTCAGCCTACCTGATCAGGGTCAGTATGATGATCGCGATCAATGACTGAAGACATGAGATAATATGGTCCGAAATCAGTCACAATGGCTCGTGTGTTCACCCTTCATGTTCTTCTACGTCTTAATTTTTACCATTCTGTTGCGCACACCTTTGGTTTATTCCTCCGTGTTGTGTCCTATTGTCGTGTTATTCTTGTAAATTTGATGTGCTAATGTAGTATGGTAATCTGAACCTATTTGCCAGGTTCTACGTTGTCAATAATTGCCTGATAAGTCTTACGTTACTGCTTGATAAGCTGATACTAAATAATGTTATACTTTAACTATCTATGGCAGAAACATTTTATTGGTGTTATTTCAGGAAAATCCTTGTGTTACTTCTATGCAGCCGAATAATATAGGTGCAAAACCATTGCAGATCACTACTTTACCAAAAAAGTGTGTTGTAAATCTAAATCCTCTGGATCATAATACATTAAAAGTACAAAATAAACCTGTTACTACGATTAAGCAACCGCAACCAGAAAGTTGTCAAAAACCCCAACCAATCTCAAAACCTAATACAATTCAGCCAGTAAAACAACTGCAAACCCAAGAGAAAGTAGTCGTAACTCAGAAAGTATCACTAATAAACAGTCCAGTTGTCAGGTAAGTCACTGTGTGTACACACATTACAATTCACTTGGAAGCTCTTTTAGCCATTTGTGAGTCTATTGTTCTCGTAAATTTGATCTTGCAGTGCTAATGTGGTGTGGCAACTTGAACCTATTAGCATATGTACCAGTTCTCACGTTGACGGGCTTTATTTCTATGTAGCATTGACAAGATATTCTACGTATCAGGTGGTGAGTATACAACGTGATAGTTCGCTATATTTAGTCGTAAATTTGTATGTCATGTGTACTTGAAAACACTTGGTTGTTGTGCCCATCCTTCTCAAACTATATTTTTCCTTATCTTAATGTGAAGTACGATAGACTAGTTAAGCAAATGCACTCACTGAAGTCTCTACTTGTAAGCTTAGTTCTTGCTTCTAAGAATTCGTCATAATGCATCAGATTGCTAGGTCTGTGTATTTTCAGTTCTTGTTTAAATACATATCAGCATAAATAAATTCTAATTATTAATATATAACGAATATTTTCTCCATGTAATTGTAGTGAATCTTTCGATATGTCACAGCTGAATTCTGATTCTGAATCAGACGACGATGAACCGAATGTCAGAGTCGCCGCGTGGTGTCGTAAAGGTATTGGCTTATATATTTCTGTTTTTTTGTTAATGCTTCGACTCTAATTATGGTACTTTCCCACAGCTTTTATCTTTTTTTACTATACTATTGTGATATAGCTGTTTGCCTATGGTGAATTAACTTCACATTTAGCGTAACAGTGACAACAATCAGGTATAGGACTTGGCACGACAATATATTTCGCTTAATTTGTTGCATTTTACCCATACTTCGAAAACAGACTCAACGTATTCTCATATTTTCGTAACATTTATTTCTGCACTAAGTGAATAGGATCTCATCGGGCTTTCATACAATGTTGTATTTGCTAATGTGTGACTAAATAATTGAGGGATAAAGCTGAAGTTCATAAAAATCGTGTATTAAATTCACATTTATTACGGCTTAAAATATCGTAAAGTCTTGGTACTTGTTTCTTAAAATAATTAAAAATTCACTTTTATATTTATATTTTACATCTCTATAAATTTCTTAATCATCTTTACTACTTAACATTTTTATTCCAATTTAAGGAAATCCTGAAATGATAGCAACGATGTCTGATGTCTACTCAAACAAGTTAAAATGGCAAAATGAATTCCTACCTGCATCAATGATAACTTTTGATATTGCTGATGTATTCCGTAATTATCGGTATAATGTTCGACCACGTACAAGCAGTGGTACATGGAATACCCCTCCTGGTGCTTCTAAAGGTTCTGTTGGCCGTTCGGTTTTAAAAAAGATACTTTTGTAAAAAAAAATCATTGTACATTACTTTCTTTTTAATACGTACTTCTATTTGTTTGCGTACTGGTGCCTACATCTTACTTTATTAACTTTACTTTTATTACTTATGATAAATTATTCTATATATGTATAAATCCAATTATATAATCCGGTTGTTAAACATAAAACCTTGCTGTATATTCATGTTAAGAATTGTTAGATATGAGTTATTTTTTCAATGATAGGACGGTATATATGTAGTGTTATTATTCACTTTTTCTGCCTATTGTATTCTTGGTTTGAAGGTGTAAGAGTAAAACATATGTTAATTTCAAGTATGTTTAAAAAATTTGTAAAGTAACAGGATACACTGCTGTATAGACCGTCAGAAAGCATATCGATCATCTTGTAGTATCTGTCAATTAGATGAAATTTAATTGAAAGTACAGAAAACGACATAATTTCTGCTAAAGTTTTCAAGTTTTAGTTAATCCATAAGTTTATGTATTTCTAACCAACCATATATCATCATTAATTTAAATTGGTCCAAAAGTAAACGATGATTAAGACGAAAACTTTAGAAGTATGAATGTGTAGATTTAAGTGATTTAGGTAACAAAGGCATCTAGATAACTTTTAGCATATATAATAATTAGCTAGCTGTACTATACGCGAAGCTACCTTATGGTTCAATTTAGATGGTGTGCTTCATACGGTTATAAGCTGAAGAGAGATTGGCATTGGGAAAGGTACTGTTGTACTTCGACCATGAAGAAGAAACTGCTTTGCATTCAGTTGCACTGATACTATCCAATGAAACACGGAAAACAGGATGGGAATCTCATGGACCTAGAATCATTAGAGCATCCTTCAAGACAAAGAAGTAGAGGATTATTGTGTCATCCGATTCTATCCGCTATCCAACGATAGCAATGAAGACGATAAAAACCAGTTCTATTGGAGGCTGTAGTCAGTCGCGAAGTGCTTAGGTAAGGCCTAGACATTTTGATGAGAGACGGAAACCCAAGGTTGGCATGGGACAAAGATATAATGGATCGACATGGACTTAGAGAAAGGAATGACACCGATGGGAGATTCGCAAATGCATGTGCCTTCAACAGAATTATTATACGTGGCACAATATTCCCCACAAACGCATACACGAAATCACATGGGTTTCACCGGACGACACTACCTAAAACTGAATCGAATACATCTGCATCAAAAAGAGTTCAGAAGGATCATAGAGGACGTGAGAACATAGAGAAGAGTTGATCACCACCTTGTGGTGGCCACGATGAGACTGAAGCTCAATGTTATTTATTGGGACTTTGTTTATTTTGAATGAATAGGGCTGAATTCACTTCCGTTTAATATTAATAAAGTTTTAACGCAGCATCCTGATCATGTAACGTAATTTAATCCATACACAATTGTACGAAGAGCGTTCACTATTACGGCATACGCCTTTGATATAATATTACTGCTGTGGATACCTCTCAATTCGAGGTATGTAAATTTGATCACTTACACTGCTTTTTTATCGACCATTTTTAGGTATTTCAGTATTTTGTGCATCATTCATATGTCAGGTTACAATTATCGTAAGGAACCCGAAAAATCTATTAGATTTCCCCATTATCTAAATGATATACTTCTATGTTCGATCACATTTATGCAAAGTTTACAGTGAAAATATGTGAATACAATTTGTGAATAACTAAAGTAAACGTTTACAAATTTTCAATTTAGTTTCATCGTACAATATACAAGAATTACACCCAACAAAATATTTAGAAAAACTGGTGAGATACGTGTATATGGCCCATGTCTATATGATGAACGATAGGTATTGAATGAAGTTTTAGGTTGAGGATTTACATTAATTCTACGTCTAAATTCTTCTAAAATTTGGTCTGCTTCATAGTTATATCTTTTGGTTCTTTTATGTCGCATAAATAATTCACGTGCATGTTGAAACTCAGCATCGAAATCATTCAGGTTCTACATTTTAGAGATTTTAAAAATAAAGTTAATGAATTTAGTACAAGCGTTAATTGTACAAACGATTAAATAGTAATGGAATTATATCATGCATCTAAATCTAATTTATATCAGACAAGCATCCATAGTAATCTCATAGAGGCTCGACGAGAAGTTAATCTGAAGTTTGATCATTACTGAATGAATTTGGTTGAACAATTATTGAAAAACTGAAACCATTTGACAGTTGTTTCATCCTAGTATGCGGCTACTCAGGATGCGAGTGTCCATAACCCCATCAAGGATAGTTACGAAGACCTTTAAACCTCACTGCTTGGAATTAAACTGTAGACCAATCAGTTGGAGCTTAATGCTCAAAATTTCCAGATTCAGCCAACTTGCAATACTTGTCTAACCAAGGGCAGTCTGCAATGTGAAGCTCCATATTTAAAGGTCAAAACACCCTATAGTCGATTTTGGATCGTTACAATATAGGTTCAACATACTTTAAAGAAACGTAGCAACAGACAATAAACAGAGTATGGGGGATTCAGTAAGAGAACTCTACATGAGCTGCTTAAAGATAAATTTGAAAGCATATAAGGTAGGCAGTTTAAATTGTTTTCATTAAGTAGAATTCCCCGTTAAGGAATGTTATACTTCTCACACAGTACAGACTTTATGAATCGGTAGTATTTTGACTCCCATTTTTGCTCCAAACACGTAAAATGGTTTGTTTAATATTCAGACTGTCTATCACAAATTATTAACCGACTGATGTGAACCGTCCACAACTACACATGCTAATAAGAACTGTATACTATTCAGGAAGTACTACATTCAACAATGGAACAGATACACGCAATGAAATTTAGACACATTAAATCGGCAGAAGTACAAATACAAAGCAGTTACATTGGTAGAATGGAAAGAATGGTCTACATCCAATTTCAAGAGCATATCCCCAACAGTCTCCGCCGTTTAGACGAACTAAGAACGCTGAGCAGTGCTTTAGCAAGACAACATAGGAAATGCAGCCGGTACCTGAAAATCTCTCAATAGATATTCTAACTGCAGTTTCCTTAAATTAGTCGAAGCAATATCAAGCTACTCAAATTTATTTGTTCAAAGAAACAGTGGCAAAACTCTCCTTACTGTTAATGTTTCGCTTACCTTATTTAAATATTTTTTCCAAGTATCCTCTTGGTTTGGTAGTCCTACTCATTACATCATTTTCAATTTTCCTCTTTGTTTGATTATGTTATCTTAATTTATTGTTCCTATTGTTAATAATTGATTACTCGTAATTCATCATAATTTCAGCTATTCCATTACGTAATAGATTAATTCATTGGGTGTATGGATCTTCGTTACTAATTTCATGTTATATAATTTTCACTTATTTATATGCATCATATTTTTAATCATATTAACTCTACTTGAATCATCATGCCACTATGATTCCACAATCTCGATTTACTGCAATCGATTATGAAATAGCTAGGTCGTACGCAGTAAATGAGAAGCTGACGAAACAAAATGAATTCACTTTATTTAACTCAATTGTTTTTTTTTCTCTTTAAGTTCATTAAAAGAATCAAATGTATGAAATACACATAAGTCCAACTACGCAGCTGAATAACAAAATACAACTAAATTAGAAGAGAATTTCAAACTTCATAACTTACGCTACTTTTTCCATTCACTTCAGTCCAACAACCACTTGCTAAATATCGATCATACTGTAATCGAGTTTTTTTATCACGAAGTAATTCATATGCAGAAGTGACTAATTGAAATTCTTCTTTCGATAATTTTTCTGGATTAGTATGAAGTAATCTGTCGGGATGTAGACATTTTGATAAATTATAATAGGCAGATTTAATCTCATTAGAGCTGGCAGTTTGTTTTACACCTAATATATCATATGCATTAAATTTATCCAACGGAAAATTCGATTGTGAATTGATTCGACATAGTCGGAGAAATTGTGGACGTAATAGTATATGATTAACTGGAAGTATTTTGATGTTAGAAACAACAGATAAATGTACGAATACTCGGTTATAACACAATTTTCAACACAATACAGTGTTTGCCACCTTTTTATTAGAAAGTCAGAAAATAGAAAAACTTGTGAGGCCGATTTTAGATTCATGATATAATCACTAAATTCTATCATTTGATCGTAAGAAACACAGAAACAGAATAATTGAATTGAAGTAGTTCTGTGCGGATAGGTATTAAGTTTAGTTGTTTGTATTCGCCACCGATTGATGGTTGGATATCACTAGAAACCTCTGGCAGAATCGACGGTGCGCACTGCTGAAGAGTCCCATACTAAGGCGAAACGGCTGTCGGGTGTTTTATGGTTTACAGTGGTGCCCGACCAACATAAATCTGTGATGAGTACAAGAACTAAACTTGACACCTATCTTCACAAAGCCACCTTAATTTAATTACAATAATCAGTTCACTAGTGACTAACTTCAGGATGTTCTTAAAGTCCTAGTGAGAAGTTGTGACTGTTTCGGAGTTCATACTTATCGAAAAGTGAAACAGTTATCACCAATGACAATAGATGATCGTTGAGCTATATCAGATATTGATCAGAATAGGAATTCCTACCACAGGACGCCGACTGGCTTAGCGGTGCAGATGGTTAAGTATTCGTCGTGAAACATGGAGTCTCTAAGTTCGATTCCCTGGGGGAATCACGGGTGCATACTACTGAGTCCTCGTACCAAGGAGAAAAAGATATGCAGTGATCATGTGGTTTCCAGTGGTATCCAACTAACAGTCAATCCGTGACGAATACAAGCAAAGAAACGGCATATTTAAATAATTGAATCGAAAATATTCCTTATAATGAATTTAGATTATGCATTGAAAAGGCTGTTTATTAGGATTAAATATAATGACGTAATACAGTTATCACAATCTGACCACGCGCTTATTTAATACGAAATGTATACATAGGAAAATAAGAGCCTATATTAGACAAATAGAAAGATAAGAAGAATATTAATTCGCACCACACAAGATAACAAAATCAATATTACGGCGTTAGGAGTTCAAGTTTAGATACAAATTCGATCGCTAACGTGATATGGAATCATCGAGTAAACAATTCTGAGTTTAGGTGCCCACATCAACACACAGTGTTGGAAAGTGTAGTAGGTTGGTATGAAATCAGAGGTGGCTGGATCAAAACTTGGAATAAGTTGGTCTAAGCCGTGTTGAGCGAATACTATCATCCAGTTGGGGTTCACGCAACAATCATCATCATGGGTTAAAGACATTGAGTGATAAGACTCAGAATCGGTCGCTGTGGCGATATATTCACTCATCTCCACTTAGATCATGAGCCCCATTATTCCTCTTATACAATCCTTCGTCTCAACTCTTCATGTTGAGCTATTTTCTAACTACTAACCATGTTAATTTGACCTTTCCATATAATGTAATGTGGCAACTGGATCTAACTCTACGTCGGCTGTAACCGATACAACAACACAAATTCTAAAGTGAGATCAGCCATATCACCTGTCGTAGCAAAATCCTCAGCAATGGAGGAAGTTGGTCAGTTCATCATATGCTCCTAACTGTACCTTTTAAGAGCATTAGACTTTGCAGCCATCTACACTAAACCTACCCTAGCAATATTGATTTTATTATCCAAGGTAGTGTGATTCACATAGTCTTGATTACTATCCTTTGTTTTACCTTCTAATTTGTTCAGTTCGAAGTTTTCCATTTAGAAACATCTTAACACGTAAGCATGCAATAAGAATGGTTAAAATGCATTGCGTTAATGATTTCATTTCATGTTTATTACTATACATGTGTTACGAACAAGTGGCTATGAATCAGAGCGATAACATCATCATCATCAACGTAGAACCAGGGGAAATACGCCCAAAGGTTCAAGTTCCCATACCACATTAGCACTACGAGATTACAGAGGTAACATAATAACAGAATACAAGAGAGGAGAGAGGAGTAAAGGTGTGCAAAAACTAATAATAGGATTCAAGATTTAAATGAAATTAAAGAATGAATACACTTGCGCCACTGTGACCGATTCTGAGCCATGTCACCAAGTGTCTCCAGCCATTTATTGTGACTATCACGCGGACCCCAACTAGGTAATCTGCATCTACCAACATGCCTTAGACTAACAGTCAAAGACTTCATCGACTGATGCCATGTTTTGGTTGGCCGCCCATACGCTTTTTCCATCCTACTTCAACCCTAGCCAACATTCGCGCGACGAGATAGGCGGTAATCTGGCATGCACAATACATGCCCTAGCCATCTCAGTCGATGAAGGTTAATGACCTCTTCGACTGATTTACCATATTTCCCAAGAACGTTTTGTCTAACCTCCATATTATTCATTCTACTGTTCCATGATATACGAGAGATGCTACGAAGATTTCTATGGTCAAATATCCTTAAGTCGACGCATATCTTGTGTTTTCATGGCCCACGTTTCGCAGCCATATGTTAGGACGGCGCAGGACTGCTGCGCAGTACACTCGGACCTTTCGTGAGAAGACGGATATCTCGCCATGCGCTACTAAGTGGCGTAAATTGGCGAATGCTAATCGGGCTTTCTGAATCCGTACCGTGATTTGGTCCGACACCGACCCACCAGGGGTGATGACACTTTCGAGATAAGTGAAGTGCTCAACGCATTCAATTACTTCACTCCCTATCATTAATCTAGGTGAAGAAGCAGGTCAGTCCTGGAGTAACATTTCGCATTTGGAAGCGGAGAAGCGTATCCCGAATATGCTTGCATAGTTACTCAAGGTGATTCAGGAGACTCTGAATATTATCAGCGTCTTCACCAACTAGCACTATGTTGTCTGCGTATTCTAGATCGACGAAACGGGTCTCCTGGAAGGAGATTAATTCCTGAGACTTTAGAAGAAGTGAGCTGAGACTTTTAAGAGTATATCTATGACGAAATTAAATAAAAATGGGGATATGGGGCAACCTCTGACGAACTTTACTTGAGGAATGAAATTTCTCGTGACGATTCGCCATAGGCTGACTCGACCAGTGGTGACCGAGTAGAGAGCCTTTATAAGGTTTATGTACTTTTGAGGTATACCTTTTAATGACAAACATTGCCACAAGACTTCACGGTCTACCGAGTCAAAAGCTCTTTTCAAGTCAAGGAATACAACTATAGTCGGACGCTGGTACATATGTCTATGTTCGAGCATCTGGCGCAGGGTGAATATTTGATCAATGTAGCCACGTCCAGGTCTCAAACCGGCCTGGTTTTCCCGTGTCTGCTGTTCTCTAGTGTTGGATAAACGCCGAATGATTATAGAAGATAATATTTTAGATGCTATATTAGTCAAACTGATTCTTCTGTGGTTATCACAAGAGGACTTCTGTCCCTTTTGTAAATTGGAACGATCAGTGAGCGAGACCAATCAGATGGGATGATGTTCAGTTCCCAGACGTCGGCTAATATATCAGTCAACCTACCAGAGCGATAACAATAATAAACGACCCTATCGGAAGTATCAGAAAACTGACTAATCTCCTGGATGTTTGTAATCTCTAATATAGGCTTCAATAAAATTGCCGGCAATGTGGAAGTATTTTTATCGACAGTGATAAAACTTGGGCTGAGTAAGGTTGTAAACATTCACTAAATTAATCAAACGAATCACAAATTGGTTAAAACCAATAACATCTAAATACGACACGTTTAAAAAACCAGTAAGCAACACTGAAGTTAATAATCGACTGTCATAATTAATAATTATCTAAACATATAATAAACGGAGTATAACCATAATCAGATGAAAAATGCATTTATCTCTTAAAAAGTAAGGATAGCGCTAGTCAGCAAACCGCTAAACTGTTATTGCTTCTGGAGCCTCTCAGCTAATAACAAGAAATCAAATTATCATTAAGACTGTTAATAATATACGATGATTGCTATTTCAATATGTATTTGGGTAAGAATAAAGGCTTATCACCAGCTCCATTTAAATTAAAAGCTTTACATCATCTATTTTGTAGATGACAATTATGCCTACCTAGCCGGGCTAACAGATTAATGAGCATTCGCTTTTGAATGACTAGGTTAAAAAATTTAAATCCCAATCCACTTACTTTGGTTTCGTGTAGACAGGTAGTATAGTGCTTGGATTTAGAAAAAAAAATAGCTCAAAGCTAAATATACATAGACCGATGCATGATAAGTAGTTAACGTGTGATATCAAGAGACAAGTTCATACAGTATCACATCTTTCACAGATCTATCTAGTAGATATATTCACTGGACTCTTTATAAAATGGATAAACACTGTTAGGTTATCTTACTTCCTGGATTAGATCTCTGATAAAGTCGTTGATGTGTACTGCTGAGGAATCCTATACCAGCAAGAAATAAATGTTCACTGGGCTCTAGTAATCAAGGACACCCCGAGTTCAATATGCGATAAATATCACTTACATACTATAAATTTAATCTATTAAATTTTAATTCAAACAAATGAAAACAAAACGCATCAACCTAAAAATACAATAAAAAGTAAAACATATTTATCTCATGTATTTTTATTATACAGAACAATTTGATGACATGAACTGTAAATTGCCAAACATACTATTATTAGTATACATTACATAATGCAACAAAAATAAAGTACCTCAATGTGTACATATATTTATATTCACAACAAATACATGATATTGTTTGATATAGTTCATCTTGTCATTGTCTTATTCTTATAAAAGACTAACCAAATGATTTACCAATCACAACCGTATGATCAACACCACAAACTACATATGTAGATTTAATTGGAAGTAGTAATGGAGTTGGATAGGTTTGATTATTAGCATTCTTTGTTATTTGTTTACCTAAACCAAGACAATGTAAACCACCGCGATGTGCACCCCAAGACCATAGTAAGCCATCCACGCTTTGAACAATGAAATGATGTAGACCAGCAACAACATAATTTATACATAATTCACTATTTACTACAGCTGGTATAAATAAACCAGGCGGAATCAATGTTGGACGAGGTGAGTGAGTAACTTTTGGACCAAGGCCAATGCATCCAAAGCCCCAAACAAATACCTAAATTAAATTTAAATATATATGGAAGAGGGAAATGAGAGAAATACAATATAATATTCTCTAAGGATATTCTAGAGTAAGAAAATGAACCTAAACAATAAGAAGTGCAAGGAATACTTATATTCCAAGATAGTCCATATTGTGGGCTGATACATGATATATCAGCTAGTTAATAATTTAAATCCAAAGGGGAGTAATGAAGAGCTGCTTTATTCTAGGTAGAAATCTACACCATAGACAAAAACCTTCCTAAAAATTTGAAGTGATATCAGAGAAATCCCTCTCTTCATAGTAAAAATATTTATATGATTGGTAGTGACGCAGATAAGAATCACAGTGGAGAAAATGCATTCATTCTTTATCTCAAACTCGACAATGAGCCCCAATATGTCTTCATACATACAGCATAATTCTGTTTCCTTTGACCGTATTCTCAATGTGTAGGCTTCCTTATTATAACTGCCACTACTATATTTTGCTAGTTATCTAGTTAATTTCAGCTTATCGCGATAATGACCATGTAACTACAGTGGATACACAACTTTAATGGGCTTTACTTTTGACCCACTAACTTGATATATTTGTTTACGTTCACTACTTACTGTTGATTAATCGTAAAGGCAATTATCTCACTTTATGCTACAAATGTCATAGTTCTGTACATAATGAGACTAATTATTTATGGTCTTCTATTTAATGTATATAATCACAATAATAATCTCAAAATCTGAATAATACAGAGCAGAGTGGGATGCTCGTTTGAACTTCTAGACGTGCTAAATGGAAGAGTTAACAGCTGAAAAATTCTGTACGAGTAATCGATTGTCTTGCCGAAGGCTATACAGAAATTAGTGTTGGCTGACTCACTGGAGAGGGAAGGAACTTATAAATCAGAATGTGATCAATTTGTTTACAACTGTCATGATCAGCACAAGACTTGAAGTCGATCTAATAAGAGGTCGTCAGCGCGCACCGTTACAGAATTCTGAACTAGGATGAAACAACTATTCAGTACAAACTTGTCTAGTTACTTTCAGTGTATGATATAAACTATATTTGAACACATAGTTTACATTCTTAAACTACATTCGTGACATCGTAAGTAAGCACATAAAGAAGGAATTGAACAGACTAACGGATGCACAATATCTGTGATGAAAATATGATCGATCGTAGACCATACTTACAATTCGACAATTATAAAACGCTGTCTCTGGTAATTAATTTGACTTGAATTTGATATCCCTAACCCCCGAATTATTTCATAATACTCAACGGCTATGATACAATTGAGTTGCCTTATATCAGGCGGTGTAAAGTTAAGAATTGGTTACGAAGGTGTAACGAATTTTATAAATCAAACATCTAGTAAGAGTAAATAGAGTAATTAGACCCTGACAGCAAACGTCCAAGGGGCGAAAGAAGTATTTTAACACGGTAAGCAAATAAAGTGTTTATTAGTCGAGAGTATACTAATTGAGGCTGTGATGTAAACCGAAAGCAGTTTAACTAGGTTTATAACAGAAACACATGATATATTTTTCAAAGCGCTTTGTTGTAAACCATAAAGTTACTATAAGAACTTACTATAGATATAGTATTTTACTGATCATCTACTCAATTATGTAGTTAGTTTCAATGTAACCATTCCACGAAGTACAATTTCCTATACACTCCGTTTTAAGCAGCATTTAACACGAGAAATAGTGTAATTATCTCGCTATTTAAAACAAGGAGAGATTGAGCCTTCAACCTAATGGTCAAAAGTTAGGAACCTTAAGAAGTGTGTAACGCTAAATGGTATGCTAATTTTAAAGAGTAACTACTATTTACATTATGGCTGAAGATTCAGCACCAATCAAAATTGTTAACTGGATGTAAATTTCCCTACGTAAATGTTTTCAGTGAAACTGAAATCCAGAACCATTGATGAAAACTACAAAGATGGTCTTTATACTATTGAACCACGGTAACAACGTAGTTCGATTACAAATACTAAATGTAAAGTAACATTTACATTTGATGACATCAATATAATTTCGAACTAACAAAAATACTAATTGTAATCTGACTATAGAATAACTGAATTACCTGTCCAATTTTATTGACAATACAACACATTGAACCAGCACAAGCAATTGATTGTACTTCACCTATATGAACATTATCTGAACATAAATTAGATTCTGCTGGTACGATACACTGATCTAAATTCAAATGAATAGGATCTGGAACTTGTACATGCTGATCTAATGGCCATATTTGACCGTATTCATTATTACCCCAAGCAAATAATTTATTTGATTCAGTTAAAGCAAGAACAGTATCACCGCGAGACGATAGTAAACTAGTATGTTTTCAAAACAAAGAATAGTGTAAAACAAGCCTGTTGTACTCAACAGATAAAATACTTGTGAAAATGTAGGAACGATAACTGTAACGTCACAAAAATCCTGGTCATTAGTATTACATTCTATCACATAAATTTGAACGCTATTAACTGAAGTGTGAAATACCAACAAGTGAAATGATTTAAATTACAGGCGAGCGATTGAGTCAAATATACAGAGCGGCAGCTAAGAAGCTCGACATCCAACTAGGTCCCAGGTTTCAACCTTGTTTCATCTGCATCGGTTAGGGCAGCCAAGTAGTATTACGATCCCCCAGACTTAGTGAGACACGCAAATAAATACATGGATCTGCACCAGGTATATGAGTTAGTTAATTTGCGCGGTTAAAAGACATACAGGTCAATAAAACCAGTGGGTTTTATAAGAACAGGATTATAGCTATTTAAAACAAAAACTTCTACAGTATAAAAAAAAGTTAATCATTAAAAGACAAATTCTAACCAATATATAAAAAAACATTTTATGTGATGTATATGTTCTGGAAAGTTAACAGGATGTCATTTGATTGGTTAATAAATTAAACAATAAAGGAAGATGTTGGGTAGAGTCAAAAAAACCCCTTGAAACAAGTTCGGAAAGGCGTAGAAATCAATAGAGAAAATTGCATCCAATCAGCACGCAGATAGCTTTTACCAGAAAATTCTAGACCAATGAGAAGTCACGTGATATATCTCTGATTGGACAGTTATCTTACTACTACTGTGTTTAGTAGGATATGGAAATCTCTAGAAGCCTGAAGGACATTTATGATAATATAAATACCCTAGTTTTTGTACATAATTGACACCCTGCAGTAAAGTGTTATTTTGCCGTATTTCCTGTCTTCTCTCTCGTGTTCACGTCGAAGTGTAGTTTTTAGCCTGGGGGTCGAATCAAAGCTTAGGAGTCAAATCAAGCGGTCCACTTAGACGAGATTAATAATTGACGACAGAGATTTCGCGGTCGAATAAGAATCCAAACCACGCGTCACAACAAATTGGCGACGGGAAATTCGGAAAATTAGAGAAAAAAATCATCATGAATATTACTTCGGAACAACTAGAAGCTTATATAGAGCGGCAAGAAAAGCGGTTTGAACAATCTCAAATAAGAATTATGCAAACCCTGATGCAGAAAATGCTTCTGAACCAACAAAACCCCAATTCTAGTGAACTCCAGCTATCACATAACGAATCAGTCATAAATTCTATCCATGAATTTCATTTAGATAGTGCAGCTGGTGTTACTTTTGACTCCTGGTTCAAGAAATATGAAGATATGATTCGTATCGATCTCTGTAGACTGGATGACGCTTCAAAAGTTGGAGTACTCCTGAGAAAACTTGGGACAGTGGAACACGAACGCTACAGCAACTTTATCCTACCAAAGTACCCACGAGACTTTAGTTTTGATGAAATAGTTCAAACCCTGTCTTAAATCTTTGGGGAACAGTCATCTTTATCTAAGATCCGCTACCAATGCTTGAAGATTACGAAAGAACCAGGAGATGACTGGGTGAAACACGCAGGTATCGTGAATCGAGAATGTGGGAGGTTTAAGTTATCTTCCATGACAAAAAATCAGTTCAAATGCCTAGTATTTGTCTGTAGCCTACATTCACCTGAAGATGCTGACATCCGGACGAGAATCCTCAGTAAACTCGAACACTGCCCGACCATGACCCTAAAGGAAGTAACCACCGATTGTCAAAGGTTAGTTAATTTGAAACATGATACTTCTTTGATAGAGAGTGGTAACCGATTCCTTCATGTCAACGCAGTCGAGAGGAAAGACTTGCAAGGTTCCAGTGAGCAGAACCATCGTAATGACAGCGGTAAGCCACCATCTCCATGCTAGCTGTGCGGTGAGTGGCTGTTATATGTTGTCCTACCCGCTTAGTATTCTATGATCCGACAACGACCGCGACTGGATCCCAAATCAGAACAAGAGTAGAACAGGTAGCAAGAAGTATTGAGAAAATAACGGCAGGAGGCAAAAGGCGAAGTCAAGCAAAATGATTTACACTAGGGTTTATATAAACAATGGTATCGAGTATTCTAGAAACTTCCCGATTGGTCGTTGGCTCTAGTTGGCTAAGAATGGACCAATCACAGCACGGCTTCGTGAGCATGTTTTGAGCGTGCTTTAATTAGGCTCGTTTCGTGCCAACAGTGGCAGTTCAAAAGGTTCTGTCCATTTAAAAATCATCGATGTACATGTTTTAGAAAAGGGCATAAAGAAAACCGCTGTAAAACACGAAAACACCGCCGACTAATGGTTTGGTGACAGAATTGTTGTTCGAAAAACATTACGCCAAAAAGTCCCGAAACAGTTCCACAGCGGTCATCCGGGCATCAACAAGATGAAATCATTAGCTCGAAGCTATGCCTACTGGCGTACCATGGATCAAGACATCAAGACCAGATGCCGCAACTGTTCTTCGTGTCTGCAAGCAGCGAAAAGTCCAACGAGGTGTGAACCACAGGAATGGAAAAAGCCTAATAGTCCATGAGAGAGATTACACGCAGATTTTGCAGGACCAGTACGAGGAAAAATGTTTTTAGTCGTCGTAGATGCACTCACAAAATGGCCACAAGTCTATGCTATGACAAGTTGCACAGCTAATGAGACGATAAATAAATTGTCTGAATTGTTTAGCTATTTTGGGGTTCCAGAAACTTTGGTGACTGACAACGGCTCACAATTCGCTTCAGAATCGTTTAAGCACTTCTACCGATCTAATGGAATTACACACGTACGCTCCCCACCATATCACCCTCAGTCAAATGGACAAGCAGAGCGTTCTGTTGACACATTTAAAAGATCATTACTGAAGGGGCGAGAAGAGGAGACAAGCCAGGTTATTACCAAATTCTTAACAACTTATAGAATTACACCCAACCCTATTGTCCCTGATGGCAAGTCCCCTGCTGAAGCTATGTTTGGAAGACGTGTCCGGACTATATTCGACGCCATGTTGCCACGTAAGTTGACCGGTAGTTACAGTCGAAACGAAACAATCCGGAGTTTAAATGTGGGTGACAAAGTGCTCGTCAAGTCATATCTTGGACCTAAACGTTGGGAACCGAGAATCATTGAACAATGAATAGGAAATGTCTTGTACAGAGTGCGTGGAGCGTTCGGAATGTGGATCAGACGCATCAATCAGATACGCAGAGACAAAATGATGCTAAACAAAGTAGACAGACGAGAAAGGCTGCCACTGGAGCTAATTGTAGACAGTCCGACGACAAAAACTCCGATGGACACTCATAATCACTGGACACCAAGAAAGTCAAAACGCCATAAGAAACAAGTCGTCAAGCTGCAAGTAAACCCGAAGAAGAAATTTTATTTTTTAAAAGGAGGGAGGTGTTGGGTAGAGTCAAAAAAACCCCTTGAAACAAGTTCGGAAAGGCGTAGAAATCAATAGAGAAAATTGCATCCAATCAGCACGCAGATAGCTTTTACCAGAAAATTCTAGACCAATGAGAAGTCACGTGATATATCTCTGATTGGACAGTTATCTTACTACTACTGTGTTTAGTAGGATATGGAAATCTCTAGAAGCCTGAAGGACATTTATGATAATATAAATACCCTAGTTTTTGTACATAATTGACACCCTGCAGTAAAGTGTTATTTTGCCGTATTTCCTGTCTTCTCTCTCGTGTTCACGTCGAAGTGTAGTTTTTAGCCTGGGGGTCGAATCAAAGCTTAGGAGTCAAATCAAGCGGTCCACTTAGACGAGATTAATAATTGACGACAGAGATTTCGCGGTCGAATAAGAATCCAAACCACGCATCACAACAGAAGATATAATGTTTTATAGTGGTTCTCACAGTAGGAAATTAAACACATATCATAACACCGAGGTTACATTCGGTTGTTAGGAAAAAAAGTAGCTAATTTAACAACTGTCTGACGGGATTCATTTTCTAGTTACCAAACGTTCTTGTTCATAACGACTTGGATATAAACGTGGAACCATCAGAATAGACTTTGTGCTATCTAAGTGAAAGAGGTATGAAGCAGATCAGCCATAAGGACTCGAAAATCTTGGTAAATGTAATGGGATTTAAATTCATGTGTCAGTAAACTTATCAAGATAGAGAGATGCACCAAAAGCAATGCAAAGGTATAAACGAATGTACATACCAAACAGGCGAACAAATACTTCACATGTACTTGGGTACGAGTCGTGTTGTTTGTGTGAGGACTAGTGAAAGTGTCCGACCAATGTAAATAGAGCATAGTCTGAATATGAGATCTACTAGATGAAAGAGGAATCCCCTAACAAATAAATCACTGCTCTTTCCATATACCCCATAAACATTAACAGACTCATTTTATAAAGGTTTACAACTTCATCAAATGACCTGTTGCATATTTCACCAGAATATTTATACCCAACTGCGACAATGTTTATTCGGTACATGGAAGCGATGGCTTATTAGCTAAGGCGTTAACTTTGAGTCATTAAGCAACAAGTTCGAACCATGTTTCACCTATTTTGAGAAGTATTACTAGCCTTCTAACCCAAAGTAAGGCTTAAAGCCAAATACACAAAACATTCAGTGTTTTAAGTACAGGCAACCTAGTATTATGATTTGTACCGAAGGTAGTGAAGGTGATTATCCTAACACAGGTGTAGATCCAATGGTTATCAGATACCAAGCATATTCCACATCAAAACAGTAATCTAATGATACCACAATGAAATTCAACGACATACTCATGATAAGAACAAAGATAGTTTTTTGCGAGTGTTTTAATGTCTAAAGAAAAGGCCGACCATATCTACCATCTACATGGGCATGTGATACAAACGTTTACATTGCTTATTAAAGGGGTGTAAACGTACTTTAATTTCACCGCTTAGTATTTAGTGATCATGAGACTCCGTTTTTTCACATACTTCTAGACTTATGAAACTAATGGTAGATTCTGATAAAGTTGATACTGTGGAATGCCATTCCTCTTGATTAAGGTCAGTAAATTACAAATAAAGGTTTATTATAATTTCTATAAGCAAAATATGGCTTGATAGTTGATAAATAATGTATGAATAACAAGTTGATGAGAAATATTCTGTAAACAGACGTGGTATAAAGTAAGTTGCGAGGCTACTTAAAACTTAAAAATTATAAATACAAACGACGCAAAGTTGAGAGGATAGTGAATTTTAAGAACTCACCAAACACGTTCATTAATTAATGCACCTTTAACAGCGGTAAATCGATCAACTGTATCATAATGACCCAAACCAGTCTGCCCATCTGATCCAAGTCCACAAGTATAAACAACACCATCTGAACTAAGTAATATGCTATGGTCCTGACCACAAACTAGCTACAAGAAGAAGAGCAACACATGAAGATCTTAGTAAATGATATGTTTGACCACTAGGTTAATCGTAAAACAAATCGCAAACATTAAGAAATGACAAAGAATACTGTTGAGTAGTCTCTATTTAAAGTAACTCCAAATGCTTAAAATTTAATAAAGAAGTCTAATACATACTTTATATGAATGGTCAGTATAACAACATAGTTGTTTACTAGTGTACCTCTGCATTATTTACTTGTAATAACAAGTCGTTATTCATCTTTGAGAGACTCATCGAATTGAAAATTTGCTTAGTGATAGAAAGTTTGACAAGCGATATTAAAGGATATTTGTATAGATGTATAGCTAATAGCATCGATTAAGCAAAGAATTGAAGTAAAGAATTAGTAAGAGCGAGTACTACAGTACATAAATAAATTGTTTATTATCAGAGTCAAGAAGACTAGTAAGAAAGTCGGAACTATAAATGGGAAGAAATTAAGATCAAGGTCAACCAAATATGACTTTAGAATGAAAACTAACTGAAACAACATGTCATCGGATGTGTACATAAGAAGGTTAAGAATAAATTCATTGACGTACCTGTTTAATAGATTGTATTTCTGGTGGAAGGACTATTCTTGTTATAACCTCAGTATCGTGATCATACTTTTCACCTGCAATTATTTCTCTGCCACATTGTCCGAAAACATTGTTACCCAGACTGAAAACAAGCGGAGGCGTATCGCCACTACGTCCCTTTAAATTTTCATATGATATAATGGTATGTGCTCGACCACACGCTACATGAGAAGGGCGATATATTTGTTTTTCAGCGTTGTTAAGAGGTATATGAATTCTTACAGGTTCAGGAACAACATTTATTGAATCGCCTGAGTCAAGTGTACTCTTTAATCCAACGGACTGGAACAAAATAAGTTAAACAATCGTAAAGACGAAGATACTAAGCCTTTTTTATTACTGTCTACAAAATCAATTTGTATGTCACAGCGCATTCAGAAGCATTAATTCCAACTTCTACACTAAGGATCATACCATACTCAGGAATAATTTAGCGCGAGAATGCTCTTGTCTTCAGGCGTTGATTGAAATCTGTCAACCAGGGTTTAATAGTCAGAGTTTTTACCTGATTTTTAATAGCAGCATTCGATTTTATTCACAGTATAATGAAGCACTCAGGCACATTATTAACAGTAACTGCAGTATAAAACTTGCAAGCCGAATGTTCAATATACTAGGATGGATTGAATTAATATCTTCTATTCTCTGAAGGTAGTGAAGGTTTGCAACTAGCTACCTGATTCAAGCATTAACAGCTATTTGAAGAGGTAATGTAATTCACCAATGAAATGCAAAACTTGCATTAACCATCACCTCATATTTGTTGAATGAATGTTTACCCTACTACACGATTGACAGAGCCGGTTAAAAACGCAGCATCTAAACTGATGAATTACAATTCTAATGACATATAATTTTAAACACGAGCACAAGAGTTTTATTCGCGAGTGCCCTAGGCGATAACGATTCCGTAATCTATTCACTGCAAGTGACTCATTAAAACGTGATCTTACGTCTAACTTCATTATTACTCACACGGTAGTTTAAACAAAGTGAGTAACATTAATAACTTATGAATCCCATTTGTTGATCGCTACGTTTCTCATTCATGAAGCAAAACAGAATGAATTGCTGAGAAATACGCTCATCCTTTAATTAGCAAACGGATACCTCACGTATGTTATAAATGACGTAAGTTGACAAAAAGCTAAACGAAGTATCTGAATTTGTGCCGAGACTTCGTGAAACACCTTAAGGGTTGATCAGACTTCCAAGATAAGTGAGGTGATCGACGTGCTCAATTACTTCCCTCCCTATCTTTAGTTCAAGTGCTGACGTATACCTGTCCTGAAGCAACAATTTACATTTAGAAATAGAGAAACGCACCTCGAACAAGCTTACATTACTCAATCCTACCAAAAGATTCTGCATTTTATCAGTGCCTTAAACAAACAGGACTACATCACCCTCTTATTTTAAGTCAGTTAGTACACTACCTAGTAAGAGATAAATCTCTGAGAATTCAGATGATGAGAAAGTTATTTCCAACAGTAAATTTATTGTGAAATCAAATAAAACTGGGGACAGTGAACAGCCTTAACAAATACCACCTGACAACGCAAGTTTTAGTGACAGTTTACCATAAACTTTGATACAACAAGTGTTGATGATGTGATACAAGGGTAGGATGGCCAAACCAAAACGTAGCACTAGTCCATGAAGTCACTGACTGATGGTTTGAGTCGTAAAGGTAGATGCAGACTACCTGGTTGGGGTCCGTAAGAATGCCGCAATCAGTGGTTGGAGACTTTGAGTGACATAAATCAGAATCGGTCACAGTGGAGCAGGTGTATCCGCTTTTTGTCCCCCCACCAACTCAAATAGCAAGCTTAAAATTCTTTCAGTTTTCTTTAAATGCACCAATTCTTTCTCCCTAAACCGTATTAGATGTGTCCACTCTTTTTTCACTATTATTGTCACCAAGGTAACATCTACTGGCTCGTTACTAATCTTGTTACGCTTTTGTAGTGTGGCAACTTGGATCGATGCATATATGTGCCAGGTTTTATGTTCTTCGTACATACAAAGAACTGTCACAAGACTTATACACTCCTTAAGTACGCTTTCCACTAACAAACACTGACATAAACCTCAAGGACTACGTAGTTAAATGGTCAGTCAGTCAGTTACAACGTAGAACTTTGTACATGCGTACATCAGTTCAAGTTGCCATGCCTCAATTAGCAGATAAAGATTAAATTGTCGGACCAAATCTCAGAGTATGGGAGGTAGTAACAGAGTAAGTACTAATGGAAAGGCATACAGATCAGAGATGAGATTTGAAATAAAAAGTGATTCAGTAAAGAGAAAATTATGATATGTTCAAAATTAGAATTTGGAGGAAGACAAGGAGTGGATGCACCTGCGCCATTGCCAACGATTTTGGTGCTTCGATACAGTCACGACCAGTTTAGATAACAGCCTGTTATTTTATTTCAAATTCATGAGATTTTGTGACGCACCCAATAATTAGTGAAAATAACATTCTAGACATTATGTCAGTCAAACTGATTTTTTTCTGTTCATCACATGATTCCGGTCACTTGTCATTAGCGACTGTATATGTATTTTACATCCCTAAAACCTTTCAAACTAAAGATATTTCGGTGACTAATCTGATATAATTGGTTGACTTTCCATACAATCTATTTATAGCTAATCTGAAAGTAATTACTGATCCTGGAAGCAATCCTAAAATTATCAAACGTGATTCACTGGTATAAAATGAGTACCTCCATGCATCACAAAAACCACTTAAAGATCCAATCCATACGTTACAAATCAGGTATCTTGAAAAATAAATAATGTGGCTTGGTTGCCAAGCATAGATCCATGTACCAGACTTTCAACTACATCTTTTGAGTGAACACTCTAGAAAGTAAGACTGGTATTACATGTCCATACTTTTAAGGACTACCTAATATCCCTAAGCTAAACAGAAGAATATATATGTCAACACGTATTAACTTAATAAGCCAATACACAAGTGTAGAGAGCTGCTACAACTTTCGGATATTAAATTGGCTGAATAGAAAATTTGATCTCAAACAAATGTATTTCCTTAATATGAATAGCAATATTGTCACATAGACGAATGTACCCAGGCAAACAAATTAGGTTATAAGAAATTTTCACAAAAGAACTTGTAAATTCCAACAAAAAGGCAAATAACCTTATTTAGACAGACGGCTTCAACGACTTAAAGACGTAATGATAACAAGGTACTAAAAAGAACATAGTTCACCTGAACTGCGACTAATAAACAATTAGCCACAATCCCATAACACGTTGTGAATCCTTTTGGGTACCTACAACCACAGTTGACGCGGGTCAGCTGGAGTGACACAATTAAAGTTATGCAACTCAGAGTTATGTTTTGATTATATATAAGTTTCAGTAAATTTACCACTTAATTTCATATAAATTTTAAGACGCAAACTGTTCACACAATTGTAATGTTACTTATGTTCGACCATAAGATCAGTGTCCTAAAATAAATAACAAACCTGTGATCCTAATTGTCCATCACTGTTGATCCCGCATCCGTAAACACCAAAATCCCCATTACTGCCTTCACATATATAAGTTGTAAAACCATATCCACAAGCAGCTTTTATTGGAATACCTAGTGACGATAAACACTTCAAAGGCACAGGGTGAGATACACCTACTATACCAGGTTTACCTACATTTAATGTCAAAAAAATAAACGCAAAATGTACTTACCACGTTGACCAAGATATGTTTTGTTTCCAAGAGCTCCAGTGGCTGTAAAACCAAAAACATAAACTTGCTTCGATTTAAGAGAATCTCTTGAGTGTACGTTGTAAACTGCAGAATCTCTCTGTCGTTGCCTCTTTAGTGCTTTATTTGATGTGTAGGAAGCACAGAAAGTCCAAAGACGACGTTTCGAAACCAACGCGAAGAAAGGTCGTGGCATTTAATTATTAATTTAGCTGATAATAAAATGGTCAGTTAATGAATACATTGCCCTCAAAGATATTTTATCTAAAAAGAAAGGAAAATGTTCACTCCTAAGTCATTACCAGTGTTCGATCAATATTGGTCACTGAATTTTTTAAGTCTTCAATGTTAAATGGCAGCAAGAGTAGTTCAGAAATTTTGGATTTTAAACTCATATTTTCGTTATTAGGAACGGATTTCTAGGGGGTCTGGGTTAGTCACCCACTCTGAGTATCTAATCGTCTTTTAAATCAGTCGACTGAGTGTCCAGACACCATCTTTCCACTTAGCAGGTCCTGGGAGTTGAGTATGTGGTGAGAAAACCTTAGAGATGCTCTGACCAACCCCTATGCGTTGAAACTTTTGTAATGTGCACTCCTCCCTAGTATCCTCGATCGAAGTAGAACTGGATTACTTTCGCCCTGTTTGACTGCTTGAATTTTGGTGGTTTTTCTTATTATTTTTCTTCAAATACACTCCTATTTAATTCTTTGTATTGACTTCTTTATTTACGTGCATCCAATCAACCGTATATGTACATGGAGTAAGTTGCCATACGAGAATCATGTGGACATGATTTAT
Source organism: Schistosoma japonicum (assembly GCA_025215515.1). Taxonomy (NCBI): domain Eukaryota; kingdom Metazoa; phylum Platyhelminthes; class Trematoda; order Strigeidida; family Schistosomatidae; genus Schistosoma; species Schistosoma japonicum. Next base: position 79,127,658 of record CM046061.1, read on the forward strand.
ATTTGGCTTAACCGAACGTAACTACAATCCAACACTAGCAGTTCCCATAACTATGAGTCTTAAGTGGATTACGTTAAGGTTCCAATCACACACATGATGCACACATGCTACAGTGACTAGTATGCCACACGGCTTTTATTTAATCTTAGCTGCTGAACACGTCCCCTGTGTTATTTAAAATGTTTTCACCTAGTTAGAAGTAGATAGGATATATCAGCGTCAAAGTCATTTACTAGTATTCTGTACACCACCTCTTAATACTGGATAATAAAGGGCGAACAGCCTTAACATCTCAATTCGTGTCGCATGATAGTCCATCCAACCCTAGCATTAGATGCGTAGCAGCTTTTCGTACTCTTAATGAAATTAGATGAGCCATCTACACAAGACTTTTCTACCTCTACAGTGTTTAGTTGAGAGCTAACTGAGGCCGCGTAAACTACAGGAAACATTTCTAGGTCCAACTTGAAAAAAGTCTTTACTAACGTCCATGCTGTTCAGAATGCATTGGCTTCAATGAAACGACAGAGAGCTCTGGCCTTTAGGTCACGAGTTACAATGACTCTGAGATCACTGTGGGTTGCGAATGACTGCAGGTAGTACCCTTCAGTGTAGCAGTTGTGAGTGTTAACGCATCCAACGTGCATGATAACATGTTTAGCTACGCTGTTAGGCGTTAGCCATAACTTCGACTAACGTCACAGTGCATCGAGGTCGGCTTAAACTCCTCTCATAACAAAGTCACCGTTTACATCAACGCAAACCTTTATATCACTTGCCTACGGTAATATTAGCGATTTAATGAACCATGGGCGTTCGTTTATGCATAAAAGGAACAGTAGAGGAGTTGGTACAGAGCCTCTAGGTACACCACATAGTACTAGTTTTCAAGATGGTACTTGAAGGTGGATCCTCGCCTTCTGTCTGTTTCAAACCTGAAAGTCCCTGATAAATCTCAGCAGATTCCTGAAAATTCCTAAACTTTCTAAATTTAAAAGTGGACTGTTGCGAATGACCATATCGTAAGTATTGCTAAAAGACGTATCGATTATTTTCAGGAATTTTTATTGTTGACTGACTGCCACACTTTCACTTGATCAGACAAGTTTTAGAGTATACGAAATGCAGATTCTGAACTCGTGTTGTTCATTGATTAGCAGCCTATGAGTTCCCAGAAAGATTATAATTGTCTTTCGATGATGACCGGTCGGTAACCTGACAGATGCTCTAAGGGCCCCGTTTCATGAGTTAAGGTTAACGTTATATCATTCTCATCCCTTGGTATCCCACACTAATTGAAAGACGTTCTGAATACAGATGACAGACAGACAGATACCACGCAGAACTTCGTACGTACGTACATCAGTTCAGGTCGCCATACCACATCAGCACAGAAACGCAACTGTCAGTTCAAATCCAAGAGTGATAATGATAATAGAAGTATTAGCAGTAATGCAGAAAATTAAGGAGCGAAGATATGATTCGAAAAGTATAATTCAGTGAGATAAATTTGTAAGGAGAAAGATAGAGAATTCAGAAGGTTAGATTTTGAGAGAACACAAAGAGTGGATGCACCTGCGCCATTGCGAACGATTCTGAGCCATGTCGTTCAAGGTCTCTAATTATTGGTGACTTTCGTCTCGCGGACCCCAACCACGCAGCCTACATCTACCAACATGACTTAGTCCACCTGTCAGTGACTTCATCGATTTCTGCCATGTTTTGGTTTGGCCGCCTCTAGCTTTCTTACAACTTATTCCTACGCCGCAAAACATAGCTCGTCGAGGCAGTCGGTAGTTAGACATGCGTAACACATGTCCCAACCACCTCAACCGATGAAGTTTCAATACCTCATCTATTGATTTGCCATCTTTTCCTAGAACCCGTTTCCTAACGACAGCATTGCTTACTTGGTTGTCCCACGATACTCGAGCAATGCTTCGGAGACACCTATGGCCGAAGACCAGTAACCTACCAATGTCCTCTACTGTTAACGGCCATGTTTCGCTCCCGTATAGTAGGACAGAGCGAACTGCTGCACGGTACACTCGTCCTTTGGTTAGCAAGCGGATATCTTGCCTGCATAAATATATTTCCGTTACATAAGTGTAGCTGTTTACACGCAGTAGCCTGCTGGTAGCCTGTTGATTAGGAAGCGGATATCTTGCCTGCGTCATAAGTGACGCAACTTTGCAAAACCCAATCGAGCTTTCTGTATCCGTGCTGAGATTTCGTCAGTCACCAGGCCATCAGCATTGATGAGACTCCCCAGATACGTGAAGCGGTCTACACGCTCGACTACTTCACTCCCTATCACTAGTTCAGGTGCCGATGCAACACAATCCTGGAGCAACATTTTGCATTTCGAGGGGGAAAACCGCATCCCGAACATGCTTGCATTGTTGCTCAGGGTAGTCAGAAGACTCTGCATTTTGTCAGCGTCTTCACCAAATAGGACTATGTCATCAGCATACTCTAAGTCAGTAAGCGAGGCTCCTGGTAGTAAGTCAACTCCTGAAAAGTCAGACGAAGACATGGTTATATCTAGGAGCATGTCTATGACAAAATTAAACAAGAATGGGGAAAGTGGACATCCCTGACGGACACCACTTGAAGTGAGGAATTCCGATGACAGTTCGCCATAAGCTCTCACTCGACCTGTAGTTTTAGAGTAGAGAGCTTGTATAAGGTTAATGTACTTCTTTGGTACACCTTTCAATGACAGACACTGCCACAGAACCTCACGATCAACAGAGTCGAATGCCGCCTTTAGGTCCAGGAAGACAACTATTGTAGGACGCCTAAATGTGTGTCTGTGTTCCAGGACCTGTCGCAGTGTGAAGATGTGGTCTATACAGCAACGTCCAGGTCTGAATCCAGCCTGGTTTTCTCTAGTCTGCTCTTCACGAGCTCTAGTTAAGCGTGGGGTCGACCGATATATCTCACTTAGTTACAGTAATAACGAATGCAGGTTACCCGAGCCTTTTGAGTCTCCTGGATCTAGGGATATTAATAGACCTAGTGAGCCATATTGGCTGACATCTACGTTAAGCACTTCTAAGGCCAACTCTACCATTAGAGAAGGCTTGACATCAATAACATTTGCCATAATTGACCATATGTTTCTCCGTAACCATTAGATAATCTTTACCTCCACCAATAAAGGCTGGATTCAACTTGTACATTTTCGCAATAGATATACTAAGACAGTTTAGCGGAAATCACCAGACTATATCACGATACAAGCAGTAACTTGGAATTCTGTTGGAAAATGGAAAAGAGGAAGGCCGAAGAACACACTGCGTCGAGAGCTGGAAGCAGACATAAAAAGGATGAACAGTAACTGGAGACAGCTGGAAAGGATTGCTCAGGACAGAGTTGAATGGAGAATACTGGTGAGCGGCCTATGCTCCTCCGAGAGGGGCAACAGGCGTAAGTAAGTAAGTAAGTAATACTAAGACAGTTATTAGAGATGTGTGACTACGATATACTCAAGGTGACTTCTATATTTTTCTTGAGAGGCTCAGGTTTTGGTTATACATTGGTTTTGAACAGGCTTATTTCAAACTCACGAAGACGGAGAGTAAAGTTGCAGACTCTTTGTTTGTGTCAGCAAGCGTTTAATATCACTGTTTATCTAGAGATAACTGTATATCTTCCTATTTAGGAATGTCCAATGTACTTACGGATAGGTAACTCGCTTGTATAACTCCCAAAATTGACTGTTTTTTTTCTGATGCTTCATGTCAACTGTCCAGTTTCCAGAGCCAATCGTAGAGTTGACTGTTCCTGGTATTCTTTGGCTGGGCTAAACTCGGAAGCAACGACTACATGGTTTATTTTTACAGTGAATGAGAGATTACTAGCTTGACTGATATTGTTTTTATGGATTAGGACTATATAAAGGAAGATGAAAATCGTTTCAAGTTTCATAATATGAAATTTGTGACATGTTTGCTAAACTCCGGTGAAATTGTTGCTTAACAAATTTGCAAGTAATTCTGTTTCAAGGTCGTCCTGTCTTGTAGATGGTGCGCTAAAGTCATCCTATATATGAATTTTACTTTGTCAGGATTGCAGCCTAACGATGATGAAGTCATCAGCTTCGCATTCTAGTCTGCAATATAATAAAACTATATCGATGTATTGTCCTTCGCTTCCTAAACAGCATTATGACATCTCAGATGACCGGCTGTAATGCACAACCTTTTGCATGCAGCGTATGAACTAGCAGTTTTCTACAAAGGTATCTATTTCACCCCCCCCCTTAACGGCCTAGCCTGTCAGTTCTATGAAGAAAAATCTCGAAGTTGTACTTTGCTGTCACTAATCTCCAGTCTAAGCCATGTTTCAGTCAGGGCAATCATACCTGGGTTTACGAAATCCACATTACAATGCTTGGTCCTTTTGTTTAGTAGGCTATGTGTATTGGTAAAGCACTAAATAGTGGTTTCGGTATTGTGTAGCTCTAAACCGTCAAAATCTAACTTGTCCAAAAAATAGAGCTTTTGCATACTTACTCATTTAATTGTTTCTGAAAGTAGCCTATATATTATTGGTTTACTAAGACATGGGTCATGTGAAAACCTTGTTTTAGATTATGTTTCTAGAGATCCCTCTTGTTTATGGAAAATGACTGGCCTGTATAAGAGATCAAGCTTACTTATACTTAAGATCTTTCCATTCGTTGAGTTTGATCAACAGAAGCCCGTGATTTTCGCTTGGAGTTCTGTGTACTTATCACGAAAATTTCGTGAACCTATTCACTGACTTCATTAAGGCTGAGTAAACCGCATTAAAATGCACAACTTTACAACTTCTGACAATAACATTCGCTCCACTGAGTCGCTAGGTTTTACGAGTCCTAGGTGTTGAAACTCTTCATTGCTCGTCCCTTGTTCTTTTATGAGGACTCTAGTAACTCACTGATCTAACCAGAATGTGAATCCGAGAGGGGGTTTATTTCTAGTCAGACGAAGGATGGCATCTTAAACGACACACTGGTGGAGCTTGCCGTTAATTGCATTTCACCCAACGTCCGTACCAATAAAATCGTGTTCAGTTGGCTATAGAATTTCTCTTTGGTCCTCTTTGACAGTCTCACCGTTGGCTTTATGGTGCATTCCACGGAAAGACTATGAAGAATTACTTTGAATATTAGAAAAGTCTGGCTCATACAGCCATATTTGCTTAAAATTTATAGGATTGAGATCTATATCTCTTTACTAATATGGATGTAATCTAGTAGAGATGTAATTCCGATAAATCCGAAAGAGTACATTGAACTAACTTTTTTAAATAGCATTCTTCTGTACCAAGTGCTTGAGGTGTATATTCACTTGAGGGTTGTTGTTTGAGTAGAAGAGACTTGGGACATCACTGCTATCAACTTGCTGTATCTAAGTAGAATTCAAATCAAGGTCCTCTTCATTAGCATGAAAAAAGCGATTTGTTCAGAGGATCCTAAGCGATGGATGCTTTGTAAAATACCTATTTAGAACTAAAGCAGTAGTTACTCTTCACACTGTACTATATGTTATCTCTTTGAGCAGTCCTGGGAAGAAATATTCCATGGAGTTAGTGTGAAAAGGACAAGTTAAACACTATCCAACTCTTATCGTATCGACTGTATTATCACAAGGCGTCTAAGTAGTTAAGAAACAATTCGACGTCCATGAATTCATTACCATTTCAACTATCACGCGGAGCCATTATTCAAGGATGTTTACTGTATATCAGCCCCCTTAAGCTTCAGTTTATTTGAATGTGTTGCGTTCGTGAGTTGTCTATGTTATTACTTGATAGGTTTTAAACGTCATTCATCATATTAGCTGTTACAGATTCCAAACGAATTCGGTATTTTGGCCTTTAAACAAGTACGGAGATACTAGTTATTATCCAGATGGTCTGTAACGTTCTGTTACATCGCACAGGTAGCATGATCAGTGGGTCTATTTTCTTCACAATATATCCCGTTTCACTGAAGCTGTTACAAATGCACTAGTGATAACTGGTATTTGAGAAAACAGAAAAGTTTAGGAAGTACAAACACAAGCCGAAATAGCTAAAAGCTATCGCAAAACCTTTGTTCTTTTACGTTTGGAAAAGGAGGTGGAAAAATAGTGGGCTTGATGTGTTTGAAGTAATCAGAACTCTAAAATTTGTAGCATGGTAAGACCACCCTTTTTTAGGTGATCATTAAAACTCATATGGTTTCCATTAATGTTATATTTTTTCATAAATACTTATTTTTACTTACGTTACTTGTTTTGCCCCTGTGGTAGCCGCGGAACACTATCGAGTTAGTAACGCCTCATAAACAGTCACAAATGAAAATAAATACTATATTGACGGTTGTTATGAGTACATATAATAAGTGCAACGTCTATCAGAATTTAGTTTACTTGAATTAACGGTAATATTTGAGCCAGATGAATGGTTCTCCAGATGATCACCATATGTATGTATGAATCCATGTAACTAGTGTAGGTTCGTTCTACTTAGTTCAGCTGGGAGGAACGATAGCAACGTTAAGTAATTAGTTCTAATGCTATAAAAGAGATCAATTATTAATCCAAACGGTGAAACTAAACTTTGCGGACAAACTTGAGCAGCTATCAATGACCTTAAAACACCTTTTAACCAATGAGAACGCAGTGGTATATAGATCATTATTTATTATAAAAAACGATAAAATCTCTAAAAAAAATTACACAAAATTCAACTTTTTTTACATAGTTTATGAATTTGTGTAGGTTGAAAACGGGTTTATTGAGTTTGCATTCGTAATATGAGCAATGGAATAACTCATTCACATGGCTCCATATAATGTTGTTTCTAGAACCTTTATAAGGTTAAAGAAACTCCTTTAGGCGTGACCAGTATCCTTCGATGTTTTGTGTATGAACACTTGTACTTGGATTTACAAAATGTCTTTCATGAACTTCGGCTTGATGAACATATCCAAGTTCTCGAAAAGACCGGTAAGCTCTCCATTCGTCACTATAATTTGTCGATCCTGGTAGAACATACAACTTGATTATTGGTATCAGAGTCCTCTCAGTTTGATCTGGAGCATACTAGAAATGTCCCTTTCCTAATGTTCGATTGTAAATACCAAGAAACTACCAGTAAGATTAAAGTAATTAGTATTTACCCATTCAGTTTGTACAGATCTTCCTCCATTATATTTTCTTTTCCTAATAACTGTTTCATCTATTTCAACAATTTTTCCGACACCTCCTAGAGACATGTTTAAACGCCACAGCATTTCTGAGCATTTCTGTAAAGTGCTGATACCATTGCACTGCTGACACCTCACTCACATTTATGAGGAACGATGACAGAGTAACAGGTATCTGCATAACCCACAATACGACTAACATGCAGGCTTGCCTAAATGTCAGTCTAGATTGGCTAAAGAAGCTACCTGTTCTTATTGATTTCTATCGCCAGTAATCATTACAACGAAAAATGACTCCATCGCGTGTGTCTGTGGTTGGTGTTTGAGCCACATTTAGTCCATAATCACAAATAAACTCTCAAAGAAGTAATCAGACCGCTTTTAGTTTGGTAATAATAACGTCCTCATGGAAAATTCCAATCAACCTATACAATGTTAGCAATTCCAACTAGACAAAGCATGCGACCTTGAAGAATTACTTTGATTTTGATTGGTTATCCCAAGTTTGCCGACAAAGTTTAGTTTTACCATCCAAACAATCGATGAACGAGACTGAGTTCAGAACGATGAATGGTGCGGCGATAATATATTTACGCTTAAGACAGCAGAAGGTACATGGCGCCGAGGACACAGTGTGTGTACAATCATATCAATGATACATTTAAACATTGTTAGCACAGTATGTATTAGTAAAGTGTTAATAAAAAAACATATGACATGCGTAATATTGATGAACTTTTACGTAATGTAAAGCCTTTAAATCAGTTGGCACACCACTCTTTGAGCCTATGAACCATCTGAAAATGTTTTTCTAGATTATCAGTCGTAGATACCGGAAAATGTAGAACACTAGTGCCATAATATTTCTTTAGTCTGGAATCGCCAAATATTTGATAATTTTATGAACTATGGTAAAATAACTAAATAGATTAAAGCGTGTCAATTTATCTTTGAACAAAATACCAAGACGATATTAAAGTGTACTTTCATGAAATTAACCCTGCATTCGCATATTCATCCCACATTTTATAAAAAGACTTGTCGTTGATATCCTAACACTAACTGAGGATGATTTTATAAATTCCTTCTCTTTGAAGTTAACTGATCACAAACTCGACAGGGTTGTGAATACTTAGCAATTAGTCGTGGTCCCGTGATCATTATTTGCTCTTTCTTTTAACTCCCCATACTTGGTAAACTTAGTAAAACCACTAAATCCATTGTTTAGCGTCATCAATCGTTGGAGTGCTCCTTCTGTGCAACAGGGATTTATCAAACTCCCCATTTAAGGACGACCCATTGACTTGATCCATCGAAGTATTATTAATTCTTGTTTAATCTTGAAAAATCGTAATAACCACATGACATTTTGTGCTTTACTGTTAGAAGGATTTTCTATATTGTTTGGATAAAGCAAAACAGAAAGAGAAAGCAAAATTTCAGCGTTCACTGTTTTCTTTGTCATTCTTAATCGTTCATAAGACATGGTCCAGATAGCATTTGAAAAATGTTCCTTAAGATATTTTCTAGCCTTACTCAGAGTGTCAATTGTTTGTCAGCAATCTACTGAACAACAGGGACGAAATATAGGTAGCGAGTGGGGTCCGCATCGCTTACAGGAGTCAAACTTATGATCTTTGTAGAAGAAAATAACTACAGGAATACGAGTGATGGTCTATTTCAGTGAATAAACTAGATTATTTACTAACTTATACCTATTTTATTTTATGTAGCATTATACAGATGCTTAACTAACGTAATTTGTAAGTTGTATTATCAAAAAAACTTCGTTATTCGTCTCTCCACTAGCCATGGTTCAAAATCGGTTAGATACTAAGTTATATGTGTAGTAAGAATGATGAGAAAAATCACGAGGACAGGAACTTAGGTCTTGCTAAGACGTGACACGTGACCAGGTTAAATATTTTTCTATCTTTTCGCTGACTAAAACTTGTTGTCCCCAAAAAACTTTACGTTCGCTGTTCATAGCCATGGAAAACAAAAGGATTGGGGAAGCTGAGTTAACTCACCAACCTTACAGTATAATGAAAGATGTGAACATGATGTATTACACTGTTCATAGTGTAAAATCTTTTTCAATGGTTCTGTTTGGAAATCCCTCCAAGTAACATTTTCCTTTGATTGTAATTCATTGTGTTGCGTTCAAAGTACATTTGTCCCCCTCAATCTGTTTAGCTGTGCATCCTAATAACCTTTTGTCTCTAAATGAGATAGTTTCTAGTTATTTTCATTGCAATATTTGTTTGCGTTTGTGTTAGAACTCTATTATTTTAATGGGCTTGCACACTTTGTTTTACTGGATATTTTGGCTTTGGCGGCCGCCATATTGGTCCGTTTCCCTTCTTGATTGTATTGCTCGATTTGACTGGATTTGTGCGTTTTCTGATTGTGGGTTGATGCACACTTCCAGAAATTAAAATATTGTGTTACAACAAGTAATTTTTGATACTCTGTTATTGATATTTCTATAGATTTATACCTTACTTTCTGGACAAGCAATACGCGATCTATCCCGAAAGAATAGAATAACATTCTCGTTTATTCCTTGAAACTGAATTGTTTGTTGCAATTTTTGGGATAAATTTTAGTTAAATAACTGGGGGTAACATTTGTCAAGTTTGGTTTAAATATGCGTATTTTTATCCAGTTGAAATTCGAAACAAACGATTAGGTAAGAAACGGTTCTATGTAAAATTAATCATGCACATGCACATCATTACCTAAACAAGTGTTACCTACAGTTATTCAACCAAAATTTATCCCAAAAATTGCAACAAACAATTCAGTTTCAAGGAATAAACGAGAATGTTATTCTATTCTTTCGGGATAGATCGCGTATTGCTTGTCCAGAAAGTAAGGTATAAATCTATAGAAATATCAATAACAGAGTATCAAAAATTACTTGTTGTAACACAATATTTTAATTTCTGGAAGTGTGCATCAACCCACAATCAGAAAACGCACAAATCCAGTCAAATCGAGCAATACAATCAAGAAGGGAAACGGACCAATATGGCGGCCGCCAAAGCCAAAATATCCAGTAAAACAAAGTGTGCAAGCCCATTAAAATAATAGAGTTCTAACACAAACGCAAACAAATATTGCAATGAAAATAACTAGAAACTATCTCATTTAGAGACAAAAGGTTATTAGGATGCACAGCTAAACAGATTGAGGGGGACAAATGTACTTTGAACGCAACACAATGAATTACAATCAAAGGAAAATGTTACTTGGAGGGATTTCCAAACAGAACCATTTGAAAAGATCTTACAGTTTGTTCATGTTATGTTGGGCGGTTAAAGAAGAGTAATGAACTTCCAGAACTATATTTTGTAGGACAATCTAAATTATTTTGGTTGTGAGTAGTATGGACATTTTTTTCATGATTCTTACGTTTCTCTTACCCTATCCTCGTGTTTAGTAAATTTAATCTTAGTATATTGTTCTTTTTTACCATGAACTACAGTTATTTGGTTGTTTTCAAGTTATTCCTATTCACTACCACTATCTCCTTTGTTCAGTATTAATGTTAGATTTCTAATTGGCTGACTGTGCGGTCAGGTTTTGTGTAAATATAAAGAGATGTGTGAAATATAATATGATTCTGTCTGGTTGGTCTATCGTCTTGTGTTCTGTCTCCGCCTTAGGACTCAGTGGTCATAGGGAAGACACGTAGTTATCATCTAGGCACACCCAATTCGCGTCCGACAAAACCACATTTTTTGCATCATAACAGTTCAATATGCCAGAGAAAGAGACCAACTTTAGAACGAGGATTACTGCACATACGTGAATTTATTACTACCCGAGAAGCCACTAGCAAGAACTTATAACGCACCATCATTAGCATATTGAGTAGAAACATTTATCATGCATTACAAGCGTATTAATCATAACCTATCACAACAGTAATGTTAATAAACTTTTAGAACGCAGTAATATATTTATACTAGTTTGCAAAAAGAATTTTTAAAGTAGTTCCACGGTTGATTTATCATCAATGACGTGAAACTGAGTTTAACTAAAGATAAAATAGTATGACATTTGAACTGAAGAGGTTAGTAACGTAGTTGTAAATAGATTACTCTGAATCGTAATAACGCTGGCAAAGAATCTATAGTATTAGCACTAGTTCATTCTTGCTTGAAATAGATTTTGCCGAATTTTAGTTTTACTGCGAATTTGAATTAACTATGAGTAAGACTTAAACTACACATTAGAACACCAATTTAGATTTCCCAAGTCATTCATATTGGCTCATAAAGATAGCGGATCTGATAATTCCTTTCTCCACTGCCTGCATCTGATTTATCTCCATGATCTGCATCACGAATTCTAAAAATATGGTTAGCTTCAGCCAATCGAATGATTACAGTTTATCTTGTTGGGGTTTTGCTCATGGTTATTTTGTTTACTTTTCTACTTTGTAAACTGCTCAAATCTGGTTTAAGACTGCCTCCTCCAGTTGCTGACCAAGTACATACGAAAGTCTCCTAACCTAGCATCCTACAAATCCATACCATAGACAATATATAATAGCTAAGATTAATATTTAAACTGATGATTAAAATTTTTAGTCAAAATTAGGCTTTTAGAGTCCGAGGTATGATTTCTTTTGTTGAATTTCAGGGTATGATGTAAATTTTATAGTAAAAATAATCGACGAGTAGAACTGTTCCCTTCGGTACTCGAATACATTTCTGAGCATATTTTGAAAGTAGTCGAATCAACTGAGAAACTCATCGTCCGAAATAACGTAGACAATTTAGCCTTCTGTCTAAATCACAACGAAACTGATACCAGCCTAAAGAGCTAAAATTTTAATTTTTGCATAAAATTCTAATTTTGGTTAGAGTATCTAAATCTTTTTGCTAATATTAATTAATATGGTAAATAATGTTTCCTGCATTAATTCGCAATGATAATCGTGAACTTGAATTAAGCAGTGCTGTATGACTGGGAAAAATGTAATGCAAGAGTAAAACGTAATGTAATTCCCGAATTAGTAATTACATTAGTGAAATTTGTGTAAAGTTACGATTTTAAGTTACAATTGGAGTCACTAATTGATTAACGTATTAAAAGGTAATTACAAATAATCGTATTTTTACTTAGTGACAGGGTTTTTTTTTACATAGTGAAGTAAGGTTTATTTTGTCATACCTTCCCTATAGAAACCTAGAGTAAAACGAGACTTATGGTAAGATCTACATAAATATATAGATGATTTATGGTTGGAAACGTTATGGTGTGCATCCATCTATGAATAGATATCTGCTTTTTAGTTAAGATTTTTGTACGAAAGATGGCTTCCTTAATTGTTGTTTCTTTGGTTTAACATTAAAAACGCCTCAACAAAACTTTTTGGATTCATTCGTTTACTATAAAAACACCTATAACCCTTGTAATATAATTGCTTTTCATCGGATAAACTATTCAATCACAAATACTGTATTCTCATTGGCTTACAGAGGTTAAGGAATAAGAACGATGATTCCCCCCCCAAGTATCGTGTTTAGCCATTCGTATTCTATATTCTCACTTCAAATATTGGTGTCTTAAGTATAGATAAGCTTAAGAAGTAATGTTGTGTAGAGCCAACAGTATATGAAGATCAGATTTATGTAGAAATACCTTATATTAATGTAATGTGAAGCATCGGTAGAATAGTACCCATGAAATCACACGAAAAGACTAAGGAAATATAGTAGTCATATGAGTTACAATACAAATACAATGAAGGTATATGTGAAGAGCAGGACAGTCTAAAGTTATCTAATAAATCATCACATCAACTTATAGAATTAAGATAAAATATTTTTACTGTCAGTTAAGAGATAATAACATGCTTTATCTTTAAATAAACTCTACTTTACAGTTTAATATGAATACAATCTACCCAGTTATTTTTCCAAGTTCTACATTCACTCGTATCACTGTAAAATTAAACCTTCTTAATAATAAAACAATATTATAATGATGAAAGCATATATCTTGTATTAACATATCTACTTATTATAAAATAAAACTTTGAATGACTTAATTTCCTTTTGGTTCCATTGATGTGTAATGTTTTAACCATGATCCGAGGTATTTGATAGGTTCATTTGGTTTGACTATAGCCAATTCAGTTAATCCTAAAGTTAGAGGTTCATCTGTAATGAAATTGAAGAAAACAGACAAAAACATGTCGAGAACTTCTTATACTTAGCATTATTTTTAATTTTGTACATGTTATGAATCAAGATATCTAGCATAACATTTCGAAAATGTTTGAAAACACTAATGACATATTTTATATTGTATGGACACATTCCTAAGCATAAACACGATATGACAGTGAATGCTTCTTCTTAATCCTCGTAAACTATATCCAACTTAAGTAAACCTGCCAAAATCTTGAAGGCAAGGCTAGTTTGAGTTGGTTTGTGACTGGTAAGCGGAATCTAGGCTGCGTGTTTCGTCCTATGTGGGACTCATCAGCTGGGTATACCTGCATCCCAGTGTTGGTGTTCACATCAGAAATCGAACTCAGTTCATTTCATGTCAAACACCACCGAGTTCACCACTAGGCTCCTGAGTCCAGACAGCCACACTTGTGCAACGAAAGTTTTATTCCTAGATTCCGCTTACCAGTCACAAACCAACTCGAACTATACTTCTGAACGTTCGTTATATCGAGGTTATCGGCTCAGGATAAACATATGGCAATAGAGATTGATCAATTTTAGTTCATGATAAATCAACTGGAAGATCAAAACATATTCCAATAAAGTCTGTTTTTTCTTAATTTTTATACATTCGTGTCTTTTGGAGCTTATTGGTGTATCCGTTGACTGATATCTTAAAAGTCATCGTTTTATGGCTTGTAATGATTCTCTGGTTGAAGAAACAGTGCATACGTTTTAAAAAGTTCCATATTAGGACGAAACAACTATCCAATGGTCTATGGTTTATAATGGTGCTCAATCAATATTAATCTACAACGAATACAAACAAACAAATTTAAGATTTTATTGTTTCTGTTCCTCTGTAATTTCGAGCCACAAATGTTTCAACAGGAAATATGTTTTATCAAAAATCACTTCATATGTCATCATGACTCTATAGATAGTATTCTTATTAGAATTAAATGGAGCTCCTTTCAGTATAGGTTGCTTGTCAACTTATCAAACTAATAAGTTGTAATAAATATGAAAGTCTTATTTCATAGAAGATGCAATTTTAGATGTATCGACGAAGACGAACATGTATATGGCATAGATTCACTGTTTCCAGTCACTTCGAGAAAAGTATTTCGTAAAAAGATGTTCATTACATATCAGTACAGTGTATATGAATTTTGTAATTAATGAATTAATGTGAAACTACTTATGAACACTTTTTAAGTAGTAGGAAATTGGTATTCTGTTATTAAAGTAATTGAATTCTGTTGTTAGTGTTATTGGTAAACGAATATAAACCGGAATTCAAATAGAAAGCTATGATCAGTGTAATGAAACAAATCGTGAATTATAAGTTAACAATATTACTTCATAAAAGTAAATGACCAGTAAATGATTTTTATCTTGGTCTTCATGAAATATCCAGTTTTACTAGACATGCATATAGATGTTCATTGTGGGGGGGGGGGATGTCTTAACATAGAATAAGTCAATTTTACAGTATTTAATGAATGGCAATGACTTTTCAATTAATATCAGTTTGTCGTAGAAATTGCTATCAGATGTACTAGTGAACACGATACGTTAATTTGTACATGCATAGTTTCAGTTTCATTCATCATTTCCGACATTTTTATTGAATTTCAGTAGCAATCAATGATGACAATGTGAAGTTGGTCGTAGAGATAATTCTGTTCAATAAAAACATCATAGCAAATAAAAGTGATGCGAATGCCAAGTAATACTAAGACGATAGGTGTACTAGTAGGGATAACGATAACAACAGTCTGAATAAACTTTTCAGCATACGAAGAGGATCAGGGCCCACGCGATGATCGTAACAAATGGTTAGAGACTTTAGGTGATATGACTCAAAATCGTTGTCCATGGCGCAGGTGAATACACTCCTTATCTTCCTCCAAATTCTAGTTTATGAGCTTCTCGTAATTTTCTCTTTACTGAATCACTTTTTATTTCAAATCTCATCTCTGATCTGTATGCCTTTCCATTAGTACTTACTCTGTTACTACCTCCCATACTCTGAGATTTGGTCCGACAATTTAATCTTTATCTGCTAATTGAGGCATGGCAGCTTGAAGTGATGTACGCATGTACCAAGTTCTACGTTGTAACTGACTGACTGATAGATTGTGATTGACTATATTCAGTTATCTATTTGCAAATTGTTAGCTTCGGTTGAGGTTGATTTTATACTCCATTCTTTTGCTTATCTTCTTATTTCTAACCCATTTTTAAATTCGCTTTGCTTTTTCCCTCATCATCTGTTCTATACTGCCACTTTACACGAAGTCATGATGTATATAACTTAAAGGAAATTATGCAGGTAGTAGCCAGCATAAAATCATGTGTTAACTTTTCCCGTATCTAGAACATGATTGAGGCATTATAAATTTCTTACGAACACAGAGATCAAGACCATTAAATTGATTGCCTAAAATCTCGGTTAAATGTCGGAAACGAGATAGAATGTCTGTAGGATAGATATAAAGTTAGTCATAGATTTGATGATATGACTTATTTCAGCCTACCACAAGATCACTCTACAGAAGTAATCGAATGAGTTACATAGTGACTTTGTCTATCGTTCTTCACTGTTAGTACACCTGTCATCATTTTATCGACTTTTTAATGTCTACTTTCAATTTTTGATAATTGATTTTTTAATTCACTGTAATGTTATTACTCGTGAGTATTCATTGTTTGTATGCGTTGGGTATTGATTGTAGTAGTGTACCACTGAAAACCAGGGAGCATTGGATAGTTGTTTGGTTCCAGTATGGGTTTCCCTAGCAGTGTATACCTTAAATTCTAACCAGAAATCGAACCCACGACCTACAGGTCACACAGCGAACGCTTAATCATATACACAACTGGGTCGTAAAGCCATTTTACAAAATTGTGGAAGTGAGCATTTCACCAGTAGACTTAAACCCAGTGATTCATATGCTTAGCTTTTAACCATGAGATTGGAAGGTTTTTAGTTTGATCCTATAGTGGAACTGGCGGTGTGTACTGCTATGGAGTCTCATACTAGAATGAGACAGCTGTCCGATGCTCAATAGTTTTTAGTATTAATATGAACCTTTACTTATTTTATTATTTTTCTAATAAAATGATAAGCAAACATTCATAATAATCATTAAATATTATTATCAATTTATGATATCTATGAAGTATTTACATTAGAATATCTACCTGAATAAAAATTATCTGTAACTTTAAAAACGAAAGGAAATAATTTTGTATACTTACAAAGTGTATTGAATAAATCAGAAACAGAAGAATTTAGAGAAATTGGCTTAATTTGACCAAATGAATTCTGTTTAATCATTCTTCTGAATTTATCAATCTCTAAATAAAAATGTAAATTTATAAAGTTACATTAAATTAGTATAAATCATTCAACATAATATGATCTTACTAGTTTAAAAATCCCCTTCGCAAATGCCCCCTCACCCTGCCGATTGAGTAATTTGAGAAAAAAGAATATTTGAGAGAAAAATTATTTTCCATAACTTTGTTGTCAGGCCCTTATAGTTATAGATCCATGAAAATTTCATTAGAATGACTAAAATAGGACGTGTATGTATTAATATGTTGGGTGAATTACCTAGTTGACTAATTATGTATATTAGAAGAATGGTGAACTATTACACTGACTACTGCTTAAATATATCCAGAATTTGTTGGTTGTACATTTGAAAGGTCATTGAAAACTGGTGGGGGGGGGGAGGTTGGTTAAAAAAGTGAATAATTACCATAAGGGGTTAAACTACAGTCAACAGTACAATAAATAAATCAAATCATTTGCAGATACTGTAACTTAGTAAACGAAATGATATGTTGGGTTTGTTGTGATGCTAAGAATAATAAAATAATAATGCTATGTATTATGTAATATGAGAAGTTGTTGTCACAGTAATTATGATAGTAATCATAATAAGTCCATGAAAGATTGTATTACAATCGTTAAAATAAGGCGTATATGTGCAAATATGTTAAGTGAATTACATAGTTAGACAATGATGTATGTTAGAATAGTGAAATTTCACATCGAATACTACTTAAATACATCGAAAATTTATCGGTTGTAAGTTTGAAAGGTCATTCAAAACAGGAGTAGGCAAAATTAATAAATAATCACACTCTGAATATATTGTCAATAGTACGAGGGTACATTTAGTGTATCTTTAGTTCAACTGATTGACTCCTTTTATTGATTCACGTTTCTGAGCATCAATCAATTCTTAAAGTAGTTACACGTAAGGATAGAACAGTTTTCTAACTGCTCATAGTTTCAAACGGTTGTTTAGTTGTAATCAATTCCTTTCGTAAACTACAAATCGAACAATACTGATAAACCTCTTATATTAAGGATAAAATCGTTCACTACTGTATACAATCTACTTTCAGAGTTTCATATCAGTTGCCTTGAGACGTTTAATCTAAAATAACATAGAGCATGTGATATCTAGTCACCTTAATGTAATACAATTAGCTGAGTATTAAGAACTGGATAAATATGTTATCGGTCACTTACTCAGTAACTAATCAGTGTAAAATGATCACTTGTTTTTGCCTACTAAGATTTAACATTGATATAACTTAAAAATATACATTAATTACTTTTAAATTAACTTACTATGTTTTTGTTCTGCTAAAGTAATACTTTTTGAATTTTCCATTAATTGTTGACTAGAAGATTCTATTCCAGGAATTCTTTCATTAAATATTATCATATTATTCTTTCCTTTACTATTATCCTCATTAACATTGACATTTAATGAATTAAAATCAACATTGTGATTATAATCGTCTTGATTATTGTCACTATGAAAAGTAAATTTCACATCTTTATTACATGTTAGTGAAGATTGTGATGAACAACTCATTTGTTCATCAACTGTCTCCAGTTGACGATGATGATAGTTAAGTAGACGTCGATTTGTTTCATGTAGCATATCATCAATTCCTGGTTTATCATATGATTTTTGGTTAACTGGTGTTATTTTTGGTACTTTGAAGTTTGGACAGATATCACTTAGTAACATTAGAGAATTATTAGTAATACTAATACTGGCGTCATTAGTATCCGTGGTATTCGTAGTATTCGTAGTAGTAGTAGTAGTAGTAGTAGTAGTGGTTGTTGTTGTTGTTATTGTGTTAGTAGTGATTCGAGCTTCATTATCTGTGACTATGTCGTTCTCTTTGCATAAAATTGGAAGACTCATTTCATTATTGTTACTAATTATAACGACTGGATTTGTCAAATTATTTTTTATTGTATCAGTAGATTTATTCAACTTTGTATTATACATAGTATTCTGTTTATCTGTATTACTGAGCACATTGTCTATATCAATTTCTGATACACTATCCGATGAAATATCATGATCTTTTTCATTATATTCATCAATATCATATAATGAATTATAAGATAATGTAGAACCATCTGATTCAATATGACCAACATCTTTTTCTAAAATTTCACTAAAATCTATTTGATTTCCACACAAATTATTCGACAGTGTAAATTCATTGCTTCGACCATTAACAAAGTATGTTTTCATTTTACCTTTACCCTAAAAATAGCATGACAACAGATTTCTTCAAAAAAAATATTGATATTTGCATTCACAGTAAAGTAACAATGGAGAGAAGTATTATATATATATATATATATATATATATATATATATATATATATTCGTGCTCAAAGACCGCTATCCATGAGGATACGCAAACACATTCCAACTTTATTATCTACTGGCTTAACGAAATCTACTCCTAGTAGGCTTCATGGCTACCTAATTGACTGTGACCGCAATTTTAAGGTAGATTGAGCTTTCCTAGTGGTATACAAAATCCTGGAGGAGTTAGCTACAGTCTGTTTTACACAGCGAAAACTGAAGGTATTGACTTAAAGGAACCAAACTTAGGTTTATCTTGGTCTATAATAGGGACATAGTAGGATCTTGTCTCTGATAAATTTTCTGTTATTTTTCTTTCATTTTTTTTTCATTTTTCTCTTCCGCTTTTAGTTACTTTCCCTCCTCTTTTCTCCTGTCAAGATATTCCTGGCCTGATTAATAAATAATGTCACTATTCTTTCCTATCCTATTTTAATTCTACTTTTCTATTTATTACTGTATCACAATAACTATGACTTATCACTAATTATACTATCGTTACTACTCATACTACATTTTTGCCTCTAACACTTCCCCTTATTAATTAAATTTCATCATCATCACCACTTTTTAAAACGATACACTCACTTGGTTTTGTTATATTAAATCACCTTTTTAGTGCATTGTTACGTAATCTTTCG
The DNA here is from genome assembly GCA_025215515.1 of Schistosoma japonicum. Lineage (NCBI taxonomy): Eukaryota > Metazoa > Platyhelminthes > Trematoda > Strigeidida > Schistosomatidae > Schistosoma > Schistosoma japonicum. The sequence continues at coordinate 79,147,381 of CM046061.1, forward strand.
TATTTTTCTACAACGATTTTTATTAATTAAAGTTCTGATTGATATGCAGTTTGCTAATTTCAATCCATGACTTTGACAATATCAAACACAATTCAAGTACACTTACCCACTATATGGCACTATTTAAATGTAACGTGATATTTAAGGATTTATAAACACTCAACCTGAAGAAGGATGCATAGAAAAATATTTTTTTCGATCCAACATCCCTGGTTTTTGAATATTATAAACGGATCTTTAAATTTTAAACAAACTGATAGAAAACAAGTGTTGTTGTGTTACGTCATAATGTTACAAATTAGACGTGTTCATAGCATTGATTATGTGAGTATTTTTTTAAAAAATATACTTACACATAATGTAAATAGAATGGTCAGTGCTTAGAATTATTAAATACGTAGTGAAATAACTGGTACAAGTGTTTATAGAGATTATAAATTAAATAATATTCATTGAGAGAGTTTAGTGTTACTAAAACGTCAAATGATAGCCGAACAAAAGAATGTGATAATGATATGAGAGTAGAAGGGATTATCGAGGAATATGAAGCTTTGGTAATGAAGAAGTGAGGTAAGGGAGGTTGTATAACAAGATAGTTTGTAACCTACGTGATTGTTGGCTATGAAGATGGCCAAGGCAATGAAAATGGTTATACAAGCTTCTTCTGGATGCAGAAATTTGATAAATTAATTTTTTCCACTGTGCGCAATAAGCGTATGGATAAGCTTTGAGTGAAATTAATTGGAACACGATAGATCACTTACTAAACGTTGTTGATTTAATTTTAAGTCTGCTGTCTAGTAAACGACCGAGTATTGATAGTGGGATAATGTTCGGCAGTTTGGTGACGGTCTTGATTCACTGTGCACCCTATGCAACTTACAGTTGGACATTGGTAAGGTTGTTTTCGTTCTGATCATATGCGTATTGATGAATTTCGTAAGCTCATCTTTGATTGTTTCATTTAAACAGACATGATTATCAAGTTATCTTAGGCTTCTGATAGATTTGTTTTGATGCTTAAGGGTACAGAACTGTAAAAATGAGTATAATCGATTCACGAAATGAATTAGCTACATACAGTAATTTTAAATGTTTCGTTTGATCTTCTTGTTAGGAAAGCATCTAAGAGTGATATCGAATCATGATATTTACCACTTATGATGAATTTAATGTATAAGTAGATGCTGTTGAATTTGTTGAGTATGGTTTCCTATTTCTCATAATAAATTCTATAAAAGCATCATTTTCATAATGAGTGTAAAAGTCTGTCGATTGATTTCTTCTTTATGTGGACCGTTCTGGATGAAGGGAACCTATTGGTGATCCAATAGCTATACCATCTATTTGAGAATGCATTTCTTTGTTGAATTAGAAATGAATATTTATTATACATTTAAAAGTTGACTCCTTTAGTTTGGAGACAGTGAGTTCAATGTTTATGTTAATTATTAATAAACTAATTACATACAAAATTGACTTTTTCTTGTGTAAATTAAATAATACTAGAGATTACTCATTTAATTCAACTGTACAATTACTCTACATCATCTACCATATAATAAACGGTCTACACAGAATGATCTACTTAGATTGTAACAAATGGTACACATAGACTAACAGTGACTGATCATATACAATCATGATTATTAACAATGACATAATACAATCTCTTGAATGAAATAACAATGTCTAAATTTGAAATTATGCAACTAAACTACAATGTACTTGCACAAATCAAGTCCTTTCTTAATTTATGCATGAATACTTTTAAGCGTTTTCTAATTTACCATATACTTTAACTGTACTTGATTAATTTAATTTGAATTGTGACTGGCAAGTGGAATCCAAGACGCACGTTTCGTCCTATTCGAGACTCATTGGCTGGATGTTCCTGCATCCCAATGTTGATGTACACAGTGGGATTCGAACTCAGTCCGTTTCATGTCAGTCTACAACAACTCAATGGGAATATACAAATTCATCCTACTGTACTTGATTAAGTTTTTTAGAAGACAATTACATTATGAATCCGTAGAAAGACCACATTTATCAAATAAGTTTTTATAATACATATTGAATAGTAAATTACTACTCGATAGTTCTTTCACTTTGCAACAGAAGAAAGGATTATATACCATAGAAGGGGAAATATTATACTTTTAACCATGGAAAGTTAATTCTTCTACATCTAGTTGTCCGTGATAAGGGAAAATGATTTATTTTGACTGGTTCACTTTCAACTTTGAAGTTATATGAATAAGACAGCATCAACATATATATATTGATGTTGTCTTGTCACATTACTGAATAAAAGAATTCATGAAATATAATAACTTTCTTTCTAGTCTCCCCCTCAGATATCATTGTTTGCCATATATTGAAGTACAAGTAAACTTGAACATCAACAAACAAGCCTGCAGATGATTTACTCTAAGTAATTTTCATCCCATTAAGCTGACATTATACAAAAGAACAGTCATTTATAGTGGTTGCCACAATTTATTCATGGTAGAATAATAAACTCAATCACTAGTTTGACAATACACATACTGAAATCTTACGTTTGTATTGTTTTATTCATAATTATAAAACACTTGAATCACAGACATTCAACACCAGTTATAGCATGTTAGATTGTTGAGTTTTTCATCATTTTTTTTGTTTTAGTGTATTTGAATTAATCTGGAACTTTTCTGAAGTCAAAGGAATAAAACATCGTTCTACTAAGAAAATTTTCATTATCATATATTAATTTGATATAATCAAATGGCATGAATTAGGCAACTGTTGATTACCAGCAAGTATTAGACAGCTTTCTCGTCCTAGTATGAGACTCTTCAGAAGTGCGTACTAATATAATATCGTCTACTTAAATTTCTTTATGTAGAAGTTTAGTAATAAAATCTAAGAGCGTTATGTTAAGTATCAAACGGAAGTTAGTCTGTAGTTTTACAATTCGTAAAACATGATAGTATTGAAAAGAAACGTACATGATAATTTAATGCTTAATGAGTTTAAAGATAAAGAATGACTAAATAAATGGTGATAATAACTAGTAAAAACTGGAAAGAAAACAATGAAACAATGACTAAATGAAGAATTAAACAAGTTTTTTTTTGAGAAATAAGATCATATTTTCATTAGTCAACTGTCAATACCTGTCATCCACTAATTTTTAATCCAGTCTTTTTGATTTGGCTATTTTTGACTTTGTAAATGATGTTGGAATGTAGTCCTGATGCGTGTCATAAACCGAATCTGATTATGTACTCAAGGAATAAGTTATTGGTCAATTTGTAATCAACGACGATGTTAGATTTATATCTGATAACTTGAAGCGAGGCGGTCTTGTTGGGATAAGTATTAAGTTTGGATGTTAGTATTCGCCAGAGATTGATGTTGGTTGGCTATCAGTAAAAACTGGGTAGCACAAGAGAGCGGTTTTGTCTCAGCATGGGTCTCCTAACCACTACTCTCCATTCGTTCCAGCACGGAATCCAATCACAATTTTCTCAGTCAACATTTAACCATCTGCACAACTCCACTAATCGGCATCTAATTGTCGAATTCTTACTTCCATCAATTTGTGACATAGAATGACAATCATCCATTGTAATTAGTGATAACTAACTCACTCCCAATATTACTGAAATTCACCAGCCTTGATTTCTCACTAGTGACTAACTTCAGGAACAACTTATCGTTAGTCCCTAGTTTTCTGATTTTTCAGTTATACCCAACCAACATCAATCTCTGATGAATCCTAACAACTGAATTTATTGACGTAGTTCATAAAATAAATTAGTTACAATATTAATTATTAATTATTATTTTTTTTAAAAAATAAATTTCTCTCAATTCTTTTGGGTGTGTGATTTATCACTAAATGATTATTATTATTGTTATTGTTACTGTCATGGTAACATTCAATGCGAAAAAAAACATTCAAAGGGTGGATTTCTGTTTTTATTTGTCAATGGAAATCATGTTTTGTAACACTTCACTAGTTAATTTCTAATGAAATGAAGTCTTTTTTTGTTTTTTTTTCAAAATTAATGATACTAAATACCATTAGCCAAAACTTCATTTTTAAAAAAAAATTAACAATAATTAGTAGATATTTTTAGTTTGATTGAATATAGTTACAGATTGATGTTGACAGGGTGCTATTGAAAATCAGGGAGTTCTGTTAGACAGCTGTATCTTTTAATGTGGAACTCCTCAAAAGTGTGCACTTCAGATTCGTCATCAAAGGTTTTAGGTTGATGCTGAGCACTTAACCATGTGCACCACTAGGTCTGCATTTAATGGTAGAATTACTACCATGTTATTATTAGAAAGATAATTTTGATCAATATTTTTGGGATTCACATCAATATATCTTCACCTTAATGTAATGGTTATCATAATTACTGTGTTTACACCCTATTAATTACACAATTTTCATGTTTCGGAAACTCCTCTCCTTCAATTACTAAATGATTATCTCAAATACTAGATAATCAAATTGTTAGCATAACAATTGATCACCTTCTTACAATTTTTTATTGAACCTGATAATGAATTCGTTTGAAAAGGGATTCATTCGTTAAGTTTCATTTGCATTCATTTAACATTGAACAGAGTAGATAAGACATTTTAATACAATCATGAGTGTTAAATCATTTAAAGATTTATAATTTGATCATATATGAAACTACTGTTTATATAATTCTCAATTCAACTAAATTAAAGTGGTTTTGTGAGGATAGGTATTAAATTAAAATGAATGTAATTGCTACAAATTGCTATCCAATTAACATCAAACTATGACGAATACAAACAGCGAAATTCAAAATTAGTGGACCGTTGAACACTAACCATATCTCATCAATAGCATAAATAATAAATTACTGTTCATGTAGGTTAAAAAAAATATGACTAACTGAGCAGACATAAGAATATTGATTAATTCACATAATAAATTCAAACAATCTACCATTTTACCTTAACGTCAATTTCTCCACGATATTCCAACATGTACGGAAATTCAGAAAGATTAGTAGCAAACATTTGACTGACATGTATTCGATCAGGCTGAAATGAAAACAGTCGTCAAGTGTTAATTAAAGACATTCTTAGTTTGAACATTACCAAGAAACTGATTTTGAAATATTGTCAATTAATTTCATATATATATGTCCAGTCTACTTTCAAATTGTAAAGTGATCATGGTGAAAATGATATCAATTTTAGAAATGCTAAGGAAATAAGAATATTCATTTCCTTGTAGTTCGAGAAATCGCCTATGATTTGACAAGGGGATGAGCTCAAAATCACTGAGTTTCATAATAATCACGTAAGTATGTAGATCAACTAATGCCATTTAACCAAATTCCATTAAAAAGTTACTCAAACACTAAAATAATATCCAAGCAAAATATTCATAAATAAACAAAACTTTTGTTACCGACGTTGGTTAGGGTTTTTTTTCAGCAAGGTTGATTTTTAAGGATTTGGTTGCTAACCCCACATTTACCGCTCCTCTTTTGTCTGGGCTTAGGACCGGAAGTAACCCTAGGGGGATTCCAGGCTGAGTTGACAGTGTTTAGCATATTAATAATAATAAATACTTTATTCAATATTATATATACAGTATAATGTGGAATTTTTGACATGCAGTATTTCAGTTCATTACTCCTTTTCACCACATGCGTCTCAACAAAGTACATTTCAGTAAAGTAAGTAAATTAGAAGATACATATGTATCTGTGTGAATTACGACGAACGTGCTATAAAAGATAAATAATAATCTTCACATTGATTAATAACTAGTATTTTCTGGTCAGATTAATTCTGTGAGAACTTCCTCATAACACCAGATTTGTGCTAGGTACGAAGTTATACAGATTCTTCACTATACATGATTGAGATATACCCTAGTAACATCTAACTCCACAAGAAATTATACAAAAAGAAAGTTATGAATAAAGAGGGATGTTTATATTTGATAGAATAATGCTTATCAGTTGTCTGGAGGATTTCAAATGTTTATTTGCAAACATACTCGAAATAACGCCAATTATTCCACCACATATTCTACTGATAGCCTTCAGTTACTTATGCAAAGCCAGATTATTGTTATATTATTTATATTAATTAGTCAGCTGACTTCTTTACTTCGTTTTAGATCCCCTTAGGTATCTTGCGGTATGTATTTCCACACCATAAAATGTACCTCTAGATTAGAAACAAACCAATGAAAGGTTGAATACTATAGATTATTTTTTAACAGCTGATTGAATTCGACACAGATTGATGTTATTAGAGTACCATTATAAACCATGGAGCACTAGATAGCTATTTCATCATAGTGTGGAACTCCTCAACAGTGCGCAGCCTAGGCTCCGTTGCAACGGCTTCACGACGATACGTGCCTAACTTTCTGCACCACTTGGCTGGCATCCAATCGTAGGATTCCCACTACCACCAAGTGTGATACCGTGTGACAACCACTGATTGTCATCGGAATAAATGTCTCACTATTGATAAGTCTGGGGTGGAAAAGAGGGCGTGAACTGCTGAGGATCCTCATACTGAGACAAAACGACTATCCAGCGCTTTCTAAATTTCATTGATATTTTAAGAATATGAATGTATGACGAATTTGACCAGGTAAATCTCAGTTGCTATAAACCACCTCAATTCAAGAGATTATTATATTTGAATAATTTAATCTTCAGATAAGAATGGTTATTTAAAGTTTACCATTTGATTTATATAATAAATATGTTAATTGTTTAAACTTACCACACCACTTGACATCATTCTATTAGCTGTATTCACTGTGTCACCAAATAAACAATATCTTGGTGTTTTATGACCAACTATACCAGCTACAATAGGTCCAGTGTGACACCCAATATAAAGTTTTAAAGTTTCTTTTTCATCTTCAATTCCGTCATTATTACTGTTGGTATTTGGCCATGCTAAAGATTTACTAGTAACTTTTAATATATTCAGTGCCATCTCAGTTATATGCGCAGAATGAAAATGCGTTTTATACGGGGCTCCAGAGACAAGCATATAGCTGTCACCGACAGTTTCAACCTAAACTTCGTTAAAGTAAACAAAATAAAATTAAAATATCCTTTACATATCTTAGATCTCTTTATTTTGAATTGTCATAGAATTATCGTTCAGAAGGACATGCAAATTGTTAGTATTCTTGAGGTCTAGTGAATATTTTGGGCAGTAGCCATTTAGTCTCAACGTTATTTGCATGAACTGATCTTAACCTAATCTCAATTTGGTGTATTTCTTTATCACTATTCCATAAAATAATCCACTTTCCTGTAAGTATTTTCTTAGTCCATTTACATTTAAATTACGAAGTATACGATTAATAATCCTCGTGTTCACTTAGAATTTGTGCCATGACATTAAGAACACAACGTTGAAAACTCATTACTTTATCCTGATACTTTAGTTTTACAGGATGTAAACTCGTTTTTATTTGATTCATTATAATGAGCTATACTGATCTAATTTCATTGTTTACTGATTGCCAACTTCAAAAGTAATCGATTCTGTAAGTTGTTGCATTTAATCATAACTAGAATTGTGAACTCATATTAGTAGAAGGGAATTTTCAAAACAATCTGAAGCTCAATTTCTAAATGGTTTCTTTATTTTGGGCAATAAAGTATACTAATAATTTTAAATCAGTGTAATAGTTATGAAAATACGTTAATTAAGAATAGTCGATTGTATTCGTTACAGACTGATGTCCTTTGAGGGTTATTTAAAACAAGGGAGCGGTGAATAGCTGTTTCGTATTAGTATGGGACTACTTAGCAGTGGACACTCTAGGTTCATCCAAGGAATCAAACCCAAGGTCTTCAGATCTCACAGGGAACCCCTAAGAAAATTCACTTTTGGGTTAAATCCAAATTGTAGAATTCCCAATACAATCAATCTGTGTCGAATACAATCATTTAAACTGCCACAAAATAATCTCAATTCAATTTAATTAGTAATAACCTTTTTAGTAGCATATATTACACAAGTTATTTGATATAAAATTTAACTCACCTTGTAAACATTAAAAGTTTCTGTAAGATCATCGAACAGTGTATACATTTTATTTAATAGTTCCACAATTTCATTGACATTTGTATGCATACATTTTGCATAGAAGTTAAAAACTTTTGTAAAACATATACTCACCGAATCGTATGCCTAATCAAAGTGAAAATTTAAATGAAGTAATGGATATATGCACAAATATATGGTCTTGGAAAGTTCCATAAATGTAAGGTATAGACGATTTACACAAAGAATGAAACGTTTACTTAATAGTATTAAAATTCTATTGCTACAAGTAATGAAGTTTAAAAAGTGTTCGGCTTCTAACTGAAGGCATGTCATGTTTACATTCAAAAATGGAACTCAATGCCTTTTGCTTCTGGTGCCTAATTTGTAGTCTGATGAGTACAGATACCCACTGACTTGCGCAACGAAAATTGTGTGTAACGATTTTTCAAAATTAAATTTGAACTATGGACAAGCGATAGTACCAAAGTCATTCGTTAAAGATAAACACATATCGATAGAGACTGACTAATTTTCGTTTCTAATGTCAATAACGAGTAAGTATAAACATATACAAATACATACGATGTTACTAGAGCTTCATATGGCTTACTAAGTGATAGTTAATTGGTGTTTTCCATATGATGAATACGGAAATACAAACTTAAAAGAGAATAAAGAAAAATACACATTACATCATAATTACTTTACATATTTTACCTCTATAGTATCAATAGCTGGTGTACCATTACGTAGTTTACGGGCCACTGCTTTTGGAATACATTGATATAAAAGTCGATCAGTTAATCTGCGCATTTTATCCAAATGTCTCATACTTCTTTCTAATTCTTCACTCTTTTTACGTTGCTGTAATAAAGTGAATAAAGTACAACAAACATTTGTTATTTATGATAATTAAAGTAAATCGGTTTCATGGAGACAAGTATTAAATATTACTGATTGGATTCGTCACAGATTGATGTTGAGACAACTGAAAACCAGGAAGCATTGGTTGTTTTAATAGGTTTATATGTAACCGAATGGTTCGAAGTTTATTACGCAAATATGCATTACATCAAACTCCGGTAAAATTCAAGACTAATAATGTACTTATTCTAACTAAATTGAGATGGTTATTTTTGTGGAGATTCGTATTTTTATTTGATTGAATACATTACAGAATAATGTTAGCTGCGTACCATTGAAGACTAGGGAGTAGTGGATATCTGTTTAGTCTTTGTGTGGGCCTCTTCAGAATTGTTCTCTCCATAATCCGCACTAGAGGTTCCAAGTTGGCGAACACTTAACCATCTGCACCAATGGACCCTTTGGCACCCTACTGCATAATTCTTACTGTTATCAATTTGTGATATATAGCGTGACGATCATTGATTGTCATTGGTGATAAATGTTACACTCCCGATAAGTTTGAATTTTACCAGTCACGATTTCTCACTAGAGCTTCAGGAACATCTTGGAGTCAGTCACTAGCGAGCTGATTATTGCAATCAAATTGAGGTGTTTATTTCAATTGTTGTTTAAGTTTTACAAGTTACACATTGATTATTATTTCAACATTTACATTCATATTTTATAACACTGAAAATGTATATACAGTTATCATTGTTATCTAAATGATGTTGTATGTACCACAGAATTGTCTAGTTTCGTGACTGTGAATTTCGAACTCATAATTATAGAACCTGATGAGAATTTATTACAAAGAATATTCTTCATTCAAATGCATTTCTGTTAATTTTATTTTCTAAGTTTATAATTCATGTTAACATCAATGTCATGTATAAAAGTTTTGCATTGAAATACTTTAAACAGAAAAGAACACACTTTTCAAATCCTTCAACATAGAATGTATCAATCTCCTAATTTTATCTTATTCAGAAGGAGAGAAACAAAAACATTATTTGGCTTCTAAGAAAAAAAACAAACAAACAAATAGTAACTAACCACTTGAAATAGTTTGATTAGTTCATCAGAAATTTGTTCACCACAAATGATCACATCTCTGCTTCGATCAAACATATTCAAATCGCATATGTATAGACCATGTTCATTTAATTGTTTAGTATCACGTATACTAATTCATGAAAATAGTTAATAAAGTAAAATTTTATATGTTTGCTTATTACTTTAAATGAATTACATAAAGAAAAAGAAAAAAATTTTTTTGTATATTACATCACTGTTTGTATTCAACTAAAATTGATTTCATTTAAATGCTAATGATGATCAGTAACATTTGATAGTTGTTCTTTTTCTAAGATATAAATCATTAGCTTGAATACTCTTGGTCATTTCGACTATTCATACCTAGAAGTTTTAAGTTCAATGTTTAGTAATAGAATTCTTATTTCAATCAATTTGTGATCTACAGTATATTATATAGATCATCTTAAGAAGATTGATTATCTTCTTGAACTGTTTTTCAGGGTACTATTTCACTTCGTTTCAGTTGTATGTAATGTGAACATTTTGTTTATATCATTATTACGTCCCACTTACCCTAAATTCTTGTTTAGCTCACTGAGTATCAGTATGTGTTTTTCCATTTGGGAACTACACTTAATTAATTATGTACATGTTACTCCACTTCACTACTACTGGCGCCTTTATTAAGCATCGATGTTATTTTTCTAAGTGGTTGGCTATGAGATTAGATTACACATATGCGTAAAAGAGTACGTTGGTTTATCGGTCTTGTGTTCTTCCCATTTAGACATGGAACTAATTAGGCTTCAGGACAGACATGTGTTGACTAGATAGTCGTATCTGCCATTGATCAATGTAATTGGCTCTTACAAGTTCTATCCATATCTGACCAATCACTATTCGTGATTGGTTCAATCTATCCGTCACGTTCCAAATTTCCTTTTTTTAGTAATACACAATCGAGATCATTATATGATAGAAACAAACAACAAATTAAGACCCAGTCTCTATGAAATTACCTCCACAGAAATCCTTACTTTTTACCTATTCTTATTCCTTTATGAAACTTTATAGATTATTTTATTTAACGATGACGTTTCAGTTATCTCGATAAGAAGCTACAGACTCCCATATTCAGAGTCATATGACTGTCATGAACTAAAATGTCACTTACATATTTCATACAATCACTTCTTTTAATGACTTTGATCAAAACAAGAATAATTATTGATTAGGTATAATATGAAATCATTTGCATTCCGATGGTAATCGTCATCCACATTCTAACCGAAATTCATACTGAATTGTAGCAGCTTTTTAAGTAACAGTAGGTACTGGTAATAAAAATATATAAGCAACGCTGGGTTTTCATTCTATCAACATACATAATGCCTCAAGAATAACGACCAACTTTCAGAACTGATTCGCAGATTATTTCATACATTTTAGTTCCATCTAAAGTGAAAGTTTTATCGCTATTATTATTATGTCACCCTCGTAGTAACCTTCAGTTAGACCAATTAAATATTGATATTTTATTTTCACTTCATGAACTAAAACTCATTAACTGTGTGCCAGTTCTACACAGTTCCATATCATTGTCGTCCTTGCTTTGTATTGGTTATTTTCTTAGTTAGTCAACTATGTGGTCAGGTTTTATTTGTATATAAGCGAATGAGTGAAATGTAACTTAACTCATGGATAGCATCACATTGAGTGTGAAGAATTAGGTGAATGAAAATCACAGGTGATTAGAAAGATACCTAATTATACGTTGGATAAAATACCAAACACCTCAGTATAGATTATATAGCATTTAAACTGAAATAATATTGGGGAGAATAATGATAAGGAAGGATGTGATCAGATTTATCAAATTTCTCATGGTAGTAATGAAGTGACACTTGTCTTCTTCTCCTAAACACATAAATATGCCTTGTCCTATGACTATTACATTTCAGTAAAGTGTACTGAAGTTACGTTTTTTTCTCAAATGTTGATTATTTCAAAAGAATCTAAAGGATGTTGATGACTTGACCGATATAAATTAAATCTTGAGTTTTTTGTACTATTTATTCCTGTAGCTTATTTTAAAATACAAATAGGCAATCTACCTTCAATGTATTTACTTAGTCATCCATTAGGATTTACCGTTAAGTACTAAGAATTATCAAATGAATGTATCATCTACGATACTGTAACAAAGAAGACTTAACCAATTTACTTTTGATTAAAAATTGATGAAAATATGGGACTAATTTATCACTGAATGTATGCTATACTGAAGAGAACTTATCCAGTAGTAAGGTTAATCATCTTAAATAAAACTAACTTCTACTGAAAGCGAATACAATTCGACAATTTCTCTATTTTCTAGTAATTCGAATGGTATATATGTCACTTAACGTGTACATACCAAGGCTTAAACATTAGAAGAATAGAAAGAACATCGTAGATTCATATTTTAAAGAACATGTGATTAAAAGTTACTATATCATATCACAGTCAAGTTACAAAAAGTAAATATTCCTACATTTCTAGTTGTTTTTATTACGTCTGAATGTCCTATGAAGAACTATTAATAGAAAAGGGACATTAATCAGTCAGATACATCGTTTTAGTTAGGTTCCTTTCAGATATTCATTGACATGATTTCAAATGATAATGATTCTACGGTATTTCTGTTCCTAAAACTTTACAGAAATCTTTAAAAATGTTTAAGTCAATATACGTAGAAGTGTATAAATAAAGAAAAAAATAAGCGTAACTCCATGTATTATATGAATGTAACTTACGATGGTGCACCTAAGAATAACAACATATTCCAATCTTCAACAAAACGCATTTCACCTCTAAATTTACATGATGCCTGATCAGAAGACAAATGATCACCATTGTCTAACAATACAAAGAAATATAAGTAATTATACACATGTTAGAATACCTTTGAAATACATGAATTCAACAATTCACTTCATTGATTTCATCTTCCAATGCTACTTTCAACAGTCAAACATGATCAGTTAACATTAGATTAAAATAAACAATAGATTTCGTGATATAATCAATCAAAATGACTATTTATGAATAATTATCAGTGGAATAAACAGATAGATGTAGTTGGTTATTATACTTGAAAATCGATTGAAAGTCCTTATGTAGGAAACTGGTAATATAAATAATAGTTATTAGGCGGTTGAGAAGATTTGTAACTCAAAAGAATGGTTCACTGAAATGGATGGTTTAGTTGGAGAGCTTTCATCATCATTCGACACAACATCATATGAGAAAGCTTCTTATCCAAAGAGATTAATGTCATGGAATTTATTTGATCAGCAGAAAATGAAATAGCTTTTTAATCTCATATGAGTAAGCAAGACAAATAGTTATCTGATTTAACTTCGAATTTTTAATCAGTAGGTTTTGATGCCATCCTACACTGCAATGTCACTGTAAGAAAATGTAAAGTGAAGCTGATCCGTTAATCGTCAAAAGATCTCTAAGCCTAAGTTAACGAGTATCTGTAGCTAGGCATCCACCATAATATAACGCTGAAGCGGTTAGTACTGAGAGTGGGCGTTTATTGAACCTCGAAAATAACACAAGCGATAGCAGAAAACAACACAGAATAACATGATTTGGGAGTTATAAGCATGGTCAAATCATCAAAGCCATACACCAAACAAGAATAATCATTCACCCGATTCCCCTACTGTAAAAACTCCATCAAAATGTGGTTATTGTGACAGTTGATATTGTGTAAAACTGTTCACCTATCAAACAATGATAATATAGTGAGTGTCACCAAGTGGAACAGAACGAAGATCATTGTAAAACTAGGAACAATTTCATCAGAAAGTGAGACGTCATACATATACCTTACAGTCGAATCACCAGTATCTTTATGATGTTAAGGTTAATTTTCAAAGCAAGTAGGAAATACGTTAATCTATGTCTCAGTAGAACATTTGTTCAACTCTAAATTGGTTGTGATATAACTTGCATTTCTCATAATATGTGGTGCATACCTAGGTGCACCCACATATCTACCTCACAGAGAATATTGCTAACACTATGTTTGGAGACATACTGAAATTAATCGGAGGAATATCATGCCATGACATAGATTGTCGATGAAGAAATCAATGATGCATAATGTCTTATTAAATGACACGATTTAAATCTACTTGTGTTAGATTGGATGGAGAAGATTCGGAGTATCAATGCTTTTTTAATGTTCAATCAATAATTTGTTACCTATGTATCCTAATCTGTCTCATGCATCTCTAAACTCATCAATGGATTTACATGTAGTATGTACCACAAGTATTTTGTTATTAGTAAACCGTGTTCCACCATGAATTATTGAATTATATTCATCTATATCTTAAATAGAAGTAATTAACCCAATATATGTATGTTCACAAGTGTCTTCTTTGAATGAATCTCACATATATTCACAGTCGAATGATCATTTTAATTCCACATGTTCACAGATATACCTTTCAAGTGATACTGAATCCAGTGACATTCATTCATCGATAACACCATCAATTGTTTTTGTAAGCCGAAAGTTTCTCTGTTTTCCAAAAAACCTCTATTTGCGACAAACTTTTTCGTGGGTTTTTCTCAATAAAGTCGAATGTTGCATTTGTTTTTTGACCAAAGTCCCCAGTTCATTATACTTCTGTGTATGTCACTGACTAAGAACTTGATAAACTTCATGCGTTGAGGGTCGTTACAGCCGGTTAATTACTCATCACAGGTTACTCCATTAGTAGTTGTTAAAAAAAATAAATAGTTCTTTCGGTATGTCATGATTTTTCTACTGGGTTAAATGATACTTTAGATGACTCATCCTTATCCGTTTCTAAACTTAATGGAGGGCCAGTGCTTTACCTAAAATCGTCCAAGCAGATGCCCATCTGTTGATCTGAATTGACCAGGACCTCGAGAGTTTTGATGATTGACCTACTTATTCCACTCCTCAAATTCAGTTACAGAGTTATAACATTACTAAAATCATTAGCAACCTGTTGAATACCTATACTCTGCAAGGTAACACTGTTTATGGAATGGAATACATGTTGAAACGCTAGTTAACATAATGTCATACATAATGTGGATCCACATAAAAGATAAATTAATTGAATAATCAAATGTATTGCTTTCCCATTTTGAAAATAGCCGTTTCTAGTGATTGTACTTTTAGAAAACCACTGTAAACAAGGCCATATTGAAAGGTCTAGTTTGATATTCTATGATAGAGCAGAAGAGATCAGATCAAAAATCATCAGCAAAAGAGATATTCATGATTGTTTTTAATTAATCTGGCAGTAAAAGAATGAGTTCAAAGGAAAGGCTAGTAAAAAGTATTCGATGAAATATTCGTGAGATTTTGTGCGTGAGACAGTATAATGAATAAAGTTTAATTGATTGTACTCACTATAGACTGATGTTGGTTTGATACCACTGCAAAGCCAGAGATCACTTGACAGCCGTCGTTTCTACTATGTACTTTTTAATTATGTGAATTATCGATTGCATTCAAACTCAGTACCCTGAAGGTGTAGCGATGAACACCTAACCATCTACACTACTGTGACAACGTTCAGTAATGGAATCCCCTGCTATTAATAAGAGGTTTATTGTAGTCGACTCACGCTTTAAAACTACATAATTATACTTAATTTATAAAGAACTCTACGATATAATCACCATTTTAATGAAGAAAAACAAAACTTGTAATAAGTGCTAAAGTTATAAAGTGTTATGGTTGTGAGTTCAAGGCTTGAAAGATTAATTATTTGTTCCACTACTCATCCAACACAGTATAAGTAAACAAACGATACAACTTTACTAGTCTAGTGAAAGAAGTAAATTGAAAACTAACACGAAACAAATGAACTTACTGTTCGAACTTAGTGTTTTCATAAGAACCAATTCAAATGTGTTATGCATGTGTAGTTTTATCTAAAACATAATAGATTTCAAAAAAAAAAGAAACAATATTTTCATGAAATATTCATTTAAACAGTAACAAAACTTAGTCTCTGGGTGAATGTAATCCATCTAAATAAATTATGTTTACGCAACAATCTCAGCTAATCAAAGTACTAAAGCTTCCAACATTTATCTTACCAGACTGGTTTGAGTTACGTTAGGGAAATAATCAAACATTGAAAATTATCAAAACATTAATGCAAATAAGAGTTGAAGTGTCACAATGATTGTCCTGGACGTATTACATTAATCTTTAAAATTATGATTCAATATTCGTAATGTTGTGGATGAAGGAAAGTTTACATACGTGTATCGTTCTCATATTTTACAAATGTCCATGTAAATAGTTTCACTCACTGGTTATGATCACGGGAAAGAATAAATAATCTGAAGATTGATTTATCAAATCACACAAATTTGAGAATAAGTAAAAATAACTGAATGTGATAATAATCATGAATCAAAGTGTGCATGTAAGGATCGATCGCGTACCGACCAAATTAAGACACTAGGGTTCATCGTCGAACACTCATTTGAACGGAGTTCACCTCTTTCCATCAATTTCCTTGACTATGAAAAAACATTTGAAAGTGTGGATAGGAGAACATCATAGATTTTTCTTCGACATTATGGTGTGCTCCAGGTGATTATTATTGTCAATGTCATACATGAATCCTTACGATAGACAACTGTAGTGAAATCCTACATGAAGGGAAGCTCGAAGTGAAGACCAGTGTTAGAAAGGGCTGCTTACTCTCGCCTTTCCTCTTTCTTTTTGTGGTTGACCGGATTAAAAAAACTCCAACATTTCAAGGTAAGGCACGGAATGCGGCGGGCAACTGAAGTCAAAGTAACTAGATGACTTGGACTTTGCAAATGACCTAGATTTTATATTCCAAAAACAACAATTAATGTAGGTGAAGATGGACAGTGTAGCAGCAGCCTAGGCAGCTGACAGTAAGCCTCAACATACATGAGGGAAAAAGCAAGATCCTTAGGTACTGAAACAATGAGCACCAACTCAATTACACTTGACGGAGAAACTCTGAAAGATGTGGAGACTTCTGCACACTTGGGCCGCTTTATCGACAAACAAAGAAGATATGATATAGATGTGACGGGATGGATCGGTAAGGTAAGGGCAGCATTTCTACAATCGGAAAACATCTGGAACTCAAACCAACTGTCAGAATTTTCAATACAAATGTGATGACAGTTCTATTGTACGGAGCTGAAAGTTGGAGAACTACGAAAAACATCATCGAAAAGATACAAGTACTTATAAGCAACTGTCTGTGTAAGATACTTCAGATCCGTTGGCCAGATACCATCAACAACAACCTTCTGTGGCAGACAACACACCAACAAGTATCCAGCTGAGGAAGTAATTAGGAAATGACGATGAAAGTGGATAGGATATGCATTGGGGAAATTGTCAAAATGCATCATAAGATAAGCAGTAACTTGGAGTCCTGACGGCCGAAGGAAAAGAGGAAGACCCAAGAATACATTACGTCGAGAATTGGAGGCAGGTATAAAAATAATGAACAGCACCTGAAAAGAACTGGAAAGGACAACCCAGGACAGAGTCGGATTGAGACTGATGGTTGGCCGCCTATGTTTTACGAAGGGGAGCAGGTATTGATTAATTGATTGATTGTGAATGCATACTTTGTTACACGATGTGTAATTGGACTGTACAATTAACCTATACAATTCTAAACAGATTAACCAAGCCAGACAATAGCGCTAAACTTAATTATAAAAGATAACTTATAAATACAGCGTTATTTTTTATTGTTCATTATATTAAAAAGTAAAAAGATTTTAGTGTTAGATAATCATTAGTTGCCAGGGTGTAGCTAGCAATAATCTGTCACCCTTTGATTATTATTTATATTTACTCATATATGTCATGCTTTTGCTATTAATATATTTCTCTATAACAATTAAAACCTTTTTGATAGATTTGTGTTAAGTATCATGTTTCTATGACAAGCACTAACTTGGAATCCTGTTGGAAAACGGAAAAGAGGAAGGCCAAAGGACACACTGCGTCGAGAGCTGGAAGCAGACATTAAAAGGATGAACAGCAACTGGAAAAATCTGTAAAGGATTGCTCAGGACAAAGTTGAATGGAGAATACTGGTAAGTGGCCTATGCTCCTCCGAGAGGGGTAACAGGCGTAAGTAAGTAAGTAATCATGTTTCTAAAGAGTGTATTAATTTCATTCGGTGAGGTTGTTTCTTAAATATAATTTATTCAATACGATAAAGTATTTCAATAGAAATACGTATAGTTCAAAGACAATTTTGAAATCTTTTTCATAAACAAACTGTTTTATAAATTCATTGAAAACCATTTCAGTATGAGATAAATAAAATTTTAAATTGGGATAATAACTAAAACTTTTGGTTTGATTGTGATCACTGAGATGGATGATTTAATTGTGGAGCTGTTGTCGCTATTCTAGACGTATTCATCGGGGAAATCTTCTAGCAGAGATGAGCTACGTAACGTTCCCCACAAGTGGCTGGCAGTTTGTTCTGTTGACCTTGAATTTGATTGGTTATTATTAACACTTGTTTCGTCAATTTTTGCGCATATGTTTTGATTCGCATCTCTCTTGACCTGCTCCGTAGTATTATTAATTAATTTTCTATTGGGATGGTAAATTGCATCTATCTCTAAGTGTTCATTGATTGCCGATTGACCTAAATACCAAGCTTCTGAAAATCCTCTAGTCTTCTTTGTATTTTCTGCTTTAGAATTACTACGTTTTCCAACCAAACTTGTGTTCATAAGTGTCTGTAAGTATTGATATAAGAGTTGGTATGTCATGAAGCTTGACAGTTAATTGATGTTTATGTATGTGCGGATGGAGAGATCAACCTGATTTGTAATAGTATCTATCACAGTTAGAGCCGATTGATTTTGTAAATGTGCTAAGATTTCGCAAATTAAAGGTGACACCTCGATACCTGCTAACAGAAACGTAAGACCAGCGACACAACAACAGGAAGCTAAGCTATTTCGCAGCCTCCCTAGCACAGCTAACTAGAGGAAGAAGTCCAACGTCCACAAGAAGTGTTTAATTTCACAGGCAGCCTGTCAGACAATACAGCATACACATCTCATGCATATATATACAAAAAGTAGAGCGTCCTTGGAATGTTATAAATAGCGTACTAAAATAAACAACGAACCAATAAGATTTAGCGTCTTGTTAAATGGGAAACACAAGCTGAAGGTGAAAAAGGAACCTTTTGTTGCGAAAACGAGAAATTAAAATTTACACAATAAAATCAAAAAATCACAGGTTCGCCAAGAGAATTCTAGGGGATCTAGCATCCCCCCAACAATATGACGTTTGATTTGTCATCTTTTGTTATATTTTTCTTTTAGTTTGCATAACATTGATTTGGGTGAAATAGTTGACCTTATGTGCCACATTTATTCCTAACATCCTAAATATTCAACCTTCTTAAAAGTTAAAACTGTTCGATACGATAAAAGTTTCAAAGATTTTGTGAATAATATTGATAATTTATAAAAACCCTTAGAGAAATTAAATTATTTAAAAAGAAAGAAGCTTTTACGATTAACTATGATTTTAGGTAACAAGGATTCGAAATTCAGGATAGGCTTGTATCTTCCCGCTGATTTGTAATGGACTGAAACTGGTCAGCCTCTGTTGCCATATGTGTATCCTGAGCGGATTGCCTCTATATAGCGGTAGTACACAAGTTATATTTAAGTTGGATTGTGACTGGCAAGTTGCACAAGTGTGACTGTACTGGACACAGTAGCCTAGTGGTGAACGCGGTGGCGTGTGACACGAAGTGGACTGAGTTCAAATCCCAATGTGAACATCAACATTGGGACGCAGGTACATTCAGCCGATGAGTCCCAATTATGACGAAACGCGCGTCGTGGATTCCACTTGCCAATCATAATCCAACCTAAGGATTCGAAAGATGGAAACAATACACTAATAAATGATTAAGTTATAACTTAGCATCAAACTATCATTTTAATCTATTTCAACACTAGTAATGAATATTGTAGTTACATATATTTGGTTAATTTCTGTTACTATATAACATATTCATAAATTAGTTAGTTGTTAATTGATATTTGATATTCCAAGTGGAATATATTTTAGTTACAAATGATGAAGTTTCACTTAATTGCAATGAATGGTAATCTTGAAATATTAGTAATTTAATTGAAGTCAGAAATGTGAATAATGTTGTGTAGATGGTTTGACGGTGTTGATAATCAAACTATCGATAACATCATTGCTAGCAAATTTCTTAGTTAATTTTAAAACGGTCCTTTAAAATGTATCTTAAGCAAACTAGATTTATACTGTCGATATGTAAATGATAAATTCAGAATACCAAAAACACAGAGATTCTGTACAAAACTTATTAGGTAAATTCAATAATGCTAAAAAAAAGCAACTAGTTTCACATTGAAAGTAGAAAATAACTACAGTATATCGAATCTACATGTTTATTGAGTAAAAGAATTAAATAGAACCAGAAAAGAAGAGATTTACAATAAACCGATGTTATTTGGCTAACTTATTCATTTTTACAGTTTCATTAAACTATGATATAAATGAAGTTTAGTTAGATGTTTGAGCAGATGAGCTGAAATGACCTACTTTGTAGATGAAATAGAGGAGGAACTTAAAACTATTCGTAAACTATTAAACTAAAACTGTTATGCATTCAAGTACGTACCAAAACATATGTCTGAAAGTAAACTTAAGTTGAAATTGTTAACAGTACAAAGGGAGTTTTTGTTCCTAAAGCTTCAGTTTAAAGGGGCTCTAGTTTCACAGGTTCTCACTTATTATTAATACATAATCATTGTAAATAGCTGATTGGGTATTATAATTAACAGATATATGAACTGAGGCGTTTTCTTGGAGTTTGATATTAGGTTTAGTTGATTTTAATTCATCACAAAATGATGTTGGTATGGCATTAATGAAAATCACCTAGCACTAGACATCTGTTTTGCCCTAACTTAGAACTCTCCAACGGTGCTTATTCTCGATTTCGCCAGAGGGTCGGTCATAAGGCCTTTAGGTTGGCAAATGCCCAACCTTTTGCACCACCCAGATGGCGCTCAGTTGTAAGATTCCCCCTTTCATCAATTTGTGATATAGTGCGTTGAACATCGATTGCCGTCAGTGATAACTATCAAGTATAAACTCCACTAGTCACGACAAAATAGGAGAGACGAAAAATGCAAACAAAAACGAAATTAATTTAACCTCTAAAGTCAAACATTCATTCTTAAAAGTCATTAAAACACAAATGATAGACCTTTGAATTAGTAATACAACTCAATCCTACATTGAACAAGCCTTGGTACTGTGGCTTAAAGTGCCAACACCTAATCAAAATCTTAAAGATGTACATATTTATATAATCCAAAAGAAACAAGATTTGTAAAATAGAATGAATTCATTCTATTTTGAGGCTTCATATCAACTGCAATCAGTTTACAATTACAAACGATTATACAGAATTATATGTTTGACATACTTTATTTGCTGGTATTAAGGTGAATATTTGGAATGACAACTTAGAGTATAATGTAAAAAGGAGAAAGAATAAGACAACTGAGAAAAAAATTGTCTACATAAAAAGCACGGACTGGACAGTACTTAATTATAACCGGATTTGTTTTTCTGATTACAAACGTAGACTAGCGAAATTGTTCTTTAAATTGAACGAAATCCTATGCTCGAATGATAAAATTGATGAAGAATTGACATTGATTGTCAAGTTCCTAATAAACAATAAATATCTAAAGGAATTAGCTGAGAGTTAAAGACGCTTTGTGAAAACGATAAATATGGATTGGTCTTGTGTGTCTTGAATTCATGGGAGATGTACCTTCTAAAATAATTAATAGGAGAATTAGGACAGCACTCTCAAAAACCTTACTTGTTGCTCAACTGGTTCTCGTGAACAAAGCCAGACAGTCGTTGAATCACTCAGATGGGCATCAATGCCCTCCAGATACCGCCTCCAACTGTGCCTATGAATTCAAATACAGTTGTGGTAGCTAGTTAACAGGAAGAACTTAATGAAGTGTTTCTGCCATGTTTTGTAGCACGTTCCAAGTAACCTGTATGTGTAAGTTAGTAAAGTCCTCACAAATGCATTTACTAGACACCTTTTGGACAGCGAACATAAATCAAATATTTTGAAAAAGTTCAAAATTATTAACAGATAAACAACACGATTATTACTACCTTTTGTGGAGGCAATCACAATCAAATATTTTCAACCTGATCTTAATACATGAAAAAATAGCAGGATAAGCCTTTGTCTAACGTAGTAAATACAATAATTCACTCTTACTCAACTACCCGGATGTTCATAAACTAAGATGACTTTCAGAATAGGCTTGTATCATCCAGTTGATTTGTAATGGACTAAAACTGGTCAGCCTCTGTTGCCATATGTGCATCCTGAGTGTATTGCCTCAATATAACGGTAGTACACAAGTTATATTTAAGTTGGATTGTGACTGGAAAGTGGAATCCAGGACGCGCGTTTCGTCCTATTTGGTGAACGTGGTGGCGTTTGACACGAAGCGGACTGAGTTCAAATCCCAGTGTGAACATCAACATTGGGATGCAGGTACATCCAGCCGATGAGTCTCAAACAGGACGAAACGCGCGTCGTGGATTCCACTTGCCAGTAAAAATTCAACTTAAGTAAGATGACTTTCTTTTAAATATTATTCAGTATTATCTATTTCGATTTTATTATAATTACGTAATGCACTTTTTCTTTAACTTTACAAAAATAACGTTATCACTCTTCCCCTCCATCTCTCATTTATCAACTGTATCCACACACATCTACTAATGATCCACAACATGCAAATACATGTCGGATTAAACTACAACTACGAGTAAATATTGATTGTCTATTCTAATAAATCATGACTACTATTTTCATTTAGAATATTCATCTCAACTTCAACAAATAGAGTATATCAAACATTTAATTCTACATAATCATTTGTAATTTTAGACTGTTTGCATTCAGTAGGTAGTATTGAATTAGAATAAATCCATTCTTTTTAGCGAATCATATTCTTTAGTTAATTGAATTCATAACAGAATGACGTTGACAAGGTATCAGTGATAACCAGGAAACTATAGACTCTTTATCAGCTTCCCAGTGCTCCCCGGTTTTCAATACTACCCTTTCAAAATCAATCTATGACGAATTCAATTAAACTGGATGTAATTACCAATCTCCACAAACCATTTCAATTCAAATTCATACTCTTTTCACTTAGTTCATTGTTGATAAAAGGCTTAAATTGTATGAAAATGTACAATTAACTATATGTATTACCTGTTCAAATGTACAATTAATCATTGGATGTTTAATTAAAAATAATTCTGTAAATTTACATCCAATTAAATTATTACATAATCGTTTTATTGCTTCACCAACTTTCATTATAATTAAATTTTCATTAATTATTATATAAAATGGTAATAATGAATGTAATTCATTACTATTTATACATGATTCAATTATATCATTTGATATACATAATGATTTAATATCTGGTAATAATTCATTCATTTGTAATCTACCACCATTATAACATGTAATTCTAAAATAACTTTCAATAAATTTTGTTGAATTATTTACTGACATTGAAACTCCTCTTGACAATGATGATGGTGATGATGATGATGATACTGATGATGCTAATAAAGTAAATGGATCTCTTTCAATTTGATTAATCAATTCAATATGTATATCTAAATTATATAATAATTTTGCTATATTCATTAATTGTCCTATTACATAATATGCAAAATTATGACGTTTAGTACAATATAATAAATGTATTATGTAATCACATTCAATATTAGTTATAGTAAATGATGGTGGTCTAATAAATGGATAAAGACGTTTTAATTGTTTATGTATTTCATCAATATTTGTTAAAAAATCTACAAAATCTTTACCCATCACTTTTAATATATTCATATAACCAGTATCAATAAGAAATTGTATAAAATATTTACCATTTTCAATATATAAATTATTAATTGATATATTTAATTGATTTGATAGATTATTGATTAATTGATTATATAATTGATCACAATATGTTTGATTAATTTGAAAAATTTTTTCATTACCAATTACATCATGTAAACATTGTGACCATATTTTATGATTATATGTTGTTTCAATAAATTTACGCAAAATTTCAAATAGTAAACCATACATTATTTAGTTAATAGTAAATTGATGAAGTCTTAACAACTAACTATCTAATTTATTCTTATATTCATAGCTTGAATCTGTTCAATGTATTTATAACTACATGAATTATGTCAATCAAGAGTTATTAGTATCATTAGTTACCTATTTCTTAGAATATAAAAAGAAATGAGTACTGTATATAATAGAATAGAAGCCGTTACATAATATGACTGACAAGAGAGATCTTATTTCAATAAAGTAAACTCATGTAACCATTCGATAGAATTATGTTTCTATGTTATTACAATGTACAATTAGATATTAGTCTACTTAAGTAACTTAAAAGTAGTATAAAATCCTAAAAAGACAAATTTTTTATTTTTTATGATAGTAGGAATTCATTATTAAAATAACAAAAGGGAATAATTATTTGTCTCATTTCATATCCATTAGATAGATAATGAATTAATTTCTCTTTGATTAAGATTTATCTGATAACACGTATTCATCATTGTTTGAGGATGTAATTGACAATTACAATGAATAAGACATCATTATCAGCATCATCATCACCATCATCATGCATCGAATGTATGGTATTTACTTTGTAATTTGTTTATTATTTATGTTAGTAACTAGATTAAGAGAATGCAAAAACAAATTTTCTCATCTGATAAGTAGTTGTGGATAATAGTCGTCTAGATGCAGATTTTATATGTTTATTAGCTATTTTTCTTTCACATAATGTTTTGGTTTATTTCACTAGGTGATTATAATATTGCAAACATCTTACCATGTATAACTAAGTCATATCATTTAGAAATTGCAGGAAACGTTTTGAGTTCTAAGATTCCTATACAATTCAATACAAAAATTTCTACATTTTGAAAACGTTAGATTTCATCAGTTTTCTTCTTATACATCTATTTGTAGTTAATTTTATTATATGAGACTTTGTAACAGCTAGTTAGAAAGTATTTACTATCTGAAGATTGCAGATATATGTTAATGGTAAGTGTCAGTTAGTATGGAACCTAACTCAAGATATACTTTCTTATCGACAACTCACAACCAACTAAAATTCAAAATGTAATCAGCATAATGATTTATGAAATTCGTAAAATATTTTCAAGTGTTCAGTAACAATGTTTTATAATTTAATATCACAAATCAGTCAGAGTTAGACAAAGATTGAAAACTAAGATGCACTAAACAGCTGTTTTATCATGGCTAAAGACTTTTCAGCAGAGTGCATTTACGACCACACCAGGGAATTCGGAGAAGAACCTTCAGGTTTCACTGAGAACGCTTGATCAATAAACCGTTAAAGCAGCTTCAGACTGTTGGTATTATTTTCCTCCATCAATTCTCAATATATCTGCCTGACTTTATTCCTTACTACTATTAGGTAACTGCTTCACATCAGACAAATTTGAACTCTAATAGTAACAATTTTTAATAAAACTCCAGAAATTACTTCCAGAAGCTATTCATTAGAGGGCTGATAATTATTGTAATTGGGTATTGAGAAGATTATTGGATTTCATCTTGATATCACAAATAAGGCCAATTGGTTTAATGGTTAAGCATGCGCCATTAAGCTTAAATTTTTTAATCTTGATCATCTGGTGAGATCGTAGGTGCTCATTACAGAAGTGTCCCCGAATATGATGAAACATCTGTCTGATGCTTTCGGGTTCTCACTGATGACCTAACTCAGACCAGTTTTCGATACTAAATTAACAATCTTCACAACACCCAGTTAAACAGTATTTTAGTCGACAAGAAATTTATCCCTTGCTTAATATTCAAATCTCACTCTATTTCATTTGAAACTTTTGTAGAATCAGACAGGACTTTATTCATAAAACATGTAGTATATAAGTTACTATGTTTAGTCTTCAACTGCTTGCTATAGATACGTATAACAGAATTACGCCCGAATACTGTAATGACTTACTAAATGACAGCAATAAGTGTCTTATAATTAATCTAAATGTAAAAATCTTACTACTTCTTACTTTGTAGTGTTTATTAAATTTAATATAGTCATTTGAATCATATCGAAAATTTTAAGTATTACTAACTATGCTATTTCATTATGTAGTACTACTACACAACAAAGTCAGCTGAAGTTATCCTACAGTCTCTTCGATAATAATTGTACTGTACTCAGTATTTTCAGATGTTTATTTTCCTTTAGACCAATACGTGAGTGGTTAAAATCGTTACGTACTCTAACTATTAAAATGTTTCAATTTTCATATAGGTTCATATATTGTAGTGAACAGATATGCTCACCTAACTCAATTCCGAATTAGACAATTGGAATAAAATCCTTTATGAAAGTTATTCATAATACACAGAACTGGATAAAACATTGAGAATGAAGAAAACGCTACGGATAATATGGACCATAAAATCTTCATTATCATTCTATTTCATTATTTGTTAGCTAATAATCATACTTTGATTGTCTTTTCAACAACAAATTCCCAGTATTCAACTGATATTGACTAATATGAAAAATAAATAGGGATGTAGACAAAAATGTGAGGAATCCTATACAATCATTATAAGTATTTCAACTTCTTAGTCTTCTTTCAAGAACGAAGTACCTGTTCAGTGCTTCCTTGGTTTTTATCGACACCCAAAATGAGGTCAATAAGTGAAATAAAACCTTGTTTTGACTATTATTATCATCTAAATATTATAAAATTCACTTATTATACGATGAGATATTTGTGCTTTTGAGGATGTATTTGTTGATATCAAACATTAAACATTCATTCCTTTTTCTAAACAAGCATCACCAAGGTATACTACATAAATAAGTCAGCTATAGAAATTTATTCTTAATTAATAAACACCTTGTTTCCATAAAATAAAAATTGTGATATATATCCCGATGATCATCGATAGTTATTGGTGATAAGTGTCTCACTCCCGATCAGTCACGACTTCTCACTAGAGGCTTCAGGTACATCCTGAAGGTAGTCAATAGTGACCTGACTATCGTAATTCGAATCGAGATGGTTTGTACAGATTAGCATTTTTAGTTGATCAAATACGTCACTGATGGATGTTGGTAAAGCGTCATTAAAAGTCGTGAATGGGGCGGTTCAAACTTGTTGAAAGTGAGACACTTATCACTAATGAAAATAGATCATCGTCACCCTATATATCACAAATTGGTGGAAGTGGGAATTCTGCCATTGGATGCCGAGCGAATGGTGCAGGGAGGTTGGATGTTCGCTAACCTAAAGCCCTTGAGATGTAATCTGTGGTTTTCACTTCCAAGGAGTCCCATCCTAGAACAAAATAGCTATCCCGTGACCCTTAGTTTTCAAAGGTATCCTGCCAATATCAATGTGACATATTCAGTCAACTAAAAATGCCAATCTCTACAAACCATATCAATTCAAAATGAAGATTGCTTAATTGCTATCCTTAATTGGCATTACTATTGATTGTACAGTTATCTAAATTATTATTTTCTCCAACAAATTAAATGGATAGTTTTAGGTATATTTTTATAACAACACTAAAAGCGTCTATTCAACAGTTAGTCCATTACATTTATGATAGGTGAATATACCTTTATCAAAAAAGATTATAGATCTTTAACTGTTTACCACATTCATAAATAGAATTTAAAGAGGATGGTTAATTTCAAATACATCAAACAAGCATTAGTAAATCCCTTCCCTTACTGTTTTTATTATGCCCTTTAACGTTTCCCTTAGTTTAGTTAATGTATATGATCAATATAGATTTCCACCTTATCCAAGAGTTATTATCAAATAACATAAATAATGCTAAGTCTAAGTTAACTTTATTCAGCGCATATTGATGGCGGTTATATGCCCTTAATAACTATGGATCAATTGACAGCCGCTCATCTTAGTGTAGAACTTCTCTATAGAGGGAACCCTCGATTCCACTACAGAATCCAAACTAAGACCTACAAATCTTACGGAAAATGCTTAAAAAGTCTACACTACTTTGCCAGCCAGGTTAACATTCACTGGAAGAATTCACGCTTCCATTAATTTGTGATATAACATAATCATCATCTATTGTCAGTTAGTGATAATTGTCTCACTCCGGACAAGTTTGAACACTATCAGTTATTACCTCTCACTAGGAAGTTAAGTTATGCTTATTTATGCAATAGATTGATTTAATCGATAAGTATTTATTAATCCAATAAAATATTTCCATTCTTTTCAAGAAACAAAATAAATCAACCGAATATTTTTGTTGTCTATTATTTTATTCATTTTTACTAAAATAACTTAAGTTACCTAGTAACAACGTTCATAAACTGAATGTGTTTTTTTTTCATGAAAGAAGTTAGTTACTAGTTTCTTATTACAATTTATTTGTTCCAAAACAAGTGTATAATGAATGAATTAATCAGAAAACATTTAACATTTAATTCTTCTCCCTGTTTAGTGAGTCATATTTTATCGGAAATAGTAAGTAAAATATTTTCTTTTCCTAACAAAAAAGTAGAAAACCATAATGACATTGATGAAATAATGTTTCGATCTGGTGGTAAATACATAAAAGTTTAAAAAAAATCGAAGATTCAATCGCATATAGAATGCTATGGCTTCCAATTGATCAGTTTCTGTAGTTATATATGCCCTCTGCTCGAAACAGAATACCTCGATACAAATTAAGTTAGATTACGAATAACAGGTAGAATTCCATGATGCTCATTCTATCTTCTTCGATACTCGTTACCTAAATGTGTTTGCATCTAGTTATTGATGTTCATACCGAAACTAGGACTTAGTTTGCTCTGTGTCAAGCAGCATCATGTTGACCACTAAGCTACTGATTTTAAACTTGTTAACTACTGCCTTATCTAGACGATCCACTTAGCATCCACATTTGATACCATAAATTAGTCAAACCAAATAATATAAAATAGAATACCCCAAATTATACATGCATACTCGATGCACAACTCTGCTTACTCAGAGTAAGAAGCCTAGTGGTAAACACAAGGGCGTTTGATACAAAACTGAATTTGAGTTTAAGTGTAAACATGACTGAAGATACATCTATCTAATGGGTCTTAAATAGGATTAGATTCATATCCTGGACTTCGCTTTGCATCTACAATCCAACTTCATTCAATGACCCTAAATATACAGAATTTGGTAACATTTGAAGTGTTTTGTAAAACGAAAGTTCAATACTATGTGCAGTTTTATAGTATGCATTTAATTATTAAATATAAGCAAAAATCAGGCTTAACAAGTGCAAAATCCCCTTAAGCTAAGATAGAAAATAATGACTTAGTCACAAATCAATAATCATTTAATAAATAATTACCTACGTGATCTACTTCACATTGACGATTGGCAAGAAACTTAACTTGACCTGTGTTTAATGTCATTTTCCGACGGTCAGCAAAAAGCGCCTTCGATATTAGACGAACTGATACGTCGTGGTTTATCCAACCCTGAGTCTTTTAGTTTTTTTATAGACCATTATCACTGATCTATTTGGATCTCGATGTATCCACTGTAAGACTGAAATATGACATAAACTGGTCACTGAGTGGTGATCAATGTTATATTTATCAAGTCCTTTATAGTTCTGATGGACTTCTGTACATTAATGTGCATATTCCAGTCTTACAGAGGGTTAATTGCAAGATTATTAGCTCACTGGTAGCGAATTATGAAACTGGATGACTCGGGATTCAGTCCTTCAGAAAAAATCTGTTCCGTCAAGGTTGATTATTAGTGACAAACAGCATAAATCCATGGTCAAGCAGTTTCATGCTAACTACCCTCAAATCATCTATTTGAACATACTGCCCTAGATCTCTATATAATCAAACTATTGACAACATTGAAATCTAATAGACATAATTCAATTAGCTTCAATAAAAGACAGGATAAATGTGGTATTAGTTACTATACAGTGATCAATCAGTGTATCTTTCAATGCATTTATGACACGAATCGAAAACTTTGCATATATTTATAGTTTTAGTGGAAATCTGTGGAAATAATATGAATTCTTGAAGGTAATTGGTGCACAGTAATCATTCTAACAATTTACTAATCAAAATGGCTAAATAAAATATTAGTTAATGAGTTCTATCTAATGCTTATTTTATATTCAACTCATCCAGTTACATCAGCCTATCCCTAATCAACAACATGTTTAAATTTTTGAGCAGACTGATTTCTATCAGTTAGATTGAAAAGTGGTTATATATCCAAGTAGTCAGCACCACATGGATTATGTTTCGATATTAGATAGCAGGAAGTGTCCTGTCGACTGACTCTAACCACTCATAACAATTTGATTGTGTTATCATATATCAGTGACGCTTATTGTGAAAGATACTAGTAGTTAGATATGATTTCGATATAATCAACTAAATATGTTCTCTAAAAATACTAGACTTATAAGTCGAAACATTTTAAATATAACGTATATACATGCACTATACATTTGTAAAATTCCAATGAGTAGAAATTAAAATTTCTGACGTTTCGCGGCTTAGTGTAAGTCGCTTCTTCAGAGAAATGAATAACCGAATTGAATTAGCCTTTTCAATGAAAGAGAAAATCACTATTTAAAGTCGTCAAAAATTCGACAAATTAAAAAGTATAACAGATTGAAAGGAAGAAAAGTAGAAAAGACAAATCCAATAACAACTACAACGAAACTGACAAAATTAAGAACAGTCCACAATATATCAAATAGAACTTTAGATGACCATGAAGTCGCTTTACTCGAAAGAGGACTTAACTTTAATATTCACAGAAAACCTCTCACCACGTTAGAAATAGCACCGATTCTGGAGCCATTAATACAAAAGTTACCTGATAAAGAAGCCCATACTTTACGTCAGAAAACCTCCTACATTTTAACCAAACAAAACCACCTTCCTTCTAATTTGTGAAAGGGAGAATTAAAAGCTTTATATTCTTTACAAAAAGATAAAACAATTATAATCACCAAAGCGGACAAAGGTAACGCCACAGTCATAATGAACAAAATAGATTATGAAGAAAAAGCGCTTGAGCATTTATCCACAGGACCATATCAAATGAGTGATTCGAAAAATCATTCAACAATAAAAAACAAAGTGAAATCTGAGACAGGTGAACTTCTGAAAGAATTAAAACCATTCATTGGTACCTCTCTTTGGTTTACTTTATATCCTAAATCTTGCACAACTTCCCGTTTCTATGGTTTACCAAAAATTCATAAATGTGGTATCCCACTGAGACCAATAGTTGACTTCACCAGCACTCCTAAATATGCTCTTGCTAGATATCTAAGCAACATTTTGAAACCACTACAGCAGAATTTACACAATGTTGTTAAAGACACATATGACTTCAAATCAAAAATTTCAGATCTAATAGTTGAAGATAATGAAACAATGGTAAGCTTTGATGTCGTATCTTTATATACAAGTATTCCAATTGATATATGTCTAGAATATATTAATGGATTGTTAGTAAATGATCATACACTATCCAGCCGTTGTCCATTAAGCATCGGTTTAATCATGAAATCCCTTAAACTATGCTTAAATTCAACTTTCTTCACTTTCAAAGGGATTCTCTATAAACAAACTAACGGAGTGGCAATGGGCTCCCCCGTTTCACCAATTGTAGCAAACCTATTTATAGCCCATATTGAATCTCTTATTTTCAATAATATCATCAACCCACGAGTCTGGCTCAGATATGTAGATGACAGCTTTGTCATTATTAAAAAGACCTTTCTGAGAACTTTCTCTAAACGACTAAACACCGTCTCTCAGCACATCAAATTCACTTGTGAAAGTGAAAATGAACACAATGAGTTACCATTTTTAAACTGCCTAGTCAAAAGGAATTTAAATGGAACTCTTAATCTGAGAATTTATCGTAAACCGACTCACTCAAATCGACATATGGATTTCAATTCAGCACATCCATTTAGTGCAAAAATATCTCTAGCTCTAAACTTATTCAGAAGAGCCAATAAACTAATTACATCAGAAGATGACAAGAAATCTGAATACAAAAATGTAATTAGTATCTTACAACTTAATAATTTTCCAATGAATATTATTAAAAATTTGCAAAAACGTAACGATTTATTACTAACTAATAGTAAATCAATTAAAATATCATGGATTGATACAGCTGTTCTACCTCACCTCCATGAAATAACAGATGATTTGCAAAGAATTCTAAAACAACACAGAATCCAAGCATTCTACAAGACTACCAACATTATTCGAGGTGCATTAGTTAAAATAAAGGACAAGATCCCCTTCACCTCTACACAGATTTGTGTCTACACGTTAGTTTGTGTTGAGTGTGATACTTTCTATATTGGAGAGTCTTCTCGAGAAATCAAAACTCGTGCCAAAGAACATGAAAGCTACACTAAACGACCTCCTAATAATTCTGTTGAA
The DNA here is from genome assembly GCA_025215515.1 of Schistosoma japonicum. Taxonomy (NCBI): domain Eukaryota; kingdom Metazoa; phylum Platyhelminthes; class Trematoda; order Strigeidida; family Schistosomatidae; genus Schistosoma; species Schistosoma japonicum. Next base: position 79,180,135 of record CM046061.1, read on the forward strand.
CTTGAAAAATTACAAATCAAATCAGCAATAGCAGTACATGCTATCTACCATAACCATAAAATCGATATTAAAAATATCCAAATTATTCAAAAAGGTTTTTCCAATTATAAAGAAAGACGAATAACCGAAGCACTTCACATTTCGTTAAATCCAATTGCACTTAACAAAAGGGAAGGCCTTTCTATCCACCCAACATGGACTTTTTATCCAACCGATCACAATTAAATTACATTCACATTTCATTCACATGAACATACATACGCACAATTTATTTTCACATAATCTCAATTCACATCACACTAACATATGCATGCACACATGTCTCACATCAAACTACCTTGACCCAAATGACTTGACATGACATGATCGAAACTCGCAATTTTGATTGTACGAACTTATTTTGATTCTGATTTGTTCCATTGTATTATTTAATCTTGTGCTAATTCAATTCGGTTATTCATTTCTCTGAAGAAGCGACTTACACTAAGCCGCGAAACGTCAGAAATTTTAATTTCTACTCATTGGAATTTTACAAATATATATAACTCATTTTATAAACAACCTATCCAATGCTCAATTTATTTGAAATTATCAAAATTAACCTTGGTAATGATGTATATACATGCACGTTTGTAGCTGAATGGTTTTAATAGTTTATCTGCTTGTACTTCTTAGAGCATATCAACTTATCATATTAAACAAGTGACAGGTAACTTCATTCTGCTAATCAAAAAGCTCACTTCTATTCAGAGCATGAGACGACATAAGATCAAGAATGACGACTTTGTAGGTAAATCATCCTGTTCAAAATGGCATTCTCAATCATTGCAATTATCTACTTATACAACACACAAGCATCAACATTTTGAAATGCAAAGCAATATTATGTCCATCGTACAGAAAAGATGAGTGTCCTCAGAATTTCATTAGCTTCATCAACAAATCAAAATACCTTAGAAATCAAAAAAATGTGTCATCTTAAAAAAAACATTTCAGAAATCTCCATAGGAGTTTCAAGTCCATTATCAATCTATTTTGATCATAAACCAGTACATCTGCTTAATTTTGGAGAAAAGTACAATAGCGAAAAAAGTCGGTAAGTACCTTAGCCAAATAAAAAATTACATCAACTAAGAGATGCATTCTGTTAAACATTAAATAAGCATACGGGATCATTTGATAACAGTGAGAAGATAATAATATGTTCTCAATTATTCCAACTCATGCACTTAATTAGTGACAAAAAATTGATTAGAAAAATTACCGAATTCTAGATCTAGGAAACTCCAAGAGTTCCAAACAGTTTCAAGACGTATAATGTTCAAATCAATTGGATAATCAACGGATACATCAGTATAGACGATTTTCATCAACTTATATAGGAAAGGTCAAACAGACCTATTCAGGGACTAACTGATCAAAACCAGATGATTAAGTATGTAGGGGAGAGGGGGTCCTAGCGCTATCTGGATAAACTAACTTAATACTTGTGAAATAATACAAACTTTTACTTTTACTTGAAGTATTTACTTCAAAATGACACTCAGAGCTTCACAGTTAATCGACCAGTTTAGAGAACCCAACTATTATATCTTTGTAAAATTTTAAGGAGCATAGCCGCTGCTTCAAAAGAATGAAATTAACATATTTGCCAGTCATATTTGGCTCCGAGTTTCCTGGCTAAAATTCAAACTTTAGCGGCAACGTCAAACATAGAATACTTAAACACAAAATCATTATCCTCATAACGACGAAACCTGAACGCAAAAATAAGGCCAGACATTGAATGCAATACATGAAAGCCATCCTTTGTAAACAAATTTAGATAATCGCAGCAAAAATGGGTCGCAATTAGTGTAGTTTCGCAACTTCAGTAGCCAATACTAAAAGCCTTTTCACCTGCGCTTCCTTATATACTCGGCGAATAACGGAATCCTCGTTTTCTGATTTTTGATGGCAGACTAGTGGTGAAAAGATATCTACATGATCGAAATGAAAGGTGCGTTTGTAATGCATAGTAAGAACATAAGTCTATGAACATCGTGGGAGAACTCTGAAAGTGATCTGTAATATAAGCAAGAACTCCTTTCTCAAGCCCGAATATTGAAGCAAGCGACTTATGATTCGAAGTTTTTTTTATTTTTATGCTATGGAATACTTGATGTAACCTTCCAAGGTGACGATTAGTGCTACAGTTTTTTTTTATCTGTTGTAGTTAAAGTTCGTGATGCGTGGGAAAATGCCGTTTCTGTGCTATCTTTGAAACAGTATGGTATTAGTGTACTAAAACTGTAGTCCGAAGCATTCTAGAGATCAATTATCGATGAGACTACAAATTTTGGGGGGAACAGTATTGTTGCTCAACATTCGTTACAAGTGATTTTAAATTTTGAAATCATTGTTCAGTAATTAGTTAACACACAGGTAAAGTAAATCGACGTCGTGAGCTATTTGAAATCAGTGGTATGACTGCTGATTAGTTTAAATGCTTATTATTAAACTGTAGTCTTAAGAACCCTAAAGACTCAGATATTTGATCCAGGATCCTGTCACGCAGTGAGTATAATCTGAATATAAGGCTTAAAATGCATACTGTTGAGTGTCAACGTTTATTGAACTTAATAATGACCGCAAAGGTAAAGAACAACATAAAGTAAAACGATTTGGGTGCTGTTAACACAGCCAAATCATCAAACTCATACAAAAGACGAGAAAAGTTCTCCACCCACTCACTCTGCTATAAAACCCCCTTCAAAATGTGGGTATTGTAAAAGTAGATATTGTGTAAAATGTTCACCTATCAAACAATTGATAATATAGTGAGTGTCACCAAGTTGGACAGAACGAAGATCATTGTAAAACTAGGAACAATTTCATCAGAAAGTGAGACATCATACACATACCTTACAGTCGAATCACCAGTATCTTTATGATGTTAAGGTTAATTTTCAAAGCAAGTAGAAATAAGTTGATCTATACCTCAGTAAAACATTTATTCAACTTCAATTCTAAATTGGTTGTGATATAACTTGCATTTCTCATAATATGTGGTGCATACCTGGTCGCCCACATATCTGCCTTCACAGTGAATATTGCTAACACTATGTTTGGAGACATACTGAAATTAATCGGAGGAATATCATGCCATGACATAGATTGTCGATGAAGAAATAATGATGCATTATGTCTTATTGCACGACACGATTTAAATCTACTTGAGTTATATAGGATTAAGAAGATTCAAGCTATTAATACATTAACAAATGCCACATCTATGTCATACACTCCGTTATTTGCTAACAATTCAAATCAATCGGATGTTTTTCCAAGATCAATATCCATTTCCAATGTTGACTGCTCTTAGGTATTTTCGTATTTCTTGATGAATTCATATTATATATCCTCGTCATATTCTTCGACAACCAAAATCAATGATACTGGTAACTTCATTAGATTCTTCATTATCGGTGAATTCAAATTTATCACATTTACCACTGAAATCAACGTGTAGATGTTTATTTGATAATTTGTTACCTATATATTCTAATGTGTCTCATACATTTCTAAACTCACCAACAGATGCACATGTTGTATGCTATTCAAGTCTTTCGATGTATTTCACCATAAATTAATGAATTGTCTTTACCTGACTCTTCGAAGGAACCAATATCTGTATGTTCATTCATGTCTTTTTTAAATGATTGTCATACATAGACGAAGGTGGTTTGTTGAGTGATATTTAGTTTTAATTGATTCAATTATCCATAGATTGAGGCTGGATACTGATTTAGTGGTTCAGAGGATTTGGCGTCCACTAACCTATGTGGGTGCGGAGTCTAGAGTGAGTAGTGGTGAAAAATCTCATACTGGGACAAAATAACTATCTAACTTACTTTGGTTTTCAATCGTACCTTATTAACATCAATCTGTGACGAATTAAAGCAACTGATCTTCATATATATTTGAAGTCAAAAACGGATTCTCGGTCTCTATTACTGATTACTTAGCGTTAACTTTGTGTCTCATTTACCGACCAATCTCCTTGGGAACTTATCACAGCCTAGCATATAACATACCATTGTTGTAGATGGTCATATCAGAGATAGAACTCCACCCGAAAATGTATACAAATTTATCCTAATGAATTTACTAATCATTTCTTTTATTTCGAAATTCATACATTTCACTTAACTAACTAATCAACTATAATTATTTAATTTGGATTGTGACTAGCAAGTGGAATGCACGTCGCGTGTTTCGTCCTATTCGGGACTCATCGACTGAATGTACCTGCATCTTGCCAGTCACAATCCAACTTAAATAGTATTTGCAAATAATCGCTATATCGAGACAATCCGCTCAGGATGCACATATACCAAGGGAAACTGACCAGGTTTAGTCTCTAACAAATCAATGGGAATATACAAATGCATCCTAATAATCAACTATAAGTTATTAATGTCAACAGTAAACACTAGTATTTATACAGATTAAAAATATAAAATAAACAAAAAAATTCTTTTAAACTTACCTCTTCTAAATTTGGTTGAATAAATGGTTTGAATAATAGAAATTTTTCACTAAAATCTGAACCTTGTAAAGTTGAATCTAATTGACAAAATGATTTACTGGCTTTTTTAATTATCATTTGATGTGTAATTAATAATGAAAATGAGAAAATATCAAAGAATACATTACTAGATATTGTATCACCCCAATAATCTAATGGTTTTTCTATATAATAAGTTTGTGGATCATACCATTGTTTATTACTTAATTCATAAATATTATAAGTAGTATGATAAATATTATCAATTATTTTCATATCAATAAATTCAACTTTAATATCAAGATTATATAAAAGTTTAGCTACTGTAATTAATTGTCCACGAACATAATGTGTATAACCATTACGTTTTGATGAATACTTTAAACGTATACAATCATGTGTAACATTTTCAATAGAAAATGATGGTGGTCTTATTTCTGGATAAGAAAAACGTAAATATTCATGTAAATTATCTAAATTATGCAAAAAACTTATAAAATCTCTACCTTGTACACGTAATAAATTTTTATAACCATAAGTAAATAGAAATGAAGCAAATGATAAACCTGTTTCATAAGTTACATTTGCAATAGTTTCATTTATTTCAGCACTAATTGCTAGAAATAAACGTTCTGGTACTGTATCTGAATAAATATTATGCGTTTGAAATGTTAATAAGCCAGTATTTGATCTTTCTAATATACGCATCCATACTTCTTCACCATGAATTGATTCAACATACTGTTGAATACCGATTACTATTAGTCCATACATAATGATGTTGATTTACATTAATTGAAAAAATGTATTCATGTTGAGTAGTTTTATGAATTCATTACATTTTATATCATTAATTTATTTAGTTTTCATAAATAAACCAATCACAAATAACAAAAATTAATTAAATATAAGCAATTAAGTAACAACTAAATACTTGGCCTATCTACTCATTGTTTTGTTTTTTTTTCTATATTTGTAGTTTAAATATCAGTTATTTTCATTTTGGATTGTTTATGTTTTCTTTAACTTTAGGTAGATAATCAATTGATTTGTGATGGTTTTATGTAAAAAGGTATTACATTTAGTTGACTGAATTCATTATAGATTGATATTAGTTGAGTTACATTGAAAACCATGGAGTATCGAATAATCGACTTGTTCTAGAGTGAGACTTCTTAAAAGTTTACACGCACGATAACATCATAGAATCATACCTAGAACCTTTAGATCTAATGGTAAATGTTTAAACATATTCGCTACTTGGCTGCTCGGCCAACATCTAGTGGTAAGATTCCCACTTCGATCAATTCGTGATGTAGTACGATAATCATCAGGTGCTGTTAATGATAACTCTCTCACTCCAGACAAGTCTGAAATACATTAGTCACAACTTTTCACTGGAACTTCAGAAACATCATGAAGTTAAATGGCTGTCACCAATAAGAATGGATGATCGTTGTTCCTATATCACAAATCGGTGGAAGTATGATTTTTATCATTAAATGCTGCTCGGTCAGCCAGGACGTAAAGATGTTTAAAAATTCGCCATGGAGCATGAAAATGCTGGGTTGAACTCTCTATTGAAAATGAATATGTGCACTATTGAGAAGACCTATACTAAGATAAGACGGCTGTTAAGTTTTATCTGAATTTCAACGGTACCCAACCAGCGACAATCTGTAGTGAACATAAACAGTTGGGTAAATGATTCTCTTTTTATTAGATTACACTAATGTGCTAAGATCAATTAATTCATCTTAAACAAATAGTCATCAAAATTGCCTATTTGTTTCAGTTCATTGATTGGAACATAAAACTATAGTTGCGACTAGTAAGACTTTCTACACTTAAAAAGCTAATTCACTTTATGAACCATTAGTTTAAAGGTGATCCTTCAGCAAACATTTTGGGAAACCTACTATTAAAATCTTTGAGAAAACTATTTTATGCCAAAAGACTATTACTTATTTTCTTCAATCAATTCGTGATTCGTATTTGTGCAGATGAAAGTCACCTGCTTTAGACCATGTCTCTCTATATATATAGGTTTACTGATTCTTCTAGGTCAGATTTTACCGATCACACAAAGTGATTTCTTTCTTAAAGCACCTCTGAACATTCCCCTGTATTAAGTTCACAACGAGGATAAAAACCTTATAAATAACGCAATCTTAAATTTTCTAGCAATCATTGGTCATTCCGCCTCTCACGAAGATTCTTTCGAAATTGTCTACTTTGTCAAATGGCTACAGTCAAAACGAACACAAATCAGTATCTGATGTAGTGCAGAGTTGTTGACGATTCATAGCTATAAACCTGATCTTTATGTACAAAGCAACACATTCAAGCCCCGTTTTACCATAACAGGTTTGTAGTTTCTTTCACTGACAACCTCTCCGTATGAATCAAGAAGAAAATTAGTGTCACATTATCACAAATGTCAAACTGTTACGCAACTACTTTTAGCAAACCGTATAAACATTCCATGATGGAATTAACTTTCTATTCTTTCTAAAAGTCTACTAAATTTATTTATTTAAGTACAAATGTACAGCTTCCTTCATAAGAAACTTTTCTTTCATGAAATGTCTTATTTTCTTTGTTGTTAGTAAATTTCCGTTTTATTCTTACTCTAGAGACCATTGTTATGTTTATCGAGTTCTTAGTATCAATCGAAATTCATCAATCTGTAAACAATCAGTGTAAATAACTGAGTCATCACTTTCTAAATATTGAGTTAAATTGTGACTGGTAAGCATTTCGTCGGATTTGAGATTCGTTAGCTGGATACACTTGCATCTCATTATTGATGTTCATATCGGGATTCGAACTCAGTTCGTTTTGTGCCAAAAGCTACCACATTCACAACTAGATTACTGAGTCCAAACAGTTAAACTTGTGAAACGGGCGCATATGTAATTAGGATAAACTTGTATCTTCCCGTTGATTTGTTATAGAGTGCCATATCGAGACAATCCGTTAAGTATGCACATATAGTAACTGAGGTTAACCAGTTTTAATTCAGTTGTTTTGTTCTAGTACCGAGAATTTCTTGCAGTGTATACACTATTAAATTTTTACAATGATCTATTTTCAAACATTTTTATAGAAACTTAAGGTTCAATCTACTGAGAAGAACTGCAATTTTTGAACGCATTATGAAAGACCAATGATTTGCTTTAAGAATGAAATTATCTGAATGTGGAATACTATATCTGGTCATTGTCTTTTGTTTTTATGCTTAAATGAGTGTTTTTCTTCTAAAAGAAGACATGTCCTTTTAGTAATTCTCTGAAGACTAGTAATACTTCCTACCTTTAGTCACGTTAAAGTAACTGACATATAGTAGTAAGGGTGTGACTAGCAATCTTTTAGACGTAGATTTTTAATATACATTTAAGTTGATTTGTGTTTTGTTATTGGCTGGGCAACATGAAATTAAAAAAGACCCTTTTCTAAAGCGTAAACAATAAAAATGTTTGGGCGTCTGGGAGTACAAAAATATCTTAAGAAAACATGAAATATTTCTGAAACCAATCAGTTTGTGATATTTGGCACTATCATTCATCTCACACTCGAAATAACTAAACTCTACTGGTCTTGGCTTCTCGTTACTGGTAAGCACATGAAGGTTGTCAACACGGAGTGATGTAAAGATTTGTGTTTTGGAGATCTCAAACGTGGACGACAAAAGGTCCAGTGTACCTGATTTTCAGTAGTTTTCTAACAGAAGACAATTAGTCATGTGGAACTTCAAATTTACATTAATTGATATTTGAATATTAACAAGTGACTAAATTATCCAGTATTTAGTTGTACTAATCAAATCCTGTTTATTAAGTTGCAACGTGGTCATTACATGAAGTGACGTTACATCATTATGTGTTATGTTTTGAAGTGAAGTAGTTTTAGAAAAAAGGGTAGTCAGTAAGAAATCGTGTTTAGTCAAAATTTTGAGTTATATTTCACTCGCCAGTAAAGCATACCTGCAGTCTTGATCAGGTGAGCATCGGTTCCAACAAACTACCGGCTATCACAACATCATGCCCACTGTGTTAAGTCGCTTAGACTAATGAGCACATTACAACGTGACCAAAAGAATTTTGTCATCCCTGTAAAAAACTGTAATGGACAAACATGATACTGATCGGGACTCATTAGTCAATTAATGTGCCTCTCTCGGTTAGATACTGCTTGAATAATTTAATGATAAAAGTCACATACTGTGGAAGTGTGTGAGATTGCTTCAAATCCGTCATTTTCGTTAGACTTTAAATGCTTATCACGAATCTTGATAATATTGCGAATAAAGTGTTTGGTAATAGAATCTTGTTCTAATAAAAGAAATTAGAAAAAAGGGAGTATACAAACTACCGTAATGTTACTTCTTGATTTTCTTTGTAATCAGGTTTGAAATAGCTTGCAAGGACACCATAATAGCTAGTTTGTACACGTGGTTAGCATATATTATTAGTTAACTATGAAAACGTTAGAGATGTGTTACAATAAAACTACGTCTGGAAAACTAGAAGGTTAGAAGTTTGAAGAAGTCACTGTATCATAAAAAAGAATTTCAAATGATACACTTAAGAGGATAGTGAATATGTGTGATGTGGAAGGACAAAGTTAATCTACGAGTGTATGAAACTGAATATATCTGTTAGATATGTGATTGTTTGGAAAGTGTTTAACTCGGACGAGTCATATGGCGTTCTTTTCATTTTAACTGAATTGGGTTAAACAATACGTGATATGCTCTGGCCACTCACTTTTCTTTGTGGTTGGGAAAACCTTTTTAAATTACTTCGATGTTTTTATTATCAATGTGGTGGTTGTTGAAAGTAGTATGTATTGGCATTGCTGGTTTTATTCGTAGCTTTTTAAAATCTACAGAAATATTAGGTGCGTTTTTTCGTTCAACTTAGATGTTGTTTCGGTCGAGTTGAAATTGTTTAAGTAGGCTGTCCACTGTAGAAAGTATTATAATCGATATAATCTAGTTTTCAGACCTAAGTAGTGCAGAGGGTCGTGTTCGACAACATGAAGGCCTATGGTTCGATTTCCCTGGTAGAATTGAAAGTGTCCACTAATAAGGAATCTCATACCAGGACCAGACGGCCGTAGAACGGTCCCTGGTTTCCTGTGGTATCCTACTAATATCATACTGTCACAAATCCGATCAATTAAACCTAATAGTAATCTCCACAAAAAAGTAACCCAGTTCAAATATATGATTATTAATTGACACATACTTAATTAGACATATTTATTTATACACAGACCATTGACAAACATGAGAATGAATTCATTAAGAAAGAAATTCTACTCTGAATAATTTCTTTAGAATTAAATAGGCAGATCTAAATAAATGACTTTCTTTATTAAAGATTTTCTATTCTTCTGATTTTAATAAATGAGAAGCCAAGATAGTTTCAACTTTCTCTCATAAAATGCCGATAAGTTTTACAAACAGTATTAATTTAATTGAGGTTGCTATGTGGAGATTAGTATAAAGTCTATTTGATTGGATTCGTCATAGACTGATGTTGGTTAGGTACTACAGAATGCCGTGGATCACAGTCATCTCGTTCTAGTATGGCACTATTACATCACGCAATCTAACTCAGAACCTTCAGGCATCATGCCACTGGTTAGACACTCAAATTACTTGGTCGGCTGGTCAGCATCCAATGGCGAAATTCCCACTTCTATTAGTTTATGATTTTGAGCGGCTAGCATTCATCGTCATCAGGTATACATTGCTGAAGAGCCCCACATTAAGACTAAAGAGCTGTTAGGTGTTCTGTGATTTTTAATGTTACCCTACTAAGATCAATCTGTGACGAATCCAGTCAACCAAAAATAACAATTAATATTATCATACTAATCACTAATTAACAGTTTCGTATTTCTGTTTACTATTTAATATTGTGATATTCATTATATGTGTTAGTAACCTGTATTAAATTTTAGATAATCACCATAAAACAGTTATTTGTTTATTTGTGACCAATTAAAGGCCACTTGTTTGCTTGAATTTTGTCAGTTTAAACTGTTCTAATTAGTGGTGTATATTTTAATTTAATGTTTAGTTAAATGACGATGTAAATTTTCATGAATAATTTAAAAATGCTCATATTCACAATTAACAATAGACTAAGGAGTAACTGACTACGCAATAGACACTAATTGTAAGTTGATTTGTTCTTGTTTAAGGTTGCTTAGCAGTGATTACCTACGAATACTTAAAAACATTAGATTTTACAAACATTATCATGCTGAATTCTAAGTAATACTACTAAAGTAAACAGCAGTCTTTGTTGTGTCATGCGATGAATTCAACGAATTTCATTACCGTATTTTAAAATTTCTAGGACTTTCACCAAACTTTTACCCACCCTAACCCCAGATTAGAACAGTAGAAGTCCATATACGTAGTAACAAACATTTTACGCATGATTATATGGGTAAAATACCGAATTATGATGCACAAAACTATGTGAAACTTATCTATTACTTTTAAGTGATAAGAGATTCTAACAATAAAAATATACTTCAGAAAGAAGATTCTTAAAGAGACAAAAAGACATTAACTCTAGGGGGGGTTTAATAGGTGCCAATCGTAATGTAAGATCAGTAACACAATATAATTTCAGTAAAGTCATAGGGTGGAAGGTCAACTGTATGCTAGTATGTGATGCACTAAAGCATATTCAGCTATATTTATCAAGGTTAAACTTCAGCTTTCAAGTAGTGTACTGATTTATTACAATCCGCAAGTCATTTTGAATTAAGCATGAATATCTGGCAAGTTCATTGGGCAGAAGAAAGTATACAACTTTGAGATTACCAGCAAACATAAACGACTCACGTACTGTCAATATAGTGAGTGAAAAGGAGAGGACCAAGAACCCAATGTTTAATAATAGACAACTTAGTACAAATGACTACTAAAGCATTAGGATCTTTAGATTCAGAGAAATTAGTACGTTCAGATGAACTGCATTATCGATTACTGCAGAAACTTGTAGTACACGAGGTTACATCACTTGGTAATCAGAATGCGATTCAACCGGTTTGCGTAACAGGTCTGAAAATTTGCAATAGTCACTCAAATCCAAAAAGCAGGACCCAAGCCACAACTGCCGTCTGACCGATCGCGCGGGCGTTGTGGCCAAAACATTTGACAGAATCATTAAAAATACCATAATGGTCTTTCTGAGAATTTACAGACTACTTAACACTGGTTCAAAAATTGTCTGTCGTGTATCAAAGATCTGTTAGCAACAAAAGGCTTAGTACTGTCTATCGTCAACAAGAATTTAAAGGATGTTATTTATATGAATTTTCCCAAAGCCATGACAAGGTTTGTAACAACAGTATTCTACTGAGACTAGAAAGCTTGGGAATTCCTATGAATTTGCACAAGTGGATAAAGAGTTTTCTCATTGTTAGCAAACAAAATATAAGAATCACTTTTACAAGCATTCTCTTGTAAACTAGTGCCTAGTAAGATATTCCAAGGCTCAGTGCAACGTCCCTTAATTTTCAATTTTTTTTATCAACAACCATCCATAAATTGTCGAATCTCTAACGTTACTTCACGCAGTTGTCGTCAGGACGTAATATAAGACGACGATTTTCTGTGCTCTCTAAAAAAAATTCAGCTTAATCCGTCACACCAGTATGTTGGTCTATGTTGTAGCTTATCAATAAATGTACCTGAAGTGTACCCGGATATATGACTAAGTTGCGCTTGTCGTATAACCAAAGTCACTTCTATCGAATGGACTCACTCTTACGAATGAGTAGAAATCAGAAGGCAGTGAAGGCTGGAAGAGAAATTATATTTGATCGTATACAGAGCTTTAATGGAATAGCAACGTCTAGGCTGGCAAACTAGAGAGAGATGCTACCCACGGTGGTTCGAGTCGTGATCTGGTGAACATGCGTGACTGCGCGCCTTCAACTAGTAGTGTTTGCTAAAACAAACATGGTCAGCATCAATGTCGAAAGCCTATGCAACTATTTATGTTGGGGATTATTTACCACTACAGCTAAATCCCTCCCTAATGGGTTCGTAAGGCCCCTTAACGCACCAGCCAGAGGATAAAACTCAGTGCGTGAGACATTGGTAAACGTTTCCTTCGATAGCTTGCGATGTTGTGCTGCTTCTGGACGTCAGTTCTCACACTATTGTGTCGTTGCATAAATTACTTGTACATAATAAATCCTCGTTCCTTCCACATCCTTCTGTTTGTTTCCAGATGGCCTGGAAGTCGTAAAGAAAAAAATTAAATTTAGATCTGTGCATTTTGTATACAAAAAAATTAATTGTTAACTCAATGCCTCTATAAAAACGTGTTGAACACTGACAACAAATAATGAAACGTTTTTTTTGAACAAGAAAATTTATAAAATGCACACAGTAAATTTTTTTAAAAAAAGATAATAATAATAATGAGTTTATCGATTATTATTTTTATTGTTATTATTTCTTTAAAGACAACTAAAAAATTGTTATACGTACGTAGGTAGTGGGAATCGGGAGGAAATTAGTAGACATAGTATTCGTTTAAGGTGTTATGGAAACCGTACTTTTTTATTAGAACGCGTAGCTCTCGGCGTTGTGAAGCTCTTCGATACTTCTACTTGCATGTTAGTCATTGCTTGAGACGTAATGACTTCGTTCATGTCACGTTTTACGGGTGTTGCAGCGAATTCGACACTAAAAGGTTTACGTTTTAGGTAGGCTGCTTTGAGGCGCTCTGTGCTGACGTTATCCTCGTGGCCATTTTTGTCAATCGTATAGTACTTTGTTTCACGTTTAAGAACCTTGTATGGCCCTTCGTAAGTCGCATCGAGTGATCGGCGTGCGGCATCACGACGTACGAAAACGTTTGTACTATATTTTAAGGCAGGTTGGATAAAGGTGTCTGTCGACTGTTGTCGAGTTTGAAATGGCTTATCTGAACGCATAGCATTTGTTAGCCGGTTCACGCAAGAATTCCTATCCAGGTTTGCCGAAGTGGAAGCGGTTTCCACAAACTCACCTGGTAGTTGAAGAGTCGTTCCGTAGACTAATTCCGCAACACTGCATCCAGCATCTTCTTTTACTGTGCTGCGACTGTCGAGTAAAACTAGTGGTAAAGCGTTGATCCACTGAGGGATGTTTGTAGCTGAAAGTGATGCTTTCAGTTGTCGATGGAATCTTTTTACCAAACCGTTAGATTGTGGGTGGTAGGCGGTCGTCCTGAAACGCGTAGTTTCAAGAAGTTTGGTCAGATCGTGGAACAGTCCAGATTCAAACTGACGTCCACGGTCTGTCGTTATTATAGATGGACAACCAAAGTTGGCTACCCATCGTTCGACGAAAGCGCGAGCAATCGTTTCACTAGTGATGTCTTTGAATGGAATCGCTTCCGGCCAGTGTGTGAATCGGTCCACGCATGTCAGAAGATAAGAAAATCCATTTGATTCTGCTAGAGGTCCTACCAAATTAAGATGGACATGATCGAATCGAGCGTCAGGGGTTGAGAAAGTGTCTAGGGGGCATTTATTATGTTGAATTACTTTGTTCTTCTGGCAGGCTATGCAAGTGCGTGCTCATTCTTCGATATCCCTATTCATCTTCGGCCAGCAGAATCTCTCAGTAATCAGTTTACTTGTAGCACGAAATCCAGGATGAGAAAGGTTGTGCAATGTGTCGAAGATGACTCGTCGATAACTCCTGGGGACCACTGGACGGGCTATACCTGTAGAAGAATCACCAACTAAAGTGTTCCTACCTTTTCCAATCGTTTTAGTTTGGAGTTGGGGCGTTGTTACGGCTAACTCGTGATGAAAATCGATATCTTCACTTTGAAGTCGAGCTAGTTTAACAAGGTCGATTCCTTGGATACGATTCAAGAAATGTTTTCTTGATAAGGCGTCAGCAACTACATTGTTAGCTCCCGATATATGTCGTATATCAGTAGAGAATCGGAAGATATAGTCTAGATGACGTGACTCTCGTGGAGGGTACTTGTCTGAAGGTGACCTTCATCGATAACGTCAGTGGTTTATGGTCAGTGAATATTGTAAATTACCGGCCTTCGATGGAATTTCGAAAATGTCATACAGAACAGTACATGGCTAGCAGTTCACCTCGATTCAGTGTCGTTAAGTCGTCTTGAGAAGAATGCTAAAGGCTGCCAAGCTTGGCCAATCCATTGTTGCAGAACTGCGCCAATGGCTGAGTCAGAAGCGTCGACCGCAATGCTGACGGGAGCTGCAGTATTGTAGTGTGTCAGCATAGTTACATTGGCTATCGCCTCTTTAGTTTCAACAAAGGCTTTCTTTGATTTTGAATCCATTGTGACAACCTACTTATTCACACGAAGCTGACCCATTAGTGGTTTCACAATAGATGCACAGTTGGGGATAAATCGTCTGTAGCAACGTACCAACCCGTTGAAAGTTCGTAACTGCTTAATGGTTGTTGGTTCCGGATACTCCAGAATTGCCGCCACCTTGTGTTTTTGAGGCTGTATACCATTAGCATCAATAGTATGCCCCAGGAAGTCTAACGAAGTTGTTCCAATTTGGCATTTTTCTATATATTATTGGTAACTCCGTATTGCTGCAGTCTTCTAAAAGTTGTGTCTAGATGTTTTATGTGTGTTTCCTCGTCTGGGCTTGCTATCAAGCAGTCGTCGAAATATGCATGAACGTCGTCAAGCCCACGGAACACGTCATCGATAAAACGCTGAAATGTTTGTGCTGTATTCCTCAAACCGAAGGGCATTTGGAGGAATTCGTAAAGACCGAATGGGGTTACAATAGCCGTTTTCGGTATCTCATTTTCGGCCATTGGTATTTGATTGTAGGCCTTTACTTTTTGAGAATACTGTCATTCCCCTCAACGTGGCTGTTAGGTCGTGTATGTGAGGTAAAGGGTAACCATCAGGCGTAGTTTGCGCATTAAGACGTCGGTGATCACCGATGTGACACCAATCATTGCTATCTTTCTTCGGGACCATATGTAGTGGAGACGACCATGGGCTGCTGGATGGGCGGATTATTCCCATCTTAATCATATGATCGAATTCGTTCTTAGCAATCCCTAATTATTCGGGTGCTAGTCGGCGTGCTTTGGAGAATGCAGGTTGACCTGTAGTCGTGATGTGATGTGTGACATTGCTGGTTACACATGATAACTTCGACGTCGCCTTATTCAGGTCCGGATACTTGTCAAGTATTAGCTAAAAATAAGGCTTAATTAAATGTTTAAAGTGAAGAGGACATAAGCTACGACCTGTTGCAGTGGTTCCACGCACGTATAGCTTTGTGTCGCCGTCAACTAGCCTCTTTTTGCTAGCGTCCACAAGCAAGTTGTGGTGGCTTAGTAAATCTATGCCTATGATAGGTATTTTCACATCGGCGATAGTGAAAATCCAGTGTATGGGTTTGCGCAAGCCCACGTTCAGGTAGACATATTTTTTCCATACGTGGCTATTTGTTTTCCTTCGGCTTCCTGTAGATCAAATGCAGCTTTGGGTTGGCGATCAGATGAAGTTGCAGGAAGGACGCTGACTTCTGCACCAGTATCGACGAAGTAGCGAACCTTCGTTATCACATTAATGATGAATAACAGGCGGCTGTTTCCACCAACTACGGTTGCCGCTAACGCGTGCCGGCGGAATAGTTTCCCGACGCATTAACAGTGGATTTGTGGCTAGGGAAACAACAGGGGTCTCTACATTTCTTCAAGTCCTTGCCATAGGTGTTGTGGTACCAACACCATTGTGGATTTTTCCTTCGTCGAGGTCAAGATGAGGATCTTTTGCGCGATGATCTTCGTCGTTGAGGACTGCATGGTCGGTGTTGTTCCTGTAGATCGAGGAAACGAGGAAGAGTATGGCACATTTCGGTTATTTCGCTTTCGGTCTCAAGAGGTTTTTCTGTAACGGAACAAACCTCATTGTGGCGAGTTCTGGTGATCTCCAGAATTCGATCAGCAGATGAAACAATTTAATTTACTGGGTTGTTGTTAAATGTTACCAATACTGCTTGCACTTGTTGTGGCAGTTTTGATAGGAAGAGTTGACGGAAGAGACCTTCATTGAAAGTGCGTTGACCAATTATCTCTTTCATACGCGATAACATTTCGATCGCTGAACTGCTACCGTGCTCAATGATGTGAAATAACTCATCAAGACGTTGTCTGTCGGATAAGTCTCCTCGTTTGAGAATTGATCTTTTGAGCTGTTCGTACGGTTCTAAGTAGTCATGACTGAAAAAAGAAGGGGTGACGTACCTGTTCAATTTTCGCGGAAGTGACCTTATGACAGCCAGAAATTGAACGCGTGGATCTGTCACATATTGGTCTCGAAATTCCGCTTCTGCTTAGCAGAACTAAGCTTCTACATTATCTGCCCAGAACGGAATGAGCTGAAAGCTTGGAGGTGAAGGGGTCTAAATCCTAATAAGCTTAAGAGTCTGGTCTGACATCCTAAAAGTAGTTATGTATGCAAATACAAAGATACTGTGAAAAATATGCAGTAAAAAAATTACACCACCAATAATACTCTGTTAAAAACTGTAAAAAAGAACGAACTCACAGGTAAATGATCGTTTCCAGATCACGTCTTGCTCATGAATGAAGTGTTCCCAGGTATATGACTAAGTTACGCTTGTCGTATAACCAAAGTCACCTCTATCAAATGGACTCACTCTTACGAATGAGTAGAAATCAGAAAGCAGTGAAGGCTGGAAGAGAAATTATATTTGATCGTATACAGAGCTTTAATGGAATAGCAACGTCTAGGCTGGCAAACTAGAGAGAGATGCTACCCACGGTGGTTCGAGTCGTGATCTGGTGAACATGCGTGACTGCGCTGCCTTCAACTAGTAGTGTTTGCTAAAACAAACATGGTCAGCATCAATGTCGAAAGCCTATGCAACTATTTATGTTGGGGATTATTTGCAGCTACATACCACTACTTGATCTGGTTTCAAGCGTTCCCACGTCTACTACATTGAAAGAAATTGCTTGCACCAGTTGCAGAACACAGTGACTACGGAGTCATGGCATATCATGACTTCGAGAATATAGCTTATTGTCGTGCATTGCGGCCAATTCTATCGTGACACTCTGGGCTTTGAGATAAGTCATCATCTGTCCAGATTTACATGTTCACTATGGTTTACGCATCCATATTGTGGTCTGATCTAGATTTTTACGTGCAAGCTATCTATCATTGTTTAAGAAGTAACTGTCAGTAGGAAAAAAAGGACAACTACCTACGCATCACCGGAATTCTGTGGCCTACCACGCAACATACGGTTAGAGAAAGTAATCTACTGCGCACTGTTTTCAGTGATTACAGTGTGACATTTTTATGATGTGGAGAATACTATGAGACGACTTTGGCTTTTTCTTGTTAGCTACGTCAGAATACTTCAGATAAACAAACAGGTGCGGTGATAAGCCAAGAATAAGTGGAATATATGCCCTGCGCAATATATATGTCCCCCCCCCCTCAACAAGAGTTATCAACTTAAACTTACTAACTAAATAAGTGGTATTCCAAGCTTCCAGTTGACCTATTTAAGAAAAGAAATGGCGTTAACGGAAGCGTTTTTGTGAAGGATTAAAAGAGATTCATGAACTTATTAACTTAAAAATAAAAGTAGAAATCTAAATATATGCGACTAGAACCAGAGGTAAATGAACATGCAACTACAGAAATATGAATACAGAGGGAAGGTGTGCACTAAAATAAAGTCACAGTGCTTTAATAAGCAGCTAGTAATATCTTATGAGGTCAATTTACAGGATTATTGGTACATCTCCACAAAGCCATTAATGTTAGCAAACAAAGCATTCCAATAATCATTATGCGCCAGAGACAAATACTAGATTTTCTTCCACAGGTAAGTAATTGAAGACTTAATCAGAAGTAAATAAGAATTTTTTTTTATTTGGAGACGTGAATAAAATACAACTGGATTATTATCCTCATTTCTAAAAGAATCATATTGGACGTCAGAATGTAGTACCGCGACTTTCGTTGTAACCGCCTCGACTGCGTGGTGGCGTTAGGTTTGGATTGTTTTACGCACTTAAAATCCTTGGAGAATGAGTGATACTGAACTAAACGGCATCAATGGCGACAAAATGAGTGTCGCTTCCAGTGGTGACTCGTCAAAACTTTTAAGTAAACCAGAAGATGCACAGGATGAAACACCCTATACTGTAAAAATTATTCCAACCCATTCCGACCCTTTTGAGCTTCAAGTAATGAATGCTAAATAAAGTTCACTCCTCTTAAGGTGAGCTCTTTTGAACTTGTGCAAGAAATACATCGTGTCTTAATGGATCGAGAAGAAACTTGCAGTTCTACTTGCTTCTCGTTGGTCCTTAACGGTCAAACACTAGATATGTTTGCTGAGTTAAAATCGGTTGATGGTTTGTGTGATGGCACAGAACTAAAAGTTGTAGAAGGTAATGCGAGACAGTATTTACTAAGCTTCTATTTTAGAGCGTTACAGCGTTCGGGAAGCCAAAAATCATGTTCGACACATCCACGACCTTCTTCATTCAATAGAACCATATGATGCGTATGCAGGCAGGGAACAAATGTCATTATCGTTTGTCAACACCTTAACGGGGGATTTAGGTAATGGTTGACAAAATTTCATTCTTTGTATCATATATTTATATATATATATAATGTGTGATAAATATAGTGGTTAGTTTTGCACGATAACTAGTTATAAAAGAAAACTACCAGTGAAATCATTTTTAAAGCCTTTTCTTGACATAAGTTCATTTTTAAGTGTGCCTATTGTGCCTGAAATATTTTCGCACTACAAGTTATCTGAAATCTCTCCAAGTACTTGTCCTGGTTAGCTTTTTCATTACACTGTTCTCGTGTATGTCATTTGAGTACAGTCATGAATTTGTGTAATTATCAAGTTTGCACTAATACAACCCATCATATCTTATCAACCTTTGATCCATGTGGTCTTCAGACCTCGTCATAAAGTTATGAGCAACATACCAAGGACTTAAAGTCTTGATAGAAGAAAAAGATTTCTGGCGAACCGAAATTATATCTTCACTGACTTTTACGTTAGGTCACGGACTTCATGAGTTTTGAGTGATCGGAAAGCAGATAGGGTTTTTAAATACAAGGCATAAATTAGTTTATGGAATGAGAAACCATAGGAATCTGAACAGTGTGCTTAGATGTCATGTAGCTTGATTAGCAACTAGGTACCAAGTTGTTATTTATTCATAGTCTATTCGAAAGATTACTATGCTGACTGCCTAAAAGAAGTAACTTTGAAAGGAAGGACAAAACATTCTGTCTACTAATTAGTGCATAGTATAAGATGCACATTCGCTGATTTCAGAATAAAACCATATAATTTTGCTTATTTCTAGCCATTGAACGCAAACATTTTCCCTACTCGGCTTGATATACGAACAGATTTCATACCACCTAAATATGTTATTCCGGGATATAGTACAAATTCCAGTCTACCAATATTACCTTTGCATCCTTTGGACCGAGATGGAAAGCCTGTTAAATGCGTTCGCCAATTGAATTATAGTAACTGGAACCCACCACCTCCCGCAAGACGACTGCTGGGCGACCTGATTTACCTCTCTTTTCACACTCTAGAGGATAAAAGGTACCATATAACTGCGTGCCCCAGGGGGTTTTATGTAAATATGTAAGTCAAAGTACCTGAATTTTGCGTATTTTCATACTTGAATGTTGATTTTCTTGGTGATTTTATGTTTATACAACACATTCACTAACGCTTTGTACCTGATTGTAACTGAACTATCAAAACCTGTTAACAGACTGTGGCAACGTAGTTGAAGCTAAGAAAAACAGCAGATCAATGTGTTTTAACCATAGGAGGCTTTCCGGATAGTCATTTATTAGGGAATTAATTGTCTTTCGCGACACTAGTGTTAGAAGCGAATCTGTATTTGATTAATATAACTTCCATTATTTTAGCTTCTCTAACCATCTTACATTTAACTTAAATTTCACTGCAATAGATCCGAGAAAATTTAACAAAGCTCCTATAAAAGTGCGACTTGGCTGCAACAATGAAAAGAGGGTAGTATTGTCATAGTATTAAACAACCCATCAACCTACCAATGATTATCTGCACTAGCACGTGTTTTCATTGCTTACTTTTATTTTAAGTAGTTATTTAGTGTTTGTGTCTACTGGGGCATTCTCTTCCATTTACATTTAATCTGTCGTTGACATTCTTCATAATCTGTCAGAAGACCTAGGTTCATGATAAGAACTTGAAATAGTCGTAATCTTTAGATCGTCAGTCAGTCAGTCAGTTACAACGTAGAACTTGTTACATGCGTACATCAGTTCAAGTTGCCATGCCTCAATTATCAGATAAAGATTAAATTGTCGGACCAAATCCCAGAATAGAGGAGGTAGTAACAGAGTAAGTACTAATGGAAAGGCATACAGATCAGAGATGAGATTTAAGATAAAAAAAGATTCAGCAAAGGGAAAATTATGAGAAGTTCAAAAACTAGAATTTGGAGGAAGACAAGGAGTGGATGCACCTGCGCCATTGCAATCGATTTTGAGCCATATCACCTAAAGTCTCTAACCATTTGTTACGGTCATCGTATGGGCCCCAACCAGGTAGTCTACATCTATTAACATGGCTCAGCCCAATTGTCACTGACGTCATGGACTGGTTACATGTTTTTGTTTGGCCACCCCTAGCTTTCTTCCAGGCTACTCTTTCACCAGATAATATTGCTCGTCGAGGTAGACGGTGGTCAGGCGTACGCAACACATATCCTAACCACCTCAGCCGGTGAGTATTTACTACTTCATCAATAGCCTTACCGTATTTACCTAGTACTCTATTTCTAACCCATGCATTGCTTACTCGGTTGTCCCAGCAAACACGAGCAATGTTTCGGAGACACCTATGATCGAATTCTAGGAGCCTACGAATATCCTCTATCCTTAAAGGCCATGTTTCACATCCATTAAGTAAAACGGATCTGACTGCTGCACAGTAAACGCGTCCTTTCGTCATTAAACGAATGTCTCGCCTACGCCACAAGTGACGCAGGTTGGCGAAAGCCGATCAGGCCTTATGTATACGGGCCGAGATTTCATCGGACACCAGACCGGTTAGGACTGATGAGGCTCTCGAGATAAGTAAAGCGGTTAACACATTCAATTGCTACGCTCCCTATCACTAACTTCGGTGCAGAATTAAGCCAGTCCTGAAGTAGCATTTTGCATTTGGATGGGGAGAATCGCATCCGAAACATGCCTACGTTCATGCTTGAGATTGTCGAAAAATTCTGCATTTTATCAGCATCTTCACTCAATAGAACTATATCATCTGCATATTCTAAGTCAGTAAGTTTATCTCCTGGAAGGAGGTCAACCCAGAGAAATCAGACGATGATAATGTTAACTCTAAAAGTATGTCGATGATAAAATTAAATAAAAATGGGGATAGCGGACAACCTTGACGAACACCACTAGAAGTGATCAATTCCGACGAAAATCTGTCATAAGATCTAACACGACATGTGGTGTTCGAGTAGAGAGCTTGTATAAGGTTAATGTACTTCTCCGGTACGCCTTTCAGTGACAGACATTGCCACATAACCTTACAATCGACAGAGTCAAACGCCGCCTTAAGGTCAAGGAATGCAGCTATTGTTAGGCGTCTGAAAGTGTGCCTATGTTCAAGAACCTGCATAAGTGTGAACATTTGGTCTATACAACCACGCCCGGGTCTGAAACCATCCTTGGTTTTCTCGAGTTTGCTCTTTACGAGCTTTAGTTAGACGTCGAAGTATTATTGAAGCTAATATTTTAGACACTATATTCGTTAAACTGATTCCTCGGTAATTGTCACATGAGTACTTCTGTCCTTTCTTATAGACCGGAATGGCTAGTGTTCGAGACCAGTCAGATGGGATTACGTCCAGTTTCCAAATTCTAGCCAAGATCTCAGTTAATCTCGCTGCTACAACTAAACCACTGTCCTTAAATATCTCAGGGGTCAATCCATCATGGTCCTGCTGCTTTCCCTCGCTTTAATTTCCCTATAGCCTTCACAACCTCAGTGAGAGTTGGGGGACCAATGTTAATTTGCCATTCAGATTGTTTGGGGATGGTGGGCAGCAGGGATGACGCCGTGGGCCAGTTGAACTGTTCCCTAAAGTGTTCTGCCCATCGGTCTAATCTGGATTGACAGTGAATAATGGAACCATCTTTTTCGGAGATAGTTTCACTTACAGTCGGGTTCCTGATACCCGTTTCCTTGATAAGTCTGAACATTTGCCTACTGTTACCTATTGCCACTGCCTTATCCATCTCTTTAGCTTTCGCCACCCACCACTGCTCACGATCATTGCGTAAGCTTTTGATTAGTTTGTGTTTAAGTTGCCTACGTTCCTCATCATGTTCAGAACCAGATGGGATGTGTTGCCGAGTATCTATCAGTTCAGTAGATGCAGCTGAAATCCACTGAGTTTTCCTAACCTTTAGGTCTAGTTTATTAGTAGATATTACTGCTCTTTCAACAGCTTTTTGGATATCATTCCAGGCTAGCTCAGGTTGAGAACAGTTTTTTACGCTGTTTACTAATTGGTTTTTTGGTTGTTCCTGGAATGTATTCTTGACTTTTTCATCATTAAGTTGAACCCTGGGGGGGATCCTTGTCGTGGATCTTTTACGTCCAGTGAGTCGCAGATTAATACGCGCTCGCTCTAAGGCATGATCTGAGTCTAAACATGTGCTCCAGAACGAGCGGCAGTCTTCTATCGAGCCTCTCCAACGATGGCTAATAGCAATGTGGTCTATTTGAGTCCAGCGTTGGGTTGATTTCGGAGGCCGCCATGTCAACCGATGTCTTTCCTTATGCTTAAAGTTGGTGTTTGCGAGAAATAAACGCTTGTCTGAACAAAGTTGTAGTAACCGGTCGCCATTGTCTGTTCGTTGAACCCCAACACCATATGATGCACCTAGGTGCCTTTCGGTTTCATCTAGTCTACCTACTTGGGTATTAACATCACCCGCCACTATTACTACATCAGTGCACTTAGCTTTACACAGAAGGTCAGAAAGCTTTCTGTAAAATTCATCTTTCATTTCATCTGAGCTGCAGTCAGTGGGAGCATAGGCAGAGACAACAAAGGGACAACGGCGTGTGTCCCTATCTTTACGAGTCCTTACCGTTCCATTTAGACGGACAGCGCACAAGCGACTGTTTATTGGAATCCTGTCGAGGAGAGCCTGTTCAGCTTTTAAACTTAGTGCTATACTTACACCAGCAAGGCCTCGAGTGGTAACAGTGGGGTCCCCGGAAACACGAAGAGTGAACCGAGCAGATTCCTTATTTTCACAAGGTGAGGTCAAGCAAATGACTGTGCTTGGATCCTGTATACGCGTTTCAGAGATGCAGCAGATATCGATGGAGTGGGATTCTAGAGTCATGGCTAAGGATGCCTGTTGTCCTATTTGACATAACGTTCGAACGTTGAAAGCTCCAATATACAACTTAGTGCGCGGTTTTAGGAGATCAGGGATAACGTTTCGTGAACTCAAACCAATAGCATTAGAGACGCAAGGCGATAAAATTATGTTAGAAGGATTAGGCATGGTGATAAGAGAGTTATTAAGAGTTGAAGGTGGGATTTGGCTTCGAACAAGATGATCTCGTGTGCTGTTAGAGGTATGAGGGCGGTTTTCACTTCCTGGCTGCCCACACCATGGGAGGGTGTTTCTTGAGAAACCTGAAAAAGAAGGTAGATTAGTGTTGGTCTTAAGACCTGAGAGCGGACCGCAGAGCCCAAGGGGACAAATGCTTGAGGACCTGTACCACGGCCTTTTATGAAAAGTTGTTTTGAGTATTAGTCCGCACTTTAAAAGGCCTAGTGGGCACTCATACCGCCTGAGACGGAACTCCATGGAGGTACGGGTGAGGTGGACATTTTTGGGTCGACCTTTTCTAACACCTCCTTCATGTGAGAAGGCAGCATCGCTGCAGATGCTGGTTGTCCGAGGGAAATACCTTACTGCTGTCACACCCCTCTGTAGTCAGCAGTACGACTTCGCCCTCAGACCTTGAGTAGCTGCTTTTAGTCTCATCGTTCTCCAATCGACCTGCCTAGCATGGTAGAACCTACGGGAACATTTGTTCCAGCCAGTATAGCTCGGTTGGGTCATCACGATAGGCAAGCCCGACCACCACGTCAAGGTAGCAGCTACAGTCGGGATTTTTAGATCGAGATATCCAATAACAGGATTCAAAATTGCTTTCAAATGAACTTAGTCTCTATTAGGATCCTGAATTTATTTTTTGATTAATGTCCCTCGATTTATCACTTTGTTCCCAATTATTCCCATTTTTGAAAACTTATATTACGTCTGGTTTCTTCCAACCAACTGTACTTTTATTCGTGACTCCTGATGTTGTATTAGTTTCTCTGTAGTTTTTCCTGTGACTATAAGTCTGGTACGTTTTCATGTTAGTGCAGTAGCATTTTCAAAAAAAAGTAAATTTCTAGCTGTGTAAAATGTATCGTGAATTATGAAATTTAAGAGGAAATTTTAGCTATATTTTAGCCATATGAAATATACTCATACTTTTACACTTGAAAGTAATTGATGTGAGGTTTCATATTAATTTACCAGTGGTCAAGTATGTTTTTCTGCCGAAGTTTTAGTTACCGGCTATATCTTGAAGCCTGTAAATCCTAAGTGAAAATGCATATGAAGTTAAATAATTGGTATTAATTGTATAACAAGTTAATCTACGTTCATTGTAGGTCCACTGATGATCAATTTAATCCCCACCCAATACAACATGCTTATGTGGCCCATTCTCTAATTGATCTACTTCGTCAACTTAGCCCAGGATTTAAGCGTAATTTTGAGTGCCTTTTGAAAATTCGAGCTGCCAAACATCCTTTTGAACGCGTTCCGACTCCGTATCAAGTGCATTCATGGTTGGCGCCGCTAATAGAACATTCTTCAGATTCTGTAAGAAAAGAAGAAGGTACGACTAAATGAACTTGATCAAATTTTCATCTATTTTATGAATTCACGGTTCCTATTTTGTAAACCGCTAGTTCAAGTCATACTTCTATCGTGTGGTTTACTTCTACAACATAGTCGCCAGTTGACCTTTTTTGAAACACCTGAAACAGTCCTAGCCACTTAGTTGCATGACTTTCACATTATGTATAACGAACAAGATAGTATTATTCCTCGTAGTTTTAGGTTAAAAGATTGACAAGTCATATTCGTGTTACAAGTTTATCATTCAGGCAGTCTTTTTGAGTCCTGTGCTAGTAATGTTGATTTTAAGCACTCTACCTTCCTCAAAACAATCTTATTTTGTGAATAGAATTTTAGTTTCTTGCTTTGCGCTGTCTTTTGTTTTGATAGTTCACATTGCTCAACATCTGAAATCATAACATATTTTGAAATACTAAAACCATATACAGTATGTGCAAAGTCCGAAGTCGCTCTCTTAGATTATGTATTTAATATACCCACAATTTACTGGTAAAATCAACATATTTTACAAAGAAACAGTTTTTGGTAATCCTTCATCACTCTATTCTGAATCACATTTGGAAATAACTATATTTATTTTGTAATCTATTAAATAAAAAGCGTTTTCCTCTCGCATGGCATGCGAAGAAAATCTTCCTGGTCAAACAAGGGATTGGAATGAAGAGCTACAAGTTACACGTGAACTTCCTCAAGGGCGTCTTACAGAACGACTACTTAGGGATCGTGCTATCTTCAAGTCAAACAGTGATTTTGTTGCTGCAGCAACTCGTGCTGCTGTTAGCGTAGTAAACGGAGATATTATGGCTATTAACCCAGGAGAAACGCGCAAACAACAAATGTTTATCTGGAATAATATGTTTTTCTCACTAGGATTTGATGTCAAAGATCATTATAAGCATTTCGGTGGTGAATTTGCCGCCTATGCTGCCACAGTGAGTTTACACCACTTTCTCCCTATGGAAGCTATATTTATTTTACGCTAAGCGAAGTGCTTGATTACTTACTAATGCTTTTCTCAAATCACGTTACAAATGTTCTTTTTCTATTAATATCTCTACTATTTGCTATTCATCTTATTTTATCTTGTCCTGTCGTGTCACGGGAATTTTAACTAGTACACATTTGTGCTAATCATCTACGTTATAAGTGACTTAGTTTGGAGTTTCTGACTTGTGGAAATCATTGAAATCGAGATGCCGAAGTAACCAGATTATTTCTTAGTAAAATATACATATAGGACTACTTTTAAACATAACTATTTTGATGCAGCCTGATGGTAAACTGTTATGCGAAAGCTCATACATTTTGTTTCTAATCAATCAGTCAGTTGTGAGTTTTTTCGAGGTTGTTTTCGTATTGGAAAGTGTGCTCAATATTAGATTGTGAAAGATGGGAATTAGAAAACCGATGACAGTTTTCAGTCGCATTGCCGCTACCTTGACGTGGTGGTCGGCCTTGCCTATCGTGATGAACCAATCGAGCTATACTGGCTGGAACAATAGTTCCTCAAGGTCCTACCATGCCAGGCAGGTCGGTTGAAGAGCGGTAAGACTAAAAGCAGCAGATCCAAGGTCTGAGGGCGAAGTCGTACTGCCGACTGTACAGAGGTGTGATGGCAGTAAGGTGTTTCCCTCGGACAACCAGCATAACAGCGATGCTGCCTTCCCACAAGGAGGGGTGGGGTTAGAAAAGGTTGACCCTAAAAATGCACACCTCGCCTTATCCTACGGATTTCCGTCTCCAGCGATAAGGTCTTCAACAAGTACGGAGCTAACACTAAAACTACTCACCAAAAGGTCCTGTGTGACCGGCCTCAAGCAGTTGTCCCTTGGGCACTGCGGTCACGCTCTAATCCAATTTCCTTTTTAGGTACCTCCAGAAGAACCCTTCCACGGTGTGGGCAACCGGGAAGTGATAACTGCCCTCATACCTCTGACAGCACTCAAGACCACCGTATTCAAAATCATTTACTCTCTTCAATCCCTATCATTGCTCCTACCTTGACTATCAACTCTGAACTTCCTCTTCTAACTTTCTCTTCAAGTGTCACCACGTCCGACGATTCTAGCACTCGATGTAATGTCCCAGGTCTACTGAAACCCCGCTCCAAACTACACATTGGAGCTTTCAACGTACGCACCCTATGTCAAATCGGTCAGCAGACCTCCTTAGCTAAAACCCTGGAATCTCGTATGATTGATGTGTGCTGTGTCTCCGAAACACGCATACAAGATCCTAGCGTGGTCATTCACTTGACCTCACCTTGCCAAAACGGCGAGGCGACAAGATACATTCTCCGTTTATCTGGCGATTCGATAGCCAGCTCTCGTGGACTGGCGGGTGTGGGCATAGCGCTTAGCATGAGAGCAGAACAAGCACTATTAGAATGGATCCCTGTTAATAGTCGCCTATGTGCTGTTCGACTAAACGGCTCTGTAAGGACTCGGAGGAATAGGGACACTCGTCGTTGTCTTTTCGTCGTTTCCGCCTACGCTCCCACTGACTGCAGCCCAGACAAACTGAAGGATGAATTTTACAGAAACCTTTGTGAACTTCTTCAAAAAGCCAAGCACTCAGACATAGTAGTCGTCGCAGGTGACTTTAATGCCCAAGTAGGTAGTTTAGACCAAACAGAAAGACATTTAGTCGGGTATTTTAGTGTTCCAGCTCAGAGAACAGATAATGGTGACCGTCTGCTGCAACTTTGCTCAGACAATCGTTTATTCTTAGCGAATACTAATTTTAGGCATAAGGAGAGACATCGCCTAACGTGGCGACCCCCTTCACCAAGACAACGATGGACTCAAATAGACCATATTGCCATCAGTCATCGTTGGAGAGGCTCGATAGAAGATTGCCGCTCGTTCTGGAGTACATGTTTAGACTCGGATCATGCTCTAGTACGAGCACGCATTTGCTTGCACCTCACTGAACGTAGAAAGGCCACATTAGGAAAACCCATTAGAATTGATCTGAGTGACGAGAAGGTCAAAAGTAAATTTCAAGAACAGTTAGGGTCACAATTAGGTAACTCTGGAAACCAGGCTGATCCTGATGTTGCCTGGAATGATCTAAAAACAGCTGTAGAAACAGCAGCGTCATCTACTAGTAATTTGAACAAAAGGAGCACGAAAAACCAGTGGATTTCTGCGACATCTATGGCACTGATGAGCTCTCGCCAACTAATCCCGTCAGGCTCTGAACACGATGAAGAGCGAAAACAAATCAAGTCTAAATTAAGTAGAAGTTTACGAAACGATCGTGAGCAGTGGTGGGCAACGAAAGCAAAAGAGATGGAAAAGGCAGCGGCTTTAGGCAACACTAGGCAGCTTTATAGACTAATCAGGGAAACCGGAATTAAGAAGTCAAGGATAAGTGAAACTATCTCCGAGAAAGATGATACTGTAATCTGCTCTCAACCCAGACGTTTAGAACGATGGGCCGAACACTTCAAGGAACAGTTTAGCTGGCCTTCAGCTACTCTACAATTACCCAGCATTTCCACTCAAGCTAAATGGAACATTGAAGTAGGCCCCTCGACACTAGCTGAAGTTCAAAAAGCTATATCTAACCTGAAACGAGGAAGAGCAGCTGCTCCAGATGGGCTAACCCCAGAGGTTTTCAAAGATGGTGGTCCAGTCTTGGCGATTAGGTTGACTAGTATTTTAGCTAAAGTCTGGGAACTAGATAAAACTCCATCCGACTGGTCTAAATCACTAATAGTCCCAATATATAAGAAAGGACCAAAATCATCTTGTGATAACCATAGAGGGATTAGTTTGACTAATATAGCATCTAAAATACTAGCCTCAATAATTATCGGACGTTTAACAAAGACTCGTGAACTACAAACTCGAGAAAACCAGGCTAGCTTCAGACCTGGTCGTGGTTGCATTGACCACATATTCACCATTCGTCAGGTTTTAGAACATAGGCACGCCTACCGGCGTCCTACAATGGTGGTTTTCCTCGACTTAAAGGCAGCATTCGACTCAGTTGACCGTGAGGTTCTGTGGCAGTGTCTGTCATTAAAAGGTGTACCTCAGAAGTACATAAACCTTGTGAAGGCTCTTTACTCGAACACTACCAGTCGAGTCAGAGCTTATGGCGAGCTGTCATCTGACTTTGCGACCTCAAGTGGTGTCCGTCAAGGCTGCCCACTATCTCCGTTTTTGTTTAATTTTATCATAGACGTGCTACTGGAAGTAACGCTTTCTTCGGCTGAATTTTCTGGGACTGATCTCCTTCCAGGAGGTCCACTTATCGACTTAGAATACGCAGATGACATAGTCCTGTTTGGTGAAGACACTGATAAGATGCAGAGTCTTCTGGTCGCACTGAGCAACAATGCCAGGATGTTTGGGATGCGTTTCTCCCCCTCTAAGTGTAAATTGTTACTTCAGGACTGGCCTGCGTCAACCCCTGAACTAAGGATAGGGAGTGAAGAAGTTGAATGCGTTGATAACTTCACTTATCTTGGAAGTCTGATCAGCCCTAATGGGTTGGTGTCTGACGAAATTTCTGCACGAATTCGAAAGGCTCGTTTGGCTTTTGCCAACTTACGTCATCTATGGCATAGGCGTGATATTCGTCTATCAACTAAAGGACGAGTATATTGCACAGCAGTTCGTCCTGTTCTACTTTACGGCTGTGAAACATGGCCATTAAGGGTAGAAGACACTCGTAGGTTACTAGCGTTTGATCACAGATGTCTTAGAAATATAGCTCGTACCTGCTGGGATCTCCGGGTAACTAATAATGAGGTTAGACGAAGGGTACTAGGGAATAATGGTAAATCTGTTGATGAGGTTATGAAACTTCATCGACTGAGATGGTTGGGGCATGTGTTACGTATGTCCGAACACCGGTTACCACGTCGCTCAATGATGACTAGTATTGGGGTGGGTTGGAAAAGGGTTAGGGGCGGCCAAACCAAAACGTGGCATCAGTCGTTGAAGTCACTAACTTCTGGTCTGAGCCACATTGGTAGATGTCGACTACCTGGTTGGGGTCCGCGTGACTGCCGTACCCAGTGGTTGGAGACTCTTGGTGACATGGCTCAGAATCGATCACAATGGCGTAGGTGTATACATTCTTTGTCTTCACGTACACCTTGAGACTAAAACTACCCTACCTTTCTTTCTACAAACTAATTTTTTCTCTCTCTCTCTCTCTCTACATATTATATCCTTATATGCAATCTTCCTTTTATATATTACTACCATTAAAGTAACTGATTCTATGAATTCGGTGATCATCTTGCTATGCTGATGAGACGTGGCAACTTGGACCGATGCACTTATGTGCCTGGTCCTACGTTGTATCTGTCTGTCTGTCTGTCTGACATGCGTACATCAGTTCAAATTGCCACGCCCCGATTACCAGATAGAGATTAAATTATCGGACCAAATCCCAGAATAGAGGAGGTAGTAACAGAGTAAGTACTAATCGAAAGGTATGGAGATCGGAGATAAGATTTGAGAAAATATGATTCAGCAAATAGAAAATTATGATAAGCCCAAAAACTTAGAATTTGGAGGAAGACAAGGAGTGGATTCACCTGCGCCATTGACAATGATTTTGACCCATATCACCTAAAGTCTCTAACCATTTGTTACGATCATCACGTGGACCCTAACCATGTAGTCTGCATCTATTAACACGGCTCAGCACAATAGTGAATGACTTCATGGACTGGTGCCGTGCTTTCGTTTGGCCACCCATAACTTTCTTCCAGCCTACTCCCACACCAGACAACATTGGTCATCGTGGTAGGCGGTGGTCTGGCATACGTAATACATTTTCTAACCATCTCAGCTGGTGAGTATTTACTACTTCATCAATAGGCTTACCGTATTTACCTAGTACTCTATTCCTAACCCACGCATTGCTTGCTCGGTGGTCCCATCAAACACGAGCAATGCTTCGAAGACGTCTATAATCAAATACTAGAAGCCTACGAATATCCTCCATCCTTAATGGCCATGTTTCACATCCATCAAGTAAAATGGATCTACATGCTGCGCGGTAAACACGTCCTTTGTTTCTAGTCACTACGATAGCGATGTGCCCATCGTTTGTCCCATATACTAGACAAAATGTACCTAAACCTTCATCCATTTTCAACATAGTGGTAATTCAGAACCTCTCAGAGTTTTTTGATTTTTGTCACAAAACTCGTCGTTAGGTATTATTGCCTTCCTTATTCACCAGTTGTATATTTTTATCTTCCTCGAGCTCATATTGAAATTCTCTCCTATTCTTTATTACTGTGTTTAGTCTAGTGATTTATGTGGAGTGCGTGCATATTCAATGCTAGATCAAGCTGGATTATATACTCTTGGAACCGCTATTGTAGATTATCGTGGTTATCGTGTTACTGCTCAAACAATTATACCAGGTGAGACTAACATCATATATAATTATCATTAGCAGTAATTAGTTGAACTTTCACTGCACATGTAATTATTTAGATTTTACCTTATCAACAACGTGACATTTACGTTGTTTGTAGTTATTAATGACAAATACCTTTTTTTTTCAGCATTAGTTGATATATTTTCTCAATTATTTCATCATACAGCAATGAATAGGAATGTATAACTATTGTTCTCTATACTTATATCGTTTTTCATTGAATATCCTTTTGTAGGTATTTTAGAGAAAGAGCAAGAACAGCTAGTTGTTTATGGTTCGATTGATTTCGGTAAGACAGTTGTCACTGACAAACGTTATGAGGAATTGTTGTCTAAAACAGCTAAGCAATTAAAAATCAAGCCACACAAGTAAATGTTGTATTGTATTTATTTTATACACAATTTTGTCTTGAGAAACAGCATTTGATTAATTTAAGCCTGCTTTATATCAGTTGTGTTATGAATGATTATCATTGGTTAGAAATGAGTTACCAACTGACTAGCATCGAAATTAAGGTGGAATTGGTGTCTATCAATTAGTAACTGTGTTAACTCTGTGACGGAGACTAGTTTAAAGAATTAAATGAGATTGAAAATCACGAAGTAATAAAGAATTTCAAAACTCGTGACTCTGTGTAAGCTGACGAATACGTGCATCATTTAATTCTAAGTCATGATATATGTATTCCATACTTCCTCAACAGTAATTGCTCATGTGTTCTACTGCAGTGTTCTCCAGTTATCATTTTGAGATGAGAACTAGTTTTTAAGCCTACGATTTAGTCTAGTTACTTGATCTATTATTTTCATCTTCGAATCTCCGGTAGATTTTTTCTGCAAAATACATTTGTACTATCTGTGGACTTTTTAATTATACTGTGCACATCACTTTACGTCAACTAAACAGTGGCCATAAACAAAAAAATATGAAGAACTGTTTCGTTGTCTCTTTGTAGAACGCTAAGATTACGCAGCCATAAATTCACACTAGCTTAGATGCATAACTTTAAATTCGGTGATGCATGGTGAAAATAGTTCTTACTTTTTAACACTTCTTCATTAATCTCTGTAATGGACACGCAAAAGGTGTTGCCTAAAAAATATTTGGGACCTGAAAGAGTTTATAAAGTTAACATTTAGAAGTGTGCAAATACTTAAGTCTTTCCTAAACTATTACGTAGTTAAACGAACTCCACTCTTCATAATTCTCTAGATTTTTATTGCTTTAAAATTTGTGTTGATAATACGTATATAACTCAAAAATCTTTGTATCTTGTAATGTGGTTTGCTTTCAAATTATTTGAAGTACATTTTTTAAATTCACTAATTTAATTTTTAGAGTAGTCAATCAGTCGGGTGATACAATATGTCTCTATTCTTCTGTGGACTGTAAAGGAATTGTTGGAAATGATAATCGAACGTATATTCTGGATTTATTGCGTACTTTCCACCGGACCTAAACTATTTATGTAACGGTGATGATATACAACCTCAGTTGTCCCCTGAATTGATGAAATTTGGTTATCCTTATCAGCATCGCCATATGTTGGCAACTTTGAGACAAGAGTTGGTCGAGGCATTTTTTGAGTAAGACTTTATTTATGCTTACCTATCTTGTGCTCGATTCTCATGCTTATAATGCCTTTTAAAAATTGTCATTTGTTTTGACGTGTGGCGCTAAGCTGATTGATATACAATTATAGTTGGGTTGCCATCGTGTACTAAATAAAATTATAATTTTGTCGTATTCTGTCCAGTGTTTTTCATGATTTTAGTTGGAAACTAGTAAAAACTGTAACAGTTACGGGTTTATTGTTTGTTGTCAATTGGTTGTTAAAACAAGCTACCTGTAATAGTATCTCTTTACACCACTAGGTATTTAGCCATTTTAGATTTTCAGCTTGTTCTTTGAAAATAGCTTTCTTTGCCTGATGTCTCACTTAAAACCGACAGACCATTCAGCCTTAGTGTTACGTAAATAGTGAGGTGGCTGTAGATATTAGTTCGTATCTTGCTACCGTTGTGTTTACTCATAAAAATATACCTTATTTCAGTCATTAACAACGTACAACTAGGCATACCTATAGATTCAATTCACCATACTACCATTATTTACCATAACCTCTGTTTCATTTTGACAGTTACTTGTTTTTACTTTCTCTTTGCAAACATAGCCATCGTTATGAAACGTTTCTTCGTTTAGCTGCCCAGGAGATTCAGAAGGTTAAATCCTCTGTAAAAATAGATGGCGATGATCAGGTTAGATGAGTATGCATTTTTTCATTTATTACAATCCTTTGCTTTCACGTTTCCTCTACATCTTTCACATTATTTAAGCCATGTTCATCATTGTATATTATTACCTACTCGAAATTCTTTATTGGCTACTGAGATCGCTATGAGATTGAAGAAAAATACCTTATTACTATTAGTATTTGCCATCACTATACAAAGTACGTTCATATGTGCTTTTGTATAGGATATAAAGCAGTTAAAACCTTCCTTTTTAAATGTTTAAATGTTTTTTTTCAACTAATCAAAATAATAAGTTTTGGAATCGTTTCCATGGTTTTTGGAAATAATATAGAATGCTTCCAAATTTCTTTCTCACTTGTTATTTTTGAGCTTGACAAGAATAACAAACAATCTGTTTCAGGGTTTCTTATCAGCTGTAAATCTTTAAATGCCTTGGTGTTATGCGTTATGCACCATTTTATCAGTGTACGTGCACTCTTCAATCTTTCCTTCATTTGAACCGATTATCTCTGACTTACTGGATTGCAAGCTTAGTATTTGAATTAGCAAATTAGTCCGGAGGTATGATTCGTGTAGTAAAGGTGTTGTTGATATGCCTAGTGTAGTGAATTGTACTTTCATTTATTGGATATCGAATTCGTTTTTTCTCTCAGGATTATCCATTGTATCATATTAGTTAGTGCATGTTTGCTTCATCGGTTTGTTTGCATAGTTAATGATTGTATTAGAATTATGCAGATAGATAGTAGTTCCCTCTACTCACATTTACCCATCTACAGACTCATCATTTGGCATAATTGTTTACAAACAACTATTACCGCAACTTCTCTTCGTATTCATCAGTCTCAATCACACTGTTTGGAATCATATTATATATCTTTTCCTTTTTGTGATTTTCTCTGCCATTTGAACATCTCTTAATTTTGTCCACTAAAGTATGTCAATTCATTATTTCTAATCTTGATGTTCCCCATAAGTTCAGACTTTTTTGCAGTTGATAAGAAACTATAAATATTACACACCGGTATCTTTATGAAATACATTGGGTGAATTACATTCTTTTGTTTATATTATAGAATACTGGTGTGCGAAATGGACAGACTGGATGTTCAGTTACAAATAATAATGATTTATTTCCTACGAAGGATAACGTAATTGTAACCAAAGATCAAATGAACCATGACGTAACTGGGCATTCCAGTAATACTTTAAACTCCGGTATTGCTACGATAAAGTCTCCATGCAAAAGTCAATCAGATGATTTCAGCTTAATGAAAAAATTACTTGAGGATGATCCAGATACGCCAAAAGGTAGTCTAATTTTGACCATTTTAATTGTCTCTGTTTTAAGCCTTTTGTTGTGAATGGCGACTTCTTCAGGCGAAATATTATATATTATATATTCAACTAGTTTTCATCACAGATTTTTATAAGCTGACTACTTTTGAACACTAGGTTGCGAATGTTTCGTTCATCTTATGAGCTTATCCGAAGGTCTCATTTAAAGTCCATAACAAGATAAATAACCTGATGTATCCTTCGAACTCAATGATTAGTATTATCTCCATTTTCAATGGTTTGGTAGTTGAAACACATCCAGCTTCCGATCAATAAGTTACAGACACAAGCTATATTTCAACTGAGTAGTAACACTACTTCATTAAAATGTGCTTCATATGAAGCTTCGCATTAGGAGAGAAAAACTACTTAAAATGTATATATCTATTACTTTGATGATATTATCCATTTTGTCTGTCGTAGCTAATGAATTAGTCTTAATTGTCTGAAGTTTG
Organism: Schistosoma japonicum; assembly: GCA_025215515.1. Taxonomy (NCBI): domain Eukaryota; kingdom Metazoa; phylum Platyhelminthes; class Trematoda; order Strigeidida; family Schistosomatidae; genus Schistosoma; species Schistosoma japonicum. The sequence goes on from CM046061.1 coordinate 79,216,247, forward strand.
TTCCTCAAATTCTTAAAAGTTTGCTAGATCAAACGTGTTTCGACTAAAGTTCAAGGGTAAAAATGTTCTTAAACAAGAGGCGTTCATATGGGGGCTGTCTTCCAGTACTCGTAATGAAATGTCTTTATTTTTCAGTTTACCAATTGTATGTCTTAGGTGTTTTTCTATAGACACTAGTGCTTTTAACTGACTATATCCCAATTTTCTTTTCATATGTAAACATTTTCTAATTCAGGTGATATAATTCAAGAAGCTATTCGTAAGGCAGCTATTGCTGTTGGTTCTCTAAGTGAAGATCGTTTTGAGATTGCATTTAATCCTGATATTTATCAGAAATTCGTCAAATTTAGTGATTCAGAGGTAGGTATCATTTTACTTCTAGTGTATAAAAATTATCCTGAAACATTTATGGTAATTAATCAATTCAATAACCTTTACGTCAATTACTAATAGGAAACATCCTGTGTAATAGCCACCAATAAACAAAGTTTTTTTTATTTAAACAAGCAAATCTTGACTACGTTTTTGTTGATAGACAGTATTTAGTGTTGTTTTTATTTGTTATTTGGAATTAATATGTATATTAACCTGTGCATAAGTAGTAGCTTATTGGCTGAAGCACTTGGTTATCAACTGGTAGGTCACAGGTATTAACTGCACTCCACTTAATTAGTTCATATCGTTAGCCATCACATTACTAAAGTGTGGCTTGAAGTTGAGTAGTACATAAATAAATCAATCGGTCAAGCTGTTTCTAGTTGGTACTTTTTTTCTGTCAGCATTAATTAATATTAAAGCAGTTTAAAATTATTTTTTTAATACTTTGTAAGAGTTTTCTTTGATTGTAAGTATAGTTAAGTGTCTACAACTATCTATAGCTAATTACTCTTTGTTTGTTTTGTAACAGTTTCCGTAGTTCATAATCTTATCGTCTGGTGATTAACTGTTTCATATTACTTTGATGTCCTGAAATAATAACCCCAATTGCCTCATATGTATACACATTAATCACTTAACTCTAATGGTTGTTTATTTTTTTTACATCTGCCTGTTTTAAATCAGATATCTATGCATATCTTGCATGAGAATTTACTATTCCTTATTTTAGGAACAATCAGTAAAAGTTGACCAAGAACTAGTATCCAGTGCTTGTGCATTCCTAGTTCTAAAACAAATTCCAGCATTTGTTAGAGATGCGTTAAGTTTGTGTATCATGCCTCAAGACGGTAAAGCTTTGACAGAATTGATGCATCAGCGGTAAGATGAATATTGTTACCTTTGTTTACCTTATTTTACTTGAGCACATAAATTTAGTACAAGCAGGGATCAAAAATGTATCCACCATACGATGGAGAACATAATATTATGAAGAAATAAAAAAGCAAAGTTGATAAAAAAAGTGAAATTTAACAAGGATATAAGATGACTCCGTAAGAGATACATTTTCGTAAAAAGTGCAACCAAAAAAGCTTCATTTGGTTAAGAATTCCTCTCATTTGGTTGAAAGCGTGGAAAATACAACAGGATCGTCTTTGGCTTCTATTCTTGATCACATTTGACAACACCTCTAGCCATTGAGCTGCACTATCTGTTGAGCCACAATCAGGAAGTCGAGATAAACGACTAAGGCTACTCCTATACAGCTTTCTTTGCTGCCACAGTATAATGTCATAAGCTGACCACCTCCTTACTTTTTTTTTATCCAATTCGATCTGAATTTTACTATGCGTAAATTCATCTCATTTGTCACACCACCACCAGCACTCACAAATTACCAAGCTACACAAATTTGGGCTACTTTTATCAGTTTATTGCACATAGTAAAAGCAAACACAGGTTCTTGCTAGTTTCCTCGAAGTATTTTACATCTGATAAATGGAAAATACATGACATTTTTACGGACACTGCCAACTGATTGAGTGCATTTTAGATGACCTGCATCTCATCAAGAGTAATTGCTGTCTGATTGGCTACTTTCTACATAAACACAATTTATTTTCATAAAATAGTTCAGTGGTCTCATGAAGTAAGAAAAAACTGATTTGCACTTACCCACATATAAAGAGAGCTTTTGTTGGTAACCACCGTTAATTTTGTTAAAATTTATAAATACGTCACTTGACGAAACTTTGATAGTGACGATATAGGTGATATAACTGAGTGTAGAGTGGTGATTCGAACACTTGACTTTCTGTCTCTGAATTTACAGTCGATGAGGTTTTCTCGCCATATAGCCAACTTTTGTTTGTTTGGTGTTTTCATGTGTATCGTATAATTACGGTATTACTTTTGTGATTAGACTATTATTTTTCCTTATTTGTCCATCTTACTTTTTGTTTTTGACATATTCACTAGCAATCTAACATTTCCGGCACCGGCTGTTTAATCGTCGCTGAACAAAATTATTCTTGGTCTTCATTGACCTTGTTCACCTGTATTGTGATAGGAGTTCAAATTGTTCAGAAAGTAAAATCCTACAAGTGAGCCAGAAAAGTGAATAAATTAGCACACAAGTGTCGCGTACAAGTGCGATAACAATGTCATTGGGTTTTATTGAAACATAAGCGTTCTTAGAATCGTGAAACACGAAAATTAAGTACCCTGGGTATTTTTGGTGCCAAATAGGTTAATTTCATATTTTCACTAATAGACTGCAAAATCGAATTTTCCGAGTTACTTTGGAGGATCTTTTAAAACTATACTTTGCTTCCAAAACATAACCAAGAAAAGTTTTTATACTCAATCAAAGTATACGTTGATAATCTTATAGTTTTACATTTGACTTAACTAATGTACATCCATTAAATATTTAGTTTTCATGACTGCGGGATACGTGACACTATCATTTCAAATAAAAAAAACATTTCTAAATTGTCTATTTCCTTCATTCATTTACAATAGTAATCCGTTTTCTTTCTTTCACAGTGGTATTAATGTGCGTTATTTGAATCGTCTAATCGAGACAGTTAGTGCTCATCAGTCGTTAGATTACCTGAAAGTGAGTTTACTCTTTCTGTGTTTATTTATCTGTTTCTTACAAGGTAGTTTATGGATTTTTTTGATGTAAATCAGCATCGGATTACGATAATATCATATAATCATGCTTTATATTCAATTTTGCTTTTTGTGAATGGTCTTATTATTTACGTAGTTACATACTTCATTTTCACTATTCTCATATCTATTACCTTTTTACTTACAATTATTCGTTGTAAGCTAGAATTATTCCTGGTAATTGTATTTCCAACTTCCATTTGGCAAACCAATCGATATCCACCTTATACTTGATTTTATTTAGTGGTAGCATCCCAAACTGTGAGGCTGTGTGATTCGGGTTTTAGTCTTTAAGGAAGTATCAGTTTCCTTCAAGATTCCTAGTATGCTTTGCCAAATAATACAAAACGCAGGTATCTGAATAGACAGTTGGGTTAGGGTTGGTGTTAATGATCTTTGAGGATGACTTCAGTGCTCATAGGACAACTGTTTGAGGCCGTTAATCCACGACCTTCGTGTAAATGGTTTCTGTTCCGTTATTCCCGTACTTTTTAATGCATTACCACCAGAGACGGAAATCCATAGAGCATGTTGAAGTGTGCATTTTAAGACCAACCCTTTCTAACTATATCCTTCTTCAGTGAAAAGTTAACATCGTTGTATTGCTGGTTGTCTGCAAGAAATGCTTTACTGTCACCACACTTCTATGCAGTTAGCAGTACGATTTTGTCCTCGGACCTTAGGTTTACTGATTTTAGCCTTATCACCGTTCAAACAATCTGCCTGATATGTTACGGTCTTAAGCGTCGATTACTTCAGCTATTGTAACCCTATTGATTCATCCTGAGAAACAGAGCCCGCTATCACTTCAAGGTCACGGCAACTGTTGGGTACTCAGGTAATTTTTAGCGCCTAAGTAGGTAGCATAAACCATACTGCAAGAAATTAAGGAGAGTACTTCATTATTCCATCTCATAACATGGATAATGATGATTATCTGCTGCAACTTTGTTCAGACAACTATCTATTACTAACAAGCACGAACTTTAAGCATTAGGCGAGGTATCGTCTAAAATGCCTATTCACCGACTCAACGTTATATTCAAATAAACCATACTGCCGACGTAAGAGCAAGGATGGAAGCTGATATAGCTTCAGATCACCATCTGGTAGTGGCTGAAAGGAGACTGAAGCTGAAGAGGCACCGTACGACTGAAACAGTAGTATTACAAAATTTTAACACAGCCCTTCTCCCAGATACTAACAAACTCAACGAATTCAAAATAACTTTCAACAATAAGTTTCAGGCATTTGACAATCTACTAGAAAAAGGTAGAACTAATATGGAGGACAACTGAAAACAGATTGAGGAAACAATAACTTCAACATATCAGGAGGTTTTGGGTTGCAAGGAACATTACTATAAAGAAGGTATTTCTGTTGGCACTCTGGACAAGATCCAGGACAGGAGGAGGAGCAAGAAGAAAGCAGTTAATAACAGTTAGACAAGAACAGAGATAGCTAATGCACAGACCATATATGCAGAAGTTAACAAGCAAGTTAAAAGGGGCATTAGGTCAGATAAACGAAAATATGTTGAGGACCTAGCAATGACGGCGGAAAAAGCTGCAACAGAGGGAAACATGAGGCATTTATACGATGGCAGAAATCGATGAAGTCACTGACAAGTGGACTAAGTCATGTTGGTAGATGTAGGCTGCGTGGTTGGGGTCCGCGAGACGAAAGTCACCAATGGTTAGAGACCTTGAACGACATGGCTCAGAATCGTTTGCAATGGCGCAGGTGCATCCACTCTTTGTGTTCTCTCAAAATCTAACCTTCCGAATTCTCTATCTTTCTCCTTTCAAATTTATCTCACTGAATTATACTTTTCGAATCATATCTTCGCTCCTTAATTTTCTGCATTACTGCTGATACTTCTAGTATCGCTATCACTCTTGGATTTGAACTGACAGTTGCGTCTCTGTGCTGATGTGGTATGGCGACCTGAACTGATGTACGTACGTACGAAGTTCTGCGTTGTATCTGTCTGTCTGTATAACAGCTTATGACGAACTGACAATGTCAGGTAGTCTCCGTCAAGGACTGTCCACTATCCCTATTTTTGTCTAATTTTATATTAATCTTTTCCGTGGAAGTAATGGCATTTGAATTTTCAGAAATCGATCTACCTGGGGATACACTAGTTGATTTAGAATACCCAGATGAAATCGTCCTGTTTGTCAAAGCTGCTGATAAAATGCAGTCTTTTGGTAGGGTTGAATAACAATCCAAATTTGTTCGAAATGCATTTCTCAGTTTCTAAATGTGAATTGTTGCTTCAGGACAGGTATACGTCAACACATGAACTAAAGATAGGGAATGAAGTAGTTGAGCGCGTCAACCACTCCACTTGTCTCAGAAGTCTGATCAACCCTTAAAGTATCTCACGAAATCTCGGCACAAATTCAGATATTTCGCTTAGCTTTTTATCAGCTCACGTTATTTATGACATAGGCGAGGCCACTATCGGCTAATTAAAAGACGAGTATTCTACCCAGCAGTTCGTTCTGTTTCACTTTATGATTGCGTAATGTAGCCGGTATTTGATTAAGGAATTCTTGGTTAACTGTTATCAAAGTGTTCAATATCACTAACTTGTTCAAATGTTACTTCTTTTAGTATAATACTTCTTGCCCTAATAATATTTTTAACAGATGATTTTACTAAGTGTTTTATCATATGTATGTACTTGCTTCATTTCTTCAATTTAGAGAATGGCTGTTTGTGAAGTTTTATTACGATCTGCAAAACACTTGTTTAAAACATACCTTCAAGAGGTTGATCCTATGCTTCTTTCAGTTGGTGTCGCACATTTTCTTAACTGCTTTTTAACAGCCTGTCCTAATCTTACGCCGTTACAAGGCATTGATGAGGTATGTAGTTTTTTGTTTGCTCAATTCGATTTGATTATACTTATACTTTCAATCAACAGAACCTGTGTGGCTACGTATATTGACCGATTCTAGTCAGAATTTGTTGAAAAATTTTTTAGTCCTGTTTAGTTTAGTTTATAGACTATCCTTGCTTACTGTGATCATTTTGCCTTGAAATCCATTAATTGATAAATGCTTCTTCACAGGAGTTATCTTTTAAATGAAAGCAAGGTTGACTTAGTTAGAATTGAACATGAATTCACCATAATTTGCAGATTTTCGTCATCTGCTAACAAATTTACCAGATTCTTACAGCGTATATATATATAAACAAACGCAACATTACACAATCAAAAGGATGATTTTGTAAAATAATCATTTTAAAAGTGATTGTGAAAAGAAATGAAATTAAGGCATGAATAACTTACAGTGATAATAAGTGTTAGTTGCGCAATTTTGCAAGTTGATAGATGTTAGGAATGTAAACCCACTCAGTGGTCTCTTCGTGAGACTTGATAGTCTATCTTTGGTGCTATCTTAGCGCACACTACTTATTAGACCTGTGCTACGGCGAAACTGTGATCTAATTTCCTCAGGGTTTCACCAGTTGTCTGAGGCCAGCCAATCTGTAATATAAAACCACAAAATACGTTTCCCTGGAATGAAATCTATAACGGTAAAACTAAACTATAGCTACAGTCTATAAATGATCTCTGTCCAACAATACACACTGTAAAAACGTCGAATGCTAACAAGAAGCTTATTTTTAAGTATAGGTATAAATTAGAAAAATTATAATGGATATATTAAGTTTACATGATTATTAGGTCTTTCAAGGTTATTTATTTATCTTGCCATTAAATTTTAAGGAATAACTATAGAAATACTCCTTCATATGATTACATAACATTTTTCTGCAAGATTCTTAGTATGGCCTCAAGGTATCTTCCAGTCGACTAACACCGCCCATCGAGACACTAGTGCTTAGAACCATTTTAGAGTATATCTTTAAACATTGTTCGTACAACTAAACAGGCTTCACTTCATTGGTATGACACTGCCTCTATGGTTGATTCTAGTACTTCTGTCGTTCAACACTGCCAGATATATAATTTGCTTCAGAGTAACTATCGATTTGTTTAAAAGTGATTTTTTTTCAAAGGTATACTTATTATACTTCTTTTCATTATCTCCACCTCTTTTACATTTACAGTTATAAACATTGTCCACCTTAGCATTCCCCTATCTCTGAGATAGGCTATTGTCATCATTTCATTTAAATTTCAATGAATGCAGAAATATATTTCAAAACTCAGCCTTTAAATAACTACTATTGTGATAACCCTCCACTAGTGGTTGGATAAGTTAACTTATCTGACTATTCATTTCTTCCCCAAGATCTCAAGTTCCATTATCTCATCATTCAAAGTCTATTCCTTCATTTTGATTCATATTTTCTAGATTTGATCTCCTTGTTGTTGTTTATACTCGATATATGCTTTGTAATATATATTTTAAATAGTCTTAATCGTCAATAATTTATTTTTCTAATGTAGCAAGTTTTGAAGCTGAATCGTAATAAAAAGAGTAAAAAGAAATCAAAAAATCTTCGCGAATCACCAGGTTAGTTCCAATATACGACAACTATGGTATATTGTTTTGACATCAGTTTTAAGACGTTAAACTGATCATCCATACTCTCAAAGTTTACGCTTATGCATGTGTAGTTCACCAATGCTTATACAATGTATAACTATATATGTTTCAGGATTTAGTATATGAAACTGTGTATAATATGTCGGGCAGTTGCTTTACACAGTTTTGTATTAATCAAATTTTTAGGACAGTTTTTATTCTTGACATTAAGTTTAAATAAACCAAGTAGTTAACAGGAAACCACAAACCTAGGTTTCGTGCTATTTAATGGTCGTGAGTAAGGCGTATTTTCAGTCTTGATGAAACTGATGCCCCTCAGATATTTTGATTCCAAGGCCACCCAAGTTTACAGTGTGTTTCACCACTGAACTGTTCAGGTCGAGACCAACCCTCTTAAGATTGAATGTATTTGTGGAAGGGCTAGTTTATTCGATATGCATTAATTGTTGCACAAAACTAAATGCATTGGGCAGGTACTAATATCTTTTTTAAATATCTTTTTCACTGTTGATTAAACGTGTGTCATTTTCGATACGAATAGCTTAACGGTTGTGTTTGCAAACTGTCCTACTGAGTAACCCGGGACTGTCCGCCAGAATGCTCTAACTCCATCAAGATTTGCAATACATCATACTAACAAGCCCTCATTAGCTTGATACTCAGGTCAAGCAGATTTCCTACCGACTATCTTTGACCACCCAGTATTAACATTATTGTTCAGCTCAATGAATGAGATGTCGATTCACGTAGACCGCTAGTCGCATTGCTACTTGACCGCTAAAATTTGATCAGCACTGAAACAAGACAAGACAAATATGATATTGGTCACTGCTCAGTGATCAGTCAATGGATACTTTATTTGGCTGACTGTAGTGTATAATATTTCGCTTTTTCTTATTGCAATGACAGGTAATTTCATTAAGTCTAAGTTATCGTGGGTTTTTCTCAACACACAATTCATTTAATATAGTTATATATTATACATATAATTAAATTTATCTAACTTAGCGTTCATTCTGAATAGTTTTTAATTGTTGTTTTGTTTACTTCAATTTGTAGAAGAAATGGCATGGCTTAATGAGACACATTCCAGTTTATGGTCGGAAATAATTAAAGAGGCTAAAGAATATTATCATTATCAGATAACAGCGTAAGTTTGTCTCTTTTTATTTTATGTAAACATTCACATTTCTACTGATATTTATTAAAAATAAAATTACTTTACTTAGTAATATCCTATGTTACAGTTTGTTTATTATTTCTAGTGTATAGTCCATTTACTGTTTTTTCGTAAATGGTTAAGATCACTAGCTTATTACAATTAGCTCCATTGGCAAATGAACTTCCTTCGCGCTACACTCTAGATATAAAAACTAGTGATAATACTTGGTCGTCCAAATCGGACATGAGGATCCAGACTTCTGACTAAGAGTCGATTGCTTCAACCAGTGATCCATGTTTCTACCTGGTAGCTGGTATTTTAATGAACGCATTTTCTGATACCTTGATTACGCTATATAATATGTTTAGTGATTTCTTCTTTGATTACGGCAAAAGACGGACGTAATCCTTAATAGACATTTCTGCATGCGACAGTTATCCAAATTAGTATTTGCTAATATGTTTTCTATCATTCTCAGGTAGTCGTTTCTACTTTAAAGTATAGGGTTTTTAAAAAGCCTTGTTGATTATACTTTTCATGATCCCATGGTGAAAATGTTTTCCCAACTGGTTGTGCATTCTGTTCATTTACACGTCACAAATATTTCCTTATACCTAAGGCCCTGAAAAATCCTGTGTACTTCTTCCAGGTTATAAAATGCTTGACACTTTTGTGAATTTCTTGAATGAAGCTAACATTGTCTAACAACTCTGATTGTTGGTGAGTAAACTGAAGACCATCTATTATTTCATAGGTCTTAGGTGTTAATAAACACTATTGATGAATTAATTTTCAGTAATTACTGATCTCTAAGTTGGAATGGTTTCTTGACAGAGATTGGTTTAAATTCATTGTTTATATTAGTCACAGTTTGATCTTCATTGAGTACCATGAAAAATCAGGAAGCACTAAAGTTATATTTTCCTAATACGGGACTCGGCAGTGCACATATGACTCTATCAGAAATCGAATCAAGAACTAACATTGCTTACGTAGAGCGCTTAACTATCAGCCCATGCATTTGGCATACACTGTTAAGATTTCCAGTGTAATTAATTTGTGTGACGGTTATCCACTGCCACTTAAGATAACTGTCCTCCTGACATCGCTCATAGTTGAACGTTTATTGCGAGTATTGAACGGTCCAAGTTTTTTTTTCTGGTATGGTCGGGTGTGTGCACTACAGAAATTCACATTAAGATAAACCTACTATCGAGTTCTTCATGGTTTTTTATGATGTAACATACAAACATCAAATTACTACTATGCTTTTCTTTTAGTAATATTCACATAAACGTGAACTTAGGAGTTGTATTAAATGATGTTTATTGTAGAAGAAGACGAAATGAATTCATCATAACTACTTTTATTTTTGACTCCTTTACTTCACTGTCATACTATTTCTCCCATTAATTTCCAATTCAATAAACCCTTATATATGTTTTCATTTCTGCACGTATCTCTGATCACAGATATCGGACAACATTTTTGTTAGGTCAGTATATGAAGTTTATACTGACAGACCTAATGTTGTGCATGCATACGTTTTACAGTCAAAATAACAACTATCGATTTTTTTAACACCTATCTATGTTTAGGTTAGATATTGATGAATTCTGTAAGATTTTTGAAGTTCAACGTATTCAACTTCTTAGAAGATTTTGTATATCTGTTGGGATTCAACTTCTTTTACGTGAGTATAATCTCAACCCACCGAATGGTGTTAAACATCATCAAAAGCCCGTATTCACTACTGAAGATATAGTCTCTCTTTATCCAGTAGTGAAACACTTACATCCTCATGCAACGGATGCCTATCATTATTTCACAACTGGTCAAGCACGAATTTCTGCTGGTCATCTTCAGGAAGGCTTTGAATTAATTAATGAAGCTTTAAGTCTTCTAAATGGAGTATACGGTCCGCTTCATCCTGATATTGGTGCGTGTAATCGTCTTTTAGCACGTTTATCTTACGTTATGGGTGAACATGAAGCTGCATTACTGTTTCAACATCGTGCTACTATAATTAGTGAACGTGTACATGGAATTGACAATCCTAATACCGCTACTGAATACGTAAGTTCCCGTTTTTAGCTAAGAACTATTTATGAAAGTTTAGTCTCGTTAGGATTTGTGTTGCAGTTTCATGCATCAGTTTAACAGTTTGATTATCTCATTCATTTTAGTAATCTTTTCATACTAATTTGCTAATGAAATGACATCCAATTGTAATACACTTGCTAAATGCTTAACAAGTTTGCTTCATTGACTAATAGATGAATTTATATGCTTGTCTTTCCAACATCTGTTTTCTTTTCAGATACATTTCTCACTTTATGTATTTGCTTGTGGACATATTTCTGTAGCTTTACAATTACTTTATCGAGCTCGCTATATAGCACTTTTATGTCATGGGGAGTGCCATCCTGAAATAACACAAATAGATGTAAGTCTTTGTTTTTACCAACTGTTATCCATATTACTAAAGATACAAATGTAGCAGTGGCGACTAAGCATTTTGAATTCTGAGTATCGACAACAAAATTTACCCTTTTTAATGCCTTGTCCGTGAAACAACTTAATATCAGGTCTCCATAAAAACAACTTCAGTCCAAGTTATTGGATACCTGAACGCAGTAATTTAGTGGATTATACATAATTGTGTAAAACAAAAGGTATCAAACCTCTAAGTCTCAAAAAGAATACCAACTCAGAGATACAGGTATATCCAGCTAATGAATTTTAAATAGTGAAACGTGCTTCTTGAATTCTACTGTTAGGCATTACCAAAGTATGATAAAAATTTATTTTTAGGTAGTACATTACTATTTCCTTTTTAATATAATGATATTATATACTTTTATTTATCATGCAGTAGTGAATATTAGCTTTGTAGCTTCGTTTTTCGTCATAACTATTATGTCTTCTTTCTATTCTTCTATTTCATTTTAGACTAATATCGGCTTAATGTTACAATTGGTTGGCGAATTAGATTTAGCTTTAATGTTTTTCGAAAATGCATTATCTTTGATTAAGTTGTAAGTTAATTTTGCACCGTTTTATAGTTTAGCATGTGGTTTTTGAACTTGGATATTCGAAATTGAGGCATAGGTGGATTTCATAATTTTAATAAGTTGGGACTTGGTTCTTGAACGAGTAGTTAAGCAATGCAGCAGCAACTGAAAAAGACAGTCAATGAATTTTGAGCTTCACATTAATATACATTATTTTGAGTTAACATACCACATCTAAATAATTAGACAGAATTAACAAGGTAAGTCTCAAAGTAGTCGAAATAGTAATCATGAAAAGATGGATTAAATTTATGAATGAAATGGACTGTATAAATGAATACTGTAACTAAAGGATGATAGTATTTGCCACCGTGGCTGATTCTGAATCATATCATGTTTCATCTCCAGCTACTGGTTTTTGCTGTTGTTCGAACCCAATCCAAGTAGCCCAAACTTGTCGACTGTACGGAGGTGTGACGACAATGGGGTGTTCTTTCTCAGACAACCAACATAACAACAATTCTGTCTTCGACGAATCGAAAGGTAGGGTTATAAATGTTTGGCTCTAAAATGCACAATTCAACTTGCCTCACGAATTTCCGTCCGAGGATGGTAAAGTTGTAATAAGCTCGGAGTTATTACAACTTAAGCCACTTACTCAAGCAGTTGTTTATTGACCCTGCAATCACACACTAAGGCCGTCAAGACCACTTCTAACTTAACTTATTTTTAAAGTACCTGAAGAAAAAGAATGGGTACACAGCATGGGCAACCAGTAAGTAATAATCACCTTCATACCTCTAACAGCTCTCGAGATCGCCATCGTTCTAACATATGTAATAACTTGGATCGATGAAGGTATATACTAGGTTCTAGTTTGCACATAAGTGACTAATTTATTTACGTGACTCGGTTAAACTTACGAAGAGTTGTGCAATTCTAGAGGCGTTGTCGGCTTGCGTTGATTTACTTGATCTCCTGTTGTACATTTTATAAAGTTATTGGCATATAACTACTTCGTCAATTGATACTTCATGGCATTCAGATAAAATTGTTAAATAAGGTGAAATTCAGTTAGATGTTTCTCAAGCTTTAAAAGCTTCTTGCCAAAGTGTTTGTTGTTGATGTATCTTATATTTTGATTAATTTGAGTAAATGGATTTTCGTTTAAGGTTACTGTTTATTATAGTATGTTTTGCCTTCTCGACATATTTAACGAAATTAATGTTATGTACTGTAGATAAGTAAATTGTTTAAGTAGTTTTGGAAAAAGTAGCCTCAGTATTCCTAAACTTAAATGTACTGCTTAAGTTTCTTATAAACTGGCATCATGTAATGCATTCCATATGCTCATAACATGTAATTTTTTCTTGATTTTAGGTTTTATGGTGAACGGAATTTGAAAGAAGCATTTACTTGTCATTTAATCAGTCTTACTTATACATATCAAGGTGATTTCCGTACAGCCCTTGACTATGAAAAGCGCCGTTTTCAAATTTATAAAGAACGTTTAGGTCCGGATAGTGATTATACCAAAGATAGTGATGATTGCCTACGGCAACTTACTCAACAAGCTGTTACAGTTGCTCGTAAAGTCGCTGAACTTACCGCTGCAACAACAACAAAGTCTACCGTTAGTGGTGATTTGTCTTCTTTAAATTCACACTCAACTTCTAGTCATATGCCTGTCAATGAATCATTTGTTGCCAAAACAGTTTTATCAAATCCATTCAGTAATGCCAGTACGATGGGTTCATTAACTTTGCCAATGCCAACTATTTCTTCAGTCTTAGAAACGCTCAATCGTGTGAATGGAATACTGGTGGTCCAGTTGAGGTGAGCTACTAAAGTCAATGCAATGTTACTGATTGTCACGTACTGTAATATTTCACAGGAATTGTATTAAATTCACTGTAAGCGGCGACTTTGTGCTTAAATCCTTCCATCGGTAGGTCACAAGCTTGTATCCTACTTTATCTACTTCAATATGAGCTATCGAGTGATATCATCAGCCCTAGCTCAATACACAGTTTATGAATATACACTCGATTAGTGGGTTGAGTCGTCATGTTACATCCTTGATCACAAATTCTCTCGAGATTTTATGTAATCCTACCGTGGAGCCATGCCAGCCGTCGCTATCGTTCTGTCACACTGAGATATTTGCATTTCTTGACTACTGTTGCAGTTTTCATTGTCATACTAATGAAATAAAATGTATTTGTTTTCTTCCTCTCTTTGCACATTTCAGAGGGAAAGATGAAAATCAACAAGGTCATGAAGATAAAAATTCACTAAGTAATTCTGATCCTTCAGAACCACATGTATCTGTACCTGATAAAATTCGTCAGTCAAAAGATAACCTGTTGGAGCAATTGGGTAAAGAATCAGAACATTTTACAGCTCCAATCAAACCTATAATTCCAGTATTGTAAAAATAAAACATTGATTGTACTGACTTAATTCCATTAGTAAGCTAATTCATTGCTTAGTGTTTAAAGACATGACACAATAAAGAATATTTCCATCTATGAAAACACTATCATCCTTATCCTAGTTACCATTTCGATTTTTCTTAAATTTTTTTAAACGTAACGATGATATACAATAAAAAAAGTTTTCATCAAATTGTCCTACGTAGATATATTAGTTCAACAATACCATATGAGTACTTTGATAATACTTCTCTATTGTATACTAGTCTTCCTATTCTTTTATCTATTATTTTATTGTTTGTAATTTATGTATCATAGGTTAGATGATAAAAAACACTTAGTTTTCTGTCCTTTCTTTAATGGTTGATAGAAACAAAGTTTACACACCAATTTCAACTTTATATTCTTGTTTACGTGTATGTATACATTATGCAGTTGTACGTAGTTTCACTTTTTGTGATGTTGTGTATTGAAGTGTGTAGAAACTTTTATTTATATTAAATCGCGTTAGTTTTAGATTAGTGAGTAAATAACAGTTCTATCTATATTTGCATTTTAAAGAAACATACAATTTGTGTGTTTCTTTAATATATAATACATAAATCAGTACATCGATTGTTTTTCTTTCTTGTTCTTCGTTAGATGAGATCATCAAGCAATGAATGAATAACTTAGACGTTCGAATAACATTTGAGCTCCTGCTCCATCTACTTCAGTTTTAGGCAATCGGGTAGTATCCTAATTTGATTGTCTATAACCATTTCTGTGACACTTATCGTTGTTTGTAGGATAAGTCAGTAATAAGTAGGCCTATGTACTAGGTATTTCTGAGTTAGTGGATGGCTTATCAATCTACGTCGTTTCGCTCGTCGTCACACTCTATTGCCTCAATAATCTACGGAAATTTAAGCATAAACATACTTCGCTTGTACATTTGATTGCAGTTTGTTAATAAAGTTTTGTGCATGTGCGTAGCGGTTGATTCGCGTTTATAGGCAGTGTTATTCATGTGCTTTAACGGTAACTCAGATTGAAATAACTTGATTGTTTGTTTGCTGATAAATAGCATAAGTTAGCAATGTATTCAGCAAACTAATTCTATTCTCTTCAATATCATGAACTAATTAGTATTTACTAGCATTTTTACTTTGCGTTTTTTAATATTATGAAATCGGGTTATCTGTAATAGTAGTAATTCTCGTAAATTGTGGTACAATCAATATCCAATCTCTCTTTAAAGGAATCGACAAAACATAAGAATACTACGTATTCTTACAAATAAACCCAGTAATCCATGAATCGATACAAGAAACAGAACTTCAATCACTTTTTGATCACAAATCTTCATAAGTTATTCACCGAAAATATCCATTATTTAATGTACATTTATCTCTTATGATTCAGAGTCGCTTTGGTTTTTGCCACTCTGGCACACATTTCATTTGTACTGACCGATCATAGTAAATTGCTTCCAACTTTGTTTCTGATTATTACTCGTAATTTATAGTATAACTGTTTTCGTTCAGTAACGTTAATGGTACATGTATGTCACCCTTCTTTGCATGACAAAGTTACAGTACGACAGAAAAAAACAATATATATTACCATAATATAAACATCAAGTATTAGTAGTTAACGAGTTCCAAGTAAGATGAGCGTCCTGAATTCCAAACGCTACAATCTAGTTTTATTTGTATTTTTGAATGCTATATCAATCTCCCCATTGAATTCACAAATAATAACAATGAATTATCATTTATAGTCCTTAGCGACATAAACAGAAAGATGCAAAAAGTTAAAAAGTAGTTGTTCCTTCAACTTTTGCAGCTGTAGTAATGCGTATTCAGTAGTTAGTGCATAGGTATGTGACAAGGATTGACCGAGCTTGAGTCCCATTATGAATGGTATAGTTTCCAATACATTCAACTGACTAGCTTGAAACAAGATTAAAAGTGCTTTGTGCATTCTACTTACCAGCCAACCACCTTCGTTGTGTCTCAGTCAACGATTTTTCATAAAATCGTCTTTGTTTGCATTTATTTCGTATTTGCCGTTTACGCTTCAAGATATGAACTACTAACCAGTAGTAAATCAATATATGTTAAATATTTTGGTTAGTTTTCAAAACTACTAACTGAAATGATGTTATTTAGGTTCAATAACTAACTATTTCAGAATTACTTGAGAATAAAGATGTAAATTGCATAAAGACAAAAAAATTAAGATCATTCTGGAAAATTTGATTGATTCGTTTTACATGATTTCTGTTTGAACTGTTTACCAACTTTCCAATCTACTTAAGTAATGCTGAATAAAAAAAAAATGAAATCCACATTATGGGTAGGCTTTGGCTAGAAAAGTCTTCTAAAATAGGATGAAGTGATGACATTTTAGTTGATGTCGTCATCATAAAACACCGGCATCTGTGGGGAGGTCATGTTTTTTTAATATGATTCCAGAGGCTTCACATCGTTCATTATTTACTAACTCTGTGTCTCTGGTAAAAACGGAGGCTATAAGATTAGGATAGAACGCCTTGGAATAAATGACAGTTGCATTGGACTTCCGTCTATAAGTCCATACCGATTTACTGATCTAGGAACTACTCAGTGTACTGAGATTTTATAATAGATGGGACAGAATAAGAACTAGTATCGATCTTTCTGTAGTTTTCTATTAGACTTCATGAAAGTGTAATGAGTTACCTTAATTTGATGAAATCCTTCTTGATTATAGTTCTATCTGAACTGTATATGCTACTACATATGAAAATTGGTCAATATTTGATTGAATATGCCAATAGAAATTGAGCGCCGAGTAAAAAATAATAATATATTATAAGTATAAATTATAATTGAAATAATCTCGTCGATTGAAATTCATTCGGCAAACATTCGTACTTCTTCAGCGGAAATAACCAAAATGATCAAAGTATTATTTAAGACTAATCAACAATGTCCACATATGTAATGTAAAAAATTGTATGAAATAGATCTAAAGTTAAGATGTGTATGTGTAAAAATGTGAATAAAAGTGGTATATAAGTGTATGTTTTATTATTTATTTAATTTTTCTATTAGTTAATGAGTATAATCACAATGTAGGCCTTAGGCTATGAGTAAGTATGGTTTAATAATTATGCGTATAATTAGAACTACTGTGTTAATTACATATATCGACGATTATGATAATTGACTGAGGTCAAATAGTCAATAACGATGTTAAAAAGTAATTAGTAGTAAATTCCATATAAGAATTGGCAAATTGACAATTGTTGTTGCGGTTATTACTGGCTTAACTTTTACTTATAATGTACATCTTATCTTTTGGCAATCTTGTTGTCTTATTTAAAATTTACCTTATTGACTTTGATCGTCTCTCCTTTTTCATTTCTATGTATTATGTTTCTAACTGTATGATCCTTTCTTTGCGAAATTTTATATCTTTAAATAATATTACCATAATAACTAATCCTAGTAATGAACTCCTTAATAATGTCTAGTTTAGATGAATGAATTAATCACAGATTGGTGTTAGCAAGGTACTTGCTGAAAGCAAGGGAACACTGGATATCTGTTTCTTCCTAGTATAGGACTACCCAACGGTGTGCGTTCACGACTCCGCTTTCCCCATAGGCTTCAGGTTGGCGAACGTCTAACTCTCTGCACCACTCGTCCAACATCCAATCGCAGAATTCACACTTCCATCAATTCCACGATCACCCATTTTCATTGGTGATAATTATTTCACTCCCGACAAGTTTGAACTTCACCAGTCACGACTTCTCACTAGAGCTTTAGGAACATCCTTGAGTTAGTCGCGCTATAAATGGATGAACGTGTGAACTCTATTATTAGATGCCGACCCAGTGGTGCAAAAAGTTAGGCGTTCGCCAACCTTAAGCCCATAGGTGTGGTTTGCATCACTGAGGAGTCCTATACTAGGATGAAACATAAATCATCTCAAAAATTACTTTACTTATAATTTCATAATGTAATCTAAAAATAAATGATTTTCATTATTCCTCTATAATAACCATAAGATAAATAGAATCAGTTACATAGTTTTATTACATATTTTCACTTGGTTGTATTGAATGTATTGGATATTGAAATGCATTAACCTTAATTGGCCTGGTTATATATTCACATAAGTATAAGTTTATTTGTATAAACGTATTCTTATCTTCTACAACAAGCACTATTAAAACTTTTATTATTATTATTATTATTATTATTAATTTTATTGTTATTATAATTTTCTTTAAAACTACTTTATATAAATTAGCATAAAATAAAATAAATAATTCATAAATAAAATAATCCAAGAATCGAAAAAAGAAAAAGACAAATGGATGGTTTTCTTGAAATATTTCTACGAATTGATAAAAATTATGATGGTATAATCACTAAGAATGAATTGGAACAATTCACCATTGAAAATCATCTGGATCCATTAATGATTGAAGTAAGTTGTAATCATTATTCAATGTAATTGATTTATATGAATGTTATTGTTTGTTGCTTATTATATATTTGTATGCAGATTTTATTGATTGTATATAATGACTTGAAATAGAGTAATGTACACTTAAACTCTTACGTAATCTGCTATAGTTTGTATTGAGAGAAAAAAAACAAAGAAGAATTTTTAGTATAGGACTCCTCAGCAGTGTGCACTCTATGTTCCGCCCTCTTCTCATGGGCTTCAGGTTGACGAATGCTTAATCTCTCCTGCACCACTGAACTGACATCCAATGGTAGAATTTTCACTTCCATCAATTTGTGTTGTGGCGCACCGTTCATCTATTGTCATTATGGATAAGAGTCTTACTCCCAACAAGTTTTAAATCCATCAGTCACAAATTTTCGCTAGAGTTTCAGGAACATAATGAAGTTAGTTACTAGTGAGCTGATTAATGTAATTAACAGTTATCACTAATGACAATCGATGATCGTCACGCTATGACATAAATGGATGGAAATGTGAATTCTACCATAAGATGTTGGTTCAGCGGTGCACGGTATTGGGGAGTTGCCAATCTGAAGCCTTTTAGGTGGAATTTACGATGCTCTTTGCCGAGGAGTCGCAAACTGCGACTAAACAGCTGTCCAGTGTTCCCTGGTTTTCAGTGATACCTTGCCAACATCAATCTGTGATGAATTCAGGTCATTTAAACTTAATACCAATCTCCACAGATCATCTCAAAATAAGAGATTCTTTTTAATGATTTCATTTCAATAGCTGTATAATTTCATGCGTTTAGTATAATAAACTATATTAACAACTGAACAAACATGAAAACAAAAGGAAGGAAGCAAATGTTAAAATGATAACCATGAATAGCTTGCGAATAATATCAGAAATAATTAGTGTTATTCTTATTTAGACTATCCTAATGAATTGAGGGATCTTTGAAGTCAGGTTAAATAACTGTTTAGAAATTTCAGTATAGATTAGAAGATCGAGATAAGAAAATAGAAGGCAATTAATTTGAGAGTTATGTTATATAATGACACAAATTTGAAAATAAAATATACATGAAAAGTAGACGGAAACGAGATTAAAATATTTTCTGTCAGTGCTAGAAAGAGATGGAGGTTGATATGGAAGACAGTGATAACATATAAGAATTTTACAAAATAAACAAAGGAGAAATAAAATAGAATAAACTTACTATTCAAGGGACAATACGTATGAAATTTATGTTTAGTCCAAGGGTAGAACCAAAAGTTAAACCACTTTCTTTTCTACACATAGTTCTAGCTTCTTTATGTGTATTGTAACAGCATCAGCAATACATAGAAGGCAGTAACTTGGTGACTTTGGTAGATTCCTGTTAAGTAAGTAGGGAACTTTAAAATGAGAATCTCAATTGGTTAATTGACAAGTAGCCACGTGATATTCAATAATGAAGCTACTAGCGATCGAGCGTTGCGTTTCAGTAACCACACTGGATAGTGTTTCAATTATTCATCATATATATCATTCACGCAAATCACCAAGATATATGTACCAGCTTCTAGACTGATTGCTGATATCTTAATAAGAAACTATAGTGTGAAGAGAATACCCTTCAATTTATTAGTAAAGGTGAATATTTTAAGGATGAAACATTTGTCTTCCCTTCTCTGAGTTTACATTGAATCCATTGTCAGATACCACTAGATGATGTAGTGAAGTCATTTTTTCCTTTTTCTTATTACTCAATTTTCCATGTACAAAACAAACTAGTCATGTATTACATAAATGTAGATGCGATGGGTTTATTTAAACTCTCATTGTTAACTTTCATATTGTGAGAATGAAATTCTTCATTTCTTCAGGTTGTGATGTTTATTAAATACCAGTTTATGAATTCTAAATTAGTTATACTTTGTTTAATTCTATACTGAGGGGGTGTTTTCCAGTTTCTTTTCATTTGTGACGAAACTGAGTTCAGATTCATCGGGACTGAGACACTTATCACCGATGATAATAGATAATCGTCACGTTATATCATTAATTAATGGAAATGAGCATTCTGTTATTGAATGCCTCAGACTGTTAAACCGTCGCCAACCTAAAGGACTTTGGTTGAATTTCTTGATAAAAATAAGGAAGTTTCACTGGTAAGACGTCACGTACTGAGACAAAACAACTGTCTGGTGCTACCTAGTTCTCAGTTATGCCCAACAAACACCAATCCGTGATTAATACAAACAATTATACTTAGTACCTAACTCCGTACAACCACCTCATTTTCATTGAGTATATCACACAATTTACAATGTATTACAATATTTTAAGTGGTATCGGTGGGGCAGGTGGATATGAAAAGTAATCTAAGAGAAAAGAGGCAAACGCTTTCAAATGAATAATCACTGAAATAAAAAAAGAGTAATGTTGAAGTCTACGGTATAAGATATAGAATATCCGATAACTTGTATGTGTGTGTTTGGAAAGATTTCACTAACGTCTTATTAGTTAGTTTCTTTCTACGTAATTAGATTGTAACTAGTCAACATTTTTAAACAACTAGCTGTACTAGTTCTAATCTTCTAAATTCATCATAATTTTCTTTATACTGAATTATATCTTAAATCTTATTTTTAATCACTGTTCCTTTTTATCAATACTAACTCGGTTACTACCTCCACTACTCTGGGATTTTGCTCGACAATTTGATTTTTATCTGCAAATTGTGGCATGGCAACTTGAAATAATGCATGCATGTATCAAGTTCTACATTGTAACTAACTGACTGACAACAACCAATTCGATACTTTGTCAAATTGCCCGTACAATGATTATTACAATCGATTAAACCATATGTAGTAAATAATAAAATCTCAGTTCCAAAATATTATAGTCAACTGTTAAGTCTTTAAACAATGTAATCATGTAGAAAGAAACTGATTGATTAGATAAAAAATCAAATGGTAAGATTGAGTTAATCAGAATGTAGATTACACTTTTAAATTCACTGCACATAATTTTGACCATTAATTATATATTAACCTAAGTTAAATAAAGAAATGATAATTAGTTACTGTCAGTCGGAAAGGTAATATGACAATAAAATTCCATAGTTATGTCGCATTCTTCTCGCTTTAAATAGCTAGTGGTTCACTTTATTAAATAATGTTATTAGTTCATGTTCTAAATCGTTTTCAAGTTTTGATCATAAGTATTCTTGAAGCTAACCACTGCCTGACTCTACGATGACGTTAGCTGCTGCAGAAGCAGGTTATCAAACAAGAATAGCATCAGTCTGTAAACTCACTTCTTATTGATTCATCTGCGTTAGAAGATGAAGGATATCTAATTTGTGTTCACATGATAACCGCGCTCAGTGGTAGAAGTATAATTGAGTAGTATGATTTATAATTCGTCAGAGTGGGTATGGATTATAAGTACTCTTATTCTTTCATATATAGCTTTAAATTACTTCTTATATAATTATTGTCCGGTATTAATCTTTCTAACTTGATCTCGTCATGATATTGTGGTATGTTAACTTGTACCGGCTTTCCATTTAAGCTGTATCTGCATAGTTCATAAGTCATATAAAACATTGTGTTCACTGTTCTGAAATACCAGTCTTATGATCATCATAAATTTCCATGTTGAAACTACGAACCTCCTCATTTAAATAAAATGAAACATTGAAAAGTATGACGTTTCATTCGCTAATTTATTTGTTGATTATAAAAACACAATGATTTTTAATGTTCACTGGTAATGAATTCTAAAGAAATGAAGTTAAGTGAGGGAAAGAGGTGAGCATGTAGGATTACTGTTCAGTAAATAATACCACGACATATTGACTAGGAATATTCCTTTCGATTTATTGACCAGTTTTCACAGACTATGTGATCACGATCAAAATAAGTAATCATGTTTATGGCAAACTACTTTTTTCTGAAGCTATAGCATGTAAGTGTAAGGTTGTTAACATAGGGAATGTATAAATGTTAGGTTGACTAGAATCTATGATATACTTAGATCAAGTTATTGGTCAAATTGATAAAGATAAATATGTTATGCCGGACAACTAAAGATGAGTAACAAACTCTCAGTACTGTGTTTTAGAACACTATTTCAATTATTCTAACTGTGAGCAATGTAAACATTTCGTTACTATGATTGTTACACTCCTCTTACCCTATCCTCCCGATTAGCATATTTATTCTTAGTATATTGTATCTTACTATGAACTACAGTTAATTGATTATGTACAAGTTGTTCCTATTCATTACCACTATTTCTTTTGTTCTGAATTCATGTTAATTTCGTAAATGGTTCGCTGTGTGGTCTGGTTTTGTGTATATATAAAGGAATGTATGAAATATAGTTTGATTCTGTCTGGTTGGTCTATCGGCTCGTATTCTTCTTATTCCGGCTTGGGACTCAGTAGGCGTAAGGCAGACGCGCGATTATTGACAAGGCACAAGTAATTGGCACTCGGCCAACCAACCCCCAAATTTTTCGCGTCATAACAAAATAATGTAGGATTATGTAAGGCATTAAATCATAGACATATGAATTTACTGGATGAATAATCCACATACAAATCAAGTATGAAAACGTTTTCACAGGGCATTACAAAGAACTTTTAATGCAAGTCAATTACAAATAATATTTTCAACGCTTCTATTGTTTGAGTTGAATTATGGCTGGCAATCGGATTCCAGGACGCACGTTTCGTCCCTGTCAGCTAGATATACTTGCATCCTAGTGCTGTTGTTCACACGGGAACTCGAACTCAGTACGCTTCGCTACAAACCACTGTTTTCACCACTAGTCTACTGAGTCCAGATACCTACACTTGTGCAATAGGTATGTTTATATAATTGAAATAGCAACAAATATTGATCACTTTCAATCCATGATAAATCAACGGGAATATTAAAATGCATTCCAACTCAATGCATACATTGTTATCTGTAAGAATGAAAGATGAATTCATTTGACTAGCTGCCTCTTTCGTATTTGTTAGTGCTAATTCTTCTGGACACACGGTTGCATTAGGTGACGTTTTATAAATTTACCTTTTTGTATTTGTGAATACCTTTCATTATTTCTAAGCTATCATATAGCTGAAATTGTCTACAGATATGTCATTCCAAAAAAGTTGAAAGACCAATATAAATCAGTCATTTGTAAAGAACAATTAAGCTATGAATTTTTCAAACTGTAGAACTAATTGTCATACTAATTATAAATTTGGAGCTACACAAACCAAACTTTCCTCCGGTAGCTGAATACTCATCTCTTGTTTAGAAACATAGTTCACTTTACGTTTTGTAGGGATTCTTTTAATATAGTATTATTAATGTTGTTTTCATCTTTTACTTAACACATTCAATTAGTTCAATTGAGGTGGTTATTTTTGTGGTGATTAGTTATTTAGTTGATTGAATATGTCACAGATTAATGTTGGTAAAGTACCATTGAAATTCAAGTAGCACTGCTAGACAGCTGTTTCCTCCTAGTGTGGAACTCCTCAGTAGAATGCACCCCAGACTTCGCACCAAGGGACTTCAAACTGACGGCAAACGCCTAACCCTCTACACCACTAGGCTATCACCCAATGGTAGAATTCCCACTTACATTAATTTGTGATATATAGCGCGACGACCATCCATTATCATTGGTGATAACTGTTTCACTCCCTAGAAGTTTGAATTCCACCAGTCACAACTTCTCACTAGAGCTCCAGGAACATCTTTGAGTTGGTCGCGCTATACATCACAAATTGATGGAAGTGTGAGTTCTACCACTGGATGCTGATCAAGTGGTGTACAGGTTTAGACACTCACTGTCAACTTGATGCCCCTGGTAAGAAATCTGGGATGCGCACTACTGAGGAGTTCTACACTAGAACGAAACAGCTATCTAGCAGTGTTTCCTGATTTTCATTGGTACTTTGCTAACATCAATCTGTGACATTCTAATTACAATGATTTTACAATATACGATAAAAATATTTCTTATTTATTTAGAGATGGTTAAATTTATTTACTGAAGAAGGAACAGACCATATTACGATCAAGAAATTTTTAGCTGTTCTAGGTATTGCAAAAGAAGATTTGTAAGTGAATGCTAAATAAGTTAATTACATTCTATTTTTATTTTTGCATATTTCTATCATTGATTTATATCTATTAAAGTACAAGTAGAATATATATTTGTAGTGTCAGTAGATCAGAGTCTTCCTGACTGATAATATATTCTCTAATGTACTTTATAGATTGTTATCATATGACTATTATTGGTTCTTTTCATTGACTTAATCTAAATTTCAGGACATTAATAAATATAAAGTTGAATAGAACTTCTAAAATAATCGATATGCCGTTAAAAGAGGATGATATAATCACTTTGTATGACCAAGTGGTTGATGCAAACTTGCGCGCATCAAGTTACAATAACGAGCGCCAATGAGAGTTTTTAGCTGGTCACAACACTTCTGCCTGATGTCTACTTCCTCCCAAACCGGAAATAGAGAACACAGATTGATGAACCAACCAGAGGAAATCATATTGTATTTCAGATAATCCTTTATATATACATCGAATCAGATCATACCGTCAACCAATCAGAAAACTAACATTTATACAAGATAGGATTAATAGTGACTGTGAACTAGAGTAACGTATTACAATAATTTAACTGTAGTTCATAAATGCGAAATGATACGCTAACAGCTAATGTGTTAAATGGGAGGATAGTTCATGGGGAACTGAATAATAATAAGAATAAAATATTTATCTCGAATGCAGTAAAAATAATGAAATATTATACAAAAACCACTTCTCGAAGATAATCAATCTTCTCTAGGTGCCAGGTATAGCACTAATATTTGATACAGATTTGAAATTATAAAAAATTAAGGCGGAAACTACTAAAAAAAACCTGAAATCACTGAATACCTGTTTTGTATTTGTATGGAGCTTCACTGCATTGTACGTCATCGATCCTACTGGATTTTAAAACTGATATCCTCAATACTTACGGCTAACACTCAATTTTTTGAATAATGAGTAGGCACTCAGCAGTTCTTATTTGTAACTTCAGTCTCATTGTAGGACGAAACAATTATCCAGTACCTCCTGATTTTCAATAAATGCCCAACTACAGCCGGTTAGTTACGTAAAACCTCAAACCGAACAATCTTCATGATAAACTACAGTGACTCAGATAAGGTGGAAAATATGAATGTGTGAGGAGAAAAGAAAGAAATGATTGTTAATACATTGAATAGTTATGTTTGCTTCCATTCTAACAGATTATTCTATGAAAATTTATCTTTCCCACGATATATGAGTCCACTTGAGTTTTCTGTATATTTGAGTTGAATTGATTTTGAGGAGGCCAGTATTTCTTCTTACCGTTTGCATTTGCCACAGAATGACCACTTTTAGGTGTCACTAGGAACATCGGAAAAATCGATACCATTTTTCATCCCAGTACGAAATCTGTTAGGAGGGTTTATTCTCGAATCCACTTATAAATCAATTCCACGATATTCAGGTAACATGACAAACATTTAACCATCGGTACCTGTTGGTTAGTATCCATGGTTAGAATTGTCACTTCATTCTTTTTTACTTTTGTCTAAATATCATCATATTGTTAAGACGATATGACATAATACACGACATCAAGTTTCTAGTAGGTTTTATCAAGCTGTAACTGGATGGAATGTCATCAACACTTTTGTAGCTTCTGAAGGCTTCGTCGAAGTTACTAGTTGAGAATGAGTCCATTCCAACATTTTGCTGTACAAAACAATTCTTATCTTGTTGAATGCCTAATATAATACTGGATTGGTAGCTTTGCTAAGTTCAACAACTATTTAAATACTATCAGCAATTTCATCTTCGTCAAAAATAATGCACACAGGACAATAGCAGAGTACGCGTATAATCAAGAAGTCCAGAACGAAGATGCAATAGACATAGATTTGAGTCCAGAGAATCTAAAGTAACGAGTCATGCACAAAAGAATAACAGTAGATCATAATCTAACATTTAGTACATATAACATGCAAGAAATAGGCAGTACGAAGATCATTATGTTAAAGAGGGGGTGTGTGTGACTATGGCCTCTTCAATCTTCTTTCTTTTCAGTAGCTCAACGCCATTCATTTATGCGACCTTCACATGGTATAAGCAATCAATGCCTGTTACCCCATGTAGAGCATACACCGCCGACCACCACTCTCCACCCGACTCTGTCCTGTGCTTTCTTTTCTCGTACCAACCAAGGGCTATTTATTCTCTTCATATCTGTCTACAATTTCAGACACAATGTGTTTTTGGGTCTTCCTCTATTCCTTTGGCCTTCACAATTGTAGGTTAATGCTTATCTTGTGACATATTTTAATGATTTCCTCAATGTGTTTTCCATCCACCTCCATCTTTTCCTAATTTCTTACTCGGCTGGATACTAGTTGGTTTGTTCTCTAACACAAATGGTTGTTGTTGACGGTATCTGGTCATTAGATCGAAAGTATCTTACGCAGACAGTTGTTCATAAATACCTGTATCTTCTGAACGATGATTTTCGTTTAGTTCCATACAACAGAACTGTCTTCACATTTGTATTTAAAATTGTGATTTTAATGATGGTTTGAGTTCCAGATGTATTTCAGTTGTAGAAATGCTGCTCTTGCCTTGCCGATTCGCGCCTTCACATCTACCACAGATCAGACCCTCCTTGTTTAACGATGATGCAGCTGCCCAAGTATGTAAAGCTGACTACATATTTCAGAATTTCTCCACCAAGTGAAATTGGGTTAGTGTTTGTTGTTTTGTATCGAAGACTCTTGCTTTTCCCTTTGTGTATGTTGTGGCCTACTGCTGCCGAGGCTGCTGCTACACTGTCCGTCTTCATCTGCATTTGTTGCTGTGTGTGGAATAGAAGAGCCAACTAGGTCATCTACAAAGTCTAAGTCATCGATCTTATCCACTGAATTCAAAGAGTGCCTTTCGATGTTGCAGTCTTCATGATTTAGCCAACCACCAGCAGAAAGAGGAAAGGCGAGAGTACATAGCCTTGTCTGACACCGGTCTTCACTTCGAATGAATCATTGAGCTGTCCTCGATGCACGATTTTACAATGTAGTCCGTCGTAAGAATTCCGAATGATGTTTACTATCTTTCCGCGTAGACCGTAATGTCGTAAAAGTCTCTATAATATTCTCCTATCCATGCTGTCGAATGCTTTTTCCGTAGTCGAGGAAGTTGATGTAAAGTAGTGAATTCCATTCAATTGATTGCTCAACAATTAACGAAGAGTAACGATTTGGTTGATACACGATAGGTCTTCACGGAATCTGGCCTGTTGACCTCGAAGTTGGGCGTCGACTGGATCTTTCATTCTGTTCAACAATACTATGTTGAAGACTTTCTCTGATATTGGATTCAGAGTGTTACCTCTGTTGTTGTCACATTTGCTGAGGTCTCTGTTCTTTGGTATGTTGATGAGGTATCATTCTTTCCAGTCTACTAGCAATTGTTCTACCTCCTAAAATTTCCTAAGGAGTATGCGGAGTATCTTTGTCATTGTATTTGACTTCAATTTCTCACTCAGCTGGTATATTGTCTGGCCCTACTGACTTACCACTCTTTATTTGACAGTCGGTTAGTCATTTTGATTTGTTTGACTGTTGGTGGGTCGGTGTTTATAAAAAGATCCGTGGCTGCTGCTTCAATGACTCGTGAGTTTAGTGGGGCTGGTCTATTCAAGAGTTCTTCGAAGTGTCCTAACAATCCGTTTCGTTGTTTATGCACTTCTGGCTTACTGAGATTTCCCAGCTAGCTTCTTCGTTGTATCATATAAATGCCTCATGTTTTCCTATGTTGCAGCTTTATCCACCGTCATTGCTAGGTCCTCAACAAATTTCCGTTTATCCGACCTAATGCTTCTCTCCGCTTGCTTGTTGAGTTCTGCATATATGGTCTGTGCATTAGCTTTCTCTGGTCTTGTCCGGATATTATTAATTCCTATTTTCTTGCTCATCTTATTGTTTTGGATCTTGTCCAGAGTGCCGACAAAAATCCATTCTTTATGGTTATGTTTCTTGCAACCAGGAACTTCCTGATATTTTGTAGTTATTGTTTCCTTAATCTGTTTTCAGTTGTCCTCCATATTAGTTCCAACTTTTTCTAGTAGATCATCGAATGCTTGGAACTCATTGTTAAGAATTATTTTGAATTCGTTGCGTTTGTTAGTATCTCGGAGAAGGGTTGTATTAAAATTTTGAAATACTGTTGCTTCAGTTATGCAGTACTTCTTCACCCTCAGTTTCATTTTAGCTACCACCAGACGGTGATCTAAAGCTATGTTGGCTTCACTCCTTATATCTTCCATGCTCCTTCTAGATGTAGATTCGGTCAATTTGGTTCTCCGTAATGCGGTCCGGTGAATTCCATGTAGTTTCGTGTATGCATTTGTAAAGGGGAGAATATGGTGTCATTTATAATCATTTTTTGAAGGCACATTGGTTTGCAGACCTCTCACCGTTTTCGTTCATTTTCCCCAGTCCATGTCATCCCATGATGTCTATATATCCGGTGTTTTCTATTCCAATCTTGGTTTTGAAGTTTTCCATCAGAATGGTCACGTCCTTGGCTGAGCATTCATTGGTGGTTGACTGTAGCCTCTCATGGAACTGGTGTTTGTCGTCCTCGTGGGTGTCGTTGTTGGGTGCATAGCATTGGTGACATTCATTGTAATCCCCTCCTTCTTTGTCTTGAATAATGCTTTGATGATTTTAGTAATATGAGGTTTCCATTCTGTAAAGACCATCCATACTTCTTGAGACAACATTAGTGCTACTCACTGTATGCGTGAGGCGTTTACTTCTACGTGACTGGAGTATTGAAACACTTCTTCTTAGGATAATATTTGTTGTACAACTTGCAACCAAAGGGTTCCACTTATTCTAAGTATCTTCAGGTTGTATCTTTTTATTTTTCCAGTTTTTTGGATACTTCTTCTTATTTCCTACATGATGAGAATATTTCACGTACCTATAATAATGATTGGTCTGATTGTAAGAATGGGCGTGGAATTTGTTGCTTCCGAAGAAACTCGGTTTTTACCTTGAGGCATCATAACTCTTCGTAATAAAAACTTTCCAACTCGCAGGGCATAGTTAAAATGGTTGTTAAAGTTTTTAAAGGTTAGCATTTTTTTTAATCAAGATTTTTGTTTTACGGGATGGGGTTACTAATCCCATTCCTAATCCTCCTCCTTTATTCGATATTTGGATAGGCAACAACCCTAAGGGGTTCCAGGCAAAGTTCACTTAGTATAATACATCACGTTTAATATTTTGATTTAACTCACTCACTCTCTTTATCAAAATAATAGATGTTTTTTCTTGTTTTAATAATTATTTCACACTGTACCTGTTTTTTTCTAGTGATGCTAAACGTAGAAATACCATTCAACTACAAACAGCATATTTTAAACTTGGTCCAGATATTGAATATATTGCTGGTGATATGACATTATCACAACAAATTAATATAAGTAATGAATGTAGAACATTATTAAATGAATATGGTGATGATAATATCAAACTTATTGCTAAAAAACTTAAAGAATTTTTAGATAAAACTTTTGGTAAATCATGGCATGTTATGATATTGAATGGTTCATTTTGGAGTTCATATTCACATGAATCGGATGCATCATTTCATTTTAAATTAAGAAATTATTGTTTTAATGTATGGAAAACACCAGATTTTACATAATTGATTTAATTAAAAAAATATATATTTTAATAGAGAAAAAAATTTATTGGTTTTTTCTTTCTTTTAAAATAAAGTGGGTTATATATTTTTTAAATTTTTTTCTTTTTGAATTTGTACTTTTATTACATTGAGAAAATTTTATTGTTGCTATGCCAGCCAATATTTCAGATACTCAGTAGATGATGGATAATCAATGTAAAATTAAATGGAAATTATAAGAGTAATAGATAAAACTAGATAACTATTCAGATTAATTTTGAAAAACACAAAGGGATTACAAAGTCAGATGTTAGTGAGACAATTTCATGAAAAAAAATGGAACTGTAGATGTCGAAATAGCATCAGCTAATAGTCTGTTCTTATTAAATCTAGCCACCTAACTCAAGTGAACTTATACTAAATTTTGTCCATCCAGTGAACTGGTCCATCCAAACTGGGGTGGCCAGACTTTCTTGTTCCTTCAACACTTGCTATCTAATTGTTTTACTAGGCAAAAATATATTAGGAAAGTAAAAAAGAAAATTCCATAACGAAGACTATAGCCACGCTTATCAACAACGGTTTCCACTTCGAATTTCGATTTTCCGCGTAATTAATATTGGCCTTGATAGGTCTAAATACTTTATTTAATGTCCAGTGACTACTGTAACCTGATTAGGTTTTGATGTATTCTCAAAATATATTATTCTATCGCTAAATTTATTCGATGAAGACCTTTGTTTTCAAAAGAATAGATAAAGAGTAAAATAATTGAGTCACTGTGAAAGTACTTGTTTAGTCTTCTAAGTAGTATTGTAAACTCATTATAAAATCACTTAAGAATATCTAACAGATAAATTTATGCAGTTGATACACGCTTTGGAAACTATTTACTCAGCAAGCTATCTTGATAAAAAAAAAGGCTTGTGAACTAACATATTACTTATTATTGGATATGTTTTCAACATTGGCTCGTTTTGAGATGTGACAATATAATTTAATAAGTTAATCACTTCAAAGTAAGGATGTTAAGTATTGATGCAATTAGGATTGAAATCGCAAACTGATTAGCTTATACACTAAGTAACTCACTAACTCGATGATACAATACTTATCTGTTTTCAGCCTAGATGCTCAGTACAATGGGCGGAACACTTCAAAGAGCAGTTCAGTAGGCCTTCTTTTACTTCACAACTACCCATTATTCTAAAACTGCTTGAATGAAAAATCTACGTAGGCCCCTACTTTCTCCTAATATCTTGTTGGAGTTGGAAACGTCATTGCTAATCTGAAGCGAGGAAGAACAGCTGGTCCGGATGGATTAATTTTAGAGTTCTTTAAGGATGGTGATCCGGCATTAATAATTAGGTTGATTGATTTTTTAGCTTAAGTCTGGAAGACGGGTGTAATCCCTTATAACTTGTGCCCATCGTCCCAGTATTTAGAGAGGATCAAAATCATCTCGCAGTATCCACAGTGGATTGGACTGATATAATATCTAAAACACTAGCTTCAATAGTTATCAGACACGGGCGGTTTGTTTATTGTAATTACTAGAAAACCAAGTAAGTCAAGAACGTGGTCGTTGTTGTCTCTACTACATATTCACTATTCATCAGCTGTTGAGAGATAAGCATACTTTTCGGGGTCCGACAATGGTGGATTTTGTTAGCATTAAAGCAGCATTCGACTCTCTAAACCAAAAGACTCGGTGACAATAAATATCATTGAAGGAGTATCCCAGAAGCACATGAACCGTGTGAATTCAGTTTACTTGGACGCTACTTGTCGAGTTAGCGTTTATAGCAAACTGTCATAAAAATTCGTAGTTGCGAGTGGTGTCGATCAAAACCGTCAACTACCCTGATTTATAAATAATTTCATAATAAATTTACTGCTGAAAACAGCGTTCCTATCATCAGAATTTTCGAAGATTCAACTCTTATCAGGAAATCCATTGATGGATGTAGAATAAGCGGATAACAAAGACTTGGTATCATAGAGCATCTATGTGAGCTTGTTACAGATAAGTTTCTCCTTTCTAAATACAAAAGGTCACTTCAGGATTAGTCCGGATCAGCAGCTGGATTGAAGATAAGGAGTTAAGAATTTGGGCAACTTAACCATTTCACTTAACCTGAAAGTTTGATAAAATGTGACTCGTTGGTGTATGACGAAATCTCATTATGAATTTAAAACACTCGTCTCTTTTTCGTCAACTTACGACATACGTAGCGTTGATAAGACATCTATCTATCAGTTAAACGACCAGTGAGTATTCTACCCATCACTCTGTTTCCCATTACTGTATGATTGAGAAATGTGGACATTAATAATAGGTGACATCCATTGGTTATTGCCATTGGTCACCGGCTCCTACGATATATCAATCACCTTTTGTGCGACAATGATGCAAATAACTATGAGTTTAGATATAGAGTATTATAGAGGGATGGCAGATCAATGAAATCAGTTGTAAATGTTTATCAATTAAGGTGGTTGGGATGTGTCACATAAATCTAACTGCCCACCACCACTCCCTACCTTGTCTCGATGAATGGTTCGGATTGATATTGTAGTAGGATGGAATGGAAGTTGGTGACATAAGTCAACAATGTCTGAGCCGTATTGATAGGTGCGGATCATTTGGTTGAGGTTCTTTTGAGTATTGTAACCAATTGTTGTATACTGTGTGTGAGAAACATGGTTCAGAATTGGTGAATGTACTTCAGGTGAATTCACTTTTTATTCTTCGTTAAATCAAGATTAATTTTATTTCCTTAGATTAAATTCTATCTGTCCACTGCCTTTTTATAATCAGTCAAGTAACTACTGCTTCTGCTAATTTCGTATTAATCTTGCTGTTCTGTTGAGGTGTGACAACTTGAATGAGTACACATATATATATTGGGAATGTTAGATCCCCAAAACTCAATTGGCAAACCTGTTATTTTTTGATTTCATTGTGTAAATTTAAATTTCCTGTTTTCGCGACAAAATGTCCCCTTCTCACCTTCAGTTCGAGTTTCCCACTTGGTAAGACACTAAATCTTATTGGTTCATTGTTTATTTTAGTACGCTATTTATGATATTCCAAGGACGCTCTCTGTTTTTGTATATATACGCATGAGTTTTGTGTGTTGATGTCGTCTGACAGGCTTCCTGTGGAATTAAACGCTTCTTGCTGTCTTTGGACTTCTTACTCTAGTTAGCTGGGCTAGGGCACTGCGGAATAGCTTAGCTTCCTGTTACTGTGTCGCTCGTCTTACGTTCGTTAGCAGTTATCTAGCTGTCACCATAACTCGCGAAACCTTAGCAATATACCAAATTCTGTTTTAGATTTTCACGCATACTCATTAAGCGTTTTTTATACAACCAGTTACTGATTCGATTTCAGTAAATCAGTCCTCACAACTTACTGTCGATAATTTTATTTCCTATAGTTGTACTGTCGTAATTAATGTCAAGAAAATACTTAGTATACTAAGGATAGAGTATAGTTTTAAATAATAAAATAGATTAGTAAACAGATGAACTATTGGACTAATTTGATATGATAAGTCATTTAAATGAATACGTAGAATAATGTGATGTAAATTATTGTATATGGTAACTGGAACTTAATCAAGATCGTAACTCACTAACAATAATAGAATGGAAACAATCGATGAATCTCAATCTAATCTGCTTAGATATATTGAATTAAGTAGTATAAAATTATACACAGATCATTGGTAAAATCCTCAAACTTATTCCGTTTGATTTTAAAAATAACCTGAACTGATAAATCCAAAATTTTTATAATCAGCTATATGTTACGGAGTAGATGCTTTATTTATCCTTCACTGAACTATGCTAGGTAGATCTCTAGATTTGTTCCTTGATGAATTATTTGTATATTTCACTCCACAGTAACAGGAGAAGAAGCAATTATGCATCGAACTAATCAACCTAGTTAATTCCTCTTAAAAGATGTGTTCAAATAAAGAAGCCTAACTATGCTATTGAACACTCATCAACTATTACATCTGTGAGTTAAAGGTGGACATAAATTTTCTACTTTTATATAATCCTAAGCTTCGAATAAATCTTGGATCTATTAAATATTTCATTACTTAACTGTTGAAGGGTGATCCCATATCAATAAAATTAGCTATAAAAGACCAAACATATTTATCGCCTTCGGTGAATACATCTGGTAACGATCTATCAGGTTTGTTAGAAGATTGTATCCATGTAATACTGTCTATCAGGTTGCCTACCAAATTTAATCATAAGTTAGGAGAGATTCATAAAATTGGTTATTTTAGTTATTGTTTTATGGTGATTTTCTACATAACAGTTATAGACTATATTATAAATCAAAAATTCCTTCATTGTATTTGCGCTGTTCATATCATGACAACTATGTGCCCTTATCCATGTAAGTTTCTATACCCGTGATTGTATGGATGTCTATTTGTCCATTTTTTTCTTACTACACTGATCTTGCATACTAAATTATTCATTAGATCTTCAAGTCATTGGTTCTTATTCATATTCTCTTACTAGGTTTCTCGCTATTTAGGACAATGACGTTCGGTTATAGAGTGATATATTCGTGATGTGCCTATGTGACCTCTTATTTCCACTAATTATTGGTACAATACAATTTACATGCTGCTGAAAGTGTTTTTGCTGTATTAATTCGTGACTATCATCCGAAACACTTGTTATTCAGAATACTACGGTTACATAGAATCGATGTTGAATCACAGGAATGTTCTCTTAGTAAGAGGGGGGTTTTTTAGTGATATCATTTTCGCTGAATAAACTAATGTTAGCTTTTGAAATAACAAGGTTTGTATATAGTTAGTATGAGTTTGTATCTTCGTATTGATTAAAAGGTCGTTTATATTGATTTCATGGGATAACTTTATATAAATTTGTTGTCAAATTGTTTAGAATCATTTCACTGATTGAGTGTATTCTTTTGAATGACTTGTGTTCTAACAAGTAACTAACAACTTTGTTCTCAGTTTCTTTTTAAATTTGAAATTACCTTGAATGTACAACGGTGGGTGAATATTGGTCTCAAGTATAAACGAGCCAAAATACTTTTACTATAACTACAACTTGTCTACACTGACTCTGGCTTGTTGGCACAGTACCAGGGTGGAGGTAGATAGAAAAACACCAGGAAATAGGAGATGATTCAGAGACCTTAAACAAGAGCAATGGCTTATGAATATGTTCAACCATTTAGTAATAAAAAACACGATATATAATAAAGGCTGAACTTGGGGAGTTTGCTCACAGAAATCGGAATATTAGGTCAATAGTAAAATCACTATGCAATTTGAGAATGAAAATAGGTATGACAATAATTAGTAACTCTGCAAAACTGATAATTTAAGGAATACGACTATCATATTTATTGAATGTTAGGCAATAATAATTAGACAGTACGTTATCCTATATGGCCAAAAGTTGACTTCGAATATTGTGCATTTTGATTATTTATCCCGTCACAACATAGCTGATAAAGAGTATTACACTTCACTTATTAATTGTCAAATATTTATATTGTATGCGTGTTAACGAGATAATAGCTCAGTACTTGCTTATTTAGTGGAAACACGACACTGTTAATGTTAACCAATCGTTCTTAACAATATACCTTGTTAATAACTGTCTATCGAAATCAGTAAAACTCAAAGTTACTCAGACTGCTAAAGGAATTCGCATTAAAACTAGTAACAGGAGCTTTGAATTCAAAATAAATATGTTCAGTTACTTCATTTACCATAGTAAATAACAGACCAAAGAAATCAGTAATTAACATAATCTAACTCACTTTACGTAGTGTACATATTGATTTTCCAGCTCATTGTATCTTCATAACTTACATTCACTTCTATCAAATATTGATCTTAATAATTTGATATTACAAAGTGATCTGAATCAGACGACTGTTGATCACCGGGAAACATTGGACAGCCATTTCGTCCTAGTATGGGACTCTTCAGCAGTACGACACTATCAAAGATAGAACCCAGGACCTGCTGGCTCCATAGCTAATGCTTTATCATTGGGAGCCGACTTAGTAATCTAATGGTAAAGCATTTGCCGACTCGTAATGGGGTCATGAGTGCTTACTGCTGAAGAGTCCCACACTAGGATGAAACAGCTGTCAGGCGCACCCTGTTGATCAATGTTTGCTTAATTCAGACCGATTCGTGATCACAAATTAACATTCAGTAATCTTCACAACACCTAATTACAATTATCGTTATAACTACAAATATCTTTGTAATGTTACTATTATTCGTTTCGTAATCACATAGATAATTTTAATGGATGCCCTCCTCATTTTGTTATTTTATATTTTTTAATATGCATTACACTTAGTCTTTTTTCATCTGAAGATTTGTTTTGTTTTGATTTGTATTCACATTGTTGATGCATAATTCACAGTTATATGTAGTCATTCTTAAGTTATCTATAATCCCCCCTGACAACAAATACAGTTGACGCATGAATAATCGAATTGATTGAATGTTCCATATTAATGTTGGCTGAGTACCATTGAAAACTAGGGAGCACTGCTAGACAGCTGTTTCGTTCTAGAGTGGAACTCCACAACAGTGCGCACCTCATATTCCTCACCTGGGGCTTCAGGTTGAAAACGAGTGCCTAAGCCACTGCACCACTGAGTCGGTATCCAATGGTAGAGTTCTCACCGTCTAAACTAAAGCATAAACAATTCAATTTGATAATTAACAACCTCAAATTCACTGACTACAATCTAACTTAAAACATATTTTCACCTTAAACTTCTCTATTCATTTTAGATTATCAATTTGGATTAAGATATGTAGAACCTGATAAGAAATTATCGTTCTTAATTACTTTGTTTAAAGTTAATTTATATGAAATTCAATTGTTTATATTGAGTTGGATCCTACTGAAAATCAGGATGTACTAGACATCTGTTTTGTTGTACTATAGGACTCCTCATTTGTTGGATACAAAACAACAGGAAAGAATTAAATGTCAATCTTCACATACCAACCTCATATTTCAATTAATTGAAATTCAAAGAAATTAGTTAATTCATTCATTCATTTAATCTTTTTTTTTTTCAGATAATATTTTATTACATCATAGAAATGAATACAAATTATACCGAAAGGCACCTGATATTTTTTACCAACAGATACATTTCACTACGAAAGAAAAGAAAACCTTTTATAATAATAACACCAATAGGCAATATTTACAGTATTCATCACATGTATTACATATGAATTCATCCATTCACATAATTCTCTATGTTACGTAATCTTTTCATGTTCTATTTCAATTGAATATAACTTCAAAGAAGAATGAATAGTTATTCGGTTTTTCTTTTTTTGTTTTTAGTTAATAACATCATTTGACTATAATAAATTATTATACGAATGTGTAATTTAGTTCCAATCATAACTTTTAATGTATACACTAATAGATTACTTTTCTTATTTCTATGTAACATATTCAAGTGTATTGTGTTATGTTAACTGAGTGAAGATAGAACTACTTGAGAAAATTACTATAATAATTAAAGATTATCATCGTAGTTATCATCGATAAACAAGAAGGGTCTAATCTGGGGAAGATGTGACAACAAGAATTGGAAAGACAAGGGCGACAGTTTTATAAGTGGGAAATATCTGGAACTCAAACCAACTGTCAGTTAACATTAAAGTCAAAATTTTCAATACAAATGTGAAGACAGTTCTGTTGTATGGAGCTAAAATCTGTTAAGAGAACTACGAAAAGCATCACACAAAAGATACGGGTATTTATGAACAACTGTCTGCGTAAGATTCTTCGAATCCGTTGACCAGATACCGTCAACAACAGCCTTCTGTTGCAGATAACAAATCAACTTGCAGCCGAGTAAGAAATTAGAAAAAGACAGTGGAGGTGGGTAGGATACACATTGAGAAAATCATCAAACTGCTTCACAAGATAGGATTTAACTTGAAATTGTTAAGGCCAAGGATCGCATCGCTACAAGAATTGGAGGCAAGTATGAAGAGAATGATTAGCACTTGGTTAGGACCTGAAAAGAAAGCACAAGACAGAATTGGTTGGATAATTGTGGTCGGCGGCGTATGCTCCAAGTGGGGGTAACAGGCTTTAATTGATCGATTGCAGTTATCACATTACGGTTTTATTAAACTAAAGCATTCAGATCTATATGCAAATTTATACACTTATATTAAAACAACAATGATGCCGACTCAAATTTTATTAATCAAGTCCTATTACAGTCAATAGAATGTTTCTTTCAATCATACCTGATAAGTGTTAATCAGTGACACTAGACATGAATATCTAATTGGTTATGGCTAACATTTTAAAAGCAACTTGCTAGAAAGGAGTATTTGGAATCTTGATTAAATTCATTTTTTACTGCAGAAGATTTAAAGACTTATTCATGATGCTGGACTTTAATTCAATTACTAAGCCATGATTTCAGTGATAGATATTAGGTTTATGTGAGTAAAACTAATTAAGTATGGCTACTTACAACAGTTTAGTACTTCCGTCGAAATGAACTTTCAGTCAAACAAGATTTACATTTACCGACATTTGATAAGCAAGGACGTATGTTACAAGCATATACAATTTCCTTTATAAGTGGTAATACCACTTTTCGCTTGAACAACTACATATGTATGTATAGTTAGATGAAAGTGAGAAAATAATCTGGAAATGTAGAATTCATTAATGTTAAAAACGATAACATATTACTTGAAACTCATTGACAAATGTTAATTTAATATCAAGAATTAGTCTTAATTAGATAACAATTGACCACCAGGAAGTGTTGGACAGCTGTTGCGATTTAGTGTGATACTCCTTTGCAGTGCACATTCAAGACTCCAATGTGACGCAATTGCCCACCGATTATAATGGATGAGATTGAATAAATATGTCACGCAATGACTGAGTTAGAAATATTAACCATTGAGCGTCAACCAGCTCAGAGGTCTAATAGTAACCATATTTTGGATTTGTTTTATAATCCATTTAATTATTAAGCAATTCGTAAGTAATCATTACCGTACATTTTGATTCGAGATTCAGATATAATAGAGGATAAAAATTGATCCAATAGCTTTTATTTCAGATAAAGATTATCAAACAAAATAGGCAAATCTGGTTAAAATTAACAAGCCTTGAATTGAACCAAATACTAATCGATTTTCACTGAATGATGAAGTTTGCTATTTTCATGATGTAATTGACTCAGTGATTGATTCAAAAACATGCCAATAGAAAGAACTAATAATCCCCAGTAATTCAAAATTATACGAATAACAATTAAACAGCTATCAATTCCTCTAATTAATACTAATACAGGTTAATAACTAGATTCAAGAAATGTTTTTGCATAGTTTACTTTATCATTTCACATTTTTACTTTAATGACACATCAACACCTAAAAGAAATGTCAATTTGAGTTAGATTCTCACTGACAAGTGGAATTTAGGACGCGCAGTTTCGTCCTATTCAAGACTCGTTGGCTTGATGTACATGCGTCCCAATGTTGATGTTCAAAGTAGAATGAAACTCGCGTCCTGGATTTCACTTGCCAGTCACAATCCAACTTAAATTGACACTTGTGAATAACCGCTATATCGAGACAATCCGCTCACGATCCACATTTAGCAACAGTGACTGATCAGCTTCAGTCTATAAAAAATCAATGAGAATATACAGATTCATCCTACTATCTAAAAGAAACAGTTGATTAAGGTATCTTATTCAGATAATGTCAGTATATAAATTAATAAAATAGACAAATGTATTATTATCGATTACTTTCAGTCAAGTAACATGCAAACATACTGTACCCAATATCAAACTATTTTAAAATCCTGATCATACTCTAAGTTGATCTATCGCAGCTAATATAAACATGACACATCTCACTACTAACTGAGATCAATTTAAGTAGACTTAACTTAGATAAAAAGCATGTTTATTTTAGAAAATATAAAACAATATTTTATAATTAATTGAAAATTTAATTAAATCCAACAAATGTCCTCCATACAATTAAGTTATAATTATTTATACGAAATTGAAATGAACAATCTTCAAGATGTAAAAATGTTGCTGAATATGAACCTTTGACAATTAATACAACCCAAGATGATGAGAAATGTTCATCCATGAAAGTTTTCATATATTCAGTTGCTTTTAATTCATTGAAATCATTTTTTGTATTAAATAATTTACGAAATTCATTTGTAATTTTTAATTTCATATCCATTGGCATTTGATCAATGATTACTTGAATGTCATTACCAAGAATTTGTTGATTGTTAACATTGATTGCTGATGAAGTTTTTCCTAGTTTTAATTGTGTATCTCTTTGTTGACGACTGATAGCAGAAGAAAAAAAACAACAACTGACAATCTTATATTCATCAGATATAATACATACGGTGTTAGGTTTCATACATTGGTATCAATATGTTCATCGCAATTAAATCACCATAAGAACTTAAGAAATGTGACATT
The DNA here is from genome assembly GCA_025215515.1 of Schistosoma japonicum. Lineage (NCBI taxonomy): Eukaryota > Metazoa > Platyhelminthes > Trematoda > Strigeidida > Schistosomatidae > Schistosoma > Schistosoma japonicum. The sequence goes on from CM046061.1 coordinate 79,257,240, forward strand.
TTTCACTGTTCACTGGTCAATCACTGTAAATATTTCAGATATAAAGGTGATCAACTGTTCCCTAAATAAATTATTATCAATCTAATAGATTGTAAAACTTAAAGTTGTAAAGCTCAGAATCAAAAAGAGAGTATTAGTTTGAAGTGTACTCGAGTATATGACTAAGTTACGCTTGACGTATAACCAAAGCCACTTCTATCGAATGGACCCACTCTTACGAATGAGTAGAAATCAGAAGGCACTGAAGGCTAAAAGAGAGATTATATTTGATCATATATAGAGCTTTCATGGGATAGCAACGTCTAGGCTGGCAAACTAGAGAGAGATGCTACCCACGGTGGTTCGAGTCGTGATCTGATGAAGATGCGTGACCGTTCTCCTTCAACTAGTAGTGTCCGCTAAAACAAACATGGTCAGCATCAATGTAGTGAGCCTATGCAACTATTTATTTTGGGGATTATTTACCGCTAGAAGTTCCTTAAACATTGTACATAGCTTTCATTATTTAGTATTAAATTCATGTGCCCTGCAAACTACTGCAAATCACCTTACATGGAATCACCTTTTTAAAGAAAAGTAGTTAAATACAACTTAGTTAATGATACAACATATGGATGGATGTTTCAGTTAAGTAACCGTAAATACAAAATGATCATTTTTCTTATCAGCTATTACATAAATAAACATTTTCAATTAGATGTAGCAGTTTAAGTTGTATGTAATTAAGGCAAACAGTGTGGATTATGTAGTTAGGTAACAAACTTAAAAGTTTACCATCTTAACATGAATTAGTGTTTAACAATGTAATTCATTCAACTCATCCTCTAATATTCACTTCAACAATTCTGAATACTTCATAGAAGCTGACGATAGTAGTGGTTGAGGAGGAGGGAAATTTTTACTTTATATAGAAACGTTTAGTAACAAAATTAATAAGATAAAACTATTTTTCATTGTTGTGATAGTTTAAGTTTTTCTAAAACTCTAATTTCTAACTAAGAAAACTACATTACTATTAAACATAAAATGAGTAATATATATTTGTAAAATTCCAATGAGTAGAAATTAAAATTTTTCTGACGTTTCGCAGCTTAGTGTAAGTCGCTTCTTCAGAGAAATGAATAACCGAATTGAATTAACACAAGATTAAATAATTCAATGGAACAAATCAGAATCAAAATAAGTTCGTACAATCAAAATTGCGAGTTTCGATCATGTCATGTCAAGTCATTTGGGTCAAGGTAGTTTGATGTGAGACATGTGTGCATGCATATGTTAGTGTGATGTGAATTGAGATTATGTGAAAATAAATTGTGCGTATGTATGTTCATGTGAATGAAATGTGAATGTAATTTAATTGTGATCGGTTGGATAGAAAGTCTATGTTGGTTGGATAGAAAGGCCTTTCCTTTTGTTAAGTGCAGTTGGATTTAACAAAATGTGAAGTGCTTCAGCTATTCGTCTTTCCTAATAATTGAAAAAACCTCTTTGAATAATTTGGATATTTTTAATATCTATTTTATGGTTGTGGTAGATAGCATGTACTGCAATAGCTGATTTGAATTGTAATTTTTTAAGTTCAACAGGTTTATTAAGAGGTCGTTTAGTGTAGCTTTCATGTTCTTTGGCACGAGTTTTGATTTCTCGAGAAGACTCTTCAATAGAGAAAGTATCACAATTAACACAACCTAGTCTGTATACACAATTCTGTGTAGACATGAAGGGAATCTTGTCCTTTATTTTAAATAATGCACCTTGAAGAGTATTTGTTGTCTTGTGAAATGTTCGGATTCCATGTTGTTTTAGAATTCTTTGTAGTTTTCTGCTGTGTCATGACGGTAAGGTACAACGGCTGTACCAATCGATGATGTTTTAAGTGAGTTATTATTAGTTAATAATAAATCTTTACGTTTTTGCTAATGTTTAATAATAATATTCATTGGAAAATTATTAAGTTGTATGATACTAATTACATTTTTGTATTCAGATTTCTTGTCATCTTCTGATGTAATTAGTTTATTGGCTCTTCTGAATAAGTTTAGAGCTAGAGATATTTTTGCACTGAATGGATGTGCTGAGTTGAAATCGATATATCGATTTGAGTAAATCAGTTCGCGATAAATTCTCAGATTAAGAGTTCCATTTAAATTCCTTTTGACTAGGCAGTTTAAAAATGGTAACTCATTATGTTCATTTTCACTTTCACAAGTGAATTTGATATTCTGAGAGATGGTGTTTAATTGTTTAGAGAAAGTTCTTAGAAAAGTCTTTTTGATAATGACAAAGGTGTCAAAAAAGAAAAAAAATTTTAATTTCTACTCATTGGAATTCTACATAAATATATATTACTCATTTTATAATCAACCTATTCAATGCTCAATTTGTTTGAAATTATCAAAGTTAACCTTGGTAACATAAAATGAGTTATATATATTTGTAAAATTCCAATGAGTAGAAATTAAAATTTCTGACGTTTCGCGGCTTAGTGTAAGTCGCTTCTTCAGAGAAATGAATAACCTTGGTAATGATGTATTACCATTAAACATTTCAAATGAAACCAAATCTAGTGTAACATTCATGTAATTTTATGGACATGAATAACTGATTGTCTTGATTATTCATTCAGTAAAATTTGTGTAATTAGCAACTATTTATCACTATGAAATTTATTAATGCCAACTAAAACTAATGAAAAATACTTACACATCTTTAATATTCAATTGAAAGTGTTCACAAATATCTTCTAAACTAAGTTGATTAGTATTTTTTATTTGAAATAACTTTGTCCATTTCTATTAAAAGTAATAAAATTTAGTAACTATGAGAAGGTTATGAAAACATAAGTTCGTTTTTAATAATATAAAGTTATAAATGTAAATAGAGTCGTTATATATACACAATGATTATGTACTCATTTTAAAATTAAGATGTCTTGAAGTGTCATGAAACTATAATAAGCTCAGTGATATTTTCAAATGATCGAAACAACTTAATAATTTATGTTGTACTTTGTGTTACTAGGGGCTGTTTAAATCTGATAGGTTAGTGTATGATGAAATCTAAGTATTAATTCAAAATACTTGCTGCACTTTTGTCAATGTACGTTACATTTGGCGTTGATGAGATATCCACCTATCAGTTAAACGACTAGTGAGCATATTACTTATCACTCTGTTCCCCATTACTGTATGATTGAGAAATGTAGATATTAGTAGTAGATGACATTCATTGGTTATTACCATTGATCTACGATATATCAATTACGTTTGGTGGAACAGTGATGTAAGAAATTCTAAGTTCAGATATAGAGTATAAGAGAAGAATGGCAAATCAATGAAATCAGTTGTAAATGTTTATCAGTTGAGGTGGTTGGCATGTGTGTCACATATATCTAACCGCCCACCACTCCCCACCTTGCCTCGATTAGTGATTCGGATTGATATTGTAGTAGGATGGAATGAAAGTTGGTGTCGATCAAGCTAAAACGTAATATTTATCAACAGAGTTTGAGCCATATTAATAGATGTTGATTATTTGGTTGGGGTTAGTTTCAGTGTCATAACCAATTGGTATATACTGTGTATGAGAGATATGATTCAAAATTAGTAAATGTAATTCAAGTGAATTCCCTCTTTATCTTCCGTTAAACCAAGATTTAAAAATAATTCCATACTTTTGTTTTCCGGAATTAATTCTTTTCACACTTTAATTTTTGACATAAATTCAATAACAACTACTTCTATTAATTTTGGGCTAATCTCATTTTACTGGTGAAGTTTGGTATCTTAGATCGATGTATATATGTGACAAGTCCTATGTTGTAGTAATTAACTCAATGATGATGTATTTAATGAATCATTTATTATTGCTGTATTATGTTGTGTATAAGTATGTTGGCTTCTATTGACCACACATTATATTGTTGGACATAAACAAACATTGGCAAACTATGAAACTAAATCATCATTTAGTTTGACAACTTTCAGTATAAATGTTCTATCCAGTTTATTTGAAAAAAATCTCAATAATTAAAACTTCCTAAGATTATCCCAAATTATACAATCAGTCTATACAACTACTGACTGACAGTCTAAGGCGCGTAAATAGGTACAAACTACCCAATTGAGGTAATTAAAGGTTACAGTTACAATGGTGATGATATATTTATTTATTGTCTATCCCTATAACTTGAGTTTTACTTTTTTTCAAAAATACCTTTACTAACCATCTTTTTTAGCTATATTCTCAATGTTTATTCATCATCGTTACTGTTGCAGTATATCATTTTGCTTAATTTACCTAATCATACTAACACAGTATGGTGACTTCTAACTAATACCTATTTTTTATGGAAGGCTGTTTGACCTCTGTTTACCTTTTAGGTACCGGTTCTATCTATAAAGCTAGACAAATTGATTTCTATAAAATAACACTGGTAATTTGATTTGGTTAATTGGTAACTGTATTACTCAAACATAAGGAAATTACCTTAAATTATTTATAAGTTATTCAAAGCATAATATAACAATTTAGTTTTTTACTAACCTGAATAAGATCAACATCCAACTTATTCGTTTCAATATACCTCTTCAATTGATTATTTGTTATTAGCTCATTATGATCTTTGTCAATTTCATGAAATACTTCTAATAATCTTTTCGTTAATGATGATCTACTATCATCTTGTTTATCAATTTTTATAACCATAATAAACAATAATAACAATACTAAATTTAAATATACACAAAGATTCTATTCACTAGATTCTTCTTCAATATACACATGTATATATATACATATGCTGATGAAGTTATAAGTAGTTTACTCTTTAAAATCACCAATATAAAACTGTCGAATAACTTGTAAGCTTAAGTTAATTTTGACAGTTTAACATTTAGAAATGTATCATTTGAAATTGATGTAATGCTTTCATTATACTTTTATTTAATAATAATTTAACATTGAATAATTCATTGAATTCAATCATTTTATTGTAAACACTTTCACACTTATTAGAACTGACTACATAACTTAATCATTCATCTGTTAAAGTGTGTATAGTTATAGTGTTTTGTTTATCTTCTTTTAGTAATTTAAAATGATTCGTTCTTTCAATATGTAATCAACATTGTCTCTCTATTGTTTATGTTTTACTGAATCTGTGTTAAATGACATCGTATTAGAAAAAGTACATTAATATTACTGAATATATTATTCAATAGATTTTTGCTTTTATTTGATTGAATATATAACATATTAATGTTAACAAGGTACAATTGAAAATCAAGGAGCACTGCTAGACAGCTGTTTTGTTCTAGTGAGAAACTCCTCAGTATAGCTCACTCCAGATTTAGCTCCTAAGGCCTAAGGGTGATGGTGAATACTTAACTCTGTGCATCACTGGGTTGGCAATCACTGGTAAAAATTCTCACTTCCATCACTTTATGATATATACCGCGACGATCAGCGATTGTGTTTGGTGATAACCGTCTAACTCCTGATAAGTCTGAACTCCACCAGTCACAATTTCTCACTAGGTCTTCAGAATAGAAGTGAAAATTCAACCGTTATATTCAGGCTCAGTGGTGCAGGCGAATAAATGTTCGCCAACCTGAAGTTCCAGACGGAAAATACAGAGTACGCTCTACTAAGAAGTTCGTTACTAGAACAAAACGGCTGTCTAACAGGACTGTCTGATTTTTAATTGTGCCCTGTCAACGTCAATCTGTTATGTAATCAATCAAATAAAAGTACCAGTTTTCACAAAATAACTACCTCAGTTTTGATATCTGTTTAAAATGAAGTGATTTTAGTTCGGTGTAACTTTTAATTTTGGTATTCGTGTGTGCGTATGTTTGCGCATTCAGTGATAGAGTTCCTTGATTTGACAATTTATGAAACAATATGATAATCTGGTGTATTGTTCTCCTTAGTTTGCGATTGTTATCTGAGATCATTATGTAATGAATTTAAACAAGTATTCATTTTATAAAATAATCCGTTTCATTTCTAGAATTCTAATTATAATAACTACTGTCATTTGAATTGAATAACATTATTTGATATCAGAAGGTCGACTAAAAAACCGGCAATCCTGGACAAGTGATTCATCCCAGTATTAGATTCTTCAAAAGTAAGCATTCACGATTTCACAAATGAATCCAGTTCAGAATTTTAAGATTAGGAAATAAACTCTAAACCACCAAATCACTTAACTCCACCTGGAACCCCTTAGGGTGGCTGCTGGTCCCAAGCCCGGATAAAGGAGGAGGAATGGGTATGAAGTTAGCAACCACATCACGTAAAACAACAACCTTGATAATTAAAACACTAACCAGTAAAATCCTTTATAACCACTTAAACTCTGCCCTTAAAGGTCTTCATTTCGAAGAGTTATGATGCCTCATGGTAAAAGCCGAGTTTCTTCGGAAGTAAAAGAGTCATCGCCCAATCTCGCAACCTGAGAAACAATTGATATAGTTACAAGGAATGTTTTCACGATGTGGGAGACAGAGAGAAGCATCTAAATAATTGAAGAAATGAAACGATACAACCTGAAGATACTTAGAATAAGCAAGAACCATTGGTTACAAGCTGAACAGCAACGATTATCCTCAGTAGAAGTGATTTTACACTGCGACCACGAAGAAAAAATGCCTCATACGTACACAAAATGAGTAGCATTAATGTTGTATCAGGAAGCGTGGAAGACTCTTATAGGATGGGAACCTCAAAGCATCCTTCAAGACGATGAAGGACGGAATCAAAATAAATGTCATCTGCTGCTATGCACCCATCAACGGAAGCCTACGGAGACGACTAAGATCACTTCTATGCAAGGTTACAGTCAACCTATCGATAAATGCTCAAACAAGAACCTGACCATTCTGATGGGATACCCAAACGCCAAAGTTGGAATGAACAACACCTGATATAAAGACATCATGGGACTACGTAGATTAGGAGAAATGAACGAAAACGCTGAGAGGTTTGCAAACCTATCTGCCTTCAACAAAATGATCACATAAGTCATCATATTCTCCCATCCACAAATGGATTACAGAAAGCTACGTGAGTTTCCATAGATTACGGAGAACCAAATCGACCACATCTGCACCAATAAAGAGCGTAGAATGACCATAAAAGAAATAAAAACAAGAAAAGAAGCTGACCTGGCTTTAAATCACCATCTGGTGGTAGCTAAAATGAAACTGAGGCTGTAGAAGCACTAAACAACTGGAGCAAGAGTGTTACAATAATGTAATACAGCCCTACTCCAGGATACTAACAAGCACAACGAATTCAATAAGTTCCAGGCATTTGACAGTCTACTAGAAAAAAGTTGGAACTACTATGAAGGGACAACAGGAAAGAGATTAAAGAAACAATAACTTCAACATATCAGGAAGTTTTGATTTGCAAGAAACAACTCCACAAAGAATGGATTTCTGTTGACATTCTGGACATGATCCAAAACAATAAGATGAACAAAAAATAAAACAATTAATAACATCCGGACAAGAACGGAGAGAGCTAAGGCACAGGTGATATACGCAGAAGTCAACAGGAATGTGAAGAAAAGCATTAGGTCAGATAAACGGAAATTTGTTGGGTACCTAGTTATGATGGTGGATAAGCTGCAACAGAAGGAAACATGAGGTCTATATACGATACAACGAAGACAGCTAGCTGGGAAATCTCAGTAAGCCAGAAGTTCATAAACAACGAAACAGATAGATAGGACATTTTGAAGAACTCGTGAATAGACCAACCCCTCTAAACTCACGAGTCATTGAAGCAGCAGTTACAGATCTCTCCTATGAACACCTACCCACCAACAGTCTAAACAAATCAAAATGACTAACCGACTGTCAAATAAAGAGTGGTAAGTCAGTAGGGCAAGACAATATACCAGCTGAGCGAGACACCGAAGTCAGATAACATAAGCAACTGCAAAGGCACATTCTCTTCACGAAGATTTGGGACTGGAATGAAGGATGCCTCATCAAGATAACAAAAAAGGGAGATCTTATCAATAGCGAGAACTACAGAGGCACCACTATAATTCCAATACCAGGCAAAGTCTTTAACAAAGTGTTATTCGGACCGAAATGAAAGATCCAGTCGACGCCTAAGTTCGAGATCAACAGACCTGGATTTCTTGAAGATCGATCGTTTGCCAGTAAAATCGCAACTCTACAGTTTATTGTTGGATAATCAGTTGAATGGAAGCCTCAAGGATTCATTGCGTCAGGAATTGTAGACAGACATAAAGAGAATGAAATGCACTTTTGAAGAGTTTGGAAGGTAACCCTAAACATAGTTGCTTGGAAGAATGTTGTTCGGCGTCCTATGCAGGCCTTGATGGCATTGATTGATTGATTGATTGAATGACTAGATCACTGAACCGATTGTTATCTCGCTGCTAATATTTCTAAGTGCTTTGAGTTATTGATAGATTTATGCGACACCATCAATTACCATAAGTTTATAACAGTTTTATATTCACATAATTGAACTCCATTAATCACGAATTTATATTTTAGATATAGGAATTACCTCAGCCACCCCTTTTTATCAATCACCAGTGAGCTGATAGTGATTACGTTTGAACCTTGTGCAGATTGTTTATTACTAAATCACGAATTCATTCACTGGTCGCATTGAACGATGTAGCATAAATCTATCAAGAAGTGACTGGAGTTATTTAAATCAACAATTAAAAACCAACCTACTCAGCAATCTGATGATCTAATCGTTCGTTACGAAACTTACAGGTCCTGAAATAGATTCTGTGGTAAAGTCGTGAATTGCCTACTTCCTGAAAACTCCTACGAATGAGCAGTTCCAATTACCGCTTGGATTTATTCGGTTGCCTAACTCAGAACAATTCGTGATAACAAGTTCTAATTCACTGTTCTCTACAACACTTATTTATAATTACTGTCATCTATATGCCTAAAGAAACTTCAATAAAGGATACGCATTTAAAAGTACATAAGAATCTAGAAAAATAATATGTATGTATGTATGTATGTATGTATGTGTGTAAGTATGTTTGTATGTATTAAGCAACATAGAACCTAACAAAAATGTACTTCATTCATGTTCCTACCCATCAAGAGCACTGATTAGTTTGGCATCAAATATTTACAACTTAAGGAAACGATGGGTCTTGGAGTTAATTACACGCATTAAGAAGTAAAAGTAAGCTAAGTAATACAAACGCATCAGATAATCACCTAGTAATCAAATAGATAGTTAGATACTGTTTGGATTCAAATCAAACCAAATAGGTAAATTAACACAAGTATCAGTACTATTTTATTTATTGTAACCTATAGGCATATAGGAAATGTTTCCGTGTTACGGAGAATATGATTACTATAACGTGTAATTGCATTAATTTTGTGTATTTGTAGGTAGATTAACATATAGTCAATCAATTAGTTAGCTTTAATATTATCATTATGAAATTAGTTGATTAGTATGGTAAAAGTAGTGTAATACACGATTCATTATAACTGTGGTGATATTTGTTCAATGCAGATATACATGCGTGTACCGACAATTATTATAAAATCAGAACAACAAATATTATATAAACGGTATGTCTTTCGCAAGCACATTGATTTTTATACAGAAACATGTAATGTCTTCATGAAACTCTGCATATAATATAAATAAAGTTAACTGGCATTGTGTCCGTCAAGCAGAATCCCAGAAGTACGTTTTATCCTATCTGTGACTTGTCATCCTGATGTACATACCGTTTATGAAAAATTTCTCTCCGTCGTATTAATTCCGCTCAGGATGCATATGTAGCAACAGTGACTGGTCAATTTCATTCCATAGCAACAATTTCATATTATGACAGTAAAACAGTAGTAATCATTGTGATGATGAAGATAATAATAATAGCAACATAACTGTCATGTATTTAGATCTTCTTGTTGATTTGTCACGAACTGAAGTCAATTGGTCTCTGTTACCAAATGTGCATCTTGGGGAATCGCTACAATAAAACACCGATTCACAAGTATTATTTGAGTTGAATTGTGACCACCAGCCGAAATCTAGGACGCGTCTTTCGTTCCATTTGGGATTCGTTAGCTAGATGCACATGCATCCCAGTGTTGATGTTCATACTTGGCCCCAAACATTACCTGTGATATATATTGATAAATATTTTGAATAATAGATAACAATCGGTGATTGTTACTTCGATTGTTAGTGGTAAAAATTGGTGTTTGGCAAATACTCGAGAATTTTTAACGAATCATATTTATATATATTTATAACCCATATGTTTAGTCACGTGTACTAGACTCATTTCTTTCATGGGATAAAGACCGCTCACTGATGACTGATCACATACTAAGACTAAGCAGCTGATCGATGTTCCCTGGTTATAAACGGTACTCAATCGAGAATAGCCTGTAAAGAATAAAGTATTGATTATTGAATGCACTTTGATGTTATTTTCCATGAGTTATCACTTGTCGTCAAATACTGTTGATAAAATAGAATCAAGTAAGATATTTGTAATAGTCCAATGAATTCCAATAATGACTCATGCCAAAGAACATGAGAGCTACACAAATCAATCTCTTAGTAATCTTGTAGAGCATGAAAATTCCTAAGTCAAATCTGCAATAGTGTAACACGCTATTTACAATAAGCATGAAATCAATATAAGTAGCATCTAAACTAACCAGAAATGTCTTTCTAACTATAAACAAAGGCAAGTAGAGGAAGCATGATAGAAATTAGAACCATACTATTTACCCTACGCGGACTATTTGTTTAAATCACTATAGTGAATGTGTATCAAATTTAAGTCTCATCATTCACTGCACTTCACGTACCACATTTTTCCTCCCCATTGACAGTTTGTAAACACACAAACACACAAATTTTACTTCACTGTGCAACACCTTTACCCATAATGATAACAAATCAACACGTTTGAACTTGTAATTTGATTGTATCAGATATTTTTGTGTTTTTAATTTGTTGTATTATGTTTACTTCCGTGAATTTATTTTCAGTTATTTATTCCCTCAGAAAATAGCCTTTACTAAGAAATATGAAAAATTCGAATTTTCTACTTATTAGAATATTACTAATATATACTACTTAATTTCATAAACTACTTATTCAATGTACCATTTAATTTGTATTGTGACTGGCAAGTGGAATCCAGGACGCGCGTTTCGTCCTATTTGGTACTCATCGGCTGGATGTACCTGCATCCCAATGTTGACCAGCTTCAGTCTATAACAAATCAATGGGAATATACAAATTCATTCTACTACTTATCCAATGCTTAATTTCTTATAAATTTTGATAGAATAAAAATTATATTTGAACTAGTTACTAAAATGTTTCATATTAATTAAGAATATACTATTGTTTGACTAGAATGCCTCATTTGTAATATACATGCTAATCTCATTAAATGTATAGAACTCAATCTGAATATAAGTTTATTATGAAGTGTTTTAAATCAAATACAAACAACTATACAAACAACTATATAATCCATTTATTGTACTCATAAAAGTAATAACAATAATAAATATGCATGAATGTAAGTAAAGATGTAATTGAATTTAATGAAATAGCATAATCTACATCTCATATACACATCATTATTGACAGTTTAAAAATAATAAATAAACAAATTATTATTCACTAATGAATAAATTATAATATCAAATGAATATTGCAAAATGATTTAAATGAAAACAAAATAAAATGTAGTACAGTATACACTGACTCAAGAATGTATGGTAGATAATAGTTGATTTCCAGTTGGTATACACAATGAAATGAATAATGAAGTTTATTGAATATTCAATTAGTATCATATTCATCATTGTAATATTGTATAGTAATAATGTTAATATTTAGGTGTACGCCAAACTAAATAACATTTTTCTTTTAAACGAAATTGTAATGATTGTTCTGGTAAATGTGAATATGATATCCAATAAGAACCGTCAACAATGACAACATGCCATGATGGATCAAATGTTTTATCAAGCCATTGTTTTATTAATTGAGTCATATCTTGATCAGATAATTTCTTGTCTAATAATGAACGAACATAATCAAATATTTGTAATTGATCTTCTGTTGACATATTCTGTGAAATAATTTGTAAATCTTTTGGTAATGGTCTATTATTCACTACACTCTTTCGAAGTGTACGTCTTGAAGAAATGTATAAAAAGAATCAATAAACAAAATTATTAATAATTTAGTAGATAGTATTTTTTTTATCTAAGTGAAATACTACTGAAATAACTTAGTAATGTAGATTATACTACTACATACAGAACAATTGCATTAATAAATAGTCATGGTAAAATCTTTCTTAATCATTATATACTTTCTACTGTTAGTTAGTATTCAATGAATAAACATTTAATACTAGAGAGCTTTCTGTGTTTTATTAGATTGTCTCTTTGATACATGTTTTCATTAATCACTTCGAAAATACAGACTATATCCCTTAAGTTCTGGTAACATTTTACTGTATCTTGAAACCATACGTTGTACGACTGATATTACCAAAAGTCAATTCATACTACTCATAAAATTAGAACGTAATGTAAAAATTGAATGAATTGTTGAATCTTTCTGTCAGTTTGATTGAAATTAATCAGTCTCTGTTGACATCCTGTGAGAATTCCTTCGATACAGATCAAGTTCACAGGTATAGTTTAAGCTTTATTGTAACTAGTTAGTGGAACTCAGGACACATATTTCATCCTAGTTGAGATCGTAAACTTATTAATCGTGATTCATTTCAATCCGTTTATTAACAACGTAGTGTAATGCTGAGTTATGCCACTAAAAGAACTTCGAAAATGCATGATAAATTAAGTCTTTGGTAAGTTGCAGGTATTTTTATGCAATCTGGATGTAAAACTTCACACTTTGTAATACACGGTTATAGCAAAGCAGTCTCCTATAATACTGTGTACTCAACTGTTATTATGGTTCCAATTTTACATCAAATGACCTACTTTAGTTATGTGTATGCTACCGATTGGCATATATAAAAATACATCAGTCAATCATGAACAACTTAGAAACCTACGCGTATGGGCATAGGCTGTAGCTGGTATGTCACATTAACAAAACGAGATAGAATTTGCAAGAATAACGCGACAACAGAATACAACAGGAAGGAATAAAGCCATATGTATTAAGTGGAACTAAATATTTAAAAGGAGATATTTAATACACTTACACTGCGATAGATTTTGAGCCATATCTCGCAGTCACCAACCTAATAATGGCAATTATCACGTAGACTCCGACCAGTTAATCCCCATCTACGATCCTGTCCCTCCTACCTTTCTTCAATTCGTCTCCTACTCCAGCCAACATCGAGCGACGAGGAAGGCAGTAATCGGATATATGTAGTACATAAAATAATGTGCTTCAAAATGAGCAGAAGTCATCTAAAGAGCCTTTTCAACAATATCTGATGCCGGTATGATCTAGCTGTGTTCATTATTGTATTGATGTTGGAGACCATAATGATACACAATGTCTTTTTTGTGCGTGGAGTTTGTGGTTTTAAGAATAAGTGGTAATCTGTGAAAAACAGTCTCCAGTATCCGTTTGCTGGGCTAGTATGCTGAAATATTTCCCTTAGGTATTTTTAAACTTGATTAAGTGTACTAACGTGAGCGTTAAAATCCTCTACTACGATCACGGTGTCTAAATGGTTCACCTACTCAATAAGGTCAGAGAACTTCCTGTATTACTAGAATTCTTTGTTGTTAGCCTTTGACATCTACCGTATTCATTATAATCATTTTACAATATTATAGTTAAGTTAGCATAACTAACTTATTGTCAACGTCGGAATGTGGATAGTAAGTACAGACTAGCCACAATTCCAACTTTAATCGTACTCATGAATTAACGCTGTATCAAAAGAATTCCCTTCTAATGCATATTTAAGAACATAGACTTAGTATATTCAGTCCTTAACAACTTTCACAAAACGGCATAAATATGATCAAGTTAAAAAACTGACTTATACTATATCCATTCAAATAGGTTTGTAACCTATTAGAAGGGAATATTCCTTATGACTTTTAACACTTAAAATCCTGGAATAAAATTGCATTTAATAAAAGTTTTTTTGGAGGTTATACTGAATAATGATGTCATTAAATAGGGTTTTAATCTTAAATCTATAAAATATAGTATACCAACATGCAGTATGAAATTCCTTGAAGTATAATAACTATGTCACAGAATAATTGGAAGGTTACTTAGACCTACAATATAAAGGATTTCAAGCTTTCAAAAACTTTAGTGAATATTGAAATGTTAAAGAAATCTTGAATAATCCACTTTCAGAACTATAGTAACATGATGTTTATGATTGATAATAGTAATATCATAAATTAATTTTGCTTTCAATAATGACTTTGTTCAATCATGTTACTTTTATACGTGATAATGGGCCCCAAGTTTTCATAATAAATGCTCATCATTAAATGAAAGAAATGACTGACGTGTAAAAAGACAGCATACTCAGAGCTATCACAACGTCAGAAGTCATGAAATTCACAAGACTGAAAACAACATTCACAAATTGTCTTAGAGTACCTAACAGTTATTCAATGTTCAGTTAATTTAGACTGTACGTTTAGTTTGCTAGTTGAAATGATTACTATTAGCTAAAGTAGACATTAAGACATGATGAATAAGTTAAAACATTCTAACTTCATAGTATGTTGTTATTGTTATTCATGAAGTTCATCTAAGTTCGTCTGGAATCGCCTTAGGGTTGCCGTTCAGTTCTAAGCCCGAAAAAATAGGGAAAGTTGACATGGGGTTAATAACCCCATTCCTGTAAAAAACAACCATGTTAAAAATACGCTAATTGGTTACGTCTATACATAAATATTAATTGATAACTTCTGACTATTGAAACTACTGAATACAAAACGATATTTCTTTTTAAACAGGTAAGTTACATCAACTAGCTTCATTTTAAATTAGAACACACTTACGCTTGTTCTGGTTTAACTCCAAGTACATCACAAAATCTTTGAAATGTTATTATACCCGTATTCCCTGGATCGAATAATGCTTGCCATCTCTTTATATTCAAACAAAATATAAAGTGAAAAAGAATGTATAGATAGATAGAGATAATAATCAGATGTACTTATTATGTTTATGTTTACGTTTTGATTAGTTGTTATGTTCTTTGTAAATTTATCCCATATTAACTGTAACATTTCGATTGAATTCATCACTATACACATTATTGTACACTTTAAAATGATGATGAGTGCTTGCACTTCCTATGAATGCTATTAATAATGTTGAGCTCTCTGAGTTGAATGGCTTCCTTACTTACTCACTTTAACCGATAATGTTGATTTAAACGATAATTATAGTGTCATAATATAAGGTATTTATCTTTGTGAACCCGATACTACCACAGTTTAAGTTAAATGTTTAAATTAAGTAGTAACAGTTGAGTTTATTGTTTAACATATAATATATGATAATAATAAAATAGTGTGTAATAAATTATATGAAATCCTAATAACAAACCTGCTATATGACATCTTTCGCTAGAAAGAAATCTACTTTACTTTATATTAATTCATAGTAAATTGATACAACACAATACAAATAGTTTAATTTAATGATATTATATCCCCATCCTTCCACTCCCAGGACAGAGTTTAAATGGTTTAGTTTGTTTAATATGGTTAGTGTTATTTTAGCAAGCTTGTGTTTTACGGAATACGGGTGCTAGCCATATGCCCAACTCTCCTCCTTTACCCGGGCTTGGGACCGGCAGTAACCCTAGAAGGGCTGCAGGCGGAAAAAGCTGAAAAAGATTGCTCAGGACAGAGTTGAATAGAGAATAATGGTGAGCAGCCTATGCTCCTCCGAGAGGGGTAACAGGCGTAAGTAAGTAAGTATATCCCCTTAGAAGGAATAATCTTTCTCGTTTATCATTGAGGCGAGTAACTAAAACTAAGCTAATGAAATATTATTCATTTTGATCTATTTCTATCGACAGTTTTATACAGAAAATAAGCTATTATCAAATAAGAATGTTATAGAACAGCACATTTAATCAAATCATATTGTTTACAATTAGATCTTCATTAGACATTAGAGTTACAAATTAGTTGAAATCAGTTCTAATTCAATCCTTTAACTTTCTGAATATCAAGACGTTAAATTTCATTGATTGTTGAATGTAACAAAGTCTTTAAATATGAGAACAAAATTGATACACTCATGATATGATTTATTATTCAATGTTTAATTAATTGTATTGTATAAGATTGTTGGTCTAATTGAATTCATTGGTACACACACCATTGATAAAGTACTTCACTTATGAGAGTGAACATATCAACTACGTTATGTTTCTAGTTCTATGAATATGAATAAGAACATTACTATACTACTATGTTTACAAAAAAATATTCATCTTAATTGAGGACATATTTCAGAAGTAGTTTTATTCCAGTTTGTATACTGATAATATTTGTGTGAAATTTTAGAAAGTAAATTTATGAAAAAGAAAGTAGATTATACTACTGAATAAGTACTTATTCATTGTTGTTTATACATACAGTAATCAGTAGTTGAATACATGTTCTGATGTTTCATTGATACAGATTAGATCATAAGTAAAAGATATGTGTTGTAAATTGATATTGTAAACTCCTGAATGGTTCTTTTAGTTTATTCATTAGATAAGAAAAAAAATTGTAATGCGAAAGTAATGAGTTCATCATTGTAGATTTCAGAGCAATGGATACTTGTAGTCTCACACAAGACCGAAACTATATGTCTCAGGTGTTATAGAAGTGATAATAATGCTAAACCCATTTGCCGATTTCAATCTAATTACATTTAAATGAAAAATTTACTATCTCATATCATGCGTGATCATAATCAATTACTAGCTAATTATTTGCAAAAAGATCAACTTAGGATACCGTTCGGTTAAAAATCTTTCTCGTTTGATGGAAAACGTAAAAGAAAAGTCATAATGATGCAGCCATTCTCTCCTATTCTAGGCTATATGTGACAATATTTAAGGCAGTTAAGTTGGGCCAAATCTAGAATTACAACCGAAATCCATGATGGAAGAGGGGTAATCCTACACATCTTCCTTCCATACCACGACACCATGTTACGGACTCACCACCTTCGCAACTTTTACTACCCGCTTATAGAATCGTCGAATAATGCCCAGTATCGAAGACGCTAAAATGGCATTTTTACAATATGATCCAAGATGGATAAGATGGTGTATCAAGATAATGATGCCATCACTGCACTTAAACACAAATTACCAAACCTTAATTCCTAAGGAATATCACTAATCTTTCGGAGACAACAATGAACAAACACATAAAATCTCCGAACATCTATTGTGCTTAGAGACAAGGTTTTGTAAGTATTATGCAAAACTACTCTTAGCAACCCACTGCTAACGTAAAATTTGGCATATACACTCATCGCAAAGGCATCATAGACGATGTAGTTCGATAAAAGCTTATCTAGTTTTTATTATGTGTAAATCGACTTTATTTGTTAAGCAATTATCAGTGTGCACACATTTAATTAGATGCATTCATTCTCTGGATTATTGTTAACGGTTCATTACAAACAACGAAAGTAGAGACAGACTACAGCCAATCTTTCAGAAGTATTTTACATCTAAAACGTTCAAAGTACATTATGCATATAACTTCTAGTCAGAACTAAATATTATAATTATTATTGCATTTACTAACAGAGTAGTTAACAAGAGAAATATTTCGAAGATAATTTACCTACCGTAATCATTCCTTCATCTAAATGATTATGTTTTACATAACGTCTAAGTTCGTCTCTTGTAATTGTTTCATTCTGTTGTTCATCTATGGCAAAGAAAATATTGACAAACGGTTCCATTGAAGTCCAAGTAAGTGAATCAAGTTTACGCTGAAGCTATATATATATATATATATATATATATATATATATATATTAACTGTTTGTGTGTAAACACTTTTACTGATTCGCAGCATTAATCGTGTTAATTATTGATTAATGTAAAGCACACTTATGTGCTTTTTTTTAAAAGAAAGTAACCTGTAACGTATAGTTATGCACACATGGTTCACATTACTACTTACTTTCATGTAACTGTTGTTATTTGACGCTGATCATAAGAATGAACTGAAATAAATGATCAAACAAAACGAGTTTTACCATAAGCACTGTATTATTTAATTTCTTCTTTAAAAGTGACAATGTACCTTATTTATTAGTATGTATACGTATTTCTGTGTGTGCGAACAACTTGTGAAAATGATCTAGTAGTTCTTTGATCAACAACAATCTAAAAGATAAACTTCTATCATTTAACCACTCCCATATGCGTTTATCAACACAGCTGCTACTGTGAAGTTCACTACTATGAGTCATTCGATGAGGACTCTATCTAAAAGGACTTAAGAACATTATCCGGCATGATTGAGAAGAGGTAGGAGAGGATTGATAAAAAACTCAATTACTGAACACCTTGTAAACACATGCCGATGAGTCAAATAGATTCGTAGATTAATGTCATCTATGTAATCAACAAAACCCTACTTACAACAGTAGTCTTTCATCTGCTTTCAGTTACTTATGACCTGTATGTCTATACACCTCCTGAAGCCAGAATTGTGTATTCAAACAAAAAGTTGTCCACCTTCAAGTATTCACTTGTTTCTAAACTTAAAAAAATACTTAAAAGATAATTGCTACTTTTTTCTTCATTCTTATTGATCGTTTACCCTAAAACTACTTATAAACAATTTCAGGCATAAATTATCTCATTTTCACGAAACATTTAGTCATAACAAAATGCATAACTTTCTTCGTATTTAATAATTTTTATCTAACCTCTTTGTGAATCTTTCATCGACTAGGATGGTTGAGGTATGTGTCACTTATGTCTAGCCACCTTTTATGTCGATAAACGATTCTGACTGATATTGAGTATGATAGAAGAAAAGTAGGACCAAACAAACTAAAAGATGGTATCAGTCTACATGGTCACTAACTTCCGGTTTAAGCCGTATTAATAGGCTCTAACTATCTGTTTGGTGTCCGCTCTGATTCCTTAATCAATGGTTAGAGACTGTGTATGATATGGCTTAGAATCGGTGACAGTGGTGTAGGTGCATTTACTATTTGTGTTCCCTCAAAGTGACCACTTTCAATTGTTTTATGCCTTTCTAAGAAGTGATTCTTCTTTTGTGAATCATATTCTATACACTCACTATCTGTTTTTACCATTACTGGAATAACTAGTAATTCTATCAATTTGATGGTAATCATAAGGTAATGTTTAGGTGTTGCAACTTGAATGGATGTTTACATGTTCTAGTGTTCTTTGTTGCTCATATAAATGTATACTTATAACTTCAATAATGAATTTGCAGTAGCATATTCTTCTTTTTACATGATTGAATAGGTATTATCTGTTAATTAAAATAATTAATTGCACAATTTCAGTGCAAAATTGTGTTTAACTTGAAAGTTACTAGTTGTGGGGTTGTGGAGGATAAGTTAATTGTCAAGTCCTGATATCACTGAATTGATCTGAATCAAAAAACCATTGATCACCTGGAAACACTGAACAGCTATCTAGTCCTAGTGTAGGACTCTTCAGCAGTGCTCATCCACGACTCGCGTTGGGGAATCCAACCCTAAGACCCTCTGGCTCTGCGATGAGCGCTTAACCATTGGACCACTGAGTCGGCTCCTAAAGGTTAATATTTCTAATTCAGTCAATTCGTGATACGTTTGCGCGAACCTCATCCATGTAATTGGTGGGTAACTGCCTCACTCGCGACACAGGTTGAACTCCACTGGATCATGTCTTCACACTAGAACTCCAAGAATTACCTCAAGGAGCTAGTCACTAGTCAGTTGATATTTAGTTACTATTGGGGGTTGTGAAGATATCAGGATCGACACATAACTTGAAAGTGTTGATGTTTCAGTAATTCTGTTGTATATTATAATTAGGCATGATTTACATCATACTGTTAAGTTTAAACAATAATACCAACATTTCATTCGTTAAATAGTCTCTTCAATTCACGATTTTTTGAGTTAAGCATAGTGTTTCTAATTGGCCGTTAACAATGACTAACTAATTCTCCATCATAAAACAATATAACACAAAGAAAATCTCTAAAGATCACTAGGAGCTAGACAACTTTCCGGTATTAATTTAGAACTCCATAGCTAGTGTATATTCATAATCTCATCAAACTCATAATCTCGACTTCCAACATTTGATATGAAAGAGTAGTTAGTGTCATTGAGATTATATGTTAAAAAAATATAATGGTGCCATTTGTAAACAATCAATGTAAATTTACATACTGTGGAATGTAATTCAGTCCTAGTTTAACTTAGTTTGATTAAATTGTTTATCAAACACACTTATGGAAATCTCAATCAGTAATTCTATACTAGATACCTAGTTGTCAGTAAGTTATACCTTCAATCTTGTAAAGTTGATATTCAACCCATGACATGATGAATATAAATATCGTTAAGGAATTTCAGTATGAAAATTAAAGCTAAAAAGAAACCTCGATTCATGGTTAAAAACTGATTTCCCTGTAAAAAGGAAATCATCGTTTATATAGTTACATATAGTTGCTTACCTTTAATTTATTAATTATATGCATAGAAAAAATAACCAGAAAATGAATTTGTTTAATTTATCATCTTGGAGATGACATTGTCTCTATAATGATTAACAAACGCCTGCTGAGAGATATCGATTAGAAATGATGAATTTTACACTGACTAAATACTGAATTACTGTCAATCTGTTAATCCAGTTCACTAGTCTAAATGACTTTACACTAGTATGTTCTATGTTGGCATCAATGTATGCTAACATCTCAGTTGTACAAAAGGTTTTTTTCCTGTATATAGGTAGTGGTAACGACTGTAGACGGTGCTGTATGAAGACCTGAGCTTAGATCCATAAGGGAGATCACGTTGCTTAACAAGAAAACCATACGTGAGTGGTGGGCAGAACAGCTTGTAAAACGTGTGAACAAATGACATAGTGATGTAACCACTCAACTAGCATTTTACTGCTATCACAGAAATGTTACTTTCATATCGTTTAATAAGGAAGATGAAATAAAGCTAAACTTAATCTACTTAGCATCATCCATCCATGAATTAGTTACAGTTTACATGAAGAATGAAATTATGCCGTCTCATTTATAAACGCTCAATTAGCTATAAGATCAGATGGATCATTAGGAAGAGTTATACATATGAAATCATCAAATGGACAGTATGCCCATTCTTAAAGTTTTGCATCTCTTAGGTACAAACGATACTTATTTTAAATCCTAAGATGTAGTGACAAATCTATTTGTTCTGATAGGAATATTCAAGAAGAATAACTAACTTCCAAAATTGTCTTTCAGAAGACTATTTAATCTATTTTGGCTACATGTATATCGATTATCTTCTTTATCTTCTTGTAATGTTCACTCCAACCTCCCACTAGACCCATGAACTATCATCAGTAACAATAGCTAATTAACTATGTATCTACTCTCTAGGATTCTTAGTCATTATTACTCTTTCTTTGTATAAATATTAAACACCTCATTGGTTAGCTGTGTGGCCAGATTTTGTGTATATAAACGGATCAGTTAAATATAGTCTGACTGGTTGGTTGTAGGCTCACTAACCTTGTGTTGTTCTACTCGGTTTGAAGCCTAGGAATCACGAGGTAAGCAGTATGAGCACAGAGCAATGGCCATGGAGTCTGGATTTTTCAGAATTGGATTCCTATCAAGGTTATGGTTTTTCTATACCTTGATCGGCTGTAGTTTATCTCATGTATTAAAGAGCTAATATGTATTTTCAGTCTCCATAGTAGAAGTCGGGAACCCAATAAAATATCTTAGTAAACACATGAACTAAGTGAATACCAATCCAAATCTAGCAGCTGTCCAAATAAAGTTAATGTGCTTAAAACTACGATTTAAAGGTGATATCACTGGCGAAATGCTTACACAAAGATAAAAAGCAATAGAACTTTCAATGCAGATAAACT
Source organism: Schistosoma japonicum (assembly GCA_025215515.1). Taxonomy (NCBI): domain Eukaryota; kingdom Metazoa; phylum Platyhelminthes; class Trematoda; order Strigeidida; family Schistosomatidae; genus Schistosoma; species Schistosoma japonicum. Next base: position 79,279,402 of record CM046061.1, read on the forward strand.
AGTTGTAAAATGTTACGATCGATCAATAATTCTTACAGTAGTTAAGGACAGACTATCCGAGTTCACCACAATTATGTTTATATATCATTTTAAACGCTACTGTGGAACAAATTGGATGCTAGTGTACAGTTCATCTTGTTTTCAATCGTACTGCACAATGCTATCAATCGTAATTAAGCAAAGGATAACTCCGACAATTTAAAAGTTATATTTTGACCCAGTTGATCCAAATATGATACACAGTTGACCTAAATAGAACGTTTAAACTTATTTATCGAACTTTATTAACTATTCCAAATGGCTTATGGGTTCAACTTTTACCTAAGACTGAATAAATCACATTTACAGGTCAAATATTTGTACTTTCAATAGCTTGTTAAGCCACTTTCCCTACCTCGGTTATCCACTTGGAACATATTAAAATAGGATGAAATGAAACCTACTGCTAATAAGTTTATTACAGAAACCAAAATAATCAGACTATAAAATTAATCGAGTTTGAATTATCTTGGAGAACAAATTTATTTGTTTTTATAATTCAATTCTACTTTGCGCCTTTAAGTACTACATGCTATACTACCTTTAAATATTGTCAGTAGTTTATATTGTATTCAAACGTTTTCCGAAGCTGAGTACTAAGCTCATCATTGTCACAACAGACTGTTAATCTCGTCAATTGTACTAGACTCTTGTTTTATTAGGATGATTTCGTACATGCCATAGTAAGTACTCTTCTTTTCCATTGTGTATTCTACTAAGTTAATTACAGTTCAATGAAATCCGCATTCTTGATGAGATTTTACAAAACAAATACGATAAGCTTTGTAGAATGAAGTGAATGTATTTCATCTTAAATGATACATTTGTTACCTAGAAACGTAAAATCATGTAAACAAATAAACCGTTGTTGTTACTTCAGTATAATCCTGAACTTAACATACATTTGATCACTGATTAATAATAACCATAGATACAAGATCAATTTATAAATGAATGTAATAATTGAGGAAGAGAGTTCTAACTAATGAGTAAAACATGTGTTAACTGTTGCAATTATGGTAGACGAAACGGTGAAAGTCGATATTAACTACAAAAATTATAATTAATAATAATGATAGTTTAAGGTGATATGAATGAACATAACTATATGGAATGTTAACTTAATAAGATGGGATCAGATACTTAAGTGAATAACATGAGAATAATAAGATTAGGCTGAACATTGAAGGAGATACTATGAGTACATGACAATTGTGAAGAGAAATTAAGAATGTTAATGAAAATTATTGATTTAAAAAGTACAAAAGAAATTTTCGGGATGTTTCACGAGTTTTCGGATAATCAAGGATAAAAAAATGAAAAAGAAAAAAATAACCAACAAATCATGGACTGAGCTGGTGTGAGATGAGTCAAAAATCCGTTTTCGTATATATTTGTTTTGGATTAGCATGACGAACATCCTAATATAAGAATTCTCAGCAGTCAGCTTCATCAATTTAGTGAAGTGCTTAAACCCAGAACCTACTACCAATAGATACCTGTCCAGTGGAGGTGATGGTTGAAAGTTCGTCGCGTGATCTAAAGGTCTTTGGCTTGATCCCTGGAGAGAAATGAGGAAGCTCATTGCTGGATTATCTTGGACTAGAACAAAACCGTTGTCCGATGCTCCCTGGTTTCTAATGGTTAATAACCGATATTAATCAGTGAGAAATACACACAACTGAACTTAATGCAAATTTCGTCAAAAACCCCTGTAAATCACGTCAAGTAAGTTCGTCAGACAATTTGTAGGGAAGGTGTGGATTGAAACACTTTGACAATATGAATACAAATTAAAGTTTGATTGCCAATTGCATACTTCACTAAAAGAAAGTGACGGCGGAGGAATGTATATTTAATTGTTCATGTGTTTACGATATAAATAATAATAATAACAACGTGAGTGACAATTATTATTTTAGTTGCATTGTGACTGGTGAGCGAAATACAGGCCCCAACTTTCGTCATACTTGTGACTCATCGGCTGGATGTACCTGGATCCCTACGAGGCAATCCGCTCAGTACTTATAAATGGCAACAGAGACTGATAAGTTCCAGTCCATAACAAATCAACCAGAAGATCCAAAAACATTCAAATTATAAGTAACAATAATATAATCATATGAGTTACTATAACAGCAATATTTATAAAGCACAGGTTTTGAGTTACGAAGGCACAAAAGGAGAAAAACCCGACGTACATTTAAATAAATTACTTCATTTTACAATTTAGACGACCATTGACTTACGTGACCTGATGTTGGCTAAGGTAAAAAAGGAAGCTAAACATATTTATTTTGTAGACAAACCGACGATTACTTCAATTCGAATAGCTATTGTTTTTGACTTTTGAAGAATTAAATGTAACTGATTTCGCTAGACAATAAAATACGTAGGGTAAATCGAAGAATTATTTATTTTCAATTAGTCTTTCACCAAGGCTTTGTAGTAATATATACATAATTTACAATAGTAATCTACTATCAAAGAAGCGATAGTGTTGCGTAATATATTTACTTTTGAATGGCGTGATTACGTATTAATTGAGGTAACATATAGTGAACAAATAGAAAAATATAAGATAATTACTGTAGTCGGAATTTCAAACATAACATTTACCAGATTGAATTGATTACAGGTTGAAAGCTGTTGAACACTGAACTCCCATTTCGTCCAACTACGGGACTTTTCATCATGACGCACTCTCTACCCGTAAGCTTCATGACGACCAACTTCTAACCCTGTTCACCACTGCGCCAGTATCCAGTGGTAGAGTTCCCATTTTAATCATTAAGAGTTAATCAAAGAAACTGTAAAGCATTTTGATAATATCCAATCAACACGTCAGATTAAGTATATGATTAGTAAACTGATCAAATTTTGTACAAGCATATAATATGGAATCTATAGGTTTTTACGATAGTACAATAGAAGGAACAGAAATTATGTAGACAATGGTCATAAAAGTTTTGTTTACACATAAAGGTCTAGTTTCTGAGGATGAACACCAGTAGCCTTAGGTAGTGTGTAAAAGATGAATTTGTAAATTATAAGGAATGTTATAAAAATACAGTGAATAGTTCTTTAAGTTTTATTCATTTTTACTTAGTGTCTAGTGTCAATGTTCAATTGTTAGCCAGCCCTTAATTATAACTTAGGAGATTCGACTGACGGACTTGGAAAATGTGCATCCCATATTACTGGTTTCACAACGGAAGTTAGAGTTCACTATTAAATTTTCAGTAATGACCTTATCTTGTTCTCTTTAATCATTCAATATCACCTCAATAAACACGTGCTTACGCAATGCAAAAAGTGAATAGATTATGTAATGCTATCACTTCTTCGATATTTTATTATTAGTGTAAATCATATATGTATTACTCTGGAGGCCTGATGAAGGATTAATTGAAAAGAAATATTTCATCTGTCTATCTAAAGTTCTACTAAACATCTGAATATAAATCTTCAACCTATTTATACAAAACACTTCATATATATATATATATATATATATATATATATATATATATAGTGATCTTAACGAATTGAGAACTGAAAAATTGTGGTGGAGTTCTGAGAGTCCACAATATATGTTAAGTGGTTTTTTTATATTTGTTCAACTATCAATGTTTAATCTGGTTAGCGTTTTTTTAGCAATGGAGAATTTTGGTGAGCGGCCTATGCTCCTCCGAGAGGGGTAACAGGCGCAAGTAAGTAAGTAACTATCAATGTGTAATTATCACTGCTGATTTAAATCTATGAGGAATAGCATTTTAAGAGAGATAGCATACACAGATCACAAATATCTGACTATATATATCTTTGAAAACAGTGGGTAAGTAACGCAGAAGTTATACAATATGTCCACAAATATGCATAGGCTAATATGAACAGGATATATCAAACAGCCCGATATAAATGTTTTATCCTGGCTCTAGTAACAAAAGCTTGAGGAAAGATAGGTACTTTCGTTAAGAACCTGGCACAGCTTCAACCATAAGAGAAAGTTCCAACGCTATGGTTCATATTCACCATGTCTTTGTGTTCGTCTGTTTAATAGAGAAGCATAAATATCTTTCTTATATTTTTCATTTGCTTTACTTTTGATATTGCTACTACTTTTCTATTCACCTATTCCATTAATCTATTTTGAAATGTATTTCTATGTTGCGTTTCATGTCAGGCAATCGTAATTAAATTAGTTGTAAGACTACACTAACAAGAATTTCCAATTATCGCTAACCCAATCCAGAGGCTTCAGGTTGGCGAATACCTAACCCTCTGCACCACTAGGCCAGCATCCAACGGTAGAATTCCCACTCGCATAAATTTGTGGTGTACAGCGCGACGACCATCTATATATTTGATTATTAATCTAATTATTCTGATTGTCATACTAACCTACACAGGTTAAGCAAAATTACATACATACATACATACATACATACATACATACATACATACTACATACATGCATACACACACACATACACACACTTATACATACATACATACATGTTCAGGGTTAGATAAGCATCACAGAAACTGTGAGTATAATAAAGTTCTTTGTGATTATTCTTTTTTTTAAATACGTCATAATTTTACTAATTTCATGAATGACAACTTTGTATAAGGATGTCATTGTGCTTCACAGGTTAGTAACATATCAGTAATAGCGGTACATGCTTTTTATCATAACAATAAAATCGATATTTATAATAGTCAAATCATCTATAAATGGTCTCTTCACTTATGAAGAAAGACAAATAGTTGAAACCTTTTCACATATTGTTGAATCTAACTGAACTTGACAAAAAGGAAGATATTTCTATTCTTCCGACATGGTGTATCTATCCAGGCGACTCTAATTTACGTAAATCAGATTTCATTCACATTGTCACATGCACATTCTATGTTCATTCCACATACCGATTGACAGTAAATTAACATACAAGAGCATGTCACACTTTAAATTAGCTTGACCTTATTCACTTGACAAGACGCAATTAGATTTGTATTTTGATCGTACTAAATATTTTAATTTCATATAATGAGTCGATCTGAATTGGACAAACAGTGGGAAGCACTAGATAGGTGTTTCGTCGTAGTATTGGACCGCTCAACCACGATCTCTGTAGGGATGAAACGCATGAGCTTCCGGCTTCGTGGAAAACATTTCACCATTTGACTATTGAGCTAGCTTCTAATGGTTAGTACTTCTAATTCAGTCAAATTGAGATATGTATTGTTTGATGAAACATCTATCCAGTACTTTCTGATGATCAATTGTTATCTAATTCAGAGCAATTCGTAATACCAAATGAGCAATCAATAATCTCCTCAACACTTAATTACAGGAAATTTTTTGATTTTCACTAGTTTCTTGATATTATCTAAATTTGTGCTATTCCAATTCAGTTATTTATTTATCGTACAAAGAAGCGGCTTACAGTACTTACACTATTCATTAAAACATTACAAATATATGTATATCGCCTATTATTTATGTGAATAGTTTCTAACCTTTCAATGTAGTTAAGCATGTATTTATAGTTGCTTTTACTTATCAAAAGTGTATTTACTGAAATTTGAAACAAGTTATTTAATTCCATATTTACGTTGTAAAAATGGATGTATGCAAAATGATAGAGATTTATGCCAAATGTTGAATCTGTAATTTACATCATAGAATAACTTCAGTTAGAATGTTGATGAAAGTGAACAATCACTGAATACTTCGAGGTTTTTCTATCATGAAATAATTCAACAGTGCTTATCAAATGTATAAGCTTTAAGTCACATATAGAATACTTGATCTACACATCACTAATTAACATTCAATAGTTTACAATTCAAAACATGTTAGTATTCTGAAAAACAAACACTCTTTTTTTCGAAAAAAAAAACTAAAAAGAAAACACTAAAACTGTTGCTATGCATTATGTTATTTTGATAAGAGTCACATTCAAATGAAATCAAATTGATGAAAAACATCAGTTTAACTATTATGTTTTCTATGTTTTTTTTGATGTTTTATTCATCAATACCAAAAAACACTGAAACATTATGTAACACTTATTAAATAAGCTCTAATTTATCTGGTGTAGCCCACATTATAAAACATTTATCTTTTAAACAAAATTGTAATGATCTATTCTCTAAATGTGTATATGAGATACCATAGACACCACGTAATACAATTACATGCCATATTGAATTGTATGTTTTCTGTAACCATAATTTTAATTTATGCGCAATTTCTTTATCATTTAATTGAATTGATGAAAATAATAATAAACGTTGAACTTCATTACAAATTTGTATTTGATCATTAATAATCATTTGATGTGAAATGACATTGATATCTGATGGAAGTTGATTAATTGTACGTTTTTCTAATTCAATTCTAATCTTTCTACTGAATAAATAAATGAAGTAAAAAAACAAAAGTCAACAATGTCAATAATGATTCAACTGTATACTAATAAACATCATTAAAGTTGATAAAATTGAGTGATATTCTAATGTGTGGAAATGAAAGTTCCTAATATTTCATTACTTACTCCAGATCATATCTTCACAGAATAAAAAATAAACAATCAAGTTGAATCAATAAAAGATTAAATAATACACAATAGAATAAATCATAATAAGTTAGTACAATGAAAATACAAATGTGATGTGTGTCATGTCAAGTAGATTGAATGAAGATGATCTAAACTGTAAAGTATGCTTGTCTATGATAGTGTAATGTGAATGAGTGTGAATAGGGTATATGAAATGAGAATAAAATTGTATATGTGTTCACATGAATGATGATGTAGTTGTTTGACGTGGTATTGGTTGGATGGAAAGTTCCTGTTGAGCGAGTAGTAAAGTGTTTCTTCATGCTAAGTACAGTTGAATTCAACAAAACATCAGAAGATGATAGGCGAACTGAATACAAAAATACAATTAGTATCTTACGTTTTAATAGTTATCTAGTGAATATTATTAGCAATATACATAAACAAGACGACTTATTATTGATTAATAATAAATCAACTGAAATGTCATGGATTGACATCGTTGTTCTACTTTATTATTGTGATACAAACAGAAGAATTGCAAAGGATTCTGAAACAACATTTCGTTTAAACATTCTACAAAACTATCGACTGTCTTCGACGTGTATTAATTCAAACAAAGTACAAGATCCTCTTGACACCTACACAGAATTTCATCTACAGGTTAGCATGTGTTGATTGTGATTCATTCAATATTACAGAGTCTTCTCGAGAAAACATAACTCGTGCCTAAGAACATGAGACCTATTGTAAATTACCTCTTGATAATCTTGGTGAACTAGAAAATTTACAAATGAAATAAACAATACCAATACTTGCTATCTATCACAACCACGAAATCAATATCGAAAATATCCAAATAATTCAAAAAAGTTTCTTCAATTATAAAGAGAGACGAATAGCTGAAGCTTTTCACATGTTGTTAAAACCAACTGGAAGAAAGCCTTACTATTCATTTAACATGAACTTTCCATCAGACCAACACCAATTAAACTACATCAATTTTCATTCATGTGATCACATATACAATTTTATTCTCATTTCATATACCCTATTCACACTCATTCACATTACACTATCATAGACAAGCATACTTTACACTTTAAATCATCTTCATTCAATCTACTTGACATGACACTATCACATTTGTATATTCATTATACTAACTTATTATGATTTATTCTATTGTGTATTATTTAACCTTCTATTGGTTCAACTTGATTATTTATTTATCTATTCTGTGAAGATATGACCTGGAGTAAGCAATGATACGTTAGAAACTTTCATTTCCACTCATTGGAATATTACAATTATGTGAATCGTTTAATTTTATAATGAACCTATTCAATGTTCAATTTGTTTGAAATTATCAAGTCTAACTTTGACGATGATAATACAATTACAGTTATTGATATAAGGGGTGGGGATGAGGTTGACAACTAATCAATTTGATAGTCGAACCTTTAATTTAAACAAAACTGAATGAATACTAAGTTCACTGAGTAAGTAACATTGATGTTTTCAATTGTCTATCAGTTAAGTTTATGTAAAAAATCGTTTTTTTTAAATTTTCTGATCCATTATTCTATCTTTTGATATCAATTCATAATGAACTACTGTTAATCATTTGTATTTGTACGTAGTAATCACTCACGAAATATAATCGTTAGACCCTCTTATATCTCAATACAATTTACACAGATATTCGTTACTTACTGATCTCGGATGGATACTATTAACAATTATGGTATGCTGGACTGCTATTTTAGGACTCCCTACCAGTATACACTCTTGAACTTACCAGTAATTTGATTCAAAACCATCAAGTATTTTAGCTTTTAAAATCTACGATGAGCTAAGTAGATCTATTTGAAAATGAGTACAAGTAAGAATTATATGTACAGATGACGTACTAGCAATACATTGCTACAAGCTTGATTCTTGCGTTTGAAATGATACATCCGATTACTCATATTACCCAGGACATAAAATAATTATAACTCGCCGATTTTAAATCCAGAGGTCATTACTTTTCAGAAACAGTCACGGTTTTGTTAACTTTCTAGTTCATGTATTCAATAATCAAGAGAAGTCGTGATTGGTGAATTTAAATTTGTTGAGAGTGTGGAAGTTATCACCAAAGACATTAACTGACTGTCGCGCTATATTACATATTAATGGACTTTGTTATTATATCAATGAAAGCTAGCTGATCAAGTGGTGATGACAGTCAAGTGTTCACCCCAAAACCTAAGGACACTGAGTCTGATCCCTCTGCAGAGTTAAGAACGAACATTTCTGCGAGTTTCCATTACTAGGACGAAGTAGCTCTCCAGTCCTCTATAATTTTCAATAGCACCCAACCAACACCGATCTGTGACAAATTGAAACGACTAAAATTTTGATTACACTAAAAAACAAAATCTTAGCTATAATGACTGTGCCTTTAGGGTAAGAGAGTAATTAACTGTATTAGAATTGCTAATTATTTGTCATCAAATGTCCAAGTTGCAATCCCTAAATATTACTGTGATTACAGTGATTATGTTCAGTTATCATAAAGATTGCACAAAACTACATCATTCATTTGATTTCGTTTATTAACATCGATAAAACAAGGAGTGTCTGCTGTTTGGTGAATCTGTGAATTATGTGACGTGGAAGTACTCAAAAAGTGCCGTATGTATGTTTGCTTGTGTGTATTTGTATACTTCGTTATCTAAAAATTCCATTAAGAAGTGGAGCCATAGCTTCAAAAGCGTATCTCTAATAGTTTCACTTAAGTTCAAATTAAAAGTGAAACAGAGGACTATAAATGATATTTTGTAGCGTTAAGTATTGCTAATGGATAAAAGTTTACCCCGTGAACTGAGAGTCCTGGGTCAGAATACATAGAGGATTTGAGGGTTAGTACTACTAAATAGTGTTATGTTAGAACGAATTATTTATCAAGTGCTCCTTAGTTTACATTGGTATCCAACCGAAATCATTCTGTGACAAACAACAAAATGGAATAGTCATTCTCCAGTTTAACTCGAATATTGACGACAATTAAACTCCTAGTTTCCTGGTCAAATGGAATAATCACTTATTCCCCAACAGCTTGTTTCAATAACAACCCACATCTGCATAAGTGGCAAACAAGTTCTTCTCATCTTCAAGTGATAGATTAAACGTTGTTTTAGGGCTATTGCCTCTAAACTCTATATTTTACTGCAGAATTAGAAATCACAAGTGAAAACAAAAAATCTTCTGTGGTTTCGATGATTTCCAATGACAACGTCATCTCGAAGTAAATTTACTTTACAATAGCCCTGATCTATTTTAGCTAAACTATTACACTGGTAAAAAAACTTACTATGATAAGAACTGAATATATCCGACCGTTAAATAGGACATCAAATTTCGAATACTATATTGTGCTACAATTATTTGTAGGCAAGGTAGGGACTTCTACATTTTAAATAGTGTTGAACACTTTCCTCCATACTTTGCAAGCTGATCCTTATTTTTCGGAACACTACAGATGATCAGTAATAAGGGTTAAGCATCCATCAACCAGAATGTCTTGGGGTTCGATAGATGATACACACTGTTAAGAAGTCTTATACTAAGATGAAACACTTGTCCAGTGCTCTCTTGTTTTCACTGGTGCTCAAATTGACAGTCAGATTAGTAGCAAACTGTAAAACAACTAAACTTAGGACATATCTGCAAAAAGCCACATCAATTTGAAAAAGCGTGATAAAACCCGTCATCAATCACATCTATGCAGATTGTGAATTAATTACTCATTACTATTCTGCCTACTAATAAGTAGTATAAATAAATAAAAATGTGTTGTATTTTCTGTTTGAAGTCTATCACATTTCTTGTAAATAATGAATACTCTGGTTCTGTATCTATGTTTTGTTCCTAATTGTTGTTATATGTAGTTAGGAAGCCGCGTGTTTCTTTGAGTGATTTCGTGAATAGTGACTGTGGAGTGCCTGACCAATTCACTTCAAGTGATCTTCTCTACCGCTTAGAGCTAGACAGACAAAGAGTTTAAACTGTTCGACTTTTGCCGAATTCCATTAGGTTACATTTTCGTCTGCATGTATCGTGTCATTAGTCATTTAAAATGATTATTAGCAAATGTCATAATGAAGTAAATAAGAGCACTTTCACTGAAATATTATTAAGAAATATCATTTTCCATTTTAAGAAATAAATAAACTTACGCCTTCTTCCATTTTTAATCCAAGCACATCACAAAATGTTGCCAATGAAATAGTGCCAGTGTTATTTGGATCGAATAACTCTTTCCATTTCTTTAAGAAGAATGAAAAACAACAGTACATTTCTGTTAAAGACGAGTAGTTATTTAGCTTTTGTTGTAATGCTGGAAATGTTTCATCATGTTAAGTGACTAAATTAATATGAAATTCTTCATGGACCGATTCATGCATCGAGCCTGTACATGCTTAGGCTGTTACTTTCTTCATTAAATTATTCTATGAAGACATTAAGGATATATTTTTAATGTCTTCATGAGACCATTTAATGGAATTGAGGTTTACAGAGTTTCTAATTGCACTAAATGGTATCTAATGAACATGTGCAATTAAAATGACAAGACTCAACAGAGCAAAGATATCTATTGATCTTATTAATAAGTTTATTCATAACCTAATTAACATCAAATTGCTAGTAAAACCTGAGTGTCTCATCTATCGAATAATTATATAGAACTCATCTTATTTACCAAATATTAGTTTATGTACTCAATTTTGGGTCACATGTTTTTTTCTTGAATTACAACAGGTTCTTCTAAAGTGAAATAGGTGAGCAAGGTATGAAACATCAGACTACACACTGAAAATAAAAGCTTTTGACTAACAAACATTGATTTTATTTTAAGGTTTGTATTGTTGATAATTCACTAGATGAGCTGAGCGATATCACTATCAGTACTTAAATGGAAGCGATTCTGTTGTAATAGATAGTATGTTCATTAGTCCAATGAGTAGATTTCCAACTTCGACGATCAGTCAAAGCCAATGATGATAACTACCTCACTTTCGATATGTTTAAACTCCACAAATCACCAATTCACACTACAACTTTAGTAATATGTTAAGTTAGTCATTGTAGTGGGCTGAGTACGTGAATTAGGTTGGGATAATTTTATGGACATTGTTTTTATTTAATTATGTCCTTTGTATTCATCCCATACTAGAACGAAAGAGTTGCCTACTGAACCCCAGTTTTCAGTAGGGCCTAACCAACATCAACCTGTGACGTATATAAACAATTATTAGTGACTATTCAAGCCAAAAATATAATACACGTATATATATCCTATTACATTAGTAGTTGTTATAAAACTTCTTTAAATACACTGAAGATGGTCGCTAGCAAATCCTATCAAGTCATATCTCGACATGTTGAAAAATTTCCAATTCAATCTGGTTGTAGTGCATGGTAAGTGAAAGTAAACTGTCAACTTTATAAGGCAAGAATGCATATTACTAAAGCATATACTACTTATATGCTACATTGATTTACTTAAAAGTCAATATCATATCAATAAAGATGGTTGTAAACATGCATGTTTACAATGTATATGACAAGATTTTATTTCAAACTGATGCTTAACAACAGAATTAATTTAGCAACTATAAAGTTAAAATTTCACTGAATAAGAAACACAATCATCAAATGTAATGAATTGATTAATGAATGATTGGTATCTGTCAGCTGATTAAATCATTACATATGTATTCATCAGTTTGATTATTCTATTGACAACGTCTATAGTTTATATACATGAAAAGAATAATAACAAAATCATCAATGGAAAACACTTTTTAACATGCTCATTTTTATAGTTGAAAACTGATCTTTAAGTATTCAAATAAAGAGGATAGAGTTTAGCATGCAGTTGATTTGAAGGTAGATCTATAAATAAGCCCATAACAATCAGAAAGTGAATTATAGTTTCATGTTTACTACGCATACTTTAGCTTTATGTGTTTATCATTTATTATATGTTAAATATGTTAATCTTGATATAATGAAGTGATCTGTTTCGTTCTAATATGGAACTCTTCAGCAATGCGCATCCATGACCTTATCTGGGATCCTAATTAGGGCCCTAGGTTTCGAGACAAGCACCCTACCATTGAGTCCACTGAGTTGGTTTCTAACGGTTGATGTTTCTAATTCAGTCGATTCGTGACACGTTTGTGCGACAATATCCATTGTAACTAAAATATCAGCTCACTAGTGTCCAGCTACTTGAGGTATTTCCTGGAGTTGTAGTATGAAGACGCAACCGGTGGAGTTTATTTCGTGCTGGGTGTGAGGTAGTTACTCACCGATGAGGTCACGCAAACGGATCACGAATTGACTGAATTAGAAATATCAGCTGTTAGGAGCCGACTCAGTGGTCCAATCGTAAAGCATTCCCCGCGGAGCCAGAGTGTCCTGGGTTTCGATCCTAGATAGAATCGTGGATGACGCACATGTTGAAGAGTCCCATACTAGGACGAAACAACTGTCCACTGTTTCCAGGATGACCAATGGTTGTTTAATTCAGATCAATTCGTGATATCAAGATTGACAAATTAACTATCTACACAACCCTCAATTGTAATACGTTAAATACTTTCAATTAGCTACTTTCAACAGAGAAGTTTACTTATCAAAATATTTTTATGTAGGCGATGTGATGTGTCTTGTAACTGAGTGTTCTGTACCCACCCAGTATGAAGATGAAACTGTGTCAATCAATTAGATAGTAATCCGGCTTGAAGTACTTTCGACGTCAAAGTATCTATGTGTAAAACAAATACCTTGATTGTGTTGTTTACAAGCTTCAGTTTGAATCCTACTTTGGAAATTCATCTAAATAACATCGATGCAGTATAGTCTAGGTTAAATAACTACTTTTACGAGTAGTTGTTGAATGGATTGGATTTAGTTTCCTCTATGTCATTCACCTGTACCCGATCTTTAGTTTCGCAGTTTTTGTAAACTGTATCAACGGACCTTACATGGGTAAATCCCTGACAATTGTATTGTGATGGCTGGAAAATGTCGTATATTATAAATTGATTGTGAGTAAATATGATAATTTTGTAAGTTAAACTGGTGAACCTTTACATTAATTGCTTTTTAAATAAATTTAAAATTCTGCATTGAAGTGGTTTTATGATGTTTAATTTCGCTGTTTATCACAGATTGATTTCGGTTAGGTACCATTAATAACCAAGAATCAGTTGACAGCTGTTCCGTTCTGTTGTACGGCTTCTTTGTAAAGAGCACCAATGCTATTAGGAACATGAACAGAGCAAAGAAATGTTTTGTTTTCTATTAGTCACTCAATACTAATGAACATATATTTATTCCCCACAAGTCTGGATTATGGGCTGCACACATGTGATATATTTCATACTAAGACGAAACAAATGCCCAGTGCCCCTTGGCTTTCAGTGGTACTCTACGCACATCAGTCTGTGACGAATTTAATTAATTGAAACTGAATACCGATCTCCACAAGCCACCTCAATTTAGTATTGCAGAATTGACAAATTAGATGAAAACATGATAAAACAAAAAGGATTAGTCAATTGTTTCTACAGTTTGTGGAATTAGGAAATTAAAGACGTACATAAAACACAGGCTGGTTTCAAAGTGATTGAAAAATATTGTTAGTAAATGAGTAGGGGATTCTTTCAATGATTACTGAATAAACTGATAATGGTATATTTAATTACAATATATTTGAATCTTCTTTTTGATTCATCATGAACTGAAATTGACCAGTCTCTGTTGCCATATGTGTATCCTGAGTGGATTGCTTCGATATAGCGATAGTTCACTAGTATTGTTTAACTTAGATTGTTACTGGCAATTCGGAATTTAGGATTCACGTTTCGTTCTATTTGGTACTCATCAGGAGGATGTACCTATATTCTGGTGTTGATATTCATACCATGACTCGAACTCAGGCATACATAAAACGACAATTTAATAATATTTACGTAACAATAAAGAGATAACTATTTAAAACTAATGTAATTACATAACAGTGTTTGACTTGAAAAATTTATAAAAACTTGACAGAATAAAGAAGAACATTAAATAAATTTCTATGCCAACTCCAACTGATAAAAATCTATGTTCATAATGAAGGTAGAGTGAATGTTTATGCACAAATTGAGTTTATGAATATAAATGTGTTAGGCCGGACCACAAAGAAGTGTAACAAACTGTCAGAACTGTGGTTGCGAACACTATTTCATTTATTCTGACTGTGTGTAATGTAAACATTTTGTTTCTATTATTATTACGCTCCTCTTACCCTATCCTTCCGTTTAGCATAATTACTGTTATTATATTGTTTCTTGTTATGGACTACAGTCAATTAGTTGTGTACAAGTTGTTCCTATTCACTACCACTATTCCCCTCGTTCTGTATTCATGTTAATTTTCTAATTGGGTTGCTGTGTGGTCTGATTTTATGTATATATAAAAGAATGCTTGAAATATAACAGGATTCTGTCTGGCTGATCTATTGGCTCGCATTCTCATTTAGGCTTGGGACTAAGTGGGCACAGGGCAGACGCACAGCTATCAACTAGGCATTAGTGATTGGCATTCAGTCACCCACCAATCACTCAATTTCTCATATCATAACAAAATGGTAATAGTTTCAATGTTATGTAATAATTATGCCATGCATTCATCGCAATATATACAACTAAACAATGAATATGATACTCTATTCAATATCAATAATCTATTTAACTTACTTCAATCATTTTCTCATCTAAATTATACTTGTCTACATAATTTTTTAGATCATTTAAACTGATTATTTCATCATTGTCAAGATCTACTGCAAAAAATGCATCTAAAAATGGATCCATCAATAAAGATAAAGTAATGTAGAACAATTCAAGATGAAATTAAAAGTTTGTCTCTGTATATCTGTTAATAATTAACTTTTTTAATGTATAGTTAACATGTTACAATAGAATTTTTATACTACAATCTTATTGACTGATACATAACATGATACAATTGATTTAATCAATCATTGTAATGATTTTCAGTATTGTAGCCTACATGTATAGATTCTAATTGAGATAATACAAAACAATTACGCATACATTCATTTAATGTATATGGTAAACAAGTTAGAACAGATACGTGTTTCAAGGCGGTATGCAATGAGTTGACGTAATGGAGAAGAAGAAGAAGAAGAAGAAGAAGAAGAATGTAATAACTGATTGATGCTAATAAATGTCATCTACACTAAATTGATAACTTTATGAAGTAATAAATTGATATGTTGATGTGTATGACAAGTTAATAATAGCCGATAATGATGAAAGAAATTTCATATTGACTTTATGACTTATTTGATGTAACGTCATCAATTCAGTAGTAGTATGTAATTTACAATGGAGGATTTACTTGTTGAATAATTCAACTTTCTTTTTTACCTTAATGTAAGATCGATCTAAACATGATGGAACAATTGAGAAAGGCAGATACAAAGGAGGTACATGAATGTCATAATACTTAAATTATTCCAGCTTTCATCCATTTACGTACAAAAGTGATTTTATCTAAAGAATGTTATATTCATTTTAATAAATGAATGAAGAATTGTCATTCAGATTCATCTATGTTGTAAAACAGTGGAGCTCAAATGCAGCACGGATAAATAACTTATTTACTACTGGGGCTTCAAAAGTTCAACAGAAAAAAACACCTACAATCCATAAGTTTATTTTGACTCTAATGCCTCCTTTATTGAAATCGAGGTGGATTTTTGAAGTTAGATACTAAGTTTTTATTGTTTGTATTCTCTACTGATTAATTTCAGTCGAGTGCGAAGAAGAAACAAGTGAGGAACGGAATACCTGCTTCAGCCTGGTACAGAACCACTCAGAAGAGCTCAGTTTCAACTCTGAAAATGAATCCAACCGACAATCCTCATGCCTCGTGACAGAAACCTAACCATCATCACCAATCGGCCGACTCGAAATAGGTAGAATCTCAACCTTGATCAATTTATAATACAGCTCAAAGCGATTCGTGATAAGTATTTTAGGTTCCGACCTGTCCAAACTCCACAAATAACCAATTCTCACTACTTACTTCAGTTAGTCATTGTAATAAGCTGAGTATTTAAGTTATGTTAAAGTGAATTTGTTGAGATTAATATCTAATTTACTAGAAGAAAAGAATCGCTCATCGTTTTCAATGGTACCCATCAGTCATCAATCTGTGACGAATACGAACATCGAAATCAAACACCATTCACAAGAAATAATCATCCAAAATCAATTTCTTTGATTTGCGATAACTAATTTCTGTTTGTTGATTTCATCAATTTCTTAAGCTTAGTAATTGTTAACTGGTGAATCGGCTTCCAACTATTCATAATTATTAACAACTTTGGTATCTGTTTCTTTTTTATATTAGTCAAGTGGGCACTTATCTCTGGTTTTTTCTAATCAGTAGATTATTTCATTCTAAAAGCAGTCATTCATTATTGTGCCTATTACGTAACTACTTTGGGATTCTTCGGGAACTTGAATCATTTGAAACCTTATGATGGCATCTCTTACTATTTATTAATAAACCATTGTATTCTTAACATCACTAATATACTGCAATTGTACAGCTATTACTAAACAGCTATTATTGAAAAGAAAATTATTTTCATTGAAACTCCGCCTAGGACATCCTAGGGTTTCGGTCAGTTCCAAGCCCGGAAAGAAAAAGGGCATTGAACATGGGGTTAATAACCCCATCCCATAATAAAACAGCCTTGATAAGAAAAAGCGCTAATCAGCAAACTGAATTTTCATTATCTTCTTTAAGTCAATGAATGAATTTATCGAATTTCAATTAAATATTTACCTGAATTAATTCAATAGTTTTACTTGCAATCATTTCAGGTGCTTTTCATCCATCTCTGAGATTCATCAGGATAAAAACAGTTAGAGTTGTATTGAGAATAATCATTTTTGACTGATCACATGCTTTCTGTGAACAACAATAATTTCTCATTAACCTAATAGAAAGTAAAATACCACCATTATATAGCTAGCTACTGTAAATCTAAAAGTTCTTATATATCCAATGCTTAGAAAAACCTGATTTGATGAATCTTCCTAAATATTGAATTTAGTTGAGTTTAGAGTGTGTACTGCTTGAAAAGGGATATACTAGTACGAAGTACCTGTCTAGTACACCCTGGTTTTCAATAGTACCCTACCATCATCGGTCTGTGACGAATTTGACGGCTTACAACTTTTCTGAACATGTCTATGAGAAGCTATAGTTGAAATCAGACAATCCGTTAACAAGTTCTATTATCAGGGATAGAACCAAGGACCTTCTGACTTCGTGTCAAACACTTTACTACTAAACCTCTAAATCGGCTCCCAACGATTGGTATTTCTAACTCGCGATACGTGTGTTACTGCTTCATTCATTGCCAACGGTGAGTAACTGCCTCACACATACACGGCTGAACTCCACTGGTCATATCTTTTCACTAGAACTCCAGGTATTATCTCAAGAAGTCAGTCACTAGTAAGCTCATAATGATTGTAAGTGGGTGTGAGCACAAGAGTTTAATCGTTTAGAGTGTGAAGCAATTGCCAATCGATGGTGATGAATGAGTTCATTCGAGGACTGAATGAATTAGAAGCATCAACCGTAGTCTAATAGTAAAGCTTTTACCGCTAAGCCAGAGGATTCTAGGTTCGATCCTAGATGGGGTCGTGGACGGGCATTGTTGGAGTCCCACAATTAGACAAAAAAGTTATCCTGTGCTTCCTGGTTATCACTAGTTGTCTAGTCCAGATCGATTCTTAATGTCAAATTAACATTTAACAATCTCAACACCCAATTACAAATGTTAAACAATGTTATGAAAACTATTGACCTAGAAATTCACTATGAAGTGTTAACTTGGTTAGGCGACTAACCCTAACCAGGAATCAATGTAAAGCTGTTTCTTCATAGTATGAGATTCCTATTCACTTAGTATCCATTTCATATACAATTCAGTTTAACTTTATTAAATGAATGTATGTCTGTTACAAACAACATCTAAATCATAATCCAATAAAAGAAAAAAACAATGCAAACTTCAGAAGACTGTATACATAAGACTTTGAATTGTCTATAGAAAAAAAATGTCGGCTTTATTACGTTTCAAGCCGAAGTTATCAAACTGTCAACTGATCACCGTAGGCTGGATAAATTTTTTTTGTTCAAACATTAAGCATGGTATGTGTAAAATCGAATAAGTTGAAATAAACAAAACATTTATAGTACTTATGATGTTTAATATACACATTTTCAATATTCATATGTACTATAGTGAATGTTGTCATGGATACTCATTCATTTAAGTTTGCTGTTCAATATCTTCAACTAGCATTACATGAAATTATAAGCTTCACATGAAGAACTACATAAATTGTCACACTTTTGTTTTATTAGGAGAATTGAACAAGACGGTTCATTCGATTTTGATTAAAATAAATGCTGGAAATTTATCATCTATTGACAAATACATTAAGTCTACAGGAGACTATCTAGAGTACAAAAGGTTACAGTGAGAAAGTGTTCTATCAGAAACTGAATACAGTTTGCTTATTTGTTCCTACTCCTTCCCATTTCCTTTGTTTATGTTTTACGCCTTCAATCATATGTCAAAACTATTTTATTTTGTTCATTCAGTCTATCACATTCGTTGTCCTTTCTAATCTTTTACCATTAGTTTTACGTATTCATAATGGAATGTTGAATGTTTTTATTAACTTGATTATCTTTCTTACAATATTCATTAAAGACATTTCCCCAGCTATCAACATTTTTCACACAATCTTCAACTATTATTGCCATCACCATTATCCATATTGGTAATTTAGGTAATCAACATTGATTTTATAACTGTATATAACGAATTGGTCTAAATGAAACAACTATTGGTCATCTAGAAGCACAGGACAGCTGTTCCGTCTCAGTGTGGACCTCTTCATCAACGTGTATCCACAACCCATCGGGGATTGAACCCAGAACCCTCTGACTACGCGGTGAAAGCTTTACCATTAGACCACTGAGTCGGCTCCAAACGGTTATTGTTTCTAACTCAGTCAATTCGTGATACGTTTTCGCGATTTCATTGATTCGTCACTTTGTTCACTGTTTACTTAATTAAAAACAAACTAGTACATATTTTTCATATTAGATCATGTTATTAACCTGACTTATGCACTTATTCCATTCATCTATAAAAATGAACTTGCTATGATGAGTATTATGCATTATTAAAGTCAAATGATTATTTCACTTGCATGTTACATTCAACATTACACTTATAAAACAATACTTTACTTAATTACATGATTTTGTACGACAGTAGGTAAATTAGGACAAAGTGAAATGTAAAAGTGAATTCACTTCATTTACATAACTCATGAAAGATAAAATCACTATATTGTTGTAGGTAAATTCACTTGCTATTCAATCAAACTTGAGTTTTTTCTTAAGTACTAATGTTTAGTCTGAAGAAAAGTATAGGAATGCGCGTGTGTTAAGGGAGCGATACGAGTCGGCAAATACATTCAACCGTAAAAGTACAACAAATTTCTAATGTTATTTTATACTACTTATTAGTAGAAAGAAATCTATGAGTAATTTTATTTTATATCGAAAAACAGGAAAGGTGATGGTGAGTTGACTGGGGGAAGGGCGGGCGCAGTGATTTGTAACAGACTACAAGTTAGCCAGTAGTGAATGAAGAGAAATTTATGATATGCAACAGAAGGTTCTATTCACTGTCACTTTTTAAAGATGCTACACTTACTTACCAACTTTCTCCATAGTTAAAAATTTTTCGTAATTTTTACGGTTAGATACATACAAAGTGGAATGCACAAACGTGACACTCACGAATTTGATGCTTAGCTTACCAATGGGCCTATAGTCGTTTTGGTTCACCATAGATAGCAATGACGAAAAATGCTCAATTGGTTAGTCAGCTTATAGAAATTCATCACTAGTTATTTTCATGTCATCTCGGTTAACAATGTTATACTTCATTCGACTGATAACATTCATATTTCGTCGGCTTATATTCAATGTACACATATATGTGTTACTAATTATACATCAAATCGGTTCTATTGTCCCTGTGTGTAGCCAGAGGCTTAATTTCATCATTATATGTCATCAATTTTATACAATGCATATACACAGACATGTGGAATCGTGTTACCAATAGACTACATCATGTTTGACTAATGTAATCTCTTTTTACAATATACAAACAGTTGTTATACGGAACGTCATCTGAACAAGTGTTTACTTGTTCCAATTTATATACAAATCTATGCGTATCTTAGATCATTTGGATTGTAGTTATTTGTATCTGAAGAAACTTGGGTTAGTTTGCTGTATGAAACGTCGGAATTTATTTTCCAAGCTCTACGATTTACCAAATAGGATATTATTTATAATATTTGCTAGACATTTTGAGTTCAACTGATGCTGTGCATTGATGTAGGACTAGCCATTACGTACTACCAACATTTTTGTCATATAAAATGTGTTTCGATGCTGCTTATTAGTTTGTTTCTGTAAGGTTAGATCATGGCATGTAGTAGAATTCAGGAATAAGATTTCATCCTATTTTGTACTTCATAGTAAAAGGCAGTAAATTCAAATTACCTTGTGAACATAGAAACTGTAGTGTAGATACATTTGATAAACAAGTCAAAAATAAAAACGAAACACAGATTACTGATCCAACTACCAGTCACTGTTCAACTTCATCGAAGAAAATTTATCTTCAGTTAGCATTTAATCAATAATACTTAATTAGAGAATTACACGATTTGAAAATAAAATAACTTCTTACATATTCACATAAAATGGTGAACTGTTTAGTTTACTAGATGACTATATGGCTAGGCATTATCCCCAATCATGTTTAACTTCACCATCTAATAACATCAATAGTCACGACCATTATTCGTTGTTATTTTGAGATAGAAGTCAGTGTGTAAGTGATTAATAGTAGAATTACTAAATTAATAGAAATACTTAACTGATCTGTGATTACCAGTGATATACTAATTAGCTTCGGTTTATGAGGAAGTCTAACCTTCAAATAACAAAGAAGGACTGAAATATCTTTCAGTATTATGTACAATTCAGCATTTAAATAAAACTAACTTTCTTATGTTGTATAAGACAACAAATAATTTCATTAGTGATTTCGGTGCATTTCATTAGTTCGTACTGTCTCTGTATGCCTTATTTATCCTACCGAAACATCTTTATTCGTCACATCAAATAGACTGAAATCAATTCTCTATTAAAATTAAGATCAAAAATGAACCGAAACCGTATTCAACAGGTATCTCACCATCATAATGTTTATGGCCAATTAGTAACAGATGTAATTTCATGTCATTAGTCGTTTTAATGATACATAACTATCATTGTAACTTAATCAATAGCATTATTTACAGATCTGCCGTATCTACATTCAGCTTGAATTTGGATTTGTATAGCTTATCATTTTACTAACACAGAAAGTGGATCTCTGTGAGATATAGACTAGCATTCAATACCATAATGATGCACTAACAGAAGTAGAAGAATGAAAACAAGAAAGCAGTAAAACTTTATACTTGAAGAAGATCATTAAGAAATTGCTTCATTCTTACATATATAGTAACAAAATAATCTTATAAGCAGTAAAAATGGAGCTAATAATCTATAAGTAACATTAGTTACGCTTGGAACAATCTTAGGGTTACTACTTGTTCGAAGCCCGGATATACGAGGAGGGTTGATCGTCAAATTAGCAACCAGATGTCTTAGACAATAACTATACTAAAAAAAATACTGAATAAAAAATTGACAGCAGTTATTTACATCAAAACAACGTCAATATGCAATATATAAACAGGAACATCAGCTACAGTCTGCTAAGAGAGAAAAAAATACTATACTTTGGTTCTTATTTGTAAAACTAAACAGTAAGCAGTTCATGCAAAACCCATTTCAGTCATAAAACTTCTTCATACAATTCTAAGACCTAAGGTTGTTTATTATTATCATGAATTACATAATGTATCAGTATTTTATTAGAAACTGATTTTCTGCAAGTTGTTTAAACTTACATCATTATAGTCATAGAAGCAAGAAATTAATTGTTCTAATCATGATCGCTCATTTATCAAACTAAAGTTTACACTCATCAATTACATAAAAGTAACTCAAGTCATTTTCAATATTCCTCAATCAATCAACTTACAACATGTTCATTTGTCTTAATAGTTCTACAAGAAAACAATAGGTGAGCAAAATAAAAGCAGAAGATAGGTGTTTTATCCTACTATAAGTTTCATCAGTAGGGTGCAATCGTGACTCATCCAAAAATTGAACTTAGAGTATTCAGGACTTCCAGTAATCGCTTAAACACAACAATTAAGCTTTTATTCGATTGTTTAAACTTTTAAATTTAGTCAGTTTTTCTGTATTACCCACTAAATATCATTACTAAATACCCATCTAATACTCGACATGAATAAATAACAAAGGTCACAGCTACAAGGGTTTTGATCCCATATGAGGTTATAGATACTAAACTGTTGAAGAGTTCTATACTAGAATGAAATAGTTTTTAAATTCATCCTAGTTTTTGTAGGTTATCTGGGTGTAATCAATCTGTGGCATACATTTGAAATATTAACAATCTCCAAAAATTCTATTCAATTTACTGTTATATCGGACCACTAAAAAAGAGTGAAAAACTTCCAGAATTGTGTTTTAGAGAACTAATTCATTTATTCTAGTCGTGTGTAATGTAAACATTACATTTCTATTATTGTTATGTTCCTCTTACCCTATCCTCTCGTTTAGCATACTTACTGTTATTATATTGTCTCTTATTATGGACTACAGTTAATTAGTTTTGTACAAGTTACCCCCACAATCTCTTCTGTTTTACATGAGTGCAAAATCCTTAATTGGTTTGCTGTGTGGTCTGATTTCGTGTATATACAAAGGTATGACTGAAATACGGTTTGATTCTGTCTGTTGGCTGATAAATCGTTGGTTCCTCTATTTCGGCTTTCGAGACTGGTAGTCTCGGGGCAGACGTGTCCTGTACACTGACTAGCAATTATTAAGGGCACTCAGTATTTTCACAATACAAAACAATCGGCGATGGGCCTTAAAGTGAATTCAGCTTACAGCAGTCATTGGTCATATATTATATTATTCAATCAGTACAAAGAATCCCATTTAATGTCATATCATCATAAACATAACATTTACTAATGAAATTTAATTCAGTAGACTGTACATTAACTAATGCCAAACTACTTCACATTTAAAGTGTATATCATTCAAAAATGTAAATATTCACAAATGACTAATGAATATCAACAAAATAGATAGAAACATCGCCCCCCCCCTAGAAGAAAAACAATACACTTCTGTTTGTTCAGAATGTTTCTTTGAAGTTGAACCAACAGATCTTTAACAAGTAAATTCTTTCATTCATTTGTACGATAAATAATAAATGAATGCTGATTAATTTTAAAATGAAATGACCAATTCGGTGCATGAGTATAAGTTGTCCAATATGAACCTTTGACAATAGTGACATGCCAATGACGACCATATGTACATATCAAGCCATTTTTTAAGTTTTTCTGATGTTTCTTTCTCCACAAATTTCTCATAAGGTTGTGTTAATCTATAAGCTTCTTCTGATATTTTAATTTGTTCTTGTAATGGTAGTTCTTGCATAATTACTAATATTTCAGGTCGTAAGCCTATTTCATGCAAATATCCGTACAATGGTTTTTTGACTACATATTGACTATAGGTAAGTAAAGAAGATGATAAGTTTAGCTATTAATCAAATAACATGAATATCAATTAATGTTGTTAAAGAAATGAAGTACACTGAAATAAACATTCAGGAATTAATTCTTATTCATTATTATATACTAATGAAATATACGACAGTAGTATTCATCACAGTTTGACACCATAGTGATGACCTTTGAAAATAAATAATCAGGGGTTTGTTATATCCTTGCTATCATCATCGTGAACTTGTAATCTAATCAAGTAACACATTTATAACCTTAAAATTTTCAGGTCTAGGCAACTACATTGAATTTTTACTGGTTTATTTTTTCATTTTCAGTCAAAAGTCATTTGTTACTTACTTACTAACTTACGCCTGTTACCCCTCTCAGAGGAGCATAGGCCGCTCACCAGTATTCTTCATTCAACTCTGTCCTCAACAATCCTTTCCAGCTGTCCCCAGTTACTGTTCATCCTTTTAATGTCTGCTTCCAGCTCTCGACGCAGGGTGTTCTTTGGCCTTCCTCTTTTCCGTTTTCCAACAGGATTCCGAGTTAGTGCTTGTCTCGTGATACAGTCTGATGATTTCCGCAATGTATGTCCTATCCATTTCCAACGTCGTTTCCTGATTTCCTCTTCAGCTGGAATTTGGTTTGTTCTCTTCCAAAGTAGGCTGATGGTTTCCGGCCAACAGACATTAAATATTCTGCGTAGACAATTGTTAATAAATACTTGCACCCTCCTGATGATGTTTGCAGTACTTCTCTACGTTTCAGCTCGATATACTAGAACTGCCTTGACGTTCGAATTGAAGAGTGTGACTTTGAGATTTTTAGACAGCAGTTCGGAGTCCCATATATTTTAGCCGCCTTGTTGGAAAATCACGAATTTACTGCAATCACGTAAGTTGAAGTCTGATATAACTACATATATTGACAAATAATGACAAGTTAACAAACCGAATTTCAAAGTCAGTTTATAACACACACAGCGATGTCAGTTTTAGCAACCACTCTGCGTTTGAGATCCTTTAAAATGGCATGGTGTCTTGGTGAAAGGTGATGATATTTAACCACTAAAGTCAAAATGGTATGTAAAGTAATGATAATAGTAGTAGTGATAGCACAAATTATCCTAGGCTAGACTGCAGATCTCTTCGTTGATCTAAAGTCTATCAAAATATTAAAGCGTTGTAAAAATATCCTATGAGTCAAATCGAATCATTTTAGACAAATTTCACAAAATTAGAAAGCAATGCTTTGCAGAGATTATATGCTATTGAGAATTACCTTACTCTTCCCTATTCCACCCCCCCAGAATTCTATAAGAATTATTTTCGGAATGTGGTCAAGAAATGCTAAAATTTAGAGCTAACAGAAGAGGCATTAAACTAGTCAAACGACTAGACAAGTAAATAATCAAATATGATAATAACTAGTGTATTTTTAACTTTTCTAATATTACTCTGGATAAGATCCAGTTGAAAGTTTTGTCGAAACCGCGAATACATCAACTGTCTAAGAATACCTGTACAATTTAACCATCTTTTCGTTCGAACACAGTATTGTTCAAAAGTACTAAACATTACAAAAAGTGTATACTGACTAAGAAGACATCAAGATGCCGTAGGAAAAATGAAAGCTGGAATCAACATCTTAAGCATTAGATTTGATGAAAAATCGGTTATTGTAATCTTAAACAAAAGGGACTACATAGAAAGGATGAATTATCTCCTAAGGATTAAACTAAATTCCAAAACCCAAGATAGTGAAAAGTGTTGACTTAAAAGATTAAACGGCAACTTACTATGACAATAAAACAGGATCTTAATAGTGTGTGGAATCTGAAGAACTTATCAACAACAACAGTTCATTACAACATGCCAGACTTTGGATATCTTTAAACAATTAAAAATATTTTGCATTAATCAAATAAATATTTCAACAATTGTACTTTGCTCTTTTGTTTTTCGGAAAGGTTACATTAACTTACTTTCTTTCAGGATGAACACCAAGAACTTCACAAAACTTTCGAAAAGTTATTTTACCTGATCCTTCAGGATCGAATAGAACTTGCCATTTCTTGTATTAAAAATGAAAAAAAAAAGCATAATGTTTAGTTAATTAATTTAATTTCAATTCAATATAAGTATAGATACTATTAAATAATTATGAATGAATTATAATCTTTACAAATAATCTCTGATCAGGTTCCACGTTTACAAATCCAAATCAATTAACAATACCAAAGTGAACAGCCAATTTGAAGGTAGAAATATCTTAGAAATTAGATTATAGTCAATAAATCTGGGGTTGTTACTGTCAAAATGTCAGTTATTGACGTGATTAAAATTATCAGGTGATCGTAATCATCATAAGAATAAATATGATTAATGATTGATTTCTTCAATCTGACCTTAGCTATGATATAAGATGCAACAGTACATATTTCTTTTGGACACAAAGCTCCTGTTTATTAACATGAATAGTTGTTACTCCTTCAGTTCTTTTAGATTTGAGTATGACCAACTTTCGCTAACAGCTACTAACGCGGTAACCTATTAAAAACGAAAGAATAATTCTCGTAATGCGGTGAGATTTGTCTAAGTGTGTGAGTACTGGACTGATAACTCTTTTAACCATGACTTTACTTAAGCCACGCTGGATGATGTTTACGAGCATGACATTGTATTTTCTTAGAACATCAGTCGACTTGAAGTGCTCAACAGGAGCAGTCGATAAGTAGGGCAGGAGGTAAGTATTCCAGGTTATTCGTCTTTTAGTCTCGGTGTTACTATCGGAAGTAAGGTGAACAATATTTGTAGGTTTCTTACACTGAACATTCTTTGAACTGTTCTACGTAACTGCCAGATTGACATTTCACTGGCAGAATCACCTCTAATTTGTAAGCGAAGGTATAAGGAATTTTTACAGTCTGTTTACTATTCTCGCTAGTACTTACATGGTAATTTATTTTTTACAAGCTTTCTAGGAAATCTATCTTATTTAAGTGTACTACGTAGCATATCCAGTTCTCCTTTCACAGCACATGGGACGTACATGGTTGCTATTCTATAACTAAGTGATTTTATTAAATTACTTTTGGATTACAAAGGTACAAAATTAAGGATACGTGTATACTCCCCGACTCATGTACTTTTTCTGTTCAAATGGCTTCTTATGTATCCATCTACTCTTTTGGTTAGTAGGACACTCATTACGGTTATCCTACTTTAATATTCTTCTTCACCTGTGAACTTGATTACTAGGTACACCTCATTAAACTATATAAGAATTCTTAACTGTGTCCTATTATATATACAACGAATGAATGAGGAGTAGGATGTGAATTTTCGAACAAATTATTTTGTTAGATCATTTCCTAGTTAAAAGATGAAAGATGAAAGATGACTGCTACTAGTAGATAAAGGGTTGAACCGTTTGGTACTTCACTCAATTGTCAGTAGATTTCATCATTCCTAATGCATTTACAGAGTAACTCTTCTATGATTTCGAATAAAAAACCAGGTTCTGTTTGATTTTTCTTAGGTTTCTAACGTACGAGCTAAACAATTTCCATTAGTGGAATATTTGTGAATAGTGACATTGTATGTAGAGGCAGCACTGCTTGTCGTCGATTGGTAATTATTTTAATTTCATCGATAAATTAGAATACATACTTAGTATTGTCTTATAATCAACCTATGGAATAGCTATAAAGTATTTTCCAGGCATTGAACCATAGTATGATAAAAAAATTCATGCATGGAACATGTGGTGTATGTATCTTTGGTCATCCAAGTAAACAAGTTGTAATATGTTTAATCGATTCACATAGGCTTGAAGTGCTTAACTGTTGATCTCTAAGATTCTTTAAAGATTTGATATTATCATACTTTATAATGTGCATAAAATCTTTTCGGCTATCAGCCTTCCCGAATACAAGTTAACCATTTAAATATTAGGTTATTGTGTTCATATAATCATTATTGTCGCGAAGCACAACAGCTGATCCCCGAAACATTTTCGTAGTCAATATATTTTCATTATTTTAAAGGATGTTAATTGCTTCCTTGTGCTTCATTTCTATAATGCACTTGTGGTTACATTTGCTGTTCTGATACTCTCAACAGCTCATCACTAGACTAAATATGAAATATTCAACCTTTAAATCTGAATTTAGTATTACATATAAACGTCTGACAATATAGATTTTAAGAACTGAATATCTGTATCGCTACTTAATAATTATCCAATAGTGAAACGAAATCATTGCATACATAATCTGTATTTGTTAATATGTGATTAATCAATTATTTAGAATGAATGTAATATCTTGAGTGATGCCTAGTATATGCAAATCTTTCATGTTACGGTAGTAAACATGGTAAACATTGTCTTCATCCAAAACAACAAGACTTTGTGAAAAAAATTGATTCATTCTAATCGAAGTCTACGCTTCATCCTTAAACAACTTAGATTCACAAATACTAAGAAATTAAAAATGATGTATATTGTACGCCCGAGCAAGATTCTCCAGACCTATTGTCCAAGCATCATCAGTAACAAAATACTATAATAGAAAACAAACCAACTGATATCAGGCTGAAGAGGAAATTAGGGAAACACACTGTAGGTAGATAGGACACATATTGAAGAATTCATCAAACTACTTCAAAAGACAAGTACTAACTTGGAATCTTCAAGACCAAAAAAGAGTAAAAGACAAAAGAATAGATTAAAGCACGAGTCGGAGGCAGACATGAATAACAGAATGAATAGCGCTTAAGAATAACTGGGAAGGAGATTCGAGAACAGAGTTAGTCAGAGACTGATGGTCTGCGCCCTATTCTCCACGAGGGGTAGCAGATATTGATTGATTGATTGATTGACGATTTCATGAGTTATGATGATCAACTCTATCCACAAACTACTTTTTTACCACTTTAATTTCAGTTCTCATAGAAATTTACAATCAAAGTATACGACGTAAATATTTCCATACAGTATGAAATATATTCGACTCTTGGAGAAAATTTTGAAATAACAATAATCAATGAACATTACCTATTGTCATTTAATAGTAGTATAGACTGATAAGGATAGGAGATATAATGAATACTTTTTAGAGATCAATGATTTTCTTGCTGATAACAGTCCTTTATTATAGTCAATCAATTAAATTATAACAATGAATTTTATATTATAGACAAAAAATTTATACCATTACTTACTAATATCATTTCTGTATCTAAATGATTCTCTACAACATAATTACGTAATTCATTAATTGTAATCACATTAATTCCTCTTTTGTCAATAGCACTGAAGGTTGCAATGAATGGTTCCATGATTATCTTTCTTCTGTCCTATTCTACTACTTCTTCTTGTTTCACTTTCATTTCCAGATTCTAATTCATATATTTATATACATAATGAAGAGGAAGTTTAAATAGTTAATTAATGAATAGGTTATACAAGTAAAAATTCTAATTGTTCTTTCCCTTGTAACTTGTGATTACATCATTTGATGGTGTATTTTCGATTCTTTATTATGTTGACTTTATTGAATGAACAAACTTTATGATAAGAAGAAAATAAATGTTTTTGAAAAAAAAAAACTTCCTATAACTTTCTAACTTTAATTAACACATGACAACAATGAATAAAATAGTTCTTTAAGTATTATCATTATTATAAACATTATTACTAATACAGTAAGATAGTAGATTATCTATCATTAGAACAATATGGTTACATTAATTATCAGTAAACTTTATAAAGAGTTAAATGAAACTTATGCTGAGATTAAGAAATAATATTGAATTGTAATTGAATTGACGTGGCTCGTGGAGATTAATATAATGTTTTAGTTGATTGAATTCGTTACAAATTCATGTTAATAGAGTACGACTGGAAACTAGAGGGCATTGGACACCTGTTTTCTCTAGATAAAAGACTCCTTATTAGTGCAAACACTTGATTCTGACCTAGAGACCTTAGACTTGGCAAACACCTAAACCTCTGCTCTACTGGAGCGTCATCCAATAGGAGAATTCTCACCTCAATTAATTTGTGGTGTCGTGCGATTCATTATAACCCATTGTCATGGGCGGTAACTGTTTATTTCTCTATAAGTCTGAATTCCTATCAGTCATGGCTTCTCACTAGAGCTTCAGGAACATCTTTGAGTTAGTCACTTATGATCTGAGGTGTCCAATACTAGGACCAAGCAGGTGTCTAGTGATCCCTGGTTCTCATGTGGTACCCTATCAGTATCAATCTGGGATGTAATTCAATCTACTAAAATATCGTTGCATAGTGGAATACGTAAGCGTGTTAACTGAAAATGAATAAATGTAATACAATGCTGGCTAGATTATAGTAAAAGAACAAGAATACGCTGGTACTCAAATGATCAAAATAATTTCCAACTTAAACAATGAGAGACGAGCTAATGATATCAAAGTTGAAGAAAATTTAAACTGAAAATTCTTACCATATTCATAATATAGTAGCTAGGTATAGACTGCTACTACGTAGATTAGGAATTCGGCCTTATATTGCTATGAATATGAGTTTTCTGTAGGCTTTCAGAGTAGAAAATAGGCTTTTTGGCATGAATAGTCAATGAATAAAACTATCTACTACAACACTTAGTTGCGGATTCATTTGTTGAAGCCTTCAAAAAGAAGGTTGGATTCGACTGAAGGACCCTGTATTGCTAGGATTAACACAAGCAATTCCAGTCTCATAACCTATTCAATCTAAAAATAAAACTAACGCAGTGATTGTATATTTCTGGTAATGTCAGAATTTAAAATTATCTTTAAGGTAATAACTCGACTGATACTGAAAACAGTACTTACGAATAGTCGTTTAAGTCATTCGAAAATAGGTTTTTCCTTGTTAATGAAATAAGACTCATTACATTATACCTTCTTCATAGAAGCTATGAGTAAAACGAGATTGGTACTGAGAACCCTATGTGTATATAGATTATGGATGAAACCACTGTGGTGGGCATTAACTTGTGGATAAATCGTTATCGTTTAGTAAAGAATTTCAGTGAGAGAGATATATCGTAGTGAATGTTTGTTATGAGTACTAGGAAACATGACCTGACAGCTTTTCAGTTAGATAAATGAATTTCTTCATCGCTGTTTCTGTGGCTCAACAGAGAAAACGTCATTTCGAAAATATAATTCACTCAATTACCATGTAAAACATTTGTATCCTCTTCGATAAAACGGTTCATTGACAATTCATATTGGTGACATCATCATTTTTATTCCTGAATGACCACTACAAGACTATTTCATGACTTGTCGTTTAAGAATATCAATTAGCAAAATTTTTTAGAGCCCACTTAACATAAATATACACGATTAAAAATGAACTTGTTGATTACGACCCACTGGATGAATAAATTTGTCTGATGACTTACTGAGTGCATTTACACTAACGTTTCTCTGTGTTTGATATGCATAATAACCTGAAATATTTAAGCCATTTATTGAAAATTACTTTAAAATTACTTTATTTGTGATCATGGAATGTTAACAATCCATCAAATTTTTCAGGGTAAACAGACTTTGAATAAAAGTTTAATGAAAGATAGCTGATTCGATTTTATTTAGAACTCATCATTCAATGTTCACAGTGGGAGTAGAACTAATCACTTTTTATTCAGAAAGGTCGAGTTATTCGTTATAGCATCGACTTCAAACAGCCATTAATGTTTTCAATTAGTGGGATGTTAACAATCCCAAGTGAATTTAGTTAGTAATTGTTGGCCTATATGAACCCTGAGCAGATTATCTCAATAGAGCCATTTTGTTAACAATAGATTAGGTTACCTATTTATCTACAATGCTAATATGTTTTGGTACCATATTTTTACAGTACCTCAAATATTCTCATTATAAATGTATTACATTGCATATTTGTTAATGGAACTTTTCATTTAAATGAAATTGATTACAATGACAAAATGGTTTAAGGTTAATACATCAATATTGAGTTCAAATTCACATAACATACTACTTATTATTCACAACATTATGCATCATTGAATATAGTTTACACATTCAATAATAAATTTCAATATAAATGTTCTTTAAACATTTAGAAAGTGGTATATGAACTAAACGAACTGTTACATAACTCTTAAATGAAACACTTAACAATGATTTCAGAAAAGTTGGTGGATTTTTTCATAGAATTCCAAGAATCTCTTATTAGCCAGTGTTATTCTAAGTAGCCATTGATTTAAATTATAATAATCCACTACAAATAAGTAGCTATGAGTTTTAAATATTCTTTAATATTGATAAACTACTGGTGACTCAAGTTAGCCAGTTTCTCTTAGTTTTATTCTGTCAATTCATTCTTAATTTAAATGAACGGACCATAATTACAAACACTACAACTTTACAATTTTGATGAAGTCCTCAAATGCTTTAGTGGAGCCGAAAATATTTTATTTAATCACCATTCAGAGGAATTTTTAGAATCTTCGAGGTGGCATACTCTAACTTGACGATAGCTTACATAATTTTTGCATGAAATGGATAAATTATACATGTACATGTGTTTGAAGTATATTTGACAAATACTGGAACATACATTATGACTTTTCTTCTGCTTCTGAAAAGAGGTCATTTCGGTTCACCACATTATTGTTTCACCCTGATTAACTAGTGACATTTTCTATTTTTCTATATACCATCATAAAACTACCTTATATTTAACGATAGGATTGTATGAAAAATCTTCGCTTCTATAAGTTGTGATGACCCTCTCAATGATCATGTACAGATGATCACCTACAGGAAGTATACTAATAATCTGAATGTCCTTTCAGGTAGGGCTGTTTAACTTGTATGCAATAATTTTATATTTATCCCATTAATACGGTACCATTTTACTGAATTTTAGTCATTTATGTTGGCCACAAATTAATGCCTGTTGGGTATCACTCAAAACCAGGGATCTCTGGATAGCAGTTTTGTT
Source organism: Schistosoma japonicum (assembly GCA_025215515.1). Taxonomy (NCBI): domain Eukaryota; kingdom Metazoa; phylum Platyhelminthes; class Trematoda; order Strigeidida; family Schistosomatidae; genus Schistosoma; species Schistosoma japonicum. The sequence goes on from CM046061.1 coordinate 79,312,943, forward strand.
CTAGCTTCGGATTTCCCAGCAGTGCTTACTCTTGATTCCATTAGAGAATCGAACTTACTTCCACTCCCCCCCCCAACTTATATTTTTGAATAGCATTAGAGTTTGCCAACACATTCACACTGGTTGCAATTTCTTGATAATAAACTAGTTCACTTAACATTCGAAGATCATAATTAGCATTGTTAATAAATTTCAACAGTAAAAATTGTTTTTCTTCCGAAGACATAAATCTGGCCAGTTGTTTTAATGAAACAATATACTAGTCAGTGAATACACAGTCTGTAATATATGACTTAACTATACGACTGACACTGATATCACCTACATTCAAATAATTTTTATTGGAAACAACACATATAAGCGAATAATATTATTTACAATTGGGATGATTATTTTCGTGGATATTGGTATTTTTACTTGATTGAATATGTCACAGATTGATGTTGATAAAGTACCACTAAAAACCAAGAAGCATTAGATATCTGTTTGTTCTAGTGTAGAACTCTTCAAGCAATGTGCACCTTAGATTCTTCACGATTAGCTCCCAGGGTGACGACGAACGTCTATACCTCTGAACCGCTGCGTCAGGCATCTAATGATAGAATTCCTTGCCAACATCAAGTCTGTGACATATTCAATCAAGTAAAATTACCAGTATCCACAAAAATAGCCATCTCAATTGAACAATAATGATGAGTTCACTAGTGACTAATTCTAGGATGCTCCTGAAGCTCTTGTGAGAAGTTGTGATTAGTAAAGTTCAGATTTGCTAGGAGCAAGACAGTAATCACTAATTACAACGGATGAATGTCGTTGCATATATACATTACAAACTGATGTGTGATTTGTACCATTGGATGCCGACTCAGTGGTACAGAGAGTTAGATGTTCGCCCCCAATCGGAACATTCTTGATGAGGAATCCGGGGTGCGTATTGCTGAAGAGTTCTACACTAGGACGAGATAGCTGTCTAGCAGTGCTTCCCTGGTTTTGGATGGTATTTTACTAACATCAATCTGTGATATATTCAATCAAGTCAAAATATTGTTTTTAATTAGATCATCATCTGGCTCTACTCTAATCTACAGCAATATTTGTATACGAATATGAAAATTATTAAACCAATTAAGGCAATTTATGTGAACCAACAACTAAAACGAAACAGGTAGATTACATAACTAATCATATTAAGTGAAAGGTGTAAATTGGTAATAGTAATCGTAAGGAGATAAACAGTAACATCAACATGAATACACATTTCAAAATAACCTAAATATTACTTACTTACTTACTTACTTACTTAAATTTGTTAAAACAGTATTAATGATAATGATCATTCAAAAGTAGGTATAAAAATAATCTGGTCAATCAAATGACGGGTGAAGAGGATGTGAAATAGGTGGAGTAAGAATAAAAAACAGCAAAAGATGTAAAAACTGCGTAAGTCGTTTATTAAGTCTTGCAAGGCTATTGAAGGGATAGGGATAATAGACATTTCTTTTGGGCACATAGACTCGGATTGCTAACTTGAATTCCTAATGCTTCAGAGATGTGTAGGAGACAAGCACTAATCATATCCGGAAACTTTGATAGTATGCAGTATACCACTTTTAACGCTTTGGTTCTATCTATTACATGTCTGTCACGGGGGACAAAATAGAACAAGGTATTGATATCACTGCTTTCTTACTAAACCACAGTCGTAGGTGCTCAATGATTTGTTGGTTAAGTCGTCTGGTCTTACTCTCAATATTGCTTTCTCCACAAGAGCAGCTGAATTCATTAATGCAAATGGGAGTGGCAAAACCAGGTAACTTATCCTTCAGTCGAGTAAATATTACAGGTTGGCTAGAAAATGATAAGCATACATTTACTGCATTAAATGTTCTTTTGACAACTCCGGATAGTTTCTCGTTTAATATGTCACTTACTACCTCCTGTGTGAATTAAAAAGAGGTTTCTTCTTGACAGTCAATGTTTCAGGTTCACTGTTAACTTTCGACATATTTCTCTTTAAAAATTCATGGCAAATTTAAATATGCTCATGATCTAATTTAAGAACCCTTTATTTGTGATTACCAGTTATGATTTAGAAGAGTTCGTTTTAGTACTGGAGTTAAATGGTTAAAAAATTGTAAACATCAGCAATGATGCCTAAAAGATTAGTAAATTGCTAATGAGAACTTTAAAGATTATCATTAGTAAAACAATGTGATGATAGCTTCCCAATGCGATATCGAATGTTATAATTGTTTAGTAGAATTTATTTGTATAATCCCACTTGACTTGTTCGTAAACTGAAGCTGGTCAGTCAGCTGTTGCTATATGTGCATCCTGAGCGGATTGAGATTATTCACACGAAACGGACTGAGGTCAAATCCCAGTGTGAACATCAATATTGGAATGCAGGTACATCCAGCCGACGAGTCCCACATAGGACGAAACGCACGTCCTGGATTCCACTTGCCTGCTACAATCCAACTTGAATAATTATAATTGTTTGTTTAGAAAATGCAATCAATAAACACTATATTTAACAAAAATTGTGGTATTTCAACATTCAGTGTAATTGGTCAGCACAGTTAACTAAGAATGATACTGTTTAAACATACTTCATGACGTAATTAAATATACACGCATAAGCACAGAATTATAAACACAAAGCTGTCAGACATCTGTTATCAACATATTGTCGCCACCATAGTTTGTGCTTGGCGTCACCGATTATCATCAAATGTCAATTCGAGATATCAGCATTAACAAATGTCATTTTGTTAAATTCAATGAAAATGAAGAGATTTAATGTTAGTTAAGTTTGTTTATTCTGGTTAGCAGTTTTTTTTTAGCAAACTTGTGTTTTACGGGATAGGGATGCTAGCCCTATGCCCAACCCTCCTCCTTTATCCGGGCTTGGGACCGGCAACAACCCTAGAACAGCTGCGGGCGGAAATCAGGAAACGACGTTGGAAATGGATAGGACATACATTGCGGAAATCATCAGACTGCATCACGAGACAAGCACTAACTCGGAATCCTGTTGGAAAACGGAAAAGAGGAAGGCCGAAGAACACCCTGCATCGAAGAACTGGAAGCAGACATTAAAAGGATGAACAGTAACTGGGGACAGCTGGAAAGGATTGGTGAGGACAGAGTTGAATGAAGAATACTGGTGAGCGGACTATGCTCCTCTGAGAGGGGTAACAGGCGTAAGTAAGTAAGTAAGTAATGTTAGTTAAACTAAATATGTTAAACTTTGTTTGTTATAAATCAAACAACTTTAAATTTATCATTTATTTGGATTGTGACTGACAAATGGAATCCAGGAAACGCGTTTCGTCTTATTCGGAACTCGTCGAATGGATGTACTGGCATCTCAATGTTGATGTTCGCAGTGGAAATCGAATTCACTCCGTTTCGTATCAAACACCACCGCGTTTACTACAAGACTTCTAAGTCCAGACACTCATACTTGTGCAATGGGTGGATTGATAGTAGGATGAATTTGTATAATCCCATTGAATTGTTATAGATTGGGAATGCAGGTATATCCGACAGACAAGTCCCAAATAGGACGAAACGCGCGTCCTGGATTTTACTTGCCAGTCACAATCTAAATAAAATGGTACTTGTGAATATTCGGTATTTTGAGACAATCCGCTCAGGATGCATATATAGCGACAGTGACTGATCAGCTTCAGTTAACAACAAATTAATGGAATTATACAAATTCATCCTACAACTTTAAATTTAGTTGTTATTGGACAAATGTTTTAGTGAAATTATGACTGATACAGTTCAACTAGGTAAGATATGAGGTAGTTACTTGCCTATAGAATCGAATGTCTAATACACTGTAAAATGACTTGACCTAAGTTATGAATAAGAACTAATAAATTACAATTCAGTAGTCTAGGCTTAACACATTTATTGAAGAAAAACAATCTTCCATGTTGGTCGCACAGTGGTCATCAGTACACATCGCTGAGAAATCGGGAATTTGAATGAAACACTCTATCAGTGCTCCTTGATTCTAAAGCGTTTTGAGTTAAAAAAAATGTAGAGGCTTCAAAGGTACTATACAAAGAACTTTGCATTCACCGTAAACTGGTCAACCGAATGGTCAAATAGTTAATCAAGATCAGGGAATTTACGACTTATTCTCATTTACTGCAATAAGATCAGTCACTGTAAATCACATCATAAAGAAGATTAAACAATGGGTTTACATAAAAATGACTAAACTTAAGAGTATGTTATTTACATATATAATGAACGAGTTGTACCCCTTACAAATGTCCCACTAATTCACTAAAGATAAACTGTTTATTTTTTTAGACTTACATAAATATACTACTTAAATACAGAATCGATGATATTTCCATTTCGTTTAAGTTTATATCAGTGGAATACCTCAAGTCAACTGTATTTGATAAATTGCATTCTGAAAACATGTGGCGTATTCTGTAAAGCATAAAATGAATAAAATTTTGTTTGCATCATAATATGTGCCAAGTTGCTTAGTCAGTTTAGTCGTCTCCTATTTACAGATTCGTAAAATATAATTAAGTAGATGGGCATTTGAAACCCAAACCACCTGTCAGCCAATAGCAAAGTCAAAATTTTCATTACAAACATCAAGGCAGCTTTATTGTATGGAGCTAAAACTTGAAGAACTATTGAAATCATTCTTTAGAAGACACAAGTATTTATGATCAGCTGTTTGCACAAGATACTTTGAATCCGTTGGCTAGACACCATCAGTAACAACCCCCTGTGGCAGAGAGCAAACCAATTAGCTTTCATCCGAGGAAGAAATTTGAAGACGACATAAAAGATGAACAGGACACATATTGAGGATATCATCAAATTGAGTCACAAGACAAGCAGTCACCTAGTATCCTCAAGGCCAAAGGAAGAGTAGAGGAACAAATTGCGCCAAGAGCTGGAAACAGACATGAATAGTAAAATGAATAGCACTTAGAAAGAACTGATAAGGAGATTTGAGAACAGAGTTGGTTAAAGAATAATGGTCGGCTGCCTATGCTTTACGCGAGGTAACAGGCATCAATTGATTAATTGATTGTAGTAGTATTATTATATATGATACCAAGAAATTAATGGGTGAAGTCAATTCCTATGTGAAAGTGAATCTTCAAAATCGGGTTCCATTAAGAGAACAAAATCAGTCGGTTGACTTTCTGATCATGAATTACAAACGTATTACGATAAAATACTTCAAATCGATTTAAAATTTTCATTAACTCTGATTGATATTTGAAAGCTTCAACACAAAAGAGATTTTTCATTATGATGAGCATATTCAATAATTTTGATAGTAGTCTGACAATCGTTTTCAGGTAGAGATAATAGTTTCATCAATAATAATTTCTTGAAGGTGTTTTGACATTATCTTAACAATTTCACTTATTATGTTACAATTGATCCAGTCCTATAATTAATAGATTTAGAGAGTTAGATTCCGATAGAAAGTATGTTCTCACAAGATTTCATATGTACTCAGTTGATAGGCGATAAATTGCATGAAACCTGAGTCATGTATGGTTTCTTGCCAGTCACTACCAAAGATCAACTCTTTCACCATAGACTTATCACTATCGGTTACGTATAAACTTCAGAGTGTATTTAGTACTGCATATTCGTAAAACAGACCCATTCAATGTTTGTATTATAAAGTAATTCATGAATATCAAAAAAGACGAAATAATAACCTTCTTTTTGTTAATTCACTTCAATTAATATCATTACTGTTAAATGTGAACTTTTCTATGACATTCACTATATTTTCACTATTATAAAAAAAATGATACATATACACATGCTTAACATAAATGATCATTTTAAAAATTATCTTCAAATTACTCATAATACTTATATTCATGTGAAATAAGTAGTGAGTTTATTTTATTGATGTAATGCATAATGTCTTAAAATAATTTCAAGTGTTTTATGTTATGTACATTAATAGTAATCTAGAAAGGGCTAACTTATACTACTATTGAATGTGACAATAATAATAGATTTATTGAATAGTGTGTTTAGTACAATATAGATTTTCAGCAAACATCGTCTTAACTAGTTACTCTTTTTCCATGTTCACATACCAGTTCGTGTTTACGAAAGTGATAACGTCACCATCACATTTTCTTGATGATAGAACTATTCTGACGAGGAATCTGAATACCTTTTAACGATACCGAATTGTTATCATACAGGTCATGTAGCAAAGATTTTTGAACTGTGATTAGACCACAGTTATGGTATATGTTTAGACTAAGAAGAAATTTTAGGTAGTCCACTTTCAGATTAGTGATCTTCACTTAAGACTAAGAATACCCGGAATCGATATCTGATGAATATTGACCGATTTTTAGAGGGTATTGCCAGCCACCGTGGTGTTTTTGATTAGGTTTCACTGTATTACTCATGATAAATCGTAGACATTTATATATGCGAGTGAGTACACAATTCGATTTTGGGACATAATTAGGCAATTTAAGCAGAACGAAAAAGTAACTTGCTGAAATATTTGGAAAAATGGTAGCAAAAGATCTCAAACAAGCAGCCGCAATACGATAAATAAACTCATTAAGAATAATTCAATATTTATTTTGCAACATTCTACAGAGCATATTCTAACTTAAAACGTTTCATTTAATATATTGAAAATGAGGAAATTAATTCATGTACACTTCCGCAAGGTTTTAAATATGGTGTGCAGCTATCATCTAGATCTATGATCAAAGTCAAGGCTTAAGTGTTTAACTAAAAGTAACTCTAAGGAGTGTCGTGTTAAGACCACAAAGTTCTACTTGGCTTGTTAGCTGGTGAATCAAGCGTTATCTAGGTTGTAACACTTGAATTCAACTCGAAAGTTGTAATTTTACGTTTATTGTAGCCTTATATGTTAAAACTATTGTTAATAGTTAATTAGAACGGATCTACTATCTATTTCAGACCATCAACATAAACATAGTACATACATCTCCCAATGTCTTACTTTCTTGACAATGAATCTAAATAATCTGTATTATTTGTTAATTTAATTCTTTACTATAAAATCTCATCAGCTTTCGTATTTATAAATCCCAATCAATTGATGATGCCACAGTGAATAGCCAAGTTTAAGGTAGAGATATATTCGATTACAATCTATGAACTTAGGATTCTTAGTGCCAAAATGTCTAGTTTATGAAGTTAACTTCAACCAGTTTATGATTAAATTAAAATCGTACGGTGATCGTGATCATCATTATCAGAATAATTAAATATTTCTGGAGCGGGGCACAAGGGTAAAAAACACACATAACTAATATGAATGCAAGTTAAAACACAATGCATGAAAGAGGACTAAGTGAAATATACTAAACGACATGAAATAGTAAAATAGGAAGTTAATCTTAGTCAAAATTGTTCCTATGATTACAAGATTAATAACAATATTATTAATATAAATGTTTGCATAGTAATAATAACAATATTTGAAGAGAAAAACATAGGAATATACAAGACCTTAAGAGGGGGGGGGGAGTAAATGTGCACATTAAGCAAATTGGGTTAATTACAAATCATAAAATGATTTAAGCTTGGCAACTATCAATCACCAGAACGCACTGGACAGCTATTTTGTCCAAGAAGTGTGCATCCACGATCACACAAGGGATCAAACCCAGAATTTTCTAGCTTCGCGGCGAATGCTCAGCCATTAGATTAACGAGACGGTTCCAAGATGTGAAAAATTCTTCCTGTAGACCAACTGACTTCAACAATTCACCGATTTATTATAGAAATTCCTCACTTCACTTAAGCTCACTAGCTTACTCTTTACAATCTTCAATCTCACTTCTACACTACAGATCTTCGGTTCGCTAAACGTAGGGATCTATCATATTACACACCAAAGCCATATTTTCTCTCTATTTTGTTTTCTTTCAGTAGGAAGACAGACAAATACGTCTACAAATGTCCATTCTATAACTGATTTAATAGGCGCATCCTACTATCAATCGGTATTTCGGCTAACAGCTGAATAAATGAACGATCCTAAGTAAAATTAATTCTTTGATTCAAATATGTTCTACTGGTGATTTCAGTAGAGAAACTTCCTTAATATATGATATGTGGTGTATTTAAAAGTAATTTAGCAGAGTATTTCGCATGAAATATCACCGTTTTCAACACAGTTCGCCATGGAACAGCCTTCTGGTATATACGATTATTTTGATACACCATGTTTGTATACTACCTCGCTACTCTTCGTCTTCTACTGTGAGTTTTGTGTTTTATGCATATTACACGGATTACTCATATCCTACTCTATCTTCCTTAATTTTTAATAACATTCTTAATACAGCTTTTATTGCATCAATATTATTACTACCTCATTACAACATTAAGTAATAGATATTTGTAATCCAATGCAGTCAACATCAAAGTAAACATCATAAGCATTTATATTCATGCTTTTATTATTATTCTGGTTACCACCTGAATGTTACACTCTTTTCTCTAGATAGACTTTACAGATTATTTCTTTTCCATTATGATTCTTATCATCATTCTTTTGATGCACCTTTCTATTTCTTTTTAATTAATGCAATCTACTGTAGGATTAGCAGTTTTCCTATTTTGTTATTGTTATTGATTATCATGATTCTACACTTAGTGAATTTCATCAATGTCACCTTTTTGTGCTAAGTGTGGCTATCCCTCTATGAATAGCTATCATGGTCCTTATGAACTTACCACACTGTCTTATAGTATACTTTAACACGTAGTTTTCTGTATTCCTTAATGTTTTATTTTAGAACCTCTGTCTAAACAGAGAGGTTGTAAAATACTATGTCTGTCATGTCACAGTGATCATACTTATAAAATTAGCAGGTACTTGTATTTTTAGGAATAAATTATGATTATTAATATCATTATTATGCGGAGAGACGTTCAGTCTAAGTGATGGTCATACTTGATACAATAAAAAAGTTACAGCAAGACAAAAGTGAATTATGAACTTGCCACGATGGTAACCGCCTACACCTTAATGAAAACTCTCTTTGATTGTAATAAGAGATCACCGTTTTGGTATGTTTCAGTTTAACCAATTTCGCTGTGAAGAATTGAGCAAAGATTACATATCACATAAAGTAACAACTCTTCTGAAAATTCTAACTAAACTATCGTCTATCGTATTCCCCTAGAGAAAAACATTCTAGTTATATTACAGACCTTAGTTCAGTACTACAAAAAATACTGTAGATTCCTCCTTGTAACTCATCAGTGTAAATATTAACTTTAAACCAGTTTATTGTCATTTTTCAATGTCATACAATACCGTATACAAATTTACCAGTAGTATAATAATAGTGTATTGCTTATTTATGAAATGCCTGTGAAATAATTGTACCACCTATATTACTGTCCAGTATATAGACTTTCTGGTTAATCATATTAATATTAAAAAGCTATAACTAGTAATTATGATTAATACAATCATCGACCCTTATGTTTTCGTATGAATTCACGAAGTTATATTACTTAACTAGCTGTTATTTATATTAAGGAAAGAGTTACGTATACATTGTTTGATTACTGTATCGTTACCAGCTGGATATTCTTTAAGTCACTTTTAGTGTTGATCGAACTTTATCCACTGAGTTGTAGTATGGCCATAAGTCTAAGTGACTAGATACTACATACACTATGTAGAGATGAAAGGTGATTTGGAGGGTAGTTGGCAAAAAACCCTGAACTTAGGTTTCGTGTTATTTGGCACTCGTCAAGTAGATGTTTAGGAAAACTTTAAGGTCTATTATATTCCCTTGTGGATTTAATCCATGATTACTTAGTTTAACAGTCTGCGGTCGTAAACACTGAGCAATTTGAACAGCGATTAAAAAAACATGGTGACCAACCAGTGTATACGCGTAAGTCCTGCAGGAGGTCAGTAGCTATCTGAATGACTTAGTAGTGGTAGTCACAAAGTATGATACATGGTGACTCTAGGCTGAATCCACAAGTAGCATAGGTTTCTTTAAGATTTCAGGTAAACATTCCTGACGTGTGCTGAATAACATGATACCTAAGCTCAGGGTTTCTTGAGGACTACTCCGAAACCATCTTCCATCCCTGAAGAATGACATCGAATAAATTCATATGGATTAGTTTGACCACTCTTCAGATTCTCATTTATTATGAACCGTTACTAGTTTAAGAGCCAAGATAAACTTAGACTTTACTGAAAAACGTGCATGATCTCTAAGATAGTAAATTAACAGTGACTCAATATTCGACTTATCTCTGTTCATTCAGCGGCTATTCAGAAGTATGTATCAAAAACTCTACTTAATATTCAACTCAAATCCTTGACACCGAATTGTGACCACAATACTTCTAAATGTAATCAAAATATGAGATAATAATTATTGAATTCCAATCCATCGGTATAGGCATATTTTGCTTAATGTGAAGCTATAAATTTTCTGGTTCTTCTGCATGTGAGATAATGAGTGGGTACCAATGCAAAGTACAAAAAAAATAGGGCGAAACCGTTTAAAATTTCTTTTTGAATTTTCATGACTTAACAGATGGTACCAATTCATAGTGGAGATTAACTTTAAATAATTAAAATAAATTAGAATAAATGTTCATCAAGCATTTTCTTTTAAGCCTTGGTTTTTACTACCTTCAGGTTGATCATTTAGAACGTCATGATGAAATACACTGATATTTTTAACAAAGTTAACAACACAAAGCTTCAATTACTTCATGCAAAGTATTTAATTTGCAATTAATCTCTGATATGTAATATACATCTACTGAATGATTAAAAGATGCTCACTTAATGAACTTTAAAGTAATCGAGAATAACTCCAATCAAATTAAGATGACACAGTTGAGATAGGTATTAAGTTTAGTCTATTATATTTTTCATAAAACTGATGTCGATTAAGTATCATTGAACAACCTAGAGACATCAATAATGCTCATTACTACTGAGTTCTATAAGAGAATCAAACATTTATCCAGTATGTTCCAGTTTTAAATGGTACTAATTCGACTTCAATCGGTGACGAATACAATCAGCTAAACACCCTCAATTACTGTCTTTGAGTTATCAATTTTTAACACTTCCATTATGTTGCCAGTCATCATACATTACTAACGAAATATATTTTATGTTACTGTAATAAAACTAAATATTATTTTATCCATAAATTCTGTCACATTTTGCAGTACTTACCTAATTACTTACGCCTATTACCACTCTCAGAGAAGCATAGGCCGCTCACCAGTATTCTTCATTCAACTCTGTCCTCACCAATCCTTTCCAGCTGTCCCCAGTTACTGTTCATCCTTTTAATGTCTGCTTCCAGCTCTCGACGCAGAGTCTTCTTTGGCCTTCCACTTTTCCATTTTCCAACAGGATTCCGAGTTAGTGCTTGTCTCGTGATGCAGTCTGATGATTTCCGCAATGTATGTCCTATCCATTTCCAACGTCGTTTCCTGATTTCCTCTCCAGCTGGAAGTTGGTTCGTTCTCTTCCATAGTAGGCTGTTGCTGATGGTTTCCGGCCAACAGACATTCAATATTCTACGTAGACATTTGTTAATTAATACCTGCACCCTCCTAAGGATGTTTGCAGTACTTATCCACGTTTCAGCTCCATACAGAAGAACTGTCTTGACGTTCGAATTGAAGAGTGTGACTTTGATGTTGGTAGACAGTTGTTTGGAGTTCTATATATTTTTCAACTGTAGGAATGCTGCCTTTGCTTTGCCGATCCTTGCCCTTACATCTGCATCGGATCCTCCTTGTTCATCGATGATGCTTCCCAGGTATGTGAAGGTATTCACTTCTTCCAGCGTTTCATCATCAAGTTTAATTGAGTCGGTGCTCTCTGTGTTGAATTTGAGGATCTTGCTCCGCCTGCAGCTCTTCTTGGGTTGTTGCCGGTCCCAAGCCTGGGTAAAGAAGGAGGGTTGGGCATAGGGCTAGCACCCCTATCTCGTAAAACACAAGCTTGCTAAAAAAACTCTAACCAGACATTTTGCCGTACTCAGATGTATATTTAGTAGCGAATTATTATGTAACCAATTGAACTACAATTGAAATTCGATTTTTATGAAAGAAACATTTTTATTTTGATTGTTTTGGTGAGATGTAGAAAAGTTAGAATACAAGATTCGCCGAAATTCTCTTTAATCAGTCAATTAATATATTTTTAAAGTATTTATACAACTAGCTGCTTATCAGTGTAGTTAAACAGTCATAGAACATAAAGTATTTTGCTGTTTTCTGCAGTTTTCCGTTAACGACTTGTAATAACTGGGTGTTGTGGAGACTGTTTAATTTGAGTTTGATATTATGAATCAACCTGGATTAGACAAATTTTAGGAAGTGAGAAGCACTGAACAGCTGTTTTGTCCTAGTGTGAAGCACACCAATAATGTGCAACCACTACCTCATCAGGGAATTAAGTTCAAAATCCTTTGGTTACGCGATAAACTCCTAACGGTTAGTCCTCTAAACAACCATCAAAAAGGTTAAGCCAACCGATCCACATCAAGTTTGCTCAGCCTCATCAATTGTCACCAATAAAATAATTGACACAAACACGACATAAGCGGACTAGATCGGTCAAATCTCACTAGAACTTCAGGAATAACCTTCTGAAGTCGGTTACTATTGAATTGACATTTAAATTAACTGGGTTTTATAGTGATTATTAAATTTGAATTCGATATCACGAACTGACCTAGTTTATATAACTAATTGAAAGTAAGAAATACTGAATAAAATTTTCATCCTAATACGGAACTTCTCAATGGCAAACATCTATTACATCACCTGATAATCATATCCAGGACCTTCAGGTTTTACAACAGCCACTTGACTATTAGACCACTGAGTTAGCATTGAGTGGTTAAAGTTTGTAATTTCACTTCTAGTACCAATTCCCTAGCCGGATTGTAAATAATCCCAACTGAGGAGTCCCGCGTTAAATGGGTGTTTCTTGGTTTTTAATAGTTGCCTAAATGAGGTTTAAATTTGATAGCAAATTCACATTACTTTTTAGTCGACCAGAAACCTGTTAATCAACTTTGTATTAAAAGTGTTTCAGTAATAATGTACTTATAGAATTTTTTATAAATATCATACATTGTAATCCTGTAACGTATGCAATCACATGATTTTTGAGTTTACTCAAAAAAGACATGATTAATCATATGACTTCGAATGTTCTGCTTAACGGTTGGTATGATCCGTCAAACGTCGAATAATGCATACTTAAATGTAATAAAAAGAAACCAAGGGTTAGAAGATAAATTTTAATTGTATATTACTATGTAATAGAAAATAATCTCTTTAAGATACCACAAACGTATTACAACATAGCCAAAGTCTAGTAAAATGCTAATATTCTAAGTGTTAGAGTTATTTCCATGGATGAGAGGATTATGGAGAAACTTCAAACTATTCATGAACTGTTAAAAATAAGTTTTTTAGAAAAACAAATGTCTAAAAAGTAAACCATAATGAAATTAACGACAGTAAGGCAAAAGCCTTCATGCTTCAAACTAAAGTTCAAGAACAAAATTAAATTCCGTCGTCTACACAACACTGTGAGGAAAATATACGAAACTAAATTAGCAGTTTTCCCTTTTTTACTGTTATTAGTTTCATGAAGGAATGACAAACTTCTAAGTTCTGCCACCTTGATACGTAGTTACCTGTTTAACTGCTCACTATAGTCATTCTTATTATGGCTACAAGGCGAGTTTATTATCATATTTCGGATCATCACTCTTCATGATTTGACAAAGAACGGGGAAGTACAATGCAAAAATCTGTTACAAATGGGGGTTGTGGAGATAGTTAGTTGTCAATCCTGATATCGCGCAAACGTATCACGAATTGACTGAATTAGAAATATCAACCATTAGGAGACAGCTCAGTGGTCCAATGGTTAAGCGCTCGTCGCGGAGCCAGAGGGTCCTGGGTTCATTCCCCAACCGGATCGTGGATGCGCACTGGTGAACAGTCCCATACTAGGACGAAACAACTATCCAGTGCTTCCAGGTGATCAATGGTTGTCTGATTTAGAACAATTCGTGATATCAGGTTTGACAAAAATCTGTTCTTGAAAATTTTATAAATACTTAAAGATGTGTGACATTGAATTTCATGCAGGCTATGCTTCTTACACATCGAAAGTTATAGGGATTCGCTTAAACAAACCTGACAATGGTATTTACAAAAGATTGTTTTGGTTTAATTATCCATGCTGGTTAATAAACCTATTTTAAACCTTCCGTCTCATATTTCATCTTTATTTTTATTTGGTAATTTCCAACAACTAATAGATTATCAGTGTCAAACTTATATTCGCCTTAATTATTCTTTTTTATTTTTACTAGAAAATAACTAACCAGCTTTCATTGATATATAGTCAGTAAAATTAATTGACTGGTTCTTTAGAGCAAAGTTATATGCATGTTACTTGTTGCCTCTTTATTTTTATGTAATCAATCTTTGTCATTAATTAACTTTCACTTTGTTATTATGATATCAATCCACTTAGCATCATTTCCATGATATTGATTTTGTACTTAAATGAAAATCTAAGTCATAGCAACAGGCCATAATGTAAAGAATAAACTAGAATGAAATAATTTCCATCAGGCTGCACATTTGACAATAGAGATTGTACAATTTCAGTCCATAATAATGTCATTGGGAAAATTCTCTGTCAGAATATATATATATATATATCTTAAACGCATATTACTGTGTTGTTTTAGGAGTTCGGTGTCAAGCATTGTGGAGTTTGACTCGAATGGACTGAATTTAAGTCCCGGTGTAAACATTTATCCTTAGATGCACGTGCGTCTAGCTGAAAAATTCCAAATAGCGTGCGACTCGAGTTATGAGCCTCATTACTTAACAACCCAACTTTAGTCACATTAATCGCTTGATGTTACCCCTAGGCAGTTAGTTCAACCATATGGATATAACAGGAACTGATCATTAATATCGATAGGAAGATACAAAACGTTACAAATCATGAGTTGAGTTTTAGCATACAATTCAGTTTCTGTTCTTTATATAACCATAAATTAACTTATAGGTATTGGTATTTTTTTGTAATACCGCTTCAACTTAAATAAATTGATCAGCTCACTAGTGTTCAACATGAAGATGTTACAGAAGTTTTAGTGTAAAGATGTGACTAATGTAGCTCAGATTTGTCAGGAGTTAGACAGTTATTCATTATTGACATTTATTAGTCATCGCGCTGTCACAAGTTGATAAAAGTGGAAATTATGTTATTGGACAACGATTAGTGGTACAGATAGTTATCCACTCATTGTGTGACTTAAAGGCTATATACTCTAATCTCTTGATGAATCGAGGGTGAATACTACTGAAAAGTTTTAAAATACTAGGACAAAACAGCTATTCAGTGTTTTTTGTTTTTTCTGCAGTACGCAGTCAACATCAATCTGTAATGAATACAGACAATAAGATTAGCTAAGTTATACTGAATAAATAAGAAATATGAAGAACTCATTAGAAAGAGTGTTATATTTTGCAAATAACATAATACATTTATTATGTTCACTGCTAGTTATGAAATTAAATAATTGCACCTCTTTGAATTATTATCTTGTATATGTTATGAGCACGTTGATTATCCTTAGTTACCAGTTTTACTTGTACAAGAGATTGTAATTAATGATCATGAACCGGTTATATAGCATGAAAGTATTACAAAGCGTAACAACACATGTGATTTGAACTGAAAACTGTCATCAGTGAGTAAGCTTAATTTTAACAAAAGATTAGGCACTAAATCTCTAGGTCTTGATATGAGTATATTGCTTAATGAACTATCAGTTTATATGAAATGGTCTACGTTTACAATTTCACTTAATTTGATCGTGTAAAGATTGCAACAATCACTTCTAATAACATCAGATGATTATCGCACTGTATTGAAGATAGCACTGCAACTAACTGCAATCTAAATCAATATCTTAAAATCAACTAGTTATTGGCGAAACATATTTTGATCTACAACATAATCATCATTAAAATATATTCGAAATTCTTCAAAGTAATGAGAGGGTTCCTAAGTTTGATCCCTGATGGTGTCATGGATGCTCACTACTCACGAATCCTAAGCTAAAACAAACAGCTGTCCAGTGTTTCTTGATAATCAGTGGTTGTCTAACTCAAACCAGTTCGTATTATTGAATTGACATACAACAAACTCCAAAATACTCAATTGTAAGAAGAAGTAACTGTTTAGTACTTCCTTGATTTCAATAGTACCACTATGAAAACCACCTACAAATTGAAAATATACTTTTCAATCAATCAAAATATCCAAATTATTAATAAATAATCAATTTATTTTCATTGAATTCAATCTAAAACAATGGAAGTGATAAGAAAATCAAAGTTTTTTGTTTATTTTTCAAAGCAAAATGTTATATGTATTTACTGTTCTCTTTTTTCATCATAGAATTTCTTGTTATCTCATTTTTTTCTCGTTTGATTCATTCATTCACCGGTCAATTCTTCGTCGGGTGTTCTCCATACAAGATAAGAGAAATCATATATACGATACATAAAGCATTTATTAGC
The DNA here is from genome assembly GCA_025215515.1 of Schistosoma japonicum. Lineage (NCBI taxonomy): Eukaryota > Metazoa > Platyhelminthes > Trematoda > Strigeidida > Schistosomatidae > Schistosoma > Schistosoma japonicum. Next base: position 79,329,611 of record CM046061.1, read on the forward strand.
ACTATGTGAATAACTACTCCAAAATGATCCTCTAACTATGACAACATGCCATGCTTTACCATAAGTTTGATCTAACCATTGTTTCAGTTGAACAGCTTGATCTTTTTCATCTAATTTCTTTGTAGATTTAGCTAATTCAATTGTTTTATTACTAATAGCAATTTGTTTATCTAATGGTAGTTGTTCATAGATTACAGTAACATCTGGATGAAGTTTCATTGTAGCTGACTGATGTTGTGTTTTCATGGCTACTCTGCAAGAAGTAAGAGGGAGAAAGAGAAGGAATTATGTATTCAAATTCATCTTAAAATTATTTCAAAAATACTTTCTATAATCTAATTACGAATAGTGTTTATTATCACAGATTAACGTTGATTCTAGAACTGATGATATGATTGATTTGAAAGTGTGATAGTCAAAGAACAATAGTATCGTAATATCACAAGCATTCAATTGAAGTTAAAGTATGTGCTATTGAATCCGAGTAAGCAATAATCAAACGATATTATGCTTAAAAGTTTGATGCTATGTTCAGTAGTATCAGGGTAGTGCTTGATGCTCCAAACTAAACAGGTATTCATTGGCTCACTGATGGTCAATAGTTCGAATCGTTGATTCCACCAGCAAATCCATCCTTGACGAATAACACCAATTAAACTTAATAACTTTTTCTGCAAATTCACCTCAACTCGATGATTATATTTCATATTTTATTTTAGTAAGGCAACTAGTGAAATCCGGAAAGCACTGGATAGAAGCTACATCCTAGCCTAAGATCCCTCAAAACTGAAAATCTATTACTCTATCTAGGATTAAATCGAATAGCCCACAACTATATTAGATTATTAAGTTGGTAAATAATTGTTTATATGTCTTATTTCAGACAATTTGTGAAATTTCCCAGATGTCATCCATTGTGAATGATGTTTGTTTCAAGATCGACTTACTTCCACTACACTAATCTCTGACTTCGACTAGAAAGTTTTCACTCCTTATAATGTATCTGTTACTATGAATGAATTAGTTATTTTTCAAAGTGGAATATACAATTTTCTAATTAAACTAATCACTTCATTTGAAAAAATCTACTTAATTTCATTTAGAATCTTAAAATAATTAATCGAATTATTTTCCGGTCTAGTAGGTTTGTAGGGCTTTTATTATCATTATGAACAAATTTCTAAGCGTACACTTGATAGAGCTCATATTTCACAGAAGTTTACGCTAAAGATGCCATCCTGAATGATAGTAGAGGCTCTAAAATCGAATCATCTCTCTTAAAGAAACCAACTATAGCCTCAACCATTTCTTCTGAACTACAAATCTTCACTACCACTTCAGGTTTAGTAATGTTATTACATAGTCAGAACTACTGAATTTCCTTAACTTTTAATAGGCTATTTTTTGAGGAAAACAAATAATCACTTTATTCCACTATAATAAATGTAACCCTTTTATAACTGACAATATCTACTACGGAATTGATCTAGTTAATATTCACTATCATATTTATTATTTAGTGACAAAAATCTCATTTCTGTTTAAAAAGTATCGATACAATGGAACGTGGAAAGCCCATTTACATAATATTTAGATGCTCAGAGATCATTTAAAAGAAACCAGCTCAATTATCTAACAGTTAGGCGTTCGCCTGGATAGCTGAAGGTCCTGGGCTCAATTTCTAATTAGGGCTGTGGACATACAATACAGAAAAGTTTCATACTACAACGAAACAGATGACTAGAGCTTCCTAGTTTTCAGTGATTGTCTAACTCAAACCAATTTGTATTATTAAATTAAAATTCAACAATTCTTACAACACAGAATCAAAACTAGATTATTAATTAATAGATCAAGAATAATTTATTCAACTCTATAGAAACTATTATAGATAACTTACGCTTGTGCAGGACTCAAACCCAATACTTCACAAAACTTTTTAAATGTAATTTTTCCAGTACGATTAGGATCAAATAATGTTTGCCATTTCTAAAAGTGACCAATCATTAGAAATTAAAAATAATTTAATTGAATATTATGATGTTATACATTTAAATCTATGTGATTGTATTGTGCATAGATTATTAACCACTATGAAATGAAGTTAAATTATGTTACTAAACTTTGTTAAGATCATCTTTCATGTGCTTTATATAGATCGTTCAGTACAGAATTTAAACAACCTGAAAGTAACTTTCATTACGGTTGAACTTGAGAAACATTCTAGCAGAAATTTACTTCTAATGTTTAATTTTATCATAAAAGTAAATACTCATGGTATTGGATAAATTAAGGTTTTATACTGTTACGTAACAAATCAACTAAATTAAAGTTTCATTGATACCACATTTTACAAATAAACAGTGGACTTTAAAATCTTCTTCCTAATTTAACCGTTTTCAAGTATGGTAAATCGAATAAAACAAAGGATTATTGATGGATAGGCGTTCAACATTCATCAAATAGGAGGCAGGTATGAATCCTACTCTACTAACTTCGATTTAGACAACCCAGCGGTATCACAAACCTTTGCACAAAATTCACATGAAAACCAAATACATGAATCCATAGATGAGGAATAAATTAAATCATCATCATCGTGACGAGCAATATCATTCAGTTATATAACTCTAGATTAATGCAATTGTAAATTATTACTAATCTTAACTGTTTTATAGTCAGTCATTTACAATGTAGAACTCGGTACATGCGCACATCAGTTCAAGTTGCCATGCCTCAATTAGCAGATAGAGATTAAATTGTCGAACCAATTCCCAGAGTTGGGTAGATATTAACAGAATAAGTACTAATGGAAAGGTATTGAGATCAGAGATAAGATTTTTAAAAAATATGATTAAGTAGAAATAAAATTTTGATAAGTTCATTAACTTAGAATTTAGAGAAAGACAAGGAGTTGATGCAACTGCGCCATTGCGTACGATTTTGAGCCATATCATCTAAAGTCTCTAGCCATTTGTTACGATCACCACGTGGACCCAAATCAGGTAATCATGCATCTAATAACATGGCTCAGCCTTAATGTCAATGACTCCATGGATAAGTGCCATGTTTTCGTTTGTCCGCCCCTAGCTTTCTCCAGCCTGGTGTGGGACTAGGCTGGAAGAAAGGTGTTTTATAGTTTTACTTATAATGCATACAATACAAAATTAGATTTTCATTATTAATGATTGTTCCATAATTCAAACAATATTAGTTAGTAACGCCTTATTTCTACTGCATCCGAATGATACTTGATTTATTATTCATCAACATTTATTTTATCCTATGTAAATTATATTTGTGTAAAGATAAGTAAATTATTTAACGATAAGTAGTATACTAATTACCAAAATGATTTGAAGTCTCTTGTAACTCAATAACCACGAACTATGTTTGTGACACTCAGTGGTATCAAATATCTTACCTATGTAACGATTTATTCATATATATATGTATATAGGTACTTGTTTGAGTGAAATGTTTCCGAATTGTTTATGACGAAATAGACACATTCGTTTATTTCTGGAATAATCTCGGTTAAAATATTCCTTCATACATACCTAGGTGTTGCCATGTATTTCTCCAAGCATATTGTATATGTTTAGTTATTTCATCGTCATCATAGCTAATACATAATTTAAACTCAATATGTTTATTTCATTTTGTTGTATTAATAAAGTAGTATGATGACTGAAGTTACTGTATATTTGTAATTAGCTATTTGTTGATTATGACAAATAGGTGATCAATTAGTAACATAAAGATATGAAGATCTAGGTCTAGTTTATTTACTTTCAGGTACCATTAATTATCACCATTTAATATGTTGATACATTATATTATGCAAACAGCTAATTGTTATTCACTTAAAATCTTTTACAATTAATCAAACGGAATAGATTTTTAAAACAAAAACACTACTAAGACTATAATAAAATTTAGTATGAAGTTGACTACTTATTTTTAGATCTAGTTAGTAATCAGTTAGTTTTATTTCTAAGAAATTGTTAAATATCTTCAATGTAACAACATGTAGGTAATCAACTAGAAGAAAGCATTCTTTGAAAATAAGATCTACAGTAACAAAACAAAGAGATGTTTCTGTTGATTATCTTCATTTCTGGGTTAACTTGATAGCAAGAGTTAACTGTCTTTTAGATAACATGTAAGTAATTTACAAACTAGAAATTATAGTGACTTTATACAAAGTAATTGAAAGAATTCGGATGAAAATCTTTGATGTATATCTTTCATACTAGTTGACATTCATCATTACATAGATCCGTAATATTTAGAAGTCGTATATTGTCTTTGGAATGTCAACCTCGTCCATGTCATTCAGTTTTAGAATAAGAGATTACATCTACTAAACTATTCAGCTTAAGATTAATCACTTTTAAGACTGTTAGATGAATAATACAATTCCATAATTAACAGTATAACACTGTTTTTCACTAAGCGATCACTTTATATAAATTGTAAGTTTGTAAATTCATCTTCTGAGATTTTATAAAATAATTGATATTGTAAAAGATGCTAGAATACTGGTTGAATGTACTGTAATATCAGTTTGTTTCATCTAGTAATCAGTCTCATGTAATAATTAAGCTCTAAGTATAACGAATTATCATTCATACTACTTATATACTTTATAGCTTTCACGTTTTTGAAAGGTTAATGGATTCATTTGTTTTCATGATAGAAATATATTGGGTACAATGTAACTCTATAAGGAATTAATTTACAAATAGTTAGAATGCATCATTAATGTAGACTGAACCATTAACAGTGTTGAAGTATAATTAACGAATAGACTTCATTTCTATTAAATAATTATTCAGTACCTGAGTATTGTTACTATAAATGCATCATGATGGAAATAATACTGGTAAAACAAAAGTCTACTAAGCTTTTAGTCATCAGAATAATCGAGTAACCAAGGCAAGTATTCAACAATATACAATATGTCATTTTCTTTTATGAATGAATCAATTGTACTTATAAAGTTTCTATAATTGATTTATGAAAATAAACTTTAATTAATTCAGATAACAAGCAGGTCCTATATAAAATACAGATTATTCAACTGTTATGGTGACAATAGAGATTATCTATTTAATCATTTTCAAATCGCTAGTCAATCGACATCAAAACGAGAGTTCTACTCTTATATCTCTTTGTAAATAATCAATTCAGATAAACATTGAGAATCAAAACTAAGTTTCAGTGTTTTGGTAAATGAAATAGGCAAAAATCTCAATATTTAGAATATTGAAATGTATATTCTGATAACAAAAAAAGGGATACATCATCTATAGCTTAACAATTGTATACATTCAATAGATGCAGAATATTACCAATTGAAACTTACTGTAACCATCATTTCATCAAGATTATTTGCAGCCACATAACTTTTCAATTCATCAATTGAGATTGTTTCAGTTTCATCTTTATCAATAGCGAAGAAGACTTGAACAAATGGTTCCATTTCTATTTATGACTAAATAATTTTAAAAAAAAAAGGAGATTAATTTCATTTTATCATAGAATCATTTGTTAATGTAAAAATTACCTTTAAGAATATGATAAGTTAATTAGTAGTTGTAGAAGTAGAAGAATTAGTAATTAGAATGAATTCAATAACTATACTTTTACTAATGAAACATAAACAAAAGTGTACTCTGCACAAAATGAAATACACTTTAATATAGCACTAATCAACAAATGAAACTGGCACAAATATACATAACTACAAGCGTGTATATATGTATCTATGTATGTTTGTATGTATATCTGGGTAATAGTTAGTTAATAGACGCCAATTTAAGCATATCTACTAACATAATACTCATGTTTTAACAATAATTCACTTGACAAATAAAGAAAAATTTTAATCATTAATAGGATGAAAAGAGAATTTAATTGTAAAGCGTTTAAAATAACTAAAATATCTAGTTAACCAATCATAATGGTTGCATAATTGACTATCTCTATCTCTCACTCTATATATATAAGGTCATTGTTACTATCAAAGAATTCTTTATTTGTGTAGTATATCAATAGTATGCATTGCATAGATACACAGATGTACTTGTTCTAATAGACAACTTAAACATTAATATCTTCTATCTAATCAATGAACTAGATACAAGATTTTACAATGAATATTTCAATTATGATAATTTTTTTTATTTTTATGTATAAAAAAAAGTAAAAAAAAATTAATGAAGAAAGAACTAATCAACTGAAGATCTTATTACTATTAATAGTAATAATGTTGAAAATGATGAAGATGTCATTTCAACATAGAACTACAAATATTTGCATTATGTAATTAAAAGATTCTTCATATAAAGTACAATGATTGATGTATAGAGATATACAATTTAATAGAATATAATAAGTATGTATTATCGCTTTTTTTTTCATCTGAAATCCAATGCATCTATTGAAATATTGAATAGGCACATTGATGTATTTTACTACTTAAAATTTGATCAAGAACAGTACTAACAAGTAGTATTTGAAATTAAGGTAAAATTAAGTAGTATTTAAAATTTTCGGTTAACTCTAATGAAAAGTTATTAAATAATTCAATAAAAGTTATACTGTGTCCTAGATTTTAATTGGTTAAGTCAATTATCTAATGGTAGGAAATGAAATGAAAATTGTAACAATGCTGTTAAATGTGGATAGATATGTTCTGGAGATGTAGGACTCAATCATGATCATTCTGCAAATGGTAATAAGTTTTCAAGGTTTCATTCATTGGTTGAATTAGGATCTTGAAATATGTACACAATCGGTCATTATCAGAGTAAGGTGCTGTGTAGACATTTAAGTTACCCCGACTTATAAGGTTATATACTAAATAACTTTCAAAAGAATGTTTCTCACATTCTGCTTCAGAAAGTATGTATCACTCTACTATTATAACAGTTCTTTCTTATTTTTAATAATGTTTACATTAAAATTAAGCTCAGGTTTAGATCTGTCTGATATCATTTTATGCTTTGCTTGTCTAGGAGTGATTATACCATCAAATACAAAACTAAATGCAGAAAGATAGAATTAGTCCCTTTGTCAAGAGAAGGCTCAAGGTATGTCTAATTTCACTTCACACAGTGATGAATAGGTTAGCCTTTTACATCTAATACAATTTAGTTTACAGATCTGTTTGTGTTTATACAAGTGTGATAACTTGGGTTAATAGTCGGGGAAAAAAACAGATTCTCTTTAACTATTTTTATAAAACATCAGTAATCTCCCCTCTACTGACACTTCAATATTGTTGACCGACGTTACCTCTATCCGTAGGAAAAAATCGGCTTAAAAAGCACTGCTTACACCTGTTTAATTTCGTTTATCTTGATAACTTTTAGACGTTTATAGTTCTGTTGAAGTTTGTTTAGGCTGCAGTAAACTTGAACTCAACACACCCTATTGTTATGTCTAGATATATGCAGCTTTCCTACACCGTTCTCGTTTGCTACGTAAGTGTGAAAGTATGTGTCTACAAGTATATTTTGTACACACGACACGGTTGTAGTAATGGTGTACACTATTGGAACACATCTACTCAAAAACGCAGATATGCATCTCTATTCTTGTGATGTTCTAAACCACTAGTTATGAGTCAAATAGTACAAGAAATTGATCGATATATAATAATATGTATTCATACTATGACTATGCTCACAAGCATCCATACTCTAGCCTTTAGCAACTTTGATTTACATCTTGCGAAAACTAAAGTATTTGTCTTCTCGAATAGTACCCGTACGTCACGAAAACTTAACATATTATACATGTGTGTATTTGCAATTAGTTTCATGATATATCTCATATTGTATAAAAAGAACCAATGGTTTCTGTGTATGATATGAGGATATACATATAGGGAAAACAAAAACAATACTTTCAGGTTGTTCTAGGTTATTCTATAGTTGTTTCAAAGATAAATAACAAACAGAACAATCATAACAACCATGATATGACCTGAATTATGCTTGGAATAGATGACAAATTGAGTTTATTACTCGAAAATCCGTCAAACCACCTTGCACTTAAAATAATTTACTTATGCAGTCACCATTTAAGCGGTTTATTACACACATCAATTAAATCACTTTTTCTGAATATTCTTGATAATACACTTAACGATTCCTTAAAACATGACATAAGACAGAAATCTATATGTCAGATTATTTAAAATATTATCCAGTCTACGGAAGTAAAATTTTATTTCTTTCTAAGTAAGAAGGAAAACTACAAGGAATGACTTTATTGACTTGTGATGCATTCTAAGCTTCATTCAACATACTTGTATATACTTAACTAAGTCACTTGAAGGTAGACAGTGGAGCATAGAATAAATCCCTCATATACATTTTTCTCAATATTTTAGTGAATTCCTCTATGCCTCATTTCTACCTAAATTACAAAGTACTCCTATTATGTAATAACTTTAAATCCTAACAAATACAGATTTTGTTTGTTTTTTTAACAAATACCAAAGAGTAGTTGATGGTTTACATTGATATTATTTTCATTTTGAAAAAATATTTCACATACCACCATCAAATATAAATGTAAATTAAAGACACATTATTCTTCAGCTAATTACAGTCATATGCTTCATTTCGAATGACTACAATTATTAATTAAAAAATCTTCAATCTTTGAAGTTGGCAATGATTTCTAAAAGATAACTATGTTATCTGATGAGTGATTTTGTAATATTCTACAATAGCCTCAATGGTATGCTCAACTATTTGGCATACACACATGCGGCAGGTCGATTAAACTAATTAGCTATATATATATATATATATATATATATATATATATATATATATATACTTCTCATTCACATTATGATAAGGCATATAGTAAGTAGTATATTAGAAAAAACACTTTTAACAATACATTCTAAAGTTATTTATCACTAATTATACAGTTATTTACATCGGAAATTTGTTCTTCTGTTAATATTTTCAAAGGCTAAGCAAAGAAGAAAAGTAAACAAAAGATGAAATTATTATTATTTTAGGTTTATGTAACTATACAGTAACTAAAGTAAACAGAAGTAAAAAAAAATAGCATTTCTTTAAAAATTATCATTCCGTATTCATATAACCTCAATGATTTATTTACAAGTTAATATAACTGTCTACATTCCTAATTATATAGGTTACCTTTGAAGTTTAGCTCCATTCAGTAAAGTTTTTCAATGTCACTCAAATGTTACATTTATTTAAAATTATACACTAAAATAAAACAATTCAATATATATATTATATATATATATATATACACTAAAATAAAACAATTCAATATATATATATATATATATATATATATAAACTGGCTTAAAACAGTATATATGTACGTTTACATTGACAGCTGACAGATAGCTAATAGAACATCTATCTAGCCACTTTTAGCTAACTGAATTCTATCCATAAATGTCACAGTTTGGCCATCATTAAAATGATCTGTCATAGAATGAACTGTATTTATTTGTTAGAAGGTAGCTAAGTAGTCGATAGGAAGCTAATAACATTGCTTGGTAATGAAAATATTTCAGTCACCACTCTCCCATTATACGAAGAAGATTAATAGATAAGTAGTTATTGTTACACAATATAAGTTAGACTAACGTGAATTAGAATTATGCCGAAAAAAATGTTATTTCTTCTAAGACTGCAAATATATCACGCTAATAAATGTTAAAAAAGACGAAGTGTGGGTTTAAAGTTTCCTCGAAATAACCTTCAGCAACCTCATACATATATATCCAAGGAGCTGGATCCAGGTCACAAGTCCACTTTGTTAGGGTGAGTCCAAATACAACTTTTAACAGTAAATATATTTCCCACTAATGCCTTTACATAGCTGTTAGTGGGGTAAGTTATTTCTCTCATTCGAGTTGATTAAACGCCTCAAAAAGTTATAGCTACTTCTAAGTGACTGTTAATCAATGATATTACTTAACTATTATCCATGAAGACGATGGTACCCCAGTGTTTTACAATATACGAGAAAAAAACATGGAAAACTAATCAAATGGAAACTGATAACAGTTTCATCATATAAACCTTTTCGTTTTGCATTATAGATTATTTTCCCACCAATTAAGTCAATTGTTTCTCATAAAGTAGTAATCAATTGGTGATATACTCACAGCAGAAAACTATCAATAATGCAATTTTTCAGTCTTCAATAATAAGGACTATAGATCTGGTGACCTGTGCTAATTCTTGCAGTGCTTATTCAAGTAGATATCAAGCTTCTCCTTGAAAGATTTCATCGATTGTGCTGATACTACTTGTTTGGGTGGTGCATTCTAATCATAGACCATGAAAAATGGATTCCCATTCTAAGTTTGCTTGATCTCGGATTTTGAACCTTTTTGTGACGGCCTCCAATATGGTTAATCCTAGAAAAAGCAAAAAGACAAGACACAATGGCATCTAAATGATTATTAAGGATACGGAGTATCATCATAAATTCACAATGTGTTCTACGTTTATTTAATTAACATAAACAGTATTCCCAATATTCAATGTATCTGAAATTTTCATTTCATACCTTAATAATGATGCCTACAAATATAAACAATAACTGTTAAAGCGTTGCTTCACGTCGTCTCCCTTGAACTATGTTTTGCGCATTCACTTTTCAACTACCACTGACATATTTTATTACTATTGTTTTCTTTTTATATTGTTATCATCTGCTACTTAATCTCCTGACATTTGCTTTAATAAATTATACTGATAAGCACTTATATTGTTTTCTATAATCAAATCGAACTAGTAGTCGTTGATTGAACAAATATTTAGGAAAAGTTTGATTGTTTGGATATCAAGTCTGCCATATCGATGTATGTATGCGAGCATACTTGATGTTATGAAGTGGGTTGCATTGGTCCCACAAAGCGAGCTTCTGAACACTAACCGACGTTAATGTCATAAACGATTATCACCAAAATAAGTTATAGCCATTGAATATGTGGCTACACTAGAGTTACCCATAAGTTTGAATCAATTTACTCCAAAATCGTGCAAGTCAAAACATAAGTTCTACCGAGGCTTTAGTAAGACATTAATGCAAACCAAACTATGCATACAAAAAAAGCTTGCTCGACTTTTCATTTTACTGTGGCTTTAACTACTACTATGATTATTTTTCAACTGGTTCAAAGGCTTTTTTATAAGTACTAATTTACACTTAACTCCGCCTGGAGCCCCTCTAGGGTTGATGCCAGGTACCAAGCCCAGATAAAGGAGGAGGGTTGGACATGGGCTTTACAACCCCTATTCCGTAAAACAACAACCTTTCTAAAATATGCTAACCAGTAAAAATTTACACTTGTTACACGACTTAATTGTTCGTTTCTTCATATTGACGAAGTAGTTAATTATTCATTACTGTAATTTTCTGTATCTTACAACACTTTCAACATTCATTTCAACTATTACGTAATCAACTACAGATATTTTATTACTGAGAAAAGTTACAATTACAGTTTGTAATCTATTGCCAATATTGATATTATTTTGATAAATTTGTTTAGAAAATGGATGTATTACTTTTACCAGGATCAATAAAGTCATTGAGAGGAAATTGTTATTGTAGTTGAAAATTCTTGATTTAAAATGTTCAATAGTCAATAATTTAACAACACCTTACAAGTAGATATCAATAGTGTTTTTTCCCTTAGTGATTAAATAATAGATGAACATAATAAATAACTCAAATTTTTTCAAAAATACATAAAAACTAATTATGATCTACTATAAATACATTATTTACATCTTACAGTACTTATATTGGTAAATGTCGGCCTGAATATGTGGTTTTTAGTTTGTAATTTATCACTTAGTAATATAACTTCTTTTTTGTAAATGTTGTAGCGCAAATCATGAACAACGTAGAACTCGATGTATTTGTACAATAGTCCAAGTTGCCACAATAAATTAGCTCGACTAGACCAAATTTACAAGGTTAACACTACAATATTATTCAACAGAAAGAAATGAAGCGAACGTATATATGAATGAATAATTACACTAAAAGATCTAGACGAAAATAAGCAATGAATAAATTTAAGCTACTGTGACTAATTCTGAGTCATGTTATTCAACCACTAATCACCATTATCACGTTTACCCTAACCAGATAATCCGTATCTGCATACATGGATTAGAATAATAGTCAAATAATTCATGGACTAATGTCATGTTTAAGTCTGATAGTCCCTACCCTTATTCCATCTCAATCCTACGCGATTCAACATCATACTACGAGGTAGGCAGTAATCGCGTACATGCAACACATATCCCAACCATCTCAGTCGATAAATATTTAGGACCCATTCGACTGGTTCGCTACGTTTTACTAACATTCTGCAACTAACATCAATATTATTTATTCGCCTATTCCATGATATACGGGCATATTGGGAAGATTTCCATGTTCAAAAATATGGAGCTTAAATATATCTTCTACTTTTATGGAGCATGTTTTGCATTAATGGGTTAAAACAGAGCCAACTGCTGCGTAGTACACTCGATATTTCATTTTAATCCTATCAAGTGGTAATATGATACGATGGATCAGAGAAATGATAAATTTATCACTGAAATACAAAGAGAGATTATATGTACATTAGCAAAATTATATTAATCTATCATTAATGTGAATATTGGCTCAGACAAAAGAAAAGGCTGGATATATTTCTTCTGTGTATAAAGTTCAAACATAATATATATGACTTTCGCTTCCGCTGACTGAGGAATAGTTTAACTGATCTTGACAGATAACTATTCATTCGACAGATGGAATATTCTTTCCGATAATTTCTTATTAGGATCTATAATTATAAGTCTAAAATTAATTATCATAAATAAACGATCAAGTATAAGGCAAAAAAAAACATTATCTAGAACAAATGGATACGCTTACAGCAATGATATATTTCAACTGACAATTGTAAAACCCAAGAAGAATTTATTGGTATGAATATTATTCGTTCATATACGTTTAATTTTACAAAGCTGGAAATATCTAGATAATAGCGGTACTGTTGATAGAATCGAATATGGCCAATCTCCATAAAATATGTAAATTGCTTCAAAATAGGTTTATAACTACAAATCTTAGCAGTTCCATAGTATCTAAAAGTGAAATTCACTTCATCATATTTAGAAACTGCCTATTAAATGTAACATACAACAACAAGAAAACTGAAACCCTTACATATATATAATAGGTTCGATTTAAAAGTCAGCAGTCAAATGATAAGGATTAGTGTTAGCCACGAGCCGAATTTACTAAAATTGAATATTATTTTCTGGGGAGAAAACAGTTTTCACATCACATTAAACTATTCATAAGGTACTGAATATCCGACATGAATAGTAGATTATGGTTTCTCTAAATGATCTCCATCAATCAACTGATATTGGAGACTATCCTGGAAAACAGTTTCTAAAGTCACTATACATGACTCAGATATAAAACTACAGAAAAATCAAAACAATCAGTTACTATCTTAATTAATGTTTATATATATATATATATATATATATATATATATATATATATATATCGGTGATTCTGCCTGCAACAATGACATACAATTCACGAGAATATGGCTGCATAATAAAATAAAACGATTCACCGCTGTGGAAAATGTAAAATAATATTTAAACAAGATCAAAGTTTTTCTTAACCGCAGGAGTGAGTAAGGGGAATAGGGTTAGGTGAAAAGTAAGGTTGCATAAAGTAAAATAAACAATCATGTTTACTGTATATAAACTATTCTTTATATATTTTAGCAATGTAAAACACGTTACTCATTAGAAAACAACACAATAGTTATTAATTCGTCTAATTTACGATTCAGTTCTTCATTAATAGAACTAAGATGAGAATGACAACATTTTAAAAGAGTGATTACCATAGAGAAGTTAAGTAAATGAGGACTGATAAAATAGTCAAAGTCAAGACGTATTACTACATTATTTATAAGTAACTTCTTAAAGAAAAAATAAGTGAACACAGTACAAACAATTAATTATTGTTAGCTTATAAGTATATGGTAAAAGTAGAATTTAAACAAAAACAAACTAAAGAAAAAATACAAGTGAAGCAATTAATTTAAATAAAATCCAATTTCTTTTGTTGCTTGTAATAAACGTGTACGTAACTCTTTTTCAGATTGATATTCTGGTAATTTTAAATAATGTACACATGTATTCACACTAGGATATGGTCCACTATTTGTTATCTCTTTACGAACAATACGTAAACGTGGATGAAGATTTTTTAAACCACCTGGTGGGAGACTAGAACAACCTGTTGTAAATTGTAAGAATGCACGTCGTTCATTTGAATTGAATGAACTTAATACATTAATTAACATTTGATATGTTGGTGATTGTTTTGTAAAACCTAAACTTGGGACAGTATAAGCCAAAAGATCTTCACGTGTCCATTGTGCAACAGAATCTCCAGAGATTAATTGACCCAATTCTGTACCAGTGAATAGTGCTAACCAACGAAGAGGCAATACACGTTGAAAACCATCTAAAAAATGAAATCAACGAAAAAATAAGGACAGTAGACGTTTAAATAAAATAGGTAATAGTAATGCACAGAAAATAATAAAGCAGACTACTTAAACAGAAAAATAATTGTTTACCATATAGAACATGGGGATTATGTGCTCTATCGCAATGCAGTAATACGATGAGATAAAATTAACAAGAGATGTAACAGAATAACGTCCAACAAGAAAGGATATTTACAACCACTGGTCGTGATTATCGAGAGGAGTTGACCAGGTGACAGTTTGTAGCTACTAACATGACTTAGACCAATAGTCGACAATCTTATGCACTGATGCCTCATTTTAGTTTCACTGACAACAGTTTTATTTAACCTTATTTCTGCATCAGTCATCAATGTGCGTTAAGGTAGGTGGTAAGTGGACATATATTGCATATGACCAACCGCCGGTCAAGTTGCTGTGCGATGATGACAGCTGCAGGAATAATATAGAAGAAAGGAATGAATAGCCACGATAAAACGAGGAATCTGTCGAGGAAATTGATAGTCTGAGCCTTGCTGGTAGTTCGAGGTCCGTTTGATTTTCGTAACCACTGACTGGATATTCTGAAAGATGTGGTTAAGAATCGCTCACAGTGAGGTAGATGCATTCAAACCTCATCTTCAGTTTCAGTATTTTTTTCATGTTTACCTTTTGATTTCTTTGTATTGAACTATATTATATTATTCATCTTGTTAATTTGATTAGGTAATGCTACTGCAGTATGAAAACGTGAGCTAAAGCTCTTCAATCGAGCTCTACGTAACTCATAAATGTACACAATCTAACAGAATTAATTACAAGAAACGAAAATACTCCAGATTAACATGACATGAAGTTAGTTGGTGCAGGAATAAGTTGACAGAGTGAGAGAGCTAATGTCCATATGATAATTACTAATAAACTGGAGACTGTAAATAGCAAAATACATCATGCGATGATTTGTCTTAGTTACGACGCACTCATTTTCTATATCTTCATTTAAATGATAGTAAATTCGAATATCTTTTCATGTCTAAACCACATTAGTAGGCATAGACTATCTCGTTGGGGTGCTAGATTCTGCACTAATGATGATTGACTGTGTTTACCATACGAATAGTCAAGTCAAAAAAAATAAATATATCCTCTCAAAGGTTATATACTCATTAACTAAGCGAATAAAGTGAGCCGACTGCAAAACACAACGACAACAAAAATGATTTAAAAGAATTATAAAGGTTTGAGAACAATGGTAGAAAAATGTCTACAGACCTTTGAATGCATCCAATTGTTTGCGAACACCCTTATCTAAACAAAAGGCTAAAGTAAGTTCTAAATACTTCTCAATGTTATGAATTGTAATAGGGACGACAACAGATTGTGAATTATTTATTGTATTTTCGTATAAACATTTCATTGAAATAGTAGCATTAGTTGAATTCGACTCCCAATGATAAACGTCTTTCAACGGATAAGATGAAAATCCGAAAAGCTAAAAGAAAACAGAAAATAGCTATATACAGACACAAAACTGACGAGAAAACCAAAAGTGCATTCAAAGTGAATATATTTTTAAACTGTGGTTAACATTGGATTCTATCGTACCCGCTTTATCCAACTTAAGTCTCACCAGCCAGATGTACTTTATATATATATATATATATATATATATATATATATATATATATATATAGGGCAGTATCCTAGAGCCAGTAACAGTTAGATGCAAAAACATTCAGCTGAAAAAATCCTAATTAAGGAGAAAGTTAAGTCATCGTTTCTACTGTCGACCACTAATATGTAAAGAACTGGTAACAGACTGATCAGTTGTTACCAGAAAAATATAGACAACAGGAAACTACAAGTCAATCCTTATTGTTTACCTATACAAGAAAGACGAAATATATATCAATGAACTGAGAGTATGAGATTTAAATTCATCTGAAATTGATAGACAAACCGGCACAGATCCAGCTAATATATCCATAATGATTAAGTAGATTAATCACATGAACAGATGTCAGGTGAATAATAAAGTCGACAGAAATGCGAAGATACATTAAGATGACAAAATCTATAGACGAATATGAAAATGAGCATGATGAAGAGAACGAAATCCTAACCATACTTTATTCATTTTTCTTATAAACTGTTGAAATTCAACTGTATGACTACATTAATTGTTGAAGCGGTGACTTTCATCACCGCATTTATCCATGGTAAATGAAAGCGCAGTAGTAATGACTAAATATTCCACATTTATGTTATCAGTCAGTTTTCTACATGCTAAACGGTAGGTGTCGTGATAACTTATTCGTGAGAAAAGTAAAAATGGTAATAATCTAAACGTAAACATATAAACACATTACATTCACAAGATTTTACCTTAGAAGGTGGGAGAAACTCCATAGATATGCAAAGATCGTCTAAGTCACAACCAAATATTTCTACAGCCAAATCACTAATCTCCTTTTCATTTGCATTCCTAGTTAAAAGTATAAATTTACGCCGATGGAATTCTGCTATTTGCCGCATAAATTGTGCACGTTCGGGATAAATTATACAAAAATCATTTAAATTTAATAAACCAGAAATCCAGTGTGATGAGGTTTTTAAAGTATTATTATCAGATCGTTTTCTACAACACTGATATAATCGTTTATATTGTGGACTGATCAGAAATGAGGCTAAGTTAAACGTTTCATCATGTTGGCTGAACTCCTTTTCGGTGAATTGACAAAAATGACTAACTGGTTGATTCGTTGAATATGAACAACTATAGAGAAGATTTTGAAAAGCACTTTCAACATCGGAAAGAACAGAGAAATCAACACTGTTATCGTCTATAATTGTATCAACTTTGTCAATGGAACAATTTGTAGAATGATTTTGATTCGGTTCACTTGACTTCAATTCTACATTATCAGCATCTTCGACACTGGGGATGACGACACTACCGTAGGCAGTAAGAAGTTTCAATAATGGAGGTGAAAGAGGCAAATCAATACGACGATTATCCTAATAAATAAAAAAGAATAAGAGATCATTTTTAGCAAAACCTAGACTGCTACTTAAAATTAAATTAGTTACTCATTATGAAGTGAAATTTCGTCTTAAACTAACGCCATTTCAGGATCCGACATAATTACTAAAAATCTCAAGAGTTACTATTCATATAAGATAGAAATTATGATACATAAACAGCACAATCATAATATATAGATCCGATGAGCCTGAATAAAATGGTCTATATTTCTAAAATGAATCACTTTCTGGTTCAACCACAATTCGCATACTTGCATTTTGATTGATTCAAGAAGTGAAGAACAAATATGGAATGGTCTAGTATTTACAATATAGAACCTAGGATACATGTGTATCGGACCGAATCGCCACATAACTCCAGAAAAGTAAGATGAATACTAAGGTATAAGTGTTAGTGGTTAAACCAGCGGTAGTAATAAAAAGATTAGAAATAAAGAATAAGATTAGGAAAACTAGAATCAATTCACAAAAAGAAAAATATAACATAAATTAGAGCTAACAATTGAAGGTAAAATATAAACTGAACACACTTCCATCACCACGAGTGATTTTGAGCTATATCACCCACTCTTCAACCATTGGTTATGATATTGAGCAGAACTCAAACCAAGTAGACTGTAGTCTACAATAACTATGAATTTTTTCTAAAAAGGCCCGCTTATCAAATCGTTTCACACTCAAATGATACATATACTTATGCAGTATATGCAGATATTTTAGTGAAAACTCTACTATATTTGACACACCCTTTTCACTTCCGTCCTTGTTTCTCCCGTTTGTCTTTACAACATATTCTTCGCATGAAGCAGCTCATCTTCAAAGAAAATATAATCTGGTCAGTTAGGTCTGAAGTCATTAAACGGTAGACATTTTGTTCACCGCTATCAATGTCGAAAATCACAGAGCTCTTATGAAGCCTCATGTGACATTTAAACCGACCTGGTTCAACGCTCGCACGTTGATGTTTTCTGAGACTTGTATTTAAGATTCTGTTAACGTACTACAAAATCGTTCCTTATCTGTCGACTGGATGAGTGTGTTCTACACGCGTAAGTCCGGAGACCCAGTAACATCGACGTCCAGTTCCACTGGCTACGGTGTCGCACTAAACGCCAAAGCAAAGGCAGCACTAAGCAATCGGACCACAATTAACAGTTATTTATATGCCGTCAGATTTGAAGATTCCATCAAAGCGAAACTGAACTGGTGTAAGGAACGATGTCTCTTCTTAGTCTCAGCCCAAGCCCTAATCATAGCTACTTTACTTATCTTGGGAGCCTCATTAGTCCTGATAGTCTGGTGTCTGCTGAAATCTCGGCTCGTATACAAAAGGCTTGATTGGTGTTTTCCAGTTGGCGACACTTGTGGATTAGGCGAGACATTCGTTTACTGACGAAAGAACGCGTTTACTGCGCAGCAGTTCGATTCGTCTTACTTTATGGATGTAAAACGTGACCATTAAGGATAGAGGACATTCGTAAGCTTCTAGTATTTGATCATAGATGTTTTCGAAGCATTGCTGGTGTTTGCTGGGAACACCAAGTAAGCAATACTTGGGTTAGGAATACAATACTAGGTACATACGGTAAGTCTAATGATGAAGCAGTAAAGCTTCATCAGCTGAGGTGGTTTGGACATGTGTTACGTATGCCTGACCACCGCCTACCACGATGACTAATGTTGTCTGGTATATCAGAGACGAGATCGAAAGTCATTAATTAAACCAAAGTATATAATAAAAAACTTCAAGTGTCTTGGTTCTACATACCACATTAACACTATAACTTCCGAAAATAGAATGAGAAGTAAATCACCAATCAATATATAATTAATTAGTTTAGTAATCTAGTATAAACACTAGCATTCCATCATAGGTACCTCCAAAACATTACTCATATCTGTTACGGCTAACAAGTAAGCCACGCTAAGGTTAGGCACAGGACAGATGAAATATGGTGAATCAATTGGTGAGGTCATGAATCTTCATCGACCGATGTAGTTGTGACATGTACTACGCATGACGAGCCAGAGCGTAGATTGATGTGCAATAACGACTCGCGTAGGAATATACTGGGAGAAAGATAAGCACGGCCATACCAAGATATGTCGACGAAATTACTGATTGATAGTAAGAACTATATTAGTCGGTGCAGACTACCTAATTGGAGTCCGCTCAACCGTCATAACTAATATGTGAAATTGTTGAGAGAAATATCCTTAATCTTCTTTATCATCACTGAGGTCACTACTATGGTATTTATTTTGTCGTACTGAAGTGGTGTGGCAACTCTGAACAACACAGGTATGTGCCAAGCTCTACATGGCCATCTGACGAAAAGATAAATCTCATAACATAAATCTCAACAAGACGACATGACGTAGTAAGAATGGATATGTTGTCTAGACAACATAAATACTCTTTTATTACATACTGAAAGATATATTAGTGTTGAGAATGATGCTTAACAGAAACAAACTATGAGCAACTGTAAAACAAAAAAAAACAAGTAGTCTTTTGTTTAAACAGCGGTTGCAAATGTTGGTTTTACCATAACGAATTTCTGGTAAACAAATGTAGGAACTTCTATAAAGCACTGACCCAGTAGCTTAGAAAATTTACTTCCAACCAGTGAGCGTGTTTAACGAACAAAATATACTAAGCGGTAGCATTCTAAATCAAGATTTTGAAAAGAAATTAAAGCTGCTTACAGCGTTGACACAAGTTATACTAATTCAATTTTAAAGCAACAAG
Organism: Schistosoma japonicum; assembly: GCA_025215515.1. Lineage (NCBI taxonomy): Eukaryota > Metazoa > Platyhelminthes > Trematoda > Strigeidida > Schistosomatidae > Schistosoma > Schistosoma japonicum. The sequence goes on from CM046061.1 coordinate 79,350,010, forward strand.
CAGACGATAATTAATGTCAGACAACACAATTACCTGAAGACATTTTGCTACTGTTATGCCTAAAATGAAGAAGCGATAAAGAACTGATTCGGGAACTTGATCTCCTGGCCATGGAGCTGGAAATAATCCATGTGGGGTGTTTACATAAATGTTTTCTTCATCAATATCATCTGTTTCACTGTCAGGAGAATAATTATGATTTCCAGTACTGGAAATAACATGTTCTTTTATTGTTGTTGTACTAGAAACAGTGGGTAAAATTGAATGACTCTGATTCGACTGCTCAGCCAAAGAAAAGTCATCTGTAACCCACATTAAACCATCTCGTCTACGAAGTTCTGCCGCCAAAAGTGAGTAAAATTCTAAAGTTGGACCTAATCCAGTGCCTTCTTCACCTTTTACATGCATACAGAACAAGTAAGAAGGGAGAAAATGTCAGCTGAATAACTGATTATATATATATATATATATATATATATATATATATATATATTCCTTGATCTCAGTGAAAATAATAGTGAAATTAGTAGTAGAACAGGAAATCATACATACAAATAAATAGAATCAGACTACAGATATAACAGAACAAGAGATACAGTTGTTAGGCATATGTAACAATATCTCACTCATCAAAGTCGGTGAAAGGCAGTCGGAATTAGTTGGCAAAGAACCATGGTCAAATGATTCGTTCTATATGGCACTTATAATAGTAGTAGCAAGGTGTACCTGAAACATCGTCCCGTAGGATTCAAAACGGAGTCATCTGGCACTATAACCTGAGACCAACCTGCCCTAGGATTGAGGTGTTTACATTAAGTTATCGATGAGAACTGGCATATTACATTTGCCTGGTCCATAGATTTGATTGGACCCTATCGATTACCAAATACAAGAAGTCAGTATGGAAAAATCTTCATTAGTATGAAACATATAGACCAACACTAAATCACAAAAGATTACAGTAGGTCGTTAAACTGCCAAAGGCCATGAAACAAATAAAATGCTTCGAATCGTGTTTCAAGTCATATATAGTGTATTAGCAATAGTTAAGGATATGGGAATATGGAATATGAATCATATTCGAAATTCCGAGGCTAGTTTTAAATTAAACACTGCTGAATAAACTAATTTTCCGGTGAAGCAAAGCACAGCTTCACGTTACAACACAGCCCAAACTCTTTCGATGTGAATACTATGGCTCAAACCTGAAACAAATAGTGTGGCTTAAAGGCGAGTACATAAACTACTACTTGATAAATAGGATATCACCGCCTAATATGTAAATATATATAGGAATATATATATATATATATATATATATATATATATATATATATATATATAATTCGGAATATAGGCTCAAAGAAACAAGAGGTATACAGAATCAACCAAACAAAGAAATAAGGATTAGTAATATGACTTACCAATGAACTGAATTTCCAATTCAGATTTACGTGATGCATGCTCTTCCATAAGTCTCGACGCCCAATGCCAAAATGTCATTGAGAGCATATCTGAGTTATGATAAGTAGTATGTGATACTTTCACACATTTATTTGCAGATTGAATTAATAATTCATGTGGTAAACGAGGGATCCGAACAAATTCTTTGTGTAGTCGACCAATCTGCAAGGTGGATCTATCGTCGGGACTAAAGCCAATGCCAGCGCCATTCGGAGTAGTCGCAGTAGTTGCCGATGAAGTTGTCAAATGCTGGTCATTATTGTTAGCATGAACCAGGAGACAATTAATTAAATCATTACTGGTGGTAGTACTTCTCATTCCACCAATATTACCTGATAAATAAGTATCACAGTTTAATGATGATGATGTAGTCGTCGATGGCAAAGGAATGCCTAAATTTGATAGAATCGATTCAAATGATGGAATTTGGTCAAAACTGGTGTCAAAATCGTTATTAACGGTATTCATTTCAACTTGCTGCACGTTGTTCATATTTTGGTTGACTGCCCTACTATTAGCGCTTGGAATATTTAATAAATGAGTTAGTATTGATGGGCGAAGTAGTACAACGTCTTCATTAGGGCTTGTTGAAGCACCATCATCTAATGGGTGATTACCATTAGTATTGTTAGCGGAGGCGCTTGTCGTAGCAGAAGTATTGTTTAAAAGGGCAGATATTAAAGAAGCATTAACGGATGGTAGAATAATTCGATAAGATGAACGACCACTTGTACTGCCAGCACTTCCAGAACGACTATATGCATCAGGATGTGATACATAGGTGCGTTTTTGTAAAGGACGATTTTGAAGCCAAACGACAGCTCTGAAATTACAGCAAAACATAAAAGAACAATAATAAAGTCATCGGATACAAAAGAACTTATTTTCACAGTTGTTCAAAACAGATTGACGGTTTAAAACGATAGACTAATTAAAATAATGAAAATAAGAATTGAAGAAAAATGAAACTATGAACATTTCTGACTGTAAAGTTTTTACTTGAGCAAAAGATAGGAATGCTGTGAAGACTCTTCCTTAAATTCTATAAGCAGCACTGTACGATAAACCCTCAAGTTAAAGGCTTAGTGTATGATCTTTAAAAAAACTACATACTACAGGAAGTTACTCAGTCCACAAACAATAAACCTACATGGTAGTCAGGATAAAAACTATATATATATATATATATATATATATATATATATATATATAGAGAGAGAGAGAGAGAGAGAGAGAAAGGAGACGAGGGTTGGGCATGGGGCTAGTGACCCCATCCCGTAAAACAATAACCTCGCTAAAAGAAACGCTAACCAGTAAAAATCTTTAGAATCACTTTAACTCTGCCCCGGGGAGTTGGAAGATCTGTTATGACGCCTCATGGTGAAAGCCGAGTTTTTTCGAAAGCAACGATGCCGATGTCGCTTCTAACAACTGAAGCAACTGTTAATATAGATACATGGAACGTCCTGCACGATGTGGGAGACAGGGAGAAGCTTGCGAATTGCCAAAGAAGTGAAACGATACAACCTGAAGACACTTGCAATTAGTGAAACCGATTGGTTACAAGCGGGACTGCAAAGATCGCTCTCAAGAGAAGTGCCTTTATACTTCGGTCACGAAGAAAGAAACGCCTCACACACACGAGGAGTGGCACTGATGTTGTCCCAAGAAGCCTGGAAAGTTCTTATAGGATGGAAACCTCATAAACCTAGGATCATCAAAGCATCATTCAAGACAAAGAAGGAGGGGATTACAATGAATGTCATCCAATGCTACGCAACCATCAACGACATCCACGAAGACGACAAAGATCAGTTCTAACCAAGGGTGCAATCAATCATCGAGAAATGCTCAACCAAGGATCTGACCATTCTGATGGAATAGATAACACCGGATACGAAGACATTATGAAATGACATGGACTAAGAAAAAAGAACGAAAACCTTGAAAGGTTTGCAAACCTACGTACGTACAGCAAAATGATCATAAGTGGCACCCTATTCTCCTCCAAACGCCCATACAAAACAACAAGGGTTTCACCGGACCAGATTACGGAAAACCAAATCTACCAAATTTGCATCAATAAGAAGTTTGGACGAACCTTGAAAGACATGAGAGCAAGGAGTGGAGCTGACATAGCCTCAGATCATCATCTGGTGGTGGCTAAAACGAAACTGAAGCTAGAGAAGCATTGGACAACTGCAGCAGCAGCATAACAAAAGTTTAACACAACACTTCTGCAGGATACAAAAAACTGCAACGAATTCAATATAACTGTCAACAATAAGTACAAAGCATTTCATGATCTACTAGAAATAGGTGGAGCTAATATGGAGGACAATTAGAAAGAGATTACAGAAACAATAACTTCAACATGTCAGGAGATTTCGGGTCGCAAGAAACAACACCATCAAGAATGGATTTCTGTCAGTACTCTGGATGAGATCCGAGAAAGGAGGAACGAAAAGTTAGCAATTATTAACAGCCGGATAAGAACAGAAAGCCAAGGCACAGGCCGAATACACAGAAGTCAACAAGCACATGAAGACGAGCATCAAGTCTGATTGACAGAAATATCTCGAGAACCTAGCGATGATGACGGAAAAAGCTGCAAGAGAAGGAAACATGAGGCACTAATACGATACAATGAAGAAGTTAGCTGGGAAATTCAGTAAACCAGAACAGTCAATCAAGAACAAGACTAGCAAACTAATCACTGAAGTGAATGAACAACGAAACAGGTGGGTAGAACACTTCGAAAAGCTGGTTAGTAGACCAACACCACTGAACCCACCAGCCATCGAAGCAGTGGCCATGGATCTTCCCATAAACAACAACCCACCAACAGTTGAAGAAGTTAACATGGCCATCCAAAAAATCAAGAGTGGCAAGTCAGTAGGGCCAGACAACATACCAGCTGAGCAGAGCACTGAAGGCAGATATAGAACCAACTGCACAGATACTCCACATTCTCATCAAAAAGATTCGGGAGTAAGAACAAGTGCCAACAAACTGGAATGAAGGACACCTCATCAGGATACCAAAGAAAATAGAGATCTCAGCAACTGCGAAAACTGCTAAGGCATCACTCTTCTTTCGATACCAGAAAATGTCTTTAACAGAGTGCTATTGAACCGAATGAAAGAACCAGTCGACGCCCAACTTCGAGACCAACAGGCTGGATTTCGTAAGGACCGATCGTGTATCGACAAAATCGCTACCCTACGGTTCATTGTTAAGCAGTCAATTGAATGGAATTCACCCCTTTACATTAACTTTCTCGAATACGAAAAAGCATTCAATAGCGTCGATAGGAGAATATTATGGAGACTTCTACGACATTATGGCGTAGCCGAGAAGATAGTCAACATAATACGAACTCTGATGACGGACGACATTGTAAAATCCTGCATGAAGGTCAACTCACCAATTCATTCGAAGTGAAGACCAGTGTCAAACAAGGCTGTTTACTGTCACCCTTCCTCTTACAGCTGATAGTTGACTAGATCATGAAGACCGCAAAATCTCAAGGCAATCTCGAAATACAGCCGACAGCATCGATGGAACTAGATGACTTGGACTTTGCAGATGACCTAGCTGGCTCTTCTCTCCCACACACAGTAACAAAAGCAGATAAACACGGACAACGGTAGCAGCAGCCTCGGCAGCCAGCAGTAGGCCTCAACATACACAAAGAGAAAAGCAACATCCTCCGATACATAACAACCAACACTTATCCAATTTCACTTGGCGGAGAAATTCTGGAAGATGTAGAATCCTTTACATACTCGGGCAGCACCATCAATAAACAAGGAGGATCTGATCTGTGGCAGATGTGCAGGTGCGGAATCGTAAAGATAAGAGCAGCATTTTTACAACTGAAAAATATCTGGAACTCAAACCGATTGTCAGTCAACACTAAAGTCAAATTTTTCAATACAAATGTGAAAAACAGTTCTGTTGTATGGAACTGAAACTTGGAAAAATACGAAAAGCATCCTTCATAAGATACAAGTATTTATAAACAATTGTCTGCGTAGGATACTTCGGATCCGTTGGCCGTATACCCATCAACAACAACTTCCTATAGCAGAAAATAAATCAACTTCCATCCGAGGAAGAAATTAAGAAAAGACGATGGAGGTGGATAGAACACACAACCAACAAATTGTGTCACAAGACAAGCATTAACATGGAACCCTGAAGGTCAAAGGAAAAGGGGGGACCCAAGAATACACTGCATCGGGAACTGAAGTCAAACATGAAGAGACTGAAGTGCACTTGGGAAGGACTGGAAAGGGAAGCTTAGGACAGAGTTGGTTGGAGAATACTGGTCGGCAGCCTATGCTCCACATGGAGTAACAGGCATTGATCGATTGATCGATATATATAGTAATCGTTTTCCTATGGATGTATATCTGTATACCACAGTTTCAGACTAGATATGTGTATGAAAACGAAATTTTAAGCCTCATTAATTGCTAATAAGCGAAAAATACTATGAGAAATTCATATCGAGCGAAATGAATATAAAATTAACCTACTTATGAAATTAATTAAGTGGTATAGAACAAGCATGAAAAAAAAAACGAAGAGCATGAAATCTACCTACCTAGCTGGGCCAAATGCACATGCCGAGAATAACTGTGATCGTACAGCGTATGAGAATAAAACATTAAACCGTTGACTTAAACTTATACACCAATTAGGTAAAGCACCTGAAGCTAATGCTAAAGGATCATGGATTTGGCGTAATAATTTGTTAGTTAATCGAGTTGATGTAAAATATTCCATTTTCACATCAAACAGTTCATTCTTATCGATAAACACATTTTCATCAATCTTCTTCATAGATTTATCACCGAGCAATGTATGATCACTGTCATTATTAATATCATTAAAATAGAACTCTTTTAAACCAGGTAATTGATATAATAACTTGAGTAGTTGCAAAATATCTTCAGGATCACTGGGTGGATAAGATGTTTGAATGTCATAATTAAATGATGAGTGATTTAGTTTATTAGTTAAGCTATTCACAGCATCATCATCAGCATTACCATTGTTAATGTTATCATCATCATCAGCAGCATTACTACCAATCATAGGTATTTTAATTCCGGTCGACGTATAACTGATTGGCCTGCCTAGTGATGGTGTAAATCTTAAATCATGTTTATTTAATAAAGCCAATCCGTAAAATGTTCGTACTGTAGACTAAAATAAAGGAAAATTAAAAGAAAATTAAAGAGAAGTAGCGTTAAGAGTATAAACTAATAGACACAAAATACGTAAGAACATCGATTAATCACTAAATAGGAATTAATGTGATATCTGTCTGATCCTTGATGGTAAGTGAATCCTGCAGAACGTATAGCAATCTAGCTACTAGTTTAAGGACCACACAAACATGCAATCAGTTACTAACGAATGGCATGCCAGCTATATGACAGTTTAGTCGTGGTCTGAATAGTTCAACAATAACGTCTCAAACTGTGAAACTCAGTGACATGGGTTGGAATCTTACAAGAAGCATCGGTTTCATCAAAAATCAATGTGAGCCTTGCTGAAGACTACAAACTTGGATGGTTTCCCATCGATAACCTTCAACTAACTTCTGCTCATTCCTAAGGTAGACTGGTAAGACTTTTACTGTCATCAATGTTTCGAAGATTCCCTAGCTATTATCAGTTCGTCCCCTAAAAATCTCGAACCAGAGTAATTTACAGAAATAAGTGTTATTAATTTTTACAGATCCTCACAGCCTAACAAGAAATAAATGCCGGTGTAAAACATAAAAAGTTCAAAGAACAATTATGTGATAAAAATATTAAGTAACTTATATTCTTATAAGCACACTATTTGATAAGGATTACATAACCACGCCCCAGTTGTAGCTGCTAACTTTGAGCGGTTATCGAGGGTAAATCTGGAATGATCTTTTAGGTCCAATTATTCCAGACATATCAACTTGAGACAAGTAAGCTTAAAAGCAATAAACTCAAGGTACTTATACTGCTAACTGCATTGAGGTGCGATAGTAGTAAAGAACTTTCCTCAGTCAACTAGAACTTACAGAGACATAGCCTTTCAAGAACAGAAGTGGTTCTAAAAAGAAAACACTTCACTTTGACCCATAGAATTCAAGAGTGTGGTAAGGTCTGAGATCTATGGAACTTAATATTAAAAAATGTTCGCGATAAAAGCCCTGAGCGCTTAAAGTTTATAAACCTTACGTGGTTTCATACAGACATCCCCACAGTACATCAAGACAACTCATAACCTAATCTCCATTCAGTCCCTAGAGTAAACGAGTAGGTGATAGAAAAATAATAATTTATTACATTGCCTCAAATAGAACACGATATCACATGACTGACACATTCGTTTAATGCAAATGCTACGTAATGAAATATTTAAATTGAGACTATAACGTACAGAGAACAACATTCATATATTATCTGCGTAACTCAACATATTTTAAACCATAATACCGACAAACAATTTCTTTAAAAAATAAACAGAATTTCCAAATAAAAAGGAACAGCTCACTTTATTTATATTACAAACATCATTATCACTACCAATGAATGTAGGTAGAGAAACAGTTGTCAATGAAGATTGGTGACTGGACACAATCATCTTCCACATCCGAAAATCGATAACCTAATTTAATCAGATAATTGTTTTTGGTTTTATCATCACCATCAGTGGATTTGGATAAATGATATTTTTTAGAATCTTGAAGTGCTTCGAATTTTTCTGATAATTCCTACATTATTTTGTTTTTTTATGCGTTATGAATTCAATAACAGAAAGTAGATTAAAATAATTAGCAGGAATGTTTCAGAGACAAAAATCAGAGAACAGTACCTAATTATAATTCGATTAGTTAACTTAATGATTGATTAGTAATTCCTTAAACTTTTTCAATCAGTGGCATTCTAAACAGAGCTATGAAACAATTACAAAGTGATGATGCAAATCCATTACTTTAAGAAAAAAAGTATAGAATGTACGTTGCGCTGTTCGAATTCAAAGTACTTTTTCAAAACTGTTAGGAGCTTTACGTTGTTTTAAAGGCTAACCACTAGAAATAGTCGAAGCATCGGAGTAGATGTGTGGTGATGGTGCCTTAAAAGATAAAATCAACAAGTGAGTTTTGAAGGTCAGAGTGATTTATGAAAAACTCCACTATCTTTGGTTACCAACTTGATGTTAGCTCGGATGTAAAAGGTCAGATGTACAGTGTATGGGTGGTTGTTTTGCTTCTAGTAAGGCGCAAGTATACGCTCGCACGTACCAGAGCATAATCAGAGTCTCAACATACACTCCATAAGGAACGGCAGTCTTTTATAGACCAGCTCTAACTATGACCGATGGTGATATGATTCATTTGAATCTAATGCTAGGTCGGTGGGGTGGTATGTCTCTACTTATGGCTAAAATTAGTGCTTGCTAGTAATAAACAGCTATCAAAGCTTAATTGGAACAGGCTATTACTATTATTTGTTTGCAGGGAAGAAGCATCATAACATCCATTTAAGTATATTTCAATGTAGTCTAAGCTATCTATATAAGTGTAAAAATCACTTTTCATAAATGCTAAATCTAAGTAATTAGCTTTATGAGTGAGTTCAGAAAGCTTTATGAGAAATTCACCTTTCACTTTATCCTTCTGCAGTCAGTCGGAATGTAAGCAGAAAGGATGAGAGAACAACGACGTGTCTCCATCCACCCAAGTTCTTGCTGAACCATTTAATCGGACAGAACACTATTCAGAGGGAGTCCATTCAAGAAGTATTAGTTCTTACCTCATACTAACTGCTATACCTACTCCCGTTAGCCCACGAGAAATCGCTGTGAGGTCACCAAGTAAACGAACGCTATATCAAGTATTGTGTCAATATTAGTTAGATGAGGTTTACAAAGCACAATACATAAAAATCGTTTTCCTAAATTACGAATGTACTCCATCAACTTGGAATTTCGAACTAAATTAAGATCTAATCATTCGGGAATACTTAACAATCTGACAATCATAGCGTACATTCAAGTAGGATAGAGCAATAAAACAATCGCTCAAACGAGTGAATATTCAGATTTAGTACACATTATTGAAAATGCTCTGTTTAATCAATCATCTTGCATCATTCTGATAGGATGTAACTTAATAATAAAGTAAAAAAAAGTCTTGATACCATGAATTGATCTGAATTAGACAACGATTGATCACCTGAAAGCACTAGATAGCTGTTTTGTCCCAGTATAGGACTCTTCATTAATGCGCGTCCACGACCTCATCGGCGATTCAACCCAGGTCCCTCTGGCTTCACGGTGAACGCCTTACCATAAGACCAGAGTCAGCTCTTATTGGTTAATATTTCTAATTCAGTCAATTCGTGGTACGTTTGCGCGACCTCATCCTTGTCCATATTAAAACGAAACAGCCGTCCAGTGCTTCCAGGTGATCAATGGCTGTCTAATTCAGATCAATCCGTGATATCGAAATAACAGTCAACAATCTCCACAACACCAAATTATAAAAACGTTTTATTTGACTCAAATTGCCTATGAACTCAAATCATTCATATTCTCTAGCATGCATAAATCAAAGTAATCAGATGTCATCATACAACTTAGACAAATATTCACTAACTTAATAGAAGTGAACTGAATTTACACACAATAGTCAGTCATCAGAAGTTCGGCTAAAATGACTTGTACCTACCTGGATATATTTGAATAAAGTAGCATTTTTATCCCGTAACGGTATTTGTATTAGATATTCAGAATTCATATAAATTCCAAGAAATAATGATAAAGGTGAATAGGAATCTGTAGAATCAAAGAGAAATACAACAATAAACGCCGTATAAATATTGTTTTGGTAAACAAATGCTTAATGGAAAATAAAATACTCATATAACCTAGCTAGTAAGCTAGTGCATTGTAAACGGCTAAACAAATTGCATCATAAGTTCACTGACTGTAGGTCTAAACCATGCCTGTAAATACAGACTACATGGTTAGGGTCCAAGAGATAACCATAGTCAGTAACTGAAGGTGTTGAGTACTACGACTGAGAACAGGTAACTATGAAGACAATATATCCACTCTTTCTCATACTATAAGTGTTAAATTCCAGCATTTCTTCATGCATAAATTAAATTGTATCTTCTGAAATCATACCTTCAATGTATATTCATACGCATCGCGACTGCTGTAGCATTAATTGGCGATTTCATTTCGTTGTGTTAACGTGATTTCGAAACTTAAACTAAAGAACATTTGTGTTTTTATTATAAAATAATCATAAGAATCGAAGTTGTAAAAGCTTCATTTTACAAAATTTGTCACATCTATCAAACTTAAATTGTTAGAATGTCCGAGTTATCCAATTGTGTAAAAACGTATAGCTGCTAAGTCACGTAAATAGGAACGATATAATAATCTGGTAAACGAATTACAGGAAAAAAACCACGTGAGCAATCACGATTAAAAAATATATGTACTGTGGCATATATGTTGAACAGATTGTATTGCTAGAATTAGTTGACAAACAGCTGAATTATAAAAGGCCACCAATTTTAATTTCATCATAAAGTGACGACTAAGTATAATGTAATCGCGCATCTTTTTAATTGTGTAAACCTCGATTCCTATGTTAAGTAGGCATAACATGTGTAGTGAGACAAAAAAGGTTTAAGCCCAACAGAAGTCTTTTAGGTTTACTAATTCAGGAGATCTGTATGATCCACAGGATAAGAAGCAATAATGGTGTTTAATAGATATCACTGATTGTGATTAGGTGTTGTGGAAAATATTAAATTTGATATAACGAATTACCCTGGGTTAGACAATCATCGAAAACAGAAACCACTAGACATCTGTTTCGTCCTAGTGTGGGATATCTTGGTAGCATGTACCACATGATCCTATTTAGGATACAGACCAGGACCTTCAGACTTCAGTAAACGCGCTATAGGCTGAACAAAAACGGAATATATTATTTTGATTGTCACTCAAAAATGTCAGTTCAACGATGCCGAAGATATATTTTTCAATAGTGCCAAGACCAGTTGGTTAATCCGAAAATTTTTATGTAAACAGGGAGCCAAACATAAGACCAAAGTGTAAATTTGAAACGACCACATAAGATACTGATCAACAAAACAATTGCATATTAAAAACATAATAACGAATATCAACGATGGCTTAAAAATCCCGATGGAACTTGATTATTATTTATATTATTTAAATTGAAGAGATAAATTTAAATAAACTCACTGTTATCATTTGCGAATTCGGGTTTGTTTGAGGGAGGTCGACACAGTACATAAGCTGTAGTTCCTGGAGCATTCGTCGAACCAGGATTAGGAATAAAAGCAGGAATTAAACCCAAAGGTAGACGGAGCGCATCGGTAGCCTCATTCCAAGACAAAGGAACCTGAGGAGTACTAGGATGTGGTGAGTTCGAATGACTAGAAATTAAGTCCTTAGATTCCGAAGAAATAACTGGACGTGGTCGAGTTCGCCGAACACGTCGACGAAATTGTTGATGTGCTGGCTTCCATGAAGGCGGCAGAACTTGAAATCCTGAACTATCTGATGAAAGACTTGCCGTAAATGAAGCGGTTTCATTTGTCTTTTTATAAGATTGATGTTGTTCATTTATTTCTTGATTATGGTCGACAGTATCCTCAGTGCTATTACAAGGTTCCTACGAGGAAAAGTTAAGAAAAGCATGAAACAACTACATAAAATAGATGCATACAACAACGTGCTAAGAACATTAGCAACTCTAAATGGAGTTTTAAAAAGTCTGTACTGTCTAAAATGAAAGATAAAGATAAAGAAGACATTTGGTATGCCAATTTTATAACACGGTTTAATTCAGCATAATCTGGTTCGTATAGAAGATGTTTACACTTTTAATATAAGGTCATTCAGACCAAAAGCTTAATCAGTAAAAAATTACCGAATAATTACTTCAGTAAGAAATAAAGATTATTAGTCGGATAGTATAATAATGAAATTTTCATCACTTAAAAAGAAGTGATATATGAGGATTTACTTTGATATCATACTGGTTTAGTTTATTTCTAACAACTTTGATGTAATCAGCAGAATATTTACAATTTGATTATTTGTCTGATTGTATAATTTATTGATAAACTGAGTCTATTAAAACATGTCCACCAGATAACATTAGTTAACAGTTCTAAAAACCTTATTTTGTTTTCTTCGTGTTGCTTCGGTACAGAAGTTCAACGATGTCCTAGTCTTTAGTCAGTAGACACAACAAAACCTGCCATAATATGCTTCAGATCAACAGTCAATAACTTCATGAATTGATGCTAAATTTTGGTTTGACTGACTCTAGTCTCATTCCAGCATCTGCTCCTTACAATATGAGAACTCTACTTTACCGAATTCATTTCGAGCAATCAGTGAGTACCTCTAACTGTCATCCCTATGTTGGGATGACCTTTCCCATCGTGTTCGAATAACCATGAAAGAGCTTTCAGCAATCATCGTTTTAAGGATATTTTACAATCTTGACAATGGTGTCCCGGTTGGATAATAGCTGAAAGCCCTTGCTAGTGGACAGGATAAATTGTAATGATGGTTTCATTACTACAGAAAACAGTAAATACCCAGGTATTTTGTATAGATTTGACACTACCGGAATGAACTTTCCTTTCTATTTTATTTATACCTTGTGATTTACAACTTTAGAGGATTTGAGGTTTTCTAGGGCTGAAGTTGTATGTGATATTTATCCATAAGTAAGTTAAATAACCGAGTTTCACAAAACCGCATATTAACAAGATTAATCATAACAACTATACTATGCAAACTTACAGCACTAATAGTTTTAATTACTGGTAAACCCCCATGTAATGTCGACTGAGAAAGGAATACAGTCGATTCACCAATGATTTCCGATTTCTTATCTTTATCACTTTTATTATTTTGTATTAATTGAAAATGTTTCCATGGTGATGACGATGAAGATGCTGTTGATATTAATTTGTTGGTAGTAGTTAAATCAATAGGATTATTATCATCATCATTAATATTTTGTCTATTTTGAACAGTATTACTACGAATTATCGCTTCAACAGTATCAGCAAACTCCAAAGCCTCTGGTTCTATAGAGTTCACTAGATAGCTTAAACCATATTCCTACAGGACAAGGGGCAGGGAAAATGAGAAAAAACAGGAAATAAGTAATTAATACCGTTCGGGGTATACGTTTATTTATGATTGAAATGAGCAACAATAATAACTACGTAACAGTATGAGACCATATGCCAAAGCAAAGTGATGCTATGATGATTTTACATAAATGTAAACTGTTCTATCGGAAGTTAACTATTCTGCATTACTTTTAAGTGCTGAACTGTATGAGGCAGCAGCTTAAAATCTTTCGGAAAAGTTGAAGGGGTCAAAAAGAGGACTCGATTAACTTGAGGTATAATGTTTTCAGGAGAGTATTACTTATAAATGTATGCTTAACTTATTAAACGCTCAATAATTTGAAATTGATTGAAAGTTTTCTGTTAGCATATAAACCATTATTAAACTCAGCATTGCTTCAAAGTTATAGTTGGCTTCTATTGTGCATAGTCTCTGTACTCTAGTGTCCCGTTTTTGTATGAAATGTGAATTTCAATCTTGTTAAACAGTCGGGGTCAGGAAAATTATCTAGACGCTATGTTTTCAAGACCAATGACTTATATAAACCTGTTTACTTCTGGTCTTCTAACTTTGCGCACCAGTCAGCCAAGCACAATGTATAGCATGGTGTATATGTGCATAGGTCCGAATCGCTACATCACTTCAGCATAATGAGATGAAGCAGTAGAATCGGTAGGAATATCAGTAGTCATAAAATAATTACACATAAAAAATTTGATTCAAGAAGAATAAATCAATATGTGAAAAAAATATGAAATGTAAATTTAAGCTCAGAATCTAAAAGAGGATAAATAGTGAGTATATCTGAGACATTGTGATTGATTCTGCGGCACGTCACTCAACGTCCTCAAGCATCTGTCACGACAGTCGGGTAGACCCAAACCAGATAGTCTGCACTTACTTACTTACGCCTGTTACCCCTCCAAGAGAAGCATAGGCCGCTTACCGGTAGTCTCCATTCAACTCTGTTCCTCAGCCAATCCTTTCCAGCTGTCTCCAGTTACTGTTTATCCTTTTAATGTCTGCTTCCAGCTTCCGAGGCAGTGTGTCCTTCGGCCTTCCTACTTTTCTGTTTTTCAACAGGATTCCTAAGTTAGTGCTTGTCTCGTAATGCAGTCAGATGATTTCCACGATGTATGTCCTATCCATTTCCAACGTCGTTTCCTGATTTCCTCTTCAGCTGGAAGTTGATTTGTTCTCTCACATAGTAGGCTGTTACTGATGGTTTCCGGCCAACAGACATTCAAAATCTTACGTAGACAGTTGTTTACAAATACTTGTACCCTTATGAGGATGTTCGAAGTAGTTCTCCACGTTTCAGCTCCATATAGTAGAACTGTCTTGACGTTCGAATTGAAGAGTCTAACTATTAGGTTGGTAGACAGTTGTTTGGAATCCCAAATATTTTTCAGCTGTAGGAATGCTGCCCATGCTATACCGATTCTTGTCCTTACATCCACATCGGATCCTCCTTGTTCATCGATGATGCTCACCAGGTATGTTAAGCTATACACTTCTTCCAGACTATTTCGATGAAAGCCGAGAGAGTCTGCACGCATCAATTTAATTCAGACCAACAGTTAACAACTTGATTGACTGATACTATGTCTAGATTTTAGGTGACCCTGGTCTACGTTCACCCTATCATTCGTCATAATTCAGTGACTAGTGTAAATACCTTAAACTGTACGCGAGGACAGTCGCGCAAGAACAATCCAGTGGTAAAATCCTAGACTTTGAAACTAAGCAACACAAGAACAAATCCAATAAGGACCATCATTTCCGTCAAAATTGCACATACGCCATGCGTTAATTACCAGTTAACAGGAAGACTAGGCCTAAGATTTGCAATCGACCACATCTAACAACATAGCAATATTATTACTGCACTGCATTTTACGTGGACGCGAAGATGTAGCGGAGAAGCAAAAAAGGTCGACATTAATTACAAAATAAATTGTAACAACTACATAAAGTACAACAATGGATGAAGTAGACATCTTCACTGACAAACGCCTTAAGAATTAACAATTACATAAATACACCCCGATAACGATTACACACGCGAATATGAATAGGGAAATCCCAGATTGAAGAAATTATAGGGAAGTTATGGAATTTTATGTTGCTAACATGTACGCTGATTTTAAAAAACCTACCGAAATTAATTATACGATAAATAACACATACAATATAGAATGTATGTAGAGATCTTTTTAAAGGTATTTTATTCTCTGATTCTGATAAGTGAGGTTTCGATAAAACCGGTTCAGTGAACATAGAAATTTGATTGTGAACAAAGTGATCTTGAGTGGTGTTATAAGTGTGAGGGTGTTTACCACCGCCTATCTCAACATCCAAAACTAACTGATGTTGGTAAAAAATGGTTTCAGACAACGAAGTTACCGACTGTTGATCTGAGCTATGTTGGTAAATGACTGTGTAACATGGTTCAGAATGAAACACAGTGACGTAAGTGCATTCATTCTTTGTCTTCCTTTAAATCACGACTATAAAATTAATCTATACGTTTCTTTCTCCCCGTATCATATTTACAATATTTTCTGTTACTCCTGACGAAACTCCTAATTATTTTACTTTGCTTTTCAGCTTGCTGTGCTAATTAGGTGTAGCAACTTGGACCGATGAACATATATGGCAGCTTCTACGCTGCATATGAATAACAATAGGGAGAACACAATAACTCCAAAAAAATTCACACAAAACAGTAATTCAATAGATAAGTAATTCTTACATCAGATTCACCAGTCGTTTCCGTATTGTTTTGATCAATATAACTGATATGTGGCTCAGAAATGTCGATCGCTCCTGTATCCAAAACTGAATCGAATCTTTTTGCATTTTCTGATTGGTAAGTAATCATCTTTGAATGTTGATGATCATCCTTAGAATGTATACTATCCATACTACGTGATGCACATTTATTGGATAAGTCGAAATCAACTGAATTTTAAAGGAAAATACATTAGAATAAATTTCTCATGTTTGTAACCTAGTGTAACTTAGCAAATGGTATTAATTACTAAGTCATAGAATAATGAGAACGAGTCACTCAAAAACAGCCTTGAAATACTGAATCTAATATCGAGTCAATTACAAAATAGGTGTTATGAATGAGTGAATTATGATACACAGCGATAAAAAAAAAAGTAGAAAGTATGTACAATTTTTCATGGCATTAATGAACTTTTTCATGTTTATAATGAATTCCTCTATTTTAAACGTAAGGAAAGTGCAATAAAGAAATTTACTATTGCAATAAAATATAGTTTTTTCTCTGAGACCTATGTACAAGCGAAAATAACATTTCTAGCCGTCCGTACATTTCCATTATGCTATAAATTCTTCCAAAAACAGATCTACGAAATTTCCACAGAAGATAATAACTTTCAGTAAGCATCCTAGTTTCTAAAGTCACCAGTACGTTCTACAGTTAGCAAGATACACGATGATGCCTAGATGGATTTGCTTAAAGAGACATTCATCTCAATTACCAAAACACCTACAGTAGATAAGTAGTTACGTATTAAGTCTATCTGCTACTTATTTATTAAAACGTATAGTTTGGTAGAAAAGTGCACACTACGCAAGAACGAACGTATCGTTGTGAAGAAAATGGGAAACGCAGACAATCAAGGAAAAAATGTAAAGTTTAATACGACAACAAGCAAATTACAAGGTAGGTTATACAGTTCAAATAGAAATAGAAACAATAATATTTTATTCCTGTTGATAAAAGTCATCACAATTTTATGAAGGTTTGGAGAGCAAACTGAGGTAGGAAAGTCATATTTGACAAGGTTTAAGACATTCATTTGCACCATCTCCAGGACCCAAACCAGGAAGTCGAAATGGATCGATAGATGTCAACTTCCTTCCATCCTAGAGGGTTATGCTCTAAACTGACCACCGCTCTACGTACTAAGTGCACATTTAAAATTTCCTTTTCTATATTATTTTCATTTCAGGGGTATTTAATGACAGTAATCGTATAAATTGGCTTACCGACACAGATACATGCTCCGACTAAGCTAAGGTATGACCTCGGAATATAGATCTAGAGGTGGAATGGTTAGGTAGGATATTTGAAATTAACCACATGAATTACTAATAGCCTCTTTTTCAGGTGTTATTAAATGTGACTGTAGTGAAAAACACACAACAAATAGAGTGATATTAATAAATAAATACCGATTGATAAAAAGATGCTAAATGTAATCACTCAACAAATATTAACCAACTTACTATCCTGTGATGCAATACGACGTAGAAGTCGACATAATTCTGGTGATGATTTATCATTGGCAAGAAAATTACCGAAGTATCGTAAAAATTTGTCGTCAACCTATGAAAAACGTTTCGATTTGAAAATAAGATTGGTATTGTGTGCTTAAATTATGTAAAGGAACATACCAGAAAAATTACAGACCATATGTTATTAAAAAGAACAAGAAAAGCCACTTGCGCAGAGTAAGATTAATTCATTTTATTTTATTTGGTTCTCGTCAACTGCATACAGCCTCCATACTCCTTTAACAAAGATTCCTTGAAACATCGTCGAAAAGAAGGTAGGTCATTCTTACAGTTATATAAATTTAACATCCTTGATAGATACACGTAAATTTGAGCAAACAGTTGGCTGTAACCGAAGAAAAATACCCGTCGACCTTAGACTGAGATTGCAAGCTGTTTTGTACACTGTCCAAATTAAAGCGTGACATCAGTCAACGATTGTTGGTCTAAGCCATGTTAGTGAATGCATACTACTTGGTTAGTGTCCTCGCGGATGCCGTAACTAATCGTTAAAGACTGTGCAACTTGTCTCCGAATCAGTCACCATGACGGAAATGTCTTCCCTTAAAATTATTTCATATGCTTCTTCCTAAGAATTAATTCCTCCTCTCTTCCACACTTTTACTTATTACCACTGATGTAATTTCAAGTAATAGTACCTCAATTTTCTTCTTTTTGTTCCGCTTAGGTGGAAATGTGATCAAATGTACAAGAGTGCCAGATTCTACATTGTACATACATACATGCAAAAGCTATCAACTATGAAGTCTAACCTACATCATGTACTCTTTCTATGAATAGAGCGTTGAAGTGAAACATCTTACAGTTGCAAAGTAATGTCGAAACAATAAAATTTATTATCTACAATTTCCATAATAAACTGAATATACTCATTTTTAGACATTTCAAATAAGTGGTATACCATCTTGTTGATTGGTGCACACAATAAATTTGCCATGAAGATATCTGGAATAATTGATTATTCCAATGGCAGCATTTTTAAGTACTATGTTTTCAAGATTAACCCTGAGTGTCTGCTCCTTATTTGATAGTATATTGTGTCGTCCAAACTGGAACGAACACCTTTCATCTACAGGAGCACCAGTCTCATGAAATCTGATGACGGTAGAGGAAGTAGATTAGAATGTTTGTAGATAATGTCTATTGTTCCAAGGTGGGGTACTTTGACAAAGAGGGATGATACATTGTTGATACAAGATATAACTAGTTGTCGGCATACGATTTTTAATCTTTCAGCAGTCCATCCGACTACCTTGTGTTGAGGTGAATTAGCCATCGATGATATCGGTCACAGTGGCACACTGTTTTTGTATCTTTGGGAGAACATATATATATGGGAGATGAGACCCTCGTGTTTTTAAATTATTATATGCAATGCTACTAACTAATCCCTTTCCAAATGTTCTCTCAGTAAATTTGCTATTATTTTTTTACATAAGTTTAATCTTGTTTGTATTCATTTAGAATTTCGATTCATTATTTGCAATAAACTTTATCTTTGTAATGTAGTCTGCTCTGTTCATCAGTATGACACTAGAACCTCTGTCTTGACGTATTATCATTAATTTGGCAATCTCCATAGGTTCTGTAGTGTATTTTGATGTTCTTAGCACTAAAGTTTTGATTTCATGGTAGGTAACTTACGACACTAGTTTCAGCTTTCGACTAATTTGGATATGAACCATCCCCTTATTATTTTTATTCACTGGATATAACTTTTCTAACTGATTATGTAAAATTTTGAATTGAGTTTTAATGTCAATTTTATCCATGTTTTTTTTGGAACATGAAATTCAAATCCAAGTAATAAACCTTCATATTATGTCCGATTTGATTAACCACGCAATAAGTTGAGAATGAACTTTTCAACGTTATCTGAAAGTTTTCATTAAGTGTTTTTCTAAAAGGGTTTTGAATAGAGCTGATTTCTTATCTGAATCAGACCGAATTCGTGATATCAAATTAGTATTCAACAATCTATACAACACTCAATTATAACTATTCAATTGATTGAGTATGTCAATGAACATTAGGAAAGTCAGGTTATTATATACACACAAAATGAATTCTATGAAAATAACATAACAATGTATTATATATACATATCGGCCAAGAAATGATTGATCAAAGAAAAAACGTGAATGTCACAAAGAAAGCAATCAATAAAATAAACAGTGACGAGCTAAAATGCTGGGATCGTTTTTTTTAATGTACATTCATTAAACATATTTTCCTGTTTAACTTATTAATTAGGTCTGCCAATCATAGGTACTTATGCCCTTTCATAAAGTGTTTACGACCCATTAAGAATAGAATCATAGAGAAACCCAAAAGGAGCCATCGGAATAATTTGAATAGTTCCCTTACGTTCCTCGTTCCTTTGAAGACACATGAACGGATTACTTAAAAAAACATAGTTCAAATATGATACAGAAGATTTGTATCTCATCAGTTCTTAGTATTGCGTTCTCTGAGTTAAGCGTTTTAACTGCACAACTTTAATTGTCGACCCAAACGAAATTATCAGCGTATACTTTATATCGCTACTCCGAGATTGATCATCCTATTAGCCGTGTCTATGACAGGTAATCCTTATGGATTTAGTAGTCTTCGTATCCTCTAACATTCTTATTAATTGTTTTTACAGTTGATCACTGATCATGTGAATGATTGATCACTTCAGTATGTGGTCATATAATGAATCAATATAGGTATTTGTTGATTGTAAAATTATATATAGGCCATACATCCAGAAATTCTCTAATATTCTCAAGATTTTCACAATAAAAAATTTCAAAGTTTTCCCGATCAAATTCATATCGTTGATTCCTCGAGTTCATATCATATTGTTTCATTGCTAATTGATGTTTGTGTAGACAAAAGTGAAGGTAGCATTCAATGATTCTTGCCGTTAACTTAGTCTATTTCGTATATGACGTTGGGTCTTTCAGTCTACAGAAAATGGGATGGAGTGACTGTATTGATTTATGAGCTACATCAACTCTAAATTGTCTAAAAATCCGTGATGATTTCCGAAATATTTTTTATACATGGTAAGACGACTCATTGTCTGGTTTCTAATGTTGGTTTTTTCATACTATGTCAGCAAAATATGTTTTTTATGAAGTTGTTGGGAGTATATATTCGGCGATAAAAAGAGACGTCATAAGAGTAAGATTGATATAAAAGAATATGTAAGGCAACCAATTACTGTCTAGAAACTTTAATATTTTTAGTAATAAATACACCTATGAATTATCATATTATTATTATTATTACTTCCATTAATTCAGCTTGTCGTAACAACTACTATGAATCAACAGTAAATAGATGCAAATTTGGACCATACATGACTGTAGCTACCATGAATCTTAAGCTAGGTTAAAATAATGGCTCAACCAATTTGCATTATCTGGCACATTTGTTTACTCCATGTGTTACAACAACAAGCAGGTCCGCTGGAGAGGAGCATTAATGTTCAACAGCGAAGTTGTACTGGGGACTGTACAGAGATGTGATAACAGTAGTGATTTCAACAGACAAATATTTAAGGCTATGTTGCCTTCCCACAACAGAATAAAAGTTAGAAAATGTCAGCTCTTAAAATAGTAAGTTACCTTCCCTCATTAGTTTTCGTCGTTTTGTGATAAGATCTTAACAAGTACGGAGCTTCAAAAAGGTCGATTGTAATCGAGTTTTAAAAAATGTTCCTTAGAAGATAGCGGCCACATTACTTTAAGACCACAAACAGAATAGTTTACTTTCAGGTACTTTAAAAGGTTATCGATGGTGTGGATAATACGGAAGTGAAACTGCCCTCTTATCTCAAACAAAACTCAAGATAAGCTTTCTATACAAAAAGATTGAGTAATTCAATTACAAAGAGTGTGAATAGTATAGAGACCAGGTGAGGAAATGATGCAAGATTGAAACTTACCGTCCCACTGGATAATATATTTAAATCATCCAACCTTTTAGCAGATAATTCTAAAATGATATCTACATCACTCCTATCTGTTGTGTTCATACTCACCACATTGTCATCAGAACCTGCCTCTTCATCGAATAAAATATTCATAAAAGTATCATTGGACGATTCATTGTTTAGAACGTTTTCTGGGGCAGTTTTACCAACAGCACCACTATCATCATTATCATCTTCATCGTCATCATCATCATCATGGTCAGCATCATCATCAACATCATCATTGTTATCCACACGATCATTTACTTCGTTACTGTTACCATCCTCCTCATCCTCGTCTACAATGTTATCCTGTTCTTCATCATCATCGCCACCATCGGTAACATTCTGCTGTTGTGATGGTGATAATCCTGAAGTAATATCATGATTATGGATTGTTCCGTCGTTGAACTTTTGATGTTCACCACTATCTATTTGATTAGATTGGCTAAGCATAATATTCAAGTCAGGTGACTGTGATGATGATTTTTCATTCATATCTTCAATATTATCATAATCATGATCAATCTTGCTTTGAACAATTGAATCATTTGGATCATTAATAACCAATTTCTTATTCAGTGATACTGACGATGTTGTTGTTGCAGAAATATCTTTTTTTTCAGATAATGAAACTGAATAGATTCTCTGTGCTATAACACTGGCAGGTAATACCTTGAAGAGATAGAAAAATTTAATATCCTCAGTGATAAACAACATTTAGTAAACTATAATAGTCCAAATCAGTCAGTCATAAACAAAGAACCTGGTGAATATGTACTTCGGTCAAGGTTGCCAAACTACATCGGTATAATAAGTTGAATACTAAACTAGTAGATATAATACTACTTTAAAATCATTTATAATAGTATGAAATAACTAAATGTTTGAAAAAATAAGAAACTGGATGAAAACAATAAACTAATCCAACTATCACGTTAAAGTAGCTGTTAAAGTGTTTGATATTCAGCCACTAAATTGCAGAGTCCAACTACTATTATTTTCGCAAACGGATAGTAACATTAGCCGTCATACTTACTGTGTTTATTAACGATGTACACTAGAGTGTACCTGGTATATGAATTAGTGTGAGTCAGTATGAAACTGAATTTTTAAAAAAAGAATGTTTTCAGTAAGACTGCAAACGTCAGTATGTTTTGGAAGTATTAATCTTTTCATCGGTTCACAAACTTGTATACACATGAGAAATAACTTATTAATATGATCGACAGCAGGCAAAACATAATATCAAATAGAATTCAAAATACAATGATCTTATTTATTAAGTTTAAGCATAGAAGGATGAAAATCGATTGCTTACAGAATCATATACAGAACAAACGTTGCCATAAAATTCGAAACCACCAAGAGCTAATTGTTTACCTCCATTTGCATTGGGTCCTGTTGTCTGAATTTTGAAAAATCGCCAACCTTTTGTAGGTTGTTTAACACATGTATATGATGATGATGAAGACATTTCCAAAACGTCATCGTTAATATGATGATGATTATCAGGCAAATTTATACCCCATGTAGCACGACTACCCGACACAGATTGAATACTTGAATCATTGGTATGCTCACGTAAAACAATCCATGATATAGCGTCATTAGAAGCCTAATAATTTATAACACAATTACAGAAGAATAAATGATTATCATTATCATCTTAAAAACAATATAGTCTAATTGGAACGTGTTTACATCTTCTATATGCGTTGAACAAGTGTGGACGTATGGAATCAGTGGATCAGTAAAGAACGCAGTGGCGTTTGATATGAATGGATTTATTTCAAATTCCAGTGTGAATAACAACATTGTGATATGTTCAGTCGTAAATAAAACGAAATGCGCGTCCTAGATATCACTTACCAGCCACAATTCAATTTTATTCACTAATTTCCTGTATACGACATAAGAAACCCGATTATCGGATGAAATATTGAAACTATGTAAATTGCACCACCGAAATCCTTAATCTGATAAGATTAACGTAAAGCTTTCGACGTCCAACCCGAGCACTATGTAAAAGCAAAGAATGGAAATGAATAGGAAAACTTATTGCGCTGTCTTTTAACGCACACAATGATATGCAGGCGAAAACCTCGACTAAGGATATAATCCCCTGGCTCCAAAAGCACACTTTTTGGTGATTTCTAACATACTGTTAGAGACTAAAAGGGTCAGATCTAGCCTCCGACTCCCACAATTTAAAGATAATAGTTCAGGTAAGAGGACACTCTTTTCTATCTCTTGAAAAAAATGAGCACTGCTCAATGAGTAGGTTGGATGCCATGGACGTCACCCGTGGATAACTCTTCGTATCTAATTAATGTCAACATCTGAACGTTACGATAAGTGATGTGAACTGAATACACGAATTGATACCATTGGTGGTGCTGCACACTTTCAGTAGGCTTATAAAAAGTATCATGAAGTAGTTCCGTTTAAATTTCCTGTTAATCATAAATCCAGCTTACGCGACAGGAAATGGACAGCTATTCAATAAAAAGAAGTACTTTAAATCTAAGAAACAAGAAGCGATTAATTTCAATAATATCAATATCACGTAAATCTCAGACTACGTAAAATAATGTCTAACCTCCAATTTCCAATTCCTAGGTGCTAGTGAATGCTCTGAAGCATCAGCTCGTCTTAAATAAGCCAATGTATATGCAGTAGGTACCAATTCCAGGCCCAAATCAATAGCTATCCATGCATGGGTTTCATTCTCTGAAACAACAATAGCAGCAGTTGAGGATGAAGTATGACCTGATTTTTTATTTGACCCCATCTTCTTACCACGAATATCACTTTGACCAGATCCATTTGTTGAACTATTTATGCGTTTAGGTTTAATTATCACGCCTATACCACTACCTCTGACTGTATAACCACCAACTAAAGCACCTGCTTGAGGCCCTAAAATTGAAACTGCTCTACCTTTAACAGGATTACTTGTTGATGCAGCTACGCTAACCAGTCCAACAATGGCTGGATTGACCCAGTCTTCTAAAGGATGACGATTCCCATTAGTTGCAAGCCAATCAATTACGCCACCGAGATAATCAGCTGAACTATTCCCAGGAGGTGGAGCAGGAAAGTATAAACCAGTGGACTTGGAACGACCATTCGCTAAATCAATTTGACTCCAGAGACTCAATTCTACTCGAGAGCATTCATACCTGACAAAAAATGGGTGAATAAAAAAAGACATTCGATCACAGTATTAACAAAAAATATCAAAGGAAATGATGATTTTGAAAAAATTTACAATCAAACACATAATACACAAACATTTAAAAAAATCAAATGATGAATGTCATACGATATATTGACTAGCATGCTAGAAAAAAATTTCCATAAAATAAAAAGTACTTGTAAAAGAAAATATAACAATATTTTTGAAGTTTTATCATAAAAAAGCGTTCCAACATTAGACAGCTCACGAACAATTTTTACAATGTGATTACTATTACAATATCAAAGTTATGAAAACAGAAGACATTCTTCGACTGCAGATCTTTGATTATAAACATCGTTCGTATATCCTGGAGTAAACGAGGAAATCTACACAGTAATAGGTAAAGATAGAAAATTAGTTGATGAGGTCGTGAATCTTCACCAACTGAAGTGGTGTGGACACATAACACGAATAACCAACCACTGTCTATCTCGACACACAATTTTGATAAGTGCAATAGTAAGACAGAAAATAAAGGATAAAGATTCAAAAACGTGGCATTAATCCATAAAGTTATCAACCAATAGTCTGATCTATAATGGTAGGTGAAGAATAACACCTGGTTCAGGTCTGAGCGATAATCTCCCTTGGAGGTTTACAAATACTTGGTGATATGGCACATAGTCGATGATAGAGACGTATCCCATTTATATCTTCATTGAGGACTTAAGTTTCATTATTCTTTAATACATACATTTTCCATTCCTACGTGACGAACGGAATCATGGTAAAAAAAATTATCAATTTAATCTCGTTGTGCTAACGTGGTACAACAATATGAGGTAATGCACAAATGTGTCGAGCCCAACGTTGTTTATGACTGATTGGAATAATAACATATGATAATTGGTCATTTGTACGAGTTATGATTAACTGTAAAGTATGAAGAACTTTAAAGGGAGAATAATTAATAACAATCAACTATAATAATCCTACGGTGACGAGGTTGTAAAATTGATAAGATGTTCGACATCGTGGTCTATATATCAAAACACTAGACACATACACACACAATAGCGCACCTCTTTGAGCACTTAATTGACCAATGAGTTAATCAAAATAAGTTTAGATAGTAGGAGATATCTATATCCAAGATGCATTAATCGCAAACCAAATCAGTAATAGTAAATACCAAGAGTCATTATCTTTCTCCATGATATGCACTAGCTCCAGTCTGATAGACAACTATGTAAATATTTAGGTTGTATTCGCGTATTATTGGAAATCAGAAAGAAGTAAACATCTATTTCGTCCTAATTTAAGACTCCACAGTATCTAACATCTATGAAAATACTAGAGACTGAACACAGGACCACTAGGTCTCGTGGTAGACTCGTAACCACTACAATTACTGGGTTAGTGTCGAATAACACAGTTCCGAATTCAATCAATACACTATACAACGTGACGATCATCTGATGTCACTGCTAACAAATGTCTTACTTCCGGTGTGTGAACTCTACCAGTCACGATTTCTGTTACTTTCTTTGGAATGGTTTGTAAAAATTGATTTAATTCGTAGGCTGCATATTGATTACAGAATGGATGGAATGCCACTAAATTAACTTTATAAAACATTTGAATTACAATTACATAATACATAACGACTGTTTCTGTTAGATTGTGTTATATGAGCTAGATGGTTTAATTGTGAAGCCTTCATTGTCGATCTAGGCAACTTTATCGGCACAAACTTCTGATAGAAGTGAGCTAAAAAATCTTCTCCACAAGTAATTAGCAGCCTATCTTGTCGACGTTAAATTCCATTGGTAGTTACTAACATTTATCCTGTCATTTTCAGTACATTGACTCCTTACCATTTGAACACTTTGTGCGCACTGTAATTAAACCATCCAGTTTACAGAACGATATTTTATCAAAATCATTCATTTGAGCTATAAATTGTCCATACCATTTCAATACAAATATATATATTTCTATTAACTTACCATTGCTTTGTCGACATTCGATTGAGAAAACGTTCTAATTGGTTAACAGTTGCTAAAGGGCTTACAAACAATATTTTACCCCGCCAATTATATAGTTGCTTCGAATTATTATCGCGTAATTTATCCTGTTTATTATTATTATTCAACTCGGGAACCAGTGGTGATTTAGACAGTTTATCTAAATATAAAGGCAGACGTTTAGCGATTTGATGCAGATTAGGCAAGCATAAATCATATTCTGGAAAATCTAAGAGAATGGGACAAAATCGAAGAAGAGCAGCTAATTCTTTAGCATCCATACTATCTTGAAACGGTTGTTTTATATTAATAGATACTGAATCCCCATGATCTGTGTAAATGGTTGAATGACGATTACATGAGAAATTAATAAAATTAATTGGTAACGAAGCAGAATAACCAAATGTATTCATTAAAGCAGCTGGAGCATGACTTATTGTTTGTGTGCGGTCTGCAGTTTTTTCACTATCAGGAGCTAGTTTACGGTTTGATGATGAATTATGTTCGGAAGCATTCGCCGATGGAGAAGACCGAGAAAGATGTGCAGCAGAAAATAATCTTAATGGAAGATGTTCTGTCAATTCGAAAGCTTGTACTAAACGTCTCACAAGAAGGGACATACTTTTAGACCTGGAAGACGATAGCATATTCTGCACAAATACCCGTCGCCTCTCTTGAAGGCACCACAATAAAGCCGTTGTACTATCCAATGTCATGGAAAATTCCTATGTAAAATAATAAGTGAATAAGGAAAATGTATTAGTCGTTAAGAGAAAAAGCAGATAAACAAATAACTACGAAAAACACAACGACTAAGTATCATAAAAGTAGCTTTTTCAAGAGATTTCAGCAAGAAAAGAGAGAACATTTCTGTATTCATCAAAGACTGAATTCAGTCGGGGTATCCTTGAAAACCAGGAGGCATTAGGTAAATATTTAGGATAGGACTCCTCAGTTGTGTGTACCCACAACCCCTATATCGTCGAAACCTAGGTTATTCAAGTTACATTGTGAATACTTAACCATAATGACTACTAAGTCGAAGATAAGACCGCTATCCAAGAAACAGCAAAACTAAAAACATAAAAAGTTGG
Source organism: Schistosoma japonicum (assembly GCA_025215515.1). Classification (NCBI taxonomy): domain Eukaryota; kingdom Metazoa; phylum Platyhelminthes; class Trematoda; order Strigeidida; family Schistosomatidae; genus Schistosoma; species Schistosoma japonicum. Next base: position 79,378,285 of record CM046061.1, read on the forward strand.
TATCTTACTGAGCACTTTTATTGTAAGCCACCCAACTTCACTCAAAAGTACTAAAATAATCCCTTGATGGTACTAGTACCCAGCCATCAAAGCAAACAAGAAGTGCAACACAAACCGCAAAATTTTCAAATCTGACTTCTAACAACCACTGTGTATACAACGTAGACTGAGACTACACAGCTCCAGATATCGAGTCCTCCCGTTGCATTAACGCAGATATCCAAATTATGTGTTTCGGTTAATCAACAATTCAAACAAAACAGAAGGTCGAAAAAGAAAACATTCAGAATTTAAAAGCAAGCGTTGAAATTTTTTAAGCCTTCATTAATATAAATGGGTACCATCAACATTGTGGTCGGTTGATCATATCATAAAGACACTTATACGGTCCGAACACAGTCTGTTAGCACTCCAATTAGACATAGTAACATCCTCGATCTAGTTTTCTGTCATGAGCTTACTCTCAAGTTAACAAACAGCTCCAAAGCAGTGACGACAAAATAATCCTATGTGCCCTTCATTTTATTTTCAACCGCTCCAATTACCACTAGACAATATCGTGATTACGAAAATGTAAACTGGGATTTTCTAGGAACCCCTCAAAGATCCGAGGATTGGAACGACATTTCTTGTTTAATAGTCTCATAAATGCACTTAATAAAATCAGTAACTCGTGTGTAAACTCCGTTGAACCAATGAAACTAAGCTGTATAATAAAGCTCAAATGTTTCGTATATACCACTTAATTGTCCTAAGAAATAAGGAGGCTTACAGAAATACTACTCTAAGTCTAATGACTTCACAGCTCTTGCGCAAATTATCGTGGCTTTTAGCCTAATAAAAGAAGCCCATAGGGAAAAAGCTATTAATGAAGAGTTATCAGCACTATATAGTGGCTTCGAAAGTATAAAATTTGATGTCTATTCAAAGGCGCCTTAAATCATCCTAAAATATTCATATTCTCCGTACCTCACACTGATGACTCAGTTGTAAACGACCATAATTCAATTGCCAACATGTTTAACGACATTTTCTTAAACAGAAGTTAAACACTAGACAACATTGGAGTAGAGAGCGTGCATATGTTTATTAAGCTCATGGAATCCGTATCCAAAGAAAAGGCATAAACTTCCTTAAAACTTCAAGTAGTCATAAAGTAAATAGATGCCATCATATCTGCTCCATATGTGATTGATCCGATATCAAATCACCCCTACAAAAACTGTTTAACCTCTATTTAGAAATAGGCACTTTTGCTAATAGATGGAAAACTTCATATATAATGACTCGATTCAAATCAGAAGGCAGGCCTGACTTGAGCGACTATACGCCCAAAAAAATCACCCAGTTACCTGAAGAGCGATGGAATAAAAGCATGTGGTGAAATATCAGACTATCTCCGAGATACAAACAAACGCAACGAATTCAACATAACTCTCAACAATAAGTAAAAAGCATTTCATGATCTACTAGAAAAAGGTGGAGCTAATATGGAGGACAATTGGAAAGAGATTACAGAAACAATAACTTCAACATGTCAGGAGATTTCGGGTCGCAAGAAACAACACCATCAAGAATGGATTTCTGTCGGTACTCAAGACAAGATCCGAGAAAGGAGGAACGAAAAGTTAGCAATTATTAACAGCCGGATAAGAACAGAAAGCCGTAGCACAGGCCGAATACACAGAAGTCAACAAGCACATGAAGATGAACATTAAGTCTGATTAACAGAAATATCTCAAGAACACAGCGATGATGACGGAAAAAGCTGCAAGAGAAGGAAACATGAGGCACTAATACGATACAACGAAGAAGTCAGCTGAGAAATTCAGTAAACTAGAACAGCCAATCAAGAACAAGACTGGCAAACTAATCACTGAAGTGAATGAACAACGAAACAGGTGGGTAGATGTTATGTCGATAGAATTTTGAGGATTGCGTGAGCGAACGCTATCTCTGATACTTGTACCTCAGACATATACTGCAACTTGTTCCCTTCCCGGCCCACAGCTATTACAAAAGACTAGGCTTGTAGGAAGATTGTATTGTGAAGCAAAACTGAGACGAGACTAGTGAACCAACGAACCAGCTAATTGTATCTAAATAATGCATCAATTTTTATATCAATCAATTTACAATGAATATTCAATAAGTGAAAGCATTAACATTTAATTAATATAATGAAATACTGTCAACTGTATTTAAGAGTAGAACTCACATTGAAATAAAAATAATTGATGAAAGTCTACAGATCAGTCTTATTAAAAAAAAATCAATACAACTTCTTTCATCTAAGTAGTCAACCATTGTATTTTTAGGGATTATAAATCCCTAACACCACCCCCTTGTTAGTAACGCATTGCTTTGGGATTCACTTGTAAACGCACTGTCTTCCGACGGCATCGTTCAGACCTTCTTATTGATAGTAATTTTGGTTTAGGAGTCTTATTTATTTGCTTGTTTTCGTAATTGAGCAAATTAAAAGTGTCCAATAAAATATCCAACGCCATTGTTGTAGTTGTAATCGGTTCAGGCACCTTTCTCTTGCGTATTTGGTTAAAATGTCTTATCCATTTGTCTTTTCCCACGGTAGCTTCATACAGCACTGTCCCTTGGCTTTTTGTCACATATCCTTCTATCCATTTATTCCCTTGATGCCAGTATCTCGAGCGAATACTGGCGTACCAACTTCGATTCAGCCGGAAAAGAACAGAGAAAGCCAAAGCACAGGTCGAATACACAGAAGTCAACAAGCACATGAAGACGAGCATTGAGTCTGATTAACAGAAATATCTCAAGAACACAGCGATGATGACGGAAAAAGCTGCAAGAGAAGGAAACATGAGGCACTAATACGATACAACGAAGAAGTTAGCTGAGAAATTCAGTAAACTAGAACAGCCAATCAAGAACAAGACTAGCAACTAATCACTGAAGTGAATGAACAACGAAACAGGTGGGTAGAACACTTCGAAAAGCTGGTTAGTAGACCAACACCACTGAACCCACCAGTCATCGAAGCAGTAGCCATGGATCTTCCCATAAACACCAACCCACCAACAACCAAACAAATTAAAATGGCCAGCCGACAAATCAACAGTGTCAAGTCAGTAGGGCCAGACAACATACCAGCTGAGCAGAGCACTGAAGGCAGATATAGAAGCGACTGCAAAGATACTCCACATTCTCATCAAAAAGATTTGGGAGTAAGAACAAGTGCCAACAAACTGGAATGAAGGACACCTCATGGAGAAATCAAAAAAAGGAGATCTCAGTAACTGCGAAAACTGCTAAGGCATCACTCTTCTTTCGATACCAGAAAATGTCTTTAACAGAGTGTTATTGAACCGATTGAAAGAACCAGTCGACGCCCAACTTCGAGACCAACAGGCTGGATTTCGTAAGGACCGATCGTGTATCGACAAAATCGCTACCCTACGGTTCATTGTTAAGCAGTCAATTGAATGGAATTCACCCCCTTTACATTAACTTCCTCGAATACGAAAAAGCATTCAATAGCGTCGATAGGAGAATATTATGGAGACTTCTACGACATTATGGCGTAACCGAGAAGATAGTCAACACATTAAGAACTCTTATGACGGACGACATTGTAAAATCCTGCATGAAGGTCAACTCACCAATTCGTTCGAAGTGAAGACCAGTGTCAAACAAGGCTGTTTACTGTCACCCTTCCTCTTATAGCTGATAGTTGACTAGATCATGAAGACCGCAAAATCTCAAGGCAATCTCGAAATACAGCCGACAGCATCGATGGAACTAGATGACTTGGACTTTGCAGATGACCTAGCTGGCTCTTCTCTCCCACACACAGTAACAAAAGCACATAAACGCGGATAAGGTAGCAGCAGCCTCGGCAGCCAGCAGTAGGCCTCAACATACACAAAGAGAAAAGCAACATCCTCCGATACATAACAACCAACACTTATCCAATTTCACTTGGCGGAGAAATTCTGGAAGATGTAGAATCCTTTACATACTCGGGCAGCACCATCAATAAACAAGGAGGATCTGATCTGTGGCAGATGTGCAGGTGCGAATCGTAAAGACAAGAGCAGCATTTTTACAACTGAAAAATATCTGGTACTCAAACCGATTGTCAGTCAACATTAAAGTCAAATTTTTCAATACAAATATGAAAAATAGTTCTGTTGTATGGAACTGAAACTTGGAAAAATACGAAAAGCATCCTTCATAAGATACAAGTATTTATAAACAATTGTCTGCGTAGGATACTTCGGATCCGTTGGCCGTATACCCATCAACAACAATCTCCTATGGCAGTACACAAATCAACTTCCATCCGAGGAAGAAGTTAAGAAAAGACGATGGAGGTGGATAGAACACACAACCAACAAATTGTGTCACAAGACAAGCATTAACATGGAACCCTGAAGGTCAAAGGAAAAGGGGGGACCCAAGAATACACTGCATCGGGAACTGAAGTCAAACATGAAGAGACTGAAGTGCACTTGGGAAGGACTGGAAAGGGAAGCTTAGGACAGAGTTGGTTGGAGAATACTGGTCGGCAGCCTATGCTCCACATGGAGTAACAGGCATTGATTGGTTGATTGATTGATTGACCTTCTGATAAACTTGGTTTCAAATCCCAACGTAGTTTACCCAAAACTAGATTATGTATGACTTGTCAATTTACATTTTTCCCATAATTTAACATTAAAGTAAAATAAGTAACGATAATTATCCTTTCGAATAATGTGCATTTATCTTTCTAAAAACCTGGGTGCAACTGTAAATTGGCGTGTATTCTGCAATAAATTTTATAATTAATTGTTGTTAATATAAATGCTAAGCGTTCGACACAAGACCTGAATATTCAGGTTTTGATCCTTGGTGAGGATAGGAGTATACACACCTAGAAAACATTGTGAACTAATATTATCTGCTTAGCAAATGTATCTCAACAGCCATCAATTTGTGATGAATCCAAACAAGAATATTTTTTTCAAGTCAAGCTTCGAAAATAGAATACTATTTCACGTAGATTTATGCAAAAAGAAACGAATAACAGAAAACTTACATGACAGTGCCAACGGCCAGCATGGGCAATAGATAAGCATAATAACAGAACTTGTATTAAGCCACTAGTAGTTAGTTCATAAGCTGTAATTGTTTGTTCGCCTTCATGAAAGAGATCAGATAATTTTTTAAAAACTGTAAATAATTTATTCAATGTTACATTGAGTGTATGATTTTTATCTGTTTTAAATATGTCCCATATTTGCATAACTATTTGTTTCACACTATTTAATGCATTGGCTGGTCCAATTTTATCAATAATAAATGATGATACGGAAATATTCTCCGAGAATGATAAATCAACTTGTAATTTTTTCAATAAACGATTAGCTAATGTTAACATATGTTTTCTTAAGAGAATAAGACGTTCAGCCGCTGATTCTGGTCGGGAATCATCACTAATAAAAAAAAGATGTGAATTAAGAAATAAACAATTTATTTAAATAAGAGTATCAATGGTTTCTAGAAATCTAACTAAATAAACTGAAAGGTACGTTTGGAGGAACTAGAGGTATGTATATTAAAAGGATGATGTAACTCACATAACAAGTTCATATTTGTTTACTCGACTTTGAGTTATGTTAGATATATGAGGATTAATGAAAATACCCAACTATCCAAACAAAAATAGGTGTGGTGGGATGCAGACTTTGGACATACTGGTTCAAAGCCAAGTGATTTGAACACTAGGCTATAGATTAATATTCAACAGTAAACAGCAGTCTAAAGTTTTGGTCACATCTTTTACTAGAATTGATCAACGATATATGAGGAAGGTTTTAACAAATTAAATCAGTATCGATTATTACCGTTATTGAAAGATTTTTATCTAAAGCTGTCAAGGATATTAGTTGCACAATAACAATGAAATAGTTATTATAGAATATTGTACATACTAGAAGTTTTTAGTTAGACAAACAATGAAACTAAGAAACACTGGACTGGTATTTTGTCCTGTCGTTCAACTCAGCTGAGCGCATCTTGGACAAAATTGAGAGAAATGAATGAGATTCACAATGAGAACAAATAGATACAAAACCGGCAGTCTAAAGGTTAAGGACTCGCCGTGAGACATGAAAATATGTAGTTCGACCCTATGCACGGTCGTGGACGCTAACTCCTCGGAATTCCGTACTATGATAAAAATGCAATCTAGTACTTGATGCATCATCCAAAATCAATCTGTAACGAGTACAACCTGTAAATACTTCATTCTTAGGCTTTAAATCAACATCAGTATGATTTCATAAAACCCAAGTACGATCAGTACTAATAGATAGTGAATGTAACGTACTCACGGAAATTAAAAAATATAATTTAAAAAACACTAGGAGTAGGCGATTATATTTCAATTTTTACAAATGGTAAACCGTACTCAGTGGTAACTAATGTCTGAGTACCAAACTTACAAATCCTAGAAACAATATTAACTTGAGCATGCGGATGTTATTGTCCTACTGTGCAGGGACACACAGACCATCTAAATGCAAACATAAATTACTCCTGCAAGACAAGTAGGAGTCTGTGCCTACTCTAGGTCTACGTGGTGAACCGTTAGAGGTAATCGAAAAGTTTATGTAAATGGATAGTTGTGCGTGCTGGCGGTAGTATGTCAGGTGAGACTAATCTGCGCATAGAAAACAAGACTGGTTTGTGTCAATACCGGCCATCTTTGACATCGTCATGAGGTGAGTTTGACTGCAAGAGGTCAGGTTTATGAGAGTGATACTTGTCTGTGCTTAGGAAAACTGGTCTTTCAGTTCTCACGATATTCGACAATTGTATGTTCGGTCATCATTGTCTATAAAAGAATTCTGACATCATGTGGCAACACCAGGTTACCAATGCCGAGGTTCGACAATGCTTGCTCAGGTGAAATGGTGATAATCTAATTACTGACACCATCTCAAAACATCGTATTGCGTGAACCAGTCATGATTGCTATTGCTACCACAAAATTCCCCACATAGTGCAGTTTTAGCCGACACTGTGACTGAGTGGAAAAGGTGGAGAGGTAGTCAGTTAATGAAATGGTGCCGTAGTATGAAAGAGAGCTGTATACGTATCTGTCAGTCTATCATGACTTCTTGGTTGGGATCCTAGAGAATAAGCAACTCAGGAGACAGACAACTTATCAGATATGGCCAGGAATATAAGTCTAAAATGGCTACCATAAAATGATAGATTTTTAATGACATTAAGTCTTTTATATTTACCATCGAGATTTCATTTCACTGTTCCAGTTAAATTTAACCATTTTTAATTATGGTTGCATTCCCAACAATATTTCATCACAATAATATGTTTTTAAATGTGTGACTCATACTACCTTGGTCTATTTGTACTAAACTTTATGCGCTTAAATAATGAAGTACGTAATTCCCGAAGAGTTTCAGGTGATAAGAAACCGTAACCTATTAACTGCTTCAAATAGCTTAACATGAAACAACCGCAACTCAAACCGAACATATTAACATACAAACAACAACTTGGCATTATAATATATTATATATGTTCTTTTGTATAAGAGGAAGAAAAATCAGCATTTAACTTACTCTTCTGGACGTAATAAAACAACTAATTGACCACTATTATAGGTTTCATGTACAATTTCACTAGGAAAAAATAATTTATCTAATCTTGACAGTTCCATACTAGTCGCTGCAAGTAGTTTATCAGTTTTATTAGATTTCCTCTCATCGAAATCTGTTGTAATAAGATTTTTATTAGTAATATTACTATCACTAGTTGCATCAAACAAGTGTAAATAATCCATATCCAAATTTAATGAATCTGAATTAATCAAAGAATCGAAATCAAAAATTTCTGGTATACTATCCTGTGAACAAAGAGAAGCGTTAGTTACAAGGGTAGTAGTTGCAGCAGTGGTGCCAATAGAAGTAGTTGTAGTAGAAGTAGTGGCAGCAATAGTAGTAAGTGGTATATACGAGACAGCCGATGGCAGATCAAGATGTGAGAACATATTTATGAAACTTCTTGAATGTCGTTTAGTTGATTTCAACAATAGATTTGGATTAGTTGATGCTTTATGTGGTGTACTGTTGGACTCAGTAACTGGTATTTCTCTACTTGTTGAAGCTATACGAACACGTTTGAAACCACTACAAAAATTCTCAGACAGTAATAATGCTTCATTGAATAACGGTTTCGCAGTATGGGTAGATGATACACGCGGTTTCACGGAAACATATGTCCCATCTTTCTGTTTTATTAAACTACAAATTATTGAACCAAAAGATACCGAGGTAGTTGAAGTTAAAAGGTCACTACTACTGTTAGTGGAGATAGACTGGCTCGGGAGTTTTGTTAAAAATCTTGAAGGAAGGCAGACACGAGCAGGTGATGAAGCTTGACGTTGAAGCTTAGGTAAATTATCACCAAAGGTTGTCATTGGTGTTGAATTTGCTGTATAAATAGAAATGGGATCATGACGTAGACCTAAACGTTTACGAAAACGTCGTGCATTATTATGCGAAGCTTCCAAATTGCATAGACTAGAATGAGTTAAAATGTCTAATTGTTTTATTTTCGGAGAAACTAGCTGTGTTTGCTGTTTTCCTGCGTTTTCCGTGGCAGATTCATTTACAATATCTCCTTTAAATAATGGTGTAATTGTGATATTACTATCAATCAGTTCCATTAAATGTTGATGCATACGCAGCATTCGAGATTTTAAACCTAGAAATTGTATTCAAAAAGAGACACAGATATTCATAATAAATGCAAGAAACGCATATACTTTGCATACATGTTTACCGACGGTAAAGATGTTATAGTGATTAAGGTGTTCCATTTTCAGTTACTAGGTGGAAGTTCGAATTGCATATTACCTGCTTTGGTTTTGGCAGCTGGGCATAGTATAACTAACTCTCATTTACAAATTGCAGCTCAAAGCCGGTCACATGAATCCCTACTACCATAATGAGTTATGTCTAATTTAGTATCACAAGTTAAAATCTTCGGACTAAACTAAAAGTGAAAAAGTCAAATATATGTTTGATCAGCTAATAATCACTGTAGAGCCTGGCACAAATGTCCCACAACACGTCGGCATAATATAGTAACAACAGTAATCAAAACAATTAACAAGGAAATAATGGTTCTAGAAGATGGAGTGGAAACATATTGTATTAAGGAAAACTGGTAACTGAAATCGAGAAGAGGCTAAAGCGCGAACCCATCTGAGTTACCGTGCCCAATATATATAACGTGAATACAGAATAATCAAAATTGTGCATTAATGGTACTGATGTAAAATGGATCAAAAACTATTGTGTGGATTTAGCTAAAGTCTAACTAAATAAGTCATTTGAGCATTACGAAATTGAACGATGAACCCAATAATTTAGCGGAGAATTCAAGAGTACAGACTACATACGTGAAAATCAATGCTAGTATTTAGTCGATAAAATGCAGCTAAAGATTATAATATATGAATAACTATGCTCTCAGAAAATGGTAACTAATTAGCGAACTGAGGTCATAAGGATTATATTTTACAGAATTTCGAATAATTTAGTCATATTTCTTTCAAAGCGCTTTCATTAATGGTAATACATAATTTACTAATAGTAGTAGATTTAATTACACTTACCAGGACGAGGAATCGGGTTTTCACCTGGATGCAATTGAATCGGAACTGGACTATTTCTGTGCGCAGCAGAATAGTGAATACATAGAACACGTAGACAACCGTCTTCTGGTTGTAGTTGAATGGTAATAAAAGCAAAGCCATTGAAAATTGACAGTAATTGACCCATGCAGAAAAAATACCATCCATGCCAATGATAGAGTTGTGCATTCAAATAAACACGTTTAGACGCCTGAAAGAATGGTTAATAATAACGTAATGATATTATTATTATTATCACTATTATTGTTATTATTATTAAATTATTTACTAAGTACAGACTCATATTTTCAACTTTAAACTACACATCAAGTGTGAGACCCAATGATCATGTGACAAACCTGATTGCAATGAGGTAACTAAACATTAAATAACATATGTTTATGCATCATGCATTGTTAATCAATTGCAACAAATTTTAGTAGCTAATAGACAGTTGCATGTGAAAGAGAAATGAAAAGCGAAATATCTATGATTTCCGAAATTTCATACTCTTTTTTTCAACACATACAGATATCCATTTTACGATACCAAAGCTCATTCCAGTTATTACAGTGATAATAACCGCCTAACTTGGTGATTGCATAACAGATGATAGTGGTGACAGGTAGAGCATCCAATGTATTGTGACTACAAAAATATGAATGGTTAGCAACCTAACATTTCGGACTTAGTTGATTATAACTCTTTCATCACATACAACCAGCTTAATTGGCTTCGATCTACACTCTGAGTATGAAGTGAATGATGATTCCTCATAATCCAAACTGAACTATACAGAATAAGTTAAGAAACTTCGACACAACGACTGGAAGTCAAACACCTAAGGAGAAAATCAAGAATTGCATCCATCCTCAAATAATGCTCTACAACTAATACACCCTAGGCGTAAGCAATAAGACTCAGTTTTACTAATATCAATTATTGGATTTTATGACTTACTTTTAAAAAAAAATATAAAGTGTGAAACATAACACAAGAACTCAGGAATAAATTTATCTCGAAATTACTCAATGAAAGGAGACATTCAGAAGAATAGGACTATTTACTTATTTACAAAAAAACGCAGCTACGTATTGATTCACTGCAAAATGCTTAATGTAATAACAATCACTTAGACTACAGGAAAATAAGCAAAACAGTACTCATATATCAACTGATACTTTTACTAACAACTTAGGTGAATTAGCGATAGTAAAAACACAGACAACACTCGTTTATACTGTCCACATACAAGTGAAATATTATAACCAAGAAAGAAAATTCTACATTTTCTTAAAAGTACACACAAACAAACATCCATAGAGCTGAACAGTAATGACTCTATTGACTGTAAAAGAGTTCTAACTATAATTATATGTGGTATGTTCTATATGTAGTCGGGCAGTCAGTCAAGAATACGATGAACTGAAGTGTTATTAGAGATATCTGAGTGATTAGTACACACGTGAACGTTTTTCATGTAGGACTTGGAAAGTAAGCTAAAATTAGTAGTGACTTCATCGACCAGAGAGTGTAACAACAGAACCTGCGGAGCATCAAGATAATGCACAGTGATTTTACGAATAGTCTTTAATAAGCTAGCTACCACCGTCAGTGGAAATATCTGAAGAAAAGTGAAGTGTGCTACATGTAGAGTCAACCTTCTCAAATCTGATCTTTTGTCGTAGGAAGCAGAATCGCTGGATATGCCAGTTATACACAGGGATGGTAAAACATCGAAGGACAAACGTTCCAGACAACATACCTCGATGAATGACAACAAAAGGGAATCAGGACCACCCTATCAAGGTACAAATTAGAGTGTGGAGCCACGTACTACAGCAATTCACTTTTAAAGATTAACAAGATCAAAATTGAAATGATTACTCTGAAACTGTGCTAGTTAACTTTGAAAATAGAAGTCTCATAAACTTCCAATAAATAAAACTTACAGAATCTGGTAGCACACTAGTAGATGGTAATATTGATTGTTGATCTTGTTCTTCAGTTGCTGGAGCAGATAACATTTCAGACATGCAATTATCTCCTTCTGAATCAGTACTCACGACTTCACAAACCCCTTGCTCTTCAACACTCGTAACTGGCTTCGCTTTACTGTCTATTTCCCATGCTAATTTATTTTTTAATGATAACCTGTCTGTTGTCTCTGTTATTCTTGTACTTGTAGTAGTAGTAGTAGAAGTACTAGTAGTAGTGGGAGTGTAACTAGCAGATGTTGATGCAGCGGCAGTCACAGTCGTCACAGTCGTCACAGTGGTCGTCGTTATTGCGTCGGTGATTATCTTAGTCATAGAAACTACACACGCATCATTTTCTACATTTTCATCTGATGATGGTACAGATAACTGCTTTTCAGTAATAGTAGTAGTAGTGATAGTGGCACTAGTAATGGTGCAGGTGGCGGCGGATTTATTTTCCATTATCAACAAATGATTTAATATATCAACAATAATTTGTATCAATGGAATTAAACCTAGTCGGTAAAATACTAAAACATAAATATGCGGTGATTTATGCAATAGACGAAGACTTAATTCTAATGCACGTGAAATTAATTCTTCTCGTTCCTGTTAATAAGAAAGAAAAGAGGAGTAAAAATAAACAAATATTTAGATCAAAATGAAGACGCTTGAACAACGAATATTCTTTTCGATAAATTCTCATCAGGTCCTACAATTATGAGTTCCAAATATTCGAATTGTTTTATACAAATAACCACATAGCTATTCAATGAGTAACGATCATAAATTCAGTTAGCTCGACATAACAGAGTTATAACAGTCGAATTAAGAAGAATGCTTAAACTTCCGAAATATTGTTTTAAATATTCTGATTGCATACGTACTAAACATCGTGTTCATATATTATAATATTTACTTCATCGTAACCTCTCATTTGATCTGCTGACTGTCATTTTCAACTCATTAACTAGAACTAATTAGTCTTGTACACGTTACCCCACGTTAATAATGGTTGTTAGTGTTTTTAATTAATGCTATTATTCTAAATGGCTTGTTGTATGGTCTGGGATTACATGTTTATGTGGATAAACGAGTGAATGAAATAAATGACTTTCATCCATGTCACTGTGTTCTTAGCTCATTCAAGTATACTTCCTTCTTTAGTTCGTGATTAAGGGTATCGGACAGATAATAGTCTGAAAATACTTTACCCTTATTAAAATGTCGTATATTACTCGGTCACTTACTAAGGTTCGGCGCGCTTTGGTTAGTCGAGATTTATCATTCAGAAAACCGACCAACTCAAGGCATGTTTGATGTGCCGGGCACCTAAAGAAGATTTATTATTGTCGAGGACTGTTTATCTGCAGACTATTTCATTATTTTTGGTTGTATGCAATGTGGACATTTTATTCCTATTATTACGTCGCCCTTGTCCTATCATCCTACTTAACGTATTAACTGTTAGTATATCATTTCTCATCTATGAACTACGGTTAATTGATTGTGTATACATTGCCCTAGTTCACATTCACTGTTACTCGTACTTTGTATCAATATTAGTTCTCTAATTGGTTGGCTGAGTGGTCAGGTTGTATGTACATATAAAGGATTGTATGAAATACAATACGACTCTGTCTGATTGATTCGTTGGCTTGCGTTCTTCCTGTTCTGACCTGGGATCAAGTGGGCATCGGACAGACGTGTAGGGACTAGCTAGGCAATAATTGGCGTTGTTATTGTGACCACGTGTGCATCAGAACATATCAGTCGATAGCAGTCTATTTTTTATCCATATCAATGTCCCACAACATTCGAACAATAGAATAACAGCGCAATGTACCAAGCCTTCAATAGGTAGTCGAATTCCCCAACTGAGCTGCAAGCAGTGTAATTTGGCCAAAACTGTAAGTCTTCAGTCATGAACAACATCGAACCCGACGCGTATGCACACAAGTTCAAGTTGCCATACCACATTAGCACGGCGGGATTAAATTACAAGATCAAAATCACAATGTAATTCAACAGGGAGGAATAAAGTAAACAATAAATACGAAAGAATACTGGAGCTTAAGATCTAGAAAAACATAAACAGTGAATACACTTGAGTCACTGTAACCGATTCTGTGCCATGTCACTCAGTGTATCCAGATCAAGACCCTTGGAATCCATGTCAGGACTTCATCAGTCACTAAGTAAATAAGGTAGAGGTAACTTCAAATAAAAATGTAGAGTGGTTCATTCAATATGGTGACAAGATTTAATCACAATTACTAATGTTATCCCTTTGTATCAGCTATGCTTGGAATTAGACTTCACTTGAATACAAACAGTGCACCTTATTACTGTTGGTAACTAAATAAATAAGATGTAAACAGAACTAGAGAACATAATGAGATGTGTAATAATGAGTAAAAAATATAATTTTTTGCACCACATTCATATTTAATCAGCCAAGTAGTGATATTACTGCAATTCTACATTATGATGGATAATCAGAAGTGTTATAGGGAGTGCAACTGAAATCTAGCTAAAATCCACGAGTATCATCCACCTAATACAGATTTATGCACTTGGTTGTGAGCTATGTTTGTATGAACGATTGATAATACTCTACATAGCTGTTCAGAGGAAGATAAAACAGGGTTTGAATTTGTGACATCAGTGGTCAGAATTAGCGTGCTTTACAATCATATATATAGAAAGATCATAATGAGCAACATCAGATGATAATACTATTGGTTCAGTGAAAGCAGATAGATTTAGAACAGCTCTTTCGATGACACTTAAAAACACTTTGGAAGAGAAGGGGAGGAAAAAATCAAATAACTTACTTCAATTAGTACAGCACGGATCATTTGTGTTAATGAAAATGCGAATGGAACTGATTGATTGTCCATCAAACTAATTGTTTCTAAGTGATCAGGTCGCATATATTGAATCATACGCCAGACTAAAAGTGTGCACTGATGTCTGTGGAAAAATTCAACATAAAATGGGAATGAAATTCTGAAGTTAATTTTACACAAATAATTAAATTGAAGGGGAGATGAAACATTTACAAACTTCACTACGCACTCATTTAAAGTATAATCAATTACCCATGTACCAAGTACGGACTTGGGTATTCAGCTCTGAGCTATACTTTAGCTATAGGACGGCTAGCGAAATCGCTCGATTGACTAAGCTGAAATAGATGTAAGGTTTGACCCTTAACTAACAATTTGGAAACTACATTTTATCCACTATGCCACTGCTTCACTTTAAAGTATAATAGAAGTTGAATGTTAACAGCAATTTAGATATACTAGAGACAATATCATGTTATATCGAGTGTCTTGAGAGGATAGACTATCTTCCAGAATTGTATCAGAATATAATATAACTTAATTTTGGTTGTGAACGTTTTATTACGTCCCTCTAGCACTAACTTCCCGTTTGACCCGTTAACTGTTAGTATGCCATTTTCCATTTATGAACTATAGTTAATTAATTGTGTATACGTCACTCCAGTTAACAATCATCGTCGCCTTAATTATGTAACGATGTTATTTTCCTAATTGGTTGACTGTATGGTCAGGTTTTACATAAATATAAAGGAGTACTTGAAATATAGCCTGATTTTACTTGTTGGTTCATCAGTCTTGTACTCTTCCCGATTTGGCCTGGGACTGAGTAGGCATCAGAGTAGAAGGGCATTGACTAGACAGTCGTATTTGTCAGTGATCGCTGTAATTGGTTTGTACAAGGTCTTTCCATATCTGGTCAACTGTTATCCGTGATTAGTCAAAACTTTCGTCATAGCGGTCTACACTTATAGCTCAATCATTTAGTTTAAAATAATAACACCAAAATTAAATCTTACATGAAGATAATTAAAAATAATACTGGTTATAAAAGAATACGCTAAATACACTGTATCACTTAATCTACTAGTTACAATATACTGTTTAAACATGATGGTACCCTCCTCCCTCTTATGCAGCTGTAAATTTGTGTACACATACAGTCCGGGGTTGAGAACTAACACAGGTCAGTATAGCTCAATATTAACAGTGCTGAACGACATTAAACCTACCGGAATAGATAACAACGAAAATCGTGGAATAGACATGCTAAGCTGAAATAGATGCTCTTAGGTAATATAAATTTCCAGCTAGTAAACAAATACTCAGAACATTATCTATCTATTGTTATTAACACCTTTGCCAAGCACAAATTAGTGTTTGGCGTCGAGCCACTACTTTATATGTGAGGGTTAGTGATAATGCCCAACAAAAATAAGTGGAGCGAAGTTAAATCTACTACATAGTGGCTGAGCTATAGATTCTACTTATCAATTTCAACTAATAATCTATGTAAACGTTTATATAGACGAACACTGTAACGTGCTAACATTCCCACTACGTAAGAACCGACATTTTCTAGAAAAAGATCACTTGAAATGTAATACATTACACAAAACGTATAAAAACTGTATATAACCAATTTACTGATAGTGTAAAGGAAAGATATCTTAATAGTTAATGCATCAAACTTCTAATTGTCAAAACTTTAAATCCAAGCACGGATTACATCACCCCGTTGATTTGTAATAGACTGAAACTGGTCAGCCTCTGTTCCCATATGTGTATCCTGAGTGGATATCCTCTACATGGTGATAGTACACAAGTTATATTTACGTTGGATTGTTACTGACAAGTGGAATCCAGTACGCGCGTTTCGTCCTATTCGGGACTCATCAGTTGGATGTACCTGCATCCGAATGTTGATGTTCACACACATATGTACCCGTTGCACAAGTGTGACTGTCTGGACACAGTAACCTAGTGGTGAACGCGTGGCGTTTGGCACGAAGAGAACTGAGTTCGAATCCCAGTGTGAACATCAACATTGGGATGCAGGTACATCCAGTAGATGAGTCCCAAATAGGATGAAACGCGTGTCCTAGATTTCACTTGCCAGTCACAATCCAACTTAAATATAACAGATTACATCAGTTTTGGTTTTGGGAAGATGAACGGAAACATTAACTTTCAATAACACAATGTAACTTAAAACCGCGAACACATACCTTATATTTGACGACGAAAAGACCTAGATTAACATGATCTAACAATTGGAAACAAATATATATTGACAATAACAATATAAGTAATAATACTACTCTAATGATACAATAATAACAGTTTTGTCGACAAATGGATACAAGAACGGATTAAACGAATAAAATAGTACATTTTTGTTTCCGTTTACACAAAATATTATGTATAAATTACCTTACAGAAGAAGAAGTGCTTTCTTTAAATAATCCAACTAATAATGGAAGAAGTTGATAAATAAATAAACGTTGAGCTTCAGCAGGATCACTTGACCGATTCTCACTAATTTTATGTTGAGTATATGACACAGATGATGATGATGATGATGAACCAGTTGTTCGATATTTATCTGATTTGTCTAGTTTTGATGACAAATTTCTGAAACTGGCTCCTAAAAATGAAAATATACATACAGAACATAACGATTGATAATAATCAATGCACCGTTTGTCTAAATCTGTTTAGTGCTAATTGTATTCTAACGACAAAGTAGCAGTACGGTCATTAGTCTAGGTGACTCGACATCTCAGGAACTATGTCGTGAATGAAATGTTGGTCGGTAGAAAATATATAACATAAATCTGACAAAATTCGTTTTCTCATTGAATTACTTAAATATATCAAAGTGACCAATCATTTTCTTATAAAAAACGCTAAACCTAGGTTTCGTGATACTTGACACCCAAACAAAGCATACCTTCAATCTTGAGGGAACTGATGAACTCTGAGAGATTCAGTTCCGGGTTGCTCACTCGAAGTCTACAATAGTTACCACGGATACATTCGATGTCATTTTGTTTGAGCAGTGATCTAGACAGCTCGATAGTTGAAAATGAATGACTCAATCCTGCAGGAAGCATCAGCTCTCAAGAGAACGAAGGTACAACGTACTGATGAATAATAAATACCATGAAACCTTAGGTCTTCTCCCGACTACTTCCAGACAACCTCACACAAGATAATATTAATAATGGTATATTAAATCTATTATTTACAATAAAGAATGGGGAAAGATGACAAATAGGTAGATAAGATAGGGATTTTTGATTGACTAAGATGGTTGGAATATGTATTACGTATGCTGAAGACCCGCTGATGCTGACAATGGAATGCAGTGAGATAAATTTGAAAGGAGAAAGATAGAGAATTCGGAAGGTTAGATTTTGAGAGAACACAAAGAGTGGATGCACCTGCGCCATTGCGAACGATTCTGAGCCATATCGTTCAAGGTCTCTAACCATTGGTGACTTTCGTCTCGCGGACCCCAGCCACGCAGCCTACATCTACCAACATGACTTAGTCCACTTGTCAGTGACTTCATCGATTTCTGCCATGTTTTGGTTTGGCCGCCTCTAGCTTTCTTCCAACCCATTCCTACGCCGCAAAACATAGCTCGTCGAGGCAGTCGGTAGTTAGACATGCGTAACACATGTCCCAACCACCTCAACTGATGAAGTTTCAATACTTCACCTATTGATTTGCCCTCCTTTCCTAGAACCCGTTTCCTAACGACAGCATTGCTCACTCGGTTGTCCCACGATACTCGAGCAATGCTTCGGAGACACCTATGATCGAAGACCAGTAACCTACGAATGTCCTCTACTGTTAACGGCCATGTTTCGCTACCGTATAGTAGGACAGAGCGAACTGCTGCACGGTACACTCGTCCTTTGGTTAGCAAGCGGATATCTTGCCTGCGCCATAAGTGACGCAACTTGGCAAAAGCCAATCGAGCTTTCTGTATCCGTGCTGAGATTTCATCAGTCACCAGGCCATCAGCACTGATGAGACTCCCCAGATACGTGAAGCGGTCTACACGCTCGACTACTTCACTCCCTATCACTAGTTCAGGTGCCGATGCGACCCAATCCTGGAGCAACATTTTGCATTTCGAGGGGGAAAACCGCATCCCGAACATGCTTGCATTGTTGATCAGGGTAGTCAGAAGACTCTGCATTTTGTCAGCGTCTTCACCAAATAGGACTATGTCATCAGCATACTCTAAGTCAGTAAGCGAGGTTCCTGGTAGTAAGTCAACTCCTGAAAAGTCAGACGAAGACATGGTTATATCTAGGAGCATGTCTATGACAAAATTAAACAAGAATGGGGAAAGTGGACATCCTTGACGGACACCACTTGAAGTGAGGAATTCCGATGACAGTTCGCCATAAGCTCTCACTCGACCTGTAGTTTTAGAGTAGAGAGCTTGTATAAGGTTAATGTACTTCTTTGGTACACCTTTCAATGACAGACACTGCCACAGAACCTCACGATCAACAGAGTCGAATGCCGCCTTTAGGTCCAGGAAGACAACTATTGTAGGACGCCTAAATGTGTGTCTGTGTTCCAGGACCTGTCGCAGTGTGAAGATGTGGTCTATACAGCCACGTCCAGGTCTGAATCCAGCCTGGTTTTCTCTAGTCTGCTCTTCACGAGCTCTAGTTAAGCGTCTAAGTATAATCGATGCTAACAGCTTAGAAACTATATTAGTCAGACTGATTCCCCTGTGATTGTCACAGGAAGACTTTTGTCCTTTCTTATAAATTGGGACAATCAGGGATTCAGACCAGTCAGATGGTATTACGCCCAGTTCCCAGATTCTACCTAAGATTTCAGTCAATCTAGCTGCTAAAACTGGACCACCATCCTTAAAAATTTCAGGGGTAAGCCTATCAGGACCTGCTGCTCTACCTCGCTTCAGATTTCCTATAGCCTTCTCAATTTCATAAAGACTAGGAGGAGTTAAGTCGATTTGCCATTCAGGATGACTGGGGATCGTGGGCAACCGAAGTGTGGCTGAAGGCCAGTTAAACTGATCCCTAAAATGTTCCGCCCATCGGTCCAGTCTCCTGGACTGAGAATGAATTATAATCCCATCCATTTCCGAGATAGTCTCGCTCACATTTGGATTCCTAATACCAGTTTCCTTGATAAGTCGAAAAAGTTGCCTATCGCCGCCGCCTTTTCCATCGTTTTTGCTTTCGCCATCCACCACTGTTCGCGGTCGTTGCGTAGGCTTTTTATCAGCCTGCGCTTAAGCTCACTTCGCTCTTCATCATGTTCAGAGCCAGGTGGGATGAGTTTACGAGCATCCATCAGTTCGGTGGATGCTACTGAAATCCACGGCTTCATCCTAGCCTCATGATTTACCTTACTAGCAGATATCATTGCTGTTTCCACAGCCTTTTTGATATCATTCCAACCTGCTTCCGGATGGCAATCGCTTACACGGTCGCCTAACTGCTTTTCTAGTTGTTCCTGAAATATATTCTTAGCTTTACTATCATTAAGTAAATCCCTAGGAGGCTTCATTGCTATGTCTTTCCTACGTCCAGTAAGCCTCAAATGCTAGGTAGCATAGCGAGAAACCTAGGATCAACAAAACCGAAATGTTGCATCCCGTTTTCCACAGATATTATTGTTAAAAGTTGTCTAACCACTCTAGTATGAAAAATATCTACATTAAGACTACAAGGAATTCAGAATTACAGAAAAAACTCACTTTTCGATTCTGACTCTAGTAAATCGATGACTTGATGTGAACCAGGAAAATCAGGGTGCTCTCTAGCTCGATCAATAGGTTTCCTACCTTGCGCATCTTGTTTGTTAATATCGGCGCCCCAATTTAGTAAAGTTCTGCAAATTTCAACGCGTCCAAATGAAGCAGCATAATCTAATGGGCTACGAACACCTAAATTAACATTTGCACCATGTGTACATAAAAGTTCAACCATTGCTGGTGAACCGAATGATGCAGCCCAATTCAATAAAGTTTGTCCTAAATGATCCATGTAATTGACATCGATTTTACCCGACTTTAAACTGCGTTTCATTAAATCTACAAAATGTAAAAAAAATTTTCAGCTTTATTACATGAAGGAACTAAAAGCAACCACTTTTATTTGCATATAATAAGACAACTGAAAAAATATTTCGCCAAAAATGTTTAACCGATTATGCTTACCAGTAATTGGATTTCTCAAAAATCTATAGCAAAGTCATAACATGTAAATTCGATTGTGTTGGAGTTAGTAACTTTTGATGACACTGAATACGAACCGTCTTATAATATAAATCGAACTAGTCAACAAGTCAGCCAAATGCAGTGTACAACCTGGCTCATATACACAAGTGTCCTTGCTGTCATACTATATCAGTAGAGATGAAACCATTGAAATAAATACCAGGATAGTAGAAGCACTAATTGGTGATTAGAGAGGAACTAATTAATAAAGACATATGATAATTTCAAAACTCAGGAACAACGAGTAGACAAAGAGCATTTATGTATGCATGTACAACACAAAAACTGGAATATGTGCACCGGTCCAAGTTGCTAAATCTCAATAGTACACCAAGATGAACATCAAATTAGAAGTGTAGTTACTTCAGACTATAATAGATATATAGAATATGGCCCAGGGAGAAAGAGTTAGTATGAAATAATTATAAGCTCACGACTTAAGAAAGGATAAAGAGTGAATGCACGTGTACCACTGTAAACAGGTTCTGGGCAGACGAAGAGTGGATTCATCTGCACAACTGTGAGTGATTCTGGGCGATTATCACCCACTCCAACCACTGACTATGGGTATCATTACGAATCGGTACGAGAACTAATAACAAAACCCGAGCGTCAAGAGTGAATAAAGTGTGGAGGAGCTCGAAATCATTATTAAATAAATATTGATAAAGGAGTGCTCCAGTTACTAAGCTATGCACGTTAAATATATTCATAAACAACCTAAGAATTTTACTACCATTACAATGAAACAATGCATATTTAAATAGAAATCCAAATACTGTACCTAAGTCTTGTCGTTTTATAGCCTCAATAAAATGACGATGTACAGCGTCACCTTCCCAAGAATGTTGAGGTTCTAATGAAGTTTCACTAGTATGCCCGGATTGTGGAGTATTTTGCGAATTTTCCGCATGCTCAATAATTGATACGGAGGATTGAAATTCGCTTGGGTTAGACAACTTATTTTCTACTTGATTTTGTTTCAAAATATCGTCTTCAACAGGGCTTGATATGGTAGATTTGCAGACTTGTTCTGTTAGTTGAGAGGATTCACCTGAATTCGACTGAGCATTTTGAGTTTGATATAGTAGTACCAATAGGATTTCGATCAATCGAAGTACACTAAGAACAACTAATTCATCAGTGCTACGTTGAATAACCATTGCCAAAGTCATAGCAAATTGGCCGTCATTAGTTAGGAGTTTATGTGTTAGACTAACAGAATTACAGCAAAGTGAAGTCAGAATATTAGTGACCGCATGAACTGCAACCGGATTACTTTCAGTCGTGCTTGAAGAAAGACCGTCACGACCACTACCAGATGTATCGGTTGGCAAGTCTACAATGAAAAATCAAAAATAATGATTTTAATGGAGTATTTGTGTTGTTGGTAATAAAAACTGTGTTTTTATTCCCAACATTATAAAAGAAATGTAATACTCTTATTGATACTAGTGTTCATTCTGTAGTTATTGTAATGAGATTTTCTCAATAGAAATAATGCGATAAGAACATTCTGTCTCTAACATAAAAATTGTATTGATTTAGTAGTAATGAAGATACATAAAATCTCAGAAGCAGGTCAGGAGTGTGTCCAAAATATAATTGTCCCAACTATGAGTCAGTTCAAGAAGTAGGAATGAACAAGGCCGATTTCAGCCAATCAGTTATGTACAACATAGAACTTGACACATGCGCACCACACTAGCACGATTAAAGCAAATTAACGTAATGAAGCAACCCACTATACAGAGCTAAAGCCGACAGAAATAACTCCAGAAAACCGATCTCTTATGATTGTTGTTACCTTGATAATAACTTTATCAATCGACATTAATTTCATTATTATTATCACTATTACCGTAGTAACACAATTCCTATATTACAACAGGTCTTAATTAATTTATTATTACTTTAATCACAACCAACCCACCATACAATTTTGCTCATTACATTATTTTGTTTGAATGATTTAAAGTGATTCCAATTTTGTTTATTGTATTAGTGAATACCGTGAGCAAAGAGACCTCGAGTGCGATTAGAAAGATGAGGATGTTTATCTCTTCCTGGTTGCCCACACCGTCAAAGAATACTTCTTGTGAAACCTAAAAACGAATGTGGATCAGACATGATCTTGTCGATCCAAGACAAGACTGCAGAGTCCAGGAGAAGACTGCTTGAGGCCGGTCAAACACGACCATTTTATGAGTGGGTTTTGGTGTGTTTGTTTCGTATTCGTCAAGGCCTTAACGTCGGAGATGGAAATTCGTAACGTAAGGTGAGATGTTCGATTTTAGAGTTGATCTTTTCTACCCACCCTTCCTTTAAGAGTAAGCATCTTTACTGTCATGGTGGCTGTCTGAGGGGAGACTTTACTCTGCACAGCCGATATTACGACTTTACCGGACGACCTTGAAATTGCTACTTTTCGTCTTGCTGCTCCCCAGCGACTTGTCTGGCATGATAGAACCTAATGAACGAGTGTTTTAATCGATACAGCTCGATTGAATTAACGTGACAGAGGAGCCCGGTCACTACATCAAGGTAGCAGGTAAGGTTAAAAACAAAGCTAACAACAAGTAAAAATTGCACAGGTCACATTAACACGGTACCCTAGAGAAACATAGTTAGCGGGATAAACAAGTATATAGCTCTACTTATCCTGCATGTTGCTAAGAAATTCTAATGTAATAAAAATCCACACGAACTACAATTTAGACATTCTTTACTCAATAAATTCGGGTAGCTTAGCAATATCTGAGATAACTAAAATTCAAATGGACAAGCAAGAAATCACAAATATGAAGGTGTATGTGGATAATTGCATATAATAATGATGTTAACATAAACACAAAAATTATAAAACATTGACTAACATTACATAAATTTATAATAGGAATACGTTACAAGAGGTTTTCATTATAATTATTGATATAACAACAAGACTGTTTAAATGCTCTTAAGCATAGTAGAGCGATGGCACAGTGGTTAAGGCGTTCACATTTTAGCCCCTAAATCGCAGGTTTAAACCGTGCTCTACCTACACCCGTTAGGCTAATGAGTAATAACACTAGCCTTGTACGCAGTAAGTGAGCAACCGGTACTGGTCATTTTAAAACTAAATGCTACTAAACAAAACATCCGTTTAACTTCCAAACTTTAAAAGACTTTGATTTGATTAAGCTCAGTGAAGTGAATATTTCAATTTCGGAGCTTCAATCGTCATTCTGGAAGTCACGGACACAAACTTCTGATAGAAGTGAGCTATGAGATTTCTCCACAAATAATTAACAGCATGTTCTGTCGACCTTCAACTTGATTAGTTGTTGTTGACACTTGTTCTGTCACTTTTTCCACATTCCCTCTTGACTACGTGGTGACTTTAGATAGATGAAATATAAAGAAAACCAGATAACTTTTAGGAGCCTGACATTCAGATTAATTGTCATTTAATAAACAAATCGAGATAAATACAGTTTATTAACCAATTAGGAAACTAGTAAACAATTTCAATATAACCCATTTCCCAGATACATGGAAATGTATTCAGCTTTGAGTAACTTTGTGTGAAAATTATTATCACTACCTAAAAAGTAGGTGAAGCAGAGTTTAAACTTAAAACCCACTAATTGAAAAATATTAAGTCACTTCTGTACTAAGTACGTGTTTTATTTTCGTGTTTAAATTGATCAAAGTAAATGTATGAAATAACTAGAAAATTACTCAAAAAAAGACCAGATGACCATTAAGTGAAATAAGTTTGCTTACTAAAACTAGAGGAATCTGTCAACTCATTATCAGCTTCCACGCCCCCAGCGACACGAAGACGTTGAAGTAGACAATCGATAATATGAGGATCAGCAAGTGGACTGGGATCAGTTCCTGTCCGAGTAAATCGAGCTACCAAATTAGCGAATGCACGTAATGCTTGATCAGCAACACCTGTCTCCCGACGATCTAAAAGTGAACTTAGAGCATCAATCCAACTAGTTAGATTTGTGTCTCTTGGATCCGCCCTGGTAAACAAGCGTCTAATAATATCCATTCCAGCCTGAAGAACATCAGCATGAAGTAGATGTGGATAAAGACGTATATAACGCAATACAGAAGTTAGTCCTCCAGCGGCATACACTGCACCAGGTTCTCGTGTACAGATCAGCTGCAACATCTTGAAAAATAATAAAACGAAAATACCTAAGAAAAATATTGATGGATACAACCAATTAGACCTTAGCTGCTACCTCGTATCCCATGACTTAAATGAAATAATTAGTCATGGTTTATCAAAATAGAGCTGGCAAACACCTCAACGACTTGATACGATGAATGAAAATTCAGTTTAACCTTATGGTTCGAAAAAAACTTTAATTCAGTTTCGACGAGCAGTTGAGTGGTCAAGAATAGTTGCATTAGTAACAATGAGGGCGGTAGGAGATTCGAGACAACTTTCGGTTTCTTTTTATTGATATTTAATCTCACAAACGATCAGTTGAACAACGATTATATATACAAAGCGAAACGACTTAACGTTAAATATGCAAATACCACCGAAAAATGCAATCTAGTTAGTCATGTACAGCGTAGAAATGGGTATACATGTGCATCGAACCAAGTTGTTACACCACTTCGGAACAGTAAGATGAGTACCAAAATAGCAGCAGTAGTAATATCAGTAGACAAAATTAAACATACAAAATATTACCCGGTAAGAAAAAATTAATTAGTGAAAAAAATAGACACCCCAGGATCCAAGGGGAGACAGAACGAATGCACCTGAGTCGCCGCGACCGACTCCAAGGCATGCCACTTGGTGTCTCAATGACTGACTGCGACTGTCGTGTAGACCCTAAGCAGATAGTCACCACCTAACAACCAACACAGATCCGAACATCAACCAACAACTTTAATGATTGATGCCATGATATAGTTCAGTTGTTCCTAGCTTCCTACTATCATACTCATGTTAGCCGTCATCACGCATCAAAGTAGGCGATGGTTAAACACAAGTAAAACGTTTTTTAAACTACGTAAATCAGTAAAGGTCCATGAAGTAATCAAATGATTTATCATCTTTCTCTAGTAACCTCGACTTCAGCATTGCTTCTTCGGTGGTCCCAACGTCCGCAATTTTTTTTGAAAATACCTATGATCACACACTAGTAGTCCACAAATATTTACTTTCAGATGCTACGTTTCACATCCATATAGTAAACCAACTAGGACTATTGTACAGTATGTTTGTCCGTTGATTGGCGGGTTGATATCTCATCTATTTCAAAAGTGATGTAATGTTTGTAAAAGCCAAATTAGGTTTCTGCATCCGTACCGTAATCAAACTAGACACCAGACCATCAAAGTTAGTCAAACTTCAAGATAACTGAAGTGACAGATGCTTTCAACTACTATACTCCCTATTATTAGTTCGAGCGATGACTGGGACCAGTCAAG
The DNA here is from genome assembly GCA_025215515.1 of Schistosoma japonicum. Classification (NCBI taxonomy): domain Eukaryota; kingdom Metazoa; phylum Platyhelminthes; class Trematoda; order Strigeidida; family Schistosomatidae; genus Schistosoma; species Schistosoma japonicum. The sequence goes on from CM046061.1 coordinate 79,404,535, forward strand.
AGGAAACAATTTTCATTTAAAGGGGAGAGAAACACATCCAAAACATAGAAATAAAAAATATGCAAAAATCTTTGTTATACTGAGTCGAGCAACCACTAAAATATTTAGTTAAATCTATGTAAAAAAAACTAGTACTTTTAGCTAAAATTTTGTGTATATTGCATTCAAAAAGTGGAGAGGAATACCATTATGGCCAATTCATGATATAGTTCTTAACCAATATAAACCAAAAAGAAACTTCAAACGATAAAACTACCTTTACAATCTGCTGTCCGAGCTCATTACTTTTAGCACATGTCATATCAACCGCATCTAATCTTGAAGTCATAGCTGTTAACACATTAGGTGAACGGGCGATTCGCGGAGCACAATCTAAACTGACATCTAAATAGTAAGTGAGAGCTCGGGCATTCGCCTCCAGAACAGAATCTGGTGCCAATTCATCCAAAAATACTTTACATAAAGCAGGTATGAAGAGACGAGGTGGATAGCGCTCAAAGAAAACATCAATATTGTCCGAAAAGAGAACTTCATTGCATAGTTGTTCCAATGCCGTAAGTTGTAATTCTCTAAGCTCATCGTTCACAGAATCCAACCATTCCAGAACTATTGACGGATCAGCTTCCATTAAGTTAGCTTACAAGTGATCCTATGTATATATATATTACTGTAGAATATGTAAAGATAAATGATAACTGATGAAGTCAAATAAACACATAAAAACGAAAGAGTAGAAATGCATGCATACAAAGTCTACTGCCTTTATAACAGCAATACTTAAGCAGCTATACAAAAATAGCTTATCAACTTAAGACTAGAACAGTCTAGCATTACATACGTAAATGTTTTACAGACATGACATTTACCGTTCGGCTTTAGCATATCCCTACTGAAACTTAAGAATTTCAACAAAACCATGCTAATACCTTCATATTTCCAGTTTTGACATATTTAGCCACTTTGACTTACAATTTCGCTTTTATTACGATGTTGTTTCTTGAAGTATTATCAATAGTACCTGATAACACTACACAACTAATTCGCAAAAACCTTAGAACCACGTCCACAGAAGGAAGGATATTAATCCCTTGCAACTATCATTCACTTCGGAACCACAACATGGACTAACTTCCTTTTTTCAGCATTCTGCTCAGCATAAAATGTGCAGTACGCAGAACAGTGTGATCACATGCGTAAAATATGGCCAAACCAATTAGGGTGGTGTTTTAAAACGTAAATATTATCCTATTACCACCCCACTACGCTCAGACACACGTTACCTTGACATTAGTCAAATGATTCTGTCACCGGATCTGTGAGAACATTCGAAAATAAAGATTAAACACAGACAGAGGGAATAAACAGTTTAAAAAGACGTTTCAGAATGTCAAGGTAAAACTGTCTTTGTCGACTCGTCTCCCGCCCAAAACCTTACAAACAAACTGAAGTCAAAACAACCACACATAGTTTCGATTGGTTACAGATACACTAACTCACTACAAGTAGATCTATCTAATTTACCACACGGCCAAAAGTACTCATTTAGCTGATCATATACACAAACATCCCCACTGCCTCTGAAGTGAGTGGAAGCAGACTTTGGTTAATCCTAGGAAAGTAATTCCCAATATTGTTCCCGGTAGTGTAAAATGCATGTTATATCTGTGTATACTGATCGCCATCTTATTAAGTGTAATTACGGTAGCACCATGTCATCGTAAAGTGATGTACAGAATGTCAGCATCCAGCTTTAAATCAGATTTTTGGAGGCAACAAAGCTATTCATCTGCACAAACCAAAGTAGATGGAATGGAATAAAAACATTTGAGACCAAACTGTTAACCGCCTAGTGCTTTAGCCATCAGGATGAATAGAAGTACCCCCAGACAACCACGTCATAGAAAATTCGTAGATCAGAAAGATGGTTTCGGTAATATCGCGTTTTGAGTGGCATGGTTTAATTGAAAAGCATTCATAATTCTGAATGACTTTATCGGCACAATTAGACCATTTGGCTAGGAAAATTCAATATGACCAAAACATCAGACTCTGTGTTCTGTTATTGACAACTTGAAATAAATGGAAGAAGCGCTGATAAGGTCGAAATTTTCTCAGTACTTCATTCAAGTAGGTTCTGAGGTTTGGAGAAAATAAGTGTGTAGACCAAACACTACATGGATGTAACCTGTGCCTAATAACAAATAGTATATACGCAAGTAACTTTGTTATCCAGATTAGTTTCATATTTAACTGATGTTTGCGCTATCAAACATAACTCCCATACCGATGAGAGCTACGTTTCGAACAATAAAAACACAAAATATCATAGTGAGCCTGTTTGACGATTTAAAAATGGATATTCCAACTACCTCTCAGTTACTAAAATAATGGCTATGAACAAACATAATCATTATCAAAAGTCTACACAAACTAAGTATTTATTTTACAATAGTCCTCAGAAAACTGGTCAGTTCGGTTATTCAGAGTGCCGTTGATCATTCACCCTCCTAAAAGGAGCAATAAATGCCAATACAAGACGTGTCAAAAGATAAACAGTCAGCTGATGTTAAGCCTTATGTCGTAAATATATATTAAATCAAATATGTATAAATTTCAATCTCCATCCTATCAGTTTGCACTTAATAAAGGGGAGAAGAAGACGAAAAGTGGTTCAAGTTATTCAATTTGATGGATCTGGTTGAATTTATAAGTCTGATTGTTTATACCTCCATTGTTATTATTATCCTCTGAAAATTTTGTATAAGGAATCGTACAGTCTGAAATTCACTATCCATGAGACTTATATTTACAGCCAACTTTAAGTATCATGATTTTGACTGCCTATGTATACATGTAAAGCAGTTCACTTTTCACTAATCTTTACACTAATCTCAAAATAACCGTTTTACTCATGCAGCACAAAAACTTAAAAATACCTCCATATATTTCATCTGTTGAACATAATATTCATAGAACAATATTCCTGCAACCATCTAATCAAAGCCCGTCAATTTTATCGGAACCTTCGTATTGATTTTAGGGTTTATTTTAATATCTTATTTATCTACGCAGAGGCTATAGCTAGAAAATTTTAGTTTTTGCCTGACAAAGACGAAAGTTAGGATGGCCGATGTTAATGCCAGAAACTGGTACCACTTCGCTTCAGTTTTCATTGATAAAAATAGTAGGTTTGGTGACCTTTATTATTCCCTAAAGTTGTTTTTCTAGTATAGTTCCAGCTTTTCCTTGAAATAGTTCACCGATAAAGCGAACACCACCTATTCAAGTAGCACTTTTCAGTTGTTGACCACTCGATATGAGAAACGGATTCCCACTCTAAGTTTATTCTAACCTTTTTAAAGTGGCCTCTGAGACGGCTAGTTCTAAAGGGGGCAAAAAGAAAAGACAAATTAACACCTAAGTCATTATTTAAGGTATAGAATGCAAACATAAGATCACTTCTTGTTCTATGATAAGGGGAAAATATCCCAAGCGTTTCAGACGCTTGTCGTAAGGGAGGTTTGAATGGCTTGTTACTAGCTTGGGTTTTACAAGTTGAACTCACTTAGGTGTCTTGATATCCTTAATGAGATAGCGAGTTGCTGCTTGGATACAGTATTCAGAATAAGGTCTCACGTACATGGGATATAAAATCAGGAACATCCTCGTCAAAATATTTGAGTGCTTTGCGATGTGACCATTACACTCGAAACACTAGCTACTTTCGGATTGAAGTATGCAGTAGTTTTCAAACCAAGACTTATAATTACTCCTTCAATTCTTCTGCTTGTAAAAACGGTGTATTATTCAAGGTGTATTAGTAGCCATTACTGCGATCAATGTGCATCACATCACACTTACTACAGTCTATTTCAAACCCTCTCCCCCACCCAACTTTGAGACCATCGAACCAATTCATTTAAGTCAGAGTAAAGGTTAAGCTAGTCAGTAATGTCGCATTTTGTTTTCCGAATCTTAACGTCATCAACAAATAAGAGTGTCAATGATTTCAGTTAACGTGGCATTTTTTTAACATAAAGCATGAATAAAAGAGGACCCAAGATGGTACTTCTGGGGGGAGTGGACTTCACCTGATACAGGCTTATATTCAGACAATGATCCGTTTACCCAAACTCTCTGTCTACGTTCGTATAGAAAATTCTTTATTCAGCTCAGAATTAGTCCTTGTTTTCTGAAGTTTGGTAGTCTCCGTATATGGTGGACATGAGATGCTTAATCGATCACCTTACTGAAGTCAATGAATATTACATCCGCAGACAACCCATTTTTATTGTCTTATGCCCAGTCCTCACTTACAGTTAACAAGTTAGTAAGACAGAAAAGGTACCCACGAAACTCATGTTGCTTTGGAGTCAGTAAGTTTTGTGACCCCATGTGAATTAATATTTTGTCGCGGATTATCTTCCCTAAAATTTAAACTATCAGCTAGTCAAACTGATGGGCCAATAGTTAGATGCCAATCGTCTACTACCACTCTTAAAACAGGGCTGATTATTTCATGTTTCCAATCTTTTGGAAGTTGCTCTTGTGTAAGAAACATCCTGAGCAACTCTGAGAAAACTTCCGAAATGATGGCTGTGAGTGACGATAACAGCCTAGGATGCATTCCATCAGGTCCCTGTGGTTTACCTGTTTTGAGGTGTCTAAGCCAATAGAAAACGCTTTCTGTAGTAATAAGGGCTGATTCCATTGCAACAATTTCAGTTGTATTTATTGGATACGCATTGACATCAGTATCTACAGTGAATATTTCGCTAAATATCCTGATGATTTTTCTACTATGCTCGAATTCGTGTTACTGAACGTAGTGTGGTTATCGCAGACCAATAGTGACGGGATCTCATCATCTTTTTCCTGTAAATAAAGCCTTATGACTTTACATTCCACTTCTTCGCCTTTATCCTTAGCCAAAACTATATCATTTGATTGTGATGTTTCTTTCTTTATAGTCGACCTTGACTTACCCCTTTTACCTTTTATCTTGAGAGAATTTAGTGTTGTTTCTTCTATGTGCTTCATGTCAGAGCTGGCTGCATAACATTTACTAGAGGTCAAGTCGTTCAAATATGTGTTCATTTGAGTGACAATGGAGCCGACAGAACAGTTGTGATAGTAGTAACGGGCATCAAGACCTTTTTGCTTTGCAATGTGCTTCTCAGACATATTTATAAGTTATATGGCGTCCGACAATAGGTGGTTTTAATCTAGGCAACAGAGTGGGCAAAGCCATATGTTTCCAGGTTTACCACACCGTTTGTAAGCTACTGGGGTAAAATTAGTGTACATATCATGAAACCAACATTGTATGTTAGTTTCCACCGGGCAACGACTTCTCGGTCGTTGCCAAGAACGCATTTTTGCAGGAAAGCAATACCATGCCAAACAAACATGTATAGTTACTTTGAAGGCTGTAATTCGGCCTTCAGCAGTTCTACTGTACTAAAAAGGAAACAAATGCGTGACAACACTATCCTAGCTAAATTATACGGCATTTAATGTTCACGAGACACTGAATGAAGTACTTCGACTCTTCAAGACGGTAGTAGTTCACTCACTCAACTGAAATCTGTGTTTTTCTTCGAAAGTCATGGTCTAACTATATACCTATCTTGATACCTTAAATATGTTTACAACTGGTAAGATTGCTCTATATCCAAAAAGTACTAGAAAATAACAATGAAACACACTGTTTGAATGGTAATGTGACTCCGCCGCCAGTACCCTAGTAACTGCAAGTAACCAGCTTCTATCAACTCTGCGAAAGTTTTAGGACACGACAATAACAACTGTAACCATGAAAACCGTCACCGCACTTAGCTTGCAACCACGCAGTTGGTCTAGGTGTTGGTGCTCACTGCCTATAGATGTTGCAGCAATATTTTTCGACATCGTTAGTATCTTCTTTAAACAAGCTCGTAACATCAATTAATCAATACTTGTCACCTCACGTTAAGTAAAAGCTGCCAACCAGCATTCTCCAACCAACTCTGTCCTGTGCCTTTCCTTTTCATTTCTCCCCAAGTGCTGCCCATTCTTTTCATATCAGCTTGTCGTGCGACGCAGTCGGATGCTTTACTCATTGTGTGTCTGATTCACCTCCAGCGTCGTTTTTTTAAATCTTTTTTAGCTGGAAGTCGGTTCGTTCTCTGCCACAGAAAGTTGTTGCTGATGGTATCTGGCCAGCAGATCCAAAGTATCTTACGCAGACAGCTGTTTAAAACACTTGTACGTTTTGATGATGTTTTTTTGTAGTTCATCAACAATAGTCTTGATGCTTGTATTGAAAATTGTGACTTTGATATTGGTTGATAGTTTGTTCGAGTTCCAGATGTTTTCCAGTTGTAGAAATGTTACATTTATTTTGCCAACATGTGCCTTCACCTCTTACATAGATCACACCCTCCTATTTCATCAATGATGCTGCCAACTAGAAATGTAAAACTTTCCACATTTTCCAGAGGTCTTCTCATTAAGTCAAATATAAGTGACCTGAAGCTTCTTGTATTATATCTAGAAATCATGTTTTTTGTGTATATTGAGTCCTATGGCCTATTTTATAAGCTACTGCAATACAGTCCGCCTTCACTTGCATTTATTATCGTGCGTAGGAAAGAAAAGCTAAGTCATCTACAGAAGACAAAATTGTCTAAACGCATCTGTGGTGGTAAATAACCCTAAAATAAATAGTTGCGTAGGCTCTTGACATTTATACTGACTATGTTTGTTTTAGCGGACACGACAAGTTGAAAGCACTTGGTCACCCATTACCACCAGATCACGACACAATGCACCGTGGGAAACATTTCTCTCTAGTTTGACAGCCTAGATGTTGCCATCCCGTTGACACTCTATTCACAATCAAATATTGCTTCTCCTCCACCCTTCATTACCTTCTGATTATTTTTCATTCTTAAGAGTTGGTTCAGTTGCTAGAAGTTGCTCTGGTTGTACTACAAACGTAATTTGGTCATATACCGGGATGCACTTCACACTGGAGTTGTCCACTGTATCCCGAGATCGCTTTGAGATGTTTCAGTATTCACAATCCAGTCAAACACCAGATGAAAGAGGAAGGGTTGAAGTAAGCAGAGTTGTCTGAAATCGGTCTCTACTTCAAATGAATCTGTCAACTGACTCCGATTTACGATTTTACAAGTGTAGTTCCGTAATGAGAATTCAGTGTGTTTCTGACTACTTTCTCGGGTACACCGATGAGAAAAAGACTCCATCATGTTCTCCGTTCTATGCTGTCAAACGCTTTCTCATATTCAAGGAAACTAATTTATAGTGATGAGTTCCAGCACTCTCAGTTAGCATATTGTCTCACTCTGCTGACTTGCCACTCCTGGTCTGACACACCCTAATAGCCATTTAGACTTTTCCGATTGTTGGTCAGTTGACAATTATGGGGAGATTTACGGCTGCTGCTTCGATGACTGGTGAGTTTAATGGGGCTGGTCTATTCAAGAGTTCTTCGAAGTGTTCTACTTCACCTGTTTCGTTGTTCATTTGCTTCAGTGATTGGTTTGCCAACGTTGCTCTTGATTGGCCTTTCTGGCTTACTAAATTTTCCAGCTAGCTTTTTGTAGTATCGTATAGGTGCAACATTTTTCCTTCCCTTTCAGCTTTCTCTGTCCTCATTGCTAGGTCTTTCACATATTCCCGTTTATTCAGTCTGATATTACTTTCCACTCGCTTGTTTTTTTCTGTGTATTTGACCTGTGCCTTGGCTTTTTCTACGCCTGTTCGACTATTATTAACTGCTGTCTTCTTCCTACTCCTTTCTTGGATCTTATCTAGAGTACCAACAGAAATCCATTCCTGTGTTATGTTGCCTCTTGTGACTTAAAACCTCCTGGCATGTTAAAGTTATTGCTTCTTTGCATCTCTTTCCTGTTATCCTCTATTGTAATATACTGTTTATCTAATAGATGGTGGGATGCCTGAGACTTATTGCTGAGAGTTATTTTTAATTCGTTGTGTTTGTTAGTATCCCGAAGAAGGGTTGTGTAGCGGAAATAAATCCCCTAAAAAAATAGTTGCATAGGCTCTCAGTCATTGTTGCTAACGATTATTGTTTTAGCAGGCACGACTAGATGAGGGCGCTCGGTCAGGCATCACCACCAGATCACGACACAACACGACTTAGGAAACAACTCTCTATGTAGTTAGCGAGCCTAGACGTTGTTACCTCATTGACACTCTAATCACAATCAAATATAGCTCCTTTACCATCTCTCACTGCCTTCTGATTTATTGTTATTCATACTAGTGAGTTTGATCGTAAGAAGATTCTTTACTCATACAATAAACGTTACTTGATCATACACCGGATACACTTAATTTGTATTCGAATTCCGCAATACCGCTACTTTAATTGTCCAATGCTTCTTCAGCTGCAGTTTCATTTTACGTTGCTTTTACGTTTCTAATGATCGTTCTGAACTTCTTACTGTTGCAAGGGTGGTCGAGTTGGTTCTCCGTAACGTAGTCTGGTGAAACCCATGTAGCTTTGCGTATGCGTTTGTGACAGAATATGATGCCACGTATGATCATTTTGTCGAAGGCATATAAATTTGAAAACCTCTATCTGTCGCGTCTCTTTCTTCCAACTCCAGGTGGTCCCATTCACGTTGAACTGTAGTTGGGCTGCTGAATTTGTAACCTCGTTAAGCTCAACAACTATATAAACACTATCACAAATTCAACTTTCGTCAATTAGAATGACACATGTTCACACGACAGTCTCATAGTACGCATGTCAAGGGAGTTAGCATATTGACGCTATTGAACATTGTTTAGTTGAATTGTCGTCCACTGTTGGACCCAATACATCCCACGTAGAATCGGTCGTGACATTCTCAAAATAAAAGGTAGCCAATGCACGTTCAGAAGCACAAAATGTTGTTCCCTAACTTACTGTTTTACACTTGTTTATTTCTTATTGGACCTGAATAACTTGTGCTGTTGTTATCAACGCTGTATTATCAGACAATCAAGTGTTATTACTGTTGATTTGGCTTCTGCGATAAGAATAACTAGTGTTCTAAAGTCTCACAATCGCGACCAGTTAGGCCTATTTGAACAGGCATGCTTGACAACGCGTATGATTAAGAAGTCCATAACGAAGATGCGACGGGTATATGTTTGAACTAAAAACATCTAACATCACAAATCACACCACGCTACAAAGTTCAATAGTACAGCACAGTCTAACATTTAGCACACATACCAACACAAAACTATGTAGTACAAAGACCATTACATTAGGGAGGTGACAACGATCTGTACAGACTAAACTACAAGGATTTATCTGAGAAAATCACTTTCAAAAGCTTAAAATTACAGGGATAACAACACTAAGATCATATCATTTACCTGAAACATATGAAAAGAGCTTGCCTCTAAGACAAACATTGAACTTGATTAATTCTGCTAGTTCAGCTACAGCTAAATAAAAATCCTGAAACTGTTACACAAAGAGACTGTAAGCCTCTCATCAAAGCCTTTTCTCTGTTTGTAAACAAGATGAAAGACCTAGAAATGGAAAATAAATCCTTGATATCACTAGATGTATCATCTCCATTCACTGATGTTTCGCTACTAGAAACTATAGATTTTGTATACTGCGAACTTTCGAAAACAAATATGAAAACTGAAGTTCCGAATCCTACACTAAAATAGTTAATTTCCAGACGCTCAATAAACGTAAACCTTCAATTTAATAATGAGTTTTACAGGTAATCAGATGATATATCAACGGGATCACTGTTAAAAACATTTCTCGCAGATTTCTTCTCGTTAAAACTAGAAAATAGGTCCTCTTAAAAAATCAGTCAATTGTTATTCTATTCTTGCCATGTTAATTAAACATAAACAGGAATGGTGCACTTAAAAGATTTAATAGTGTAATTATAACATCTCATCGTTCTTAGACATCATATTAACACAAATGATAGATGGTACGTTAAAAAAGGAGCATATATAAGAAAAATCAGCGTTTGTTTTTCAGTATACTCATTTTTACAGTTCTGTATCACTAAGATACAAAATGAATTTAGTGAAAATGATTAACACAATGCGCTAGATGCATATTTTCTGAGGATACTGTGGAAGAAGAATTAACTATCATTCACGAAATGCTCATCGTCAACGCTTACCCGTTGAAATTCATAAATAAACATATTATTGAAACATACGTGGAATCTTAATACACAACTGTGTTTAAACAATCGATTTTTTCCAAATTACAATTCCTGGATTACATTACTAATGAAATCACTATGCAACAAATTCGAAAGTTGTTGAAAAAGACGTTTACTGAATCCAAAGTGCCTACCATATTCTACAACCATCCTATCATAAGAACAGGAACTAAAGACAGACTGGCTGACGACGGTCCGTTCATGTGTATATAGCAGTTCAACTGAACCTGTGGAGCCAGTTACATTGAGTGCACGATTCCGTAGGTCCGCTATTGAATTCTTGAGCACCGCACAGTATGGCTGCTTAAAGGTCAACCACGGTAAGTAAGCAGCTCTATACTTACCCATTCGTTAATATGGAACATCAAGTAGATGTGAAGTAAGTTTTCGAAACCACTTATTAAGTCCCATCTTATGTACCATATGGTTTACGCATACTTCTTCTACATATAGCAAAAGCCATTAGCATCCACTTTCCTGAACGAGACCTGTGTGCACATAAATTATTTGTACATCCTCTATCCTTGTCATAGCCATCATAATAACCAATATTTGACTGGTTTACAAATTTTGTTACACTTAGTTCTCTTTTATTATTATTATTATTTTTATTTTTATTTTTAGTAGTAGTAGTAGTAGTAGTAGTAGTAGTAGTAGTAGTAATAGTAATAGTAGTAGTAGTAGTAGTAGTAGTTGTTGTTGTTGTTGTTGTTGTTGTTGTTGTATCACGATAAAGGATTCATTTAATAACTTGAAATCCATTACGTCTAAATTGACACCTACTTGTTACTAACACTGATAATCATCGGATTTCTAGTAACTACTTTATCGATTTCTTCTCACTAGATATTATGTAATCAACAGTATGCTAACCCATTCATTATCATTAGCATGCATTCAAAACTATAATTACTTTATTCACCTTCATATCTTAATTATTTTGTTGATTAGTAGTAATTATTTTACAAACACGTTTAAACTTGTAAAATTATTATTTTGTACATCACATTCATTTGGTAATAATTTTAAAGCTATAGCAAATTTGTATGTGTATACACATTAGTGTAGAGCTTTGATGAGGGACTGATTGAAAAAAAATTCCTCTGGTCCCTTCGTCCTTTTGCAGCGCCTAAATGGGAATTCATTTCGTCATTTTACAGTTTCTCACTTAATCAACAACATTCTAAATAGAATCTTGCTACGGGCTAACAACAGTTAACACAGTTGTAATTTTGTCACTTCACTCGCCCCCCTCTTAACCCCAAGTAGCCAACAGAGATACTATATATATGGTTGATAATCTTATTACTCCAGTTGCCGTATAAACCTATACGAAATAAGCACGCTACATAATAGTTGTTAATTTTGACATTAACACTTGACACTTGCAGCACAATCCCGAATTCATAAGCAGTAATTCTTGACATTTAAATGATGCATCTACCTGAGGGTTGGCTATTTTTGTGACCGTTAATTTTGAACTCATAACTGTAGAACCTTATGAGAATTGATTGGAAGGAATATTCTTTGTTAAGACATCTTCTGTTTGATAAACATGAGAATTTCTAATTAAACAAGATTATTGTTCACAACATGTAAACGTTCGATGTCTTCCCACATGTTCATAATGTACCTTCGTTTTACTAACTATTCCATCGGATTGTCTTAGTCTTTTGGTACTCCCACTTTCATTCATTTGGTTTAGCCTTCAGTTCAGAATTATTTACAAAATCAAAATTAGTAAAAGATTCATCATTATTAAATTTAGAACTGCTTGCTTCACTAATTCTCACTTGATCCAGTGCACATTATGAAGTGAATAGTAATCTAAATCAAGAATCTTCATGGTGGAATTCCCTACCTTTTAAAGTATTCTTCTTTAGACAGTATATGATCATGCTGTTGGTAGTATTTGGCTTCTGGTGAAGTCCTGTTTACGAGATCATTTGGGACTATGTGAAATATGTAAAGCTTGGCTGTACTTTAGGAGTTCTCTGATGTTCTGCATTATTTTAGTTCTTCTAAATTACGCACATTTATTGACGTAAGTGGCACTTTAATGTTTGATCAAAATTTTCTACTAAGCCATTTCACTGGAGATGATAGGGTGTTGTGAATTTGTGAAAGCAACCAATGTTGTTAGGATCAATTATTGAGATCACCCTTCAGTGATATGGATTTCGATGTCAGTTACCAGTACACTAGATATCTTGTTACGACTACATACTTTTCTTATTTTACTCAAAGTTTTTTACTTATACTATTTGTCAGCACTACTTCTAACATACTGAAGCACTCATCAGTAATAAATAAGGCATAAAAAGAGCTTTACTATGATTAATAATAGTCTGTTTGGATTGTTGCCATGATTCGTAGGCTGCAGGACAAGTATTCCATGTTAATTTATTACATGATAATTTGTGGAAATTCCCAGGACAATCTTTTGATTATGATTTATATCAGCATCAGCTTTAGGTCAAAAACTCTCCAACGTGCAAGTAATTTCAATTTTTTTTCATTCTTAGATATGCAGAATTAGGATATTCTAGAACTGGAGGCCTAAATGTTGGAGAGGGCGGGGTTAGTTATGAACTAAAGGAAAATAAAAGTTTCACACAGCCAGTTATTACCTTTTACAGCCTAAAGTATGAAAACTGTTGCTTAATAATGAACTATCTTTAAGAGATTACAGCATCCTAAAATGGAATATAAAATTGGTCTATTAGGATTTTAGGCAGTTTACTGGTAGCAGTCAATCACACAATACATATCATTTGGAGAAAATTAAACAAGAAGAAAAGGATGTAATTCAGTGTTGTGTAGATGTGTTGTGTAGAATGTTAATTTGATATCACGAATTAGTCTGAATAAAGCGATCATTAACAACCACGAAACACTAGACAGCTTTTTAATCTTATCGTGTGACTCTTCAGTAGTATGCATTCACGACTCCGTCAGGGGTCGAACCCAGGAATCTCTAGCTCAATGACGAGAGCTTTACTAACAGACCGCTGAGAATGGCTCCTTAAGGTTGATAATTATAACTCATTCAATTCGCGATACATTTTCAGACCTCATTCATTGCTGTCAGTGAGTAATAGATTCATACTTAATACGGTTGAACTCTTTTGGTTCTGTCTTCCCAGTAGAACTCTAGAAATTACCTCGAAAAGTTAGTCACTAGGGAGCTGGTATTGAGGCGAGAAATAGATTTAATTATCCCAGCGAAAACGATTTAACGCTAACAGCATAAGCTGTTGACATGGATTTTCATAGCATAGATATTTTTTTAATATTTTATATCAAATAATATTAGTTTTAATTTACCACTCAGTAATTATACAGAATCACTGAATGAAGCTAGTTTACTAAGAACGTATTATTCTAAGTACATGCAGTTAATGCATATTGATCCTGCTCTCAGATACTTCTTAATTTGATGTTAGTACAACACATAGAAACTGGTAAATTTACTAAGTATATTCACTTCAGGTTAATAAAGGTAACAAAACAGCAGTTAGAGTGATAATGTACATTAACGGAATTATAACCAAGTTATTGTCTACATTTGAAGTGAATGTCTGCATTCTGAAGTCAAATAAAATGGACAAAAAGTATCATTTCACTTAGATCGTGGCTGGCAAGTGGAATTCAGGACGAGCGTTTCAACATATATGGGACTAGTCCAGTTGGACATACCTACATCCTAGTGTTGGTGTTCACACTGGAATCTAAATTCAGTTTGTTTAGTATGAGACGCTACAGCTTGTACCACCAGGCTACTGAGTCCAGACAGTGGTGATGTTTGATACTAAGCTAACTGAGCTCGAGTTACAGTGTGAATATTGACACTCGAATGTCAATATATCCAACTAACTAATCCCAAATTGGACGAAATGCTCATCCTGGATTTCTCTTACAGACCAAACTTCAAGTGAAATCCTACTTGTGAATTATCGATGCATCGAGATAATCCGTTCAGGATGCACACACGGCAACAAAGACTGATTAACTTCAGTCCGTATCGAAAATCAGTGAGAAGATTCAAACTTATCCAAGTTATTGGTTAAAGTATCATTTTATTAAATTTTCCTCCTGGAATATTTGATGGTACCTCTTTAAACATTGTGTTGCAAATACAAAAATAATCGTTTCAGAAATCATTAAACTTAAATGAGTCAAATGATAGAGTTATAAAAACGAAACACAAAATTATCTTCGTAGAATAATGGGTATCAGTCAGTCAATTATGTACAACGTAGAATTTTGTCTATATGTCTATTAGTCCAAGTTATTACACTCTTTTATCGAACCAAGATAAACACAGAGTTAGTATTAGAATTAGTAATCATATCAGTGGTAGTAAAAAATGAATGGTCGTAGAGGAATATGTTTCTAGAAGAAAGAATTAATTTGTGAAAAAGGGTAAAATGATCCTAAGCTGAGAATTTAAGAGAAGATGAAGTGTGAATACACCTTCTCCACTGTTACTGATTATGAATCATGCCATCAAAAGTCTCCAAGCATAAGTCACGACTATAGCGTGCATTCCGACTAAGTAGTCTATAACTAACAAATCGCCTGACACTAACAGTCAGCAACTTCGTGGACTAATGCCACTTTTTAGTTTGTCCGCTTATTTCATCCTTCTTCAACGTCAGTTAGAAATGCATGTCAAGATAAATGGCAGTTGAGAATATAGTATCCATTTCGCAACCACCTCTGTCAATAAAGATTCACAATTTCATTAACTAGTTTACCACCGTATCTAATGTTATTATAATATACCTGGTGGTCCCAACATAAACGAGTAGTTTCGAATAAATTTATAATCAAAAACCAATAACCAGTGAATGTTGACCTGTAAAGACTATATTTCACATTCATGTAGTAAGACAAAATGGACTGTTGCTCGTTAAACGCATCATTTAACTCCCTAATAGACAATTTGTTTCTATCATAGATGATTTAAATTGACAAAATCCAAATCATATAATTACATATTCAAAAGTGTATTCATTACAATCACTTACAATAATTATTTCTAAAAAGAGATAAAAATAAAGATCTTATTATCTAAAACAATCATAAACCCATATGCATACTTTAATGATTAATTATCAATGTAAAAAATGTTGGCGCAAACTTCAAAAAAAGAATTTAAGCATAATTAAATTATGCAATATAATTAAACAATTCATTAAATATATCTTTTTCTTTAATGTGAATAAACAACACCTGATAATAAATTGTAATAAATTATCATTATTATGAAATAATTAAGTGAAATCATTACAATAATGTGTATTCAATGTAAAATTCACATTCAATGTCCAATAATTCATTTATTAATGTATATTTTTTTTTAAACAACAGCATCATTAACATTATTCTCTTTTTGTATAAAATTGAATAGTTACTTTAAAATATTATTTTTATTCATTATTCGAAAGTTCACAACAATAACAATAATAATAATAATAATTTATTGGCATGGTAACTATATAATTTTTCTTCAAAGAAAAATTTTAAGAATTTATTCATTAAAATTCTATTGAAATTTTATTTGTTTAAATATAATTTTGTTTTTTTTTTTACAAATAAATCATCATAAAACTCGTATTGTTGTTTCTTGTTTGTTTGTTTGTTGTATCTTGTTTAAGTTTTTAAAAAAAAGAATATTAATTTAAATTGAATTTAATGTAAATACAACATTTTAAATTTAAATCAAAGCAACTATCACATTCAATATTCAATAATGTAGGTCATATCATAAAAATTAATTATCATTTATAATTAATAATGTACATTAGAATGATACACATTAATGTCATATATTCTGTTATATTATTTAATGATTATTAAGTTCAATTATTCAATGTATATTAGGATAAATACTGAAATGAAATGAACTAATCTGTTTATAAATTATAAGTAATAATTAACCTTCTTTATTGACATCAAACTATTGAACATTGTTGTATACAATGTTCCGTTAATTTTTTATTTATTTCTAAGAGTAAGAACAATAATTTGTATAGAATAAGATGAGAATTCATTTCATTTCATTGGTTACTCTTCAGCTGTGTACATTCTGAAAAAATACTTTTAATGAAGTTAATGTTTGAAGTAAAGTTTAACATACATATGAAGATGAAATTGGTTGAGATTTCAATTATATAAAGTTAATAGATCGGTAAACTGAATTAAAATGTTGGATATAATATTGAAGATATGCGTGCAAGAAGTAAAAGAGAGTAGAAGAAACATCAAATAAAATAGTAGGTAGAGTTTAAGTGAAATTAAACTTGTATGTCCAAAAGGAAACAGTGAACAATCTTTTTTTATCTTTGTAAATTAATTTTTATCTCACTAGGTCATTGTTTCTAAATTTAATTTACTTTAATATAATTGAATTGAGATGGTCACCTTTGTAAAGATTGGTATTTTCAATTGATTAAATACGTCATAGATTAGTGTTTCTAGGGTATCATTGAAAAATAGAGAGCAATGGACAGCTGTGTCGTTTTGGCATGGGACTCCTCAGCAGAGAACACTCTAGGTCCTGCCTCAGAGACTTCAGGCTGGAGACAAATCTGAACTTCGCCAGTCGTGACTTCCCATTAGGGCTTCAGGAGCATCCTGAAGTTAGTCACTAGGAAGCTGATTATTGTAACTGAATTAAGATGAATTTTTGTAGAGAATGGTATCAGACTTGTCAAGAGTGAAACAATTATTCCAGAAAAAAATCAATTATCGTAGCGCTATATAACATAAATTGATGGAAGTGGGAATTTTACCATTAAATCCCAATCCATTGGTGATGAGGGTTAGTTGTTTACCAACCTAAAGCCTTTAGGATGAAATCTATGGCACGCACTGTTAAGGAGTTTCATACTAGCACGAAATAGCTGTCCAGTCCTTCCTAGTGTTTAGTGGTACTCTGCCAACATTATTTTGTGACGTAATCAATCAGTTGTTTTATTAACGTTTTTAATTAATACGGATTCAACTCGTTACGTCACTGTTACTTATTGTCGAATATAATTCATTATCTCATCATGTCATATTTTAATTGCAATGGCAGAGTTCAATTCATCTCAAGCGTTTCCAATTGTTTTTTTTCTCATTTTCTTATTATGTAACCATCTAAACTCTGACTATTATTCTGTTTACTGTTCCTTTTAGCTCTTTTTACATCATGTTCACATATTTCCAATATTGTATCCATCATTTTAATTAAGTTTACCCATCTATTAACTTTATGTAATTGAAATCTCAACCAATTTCATCTTCATATGTATGTTAAACTTTGCTTCAAACATTAACTTCATTAAAAGTATTTCAGAATGTATACAGCTGAAGAGTAACCAATGAAATCGAATGAATTCTCATCTTATTCTATACAAATTATTGTTCTTACTCTTTTCATGATATAGAATATATTCATTATTTTATACACAGTAATCACTGTTTCGCCATTTAGGTGATTGTTAATGAAGTCGAATGCTCAATACTACAGGACATACTCGGTAGCTAAACTAATCACTTTATACACAATGACATGTTCATTGACTTAACTGAAGGTAGATAAACTTTCATTTTATACTACTGCCAACTAACTTTATTCATTTATACTTACCTACAAAAGAAAAAGAAAAATTCATCTTAAACTATTTGAACGCGTTCCAAAAATGTTTTTGTTTATGTAGATGAAAAACGTTAAACAGTTCCATACCAAACTCAGGAAATTAGGTCGACCCAGCGATGGTAATGGATAGGATCAAGCAAACATATAGCTAATTGACTGAAGTTAGAAATATCAACCATTCGAAGCCGAACATCTCAGTGGTCTAATGGTGAAGAGTTCTTCGTGAAATCAGAAGGCCCTGAGTCCGATCCGAGTGGAGTCATTGGTGCTTACCACTGAAGTTTCATAGTAGGATGAAACATCTGCCTGGTGCTTTCTGATGATCAATGGTTGTTTAATCCAGACTAATTTGTGATATCTAATCTACATTCAGCAATCTCCACAACGTCTAATTACATTTAAGCAAATTCACAAGCATCTTAAAAATGATAATGTTGGGATTTAAAATAAGTTATGTACAAAATGGTATTTTCCGATGTACAGAATAACTTAGGTGTCCTAGATTTTTTCTAAAGTATATTCTGTTATCACACTTCTCACCAACATTAAGTTTATTAGGCCTTTAAGGCAATTTATGGTGTTTTATGTCTTAGGATCGTTGTTAAGAGTTTACCTCATGGAATAGCTCAGAATTTGACTAAAGTGAGAAAGAAATAGGGAAATAGAATTTCAACATTCTAGAACATTCATTTTGTCAAAGGTGCCTATTACTCATCTACAGTACAGAAAATAGTGTGTCTTCATAAGAGTCAGAGAGAAAGAGAAGAAGATAAATTGTAGTGTATAGTAGTTAGGAGGAGTAAAAATGCATAAGAAAGATAAAATATGACAAAGTGATGTTTTCGAATAAAATCTACTTCGAACAAATTTCTGTATCGATGTTCATAGATGACAATCAATAAAATGTTATGAACATGTCAGGTTAGTGGTGATTCGCTAGCAAAGAGAACGAAATACCTGTCGAAAAGGGTATTTGCACAGTTTTATAGAAACAGTAAAATTTCAACTAGTTGGGAGTGCCACAATTTCTCAATCTAATTTATTCAAGTTGCAGATTAATCGATGGAAACACAGAATTATTAAATGGAACAGTCTTTGTAGATAAATCGCTTTCTAGGACTTTATAATTAAATCAAAAGATTCACATAACAACACTTTAGGCAATATGATGACAGTAAACTACTCTTTTTTTGGAACTAACTGTATTAGTCGAACTAGATAAATAATTCGCATAACTTATCATTTAGCTTACCATAGAAGAAATTACTTGATTAGTTATGAAACAAGTTTGTGGTGATGAGATAGAAAGATTTTTAAGCTTGTAGTTTGTCGGCCACATGTTTTGATAGTGTAGTTTCTCATGAGAAATCCAAATTACGTTCAACTATTTGTCTCTAAAAGGCTGCACATAAGTTACATAATGCACATGATGCTGATACAAAGCACTTCTACATAGTCTCCAAGAGTCTGTGGTTCCCATCACTCTGTGTGTTGATAGTAGCCATAACATAGTGTATCTTGGTAACTTCTTAACTCCTGAAACGTGTACCTTAATCAAAACCAAACAATGTCAAGTGAAAAACAAAGTAGCTTATTGCAATAAAAACCATTCCTGAAACGGTTGCAAAACTACTTTTATCCTAACATGTTGGATGTACAGCAAGTTACTAAAAGTAACTGTATTTTAATGAGCTATAGTCATTAAGCATCTAATCTTATCTGAGTATTGTGTTACTGGGTGAATTTTCTAAAGCATAACAATACAATAATTTGTATGTATTTTACAAAAATATTTACGATTTGCATTCATAATCACTCAGTCAATACAAATATGAAACTCGAAGGTTTACTGTAGCATATACGGATGCTTAGAAAATAAGTAGCTCAAATATTTGAATTAGTCACTAACGTACAGGTACCTTGAAATCAAACAAATGTTAACAACCATTATTAACTAAGATTAATTAATGCATTTATCTACCACAATAAGCCACTTAATTCAGTACTACATATAACAGAGTGTATTTCCATACGAAACATATCATTTTAACCGATTGCAGTTATCGGTAACGGTCTTATTTGAGTGCCAGATATAAGCCAAACCTTAAGGATGAAAAATATAAATGTAATCCAAGTTAGAGCTTGAAATGATGTGTTAAATGAACATTTCAATCAAATGGGAATTACTAACTTACTAAGTGAACATGACCGAAATTGTTGGAGATATGACATTTAGAAAACATTAAGAACGTTATGAATAATGACCATCGTATTATCCATATTCAAAGTATTTGTAAGTATTTGTTAATAACTTTAATTGATTAACTAGTGTTATTATTTATGCATTATGTTAGGAAAAATCTTAAGAAGGTAGTCATTCACAAGTAGGTCATATTACATGTCATTAAACTATTTAAATATGTTGAGTAAAGATTGTCTAAATTCTAGGTTGAATGAACTCAAAGTTTATTTAAATGTCTTGGTAACATACCGATTATACAATCTGCCATGTTGGATATAACTTAGAATTATAATTTTCAAAGGATTATTCATTATATTCAATCCTAAAATGTAATTTCATCATTTTTACAGTTGATCCAGTAAATGATAACTAAATTCAAACTTATAAATGTTTAGTGAATTCATTTTCTACAATAAACTGTCATTTGTCATTAGTGTTTGATTAGTAATAAGATCTACAATAAGAAAGTAGATTGTGAACCAACTATAAATGATGAATTCACTTCAATCATAGGAGTATGTATATTCAATATGAATAGATTTGAAATAATACTATGCAACTAATTAAAACAAAACATACTGTAAACACTCATAGATGCAAATCTAAAACAAGAGCAACAAACTAGTGACTCGACAAAAGTACAGAGTAAAGAAAGTTTTACACACGAAGATTAACTTTAAAGTGGATGGGGGGGTGTGATACACTCAAAAATGCCTTAAAAACCAACTATTTGTAACTACGAGTAAAACGTTTTATATAGCTTGGGACTGTCTTTTCTAGTAGGAATCAATCAATCAATTAATCAGTGCCTCATACCCCATGGGAAGCATAGGCTACCGACTACCATTCTCCAACCAACTCTGTCCTCAGCTTTCCTTTTCAGCACTTCCTAAGTGCTCTTCGTTCTCTATATGTCTGTCTACAATCACCTAAGCTATGTGTTCTTGGGTCTTCCTCTTTTCCTTCGGCCTTCAGGATTCCATGTCAATTCTTGTTTTGTGATAAATGTTGATGATTTCCTCAATGTGTGTCATATCCACTTTCAGCATCTCTTCTTAATCTCTACCTCAGCTGGACTTCCGTTGATTAGTTTTCTGCCATAGAAGGTTGTTGTTGATGGTTCCTAACCAACGGATTCGAAGTGTCTTACACAGACAATTGTTTATAAATACTTGTATCTTTTGGATGATGCTTTTCTTAGTTTTCTATGCAAGTTTCAGATCCATACAACAGAAGTGTCTTCATATTTGTATTGAAAATTTTGACTTTAATGTTGACTAACAGTTAGTTTGAGTTCTAGATGTATTTCAGTTGAAGAAATGCTGTCCTCGCCTTTCCGATCCGTACCTTTAAGTATGCTACAGATTAGACTCTCTTTGTTTATTGATGATGATCCCCAAGTATGTAAAGGTTTCTACATCTTTCAGAGTTTTTCCATTAAGCGTAATTAAGTTAGTGTCCTTTGTTTTGTATAGAAGGGTCTAGCTTTTCCCTTTGCGTATGTTGAGGCCTGCTGCTGCTGCTGAGGTTATTGCTACCTAGTCCGTCCTCATCTGTATGTGGGATAGACGATCCAGATCATCTGCAAAGTCATCTAGTTTTACTTATGTTGTCCACTGTATTCGGAGACTGCCTTGAGATGTTACACTCTTAATAATACAGTCAACTATCAGTAGGAAGAGGAAGACTGAGATTAAGCAGCCTCGTCTAACACCGGTCTTTACTTCGAATTATTCTATCAACTGACATCCATGCTCGATTTCACCATGTATTCCATCGTATGAGTTCCGTATGATGTTCACTATCTCTTCGGTACGCCATAATGTCGAAGAAGGTTTTATATTGTTCTCCTATCCACGCTGTCGAATGCTTTTTCATAGTCGAGGAAGTTGATGTAGAGTAGCGAATTCCGTCTAATCAGTTGTTCAGCAGTGGTCCGTAGAGTAGTGATTTGGTTGGCACAAGTTCAGTCTCTACGGAATCCAGTTTCTTGATCTCGAAGTTGGGTGTCAACTGGGTCTTTCATTCAGTTTAATAACACTCTGTTGAAGACTTCTATTGGTGATGGAAGTAGCGTGATGCCTCTGTAGTTCTCACAAATGCTAAGATCTCATTTCTTTGATATCTTGATGAGGTACCCTTCTTTATACTCTGTTGGCACTTGTTCATCCTCCAAAATCTTCCTGAAGAGAATGTGGAGTATCTTCGCAGTTGCTTCTATATCTTAATTCAGGGTCTCGACCAGCTGGTGTGCTGTTTGACTCAGCTGACTTGCCACTCTTGATTTAACAGTCGAATGGTCATTTTGATTTCTTCGACTGATGGTGGGTCGGTGCTTGTATGGAGATCCGTGGCTGCTGCTTCGATGACTGGTGGGTTCAGTGAGGCTGGTCTATTCAAGAGCTTTTTGAAGTGTTCTACATACTTGTTTCGTGGTTCATGCGCTTCTGGCTTATTGAATTTTCCAACTGGCTTCTTCGTTGTACCGTAAAGGTGCCTCATGTTTCCTTCTCTTGCAGCTTATTCTGTCGTCGTTGCAAAGTCCGTAACGAATTTCCGTTTTTCAGACCTGATACTTTTCTTCACTTGCTTGTTGACTTATGTGTATTCAGCATGTGCTTCGGCTTTCTCTATTCTTGTCCGGCTGTTATTATTTGCTATCTTTCTGCTCCTCGTTTCTTGGATCTTGTCCAGAGTGCCTACAGAAATCCATTCTTAATGGTAATGTCCCTTGCCACCCAAAACCTTCTGATATGTTGAACTTATTGTTTCCTGAATCTCTTTCCAGTTAACCTCCATATTAATTCCATCTTTTTCTAGTAGATAGTTAAATGCCTGGAACTTATCATTGATAGTTATGTTGAATTCGTTGAGTTTGTTCCACCTATAATCATTTTTTGAAGGCACATAGGTTTGCGGACCTCTCTCCGTTTTCTATTCTTTCTCCCAGTTCATGTTGTCTCCCTATCAGCTGTTGCCCATTCCAACCTTGTTGTTTAGGTCTCTCATTAGAATGGTTGGGTCCTTAGTTGAGCAATTAGCGACGATTGACCGCAGCTTTGCATAGAACTGGTGTTTATCTTCTTTATGGCTGTCGTTGGTGGGTGCATAGCATCGGATGACATTCATTGTAATCCCCTCCTTCTTTGTCTTGAAGGATGCTTTGATGATCCTAGGTCCATGAGGTTCTCATTTTATAAGAGCCTTCCATGCTTCTTGGGACATTATTAGTGTTACTCTTTGTGTATGTGGGGGGGCGTTTACTTCTTCGTGACCGGAGTATGAAAGCACTTCTTCTGAGGATAATCTTCTCTGTAACTAATGGGTTTTTCTTATTGCAAGTATCTTCAGGCTGTATCTTTCCATTTCTTCAGTTATTTTAATACTTCTTTCTGTCTCCCACATCGCGCGAACATTCCATTTATCTACGTTGGTGGTTGCTCTGGTTGTGAGAAGGGGCGTCGGCCTCGCTGCTTCTGAAGAAATTCGGCTTTCACCATGAGGTGTCACAACTTTTCGAAATGAAGATCTTTCAACTACCAGGACATAGTTAAAATAGTTATAAAGGTTTCTACTGGTTAGTGCTTTTTTACAAGGTTGTAGTTTAACGGGATGGGGTTTGCCAACCTCATGCTCAACTCTCCTCCTTTATCCGGGATTGGGACTGGCAGCAACCCTATCTCCAGTAGGAAGGTCACATCAAAAATGTTAAGAACAAAACACTGCTTTCGGTCCAAACTAATATTTGTTTATCAGTTAATTTATTCATGTAAGGCAAGTTATATAAGTTATACATAGTATAAACTTTCCAAATGAATATCCTACCACTGCTCTGATGGTTATCTAAATGATGATGAAAGTTAGTTAACAGCTCAAACCTTGATCATATAATCAATTTGGTTAATATACCAGCACGTGAATAGGCCTTCAAAATCCTCTATATAGTTCGAAGTACTGGCACAAATGGAGTTCAGGCCAGGAATATTTCCACAAATGATGCTTTGATGCTTTCTCAATTCAAGCTTGACCTATGAAAACAAAATTATGTCCAGTCCCTGATATTATCATGGTTTCAGTACCTCATTTCATCCTTTCTTTTTATCATTTTACTAACAGCTTTACAAGTTGTCACTAACAATTATTATTCATCTTCTTAATATTCATCAAATCGGTAGTTAGTTCTTCAATTACATCATGAAGATTGTTATTTCGATTTGTTGCATTCACTACTTTAGAACGTGTAATTACTTCTGACAATTTTGTTATGTTTTAGTTGATTGAAATCGTCGCAGATTGATGCTAGTAGAGTTCCATTGAAAACCATGAGGAACTTGGTGGCTGTTTCGTCTTAGTATAGGACTCCTCAGAAACGCATACCCTACATCCCTACCTGGGGCTTCATGTTGACGAACATTTAACCCTCCTCACCATTTGACCAACACCCAATGGTCGAATCCAAACTGCTAAGAAGTCCCATACTCGGAAAACATAGCTATTCATCGCCTCGTGGTTTTCGATGTTACCCTATCAACAGTAATATGCGACGAATTCACTCAACTAAAAAATCTTGATACCCATCTCCACAAACCACCTCAATTCAATTTTATTATATGACACGATACTTCTATGAATGATTATTTGAAACCAGTCTATTATGGACTTTTAGTTTGTTTGATACATGGAAAAAAGAACGTAACTAATTATTGACTATTTTGTTAAATAATTCAATACCCTTCCCTCCCAACCACATTTTATTGTAGACATTTATTTGTCAAATTTACTATAAATACAATTGAACAGTTCTATTAAATAAACACGTCAGAAAGAAACTCATTTTTCATTCACTGAAGCGTCTTCAACAAGTCAATGGGTATTCATGTTAACAAAAGGTGACATTCCCTATTTAGAAAAAGTAACAACAATTGCATTCATAGATAGCGAATTGAATTAAACGACTCCGATTCCTAGTTGAGATGGCTTTTGTGGTGATGAGTATTTAATTGTGTTGTTTATGTTCATCACAGATTGGTCACTGTTAGGTACTATTGAAAGTGAAGAGGCAATAGACAGAATGCAAAACAATAAAATCAATTACCAGTCTTTATAAAACCACCTCAAATAAGCTATGATAATCAACTCATTAGTAAATAATTTTAATGTTCCTGAATTTATAATTAAAAATCATAACTGGTGAAGTTCAGACTTATCAGGAATAAGATAGTTATGATTATATTTGTTATTCGTTCGTTACGAAACCTAAAAGTCTTGGATTCGATTCCTTGATAGAATCGACTATGTGTAATACTGCATGGTTACATGCTAGGACTAAATAGCTGATCAGTATTCAAGTCTGATTTGAAATTTTATAAAACTTAAACTTTGTACAGAGGACAGTTAGTTATGAACAAAAATTGCACCTAATTTTCTTAACTTATAAATTATGACTGGGTGGAACATGCTAAATGTTTTCAAATGTTAATAAGGATGAAAAATCCAGCATTTTCAGTCATCTTTATGATTATCTAATGAATGAATGATGTATATTAGTGTGTAATTTTAATGACATTTTTCATTTCAATCTCTAACAATGACCATTTCTAGGTTTATCATCTGACATATCAGACTGTACTACACTGATATATTCATAGCACACAACCAAAGGTAACTCTAAACACTTGGAGTAAAGTGTTTAATAGAAATTATACTTCAATAGGAGGACTAATAAATGAAAAAAATAATTGGAAGTACTGGGTTTTGTATACAATAAAAGGGTTGAGAATGACCATAGACTGTTAATAAAAATATTTTAATAAATTTCTATTTATTTTACGGAAGTGAATCGTTTTACCAGTTTTATGAATTGTGACTAAGAAACTTAAAAGAGTATTTGTAATGTAACGTGACAATTAGTCAATGTCATTAATGATAACTGTTCTATGTTCAACATCTCGGAACTTCATTAGCTGCAACATCTCATTAAAACTTGAAGATAATAGTGAAGTCAGTAATTAGTGCATTGATTATTAGGATCTGAATTGGGTGGTTTAGTAAAGTTGGGTATAAAGTTTAGTTGATTGTATTCGTCACAGACTGGTATCAGTTGGGTATGATCGAAAACCAGTAGAAATTAAAGGGCTGTTTTGTCATTGTATGGGAGACCTCAAAAACTAATACAACTATTAAGACTGTCAAAATTCTTAAGATACTTTACGCACTACACCTGTAAATCAGATTTTTCATCTCTAACAGTACGTGTAATTCATCATCAGTGATTTCCACTTATCTTTCTTATTGACGATGGACTCGATTTATGCGTAGTATAAGTGATTCTGAGTTCTTTATTCAACTATTCTCTATATTGGTTATATCATTTTTTGGAAATGAGTTGATATAGAAATGCAATTTGTCACTAGCTGCGGAGGTACTATAAAGTTGCCGTTGTGTAGTGAGAGGATGGCACCTGAATGTTGTTTTAATACAACATTAGGCTCCTTGAAAGTGTAATGTCCCCCTTCCCCACCCTTAATAATCAAGAGTTAAGAGTCTACCCTACGAGCTTAATAAAAAGTGTACTTCATTTTGGACAAGTAGTTTAAAGTCAAATAGCTCTATTTTTAACTCGAAAATAGACTTGCAGCTTCGGTGATAATTATGGATGCAACAAAGTAACTTTTAAATTATAGTACCTTACAGCAGGTTACCATTAAAATGAATGATTCGTTGAAATATGCCAGATGATAAATAATGATCCTAAATTTGGTATGAATTTCAAATTATGATCAGTTATTCTCACTTTGAGAGTTTATTCAATGAATGTGGTTACAACAAGAAATAAGTTTAATTATTGAATTGAGGTGGTTTTGTGGAGCCAGGTCTTAAGCTAAGATGAGTATATTATTCATAGATTGATGTGGATTGGTTTCTTCTGGAAACCAGGGAACATTAAATTTCTCCTTTGCCCTAGTATGAGACTCTTGAACACTGGGCACCCTGAGAATCGAACCCAGGGTCTCCATATATCACAATGAGCGTTTAACCTTGTGCGAGAAATGAAAACAACTAAATTTAACACCTATTTTCACAAAACCACCGCAGTTCAACTATAATAATCAGTGTACTAGTGACTACAAAATATTCTCAAAGTTTGAGGGACAAGTAGTGACTGGTGGAGCTCAAACATATCGGAAATGAAACGGTCGCTATTTGTGTCAGTGATTAATCGTCAAGCTATTTTACAACGTGATGCAAGTGGAAATTCTACCAATTGATGCTGCTCATTGGTATAGGTTGTTAGACTTTGAGTATGAGATAAGAAGGCCTTGGGTTCTGTCCCTGTCAAAGTTTAAGGTTCCCATTATTCTGTAATTCCATGCTAGGACAAAAACAGCCGATCAGTATTTCAGTGATACCCAACTGAAATTATTCTACATCGGATACAATCAACTAAAATTTCACTATTACTTAACCATATTATGAATCTTGGTTATGTTTGTATGATTAGCATAAATCACATTTCATTTACATATTTCACTAATGAGTCAATTTTTTATTTTTATTACATCTATATATAGTTACGAAATTAAAAATTTTTTGTTAGAAGAAATCACCATTGTACACTTTAACGATCATCATATGACATTAACTAAATACTTATCCTTGTATAGTATGACAGGAATTCTAAACCATAGTAACAAGAATCAACGATTATGGTTATTAGCTAATCAGAATCTAAGTAGTCATAAATAATCAATATACTTTAGAAAACTAAAAGTGGTTAGGGTTTAGGGTTAGGGTCCGAACGAAAGAAAGTTTATGTTGTATGCCGTTTATTTGTTACTATTCTGTAGATTATTTTGAGGATCTTTTAAACTCCTACCACTTATTATTTGATCTCGTCATCTTTATCAATTTAAACGGTTTCTATAAATCAAAGTTGCTAGGATTAAATTAACTTCATGAAGGGCACAAAGCTACTCATCACACGTTTTGTATTTTGTATAAAAGTCATGCAGACATTGGTTCAAGGTATATTGCAGTTTTTATGCCTTTCAAAATAACCCATTAGATTTAAAATCTGTGGTCTAACGGTTAAGCCTCTACCGATAAACCTGAATATTTTGGACTCGTCTCTCGGTTGGTCATAAATTGGCATTGCCTATGAGTCCCACACTAAGACCCCTCACGAGTGCATCATAGATTCTGTCACAGAGGCTTCAGATTATCGAATACCTATCCACTAGTAGTCAACTTTAGGATGTTCCTAAAGCTCTAATGTGAAATTGCGACTGGTGGAGTTCAAACGTGTAGGGACTGAAGCAGTTATAACGTATGACAATCGATGATCGTCGTGCTATATTGCGAATTGATGGAAGTAGGAATTCTACCACTTGATGCCGGTCTAGTAAAGAAGATGGTTAGGCATTCGCTAAACTGAAGGCATTGAGGTAGAATCTATCATGCACACTGCTGAGGATTCTGTACTAGGACGAAGCAGATGTACATTGTTCCCTGTCTTTGAATGGTACCCCACCAACGTCATTCTATGACGAATTTATCAATCAAAATACACCAGAAACTTTCAACAAGTATATACTAACAAATTCAGTCATATAAACGAAGACAATTAAAATGTTTATTACTTAAAAATAATTAGAGGCATTAGAGAGAGGCGATTAAGTGAAATTATGTTGGAAACATTTGTGGGTATAATTCAAGGTATGAGGGTGTGGAAAAAATTTCTAATTAGGAAGGGGGTGGAGGAAAGCATTTCGTCAATATAATTACTACCACTAATAATACTGACAGTAATAACAACATTTAGAAGTGAGCTTAAGGCCAAGATAAAAATAAAATAAGACATACTACTTTTGTACACAAAGTTTAGACTCCATATCATGAAAAGTCTTAAGGAGTTGAATACTAATTAATCTAAGTAGATTGGGATGAATTCTGCAATCAACGTCAAAGTCTATATGCAAGTCAATTAAATAAGCATAATCAATTAAATGTTTAACGGTGGAACATCAAACTGTTTTTCCTTCACCCTTATAAAACCAAGCTGAGTTATGTTCGCATATCCATGTTGAAAGTGTACACTGGGTACGTCTAATGTATCTTGTCCTCGTGGTAGGCTGGGAAATGATACATAAACATATAGGTAACCAAAATGAGAGCTCATCTTTTTAAGATACTGAGAGCGATTTTCTGCTGGCGGAAGTCAGGTTCATTATGGCAGTATTAAACGTTTCATTGACTTCTAGTGGATAAATAGCTTCTAAGCATATCAGAAACTTAGTCCCCTTTGAATTATAAACTAATAATTATAAAATAATTAGGAACGGAGCAAATGAACGTTTTATTCCTAGATTGCTTCATATCCTTATCTATAAAACTTGTTGGATATCCACTTCGCGTCAATGTTTCCCTGAAAAATTAAGTTCATGGTCTGACTGCGTTCTCTGAGCTGGATGGTTTAAGTCTTGAATCCTTCATCGTCATTCCGGAGGACTTCAAAGATGCAAACATCTGACATAAATGAGCTTTTAATTTTCTCTACAGCTGACTAACACCCTATCCTATCATCATTTGAACATTGATTTTGATTCTTATAATAAATGTAGATGAGACTCCTGTTTCTAATCAGTCGTATCCAGCTACAGAAGTAGATTAACCGACCATTTCGCCTTCATTTTAGTATTCCATCATTACGTCCTGTTGGGAGTAAATCGAATAATCCAGTTGATGAATCTGATTTATTTTCTATAACGAATTCTAAAAATGATTAGTAAATATTGAAATAATGTAAAATATTCTATTGATCAACTTTCTTAACATACACTAACCACCTTAAATATACTTGTAATCCTTAAGTAACTGACATTCCTTGGTGAAATCAATTTAAATTAACCAGGAATTTATTTATTTCTTAAATTGAAATTTTCTCATTGTTACAATGATCAATAACACCATGATCTACAACTACACCTACTACAAAATTGAGAAAAAGAGCGCAATTTAATTAGGTTATCAATACAAATAAGAATAAAACAATGTCAATCACTTACATTGTTTGTTTCACTTTATTATTAAAACAAAATAAACATAAACTTTGTCTTCATATTTTTTGCCAAAACTTAAAGAAAGAACAAAATAGATTAACAAGTTCTATATTTTGTTATTTTCTATTAAATTACAAAATTGGAGTAAATATTTTCAATACAGTACACTACATTCCTTGTCGTTATTAGTCTTCTATACATTTACGCATAGTAACAATAATAATAATAATAATAATAATAATAATATTATTATTATTATTATTATTATTATTATTGTAATAGATAAACAACTATGAAAATAACTGTAAACTCAATGAACTACCTTAAACTTAATGTTTGTTTGTTTTATTTTCTTTAATTTGGTCAAATTTGAGTCTTACTATGAACATCAACATTAGAAGGTAGAGATAATATTTAAGTAATAAGTTCCAGGATACAATGAAATGTATACATTGAACTTCATTTGTTACATACAATGTAAAATCTTTTGATATAATTTTCGCTTCAATGTCTCAATGTGATTATTTTCTTTATAAGGAGTGTAAGTACAAGTAACTTCTAGAATTTTTTGTTACGTTATTGACATGATTAGGTTTCTACGGAATAAAATAGTTTTTTTTTCTTTTTTGTAAAAGATATGAAAGAATCTATGAAAGAAGCTATTTGTTGTTAGTAGAATGAAAAAAAGATAAAGACTATTGTTAAGTGAAATTTTTTATAGTTGATTTGAGGGGATTATATCTCAAATGATATTTTTACTTTTATTTTATTTATAATTTTCACAGATTGATTTCGGTTGGATACAAATGAAAACTAAGGAGATACTAGACAACTGTCTTGTCTTATTATGCAACTCTTCAGAAGTGTTTACTTTCCATTCCATCAGAGAATACTACCATATGAAAAATTAGTACAAATGAAGATTCTGTCACTGATTGCTGATTGGTCTCCTAGAACCAACAGTTAAGCGTTAGACTTAAGATAAAAATGTCTTAATCTCAACTTTTTCGCGGAATTGAAGATATGGACTTCCATGGTATCCAATACTGTGATAAAACGCCTGTCTAATGTTATCCGGTTTTCACTGTTGTCTAATCGAGATTTATCTGGAACGAATACAAATAACAAACCTCGCTACATAAGTAAATTAAAAAATGTTTGAAGGTAATCATAGTCAGGAAATGTTAGAGTGTAGTTTTTGGAGTGTATTCGAAGTAATTTGAATTACCCATTATTTAGATCTACTTTGTATTAAAAAAGTTTTTATGTTACATAACCAGAATACAACTAAACGGTTTGCATTAAAAAGTAATACATTGCAATCCAATGCAACCAGTATTTAGATGAGATTAGAATATTTGAAATTACAACTTAGACTTTGGGCTAAAAATTTATATTTACCATATACACTACTTCTACAAACGATTAGGCAGCGATATTAAACAAAGTGATTAGTTGAGTGCTGTTCCATGTGTCTGTTTCTGGTATAAGGACTAATCAGTCAGAGGTAAAATTACACTGCCTACAAACTGTAGAGTTTCGGACAATGATACAAGTTGTTTGCCATTGAATATCAATACTTCTGAAGATAAAATAGATGTATATTATTTTTAAAAGCTTTATTACCGAAAAAAGTCTTCAAAAGGAAGGATTTCCCTCTTAATGGTTCAAAGCTGCTACTTCGACTTCCTGGTATATGTTCGCAAATTGGTTTAGCTCAGAATTATCTTTGAAGGGTGTGAGGGGAATAATGAAATAGCTGAGCTGTTGACACCGAAATTTCAGTGCATTTAACGAAGGTACATGCAAGAAGAATGAGTTAAGAGTGTTGTTGGTATTTACAATTTGAGATAGAACATTTAAAAAGGAAATATGCAAAAGTAAACGACCGAAAACAGAAAGACACTAATACAAATTATTCAGAAAATTGTTCACCCTATTGCAACAGTCAATCTGAATGACTGAGGGGTATGCAAATCCTTTTTGGATTCGGATCACAATTAACGCGGAGTGGTACACAGGAGATATTTTGCTAATCCGCTGACAACACGAATATTATCCAATGATTATCAGTCTGATTATAAAAATTACGTATGTCCCTAAAGGTCCTATGACATATAAACATTTTGACAAAATCATTTGTCGTTGTTTCTTCTAATTGCAATCAGTAACTTCCACAGTGAATTACAATAATATCTGCTAACCGTGTTAGAACATAATACTTATTGCCGTACTATTGGTTCCTTCCTCACGAAATACTGTTTATCGATCTACTGAAATCGAACTTCTTAAGTATTCACAGGTTATCTATAAAAATAATTCGTCGCCGGCATTTTTTTAATCTCGTCCCTGTATTGTACTTTTACCATCTATTGTATATAATCTACTAACTACATTAGTTTAATTTATCAATAATACATTACACTCTTCTTCAGTTTTGATCATAAAAGTCATCAGTATTTCTTATTTGAAACAATAAAAGTAATGACTTTTAACATCGTACATTAACTTTAGCTATTCAAACAATCGATACCATAAAGGAACTAACACCTGTTTTGTTTTGATGTGGAGTTCTTCTGTAATGGTGATTCACTGCTTTACCAAGAATCAACCCCTAAACATTCACATCATTGACTTAGCATTCATTAGTTCATACCTCAGACTCTAGCCAACTGTACCATGTTGTACTACCATCAATTACAAAATGTATATTGTACGTCTATTTCCAAGATCTATGATTATCTAAAAGAAAAATACAATAAATAGTCACCATTTACAAAGTAATTCGACTGTTGGTATTGCATTGATTGTTATTTAGTGAAAGTTATAAATAATTATTGTATAGAGTTTTAGTGGGCATCAATACTACTTAATCGTGTTATGAATACAGAATATGAATAATTTAATCAGTATACTAGTGAAGTCAATGCTCGATGAAAATAGAAGAAACATTAAAACTTACTTCTATTCGATAGTTTACTTGCCTTCATTTCGTTTGATTCTTATCACAACTTTAATTGTCATCAGTTATTGAAAGTAATAAATTGAATGTATATATGTGCATCATAACAGAAACTTATAAGTGTTGAAGTGAAGTGGTTTTGTAGAAATAGGTATTAGATTTATGTATTTGCATTTGTCACAGAGAGTCTCACCGTATTACAAATTAATGAATGGGAATTATTCTACCGGATGTTGGCTGGTCTAATAGTTCAATGACTAAACACTGGCCGTGACACTTGAAGTCGCTAATTCTGACTCTCTGACAAGAATGCACACTTTTAATAAGTTTTAAACTTGAACGAAACAAAGGTCCAGTGTTCCTTAGTTTCCAGTGGTACTCAACCAACATCAATCTGTGACAAATACAAACAACTAGCAATTTATAATATTTTGATGTTCCTTGAAAATTAACTATCGCATTAAAGTAATGTAACTATTAAATATACAGTTATGGTGTGTAGATTACGTACTTTTTCAAGAACCTGTGTTAGCTAAACTATATTCGAAATCAAAGAATTAATCGATAGTCATCTGTTAAATTTCAATCCAACATTCCAATAAAACAGCTGTCGAATACTGTTTGGTTTTCTAGATCTACTTATCTGGTATCAACCTGCTATCAGACAAAACTAATGTTCAGTTAAATTATGATGTAGATTGCAAGAAAGTAGTTAAATAAACGAAATACTTGTAGAATTAAAAATAGATATTCGATTGATAATATGTAACAATCAAAGGTTTATCATATTAAGCGAATTTATCATAACAACTCTATGAATGAAGCAACCTCATCAATTCAACTCATTCCGTCCTATCAGTAGTCAAACAAATAAGTTTAAAGGAAGGAACAACTATGAAGTGTTTTCTGGTAATAAGCTTCAGAAACTAAATGATTTAAGCCTGTATAAAATCAGTAGGTGTAGTCTTCACTCTACTGTGATCTTAATACTTTTAATTTTTATTATACTTGATAAGTAGTTATTAATAACCTCTTATAAATTATCATGTTCATTATTCATCACCTATTATCACTCTCACGTCTTTATTTTGCCTTTACTTTTGTTCCCTTTCGTCATATTCATGAAGTATAATCAATCTTGTAAATTCAAAAATACAAAAACAACTTCGTAAAACTTTAAAAAACATCCTCTTTAAGGTATATATGAACATTTAAGAACGACACTGGTAAATTGCTACAAGCAATACATATGTACATAGCCAATAGCTAGACGGTTATTGTCGAAAGAACATGAATCTCACTTACTGAATGTATTTCTAAAAATATAGTAATAAGTCGTCCAGATAGGGATGATGGGGTTGTCCTTATCGACTTCTAAGATTATATCGACAAAATATCTTTCATCATATCAGACTTAGATAATTTCTCAAACGATAGCTTTCAACAATAACACTGAACATATAGAACTACGACTTACAAAAGTTCTTAAGAATATGGAAGATGAATCTGTGATTAATCGTGACCTCTTTAAACATTCCGGATTGTCTGCTTGTATTATTTCACGATTATATAGTCTTTCAAGTTACACAAGAATAATGTCCCACTACGTCTAATATTGGATATGAATAACTCACCGTAACATGTTACTCCTAAATGGTTAGCTGAGATTCTAAAACCAGTTAGAAGTAATCTTAATAATTATACCGTTACTGATTCATTCAATTTTATTGAATCATTATATATTGTTAACGTAATCGGAAAGAGAATGATACAGCTAGATATTGTTTCTCTCTTTATAAATATACAACTTACTGAGGTAATTTGCTTTCTATACGACTATACTGATAGCAACAACCTTAACATTGATGTTTCAAAACGTTACTTGAAGGAACTACCTATTTGATGTACCTTCAATGTGCAATTAAGGCTAAATTAGAATTTTTGTAGACAGACATAAAGTATAGCAATGGGGTCACCACTTGGCCCTCTTTTAACTAATTGTTTCTTCACAAACCTGGAAAATACCATTCATAGACTAACAATTAGGAGCTTACGACTTTAAGAGAGGTATTTAGACGATGCCTTTACAATTTGCAATAAAATTACCGATCTCAATGATATTCTGTATGTGTTTAAAAGTTGTCATAATTCAGTCAACTTTACTTTAGAATCAGAGTCTTATTCAGAAATCATGAACTTTTGCTGACAAGAAGACGATATGGTTGTTTATAAAGATAAATTTATCGAAAACCAAACTTTGATGGACAGCATTTGAACTTCCATAGTTGGATTTTTTGAATAAAAAGAGAAATTTAATTTATTCTGTAGTGTCGAGGACCTTAGGAATCTGCACCGATGATACGATTGAGTCTGAATTAAAGAATCTACGATAGTTACTTATGAGTAATAGCTATCCCCCTGTTTCAGGGTTCCTTGAGGCTAAAAATATTTTTTAATAAAATACTAACAGTTCCAAAAAATACTATTTTATAAACATAGTATTTCAAAGTGACACTGCTACTGGGATTCTGAAGAAGTGACTTTCAAGAGCCGTCGAAAACACGTTCTATGCTGCCCAACTACGAATCGCTTTACCCAGTAGGACCTTGGCTCGTAATCATGTTAAAGATAAGCTACTGCTTTAGACCACACCAATGTGCATATACAAGTTTGCCTGCTGCTGTGAAGCAAGTTAAACTGGCCGCAAATATAGTATACTGTCAAACTGGATATCTGAACACCACCCATCTCGGTTGTTTAAAAAAATAAATAGGCCGATCAACCATATCAACTGAATAATCAGTGGTGATTATGCAATCTGCCAGCTTACCATACGCCAAGTCTTTTAACAGGTAGACAATATAGTTGTAGAAATAAAATTCATATTTCACCCGAACTAAATTTGTTTTTGTTATATGGAACCACCAAAGAAGAGTGAGAAACTGCCAGAACTGTGTTTTAGAGAACTAATTTATTTATTCTGGTCGTGAGTAGTGTAAACATTACATTTCTATTATTGTTACGTTGCTCTTACCCTATCCTCCCGATTAGTATATTTGTTGTTAGTATATTATCTCTTATTATGAACTACAGTTAATTAATTGTGTACAAGCTGTCCCTATTCACTACCACTATTTCCTTAGTTCTGTAATAATGTTAGTTTCCTAATTGGTTCCCTGTGTGGTCTGATTTTGTGTATATATAAAAGAATGTATGAAATATAATTCGACTCGATTCTGTCTGTTGGCTCATCGATCATTGTTTTTCCTGTATTCCGGGACTGGTAGTCGCGGGACTGACGTGTCCGTACAGTGATTAACAATCATCAAGGGCACTGTGTATTTTCACAATACATATTAGTTTTGAAATGGTAAGTCTTATTATTACAAGAATGAAATTGTCGATCAATCATTACATTTAACAATTGACAAACTATACCACTGGACTGACATTCAGTATTGTAATTCCAAGTTTAATCAATTTATAATATAACACGACAATCAGTCAATCTTATTGTTGATAAGTGTTTCACTCTTGATATGTTTGAACTGTATTAGTCACTATCTCTCACTAGATCTTTAGTAACATCCTAATGTTAATCACTAATTCATCGATTTTTGAGCTGAATTGTGATGATTTTGTAGTGATACACATTAACCTAAACTAAATCTGTATCTTCACAATACTACTTCACTTCAATAAGAAGAACATTTAATTTAACAAGAAAAACATATTTGTACACTAAGTAATGAAATTCATTCTTTTATACGAATAAATATAGAAAAGTAAATAATTCTAATCATATTGATGAGTTCAATTGAAAAAGTAAAATATACATAGTGTATTCTATTAGCTAAGAATATCTCATATATAGAAAGACAATGTGTATCATTGTAAATTTTTGGTTACTATATCAATGTGTTCTATGTATACGTACATTGTCTATGAAACTAACATATGATAAGCACATGTATTGTAACAAATTGGTT
Organism: Schistosoma japonicum; assembly: GCA_025215515.1. Lineage (NCBI taxonomy): Eukaryota > Metazoa > Platyhelminthes > Trematoda > Strigeidida > Schistosomatidae > Schistosoma > Schistosoma japonicum. The sequence continues at coordinate 79,441,663 of CM046061.1, forward strand.
TATTCTATTTGATATAAATGATTAGAAGTAATATCTTATTGATTTCCTTCTCTCTACCCTAAGTATACTCAACCAATTCTATTGTGTTCTATATTGCTTATTCTATAATGTTACACATATGTAACCGATACAAACATACATTTATGCAAATTACACAATGTTTGTTCAACAGAAAGTGTGTATTCAAGCTTAGAAATAAATATTGATGCCAAAATATAAACCAACTATAATACTCATAAACAAAAATATATATTGAATAGTTCACTAAGTAGAATAATCAACGGGAGGTTGATTAGTTAATCGTATACAATTGAATATATCAGAAAGCACACAGACACACTTACACATACAATCATGTAACCACCACTACATTTCAACAATATAAATACAGTTTAAATTTTTAAAAAAAAGTTTATTGATAATAAAAGAACTCAAGTTGAAAGTAAAAGATATACTCTACTGAATTCACTTAATTCACATTTTCATTACAACTATATCAAACGAAAATATGGCGAGTACAATGGAACAATTTATTACAGCTTACTTAACAATTTATCGTGATGGTGATGAGGTTGTTGACAAAAAAGAACTGATTGACTATTGTAGAAAAGAGAAACTCGATATGAAGATGGTTGATGTAAGTAGTATTCTTTGGTTAATATCCACCTATTATATATATATATATGTTTATATGAATATCATTTCATCAATGACCAAAATGATTCTTATGTAATTTTTGTTGCTAACCAAAAGAATTAGCAACTAATTGGAAAGATTATCATCTTTTACATGAAATCATCTATGTAATAATGTTAATGTTTATACGAAAATGTTAACCATTAGTAACTATAACATATTCAACATTGAATATTAAAGAATTTTCAATTTAAATTTATACTCGAATAACTAAGCAACTATTTCATATTAGAAAAAAATGTATTGATTTCTAGTAAATAAAATAAATAATTTCATTAATTAATCAATAATCATTTTTGATTATTATTGATTATCAATATAACTATATGGTTCATTTTGAAGAAAAACAAAAAAAAAAACACAAAATAATGATTGATTGATTGATTTATTGATTTTTTATTTTAGACATGGTTATCACATTTTGATGTTGATAAAGATAATCGAATTACATTAGAAGAATTTTGTCGTGGTTTAGGCTTGAAAGCAAATGAAATGTAAGTAAATTTATGTTTTAATTTTTTAGAATGTTTTAATTGATCATTGAAAAGTGTTGTAGTGCAGTTTTTTTGTAAACAACTGATTAAATCAATATTCAATGTATGTAAAACATAAACAGAGTAAATTTGTTATTTTAATAGTTTAATAAAGTTATATTTAGTGGATTGTAATGGTGTATAGACATTGATATGAAGTTTTAGATAATTGAATATGTCACAGAATGATATTAGTAGAGTATCGTTGAAAATTAGGGAGCAGTAGATAACTGTTTTGTCCTAGTATGAGACTCCTCAGTAGTATTCAGCGGATATTGTATGTATTCTTGCATTTTCATAGCTCAAAGAACTAATTGAAAAGAAATATTATATAATGACGATAGCAGTGTAAAGAAAGAACTCTCAAAAGATTATAAATGATTCCATTTGTATAATAGGTTATAGTGGATTGCGTATTCTACATGAAGTAGACATTGAAGATACTCTTTGGAATGACAATAAAATCTCTGATTTAAAAAAAAATACTGTGTAAACTGAAAATTTCTAATAAACAAAACTTCGTGAAACTAATACAACTAATTTGAATTGACTATTTGCAATTGATGAGTTTCAAAGTAAGGTGAAACAACTGCTTACTTGTAAACTTTGGCCATATAATTTTTCTATAGTCTTTATTCATAAATGTTCTTGTAACTATGAAATACTTGATATTAATAAGGTTAAACATGCTTTAATTGGGGTTGAATTTAAGAAGTTGATATGAATTTCTGTATTTCCATTATCAAACAGTCTTAGAGTTTTCGACTGCCTTTACTGGCTTGTTAGTGAGTTTATATTGACACAAGTAGCATCAAGTACACAGAAAGTTTCTGAAAAGATGATACTCTAGTTAATGATAAGTAAAGCATATACTGTTGCAAAAAACTTCCTACAGTAGATCTACTGAAATGATTACAGTTGAAACTAGCTCATACCAACTTATACTTTCTACTAATTATCTTTGTTATAATATTTCAAATGAAATACATTAATATGAATGAATTCGACTTATGAATAATAAACAGAAGAATAAATACGCTGGAATCAATGTTCAAATTAAAGTGTAGGCATCTGATAAATCGTAAATCAGACGAAGCATACATTGAAGAGATGTCATACTTTAACCACATTTCAACGTTAATATTTCTAAGAAGTGGATTGAAATAATAATGAAGTGTATTTCTGTCAAATATCATATAATACTACTGAAAATGGAATAAATTAACTTATATTTAACGGAAAATATTTAATAAGTAACATTTGAGTAAAAAAAGAAAGATTATTCATATCACTGTCGTCTATCAATATGAAGTTGTATGTAAGTTATTAGATTTCATATGAATTGGAAAATGTCGATTAGCAATTAACTGGTTGTAGGTTCGAATCATACACAGCATACTTTTGTTTCATCATCCAAGAGTATGTGTTTGTTTCTCGAAATTGAGTACGTCAGTATTCCTTACATGGTTTTTTTATAATTAGTAATAATGTCCTTTATAAAGTAGATAATGCTTTATAAAACAATTAATAGTTAAGAAAATCATAGATTACTGAATACAAAGCCATTTTAAGTTGGATTGTGACTAGCAAGTGTGATACAGGATGCACGTTTCGTCCTATTTGAGTATCCACTTAGGAAGCACATATACCAGCAGAGACTGATCAGCTTCAGTCTATAACAAATCAATGGAAATATACAAATTCCTCCTAATACAAAGCCATTTTGTTTTGTTTTAATGTAGTTGCAGAATGGTAAGGATAAAACAAACATTGTGACTACACTGCAATATTTATGTAATAACTTACTTTACTTAATAATATTACAGTACAATTAAGATAAGAAGTATTTACATGACTCATTGTAACAAAACGTGATGATAGTGAATCGCATTAAACACTCATAGATCTACTATCATTTTCATTAAATGATCTTATTCAAATACGTTGTTGAGATCAATTTATATTGAAAAGATCATTTGTTTGCTTCTAGGACCATCTATAGACAGATATGTATTCATTATCGAAACTTCAAGTTTAACTGCATAGAACAATGTTGAAGTAGCTCTGTTTATCAGATATTACTAGTATCAAAAGTGTTACAATGATTATACAATACCAGATGATATAAATCGTTAACATTATGGTAAGATTCTAAGTGTTCAAACTTAATGAATTAAAAAAGACAATATCCTAGTTCATGATTTCAGCCGACTCATAAAATACATCTATAATAATGATTCAGTAGAGGCATTCTTATGAAATAACTTGAAATATAGAATCAATCAAAACACTTAGATGACATAAATTAAGGCTAACTTACTCACATAGTATTGATACGCTTTACTATTCCATATACTATTCTTACACAATGAATTCAGTAGTTGAGATAGAGATTTGAAAAATACATCCCCATTGAATTCATATCAATTTTTACTCTGTTTTAGGCGTATCGAACGAAATCATATTAAAGCTGTACAATCTGGTAGAGTACCAAAAATACCAGATGGTGTAGAAATTATTGCATCAACAATGCCATTACCAAGACAAGTTGAAGTAACACAATTATATAAAGATTTACTACCAAAATCCGGTGGACATGAAGCTGATATGCGTAAAGTAGCAAATGATTTCAAAATTAAATTAGAAGAACGTTATGAACGTGTATGGCAAGTGGTTTTATTGACTGGTTCATATTGGATGAATTTTTCACATGAACCATTACAATCAATTCAATTTAAAGTTGATAAGAATATCATTCTTGCTTGGCGTACACCAAACAATTAATAGACTACAAGAAAATCTATTGTAAACCATAATTAAAACAAATCAAATGAATACTTTATTTAGAAATAACAATCTACATTAAACAACTTCAAAGTTATCAAGTACTATTGATATGATGAATACAAACAGTTTTTTTTTCTATTTCTGTTCTTTCTTTCTGTACTCAACCAACCACCCCCCCCCGCTCCTACGCCCTCTCCTGCCCACTTTAAAAATATTCCTATTCTTTTAAACATACTACTTAATTCTTAGTAACAATTATTGTGGAAATGTTTTTTTTGTTTTCTTTAGAAAAAAAAAAGGTATAAATTTAGTACATTGTATTCATTATGTTACTTTTTTTTTATTATTTCATATTGAGTTTATTAATTGTTCAATGTTAATGTTGGTTAGCAACAAGATGACAACTGTAGATGATTTTCATAAAAGACTAACAATAAGTTAAAGAAATAAGAACCTCTCCATCAGTATACACTTATGTTTCTATTAGGTACTTAGGCATAAGATTGTTAAATCTAACGTAAAGAAGGTTTCTGTTGAGATTACTGCTTTAGTATTCATTAGTGTTTATTTACAACTTCACTTGATTCAATTGTTTATTTAATTCTGAATTATCTTATTAAGAAAACTGAGTTAACTAACTGAAAATGTTTATATACCCTCACTGATTCATTGAGTTCAAAACAGAATGACATCAAAACAATAGATATCAGTTGAGATATTCATCTCATTGACATTATGGTTAGAATTCATAATGTTATTGACTTTATGTCAAAATGTAGAACACTTCAATTGTGAATGTTTTAACAGTCATGAAAACAACCACTTAATGAAGCTTGTAATTTCTGTTACAGTAAAATATTTTCTACTAATTGTCAATTACCATAAAAGATACTTGTATTTGTCACAGAATGATGTTGATTAGGTACCAGTGAAGGTAAATCCTTCTTGGTTTTTTAGAGTACCTAACCGATATCAATCTGTGACTAATAGAAACAACTAAATTTTACACCCATCTTTATAAAACTATTTTACTTTAATTACAAAGTCACCTTACTAGTAACTAACTTCAATATACTCTTGGAGTTCCAGTGACAAGTTCTGACTAAGGAAGTTGGGAGTTGTTGTATGTAAGACACTTATTAACAGTGACACTGACTGATAGTCATGCTACATAATAAACTGATTTTAGTCGGAATTATACCGTTGGATAATCACACAATGGTGGAGATGGTTAAGCTTTGGCTTTGAAACCTGACCACATGGTTCGATTATCTGAAGGATTTGGACATGCGTTACTGCTGAGAAGTTCCATACTAGGACGAAATAGTTATTGAGTACTTCCTAGTTTACAATAGTATCCAGCTAGCATCAATCTGTGACAAATGTAATCAACTAAACTTAATACCACCACCTAAATTTAAACTACTTTTTAGCATTCAATCATAAGATAATTATTCAAAATTTACGTAGGATAAACTATCTTAGTAGACCATATCCTCCACTCATTTTTAGTCATGTAGGTTGCCATTTAGATTAGATTTCGGTAGTATACTCTCCATCCATTATATATAGTTTGTTAGTCTTTTATGAATGCACTTGACTACATACAGTTAGCATTCGTTATCATTTAGTTTAAACAAATCTAAAACAGAATAAATAATTGAAATATTTACACAACTGAATAAGAAGTAAGTTGCGTAAAAGCTTAAACACACCGTCTGACTCGATTGAGCCATACTATGTCGTATACTTAAATAAAATATATTTGCTAATGATAAATTCTCCTACTTTACTAACACAAATAACTGACAAGTAAGAGAAGATCATTCGAAATGTAATTAGACTACATTATAGACTGTTGTTTTAAAGAGAATGCATGAAAATAAAGAATGACACTCTAGAAAAGCATTCATTTAGAGTTTGTTGCTTCCCTTATTTATTACACTGAAGATGACACTACATGTAGGTTAATCAGTAAGTGCTGAATCTTTTAGTTTGTATGATGCCTTAAAGTGGAATAATCAAAATGTTTACATTCAGTTTGGTATTTAACAACTACTTAATGCTAATTCGGTGATATCTACTTCACTTCTTATTATAGTTTATCTTTAGCAGTCATCACTCATCATAGTTACTTCCAGTATTTATCATGTTGAACGGTATTGATGACAGGTAACGTATATTTTATTATTCAAATAGATGAACTTCATCGGATGGAAAGATTCCAAAATCAACTTATAGATGTAGAGATACGTTTTTTACGGTGAAATATTTTATACTCCACTTTCTGAATGATTTATTCATCACTTAGATCATTGTTAGAATACTTGATTAATCCATTGTTTCTCTCGTTCTGCTGTATGCATATTTGATAAATCAAATAACTATCTTCAATGATATGATCTTGCTGTAGAGCTCACAACTATTATGATGTTAATTATATGTATTAGTCAAAGAGTGATTTCTGATGGGTATCAGTGAAAACAAGGAAGCACTCAATAACAGCCTGATCTAGGTATGAAACTCTTCAATTATGCGTACCCTTGATTTTGTCAGTAAATCAAAAAAAGGGTCATTAGGTCTCACAGCTAACGTTTAATTATCATCACCATTCAGTTGGCATCCAAAAATTAGAATTCCCACCCCCCATCAATTTGTCATATATCTAGACAGTTATTATTATTTGTGACAGTTATACATGAATTATGAAGAATGGACAGGAATAAGAAACTGTTATGTAATTGTTTATTAATTGAACTAGATCAATCAGTAATGTTTGTTTCATGATCAACTTTTTAAGTGTTTAATGAAACATTTTACTTTCACTGGGTAAACACATAACATCACCTTCTAAACATTAAATAAATTAGGTTTCTTTATTGTTGAAAGAATGCCTTAAGAAGGAATTTACTGATTTAAGTTATTGATAATGTAAAGATAGTGAATGAATCTACTGACAAAAACTAGAAACATAGAAGAAAAACATAAGACATACTGTATCCATGTATATTAACTACTAAAAGTTAAATATGCAAAAATACATCAATTGTTATCCATTACGTGTTTCCATTGAAATTATATAAGAAAATATATTAATACATATGAAGTCTGCACTTATGAATGTATCTTTTCGGTGAATAAAGTTATCCAAATACCATTAGAGTTTAAGAGATATAAATTCATGAAACAGTCCTCTTAATTCTCCTTTTATTTCTCTGAATTCAGATGACTACAATTCAGTCATATTCAGTTAAACAAATTAGGTTAGTCAACTTACTGTCCTATATTTTTGTCTCTCAGAAACCTCAACGAAGCCTCCAGAACCTTTAAAATAACCGAGGCCACTAAATTCAATCAGTGATCCACAGAACCTTTCAGAATCTTGATATGAGGAGTTCTGACTGGACAACGGCTAAAACTTTCTATTCTTGATTGAATGGATTATAACTGATGATTTTATTGTTTCAGAAAACTATACATATACGAGTATTACGTGCATAACTCACTGTCTCTAACTGGAATAAAGATTCATGCCTACTTGTCTTCTATCTTCTGAATCGCACCTAAGAAGTCTCAAGACATTCGAGTACTGAAACTGTCCGCGGTTACTCAAGCTATCAAACAAGAGTTATAATAGTTTTTAATACGGGTACTATCAGATTACGATATAGGTGAACATCTAAAACATCCATTTTCTTGGTAATTATCAGAAAGTCTATTGAGTATATTGAATATTGAAAGGTGTAATTTCCAACTACGTTAGGTTAATTTCTGATTTCAGAATTATCAGAATAATTATCACAACAAATTAGCTTACCTGAACACCAACGTTAGCAGTTAGCTTATATAAATAATCTAATACTAATCTATCGAATACCGACACATTCTAATCGATATACTGATTTCAGTTGAATACATCCATTTAGTGAGATCATCTTAGCTCTGTATTATTTCAGAAGAGCCATCAGACTTGTTACATCAGAAGAAGACAAACAACTGGAATTTAAGCAACATAATAAACCTCTTGCAATTTAATAATTTCCTATGAATATTGTTAGGAATGTACGAAAACGGAACTATCTATTATTAACTAACAATAAATCTAATGAAATGTCATGGTTTGATGCCCTGGTTCTACCTTATCATTCTGACACTACAGAAGAATTTCATAGGTTTCTAAAGCAACATCTGATTCAAGCATTCTATAAAACAACCGAAGGAATTCTGCGATGTTTTGGATGTAACCAACGAAAAGATCCTATTCACCTTCACACAAAATTGTGTTTATAGGATAGATTGTATCAAAATCATAACTTGTACTACAGAATATGAAAGCTACATAAAACGACCTCCTAGTAGTGCTGTAGAGCTAGAAAAGTTTCAAATCAAATCAACAATAATCATAAAATAGATATCGGTAACATCCAAATAACCTACAAAGGTTTTTTTAACTATAGAAAATTGTTAGTAGCTGAGGTATTTCACATTTTGCTATATACCCTACGGAACAAAGTAGAAAAGAGGACCATATTATTCATTCTAATTGGACTATCTATCTAAACAGCCATAATGAAATTGCATCAATTGTACCGTTGATAGTTAACAAACACATGCAAACCCATCCATGCATGTCTCACTGTGAAACACATTGGCTCATTACGACAAGACTTCAACACGTTTGGATTTGTAACTTGATTGTTTCAAATATTTTGATTTGTTCTACTTGCATTATTTAAACTTGTTTTCAGTTATTCATACCCTGGAGAGAGGATTATACAAAGTCGCAAAACTCCAAAAATGTAAACTTTCTTTCAGTGAATATTACACATCTTATTACTTAATCCTACTGTCTATGAATGCATTATGTAAATATCAAGTTTGATGTTTGTAAACCATTATGCATTGAATGCCTCTTTTGTTGTAACGTTAGACTGATCTTCACTTATTACTAATAATCCAGTCAGAAATCATATACAATCAGCTAGTGAGCAGCCTCAAATCCTGGAGTATTGAATACATTATTATTTTCATCTTAAACTTTTATAATATCGATTATTCATGAATTGAATACTATCAGGTCATGTGAAGTGTACAATTCCATTGAGACATTGTTTCACCTGTAAATTTTGCTCACATTACAAATCCATCTTGAAACTTCACCACTGTGTCAATTAACTACGTGCTAACATTATGTTTTATCTAATATATTTACTTAAACTAATAACATATTCAACGCGCGTCCTGGATTCCACTTGCCAGTCACAATCCAACTTAAATATATTCAAAGTAAGTTTACTACACAGAGTTACTTATCTATTCAATATCATAGATTAGTACAGAGAATTAGGTTTATTGATTAAACTACTTTGTATGTGCATATAGATATGTATGTAATCTGGCGAATTCTTATTGTGTAACCACTTCACCACCACCAACAACAACAACATAAAGAATACAGTTCAATGTTTAAAGAAAGCATTTCTCTATGCATACACACCCTATTCATATAACACTATTCATTTTGTAGTTTACAATTTATTCCATTTCATTTCAATTGACATAGGCATAGGTATGCATAAATTTGTTTCTTTATCTCACTTCACTATTATTCTAATTGTGAATGCTCATTGATAATTTTGGTAATTTTTTTTTTGTTGTTGTTGATTTATTTTAGTTTTCTATTTCTATGTCTTTTTTTTTTCTTATTCTCTCTTCTTTCTCGTCTTTCTTATGTCATTTGAATACAACATACATTTGATTGATTATGTTACATAACATAACAAATAGAAATGTAGTTGTTTCATCATCACCACCCCCATCACTACCCCATTCACATTTTGTACATCTTTGCATAATAATCAATAATGGTGCATTGAATCCATGAGTGAATATCATCAAAAATTCAGTTTTTTTTTATTGGATTTATGTGTGTGTATGTGTACTCTAGAATCGTCTTGAATGTGTTGTTCATACTTAGTTACTAGTTTTCTCAGTTCATTTTAAAGAATAAAAATAAAACAAAATATTTTTCATTTCATTTAGTTAAGAAAATAAAAAGTTTGCTGCTTTTCATTTTTAATGTTTATTATCCGATAGTAACTAACTTTGTATTAAGTTATTAAGTAAACAACAAAATAAAGAGAACCCCCTCTTTCAGTGTACATGATGCACTAATGATGGTCAAAGTATCTTCATAAGCCAATGAAACTAATCGATTTTAAACTACTGTACAATGTTCATCTAACAGAATACACATGATTAGATATTTCATGTTGAATTTTTTAACAGTAGGATTTGAAAATCGTAATCTTCTGAAATTTTCTCTGACTGATAAGTCGATGAGTCTAAAAACCTACTAATGATTTGAAACCAGTATATATCAACTAAATCATCAATGTATTATCCATTGAACTGATGTGATTACAGATACTAACTAACATTTAGATTGTAGTATATTCAAACTATAAGTTCACATTTGGACTCAACGAACTCCTTAAACTCAAATGTTAATCAACTCTACTAGATAAGAGTTATTGCTAATTGATAATATTGCTACATCTCACTTAGGATCATTTAAAATCGACAGATCTTAACAACAACAACGTGAAAATATGAAAACTTAGAAAAATATACAAATAGTTGTATATACTGAATAGTCTCTATAAGTTCCAATACATCTAATATATCGTTATCTTATTCTTTCTTTATTTTCAATAGGTCTGTTATGACCCCTGATGGGGTCGTGGATAAACACTGCTAAAAAGTCCTATGCTAGAATAAAACAACTGTTCAATGCTTTTTGGCGACCAGTGGTTGTCTAATTTAAACCGATTCATGATAGCTTATTAAAATTTAAAATTCTGACCATTAGATCCGTCTTCATGCTTTAAAACTAACATATCATACTGGTTGAATACCTCTTGATAGGTTGTGATTACAAACTTGTGGACCTCGAGCAATAGAACAAAATATCTGTCTGTTATCGCTCCCCGATTATTCATCTGATACCGATTCATTACAAAGTATGCTTTCAATCAGATGTGTCCGTCAATTGTAAAAACATAGTGCAGTAAAACTGTTGTTATCAGTTGATGTTAATTTGAATCTAAGTTTATTCTAAGCGATAAACACTCAGAAAACTTCGATGTGATACGGTTATATATCACTTATTGTTATTCTACATAAGGAATGCATACACGTATACAGACTCATATGTATGTATTACGTAACTACAATATGTAAATGATTTATTGAATCTTTATACATTAATCATATTCTACTGCATACTAAGCTGTTTTGTGCATTAAATATCATTCTAGATCTAGGTAAAGTATCCACTACGTGAGTGAATTCAGTTAGTTTAAAATTTATACTGAAAAGTTACTGATTGTTGTATACTGGTTAACATACATTTCACAAATGAAAAAAACATTCAAGCAATTTATTATTCCACGTCGCTTTTATAGTTTTAGTTATGCACTATTGACTTCTGCTGTTGGAAACATAGACTTACCTACTGTCACATATGCTCAATATGTGTGTTTATTAAGCTTAATTGTTTGCTTTTGTCATTTCATGGTGTCAGTTGGATACTAGTAAGAACCAGGAAGAACTCGATAATTATTTCGTCCTAGTATGCAATTCCTCAGCAGTGAACACCCTGCCATCAGGATCGTTAGGTTTCACGACCAGCTCTTAATCATCTGTACTACTGGGCCAGCTGGCGTTCAATAATGAAATTCTTACTTTAATCAAGTTGTGATTGTGCGAAGATTAATCAGTGTCATTGGTGATAACTGTCTCACTTTAAACATGTTCAAACTCCATCAGTTATCATCAGTCGCAATGACCGAAAGTCAAGCTATGTTACAAATTAATGAAGGTGGAAATTATACCGGTGTACATCAACTTAGTGGTAGAAATAGTTAAGCTTTGGCTATAGGACTTAACGACCCCTGGTTCGATTCTCTAGATGCATAGAAGGTACTCTCTGCTTAATAATTCACACTATGATGAACAATTGTTCAGTGCGCCGTGGATTTCAATCGCACCCAACCAACATTAATCTATGGCGAATACAGACAACTAAACTTAATATCTGTTTCCACAAATTCACCTCAGTTCAACCATCTGTTTCTTACAATTTATAGCATATAGACTATTATTCGTTTATATAGTTGTTATTTGTGCAAGTCTGTTTCCGTTTCTATTGATATTGTTTTCTTTGTCAACGTGAATATGCTTTATAAATTATATTCAAGTATCTCATCTTAAACTGATAAGTTATCATTGAGGATTGCAGTGATAATGTATGTGTTAATCGTTGAAATTCCATGTTTGATAACAATTTTTTTCAACTTTGTAGCGTTACTATATTTTTTTATTGTCCTAAAACAATCCTGTTCGTCCTAGTTAGCTTCCGGATATTCACCAGTATCAAGAGTGACTGTTGGCTTAATCGTAAAGACTATTGAATTCAGGGCTTAAATATACTGAACAATGAAATTGATCGAAAACTCTTCCGGTACAAGATGAATAACAGCTATTCATTGCATATATGTACATAAATATATATGTTTTTCTACAAGTTCAGTAGTTATCAAATAGGAGAAGTTAAATCAATTAATCCCTTTGATAAAGTTACAAGAAGGTGAAGTTTATCAAATCTATATAATTGTTGGGGATTGTTAGATCCCTAGAATTCTCTCAGTAAACCTGTTATTTATGTGATTATTTGTGTAAATTTAAATTTCTCGTTTTCGTGTCAAAAATGTTCCCTTTTAGCTTTAGTTTGTCTTTCCCATTTAGCAAGACTCTAAATCTTATTGGTTTGTTGTTTATTTTAGTACGCTATTTGTGACATTCCAAAAATGCTCTCTTTTTTGTATATATACGCATGAGATGTGTGTTGTTGTCCGCCCGTCTGCCAGGTACAACCTGTGGAATTAAGAGCTTCTTGCTGAAGTTGGACTTCTCTCTCTAGTTAGACGGGCTAGGGCGTTGCGAACTAGCTTAGCTTACTTGTTGCTGTGTCGCTGGTCTTACGTTCGTTAGCATGGTGTAGAGGTCTCTCCTTAATTCATTAAACCTTAGCAATAATGCATATTCCAGACAATATATTTCAAACAATCTGATTACATATAAACTTGTTAAGACACTTGTATACTAAAAATAAAGGAAATTAAACAATTAGAATAGAGTAAAAGAAATCAAAGATAATGTGAAAAAGATTTTGGATCATACTACACTTAGGACATAATGTCAACATTGTCAGAGTAGGTTTAGTGTAAGCTCCTAATTGTTATTCAACACATAATAGCGGGGGGAGAGTTGAAATTTTCTTATGGCTTAGGCTTAAATAAACCTTTATATATGCCCCAAACAACTCTTGAACAACACCACAAAGCCTGATTTGATACCAATTTTATAGCCTGTCTTGACTGGGTGTTTAGCAATAGAGGATGATGGCTGTTTATCAAATTCTTCTATGCTGTCGTCGAAGATCATTTGTTTATGAAGCCATTTAGGTATGTGTTCAACCTCCCTTACACACAAATCATGAATTATGCTTCTCTAGATATGTGACCACATATATACATAAATTGGTAAACGCAGTGGAGATGTAATATTCTCTTTGAGATTATTAATAGCCACAGCCGTGAACTTTTTGATCAAAGTGACATAATAAGTTCAGTTGGTGATAAATTTAGGCCTCCGTTTTGATATAAGGCTAGCAATATATCAGGTTTCAACATAATATTACTATCACCTTTCCAACTATATACAAACCTATTTTCGGGTATCTATTCGACATGAGTATTACTGTCAACAGCTCAACCCCCCCCCCTTATATGTGGAAAAACAAACTGATACTTACAGTGAACTTACCCTGGTAATAGTGATATTATATGTCAAATAGAATATGATTCATAATGTTCTTCACATTACTTTTATTTTCTTTCCCTATCTTCGGATTGCCTAATTGATCTTTATTATTCGTATGTAAGTGTCTTAACATGTTCATATGTAATTAGATTGTTCGAAACGTATTGCTCAAATATATTACTTAGATTTAGCAAACCTTACTGTGGTCAAGTAAAAGATATTGCGTAAAAAGAGCCATCTTATCCTTATGATTATTATTACTAACTGACGTAATAAACGAAGTCAACTTGTTTATACAGCAGTTTCATTAGTAAACCTTTCTTCAATAAAGAATAAATATAGAATTGAGACGAATATAATATCTATACAGCATGTCATTTATACGACTAATTCACTGTATAACTACGATGGTAAGGAATTTTATGACCACGAAGATGAATGATCTTATTAATCAACGTTTAAGAATACTGTACAGTGAGATTTTAGAAAACCTTCGCATAATTCATTAATCTCTTAATTTAGTTAAAATAAAGTCGAAAGAAATTTCCATGTAATAATATGAAGCCAAGTAAATAACAAGCATGAACTAGTATTTTCGATCAGTGCCAAATAACTAATCAACTGAAGTTGCAGAATTAATTGCCGCTTAGATTTCAATTTACTCAGCACTAAGAAATTACAGCGTTTTGATGAAACATTGGAAGTGGCTGGAGAGGGGGTGAGGGAAGGTTTGATACAATGAAATCTGTCTAATGCCATTACGCAGTATTCAATCAGCCTTGAGTTTATTTGACACAAATCCATAAAATATAACTCACCTTAGCTTCAAAGTTGACAAAACTAAATTTCACGATCTTCATAGAAGTATGAAGTAAAATATAACTACCAGTAAATTAATTTCCATTAGTAAACTATAAGAGTTGCGTAACGCTTGTCTATCAACTTTGACAAACTACAGTCAGTCAGATCAATGATGAACCAATGTAATCCGCTTCATACATCTCGACTTGTTCTTACCTAAATATGAGTTAAATGATTAAGTGTAATTTGTCACATTTTTTATTTTAAATATTTAGACTACTTACGAAGTAGTAGTAAATTGTTGATGAGCAAAAATACTTTGAATTGTTTGAGGTTGCATTGTGGTTGGCAAACGGAATCCATGATGCTCGTTTCGTCAGCTAGATGTACCTGCAGTCCAAGGGTTGATGTTTACACCTGGATTCAAACTCAGTTTTTTTTGTGCCAAACGCCACTTCGTTCACCATTAGGCAAACCGACAAGAAGATCCGAATACATTCTAATTACAAAAGTACATTGTAGCTTATACATATCATTACCAAGGGTGAACTTGGTAATTGAAAATAAATTGAGTAGTGGCTTGGATAGTTTATAATGAATGAAATATCCGTACAATACCAATAAGTAGAACATTTTAATTCTTCGACACTCCGCTTCTTCAGAGAATGAATAACTGAATCAAATTAACAGTAGTTGAAATCGTATAGAGTGACAATACAGTGTACTGTTTAAAAATTTTGTACTGAGACGAAACGGTTGCCTATTTCTCCATGGCTTTCAGTAGCAATGTAAAAATATCAATCTGTGACAGATTCAGTAAATTAAGCCGAATTCTAATCTTTACAAAGCCACCTTAATTGAAACTAGTTAATTGTTAGACTAATCGCAAAGAATCGGTCTAGTCTTGTAAATGCCATGCAAGTCAAAAGGGACGATCAGTGTATGTGAATGTGTATAAACCAGATAAAAGCTCAACTAATGGATGACGAATAATAATAGTATAAAGGGTTGAGGCTGCTACTACACTGTCCATCTTCAACTGCATTTGTTGTTGCTGTGGAATAGAAGAGCTTGATCATCTGCAAAGTTCAATTCATCTAGTTGCATCCATGTTGTCCACTTTATTCGGAGATTGCCTTGAGATGTTGCAGTCTTCATGATTCAATCAATCATGAACTAAACTAAACTATAAAAACAAAAATTGTCTACTTATTAGAATTATACAAATGTATTATTATTTATCATACTTTGCAGTTAATTTACTCATGAATAAATTTTGACAGTTGATTTAACAATCCAAGCCTAACCACTGAATAAGTGAATATGACAAATAAAAGACTGAAACATTCGTGTGTTTGGCAAAAAAAATCCATTTACTCTCATCTGCATTCATAATAAATCCAGGCTTGTTGTTTCTATTCGTCACTGATCAATTTGAGTTAGGCACTATTAATAACCAGAGAGCACTGATGAGGTATTATTTCTTAGCGTCAGATTCCTGAGGAGTGAAAACTCAAGACCCTACCCTGAGATAAATAAACGAATTCTAACATTTCCTAGTGAAATATAGTGTAAACTTCTTCAGGGGTCAAAGTTAAATAGGATCGTAAGCAATTCTATGCTCACAGTCTGTTAACTCATGCTGCAATGCTGAATAATGCGTATATTAAGTATATGTAATATCTAAAGTGAAGGTATGTATGCATCTCTATGACATTAGCAATAATAGTTCTTTAGTTTATGGGAATGGTGAAACTACAACCATAAATGAATGAAATGAGTATAAATGTTTGCTGTAAAACCTGAAGGTTTTGATTTAAATCGCTAGTAGTTTCCTGTGTACATATTTCCAACAAATTCTATACCAGAACAAATCAGTTTATAAGTACTACCTGGTCTTCATTGGTGTTTAAATAAAGTTTGTCAGTGATAGTTACATCATTAGAGAAAATCAACCACCAAACAACCCAACCAAAAATCGTCTGCTGTTGTTAACTTCGATATTGCTGGAAATCTAGATTAATTTATTTTTAAAGTCAAAATTTATTTTTTATATTAACAGGTTACACGGTGTAACTAAATGAATCCATTCTATTCAACTTGTTCAGATTTGCCCTGAAAGTCATTGCTTTCTCTGTTTATCTTCCTCTACAATCACTGAAACCTTTCTGAATAATTTTGATATCGTCAAATTTCAAGTTCTAACTAATGCTTAATTAAAATATTCCTTTATATTCATTGAATTCTATCAACCTAGTTAGATTGTTAACACTTGTTGCTGTGAATCAAATTGACTTTCACATTGTTAGGTAGTTGGAAGTGGAGAAAGCATTTTATACAGTAACAAAGGAGTTATTCAGAGCTCATTTGTTTCCAAACGTAGTCTGAGTGAAATTACTTCTTAAGGCTAAACGTTTGTAAGTTTGCAGGAAACTTTACCTCATAACAGCTGTAAACATTCAATCCGTTTGTTAGAAATTAGATATTCTATCCAAACGATAATATTTGTTACAATTGGGGTGGGGGCGTGGGGATAGTTAATTGTAAATCTTGATATCACGAATTGATCCGAATCCAGGTGATCAATGGTTGTCTGATTCGGATCAATTCGTGATAACAGGATTGATAATATTTGTACTTAATATAATGAATTAGTATTTTGGAATTCAAAGTTAACATTTTCCACAATACTCACAATCAATGTCAGTTCACTAGTCACTAATTTCTGGAAATGTGAAGTAATTACCCGCAAATGTCAATGGATAAGATCTCGCAAAATATATCACAAAATGACTGAGTTAGAAATATCAACAGATGGTCATCAGCCAGCACTGTGATGTAATCGCTAAGTTTTTTGAGAAACCTGAGAGTCCTCAATTCAGTTTACATGTGGTATCGTGGCTATACACCGATAAAAAGCCTAAGTGACGAAATAGCTGTCTAGTACTTGTTCCTGATTTTTATTAGTTGTCTAACTCTCTCAAGATACCCATCATCATGTCATTACGTAGGTTTCCTTTATTCTTAATGTCTATTATTGTAATGTCTAGGAATAACAGCTATAATACCCATGATAATTTAGCTGTAAATGATCAAACTGTTCTTCATTTTATGTATATACCAATCAAACTTTAAACTGTATAAATATAACTTGATTTTTCTAAAACCTAAGACTGTTATACTCTCCAAGCGATGCCGTATTAAAGTTTCGATTGGTTAAATTAAATAATACATTTCTGCCAATTAAGTTGGTTAATGGTTAACAAGTGGAATCCAAGACTTAAGTTTCGTCCTGAATTTTACTTGTCAGCCATTATCCATTTCAATGCATACATGTGAACTATCATTTTATTGAAAAATTCTGCTCTCAATGTACACATGACAGCAGAAAGTGATTAATTTTAGTTTATACCACATCGACGGGAATGTACAAATACCTTGCATATACATACACACTACACAAACAGAGCTATGTGAATTCAGAAGCTTATTAGTAAATGATGTTGGTCTTAAGACAAAGCGGACTAACTTCAAGTTCCAATGCAAATATCAACACTGGGAGGTAGATATTTCCAAATGACAAATCCTAAATAAGCTGCAAGTGTGTCCTGGATTACACATGGTAAATACATTCCAACTTTATTGGTAATTGTGAACTGCTGATGCATCCAGGCAATTCGATCAATATGAACATATGACAATAGAGATCGGTCAATCTTAACCCATAACAAATCAATGGAAAGTTATAATTGTCTTAGAATTATGTTTTTGTTAATGTTTATTTTCAATGTTCATAAAGTAATATCCCTGTGAAATTCATTTTAAACTGGGATACATCAATTAACTGATTCGTTTTTATTCCACATCATTCACTATTTCACACAAAATCACGTCTTCTGACTAGTATAATACTTTTGGACTACTATTTAGAAGTCTAGCTGAACGATTAATTAATCTTTATCAAATTGTGTTATGGTTACGTGTTATATTCATTCATTTTCATAAATGAATTATCACCTTAGTCGCTATTTGGTTGTTACTAAGTTGACTATGAATGTGTCAGAAGATCATTGTGTGTGTGTTTTAAATTTGTCCTCTGATGGTTAGTTTACTGATGAGTGGACAACTATTCATTCTTCTGTGATACTGATATATCTACAAAAATTCATTTCATATACATGAATACATTTCTAAGCGTAAATCTGATTTACATCAATTTTATTTGGTATGTGGCTAAGAGTGTCACCCAGGACGTTCATTTCATCCTACTTGAAGTCGCTTAGCTGAGTATATCTTTATCCTAGTAGTGATGTTGACAGTGAAATGCAAACTTAGTGATTTGTGTTCGAAACTCCAGTGGATTGCCCTCAGAGCTACTGATTACAGCTTTATATTAAGCTGTTCAACAGGAACATTAAAAATAAAAAGAAGTTTCGATTTCATGTAGTGATTTAGTAGATAACGCAATAGCGTTTGAAACCTAAGTACTGTAATGTGGATACATTTAGTTGACGAATTCCAAATATGAATAAGTGCTCATCTTGGATTAGACTTCTAGACACATCACTTAAAATAAAACTTGTAATTACATGCAGTCTTTATTCAGGTAATCGAACTTGATCTTATACGACAAAACATGTATTTGGAATATAAGTTTTTCCGACATAACAACGGAATACTGTATGTGACGGATAGAACCGTACGTCAGTTGGTTGTCAGTTACTTACATAGTAGAATACAGTAGTAATCAATTGGGATTTGCTAATCCAGGCCTACTTGAAATACTGAAAGGAATTAGACGAAACATGTAAAGACATCGATAATATATTCCCTTCCTCTTAATTCCACAACTAGGTTTATGTCACTTGAGTATTCATCCATTTTATTCGGTAAACAGGTCACTAAGATCCTATTGTCTTGTGGACTTTATTTGGATATTGAATATCACCTACCTTAAACTACTCACTCTCTTTCATAGTAGTGTAAGATTTTGTAAGTTGAAAAAGAGATAGTTTATTTATAAACAAATATAATCATTGTCATTTTATTGTTTCAGTGTAAAATGTATTTTTAGCTCCTACTTGAGGTGATATGATGCAATAGATTTTTAAGGCTTCCTATTTCAATTACTTCGATTTACTTTAATTTGTGTAATATGACAATATATTGATGATAGAAAATACTCAATTGATGTAAGTGGATGTTATTTTCAATCGTAAACCTGAAGGTCCTAAACTCGACTCCCTGGTGGGATCGTGGATACGAACTGCTGAACTATCCCATACTAGGGCAAAACAGCTATCTAGTGCCAGTTTCTAGTTACCAATCGTTGTCTAACTAATGTCAATTTGTGATATCAAATTCAAACAATTTATCACTTAAAGGCCTATCTACACATTGCTAATTGTGTTTACATGATTGGATTATCACTATGTAGTGACCAATTTGATGTTCATCAAGTCTTTTATAGAGCTAATCAAATTCTATCGATCAAGTTGTAATGCGGTCACTAGTCTTACTAACTCGACATCACTGGCAACATGTAGTGATGTCGATCAAAATAAACTATACGATCATTAGAATAAGCTTGTAACTGTCTTAACACAGTAGCCTAGTGGCAAGCGCGTGGCGTTTTGCATGAAGCGGACTGAGTTTGAATCCCAGTATAAACATCAGCATTGGGATGCAAGTACATCCAGCAGATGAGTCCAGTATAGGACGAAACGAGCGTCCTGAATTTCACTTGCCAATTACAATCCAACATAACGATCATTGTCCAAATAGTTAAGAAAGGAAATTATAGAAATAGAAGATAATCATAAAAAGTATCATAACAATTTGATGAAGTACGAATAAATTGTTTCGAAATGTTTGTGATGTAAAAATCACGTGGTGAGATGTTAATGACTATTTCGTGTAGGGTACATTATTCAGGTTTTTGATATCCGATCACAGCAGCATAACAGAAGTCGAGGGTTGTTTATCACGTTAAAATATTTCAAAACTATCAAGAGATGTCTGACAACTGCACTGTTTCTCCAAAACTAAGGATTCATGGAAACATGATCAAAGAGGTTCAGATGACGTTTTCCGAATTTCAATAATCATTTTTTTCATCATAATCATCCTCAATTAATCACTGTATCTAATCTGTCTTACTGTTGTCAGAGTCGTTCTATCTGTTTTGTATACAGATATGTTACATAATAAGCTGTTTTTCATTCTTCACGTCAACAAAAAATACTTCTTATGAAATATTAGGCTCTAATGTTTTCTAAAATCCCTGGTCTTCATAGGCGTTTGTTATTACATTGAAAACATTGTATAAAAGTGACTACATAGATGTTAAATAATGTTTGTTCGACAACTTAGTGTCTTGATATTATAAAACAAAATGATAATTATAAAACCTTTGTTAGAAACTATTTTCCAAATAGAATCAACACGAGGATCTTACATTCATTACTGTGAAACAACTTACTACTAAACTATAGGATCCTGAAATATGACTAATACCTAGTTTGTTAATAACCAGTCATGAATAAACTGAAAACTGATTGTGTAACCACTAAACATGTAAATTTGTTTTCTGATTAGTTTTTAAAATATTTCAACAGCAGTTTATCATTCCCCAGACATTTGTCAATCGTAGTTCAGCATCTAGACATTGATTCGACAGTGTAAGTAGAATGGAAAGGACAATTCTATTAACTTCAAATGGATTAAAACTATGTTTGTTATTGTCATGTTTCTAGTTTTTCACTGCATTTTCATTTTGAGTTCAAAGTATTTGTAATATGTGGATGCTGTCAGAAGCCATAGAAATAAATAACAAGACCAAAGGATTTCATAACATCTACCATTCTAGTAATTAACTTGCTTACATCTCTACTAGTTCTCAAGAACGTTAAACAATTTATGTATCATATTTCGAGAAGTAAAAGAGAAGTCTCAAAATTCGGTGAACTTTCAATTGATGGTGACTGAAATTTTACTGACCAAGATGAATATCTCTTGATGGAATTATACAGTCGGGGGGGGGGGCAGGTAAAGATAGCTGTTCAAACAATAGTTGAACAATATAAAATACACTTTATAATCACTTCACATTTATTATTAATTGTACTAGAACTAAGATTCATTAACATCATAATGAATAAATAGTCTGTAATAAATGACATGATGTATTCCTTCGTTCATTGTCCAACAGGATCATCATTTGATCTGTGTACAGATTAAAATTTCAAGATCAATCACTTAACTAGAATATCAACTTCTCTAACTCAATTGTTCCATCAGTTTTCGTTTTTTTTTTCATCTCATTAGAAATGTTATCGGCTTATTGTTAACTTAAACTAATGAACATGAAAGTAACTTATTAAATCAGAATAGATTATTGATTTAAATGAAAAGTATAAAGTACACCAAATACTAATAATAAGTAGTATATTAGTACCAATGTATTCATTAATCATGATGTAGATACTAACTACAGCAAATATTTGAGTTGACCTGATATATTATTCTTTTTTTAAATAAATGAACAAGTGTATTATGTACTACTGAAGTTTAGCATATTTAAATCATAATCATACATAAATATGTAGTATATACTACTAATAATTAATGTATCTCTTTATTTTTATGCAATTCTATTAAGGGACATTTATCTTTGCTGTACTAATATTTTATATGCACTATGAAATGTCAATAAATCAGTTATGTTAAAGTATACAGTATAATTGGTTAACTTTTGGATTAATGAATTTTAGTACCTTGATGAATTTTTTATAAGTAGTATATAGTAGTATGTTGTTTGAAAATAACTAAAGGGGATAGTTTTCAGACAAGAAGTTAGGCCTATTCAAGGTAAGTAATTGATAAGCGTTGAAGTAAAAAATGAACAGAATTAAACCAACCTGAGTTAAAGAGCACAAACTGTGAGTAGATGTATGCCTAGAAGGCAATGTATGCATAATTTATCACCTTTAATTTCATGTTATGGAGTGTTCGTCTGGTCCAGTCAGTTGCTCTTCACAGGTGTATTTTGTGTGTTTTCGCATGCACATTTTTATCTGAGCACATGCATACAATGTTGAAAGAGAGTTGAAGGCAATCAGTAGATACCTGTGTATGATCAAGGTTTCGTGCCGGTTGGTATGTGCCATTGCAGAGTACAAGAAATCTCTAACCTAAAGAACCTACTTTTTGTGGCCCATAGAGTTACCGCTAAATTCTTGAAGAACGGTGATATATATGATGGTCAATCATCGACCAATGATGAAATATCATATGCTTTTGACGCTTTAGTGATGATACGATTTACTTAAATGAAACAATCTTAAACAGAATGACACCTTACTGGTTTGTTTGATTTCAAAGAAAGTTACTTAAATTAATGATGCTGGCACGATAAAAACTTCCCTGAATAAATTGAACCACTGGTTTTAGTCTAATAGATTTCAGAACATAGAAGCTATTAGCTTATTGACTGAGAATTCGCTAGAATTTATTATTAGGAAATGAAATCGATTGTTCTTATACAGAATTTCCAATTAAGTCAATACAACTAAAAGATACTTTCATTTATTATGTCATACTGGTTGGAGGTAGGCTTATAAAAGAGAGGTCCTATGGGACTGAGATGGTGAGTATCCAAATCCTACATGGAACACTTATTTTATTATCACTAAATTCAACGTTGTCTACGTACGTCAGATACCAATAAACATAGTTCTAGGGTTTTCTAGTGACTACTTTGAACTACCTAGCACAAAATGTAGTATAAGCGATAATAATTCATTCAAACTACTCGCCAATACATCAACTTCGTCAGTAATAACACAATTACAGCAAGAATGGTAGTAATAGAATTTACATTGATTGATCACTGAGTAGTAACAAATGGAATGTTAGGCCTAGTTTTCTGAAGGGTTGATCTAATTCTGTTGACCTAAAATTAAATTTGGATACTAGTTTTATAATAGAGGGTATTCTTAGAAAAATCAGTACTATAAAACTACTAAGCGTACATCATATTGTTTAGTACTTAGTGAACAATAAGTTTAAACATCTCACTCTTACAAAGAATTAGTCACGAACCGTGAAAGTGGATTACTCACAATCAAATCCATCATGGAAAATCATCTTTATGATCGAAGATACACTTTACATGCAAGGGACAAATATCACCAAATCTGGATAAAACAAGGTTTTTCACCGACTACCTTTTAATTGTAAAAGTGTACACAGTTCACTAGCAACCCATAGAACCGAAAACTCAGGCAATATATTACAGTACATTTTCTTAGAATAAATACAATGAAAAGATTCAGCTTATAAGATATTCTTTAGCTTTATTGTCTTTGAAATTCCAAGTTAGTGCTTGTCTTGTAATGCAGTTTCAGAACTTAATCAATGTATGTCCTATTCACTTCCAGAATTTACTTCTAATTTCTTGCTCAGCTGGATTTTGGTTGATTTGATCTCTGCCACAGTAAGCTGTTATTGGTGTTTAGTCAGAGATTTTGGAGTAGACAGCTTGCGAGAACAACTGTTTATAAATATTTGTATCTTGTGAATGATGGTTTTCGTAGTTCTCCTTACAAGTTTCACCTCCATACAATATAACTATTTTGACGTATGCATTGAGAATTGTAACTCTGATGTTGGCTGATAGCCAGTTTGAGTTTTAAATATCCTTTACTTGTAGAAATGCTGCACTTACTTTACCTTTTTTGCCTTTCCAACCCATGACTTTACGTCTGCATTAGGTCAGACCCTCCTTGTTTATCAGTAATACTGTCCTGGTACATAAAATTTCTACATTTTTCAGAGCTTCTCTATCAGATCAAGTGTGATTTGGTTGGTACTTGTTGCTTTATATCTAAGGGTCTTGCTTTTCTCTTTTCGTATGTTAAGGTCTACTGCTGGTTACAGTGGTCGCGGTCACTCTGACCGTCTTCATCCTCATTTCTTGTTGTACATGGAATAGAATAGTCAGGTCACCTGCAAAGTTTAAGCCGTCTAGTTTCATCTAAGTTGCCACCGTATTCCATGCTTCTCCTGAGATGTTGAAGTCTTCATAATTTAATTAGTGACCAGAAAAAAAAGTAAAGGGGAAAGTGTAAGCAGTCACTAAGAGCTTCGAAATCAACAATTGACAAAACTTTATATGGGTCTACACTTCTCAAATTGAGTGTTCAGGGGATAAAAAGCTTTTTCAGAAACGATCAATATTTGCTTTATCTTTAATTGAAAACACACCATAAAGACTGTCACAGGTCCATTAACTCACTGTGTTTCTTAGCGAAGACTACAGAATGACAAATACTAGTCTCCAAAGTTCTGGACACTGGTTTTATTTGATGACTAAAATTCAACTGAATATCGATGGAAAACCGTCAGTCTGATTAGATCCAACTGTTTTTGTAACTTATGATATCATATATTTTTTGAACATCTCAGGATGGAATGGTTATTAAAAAAACTTTTAACAAACTACGTTTAAAAAATACAACAGATTGTGATTTGAAGGTCCTTGAATCTTCCCGTTGATTTAGTATGAACTGAAAGGGATCAGCCCCCCCCCCAGAGTGGATCGTCTCCATAAAATTGAAGTGGTTGGTAGGCTCAATCTAGGAGGCGCCTTCCGTTGTATTTTGAACTCATCATACAGATGTACCACAGTCCCAGTGGTGATGTCCACACCGGGAACGGAACTCAGTTTGTTTCATGTCAAATATTCACCACTAGGCTACCAGATCCAGACAGCCACATCCGCTCAGAATGTACATATAGTAACAGAGACAGATCAATGTTAGTCCATATCAAATCAACGAGAAGATTCAAATAACTGTAAATTATAAATATTTATTTACCGATCAAACAAGTGTGGTTATCAGAACTCAGTAACCTAGAGGTTTACGCTGCGTTGGACATAAAACAAAATGTGTTCCTTTGCCTTTGTGCACATCACCACTGGGATAGTGGTACATTAAGTCGTCGAGCCCTAATCAGGATTAAACTAGATTCCTGGATTGCACTTGTTAGCAGCAATCCCAATAAAATCATGCTATAATATGGTACCTACAATATTTGATAGGATGTGATCAGCATTAAAATTGAATAAGCAAACATGATATTGGTTTATACCTATCAGTATATACATCCTAATCATACAAGAGGACAGTCTCAGTCCAAGTAGAATCGTGACAACAACCACAAACTGTTAAATCATATCGACGCAAGGTTGAATATCTCGATTAGAATACTTTCTGACATTATGGCATATAAGCGTTACTAATAGATGCCAAATAGTATGAAACCTAGGCAAAGTATGATTGCCAATCAACTAACTCCAACTGTCCGACAGTACTGAATTCATATTTTTAAAAAATATGTAGACTGTTATTGTCATAGCAACTGTACTGAAGTTTTAAAGTACATTTCTCAATAATTTAACAGAATAATAAATACTATTATGATTATTATCATTATTATTGTAATTCTACTAGTTGTATTATGTTTTTGTTTCACAATTGTTATTAAAGCACTTTTCTACAATCAAGTACAAACATTCAAAGTGAAGTATAGAAACCAACCATCGGATTAATACAGTTCGCTATACAAATGAATACACAATAATAATAATAATAATAATAATAATAATAATAATAATAATAAATTATTTTTATTATTCTATTTTGTTTAAAAGAAACAATAACCTTATTTGATAAGAAAAGACAAATAAACAAAAGGTGACTATAATCAACTTATAAGGATTGTTAAATACCTAATTTACTAGACATCAGATAATAAGTGAATAGATGATGCTTGATTCTGTTGTTTATTGTTTAATAAAATTTCATGACAATATAGAATGGGCTTGCATGTACATCCAGCCGATGAGTCCTAAATAGGACGAAACGTGCGTCCTGGATTCCACTTGCCAATCACATTCCAACTTAAATATAATTTCATTACAATAGTTTACATGATATATTAACTTGGATTGGAAAATATTCAACATCGCTTCATACTTCGTATTCTTAGAAGTGATTGCAGCTTAGACTAAAGGAAAAAAGCTAAATGTACTAAGGGGCTAGATCATTTTATCAAAGTGATGGCTTCGAATTAGACAATTTTTTTCTATACTTTCATTAATACAAATCGATGTGTAGATCCATCTCGTTGTAGACACCAAAATTTGGTTTGCAGAGCAAAATGATATCACTAGATAACCATTCTATCCTTCTCCCCTACCACCTGCCGTATAATTTACTACACAAATACATTAGTGTAAATCATGGACAGTTTATCACTGATCAATCGTTAAATAGATGATCTTTCTTTATTCCTAGCACAGATTAGTCATTTCTTGTCTTCCTATAACCCACTGGAAGTTCATGCATCGACAATTATCTCTTAATCAACCTGTAAAACAATTGTTTATAAACACTTCTATCACGAATTACACAGATATAACTTCCTTACGTGCAAATATTCTACCCTCTTCATCTCATTACAAGCAAATGTTTAAAATCGGTTTATACAATATTCGAAAGAGTTCACATTCCGTTTACTCACTTCATCACATCTAGGAAACTTTTCTTGTTGTTCCGTACTTCCTAGCTCTCTCTATCCTCCAATTTCATGTCACAAATTGGTTTAAGTTTGACATTATCTGAAAACCAGGAACTATCACTGGACAGTTGTTTCGTTCTATTATGCAACACTTCAGTAGTACACATCCACAATCTTACCAGAGGATCAAACCCTAAAAATTCAGTCTATGTTGTAAACGTGTAACAATCAGATCAAGGGCATGTCCACTGCACACTGATAGCCAGTGGTTGGCTATGTCACACCAGTTCATAATATTTAATTAAAATTCAGTCATCTCCAGAATACCTTATTACTGCCTATTTCCATTTTCTTCTCTCCGTTTCTCGATGATCACAACCTATACAATGTCAATCAAATGCATCTGTGATGTATTGTTTAGTTCTGTTCTACACACTTACGTCTTAATTTATTTGCTAATGAAATAGGCTACAATGTAGGCGACATCATCCACTCAATAACGCCATACATGATGTATCTCTACCACCCTTATTCGCTCTCTCCTTCTCCCTCTCTCATTCTCTTTCCATACTAACACCGACCTCCTGACACTAGTTAACACACACACAGTTTACACGCAAAAGAATTATTTTCGATACTAATCATTATGTGACTGTTAAGTTATCACTTAATAGATCTTAACAACTTTGAATTAAGTATTCAAACGAAATCACTAACGATGTTGGTGTTTTTGGATGATGTACCCTTAGATTGGTTGGTAGTCTGAACACTTGTGTAGGTTGATTTGTAATTAATATCAGAACATGTATATTATTATTATACTGTAACTTTCCAATATGTGCGGTTGTAGAAGGTTGTCACTGTAATGAAGCCTAAAAGTTAGGTAAATGCGGATCTATTATCTGAAAAATATTTTGGACACATTTTACGATTCCCACCTTATTTCAATTGTTCGTTAAGCGTTAAACAATCACACATTTGAAACACTATACTTTATCTCTTTACAATCGGGGATTATAATATAAGTCTATAATTGCGGGTGGTATGTATTCGATGAACAATCAACAGAAAGTGGATATTTAGTTTAGTTGTTTGTATCCGTCTTGGTTGAGTACCTCTGAAAACCAGGAAACAGTGTGCGTCGTCGACTTTGTCTGGGAATAAAACACACGGCCAACAGTTCAGCAAATATTTAACCATCTGCACTACTGAGCCGTCATACTATTTCACAAATCGGTGGAAGTCGAAATTTTATAATTGGACGCCGCTCCAGTGGTGCAAAGGGTTGGACGGTAACCAACCCGAAGGTGTTGAGTTCAATAACCTGATGGAGTCGATGATGCACATTTTTGAGTAATTCTATACTAAAACAAAATAGCTGTCTAGCGCTCCCCCGTGATATCCAACCAACAACATATACAAACAACTGAATTTAATATCTATCTCCAGAAACCACTTCATTTCAAAAAGATGGATATCACAAAAACCTTCAAAATAACAAGCAGTTAATGAATTTCACTTCTAAATTATCTATGTGTAAGCCATTGAAACTAAGTGCCTTCAAACTGATTCTCGCACAAAGAAAAAAGTTTTAGTAGACACATTAAAACAATGACAGAGTACTTTAGGCTGTTGACATCTGATTCGAAAATTCGACAGAGAATTAATTCGATGTATTCTACAGATCTTGTTGTTCTTGAGTTAATGAAATTTTCACATGGATTCGGTTAAATGAAATATTTGTTGTTTATAATATAATTTATAATTACAGTTTGATTAAGTAATATAGCAATAGTAAGTAAAGTAGAATAATGAATGCTTTAAGTACGATTTGTTTTGCTAGCATTCTTGGCTGACCATTGCAAACACTTGGAACGAGGACTTTGTTTAAATATACAACTGTGACATTATGTCGTTTGAATTATAATGTAGACTGCAACACAGTATAATATAGAATCCTACCACGTATCCTCTCATTATATCCCATTACTTTACATCAATACAGTACTACGATATAGAATCATATATTCCTAATGATAGTGCTAAAAGTAATATTGATGTAGATCAATCAACTTTAAGGAGTACCTCATAGTACCGTTTGGTTCCAACTTATCAGTCGTGGTACAATTACGTCAGGTAATACAAGTATGGAGTCCACTGAAATTGATAGTTCCCTCTCCCCCTCGTCTTAATGGAGACAACAAATAAAAGTACATACATTTGGCCAAACGTAACTGACATTCTTACATAACTTACTCACAGTTAATCTTTATAGAGATAGTTATTATTAAGATTTAAAAGCAGATAGCATCAAACAACTTTTATTCCGACCGACGACTCTATAGTAATGAAAAGTATGATTTTCAATGGTCTCATTCTTGAAGTAAGTCAATAAATCTGTGATATAAGATAGATTTTTACCAACTTCTACAATAATTTCAAATATTGTGTAACTTTACTTGGTGAATCAAGAAGTGGGTAGAATGAATGAGTAGTTAACAATTCTGCTAAAATGATGTATTCATTAGAGTTAGTCATAGGCTGTTGTATCTTGAAACCAAATTTTAGTAGAAGAATTCGTTCATACAGTTTTAACTAGTTACGACTTGTGAATCATTGTAGTGGCGATGGTAGTCGTTAAGTTCTCCCCCTTTGAATGTATGTTTATATGATAATTGTTCCACTATCCATAAATAAGTGTTTTATCATGATTTTTCATCATGAATTTCATCAATACTTAGACTATTTCATTACTACCACTTCTTTAACTTCATTCTAAAAAGTTGCTCTGGACAGTAAATAACTGACAACACTATTCTTATTAAAGTTACTGAAGAATAAATTAAAAGTAAATAAGCCCATAATCAAGTATGTCTTTTGTTTTAAATAGAATCTCCTTATTTGAAGCGACTGGACAAAATGATCTTCTCAAGTGTCCGCTTACTCTGTAAAGACATTATTATATGATTTAAGCAAATATTAAGCATCTAATCTTTGGTCAATTTCATTAAACTATTTATCATCATTTTAAAATCTTTGTGAAATATGACTGATTTCTACTTGTAACGACTTGTTTAGCATAACATCTTAGAAAATCAGCTAAGTACCTTAGAAATTGATTGAAATCAATGAAATGTCAGGATTTTATTCTGATTTAACTTGGTTCACCAGGAATGTTGGTTCCTGTGTTGTTGTGCCACAGAAAGAGGCTGTATTGCATTACTAGTGTTCTGGTGGTAGAGAGCCTGGATACTGTGACATTAATCAGTCGACCCCCTGGAAAACCGATTTGACTGAAATTACCCTTTTATTGCAGAGTCTATTGATAATTGTATATGTGTACGATTTAACTACGACGATTCATAGTTTAGACTTTTGTATAATTTAACAAAATGATAATCAGTAACTATACAAAACAACTATTCAGTCAATCACCATGGATAATTACAATCAAATAAAGTTACGTACATACACTAAAGTATTGAGTTACATATTCCTGATAGAAAAAAGTAAAACTAAACTAAGAGTACTGTAACCATAGAATTACACAAATGAATTAAAAACTACAGTATTTATGGTTCGTAGATAATCTTTAACAGAAATGAATATTTCAACATTACTAACGAATGATATCTAGATAGATAGATAGATAGATAGATAGATAGATAGATAGATAGATAGATAGATAGATAGATAGATAGATAGATAGATAGATAGATAGATAGATAGATAGATAGATAGATAGATAGATAGATAGATAGATAGATAGATAGATAGATAGATAGATAGATAGATAGATAGATAGATAGATAGATAGATAGATAGATAGATAGATAGATAGATAGATAGATAGATAGATAGATAGATAGATAGATAGATAGATAGATAGATAGATAGATAGATAGATAGATAGATAGATAGATAGATAGATAGATAGATAGATAGATAGATAGATAGATAGATAGATAGATAGATAGATAGATAGATAGATAGATAGATAGATAGATAGATAGATAGATAGATAGATAGATAGATAGATAGATAGATAGATAGATAGATAGATAGATAGATAGATAGATAGATAGATAGATAGATAGATAGATAGATAGATAGATAGATAGATAGATAGATAGATAGATAGATAGATAGATAGATAGATAGATAGATAGATAGATAGATAGATAGATAGATAGATAGATAGATAGATAGATAGATAGATAGATAGATAGATAGATAGATAGATAGATAGATAGATAGATAGATAGATAGATAGATAGATAGATAGATAGATAGATAGATAGATAGATAGATAGATAGATAGATAGATAGATAGATAGATAGATAGATAGATAGATAGATAGATAGATAGATAGATAGATAGATAGATAGATAGATAGATAGATAGATAGATAGATAGATAGATAGATAGATAGATAGATAGATAGATAGATAGATAGATAGATAGATAGATAGATAGATAGATCAGGGATAGATAGATAGATAGATAGATAGATAGATAGATAGATAGATAGATAGATAGATAGATAGATAGATAGATAGATAGATAGATAGATAGATAGATAGATAGATAGATAGATAGATAGATAGATAGATAGATAGATCAGTGATAGATAGATAGATAGATAGATAGATAGATAGATAGATAGATAGATAGATAGATAGATAGATAGATAGATAGA
The DNA here is from genome assembly GCA_025215515.1 of Schistosoma japonicum. Lineage (NCBI taxonomy): Eukaryota > Metazoa > Platyhelminthes > Trematoda > Strigeidida > Schistosomatidae > Schistosoma > Schistosoma japonicum. The sequence goes on from CM046061.1 coordinate 79,473,650, forward strand.
TAGATAGATAGATAGATAGATAGATAGATAGATAGATAGATAGATAGATAGATAGATAGATAGATAGATAGATAGATAGATAGATAGATAGATAGATAGATAGATAGATAGATAGATAGATAGATAGATAGATAGATAGATAGATAGATAGATAGTGATAAGTAGTGAGCTTTACTGACAATAAAACGACTTCTATTTTCTGCTACATAAAGTGTTGAATATTAGGAGCTACATGCAATTTATGAAATCGCCCTTCTGTTTAGATGTTTTATGTAAATTTTTAAAAGTACTTCATTTCATTTATTGTTGTTTATTAAGAGACTAACTACTTGCACCAGTTCACCGAATTCACATCAGATAAAATTAGCATCTGATGCAAATTATCTCATCGTATTTTCAGATTATGCAATCACTGAGTAAGTTACATTCGAATCATTATAATCGACTTTTATAAATTTTAGTACTTCATCCATTTGATGTATTCATTACTTAATAGTTTTATTACTGTACAATTAAGATCCGTATCATAGATTATTATTACTACTATTATTATTATTATTTAATTAGAATGAACTCGTATCTTCCCGGCTGATTTCTTATGGACTGAAGCTGGTCAGTCTCTGTCGCTGTATATACATCCTGAGCGGATTGCCTCGATATAACGATAAATCAAAAATATTATTTTCAAGTTAGATTGTGACTGACAAGTGGAATCCAGGACGCCTGTTTCGTCCTATTTGGGACTTCTGGGTTGGATGTACCTGCATCATAATGTTGATATTCACATCGGGATTCGAACTCAGTCACTTTCATGCTAAATGCCACAATGTTCACCACTAAAATACTGAGTCCAGTCATAATCCAACTTATAAACAATACTTGTGATTAACAGCTATATCGAGACAAACCGCTCAGGATGCACATATAGCGATAGAGACTGACCAGTTTCAGTTCATAAAAAATCAGCGGGGAGATACAAGTTTATTCTAATTACATATGCGCACGTTGCACAAGTGTGACTATCTGCACTCAGTAGTCTAGTTGTGAACGCAGTGGTGCTTGATACGAAACGGAGTCAGTTTGAACCCCAGTGTGAACATCAACATTGGGATACAGGTACATCCAACCGGTGAGTCCCAAATAGAACAAAACATGAGTCCTGGTTACCACTTACCAGTCACAATCCAGCTATTATTATTATTTTTATTATTGTGTCTATTTGATCTCTGTCAAATAGTTCAAATCATCCTACCAAAGTTCATAATAACTATTACTGACTCCATAGATTAATGTCATATGTCGATATAAGCATTGTATTGTCTTTACTAAACTTAGTATCACAATGAGCTTCACAGCGTTATGAAGCAGAATGGTGGCTAGGTATGCACATTGAACATTTAACGCATTTTTGTTGTTGTCTAATCCTCATATTGTCATTAATTATTTAAGTGTTTCCCAAGTGTTTAAAAAATCACTTATCCTCATAGTATTTGCCTATGCATTATATTTAGAGGCTGTTTCATGATTTGTAATAATTTTTAAAAGTCTAATTTTCAATGTTGATACTTTAAAAAGTAGTCAGTTGACACTTGAATCATTCAATCGTACTATCATTTCATGATATAGTTTTGACTTCTACGGGGAGGTGGGAACAGCGACATGATATTAGTTCACTCAAGATTAAAGATGCATCTTATTGAGGAACACTACATGATCTGTGACTTTCAGCTAGCTACCACCAATCATTTAACTTTTAAAGTTGAAACATTGCTAATAATAGTTCGTATATATAGTTGAATATTAAACTCATATACATGAATAAACCGACATCAGATACTTAAATTGCATTACAAATAACCAATGTCAAGTTCAAATAGTATTCGACATAACTACTTCATAAAATCTATTGTTTATATCAACAAATAATACTAAATGATCATTCATTACAGATCAGGGAATATGCGACAGCTATTTTATTCTTATCTAAAGCCAGTTCATAATGAAAACTGTGAAGTGAACAGTACAAACAGATGATTTATTCTATCAAATTCTAATGTATAATAATTAGTAACTTCGTAATACAGATACCTATAACCCTAATATAATCAACAACCTCACTAGCACATCCTCAACAATAATCTCTTACTAGGATGAATTTGTATATTCCTAATGATTTATTATGGACTGAAACTGCTGTCTCAGTCGCTATATGTACATCTTGAGCGGATTGCCTCGAAATAGCGATCATTCACAAGTATTATTTTTCAGTTGTATTGTAACTGGAAAATGGAATCCAGGACTGAGTTCGAATCTTACTGTAAACATCAACATTGAGATGCAGATACATTCAACCGACGAGTTCCAAATAGGACGAAACGCTCATCTTGGATTTCACTTACTAGTCAGAATCCAAGTTAAATAATAATCCCTTATATCTTCTATTATACGAATAATAAAAACGAATTTCAATTATGTATTATTTTCTTTTTTTTTTGTTTTTATTCTTTAAAATATGAATCCATAGAACTTAAATTAATAAGTAGTATATTCATTGAAAAGTAATAAATAACTAAGTAGTAGTATTCAATAATGAATTGAATGTTTCTATACCAATTTTTGGCATATAATTCATCTGTATACTATGCTACAGTGTTAACCTTTTGGTGTACGCCATAATAAGAAAATATACGGTCCATATTTGAATTGAATTGATTTAAATGGTTCATGTGAAAAATTCATCCAATATGAACCACGTATTACAATCACTTGCCATACACGACCATATGTATTGTCTAAATATTGTTTTAATTCATTTGATATATTTTTAATATCAGCATCTTTATTGTTATTTACATCACTGAGTAGTTCACGTACACGTTCAGTTATATCATATTCTACTTGTGGTGACATTTTTGAAAGTATAATTTGAATATCTTTAGAAACTTTTGGTGTTGCAGCAACATTAACTTTATTACGTTGAACTTTTTCAATACACCTAATTGAAAAGAAAATGAAAATAATACATATCAATTCATAGATAAGTGTATAAATGTGTTAATTTAATTAAGATAGTTGATGAAATAATCATGGTAATGCAATAAACGCATTACATAACTAATGTTTGTTATCAGTAGGATGTGTACATTGTGTTAGAGAATAGATTTACTAGGATTAGTAGTGATATTAGGATGAATTTGTATATTCCCATTGATTTGTTATAGACTGAAGCTGGTCAGTCCATTGCACAAATGTGACTGTCTGGACTCAGTAGTCTAGTGGTATACGCGGTGGCGTTTGACACGAAACGGACTGAGTTTGAATCCCACTGTGAACATCAACATTGGGATGCAGGTACATCCAGCCGATGATAGTAGTGATAGTAGATTAGAACTCGTCAACTTTGCATTAGCTCATTTGATAGATAGTGAGTAGGTAATTGAGAAAACTAAATATACCACTACAACTTCTTAATGGAGTCTGAATTTACCTTTCATATATATCAGTACCTATAAAGATTCGAACTAACAACCCTAGCTTTTATATTTGTAAGAAGTATGTGACACACTTTTCTCTTCCATGGCTAAATATAACCGAGAAAATGATTTAATAACTGCTGCACATCGTCTGTTTTGTATTTTCTTTCACCCTCCCCTTTAGTTTATTGTCTTTTCTCCGTCTATTCAGACCTCCCTACTACGTAAGTAATGTTGATAATTATGGTGACGATAAGTTTGTTTTTAGAAAGTTTAAACCTACTTCCTGTGTAAAAAAAAAAGTATTCAAGGTGTTTCTACTGTTCCTATCACTACGATTAGAACCTCCTATCCGTTAACTATCAATTCATGTACCACTTAAGGCGTATCTGTTTGACACTGTTAGTAGTAATGAAAGTTTCAAAAAATTATGTATTACAGCTTTGTAATTAGACAACATTATATGAGTAAATGTATTTATAGTTCAAGATAATTTTGTAAAGTGAAGGTATCTAGAAGAAGCTCTTCAACACTGTTCATTAAGCTTAATGATTGCTTAACTGAAATCTCAATGGAATGATGTCAATGACTATAACATACCAGCTCGCTGATGTGTAGTGAAAGGTTAACTAGTTAAATTTAGTTGTTTGTATTCATCGTAGAATGATCGTTACGCTATATCATAAATTGATGGAATTCGGAATTCTATCGATGAACCCCGAGTGGCCCAGTGATGTAGATGGTTAAGCATGAAATGTGACACTTGAAGGTCCTAGGCCTAATCTTATGGCGGGATCAAGGGTGCGCACTGTTTAGGAGTTCCATACTAGAACGAAACAGTTGTTCAACACCCTCAGGTTTTCACTGTTGCACGACTGGCATTAATCTGTGACGAACACAAACAACTAGACTTAATGACTACCCCCAAATAAACATCTTTATTCAATTAAATAAATGCTAATAGAATGTAGCATGAACAATGTGTGTTCACAGAAGTGTTATTTCTCTGAACAAATGGTCGACGTCGCTTTCTTCACGTTTACTTAGAAAAGGATGTGAATAAGATGACAGCTTATTTATCTCAGTCATTGATGCCCATAAGTATTGACATTAGATATATAATCAAAAATTAAACAAATAAAGATTACTATTCAAGCTTTGTAGTACACATGTTTTAAGGTCATCCAATGCTTAATTAGGATGGACATGTATCTTTCTGCTGATCTGTTATGAACTGAAGCTGGGGAGTCTCTGTTGGTATATGTACATTCTGAGCGGATTACCTCGATATAACGAAAAATCACAAATATTGTTTTTAAGTTATTTTGTGACTGGCAAGTGGAATCCAGGACGCGTGTTTCGTCCTATTTGAGACTCGTCAGCTGGATGTACCTGAATCTTAATGTTTATGTTTACACAGGGATCACAATAATGATTATTTGGAAATGTTTTAAAACGTTTGATCAGTTAGTTATCTACAATAAAGAAATTAATACATGTGTGCTTACGTGTCATATTAACACGATCAAATTTATTAGATTACATATCACTAACATAATTCGATTAGAAAGAATGAAATAAAGGTGTGCATTAAAGATTATGAGAATTCAATGTCTAGAAGAAGACAGAAAGTAATTGCATTAACATTGCTATGATCGACTATCAGTTATGCTAGTAATTGTCTCCACCTTGGCAATGAGCCCAGTTAGGTTATTTGCACCTACTAGCACGGTTTATACCAAAAGTCAATGGCTCCGTGGAGTGGTTCTGTCTTTTGACTTGTTTGTCCTGTAGTTTTCTTCCATTTTACTCTTAAAAAAAACTAGTATCGTTTTACTGTATGGGCGGCGTTTGGCATACATATTACATGTCCAAACAACCTCAGGCAATAAAAATTTACAACCTAGTTGACTGATTCATATTTTTTCTTAGTACACTGCGACTAATATCAAAATCGCTTACTGGGTCATCTCATGAGCAATGCTTTGAAGATATCTACAATTAAATACATTCAGTCCTCGAATGTCCTTTATTTTCACATCCTACGTCTCTCAGCAACAAGTTAATCCATAGTGGACTACTAGAAGACAAGTGATACAAGTTAGATAATGCCAACAAAGATTTGTGAATTTGCAAAGTGATTTCGTCAGACAGTGACTCACTTGGGGTTACGAAACTTCCTACAATCAACCCAGATAATAATCTAAACCAATTAGTAAGTACTATTTAGCATTTCGACAGAAAGAAGAGCATTCCAAGCACTCTTGGGTTGTTATTCTAGGTGTACAAAAGACTCTGGATACTATTATTGTCTTCATATTAGAGGACAATATCATCTATATATTCTGTTGAAAAATATAACACACGATTTATTTAGATGATATTTTCGTTGATTGAATTCATCACAGATTGATGCTGATAGGGTGTCATTGAAAACAGAAAGCACTGAATAGCTGTTTTGTTCTGGCATAGGACTTGTTAGCTGTGCATACCCTAAATGATGATGTATCATTAATCAATAATGATCAATATAAAACAGGGAGAGATATGACAGTAAGCTACTGAATGTTTGACAATTGATTTCATAGTCGTTATGTAATAATTCACTGATTACACATAAGCTAGAAGTTAATTCATTTAGTAATGGTCTACGTATTTCCTTATTTAAGTATTGAAGATATACAAATGTAAACAGTGTACTAAACACACATAGGATTCAGATATCTCTGTATGAAATGTATGTAGTGCATAGAAACTATCACTTAATTATTATAACAAACAGTCAGTAACAAATGTGTACATCTATGAATAATTACTAATGTTCATTGTGTCATTTGTTGTTCCTTTCACGGTTACTAAGGTTACTGTATTTTATAGTAATGCATTATTCTATCGAATATAGAATTTTGTAAAACATGAATTAAGTAACCAATACAAATTTAAGGAACACTTCATGAAGTACATTAGTTGTATTCATAGACTCTTAATCTGATCTTTTGTAAAGCTACAGTTTAAACTTACGAAATATATCAAATTAACTGTCATATTTAATTATATCTCACTTCTAAAAGTGATCAATCGAGACCTAATTAGATCACTTTAGGACTGTTGTAGACTGTAAAACTGAGTGACTTGGGATTAAATTGACAGATTAGCATAAATCCACTCAAAGATTTCAGGTAAATCTTACTAACAAGTGTTAAATTGCATGAAACTTGAATCTAAAGTTTTCCTCCAGATCACCTTTAGACCATCTTCTACGAAGCTTAATCTTATCATTAAAGTATGTTATACATTAGTTCATTGACTTAAAAATGTTAATCTCAAATATAGTCGTCAATTATTTCTATTCTATTGTTACATGAAACATAGACTGACTAAATAACTTGACTGAAAATTGTTAAATAATGAATGATTATTTATGTTAATCACTAATTTGAATAGTAACTATTCTGTCTGTTCATTTTAAAACTAATTCAAAACAATTAAATGTAAAGAATAAAGAAAGAAAAGAAAAATAAAAACAGTCTAATTGAACTATGTACCTACTCATTGAATATCAAAGTGTAAATGTTTACATTAGATCAATATAAAAACTGATAGTTCATGTTGTTCACAACACCTGTAGTATTCTTGAACACTTATTGATCAAACAAGTTAATACCGGATATAGTCACAACATCTTAATTTGTTGTTTACTAATGAAATAGGCTTACATTTTAAGCGACATTCACTCGATCACGTCATATATGACGTATCTTCTACCACCCTTACTAGCTCTCTGCCTTCTCCCTCTCTCTCTTTCTCTCTTTTTCTCCTATCCATACTAACACCAACCTCCTGACAGTGGTTATCACATACAAATTATGTATAGACAAAATTATTCATGTCACTAATCATGATTTAATTGTTAATTTAACTTCCCCAGTATCTTACATTTCATAGGTCTTAACAACTTTGAATTAAGTATTCAAATGAAATCACTAACGATGTTGGTATTTTTGGATGATGTGCTCTTATGTTAGTTGACAGCCTGAACACTTATGTAAGTTGTTATGTAACTGATTTCAAAATATGCTCAATATACTAACAGTCATTATATTTACAATTGGGGGCTTGTGGAGATAGTTAGTTGTCAATCTTGATATCATGAATTGTTTTGAATAAGACAACCAGTGGTCACCTGCGAGCACTGGACAGCTGTTTCGTCCTAGTATGGGACTCTTCAGGAGTGCGCAACCACGACCCCGTTTGGGATCGATCCCAGAACCCTCTGGCTCCGCGACGAGCGCTTTACCATTGGACCACTGAGCTGGCTCCTAACTGTTGATGTTTCTAATTCAGTCAATTCGTGATACTGTTTGCGCGACCGCATCCATTGTCAATATATTATATGCCACTTATTTTGAAGTTTGTTGGCCTAGAACATTCAGTCAATGATTACCACTGATTCTAAGTATTTCGTTTGTTTGTAACCTGCTCATCAGTCAGAGTTTTACCACAAATTTACAATAATATATTATTCTAATTTATATTATACGAAAGTTCATCAATCTATATTCTACTTATAATCTACTGATGTTACAGATGAAATCAGTGGTTACTGTATCACGTTGATATTATGAAACTGTATTATATTAGTAGAAAGCGTTTAATTGATTGATTAATGGATGTTTTACTATCAGGTAACAAGATTAGTAATACTAATTTGACATTACGAAATGGTTTGAATTCAATAACCATTTGACAACCAATAAGCACTGGGCAGTTAGTTTCATTGTAGTATAAGATCCTCCAGTGTTGCATATACATAAAGCCACAAGGGATAAAACCTAAGGCCTTCTGACTAACTCTTTCAGGTAATTCCTGGAATTCTAGCAAGAGGATATTATGCGTAGAGTTCAGCTGTGTCAGGTGTAAGGCAGTTACCCTATTGATGGCAATATATCAGATCATGTAAACATATCACAAATTTACTGAAGTCAGAAATATCAACCGTTCGGAACCAACCGACTCAGTGGTTTATTGGTAATGCGTTCCTCTGCACGAGCTAGAGGGTTCTGAGTTTGATCTCTGGTGCAGGTTGTGGATACGCACCTACTGAAGTGTTTCATATGAAGAGGAACTAACATGCCTATTACTTTCTGGTTGTAAAGTTTGTCCTAATTCAGTACTAATTTGTGGTATCAAATTAACATTAACCAATCTCTACAACACTCAATTAGGACTGATTATAGTTTAACTTAGTACATATATAAGTTGTTCATAGATGTAAATTAATACCTCATTGTTATATTTCATGAAGATGTAGCAGCCACTGATATTCCCGGATATAATATTTTATTTATTGTACATTCTTATGTTTATATGTATGTTGCAGTATGATTGAACAGCAGACCTTACCTTACCTGCAATTGTTGGCTTGGTTTGCTTGGTCCTGGCTCATTGTAAATTAATTACCTCATACTAATAAATCTTTTATCATTTACACAACACGTGGAACCTCGTAGAGTACCCAAACGTTGCTTGGAGATAGCTGCTGAGTTATATTAGTCTATTTTATTTGAGGAGTGAGATAGTTACGAAACATTACCTAAGAATTGGACTTATTAGGAACCGCAACTAAACGATTCACTAATTCACAGTTATCAATCCTACAGAGAATACAATAAGTCTAAAGAAATACACAGAAGATTGTAATTCGTATCATACAGAGCATTTTCAAGAGATTAGTTATAGTAATTTATATACACACTATTCACTTGAAAATCTACAAAACGTAATATTGAATAGACACACACAACGAATCAACACATGATTCTTAAAATACTACTCATTACTATTTAGGATACTTACATAACAACAGTAGTTACCCCCCCCCCCCAGGTTTGTTTATATGCAAATGGCACATTGAAAAAATAAATAAATAAACAATAAATAACTACAACAGTAAATAACTACTTACATCTCTGATTGATTCAAACCTAATGCACGACAAAATTCTTCTATTGTTATTTGATCATCTTTGTCAACATCGAAAAGATCTAACCATTGCTGTATTCAACAAGAAATTAAAAATAATAACAAAAGTAATGAAGTTAATTGTCATTGTAGACATGGTGTCGTTCACCTAGTAAACAGTCGATGGCATTGAACGTTTATTCGTTGCTGTTGATTGTTTTTTTTTAAGTTCACACATACACAACAGTGAATTGCATTAGATAAATCTGAAATAATCATTACTCTAAATTATTGCCAATTTAGTGAAATATATAGAAATCAGTAGAAATTCTTTTTTAGTAAATTCTTATGAGATACAATTGAGTGTTGTGGAGATTGTTAAATGTTGGTTCGATATCACAAATTAGTTTGAGTTAGACTGTAGTTGGATCGTGGATGCTGAATTGTCTCATACTAAGATAAGACAGTTGTCAAGTGCATCCTGGTGATGAATGATTGTCTAACTAAAACAATTGATGATATCAAATTAATAAAAAAATACTTCATGTTAATTATTAATGTAGTGTTTTAGTTCTTTCTTGTCTCCATGTTAACGAAATAATCTTGAGTTTTGTTTGGGTAAAACAATTTCGACAACAATCAATCATATTCACCTGATTAATATTACATAATCCTATCAATCAATGTAAAGAGTAGTTAATTGACAAATTAGACGATGTACTTAATCGGCATTTGATTGATGGTGTTGTTTGTTGCCGGTTTTGTAGTATTTCTGTCGGAGACTATAAAATGATGTTTTTAATACACTAATGATTGATTATCTTTAATGATTAATCTAACAATTAGTTCTACTGATAGAAATGATATTTCAAATAAGAGTGTATCTTAATATCAGTGATATCAGAGAATTGATTACTCAAGTCGAGTATCTAAAAAAGTTATCAACATCCCAATGAACATTTATATTGGGATACAGGTACGTACAACCGACAGGACCCAAATAGGACGAAACGCGCGTCCTGAATTCCACTTGCTAGTTACAATCCAAATTGAAAACAGTACTTGTGAATAATTACTATATCGAGGCAATCCGCTCAGGATGTACATATAGCCACAGAGATTGACCAAATCAATGAGAATATACACATTCGTCCTAATAATCTCAATGAACACTTACTAAGTCATGTATTGTGTACTAATAATATAGTAGATAAACTTGTCGTCTGGAGAAGAGAGATTTGTGTTACAAATTTAATCTTATAATTAGCTATCAGTATTACACTGATAGTATCTAACGATTATCACTTTAACATTAATAAGGTATCCATAGTAAACATTAAAACATTTAGTAGCTTACAATAAAGTTATGAAATATAATAATTATTACGTAATTGTTTATATAAATATTCATAAATATCATTAATTTACCTGAACTAAATTTGGATCAAGTTGTTTCTTCTTACAATAATCAACTAATTCACGTCGATCAGCGACAAGATCATCATCAGCACATACATGAAGAAACGCATTAATAAATTCTTCTAACATTTCAGTGTTTATATTTTCCTGATAGAATGTTGTCTAAACTAGAATGTATAACTTATGAAAGTTGAAAGTACCGTCAATAACTTGATGCCTTCTAGTAAATACTATTCTTCAGAAGGTTAACCGTATATATATATATATGCATATACTTTACTACAAACCACAATTTGCATATTGTGTAAAGTATTTTTACGGTTGGTTAAAAGTGAATACTTAGATAAGTTTATTGAGGTCATATTTAAACAGAGATAAAAGCCAAAAACAACTAACATACTCTTATGTATAGGTGTATTGGAAGATACAATTTATCTAGGCGTGTATATTCAATTGTATTTTAAGCCTACAAATGATAGAGATTGTTATTAGATGATCATTTTGTATGCAGATCTATTGTTTGTTCAATTATGTTTCTATTTTTGTGTTAACATTTATAGATAAGCACAAAATTTATGACATCAGTAAATCAAATCATTGTGTATTCTCTATGAATACATAGTTTGGTATTAGTGCTTGTATTACATTGTGTGTAATAGAGAGAGAGACACAAAGTGAAAGAGTACAATGAGACTACCTTCTCATTTAAGACTAATTGATAATTAAATAGAATTATTATAAAGGATACAATGGACCTTAGAAACGTAAAATAATCAATAAGTGAAAAAATAAGCAGATAAAAAAATAATGGATGGTAGATATCAAAAATCTAAAAGTGCAATATCTGGATAGATAGTTAGTTAGTTAATAAATAGATAGATAGATAGATAGATAGATAGATAGATAGATAGATAGATAGATCAGGGATAGATAGATAGATAGATAGATAGATAGATAGATAGATAGATGGATAGATAGATAGATAGATAGATAGATAGATAGATAGATAGATAGATAGATAGATAGATAGATAGATAGATAGATAGATAGATAGATAGATAGATAGATAGATAGATAGATAGATCAGTGATAGATAGATAGATAGATAGATAGATAGATAGATAGATAGATAGATAGATAGATAGATAGATAGATAGATAGATAGATAGATAGTTCAGGGATATACATATATATAAGTAAATAGACAAATAGATAGGTAGGAGGTAGAACAGGTATCATCTAATTTACAACTGATAAGTATGAACTAATATCGGATTGTTATTTTGTAATGTAACTGAGTACTTTTAAATCTATCAATTATTACCTGAGGGTTTAACTGCAAGTTCTAAATAACGTTATAGACAACATGAATTACGCAATACTGGATAAATTTTAATTTGTTCTTTCAATCCTTTTAATTAATTTAGAAAAAGTGTCTGGTCATTTATCATCAATTAAGCTGGAATGAAATTAGTTCATTTCATTTCTCATCCTCTTGTTCTTTTACATAACCACAAATGAGTACCTGTTTGGAAGGGGAAGATAGAATCATCTAACTGATTACTTCGAATTCTTGTCAAAGAAAACAACTTACAGTTGGATTGGAGAACGTTAGTTATGAATCTTTCTGATAATCACTTGACGACTAAACTAGAATTAGAATCTTTGTCTTTGAGTTGTATAATTCAAGCTCCATATAATAAGCTAAGCTGAATAAATGCATAATCTCAATTTTAAAATTTGTACAATCCTTTATTCAACTTTGAGTCCTACTTTAAAAGATAAAGAAGACTGGTTCGAAACCAAACTTATATATCTAGTTAACCATTATACCATCACACCAACCTTAAGGTCATATTCTTCAACAAAAGAGCTTTGAACTACTGTAAATGAATCGTTAAACAATAATGAAGTAGTTTTATTTTGATCTGACAAAGGTCTCATCATGGTGATTTTAAACAAACAAGAATATCTATCAAAAATGAATGAACTATTGGGTCGTAATAAATATTTCATTATGAATAAGCAAAACGAATATAAGACACAGGATAGAAAACAGTTAGTTGGATTTCGGATCAGTTGTTGTTAAAGAAAATAATTAGATAGAAGAACAAATTAAATTTTTTTAACTCAAAGGCATCCACTTGTCAAGTTTGTATGGCCCACCTAAGATTCATAAAACAGGTTATCCTCTACGGCTCATCTTAATAATGAGTAATTTATCGTTTTATAACCTCGCTAGATGGTTAGTTTAATTGACTAAGCTCACAAGACAGTTTTGATTTTGTTCATAGAGCAGATAAAATCAACTTAAGTGCATGGTGTCCCTGGATGTAGAATTATTTTTTACTAATGTCTCGTTAAAGAAAACTATTAATATCATATGTAGTTAAGTTGATTTTATTAACCTCCCTAAGAGGAGACTAAAAGGATTATTGTTAGTGTGAACCAAAATTATCCACTTCCAATTTAATTGGAAATACTATCGACTAATAGTTGATGTAGCCATCGGCAGTCCACTAGACCCTACATTCACTGACATTTTTCTGCCACACCAAATGAATTACTAATTTCAAAGACGTGATAAAACAGACATCTTTTGAATTAAAGGTATGTTCATGACTAATTTATTCGGCAACAACAACTGTGCATTTTGATTGCATAATTGTCTCAATACTACTCATTCCAGAGAAGAATTCACATTCTGCCATAATATCTTAAACTTAAAAATAACAAGAGAAAAGGATGGTTCGGTTTCACTACAAAACTTCTTAGATAGGTCAACGCTTGATTATCAACAGATACTGTAAGAGAGATCTCACTAAAACATTATTCTTAAGAGCAATCAGATGATGTTCTGAAAATTCATTGAATAATTAGGTGAAAATCATTAGTACCACTTTACTCGGAATTGATTAATTCATGAAGTTCATACAAATGTATCTCATTTCAACAAATGTATTCCCAAAGTAAATCACATTCTTTTAGAACAATGTGATTATTAATATTTTATTCAAACGGGCAAGATCTCAACACGTAGAATAGTTGGCTATTACGAGACAGTACAATATCAACTTATCCCGCTTCAAACATAACTATAACCTACTCTACAAACACGTTATTCAGATAAATCAAACTTTAATGACAGACCACCAGTGTTTACTTCCAGTTGTATTTACCATTTTAAATGCACATGTGGTATCACGTACGCTGGAGTAACGAAGTGAATATTATCAGAAGGAATCTTGGAACTTCTTCAATAAAGGAATTAAGATTATGCTTAATAATGATAAGTAGTAACATGCTATAATGCTGAATAGTGTTTAGTAAGCAAAGTATTTGAGCATTCTAAGTAAGCAGTAACTGCTGAAGGTGTATGTGCTTATACATACCTATGTAGTAGTGACAGTAAGCATTTAGATGTCAAGTAAACACTTAGGTCAAGGGAAAGATCAAGATAAAAGCATCTTTCTATTTGAAAGTAAAAGTGCGAATGAGTAAAAGATTGTTAGGTTCCCCCCCCCACTTTCGGTTGATAAAATGTCAAGTATCGCTATGCATAGAAAGATTCATCTACCTAGCTGATTGGTTTTGTTGACGTAACTTCGAACAAACATAAGACAACATTCAACAAAAGTATAATCAGATAATTGTATTTCAGCTTCCATTGGGAACTTACCAATAAAGAATGCTAATAACAAACCTTCAACAACTGCTTAAAGTAAAAACTAGGAACACAGAAAAGTAGGAATGTAATGATTAATCAAACCAAATCAATCAATAATAATCTGTTAACCCTTGTCGAGCATAGACCGCAAACAACCGTTTCCAAACCAACTCTGTTTTCAAATCTCTTATCCAGTTCTTCTAGTGTGCTATCCGTTTAGTTATCCGTGTATACCTTCTATTACCAACGCAGCCTCTTACTCGGTCTTCCTCTTTTCCTTTGGTCTTCAGGATTTCAAGTTAGTGCATGTCTTGTGATGCATTTTGAGAATTTACTTAATGTGTGTTCTATACATCTCCAGCATTCACTTTTACTTTCCTCCATATTTGGATTTTGGATAATTTGTTTTCTTTCACAGTAGGTTGTTACTGATGGTGTCGAGTCAACGGATTCTGAGTAGACGACTTGTATAAACAACCGTTTCTAAATATCTGTACCTTTTGAATGATGCCTTTTGTAGATCTCCTTACAAGTATCAGCTCCATACAATATAATTATCTTGACATTTTTACCGAAAATGTTGACTTTGGTGTTGAGTGACAGCAGCTTTCAGTTACATATGTTGTTCACTTGTAGAAATGCTTCCATTACTGTGTCTCATCGGTTCGCTTCTTTACACCTACACCAGTTCCCCCTCCCATCGTTTATCAGTGCTGCTCGCCAAGCATGTAGAAGTTTCCTCATCTCCCAGAGCTTCTCTATCATGTATGATTAAGTTGGTGCTAATTACACTGTATCCAAGAGTCTAAGGATCTTGTTGAAAACAACCTTGCCGAGAAAACGTTAACCAGTAAATAAAAAAAAACATTTAAACCAGGAATATAATGATAGACCCATTAAAATTCATTGTTATTCATAAGGCAAAGCTGAGGATATTCATATCGTTTTCACTACTCATTGTAAGTGTTCAATCCAGCATTTCCGTTCATTTAATAATGAATAAATGCTGTATATAAGTGTGTAGCCTAAAAAGCAAACACAACCATTATGAAATTTATCCTTTCTAATTAAAACTTCACAGAAACCGACATTTTACTATCAAGTGGTAAGTCATTTAATGAACAGAAAATTCTATTTAAAAATACTGATTATTAAACAGAGGAAACGTTACGGATAACTTCAATCATAATTCTCAATTATTTAATAATGAAGTAATTGATATGAACAAATGGCAGAGATTTCTGTCTCAGAAGGATGGTTTTAATTTGAATAAGTCCTCTGAACTGGATGGCTATCCACACAATTTCATCAAAGAATATTTCTCATGATTACCAATAAATACAAAATCAAAAGACGAAGCCAATAAATGGATCATTCTGCTATATATGAAAGGCATGTCTGAAGTTACAACCAGATTGTTAAGGTCGCTAAGACTAAATGTCGAGGACATGCCAACAACTCCAATACATTCAGTTCAGTACAAACCAAAGGATAAGATAACAAAGAAGATAAACTAAACAATATCTACAATAGGAATCGTTCCAACAGTAATAAATACTACATAGGACAACGTAACCAACCTCTCCACCTACATGAATGCAAATTAGTCAACAAGAATCATGACATACCCTCTCTCATAATGACATATGCGAACTAACAATAGACATTGGTTTGACAGAAAAAAAAACATGATGATTTCGGACAGAGGGAAAACAAGTTAAACCATGGAATTTTTAAAAGCATGACAATCATATCATTCGGCAGCCAATAAATACATTGAGATATATACCATTTAACAACTCATTAGACGGTTTATAAGCAACTGCAATACTGTAGATCAGGTCAAGAATCAAGGGAATCATTATAAATTTGTAAAAAATGACAGAAGAAGTATCAACAGCAGTCAATCAAATTAAAGGTCAACAGAATAAGCTGTTATTCACTTGTGGAGAGAATGTCACATCTTACTTCTTTTAAAAATTTATGCCAATGAAGTCGTCTGGAATGATGACAGAAGTTTTCCAATTAAATCAACCAGTTTAGAGAATGCAATTAAACCGAAGGAATGATAGTCTTAGATATAATTTGCATTGAGTTAACTACACATTGTAAAGAAATGATTATTGAATCTAAGTATATAAAGGTCAAATAGAACTGATAGCTAGTTTAGATGTCAATAATTTGGTTACATAATATAACCCATTGAAATAAGTAACTATCATTATAGTATGAAAAAGTATTGACCTGATTAAATATGGTTCAATGTTTAATTTTTTTAAATGTAAAAATATGTGACATTTTTACACGTTTTTACAAATTTAACAATTTTAGTAGAATTGAGATGGTTTATGGTGACTGGTATTTTCAGTTAATTGAGTATGTATTCAACCAAACTTAATACTAATCTCTATAAGCCATCACAATTCAATTACAATAATCAACTCACTAGTAACTAACTCCAGAATGTTCCTGAAGCTCTAGTGAGAAGTTGTGACTGGTGGAGTTCAGATTTATCAGCGGGGATGAAGCAGTTATCATCAATGACAATGAATGATCGTCGTGATATATATTACAAATTAATGGAAATGAGGACTCCTACTATTGGATGCCAACTGGCACATTGGTGCAGAGGGTTAGGTGTTCACCAACCTGAAGCCTATGGGACGAAATTTAGGATATACCCTGCTAATGAGCCACATACCAGAACGAAACAGCTATTCAGTGTTTTCTTAGCTTTCAATGGTGACCTACCAATATTAATCTGTGACGTATTCAGTCAATTTTGTAGAGTTGGAAACAGTGGACACTACTATCTTTTTTCCAAATGTGTCAGTGATGAAATGTTTTTCTGAAATAACTGGTTTCCTAAGTATTTTTTTAACATGACAAACTGCATAACTCACTACTACATCAGTCGTTGTAGATAATCCTACTGGCCGTTTACTTTTATAGTGGCTTATACCTGTTTTCTACTTTTTTATGTTATTCATCTCTGGTCTCAGAAATCCTTACTTCATTTGATGATTTAATGCTTACTAAAAGAAACTGAACCCACCATCCCATAAAATAAGCTAGCAAACGGGTGTTGTGGAGATTGTCGAATGTCAATTTGATATCAAGGATTGGTCTGAATTAGACAGTCATTAACAACCAAAAACTAGAAGTGGATAGCAGTTTTGTGTTTGTGTGGAACTTCTCAACGGTGCTCATCCACAGCCCCACCTAGGACTAGAACCCCAGGACATTCTGGTTCCACGGCAAACGCTTAGCCGTTAGACTCCTAGGCCCCCAGGCTCCCGACGATTGACATTTCTGACCTAGTAATTTCTCGATCAATTCACTAGTGAGTAACTTCTCAAGGTGAATTCCCGGAGTTCTAGTGGGAAGACGTGAACAGTGAAGTTCAGCTATGTTGGATATGTGGTAGTTACCTATCAATAGGAATGGACTGAGGTCTGGTAAACATATCGAGAATTGACTGAGTTAGAAATATCTACTTTCTGAGCCGTCTGACTAAGCGGTCTAATGATAAAGCGCTTGCTGTGGAGCTAGAACGTCTTGAACCCAACTCCTGGCAGGGTCGTGAATGCACACACCTGAAGAGTTGCATAATAGAACGAAACAGCTGCCTTGTGCTTGCTGGTTGCCAATAGTTGTCTAACTTAGACAAATTTGCGATATCAAATTACAATTAAGTAACAAGTAATACTCTGAAACACTGAATACTGAAATCTATAACAGTCAGATTTACTATTCATGCATTAATCTTGACATCAATAAACAAGTAGAATTTGTTAACATTTGTTTTAAAGTAAAAGTTTTTTAAGATAAATCAATATGGAGATCATTCTTTACTACAAGATTTGATATTTTTAGTATCACATTTCATGTTCTATGATGAGATCTTATTTCTATAAAGTACAAAACAACATTGAAAACATTCAGCAAAAGTATAAGGATGAATTTGTATATCCTCATTGATTTGTTATATACTAAAGTTAGTCAGTCTCTGTTGTTATATGTACATCCTGAGCGGATCGCCTCGATATAGCAATTATTCACAAGTATTATTTACGTTGGATTGTGACTGATGAGTTAAATGCAGGATGCGCGTTTCGTCTTATTTGGGACTTGTCGGTTGAATGTACTTGTATCCCAATGCTAATGTTCTTTGAGATGTTGATAATTGTAAGATCCCATTGTAAACATCAACATTAGAATTCCACTTGCCAGTCACAATCCAACTTATATGATACAGTAAGAGTTATTTTTGAGTTTTTATTAGTACTTTAATTGATGTTAGCTCATGAAAGATATTAGTTTCATATGGATTAACTCGTTTCACATTATGTTCATAAATTACTTCAATAAATTAAAATGTTTTACAGTTATATTTATAAAGATTATTTACTTCACTGATAATTTATGCTAATTTAGTCACTTTAACTAAATAACCATTTATAGCTGAGGAACATTAGAAAACTGTTTCCATGAGATGTTTTTTCATCAGAGCTCATTCACAGCCTATTCAATAATCTAACTAGTGAGTACTTTATCTTTATTCTTTGGCTTAGTTCTTTAACTTTAAACAATACACACATTCATTTGAAAAATAGAATAAGTAATCTTCTGATAAGTTAATGTCAACACGTTAAGGATAATCATGTTATACATTTACTAGCCAGAATACAATGTGAACTACTGAAATTCTATAAAGATTGTCTATACTTATTCACTTACGTTGTATCTCTTTATTGTAATCACTGTAAGTGTAAACTAGAATGAAACTGATTCGGGTATTTTTCCTTCCAGAACTAAAATGGCTTATTGCATTATGATCCCCCCCCCCTCCTAAATTTTGTTATAAACAATTTAAAATTATCTTTTAAACCTAGTTAATTTATAATGACGTACCGAATAACATTGTATCTCAAAGAGACATTGTTACTGATATTCTGAAGAAGAGACTTTTAAAAGTCATCCGTAAAACATTCAATACTGTCCAACTAAGTCTCGTTTCTTCCAGTAGGAATTTGGTTCGCGATCATGTTAATGACAAGCTACTGCTTTAGACCACATCAATAGGCGTATACAGGTTTACTCACTGCTGTAAAGCAAGTTACATTGACCGTACAAAGAGTACATTGTCGAAATGGATATCTGAACACTACCCTTCTCGGTTGTTTAAAAAAATAAACAAATCGATCAACAGCTCGGTTCTCGAACACTTGGTAACGTCTGACCATGTCGCCCCACTAGAATCATCTTTACAGATTATTCACAAAGTTAAACTAATTGGTTCAAAACTAGAACAGATTATAAAATTGTGTTAGGCGGAGGCCTTAACCATCCACCAATTCAAATGAGCATTTCGTACTCAGAAGAAACACGTTCAAACGTTTATTTTATCTTGACCTTAATCTTCTATTCTTCTCCATAATAAGTTTTGAATTCTCTCTTAAATATTAATTGTGTTCTTTCATTATTCAGTTATCTTTGTCATTGTATTCTTCAAATAGACAATTATTATAATTCCGTTCATCAAAAAAATTTCCAAAAGTTAACGAGATCATTACGCAATCTATTTCTGTTTCGTTATTTTAACGACTATTACATAACTCTTAACTATTACTGGAAACAATTTTGATTCATTACATAATTTCCCGTAATTGAGCTTCTTATTGATCCAATACTACACCTACTGAATAAGGCACTCATACCTTTTTGAAGAGAATCATCATTGAACAACCTAAATAACAAGCTCCACAACAGCAAGTGTCTTGAAAAACGCACATGGAAATGGTCAGATGCGATAATTTGTCTTTCAGGTTGTTGTTGAATAATAGACTGTTCAAAACGTAAGTTCGCTGCAGTGGAGGTTCTTTTAAATAAATTAGAGATTGTTATATTTAGGATATCTGCAGCTTTGTAACTGTTGACATTAATATGCATAACAATTCGATTGCTCCAGTGAATCCCGTCATAAAGATTGTTTGATGAGGGCTGAAGGACAACCAACTTCTACATTTTGACTCATTCTAGAGTGACTTTAACAATTTGTTTTTCCAACGTAATGTCTCTATTTTAATGTAGACTAGTAAGTGAAAAATTTCTTTAACTATACGACTGTTCAGTTTATGTAAACAACACTGCTAAAAAGAGAATTTTCTTCGCTGATTATTTTATATTTTAGATTGCGTAATTGTTGTTTACCTAAAATAGGACAGAAATCTTTAGTAATAATGATTTAATAATCACAAAATATAAATCTCTTATCTGACTCTCAAAGAAGCCTGTCTTATTTCTCAGTATATACAACTATATTATCAATATGAATGAAAGTTTCTTCACTCATAAATGGCATCTATTGTTTCAGGTTCTGATGTTATAAGGCGGTCCCATGGACAACTGAATTACTTACAGTATTCTGTAACTTTTAAGGATTCATCTAGTAAGGTGTCCAAATAACACTATCCATGCAATGCATACTTAATCTTATGCAATTAGTTCTTCTCATATATCTGTTGTCTAATGTTGAAATTAGTATTCGTAATTACTGCTTTAAATTATAATTAACCATTTATGAAACTGAGAGGAGATAATATTTACTATTTAAATAGCATTTAAGTAGTAACATTTATTAGAAGAGTTTTCACAGCTTAATAAAAACTTGTTTGTTTTCCCCAGTATGAGTAGCCGTTTTTTAGATTGTTCACTATGTACAATCAGCTACTTTCATCCCCATAAGTAAACATAGTCGATCATGCAGCAATATTACTATATATTACAAGGTATCAACGTAAATGGCCTAATTAAGTACTTCATTCATTGAAGTAACAAGTGATTGGGAAAACCAGTACAATCGTTACATTTGATAACAGCTGTTTCCAACAATCTAAAATATAATACACTGAACTGAACTCGCTACTTTACATTAGCTTCCTCCACTACGAAAAAGTATTCAATAGTGTAAATATGAGAACATT
Source organism: Schistosoma japonicum (assembly GCA_025215515.1). Taxonomy (NCBI): domain Eukaryota; kingdom Metazoa; phylum Platyhelminthes; class Trematoda; order Strigeidida; family Schistosomatidae; genus Schistosoma; species Schistosoma japonicum. Next base: position 79,495,156 of record CM046061.1, read on the forward strand.
ATGGAGCCTTCTTCGACATTCTGGCGTACGTGAAACGATTGTCAACATCACACAGAATTCTTATGACAAACTACATTGTAAAATCGTGCATAGAGGTCAGCTCACCGACTAATTCGAAGTGAAGACTTGTGTCAGACAAGGATGTTCACTCTCATTCTTACTCTTTCTCTTTATGGTTGACTGAATCATGAAGACTGTATCATCTCAAGGCAATCTCCAAATACAGTGGACAACATAGATGCAACTAGATGATTGGACTGCGCAGATGATCTAACTAGCTGTTCTATCCCACACACAGCAACAAATGCATATGATGACCGACAGTGTAGCAGCAACCACTGCAGACATCAGTAGACTACAATGAAAAAGCAACATCCTTAGATACAAGTCAACGAGAACCAACCTAATTACATTTGACTGAGAAACTCTTCAAAATGTGGAAACATTCACATTCAAGGGCATACCAGCATTATCGATAAACAAGTAGGGTCTGATCTGTGGCAGATGTAAAAGCATGGATCGGAAAGGTAAGGCAAGGGCAGCATTTCTACAACTGAAATACATCTGGAACTCAAATCACCTATCAGTCAAAATTAATGTTCAAATTTCAATACAAATGTGGGGACAGTTCTATTGAATGGAATTTTAACTTGTAAGAAAAACATCACAAGCATCATTCAAATGTTACAGATATGTATACACAATTGTCTATGCAAGTTATCTACTGTGGATCCGTTGATCAGATATCATCAACAACAACCTCCTATAGCAGGAAACAAATCAACCAAAATCCGGATGGGGAAGAAATTAGGAGAAAATATTGTAGGTGAATAAGATACACAATGAGAAAATTACCAAACTGCATCACAAGATATGGGCTGACTTGGAATCCTGAAGTTCAAAGGAAAAGTTATGAGACGAATATACAGATTAGTTTGAGAATTGGAGACAGACATGAAGAAAGTGAACAGAACTTGGGAAGGACTTGAAATGAAATCTTAGGACAGAGTTGTTTGAAGTATGATGGCCAGCGGCCTATGCTTCACGTTGGATAACAGTCATCAACTGACTGATTAATTGATGGGCGTATACGGTTAGACAAAATATGTTATTGTTTGGAGTAATAATGTAAGGAGATGTGAGCAACAAAACATCTAATGCTAATGTTAACTAATGGATTATTAAAAAAAACTTAATAGAGAAATATGCTATAGAGATGATTTAAGTGAATTAATAAATTCATCTAATAACATTGATAGATTGTATCACAATCTAAATTGTACTTATTATTTTTTTAGTTTGATTGTAATTGGGAAGTGAAATGCGAAATGCTTGTATTATTTGACATGAAACAAACTAAGTTCTACAAGTTATATTTAAGTCGGATTGTGACTGGCAAGTGGAATCCAGGACGCGTGTTTCGTTTTATTTGGGACTCATCGGCTGGATGTACCTGCATCCCAATGTTGATGTTCACAGTGGACTTCGAACTCAGTCCATTTCGTGTCAAACGCCACCACGTTCACCACTAGGCTACTGTGTCCAGACAGTCACACTTGTGCAACGGGTACATATTTACAAGCCTATTCTAAACTAAATTCCATTCTCAGTGTGAATATCATCACTCGTATTCAGGTATATTCAACTAACGAATCTAAAATAGAATAGAACATGAATATTGGATTCCACTTACTGAATATGAAGTAGTTTTCATATTCTCTGTTTTTTTTTTAAAATTGAAACATTTTCAATTGTGTACGTCAATTTCACATGCTTATAAATGATTCGACTATTTCATTCCTGAAAGCTTCCTTTAGATAGCAGAAGAAAAAAAAGCATCTACCTTGATGTTAGATATTTTTAAGACAACAGTTAAGTGATTATGAATCTACGTTTAAATGTGATAGTCATCACATGCTGACAAAGTATATTTAAAACTGTATCTACTTTACCATGAATAACTTTGTAAGTTTAGAAATACATTCGCATGAAGTCTCAACATTCTACTCAAACTTCTGTCTCATACAATCTGACTAAGTGTTCATTTATTGCTATGTGTTCAGCTTTCTAGATTGGCTTCAAATATGTGCTATGGTTTGCTAATTAGGATGACACCTCGAAAGCAGCAAATGAAAGTATAACCGGTGACACCATAACAGATAGAACTAGCTATTCCTCCTCATCCCAGCCCACCTAACTACAGCAAGAAATCCAACGTCAGCAAGAAGCGTTTATTTCTGCAGGTAGCCCGTAAGACAAACAATAAGCACTCCATTCATGTGTATATGTACAAAAAAAAAAGAACTTTATTGGAAGTATCATAAATAGCTTAATGAAATAAACAAAGGATCAATCAGATTTAAGCGAGGAAAGTACAGAATGAAGGTAAAATGGGTCTATTTTGGAGTGAATATGGGAAGTTCAGATTCTCACAAATGAATCACAAAATGATAGGTTTATCAAAAAGATTATGAGGGCCTAGCATTCTTCAAAAATATGTCAACTATATCTACTAACCACCTTCTTTTGTAAAGTGCTTACGTTCTTCGATTCAAGCAACATCAACACAGTGGTTTGTACATTTACCTTATTCTTGTCTTTCTTTTGCCATAAAGTCCATACATTAATATACAATTTAGACAGATGTGATGAGAGTAAGAATGATCTACACTAAATATAATTTTATGCATATTTGCTTGAATATATACAAGTTACTTACCTACAGTGTTTCAGCACAACATAATTTAAGCTGGGAGTTCTGGCTAAAATATATTAAAAGTATGAAAAAATAGTGACTTTTAAACTGACAGCTCAGAGTTTACAAATGATTCAATCAGTGCCATGATCCATTCCTCGCTTTTAGCCAGTCAGAAGACAGCAACTGTAAATGAACATAAGGATTTTACATGGTTAGTCAACAATTTATAGTCGTGTATTTAAAACAAAAGAACAACAAAATAGTAATTCATCCGTATGATTAAGTATATAAGTACTCCTGAAATTAGTGTATAAACACCACGGTTATTTAAGACATCCCCAGAACGCTTAAATGTTATTAGTAGGAACACACATCAGGTAATTCTCAAACTGCTTCTTATATATTATGATATGACGCGTATAGTCCGAATATAAACCTGAGTCATTAGTATATGTCGTTGTTACTATTATCAGCACTGCTTTGTTCCATCTTTAATTCTCTACAAGTGACCTTTGAAGCTGGTTCAATCTCATATGCATAAAACCTGCAACATTCATTGCCCATTCCATTTTTTATAATTCTTAACCTTACATAGTTTCGTTGCTTATACCGCTAAACAATACTTGAAGACTTTCCAACATATCCGTGGATATTCCACCAGTGATTATCATACAGACGATGGACAATTACTTCAGTAACATTCATTAAAATTGCTTTAATTCATACTGGGTACAACAAAGGTCAGGTGACTAGTACAGGCATCAGTTATCTTAAAATGAACCTGGAATTATAAGGGAATGAATTCATTTTTGTAAATGTCTTATATCAGTAGAAGTGGCATCTGAAAACACTACTGACTCTCCATCTTTATTATTATTATATACTTTCATTCAAGGCTTTCTCGTGATAATCCTACAGTCCGTAAGTAACTAATGATAACATCATTTTCCAAGCAACAGAAAACTCTTTCTGTAGTATACATTTTCAGTTAAAATTCATAGCAACCTCTACACTAGTACTGTCTCTATTAGGTCATTTCTGAAAAATTGGCGCGCTAGGTTAATGGATTGATTTTCTTGTCCATATACTATACTGTAACTAGAATTCTCGACTGTATCTAAATATGTCGAACTGAATAAAACAACTGCTATTATTATTATTACTATTATTGTGGAAACATCATAAAATGATTTGGATTGTGACTGGCAAGTGGAATCCAGGACGCGCGTTTCGTCCTATTTGGGACTCATCGGCTGGATGTACCTGCATTCCAATGTTGATGTTCACAGTGAATAATCGCTATATCGAGGCAATCCGCTCAGGATGCACATATAGCAACAGTGACTGACCAGCTTCAGTCTATAACAAATCAATGGAAATATACAAATTCATCCTACTATCATAAAATGATGTTTGATTTGTTTTATATTTCTTTGTAAATATTATCTTCCTTGATATTAGCCTATCAATTCACTTTGATATCGCCTCTTATTTTTGAATAATACTTATCATTAATTGCTTTAATGTGAAGTAGACAGAAGGTAACTATAAATCAGTATTCATTATTATATGTAAGGCATAACAACAAAGAAAACATCATAGTTACTAGGCAGAATGTTAAATTAACTCAATTAATCTTTCCTGTACAAATGTTCAGATTCATTCAACCTGTATTTAGCCCTTAAATATATTATGACAGTAATGAGTAATGACAATACAAACATTATTCAATAGTATGTTTAGTACAGTATAAATTTTCAACATATAGTATCATTTTAAACGAGTTACTCTTTTCCATGTACATATCTGATGAAATAAGATGAGAATAGACTATATATATGCATATGTTTATATGTAAAAATCAAATGAAGGTTTTATTAGATACTAGTATCTTCATATTCTATGATATCCTGCGTTTTAATAGCATAGAATTCAAAATCGATCAATGTCTACAACTTTTTCACTGTATCGAAGGTGTACTAGATATGTGAGTAGTGGAGCTTTTATACCTTTCCTTACGTGGATGAATTTTTACTTAGTAACGCCACGTCCTGCTAGATGTGCAGGGTGGAAGGTTTGAGTGAAAATGGTGGTTTAGATCGAACAGAATTGTGTTAGATACTTGTCTACAAAATTTCAAATGTTTATCTACAACCGTGTACATATTAACTTCGAAGGTAACACCAAACATTCTACTAACGGCCTTTAATACTTTACGTAGCACCGAGTAGTCTTTTCTTAGAAGTCCTTGGAGAAATAACGATGATGTTATATTGGGGGGATTATAGAAGGGTAACTTTGAAACTAACTTTCAGAAGAGCGTCGTATTTATTACGAGTACATATAAATTTATTAGTTTACTTCTTATATTGTAATGTTCCCCTTGGAGTAACCTCCTACTATATATATATATATATATATATATATATATATATATATATATAAATTGAACAGTTTAGTCACACATATTTGTCAAGGCGTTAATAAATAAACATAAACAAAACGTGGACCGATTAATTTCTGAAAACTGAAGAATAAAAGAAAACATAATGAATGACGACACCACCAAAGAGAATTAAAGGTTAACAAGACAGAATCAAAGAGACTGCAAACTGTTCTCCACGCATAAATAAAGCTTAATTTTTTTAATTGTCAAGGCTTAGTCAAATTTGAGGATACACATTTAGATACTCCTATAAAAAGCCCAGTTCTGGATTTTAAGGAGCATCAATATGAGGAATCAACCTCAGTTGGTACTCTGAATAAGATCCAATTAAGGTGAAACAAGAAGACAGCAGTCAACAACATCCCAATAAGAATAAAAAAATCTAAGGCACAGGTTGAATACACAGAAGCCAACAAGCAAGAAAAGTGGAGCATTCGATCGGATAAACGGAAATATGTAGAAGGACCTGGCAATGACAGTGGGAAAAGCTCTAAGGGAAAGAAACATGAGACGCTTATACAATGCAAGCGATGAAGCTAGCTGGAAAATACAGTAAGTCGGATTAAAAACTAATCAATGAGACCCAAGAACAATAAAACACTTAGGTAGATCCCTTTGAAGAACTCTTGAATAGATCAGCCCTACAGAACTCACCAGTCATCGAAGCTGCATCTATGGGTCTTTATATAAATATCGACTCACCGACAATAAAAAATAGTTATCCGAGTGTTAAGTCAAAGTGGCTATTCAGTAGGGTCAAAAAACACATCAGCTCAGAAAAGCACTAAAGTCAGAAATAGAAGTAACTCTTTAGATACAAATCAACGAGAACCAACCTAATTACATTTGACTGAGAAACTCTTCAAGAAGTAGAAACTTTCACATGCCAGGGTATACCAGCATCATCGATAAACGGGGAGGATCTGATCTGTGGCGGATGTGCAGGCGCAGATCGGAAGGGCAAGGAAAGAGCAACATTTCTACAACTGAAATACATCTGGAACTCAAACTAACTGTCAGTCAACATTAAAGTCAAAATTTTAAATACAAATGTGAAGGCAGTTCTGTTGTATGGAGCTGGAACATGTACAATGAACTATGAGAAGCATCATGCGAAAGATACAAGTATTTATAAACAACTGTCTGCTTAGGATACTTCGGATCTGTTGGCCAGATACCATCAACAACAGCATTCTATGACAGAGAACAAATCAACTGTCAATTGAAGATGAAATTAGGAAAAGACGCTGGAGGTAAATAGAACACACATTGAGGAACTCACCAAACTGCATCACAAGACATGCACTAATTTGGAATTTTGAAGTCCAAAGGAAAATTTCTTAGACGTATGTACAGATTGCTTTGAGAATCGGGGACAGACATAAATAGAATGAACAGAACTTGAGATGGACTGGAAATAAAATCCTAGGACACGGTCGGTTGGAGAATACTGATAGGTGCCCTACGTTCCACTGTTAGATAATAGGCATTGATTGATAATGCAAAGCTTGTTGTAAGGTTAACCTTTGAACCAGTCTTGATTATGTGTCTTCCAACTGATGAGAAATATTTACTACTCCACGCCTTTGATGGATCACTTGATGTTATTTGGTCTTAAAGTCACTTAGGCATAATTTCTAACATCTTTAGTTTCATTGTTCGTTTACTATACCCTGTTTATGTGTCCGCACATGCTAATGAATTTGTAAATACAATCGAATGGAATGCAATCATTGATACAAATTTTAGGTCAAGGTGGAATAATGTGTTTCACAGAGGAATAATTTAAGCAGTATAATAGTTTAACCATTAAAGAGACTGTAAGTCTTTCATATCATGAAGTCTTACACTAGGAAGAAAAACCGTCGAATGCTCTGTGTTCTACATTGATAACGTAATTGTGATTGGTAAATTACTGATATCACCTATATAGGGAGAGAGAGTGAGTGAGTGAGTGACTGAGTGAGTGAATGAGTGAGTGAGTGAGTGAGTGAGTGAGTGAGTGAGTGAGTGAGTGAGTGAGTGAGTGAGTGAGTGAGTGAGTGAGTGAGTGAGTGAGTGAGTGAGTGAGTGAGTGAGTGAGTGAGTGAGTGAGTGAGTGAGTGGAGTGAGTTGAGTGAGTGAGTGAGTGAGTGAGTGAGTGAGTGAGTGAGTGAGAAATTTCGTGAACTCAAATTATATTCACTTTACTTAATTTATTCAGTTAAATCAACCATGAAAACAAAACAGTATGATATAATCGAGTATAAGTGCCTAAAATATATTTTAATTGTGTAATTCAATCACTTCCTATTCTGTCTTAGTCTTTGGTGTATTTTTTTTCATAGAAAACTTATAATTATGTGGAATTGTTTTATTGTTAATTACATGTATCTTATCAACATTATAAAGGACGTCGTGAATATTTAATTGGTCACTGTACAGTGATCAACCAAAGTTTATATCATAGTCCTATAGAAGGTCAACCGATGCCTGAGTAGTTGAATGGTAGACTGTAAAATTGGGTGACCCGGGATCGAATCAGCAGGGAAGTTTACGTCCCCTTCCCCCAAAAAAAACATTCAAGTACGTCTTGTTGATGAATGCCAAATAAAATGAAAAGTAGGTCTAGGGAATCCTCTCAACTACCTTAAACCACCCTCCATCTCTACAGAGTGCCAGTGATGTCGAGTCACTTAGACTAATGGCCACATTACAACTCAATCGCTAGAATTCGATCAGCACGATAAAGGACTTGACGAAAACTGATCAGTACACTGTGATCAACCAATATGAATTGCATAATGTTTGTACATTTTGAATGGTAGACTGGAGCTATCGACGATTCCCCACCACCAACACCCACCCAATCCGTAGATTTTGCATTACAATCAATGTTACCAAGTTGTATTTATTCTCATGTCCGACTTAATTAACCATTTACAAATGTTGTTTATCTAAATTGTTAAATGAAAAATAAATGCATTAAAATACTGATAGATAAATCAATAAACTATGAATTAGTTTCCATGTCTACTAAACTGCTTAAGATTTTCAACTAGATATGAAGGTGTGTGACATCATATTTCATTAGATGATGCATATTTGTTCATATAAAATTTCCTAGCTGTACAAACATACATATAGAGAAATGTATACATATGGGAGTTATATAAGGAGAGAAAGATAGAGATTGCTTAAAAATGTCTATGTTTATCAATACAAAGATGTCTGAAAGAAGAATATTCACTTGGACAAATTCTTATCAAGTTCTACAATGAGAAATTAAAAGCCAATGATCACAAAACAAAAAAGGGGTAGCCAATGTTGAGGCAGATATGAAGAATTACTGCATATAAATTTCCGATTATGTTGTAAATAATGATTGCCAATAGCGAAATAATAAGTCTCATCCAATTTGTTTAACACTTATTATTGTAAACGATATTTAAAATAATGAGATTATTAGTTGATTTAATTCTTCACAGTGTAATGTTGTTAGGGTAGTACAGAAACTAAGGTGCACTGAATAGCTATTTCATCATAGAATGAAACTTGTCAACAGTGCCCCCCCCCTAAATTTTAGTGCTTGCTAGATTTTAATCGCAACTTGAACCAAGCCAAAGAGGAAATCAGGAAAAAACGTTGGAAATGGATAGGACATACATACAGGAAATCATTAAAGTGCATCACGAGACAAGCATTAACTTGAAATTCCTGTTGTGTCACGAAAAAAGGAGGCCAAAGAACACACTGCTTCGAGAACTGGAAGCAGACATTAAAAGAATGGACAGCAACTGGAAACAGCTGGCAAGGATTGCTCAGGACAGAGTCGAATGGAGAATACTGGTGAGCGGCCTATGCTCCTCTGGGAGGGGTAACGGGCATAAGTAAGTATGTGGTGTCCTACCAACAATAATCTGTGAGGAATTCAATCAGTCTCTACAAGCCACCTCAATACAATATGATTATTAGTCATCTATATAAACACATGTCAATGATAAGAGGTGTGAAAACTATCATCAGATTAAGTGTTTAATATGAATTTAGACTGAATTCTACTTAAAATGACCTGAACTAAGTAAGAATTAGTAAAATGATACAAGTGACAGTTAAAATCCATTAAATTTGTCATATATGAAATGATACAAATTTGGAATGAAATACAACACCTACTCCGTATTTCACTAATTCATTTCAATTTATACATGACACTTAGTCTTTCTTCTTTGAAACATTTGCTTCGATTTGTAGATGGGTTGATTATTGTTTAGTGACCAATTTTAATCTATCGAATTCAATCAGTACGACAAACAATATGATGAACATCAAAATTGGTCACTATGCAATTATCAACTATTGTATACATTTCAGTTTTAAAGTGGAGGGGGAGTGTTGGTCGTGGCACGATTAGCTTAGTGATGACAGTTGCAGACTATGGAATCGGGTGAATAGGAATCAAATTCGCGGAGAAGTATAGGTCTCCTTAGAGATTCCAGGAACTCCTTGCTTATAAGTATCAAGAAGCACGAAATGATTTCCCAAGATATCCTGTCTACTACCTTTAAACCACTTTTCTTTTTGATTTGTATTCACAATGTACATCTAAATTTCTGTTATGCTAGGCAACTAAAGAAGAGTAACAAACTTTCAGGACTGTATTTTGGAGGACTATTTTAGTTATTTTAGTTGTGAGTAGTGTAAATATTTCATTTCTATCATTGTTACATTCCTCTTACTCTGTCCTCCCGTTTAGTGTATTTACTCCTAGTGTTTTGTTTCTTACTATGAACTACAGCTGATTGCCTGTGTACAAGTTGTCCCTAATCACTATCACTATCTCCTTTGTTCTGTATTAATGTTATTTTCCTAATTGGTTGACTATGTGGTTTGATTTTGTATATATATATATATATATATATATATATATATATATATATATATAAAGGCATGATTAAAATACACTTCGATTCAATTCTGTCTGGTTGGTCTATCGTCTTGTGTTCTTCTTATTCTAGCTTGGGATCGAGTGGGCATAGGGTAGACGTGCGTTTACCGACTAGACACACACCCGATTGGCGTTCGACCAATCAACCGAATTTCTTGAGACATAATAATTTCACCATATCGCATACTTATTCGGATAATGAAAACGATCAGCCTGACAATTCCAGCTGACGTATAAATTGATTGAAGTTAATATCATGAAATAGTCATTATGTCAGTAACAATTTTACTTTATGAACTAACTCAAATTGATAGACTGATCTATAAAATATTTCTATCTAAAACTTGGCTATTAACTTATGAGATCATCAACCGATATGGATTTATAAATGTAGAACCTGACAAGAATTTACAAAAAAGAATATTTATAAATGCTTTGTTTTAATGCATGAATTTCAATGAGCTTGTTCCTCTCAAAAGTTTGCAAGAAATAAATTACACAAACCACAATGATGATGTCAATTGAATTGACCACGGATAGAATGAGTTATAGATGAACTTGACTTGATTAATGGGTATAATAAGTATAAGAATAGTACCTTCGTATTGGCACTAATGAGACTTATAAACTTCTGCTACGTTATGACGTACCCGAAAAGACAGTCAACTACATTGTAAAACCGTGCATATAGGTCAGCTCACTTACTAATTCGAAATAAAGACATGTGTCAGTCAAGGATGTTTACTCTCGCACTTCCTCTTTCAGCTGCTGGTTGGCTGAAACATGAAGACTGCATCATCTCAAGGTAATCTCCGAATACAGTGGACAACATGGATGCAACTAGATGATTTGGACTGCGCAGATGATCTAACTAGCTGTTCTATGCCACACACAGCAACAAATGCATATGATGACCGACAGTGTAGCAGCAACCACTGCAGACATCAGTAGACTACAATGAAAAAGCAACATCCTTAGATACAAGTCAACGAGAACCAACCTAATTACATTTGACTGAGAAACTCTTCAAGATGTGGAAACACTCACATTCAAGGGCATACCAGCATTATCGATAAACAAGTAGGGTCTGATCTGTGGCAGATGTAAAGACATGGATCGGAAAGGCAAGGGCAGAATTTCTACAACTGAAATACATCTGGAACTCAAATCACCTATCAGTCAACATTAATGTCCAAATTTTCAATACAATGTAAGGACAGTTCTATTGAATGAAAATGAAATTTGTAAGGAGAACATCAAAAAGCATCATATAAATGTTACAGATATGTATACACAATTGTCTATGCAAGTTATCTACTGTGGATCCGTTGGTCAGATACTATTAGCAACAACCTCCTGTGGCTGAGAACAAATCAACCGAAATCCAGATGGCGAAGAAATTAGAAGTAAATGTTGGAGGTTAATGGGATACATAATGAAGAAACCACCAAACTGCATCACAAGTCATGCACTAATTTGGAATCCTGAAGGCCAAAAGAGAAGAGGAAGACCTAGAGGAGACATTTCGTTGGGAATTGGAGACAGACATGAAGGAAATGAACAGGACTTCGGAAGGATAGAGTTGGTTGGAGAATGGCAGTCGGTTTCATATGGAATAACAGGCACTGATTGATTAACCAGAACATGAAAAGTATTACAACAATCGAATATTTGTATAATAAAATAAAAGTCTTTTATTCTTGTGTTATTTCATGCGGAGCAATAACTGTCGAACAGGACCTCTTGACAACTTTTATTTAGTTCATCTTTTCAGTTCTTCCTAAGTGCTACTTATCCTGCTATTCATGTCTACCTCTAATTCCCAAAGCAATCTATACATCTGTCTTCCTTATTCCCTTTGATCTTCAAGATTCCAAGCTAGTGCACGTCATTTGACACAGTTTAATGATTTTCTCCATATGTGTCCTATTCACTTGCAGTGTTTCTTTCCGATTTCTTCCTCAGAGGGATTTTTGTAGGTATGTTCTCTGCCTCAGAACTCTGTTGCTGATGATGTCTGCTCAACTGATTTGGAGTAGACAACCTGCTTAAACAACAGTTCATAAATACCTGTATCTTTTGGGTCATACTTTTTGTAGTTCTTCAAGTCTTTAACTCATTACAAATTAATATATCATTTATTAAATTTTGGTTTTCTATAGACACTTTGTTTTCAATGAAGTCTTGAAAATGATACGAAGTCAACTGCTTCCGTTCTGAGAAACTGACCAGCTTGACCAGTATGTTTACATGTAGTGATCAGATTATCTGAATAGAAAAATAACAGTCGCTATTGCATTCACATAAATGAAAACTGAATTAAAATAATTATAATGTTTGCTAAAACATGTTAAGGATGATTCAAGTTGGATTGTGACTAGAAAAAGGAATTCAGAATCCGAGATTTGGCATATTTGGAAATTGTCGGCTTTGCATCAGTATTGATTTTTACACAAGAACTTGAACTTAGTTCACTCATGTCAAAAGCTACTGTATTAATCACTGACCTATTGAATTCAGTCAGCCATAAATATGTACCGGGTAAACTTTTGGTTTAATTGTGATCTCTGAGCTAAACAGTTTATTTGCAGAGCATTTATCATCATTTTGGCCGACTTCATCGACGTAAACTTCTGAAAGAAGTGAACTATGTAAATTTCTCTACAAGTGTATGCATTATTAAAAGTGCATACTGAATATAACTTTATCTACAAATCTCGAAAACGGAAATTTCCATTATCTTTACATAAATCAAGACTAGAGGAAACAAGTGAACACTAAGATAGTAAAAGTGGGTATATCCAGTAACAAAGTGATATAGTAACACTATGAATATTATCAGCAATCGATTAAATATTTTCAAGACAATCTATAAGATGGTTGGTATACTAATGACCATTATCTAAAAATAATGTAAATAATAATAGGATGAATTTGTATATTCCCATTGATTTGTTATAGACTGAAGCTGGTCAGTCACTGTTGCTATATGTGCATCCTGAGCGGATTGCCTCAATATAGCGATTATTCACTGTGAACATCAACATTGTAATGCAGGTACATCCAGCCGATGAGTCCCAAATAGGACGAAACGCGCGTCCTGGATTCCACTTGCCAGTCACAATACAAATTAAGTAAATAATAATGTTTTGAACAGATTCGTTATATTAAATAAAGTGAATCTTCTAAATGAAACTCTATTTATCAAGTTGTCATTTGACACTTAGTTCAAATGAACTATCTCTGAACTAAAGTGTACAATGAATGTACATTTCATGTTTAATATCTCTGAATTGTTTGAAACATAAAAGTGATATTTTGATCAACAATCTGACTAAGGAAATCACGATAATAATACTGGATGATGTTGAAAGAAGGTAAAATGACCGAAAAGTCAGAAATTATAACTGATCAAGTTACCTTTTAGTTTGAAATATTAACACATTAAAAGGGTTTTAAACGAGAAAGAAACAGCTGTCTAGTGCTCCCTGATGTTCATTGGTACCCTGTCAATATCACTTTATGACGTATCAATCAATTAAAAATGCCAAACTCCACAAGAATAGCCATCTTTAATTCAATTACATTAGTTATCATTAGGCATTCTTTTAATTTCCTTATTATAGACATGATATGAAGTTATCTGCTATGAAGTATCTTTGAGAAATAAATAAGTGCCATTCATTTATGTCTACTTTTAAATCTTCAGTTTTAGTAAATTATACCATCCATCCTATTTTTCATTTCCTTTTATTATTTTACAAGGTTATTCTCTATGTTCAAGACTTAGTACTCCTTTGCCGTCTACTGCATGCACTGATTTCATGTTTCACAATATTGGTAAATGAATATGTGTACCTCGTCTGCTACGCTTATTATGGCTGAACGATTACTAGTCAATACTGCATTTACATCTTGATTTCACCAAACTGTATGTTAAATAGGCCTTCACTGATTGGTTAGTAATATTGAATCGATCCATAATTAAATGATACTTATCTTAATGATTCCTGAACAAATGTACAAAATAGTGGAAAATATGAAGCTGTACAAATTAGACATAAGTGTTGTACGAAATTGCGTCTTCGAACTCAGTAGCACCGTTGACAGCTCGCCATTTTAAGTGGATGAACTGAGCTTCAGTCTCTATAGGAGGATTAATAATGAAATATAAGCGAATGAAGCTAATGATTCCCAAATAGGGAGAGATTGATGCCTTGATTTCTAGTTCCTTGTCATAATCCAACTTTACTGAAACGGAATAAACTGTTCAAAATCACTAGATCAACCAACAAGTTAGTCATAATTAAATCATTTTTTGACCATATTCTTTTTTACTAATGAAATTCAAATATCAGTAAAACTAGCCTTGTTGTATAGTGTTTTAGCTCACGTATATTTACCATTAACCCTTATAAATTGCCTATTTTGTATGTAAACATTGAACATTCCTATTAAATATAAACACATCACTGACCATTTGACCGTGTACTATTCAGTAAACTATTTTGACTAGTAACATTGTACTTTATGAATTGTTAAGCCAACTCTATATTATCTTAATCAATCACACATTATACATATAATCTAGCACCAAAAGGAAATATGTTAATTCATACTTGTTTACAGCCTGTCTACACAAAAAATCAGTCTGATACAACAGGCAAAATGTAATCTCTGACCAAATAAGCATTTTCTTTTTCTCAGTTAGATAGGCAACTAAACATTAAATTTGTTACGTTGATATAAAGTAATTCAATGTTTCTGTTAAACAGTGAATTTATATTGTCTATAATAAGCATTGATTGGTAAACAGTGGAATGCCTAACACAAAGTACCTTAATGTTATAAACAGGAAATTTCTATATTCTTCCATATAAGTAAATGTATTAGCCCTACAAAATATTCCATTCATTGTCTATCTATCTATCTATCTACGTATGTATGTATGCATGTATCCATCGTAACGAATAAATTTACACTTAAACCACTAAGAAATGGGAATGGGGGGAAATGGAACGCCAAGGATATGATTATGTATTGATATAGTTATACAGTGGAATGGAAGTTTGTGCTAAGATACTGTCAATATTCGTTTATATTCCACGTAGTAGAATATTGATTATAACATCACAAGCTGTTTATCATGTTGTTTTTCTTCATTTTCCTTCATCTATACACATTACACTGTAGTGTTTTTTCTGTATGTATACACAATTGCACACAGGTTTCTATCCAAGTAAACCTTTGTTTCATAGAAAATTCTTTTGTTTGTATGTGTCCAGTGTAGAAACAGAATTTCTATTCAATAAATCAATAAATGAACAAGTAACGAATACAACAGTATTTACTGTTGTAATAAATTTCAGTGAAACAATAATGAAAGTGAAACAGGAGAAAAGAATCTTAAATGTCATTCTTGATGAGCTTAATGATGAATTGATGTTCATTTTAATTGTGATTGTAAAAAATATTCAACAGCAATTTTTTTTCATTTGATGATGGTGATGATGACAGTGTATTAGTTAAATAAATAGTCTACGAAGGTTGAAGTTCTCATGAAAGGAAAGTGACAGTGATGCATCACCTTGAGTTTGGAGTTACTTGATGACATGGCTCAGAATCGGTCACAGTGGCACAAGTGTATTCACTCTGTGATTTCATCTAAATCTTGAATCTTATTATTAGTTTCTGCACAACTTTACTTCACTCTCCTCTTTTGTATTCTGTTATTATGTTACCTCTGTAATCCCGTAGTGCTAATATGGTATGGTAACTTGAACCTATGGGCCTATTTGCCCGATTTTACGTTAATGATGATGATGATTATTACCTTGAGTGTTCGCTAATAAATTGTCTCATAAGATGAAGTGTACTTTATTAATTAAAGGGGCTAACATGCCATAATGAGAGGAAGAAAATTTACTATGTAGTACAGAAATGTTATATTCACTTATGATCATATATAACTGCCAAAAATAAATGAAAGTAGAAAAGCACAGAATAACGAAAATATCTTCAGGTTAATAAAACGAGTAGGCATTACATTAGACGGTTTTCAATATTAGCTTACAATAAGATCAAGAGGATAAATTACCAGTACAGAACTATGTCAGTTGGATACAGTGAATGATAAATATGTCTAAATATTTAGAGTCCCTACTATTTCGCTAGTAGAGTAAGATATAATAATTGGCGTTAACACTTAAAATGCAGTATAGTAAGAGGAAAAAATTGTTCCAGATTCTTGGAAACTTATTTATAAAAGAATTCATAGAAATTTCTACTTTCGAAGACGGATTACGGAAGCTAATAGAAGAAGGATTCGCAAATTGAAATGTATTAGAGGATGTAAATGATAATTTATTCAGTGTTTCGTAAACAGTATTTGATTTAATTTGAGCAGTCACTTCAATGAGAAATCTAGTTCTAACACATCTCACTTAGTTTTATAGTCCTTAGTACAGTCACTCTGAAGAATGTGAAATGCGAGGCAAAGTTGGACAGATTGATGTTTTAGTTTATCCTTAATACAAACATCACTGAAAATGAAAGTGCTGTATTCTGATAGTAGTCGGAAACAATTTGTAAGCATAATGCGAAGATTATTAATCTGAATATTAGTGTAGCGTATAACTCGAAATTCAGTGTCATTTAGATGTCAGCCGAGTAACCTGTTCCAAGAATGATCGACTGTAAGAATATTTAAGTTCAAAGTACCTTATTACTGTTTATGGATGGACTGAAATTGAGTCACGTATTTGCACAACATATTCATCCACATTTGTGTGCATTAAGTTCTAGTTTTCATTTTGAGCACCATACAGCTGCCTTGTTGAGTTCAGCATTGTTATGCTCATTAGTTCGAAAAGTAACTTGATAAACATAACGAAAAAGTGATGAATTCCAAATAGGACAAAAAGTTCAACCTAAATTTCACTTGCCATCTACAATCCAATCTAATTCGTATCTATGAACTATCTCTGTACTGAGACAATTCACTCTTAATGTACATATGGTAATAGAGACTGATCAACTTCAGTCCATAACAAATCAACGGAATGATATGAATACCTCCAAATCATGAAAAATAATTCAATGAATAGATAATTGATTTTTTTTAATAAAAAAAAAAACAGGGAAACATAGTTTTCCTTTTTTCCCAACTGACTAATTATTTCGATTATCGTTTATGATCATTAATTAATCAAGCAGTCTATGTAATGTATGTCATTCTATCTATTTTCATATTTGCTTGTCTATCCACCGTCTGTTCGTCTATCTATCTACTTAATTATCACTTTAATATCATCCATTCACTCATTCATTCCTTCATGCAACTAAAATCGAGTTTAGATTATTTGGTAGAGAGTTATGCTTCAATGAAAAAAGAAAATAATAAATAGATATAATAATAATAGTAATAATAATAATAATAATAATAATAATAATAATAAAGTAATATAATGAAACACTTAAGTGAGTGAAAATTAAAACTTCTGAAGTTTCGCCATTTAGTTTCAGCTGCTTCTTCAGAGGTTAAATAAATAAGTAATCGAATTCAATTAACGTAAGTTGAAATAGTGCACTGAAGCAAATCGTAATTAAAATGGTTAGTATGATTGAAAAACAGTTGTGATCGTAGTGAAATTAGATTATTTAGGTCAATGTGATTTGTGAACTGTGAATGAGCATGAATTGTGGGATGAATGATCTAGGGAAATATGGTTAGTTCATTTTTGAGAGTTAAAAGTGTGTGGAATTTGGTGCAGTTTATCTGTAGTTAATGGGAAGTAGATATTCTCTGTTTAATAAATAGTGAGATCATCCTTTCAACTAAAAGGAGAACTCTTTAGTTACATGTAAAATATTTCACGTATTTACCATTCTTAATAATTAGAAAAACCTTTTAGGATGTTTTTCATGCCGATTTTATGGTTGTTATTAATACGACTTACTATTAATTAATAATACTTCATACTTCATAGGATTATCAGGTTATCTTGTGTAGATTTCATGTACCAAGTTATAATCTCTAGAGAAAATTTACTGTCTACTCAATCTAAACTGTAGACATAGTTTTTTGTGTAGAGGTGAATAGAATCTTTTGTTTTAACTAAAACACATCGAAAGGGTTTAGCCTAGTTTATAGATTTTATTATCAAATATGTACAAAAACCAAATGGATTTATCAAATTGGAACTTGGCAATGATACTACTAAATAATAGTAAAGTTCTTTTAAGTTGAACTGTGATTGGCAAGTGGAATCCAGGATGCGCATTTCGTTCTGTTTGTGACTTATCGCCTGAATGTACCTGCATCCACTCAGGATGTATATATAGCGACAGAGACAGACTAACTTCAGTGCATAACAAATCAACGAGAAGTTCATCCTAATAGTAAAGTGTTATTTTCATTTCTTCTTATTTATTTTCACTTCAAAACGATTATGCTTATACGTGTATATGTATATTCATATTGCTTGTCCTTAGAACGACATAAATTTTCTTTACTCATTAGAATTATTTTGTTATGACTTAAAGAATTTCTGTTACATATTCATAGGTATAATTAATATTGAAATCACTACAAAAGGATGATTTGATAGTTTGAAATAAGTTGATCAATGCTTTAGATTTCAGCTTGTGAAAGGTAATGAACTATTTGCATTATTTGAATGTGTTGAAACATTGAATATCTGATGTTTCACAACATTAATGTAAGTCATTTCTTCAAAGAATAAATAAATGAATTAGATTGACATAAGTCTAATTAATACAAAGGAACAAATCAAATCAATTAATTGGAAGTCTGATTAACTATGATGAGTTGGTCTCTGATGAAATCTCAGTTCGAATTCAAAGCATGTTTGGTTTTTATCAACTTACGTAACTTATAATGTAAACGAGATATTCGTCTGCCAACAAAGGAAAGAGCGTACAGCACATCAGTTCGCTCTATCTTACTGTATGGATGTAACACGTGGCCATTAAGGGTAGGAGACATTCGAAGGTTATTAGTTTTTGACCAACAATGTCTTCGAAACATCGCTCAGGTTAGCTGGGATCGGCGAGTAAGCAATAACGAGGTTAAAGAACGAGTATTAAGCAGAGGTGGTAAATCAGTCCACGAGGTTGTCAATCTTCATTCACTGTAGTGGTTGGGACGTGTGATGCGTATACCCAACCACCGTTCACCTCGACGCGAGATGTTGGTTAATATAAGAACAGGATGAAAGAGTTAGTAGCGGCCAAACTAAGACACGACATCAGTTCATGAAGTCAATGACCGCTAGTTTGAGTCGTTTCGATAGCTGCACACTACCTGTTTGGGGTCCTCAAGAATACCCTAACTAGTGGCTAGAAACACTGGGTGACAAGGCTCAGAATCGCTTACAATGGCGAAGATGCATCCACTCACTGTCCTCCCTTAGGTTTTAAGCTTAAAATTATTTCATAACTTTCTTTCCATGTTCCCTGAACAATATCCTATATGTTTACTCTCCTTGTTATTATTATTATTATTATTATTATTATTATTATTATTATTGAAGTTACTTGTGCTTCTACCCATGTGGTGTTAACCTCGAGGTATATAAGTATGGCAACTTGGACAGATGCATGCATAAGCCAGGTTCTATGTTGATCATGCATACATACATAATGGTAGGTCTGATCATATAGATGTCTAAGGTGAGATCAAAATGTGTGTACAATTTCTGCGAAGAAAAATTGAAGTGAAACAAGTGGATGGTACGTACTTGTGATGTGGAAGAATAAAGTTGATCTATGTGTTTCCGGTGTGAAATTGATTGTCTGGATGAAACATTAAAATAATTCAAAAAGGATCCTTTAACTATAAAAGAGGTAAATAACTAGAGCTTTTCATATGTTCGTAAATCTAACTGAATGACAAACAATAAAAAGTTACATAACAATGATAATTTGATATCATGAATGGATCTGAATAAGACAACCACTGAGCACCAGGACAACTGCTTCGTCCTAGTATGGGACTTCTCAACGGCGAGCATCTATGACTTCATCAGGGACCGAATCCATGACATCCCGACTAATTTTTCTAGTTAGTTCATGGAGTTCTAGTTGAAAGATATGATCAACAGAGTCAAACCATGGTAGGTGTGAGGCAGTTACCCACCGATAGCAATAGATGAGATTGTTCAAATGTATTGTGAATTAACTAAAGTTAAAAATATCAACCGTTTCAATAATCAAATAAGAGTTATTAATTTTTTACTTTTAGATGAACAAAATACTACTGATAAATAGTGAATTCAGTAAATTAAGTGTATACTTTATTCGAGTAAAACTAAATTTTTAATAAAAAAAGTATTGATTATACGAATAGGAATAAAAACAAAATAACTTTAATTACACAAAAACTTTGGACAGATAAATATGGATGAATGGGTCATTTACTAGATGTGAAGCATATTATTGGGTGGATATCTGATGAATAAAGAAGAAGAAAATATTCAGAAATATATACAGTCAACTAATTGAATAACACACCAATAGATCAATCAATAGATATATCTGAGATAGATAGTTAGATACAGAGAATAGGTCAGGGGATAGATAGATAGATCGTTTAGGAATGGATAGGCAGGTAGATAATACTTTCGTTACACAATGAAAAAGTGAGTTGTTCTAAATTCTAAAGTCATCGTTACATTTTATAAAATAATAAATGTACTAGTTACAAACCATAATTCGCAGATGTAAATTAATCATTTTGATTCACTTTACTCCCTGCCAGTATGATCAGTATTTCTCGTAAGTATAAAATATCCACTGAATTGTAAACGCTAAAATTTGATTCCTCGAACTGGCTAATTATTTACGCGATTTTTATTCAAAGTGTTTTACAAACTCCTATATGTATCTAGTTGACAATTTACATAAAAAATAGATTTCGAATTTAAAAAAAAATTAAGTCGTTTTACTGTACAACGTATACTATAACATGGCATTTCTCCGAATCGGATCGCATTTATAGATGCTGAGAATAATCTACTTACTATCTGCATAAAGAAAAATGATATTCGGTATATTCTATTAGCTTTATAAAAGGTTGATTCGTAGCTTACCGCATCTAAAAAAATACTAAATCACTGATTAGTGATAAACTATTGAAAAGTCCACTACTAGATCATAATATATATTCGGTTAGATCCTTAAAATACCTATATACTATTTCGGTGATTGTTAAACTGAATTCTGTCTGCGATGTAACATCCAGTTGATAACCAGAAAACACTGAAAGCTGTCTCGTCCGATTATTGGAATCCTCAACAGTGCGTACTCTACAGTTCGCCTATGTGACTTCAGGTTAATGAACACCTAACACTTTGTACTACTGGGCCAGTATACAATGGTAGAATATAACTTTCACCGATTTGTAATGTAGCGCGACGATCACCCATTGTCATCTATCATAACCTGTCTCACTCTCTACAAATCTAAACTTCAACAGTCAGGACTGCTTAATAAATACCGGCCCAGTGCGGCAAAGGGTAAGGTGTTGACCATCAATAAGTCCTTGATGAGAAATCTAAAAAGCACGCTACTGAGAAGCACCATATTAAGACGAAATAGATGTGCAGTGTACCCTGGTTTTCAGCATTATCTTATCAACATCAGTCTGTGGCTTATTCAATCAACTAAACTTATCACCGATCTCCACGAACCACCCCACTTCAGTCAGCATTAGGATTATAAATAATAATTATTATTGTTTTTATTAAATCTGCCTAGAGCCTCGCTAGGGTTGTTACCGGTTACAAGGCTGGATAAAGGAGGATGGTTGGGCATGGAATTGACAACCTTATCCTATAAAACAGCAACCTTGTTAAAATAAACGCTTACCGATAAAAACCTTCACAACTATTTTAACTTCGCCTTGGGAGTTGGATAGTCTTCACTTCAAAGAGTCATGACTGCCTCATGGTGAAAGCCGAGTATCTTCGGAAGCTACGAGGTCGATGCCCCTTCTCATAACATGACCCACAATATAGGGATGTTCGCACGATGCGTCAGACAAGGAGAAGTATCTAAATAGCTGAAAAAATGAAAAGATACAGCCTGAAGATACTTGAAATAAGCGTAACCCATTAGGTTACAAACTTGACACCGAAGACTATCTTCAGGAAAAGCGCTTTTATACTCTGATCATGAAGAAGAGAATGATACATACATAAGGAGTAGCACTAATGTCGTCCCAAAGAGCATGATTGGCACGGATAAGATAGGAACCTCATGGACGTAAAATCATCAAAACATCCTCCAAGATGAGGACGGATCCAATGCCATGCCTCCAGCAACGACGGCCACGAAAACGACAAAGATCACTTCTATACGAGGCTACAATCAACCATCGATGAATGCTCAGCCAAGGATCTGACCATTCTGATGGGCGACCTAAACGCCAAGGCTGAAATGAACAACACCAGATATGAAGATATCATGTGATGACATGGACTGAGAGAAAGGAACGAAAATGGTGAGAGGTTTGCAAACATATGTGCCTTCAACAAAATGATTATAGGTGGCACCATATTATCCCCACACACAAATCCATACACAAAACTACATGGGTTCCACCCGATCACATTACGGAGAACCACATCGACCACATCTACAACAATAGAAAGTTTAGAAAGTCCATGGAAGACGTAAGAGCATGGAGAGGAGCTGACATAGGTTCAGATCACCATCTGGTGATAGTTAAAATGAAACTGAATCTGAAGAAGCACTGGACAACCAGTGCAACAGTATTACACAAGTTTAGCACAACCCTACTCCAGGATATTAACAAACTCAACGAATTCAAGATAATTCTCAACAATGAGTTCCATGCATTTCACGATCTATTAGAAGAAGATGGAATTAATATGGAGGACAACTAGAAAGCGATTAAGGAAACAATAACTTCAATTTATCAGGAGGTTTCTTGGTAGCATGGAGCACCATCATATAAAATGGATTTCTGTTAGCACTCTGGATAAGATGAAAGAAACGATGAGCACGAACGTTGCAATTAGTAACAGCTGGACAATAACAGAGGAAACCAAGGCACAGACCGAATACACAGGAGTCAACAAACAAGTGAAGAGGAGCATCAGGTCGGATAAACGGAAATATGTAGAGAACCTAGCAATAACTGCGGAAAGAGCTGCAAGGGAAAGAAACATTAGGCACCTATACGACACAACGAAGAAGCTAGTTGCTAAATTCAGTAAACCAAAACGGCTAATCAGGAACAGGGATGGCGATGCAATCACCGAGATGCAAGAACAACAAAACAGATAGATGAAGTACTTTGAAGAACTTTTGAGTAGACTAGTCACATTGAACCGACCAGTCACCGAAGCAGTATCCACGGATCTCCCTACAAACACTGAACCACCAACAGTCGATGAAATCAAGATGGCCATCCGACTGTCAAATCAAAAGTAGCAAGTCAGCAGGGTTAGAAAACATACCAGCTAAACGAGGCACTGAAGTCTGATATAGAAGCAACTTCAAAAATACTCCACATTTTCTTTAGGAAGATTTGGAAGGAAGAACAAACGCCAACAGACTGGAAATAAGGATGCCTCATAAAGATACCAAAGAAAGGAGAACACAAAAATTGCGAGAACTCCAGAGGCATCACCCCACTTTCAGTACCAGGTGAATTCTTCAACAGAGTGTTACTGAACCGAATAAAAGATTTTATCGACGCCCTACTTCGAGATCAATAGGTCGGATTCCGTAAATACCGATCGTGTACTGACCAAATCGCCACTGTACAGTTTATTGTTGAACAATCAATTGAATGGATTTCAGGAATCTACATTAACTTTCTCGACTATGAAAAAGTGTTCGACAGTGTGAATAGGAAGGCATTATAGAGCCTACTTCGGCATTATGGCGTACCCAAAAAATAGTTATTATCTTATGGAATTCATACGATGGACTAACTACATTGTAAGATCCGAAATGGAGGTCAGCTCACTGATTCGAAGTAAAGACTTGTATCAGACAACGATATTTACTCTCACCCTTCTTCTTTTAGCTCCTGGTTAACTTGATCATGAAAACTGCATCATCTCAAGGCGATCTCGGAATACACTGGACAACATGGATGCAACTAGATGACTTGAACTTTGCAGATGATCTAACTGGCTCTTCTATCCCACACGCAGCAACAAATGCAGGTAAAGACGGACAAAGTAGCAGCAACCACTGCAGCCATCATTAGGCTTCAGCATTCACAAACGAAAAGCAAGATCTTTCGCTAGGAAACAACAAACACTAACCCGAATTTCACTTGAGGGAGAAATTCCGGAAAATGTCGAAACCATTTACATACTCGAGCATCATCATTGACAAACAAGGAGGGTCCGATCCTTTGCAGATGTAAAGGTGCGGATTGATAAGCCAAGGTGAGGACAGCATTTCTACAACTGAAATACATCTGAAACCTAAATCAACTGTTGTATGGGGCTGACACTTGGAGAACTATGAAAAGCATCATCCAAAAGATACAAGTATTTATAAACAACTGTCTACGTAGGATACTTCGAATCCATTGGTCAGATACCATCAATAACAACCTTCTGTGGCAGAAAACAAATCAACCAAAATCCAACTGAGGAAGAAATTAGGGGTAAATACTGGAGGTGGATAGGACACATATTTAAGAAATCACCAAACTGTGTCACAAGACAAACATTAACATGGAATTTTGTAGTTCAAAGGAAAAGTTGTAAGAAGAATGCACAAATCGCTTTCCGAATTGGAGACTTATGAAGAGAATGAAAAGCACTTGAGAAGAGTTGGAAAGGAAAGCTGAGAACAGAGTTGGTCGAAGAATGGTGGTCGGTGGACTATGCTTCACATGGGGTAACGAGCATTGATTGATTGTTATTATTATTATTAAGAAAAAATGTAACAACACTGAGTTTCTTCCTAGTCAAAAGCAATTTCTTTATAATATTATTAATTAAAAATCTCCACAACGACAACACTTTTCAATTTTGTTTTATTTCTTACATAAATAATTATTCTGAATACTTAGTGCAGTTATCATCACCACCACTAGCAATATAACAACTTCATCACTACAATCATCATCATAATTAAATTGACAAATTCATTAGCTGATCACGGAAATTGACTATCAATCAAACATTGAGCGTAGAGAGGTAGCAACAACCTATTGAAATAAAAAAGAGGATATAACACTTTTTCAAGAGGCGGGGTAGGAGGGGGGACAACAAACACAATGTAGTCCCGTTTTATTTTTTCATATTGATTTATACTAAATAAGAGAAGGGAAATAAATTTCCGATTGTTTATCTTTTTCCTAGATAGTAGTCAATATCATTAACATTATGATTAGTGAATAATAAGTATATTAAGTTAATGTTGTTTTTGTTTATTCATAAAATGAGTTAGTACATAAAATGCATAAATTTGTTTATGTTTATTTTGTTGAAAGTCGGAAATTTAATTGAAGTGATTTGTAGAGATTGTTACTGGATTTAGGTTGATTGAATTCGTCATAGACTGATATTGACTGAGCAATACTGAAAATTATGGAGCACTGAAAAATTGTTTCCTCCTAGTATGGGATAGATTCAGTTATCACTTTAATTCAACTATAATAATCGGCTCACCAGTGTACTAACTTCAAGATGTTCCTGAAATTCTAGCATGAAGTTTTAACTAGCGGAGTTCAGACTTGTTGGGAGTGAGACAGTTATTACCGATGGCAATAGATGATCGATGCACTACATCACAAATTGATGGAAGTGGGAATTCTACCATTGCATACTGGTTCAGTGATGCAGATTGTCAGGCGTTCGCCAACCTGAAACTCCTTAGGCAGAATCTAGGATGTGCACTGCTGAAGAGTCCCATACTAGGACGAGATAGTTATTTAGTGATCCCTGGTTCTCAATAGTACTCTTCTAACATCAGTCGGTGACTAAATCAATTGACTAATCAACTACTTATCGCTTTTTAATAACCCTATGATGTTAATTTCCTCTGTCTTGCAACTTTCTAACACTTATTAAGTGGCCAATTCATTTCATAATACTATTACTATTCCCCCGTCAATTCGTTACACAATCATTCTTCTTTTTTACACACCTAAACACTGCATAATACAATTGACTATCTTTTTTTCAATAGAAATTTTCCTGATTGAAATGTCGAATATCAGTCTTTTAATTGATATGACGAGTTTTTTTTCGCTATCTGAAAACATGACAGTAGAAGAACTCAGTAGGTTTCTGCAATTTCCTGTCAATCTTGCTTCGGAGAATTTGAAAATCAAAAGGAGTTGAACTGACTTTTGATAAGCTTGATTTGTACATTTTAATTGCACTAATTTAATTCGGTTTGGGTTTTACTCTGCAGAACAGTACACTCCTTGATTAGTAACACGTTTGTTTGCAGTTCCTAATGAGTCCAATTCTTAGGTAATGTTTCCTATCTATCTCACTCCTCAAATAAAATAGACTAATATAACTCAGCAGCTATCTCTAACCAACGCTTGGATACTCTACGACGTTCTACGCGTTATATAAAAAGCGAAAGATTAGTTGATACGAGGTAAATAATTTGACGAGCAAAACCAAGCAAACCAAAGCCACAAAGCGCAGGTAAGGTAAGGTTTACTGTCTAGTCATGCTGAGATATGCATATCAAGGTAAGAATACACAATAAATGACATATTATATCCGGGATTATCAGTGGCTGCTACAACTTCAAAGTATCTGCTACCGTAACATTTAATTGTATTAATCAATTCGATAAAATAACCCATTCACTATTGTAGAATAATCATTCCTGTTAACTTTTATAAAAGTTATTTCAGTTAATGATTTCACCTTATGAATAAACACTGTAAACTACTTGGTTTAAAAATGAATACTTTCAAATAGGGTGTTCACATATTTCGTCTCCATAATATAAGCTTTCTACAAGTTTCGTCATTTGGAAAAGAATGAGTCTTGGTATCCTGTCTAAAGGTCAGTTAAAATGGATAAACGTTAGTAGTAACCGTAATGAATGTCGATGGTATCAGGCTACTGTAGATCTGTTAATTAAATTGTAATGCGAATCATTCAAAACCTTAAAAATATACACGTTTTTGACATGGATATGTCACATTGATAACATAAAGTAATAAATGTACTATACTGAATTCGATTGTACAGATCACTTTATATTGACCCAATCATTGAGATATATAATAAACTTGCATTTTCAGACATTACCATAAATATGACTGAGGACTCAGGATCTACTGAGTCTATTGAGATAGCATCCAATAATTCCAGTTGAAGATCTACAGCTATGCTGAATAATTTTAATCAAAGTTTTAATTATGTTCTTGGACTACACCTACACATACTTCATTCCTACTTAAAGTATGTAGTGAAATTCGTTGCCCAGAATAACAACTGAAAATCCCCCTCCCTAACATAACCAACCAAGCAATTAAAGAATCAAATTTTGTCAAAATGACCCATTTGTTGGCTTTAGTCTTCAATTTTGTGCTTGATATTGATCCTGAGAAACCATTTTGATAAAGTTGTTCCTTTAAAAGACATTCATCAAGTAATATCCGTGTGGGTTAATTTTCGATTCACTGGAGTCTCCAGTTTCCCTGAGTTGATCGTGGTGGTTATCACGTCTGGGAATGGTAAACTGTTATTTGACTCTTATTCCAATGTAAGTTCAATGTCGTCTAAGATGTCGTTAATCAAAGCGTAGGCAATTTTCAACTGGTCTTTTTTGATAATGATGGTGTCGTCTAAGTAGCGGACCCGCATTTTTAGTTTGGCCATTGGTAATACAGAATGTCTTAGTCTCTGCTTCTGCAATAAGTCAGGGTAGAATAATCAAGAGAATCCACCAAATGATTCAATATCCGCTACATTTCTCTTGATAGAATGTTTTACTTTGGGATTCCTGGAACGCAGAAATTCAGTCGTAGTGATATTCTTTGATAGTGCAGTTTTCGTCTGCCATGGAGTTGTGGGAAAATTGGACCATTTTATTTCATTCTTCACTGGTCTTGTTTCTGTATTTTCCTTCTCCGATAAGTTTGTTTAGAGTTCTGGAGATCTGGGTATTCAGCATTTTGATCAGATTTCTGTTCGATGGTTGGTAACAAATTTTCCTCTTTTGAGTGATTCTCAGTTTCCATATTATTGGCACTAAGGTAACATAAAGAAGATCAGAGAATTTGTGAAAGCATAACTCTTAGGTCAGCTGGCAATCAATACGTATTGAAATTTATCAGGATAACAACTCATTAGAATAATAATAAACAATGATAATGCTACGAATCCGATCAAGAAGGAAAGGAATCAAAATAAATATGTGGAAAAGATGACAGTGTTAAGATGAATTCATTAGATTCGGTGTCGACAGAACAAGTTGTTAGTCACTTGTGGGGAAATTCTCATTACTCACATCTATCAGTAGATTTGTCAATCAAGTTGTCGAGAATAACGGTTGAAGCATAGTAGTTAAACCACTCACATCAAGTAATATGAAGCAGCCATAATTATAGCAAGTAAACATAAAAACTTATTCAACGTTTACTTTGATAGCAAGTCGTCTGGCGATGATTCAAATGTTCAGTTACTAACCACTTAGTATAAACAAGTATATATACCAATTGATCAGTGCCTGTTACCCAACGTCGATCATCGGTTGTCGGCCACCATTCCTCAACCATGTTCCCATACCTCTTTTTTTAATTTCACCCATTTGTTACTTGTTCTGCTATTCACATATGCCTCCAATTCTTAAAGCGATTTGTTCTTTTGTCTCCCCCTTTTTATCTGTCTCTCAGGATTCCAAGTTAGTGCATGTGTTGTGACGCACTTTAATTATTTCCCCAATGTGTATCCTACTCACCACCAGCGTTCCTACTCAATTTCTTCCTCAGTTGGATTTCGCTAGGTATGTTCTCTGTCACAGTAGGTTGTTGCTAATGCTATCCGGCCAACAGATCTAGAGTATCTTGCTCAAACAGCTGTTTATAATTACTTGTATCTTTTAAATTATCCTTTTCATAGTTCTCCTTGCGAGTTTCAGCTCCATATAATAGAACTGACTTTATTTTTGTATTAAAAATTGTAACTTTGACCTTGTCTGTCAGTAGCTTTGAGATTCAGATGTTTTTCACTTGTAGAAATGCTATCATCACCTTGTCAATCCGTATCATCATTATATCCTTCCCTTGTTTATCGATGATACTGCTGACCAGATATGTAAAAGTCTCGCACATTTTCCGCGTCAGATACAACTGGGTTATCCCTCGTTAGTAAATACGTAGTTAACTGTTAACATTCAATATGAATACTTTAAATTGTTTCTACTAATTTATCTTTTCTAAGTTGAACAATGTATTTAGAGGTCTTCTGAAAGTAATGAAAATGAATGAATGAAGTCATCATTTGCACACAACAACAATTGAAATAACAGTTGTAACAACAACACATATATTTATACATCCTATAATTTTGCATAATTTATTTATTCAAAGTACAGAGATTAGAGAAAAGAAAATGTCAATTTACAGATAATAGATGGTTTATGACATGTTTACTAATTATGTTAACAAATCTCATTCATTATAGATGAGTAAGTGAACGGAAATTCGTAGGCGTTGAAGTAGGGGGGGGGGAGGGAGTTATGAAAACTGGAAAATATTGTGAATTACATCATAGATTACAGCTGGATAATAATTGAAAACTGGAATGCAATAGATAGTTGTTTAATTACAATAAAAAATATGTCAGTAGTACTCATCTACAACGTTAAATAAAGATTAAAAAAAAAGTAAGATCTTTAGGTCTTATTGTAAGTGATTAACATTTCAGATTACTGAGTTAGTACCTAGTGGTCTTCAGTGAATTCATGTTGTAGTACGATCATTATTGAATTTTATCAGTGTGTATTTATTACATGCTTGATATGACTAAACTCTACTGGTTACAGTTTCACCTTGTAACTCTACGAAATTATCTTGTTAAATCAGTACATATGATTACAGTAGTAAATCGTAACTTGTATCTTGAAGAAGTTGACATTCACTGAACAGTTGAACACGCATCCCACTTTTCATAACAATCAAGAAGTAAGAAGAGAGAATTGAAATACAGATTATTTCATTTCATTGTTAACATTAACAGGTAATTTATGTACAATAATAATAAAACAGATCCGGTTGTACGAAAGCTGATGAGAAACTGACGAAATAAAATGATTTCATATTATTCTGCGTAAATGTTTGATCTTGCTGTCTTCAGAGAGCAAACAAATATGTCTGTTGATCAATCACCTTCTTTTGTATTCGTATTTATTACTATATTCCATATGTAATTATTACTAAGACGATTTAATTACATGAGTTAGCATCCGTCAATGGCAGCTTGACTTCTATATAAACCATTCATGGTAAAAAATCTAAGACCAATATAGGAAAAGTACACCAACTACAACTTCGTTGATATCGAATGATCACTGAGTAGTGGTCAGTGTGATGTTTATCTATTCCTTTTATAGTATAATAGAATGTTATAGATCGAACTGAAATGTGGCCATTAGCCGATGTAACACATCATAGCCACTACCTTATTGAGAAGTTCATAGTTTCGTGCAAAGCTACTCCTAGACTACCTTATTGCAAGCCTTCATTAGTATATCTCAAGTTTGTCACTAATACTCATATGAACATGAATTGGTTACATACATAAGTACATCGATTACTATTCTCTTTGTAATACTTGTGAATTAAAATATTTCATGAGTCCTGAACGAGGAGAAAAACATCTGTTTAGTATAAATCCAGAATGTGTTTATAAATATCAGTTTCATAATGTAAACTATGTTTTTTAATAGTTGAATTTGTCAAAGATTAATATTGGTAGGGTAACCATTAAAAACAATTCAGCAGTGGATAGTTATTTCGTTCTAGCGTGGAATTCTTCAGTAATGTGTACCCACAGGTTTCACCAGGGGAATCGAACCAAGGGCCTTCAGGCTGGCGAACGCCTAATCCCCTGCACTACTGAGTCGGGATTCAATAGTATAATTGTATTTGATTGTTTTCGTCACCGACTAATGTTGAAAGGGTACCACTTGAAAACCAGGGATCACTAAACAGCTATCCTCGTCTTAGTATGGGACTCTTCAGCAGTGCACATCCTAGATTCTGCCGTAAGGAGTTTCAGGTTGGCGAATCGCCTGACATTCTGCATCACTGAACCAGTATACAATGGTAGAATTCCTACTTCCATCAATTTGTGATGTAGTGCATCGATCATCAATTGCCATCGGTAATAACTATCTCACTTCCTACAAGTCTGAACTCCACTAGTCACAACATTTTACTAGAATTTCAGGAACATCTTGTAGTCACTAGGTGTGCTGAATAGTTTAATTGAATCGAGACGTTGTTTAGGTGATCGGTATTAGGCTTAGTTGATTGGATTCATTACAAATTGATGTTGGTGCGGTATCATTGAAAAGGCCATAAAATTATAAAAGAAATCCAAGTGCTAATAAATGGAATATCCCATACTTACTAAACTTTTAATCTATTCAACCTTGAGAGTTTGAAGTTTCATCTGTTATTTTTTCAAAGTATCACTGATTGCAAATTAAACGCGAGTACTACTAATAATGTAAGTTGTAAAATTTATCGTGATACACAAACTAACAAATAGTTACACTCCACTATGATAAACTAACTAAACGTTTAAGTCCATGATTTCCTTTCGCAGACTCTGTATCATGCGTAGGCTAAAATAACAATCAATCGCAAATTTGAGAATCTAGTTTTTCTATTACACAGATGAGTATTGTTGACAAGTGCCACCATGAAACCAAGATTTCGTGTGGATTATCTCCAACCACTTAACAACCACAAACTAAGAGACAGTACTCGGATAAATCGACTCGTCACAATAGCACTAAACTATTTTTATAGTCAAATTAAAAATAGCATTACAAGTGAACTGAAGTATATTGTTGACGAGTTTCATAGATTCATTGTACATTATTTAAAACTCACTTCATACATCAAAATTACTCAGTTATCGATAGATAGTAATTTGTACATGGTTAGATAATATGACTGTCATCTATTGTGATTACCTAGAAGAACGAGCACGTATTTGACGGGAATTAAACAAGAGAAATACGTAATATATTGCATTTCATCAACAATGGCAACCTCGCCTACTCTCCATCTTGTTGCAGCAACTACACTTTTACGGTCAGAGGGAAATCTATATCAATTAACTAAACAACATATTGAATTATCGGACAAATGCATCGTCAGTACGAATTAACTATGTCTAGTAAACTTCTTGGCAGCCTCTTTATCCTTCAATAAATAAAACGTTGTCACTTTGTTCGTAAGTAATGACACAAATCCTCTCAAAAAAAGTCTAGTGACGTGAAGAGCTGCTACAATTTTCTCAACATATCTGCTGTGATGCTTTACGTCTAGGTCTGGCAAGTAGTCAAAAAAAGGATGTATCGGTAAATTCCTTAAACTAATTTAATCCCAACAAGCAGATTAAGGAATGATACATACAGTAGCGAGGCATTCACATTACTTAGATGAGAATAACAGTAATGCACTTTCATAACTGAGTGACTCAGGTTAAAAAGCATGCAGTAGAGTGCAACACATCGATAACTATGCGCGAATTCTTTACAAACAAGCGCTGTTACAAGTTAACTAGCCATAACATTTGACTCTTAGAGTGAAACAAAGCACCTATGGATGATCACACAATATTCGAATAAATTAAATATGAACCTTTAAATCCCTAGGTGCATCTCTGCTGACGGAATTTGAAGACCTCACCCGTAGAAGTTTAGATTTGGATAAAACAGCTGCCCCAACACTTTAGCTTTCAATGGTTACTCACATATAGTTAGTTCGTACAATAAACTATCTTGAAATACATCCTAAGTTAGATTAAGATGCGTCACATTACTAGATAATAACCGGACAAAAAGGTTTATTCACTAACCACACATTTGGAACACTACCATCAAAATATTCAAATGTGTAAATAAGCAGTTTCCAAGCATTCAATACAAGGTTGTTACGGACATCATATTAACAAATATCAATGTAATTGGATATTGTTGCGATTATTAAATATGATATCACAGAGTGACCTGAGTTAGATGACCACTGAGAACCAGGAAGAGCTGGATGGTTGTCTATTCCTAGTATGGGACTCCTTAGCAATGTGCGACCACGACCTTTCAAGAAGTAAGGCCTAAAACCCTCAGGTTTTAAGGCGAACTCTTAGCCGTTAAGCCACTGAGCCATTATTCAACACGACCAGTGGAGTTTAATCGCGTTAGGTGTGAAGAAGTTTCCCATTGAATAACATTTCAAACTGAGCTATCGGAGTAGTACAATAAATGCTGTCGCTAACAGATATTGTAACTTAACCCATCTATTATCAGGCTGTATCCAATCTATAAAACACAACTAAACAAGATCAAAGATATTTATCATGTAAATATTAAATGTAGAAGACAAAAAAAGACTATGATTAATGTACCGAGGAACAATGATAAACAGTAACACATGCATTTACAAACCAATATAATTGCAAGGATGACATATATATATATATATATATATATATATATATATATATATATTAAAAAATGCAATAAAAGCCAGTGTATACTTTTAAAGTAAAAACGAACAGGAAGCAAAGGTATACTTGTCAAAAGTAAAACCAACCGTTTAAACAAAAAAAATAACTGTTTAATCCTGTATAGAATGTTCATATACTCAAACATCTAAAAATGGAAGACTAACATATGAAAACAACAGGATAGTGTTTCTTAGAAAAAAAAGAGACTCTTTTGTAAGAAACAGATCATTATCGAAATGCATGATGATATATAACAACATAATAAATAAAGTATAAGATCGGTAAGAATCCATAATCAGCTAGAAAAAAAATGCATAGTCAGCAGAAAAGAATATATTATGTCTTATTGCACAATTAATTCACTTTAAAACAACACCAACTTCTACTTATAGTCAATTTGTTACTCCACACCATTGTGAATCTTATGATTCGTTTATATAAATCAATGAATAAATGCTTAATAGTGGTTACTAAAAGAATAATAAAGACAGAACTATGAAATGAGATTGACAAACTTATCAGTTAGGGATAGAGAAGAATAAACAGTAATGAAATATGAAGTCGTACAATTATTATACTAATAAGAAATTATATTTCACTGTTATTTTTGATCGGTTTTGTTGATTTGAACATAAATGCATAGAGTACAGAACGAATTACTCTGACAAGAAAATAGCATACGTGCGCACATACATACATAGATGCATACAGAAGAACGCAAAAATGAGATTTTAAAAGTAGTGCTATTGAAACCACATAACTGTGATATATATATATATATATATATATATATATATATATATATATATATATATATATATATATACGGTACACAGCATACACTACATAAACTCAACGAATCAAGTATGTTTTATCATCCCTCAACGGTGAAAATACGAAACAATATCACACTTTTATCACTTCCTCTAGATAAGTTCACAGACTTTCTTTCGTTTATGTTTGGTAGACAAAGCAGCACGTGTAGCTGTTTCAAAAACTTTGCGAACACCTTCTTTTGTTTTAGCTGAACACTCTAAATACACATAAGCATCTATAAATTTGAAAGGAAAAAACATGATGACACAGAATAGAAATATAGAATAAAAATAAATTATTTGGGAACAGCAACAAATAAAATGCAAGTGCTATTGTAAATCGCACGTCAACTGTGAAAAAATAATTAATTACTAGAGTGGTGTCTTAGTGGGTGTTGCTCGACATTCGGCCAAGTAGCTGAAAATTCGAACCACACTCTACCTACTTAGATTCAGACAACTAAGTACTATCACTTGCCCTTACACCTAGAGAGTGGCTAGCAGTACTTAATAAATGGATTTACAAAAAAATGTTTGCCATCATAGTAATACAGGAGATCGAGTTTAGTAGCCCAAATATGTGTAGGTGAAATACTCATTTTACAATCATGGAATTCAATGAATAACAAACTCCTAAAATATCATCAGGTTTTAGAAAGTATAGGAACTCAAAAACTTACTGATACGATCAGCCATAAGGCGACCCTCTTCGTATTTGACTAATTCTTGACGAGCTTTAGCTAGCTCATGGTGTGCTCGCTCATCATTACGTAGGTCTTGCTTGTTACCCACAAGAATGATTGGAACATTCGGACAGAAGTGCTCCACCTCAGGATACCACTTCTCAATGATATTATCAAGACTATCGGTACTAAAAATTAACAAATAAGAAATCAAAGTGACAGATAATATCTTAACTTTAAACTGAATGATAGCGACAAAAAATTGAAAAAGTTGGTTATTTAATTTTAGACTGCTACTTAGAGTGATAATAATCTCTTATAACTTTGCCTAGAACTCTCCCAGGGTCACTGCCGCTTCCAAGCCCGAATAAAGGAGGGTTGGGGATAGGGTTAGCAACCTCATCCCGTAAAAACAACCCTGCTGAAAAAGCGCAAACCAGAAAAAAACACTTAAATCCTTTCAATTCTAACCTGGGAGTTGGAAGGTCTTCACTTCAAAGAGTTATGACGCCTCATGGTGAAAGCCAAGTTTATTCGAAAGTCATGAGACAGATGCCCCTTCTGACATCTGGAGCAACAATTAATATAGGTGACCGGCCTTAAATAGCTGTCTGCTGGGCACTGCGGTCACATTCTCATGTCATCAAGACCTCTCCTAAAACACTTTTTTCTACAGGTACCACTGTAAATTTAATCCCGTAGTGCTAATGTGATATGGCAACTTGAACCTATTGGGTGTATGCGCCCGGTTCTACATTGTTGATGAATGAACCTCTTATAATTGATTATCATCAGCTACAGCTTATGGAGCATTTATACAGCTACCCATAAACGTAGCTATATATATATATATATATATATATATATATATATATATATATATATATTTTAAATGTCCTGATAGTACTTATGAAGGTAACGTCCTATATCCAAATTTTAATTGTGTATAGTTTGAAAGAAGCTTACAATTTACAATATCCACCTATCATTATCAAATGTAAAATGATAACTTGTAACTATTTTCTATCAAAGCTTAATTTACAAATTGAGATCGAAATCAGTCAGTTACCAACAACGCAGAGCTTAGCACATAAGCATAGGTCCAAATTAACATACCACATTAGCACGGCGAGATTAACAAGACAATATAGTTTACCAGATAGTTATGAAACAAACGTATGTACGAAAGGATAATGGAATGTGAGAAATGGGAGAACACAAACAGCGAATAAATTTGGGCCTACTGTGACCGATTCTAAACCATGTTACTTAAGTTTCTCGAGCCACTGATCATGATTATCACGCAGACTCCAATTAGGTAGTCCGCATATACTAACATGGCTTCGACCAACAGTTAAAAACTTCATAGATTGATGCCATGTCTTGGTTTGGCCATCCCTAGCTTACTTTCGCCCTACTTCCATCGTGCGACGAGGCGGGTAGTGGTTGGGGACACTCAATATAAGTTCCATCCATTCCATCCGATGAAGGTTGACGACCTCTTCGATTGATTTACCACTTTTACAAAGTATTCTGTATCTAACATCAATATTATCATCCCATGAGATACGAACGATGCTACAAAGATTTTTGTAAGTAGAAAAATAGGTAATTCTTAGCACGTATATAAATAAATTTTACTTTTCATAGCCTATGTGCTAACTGTCTACCATGACTCAAATGATCACAACAGTTTGCTCTGCTTTATTATGACACTGAGTGAGATCTAACATATGACTGAAGATAATCCAGTCACACCAAATACTAGTCACGTGAGTCCATGTGAGGATTTACATAAGTTGATTAAAGTGTGTTCTACTTATACTGAATGATCATTAGTTGCAGCTAATGAGTTTTAATATTAGCCTATTCTTGAACTCATATTAGGCTTTAATTAATATTGATTCACAATCCAGATGAAAAGTAGTAACGCTTATAAGTACCTCTAGAGGGAAATTTACTCACAAGATAGACGTTAAGAAGTGTAAGAAAGTTTAATGTACTAATCGCAGATGGTGGGATACATTTTACGAAAAGAGGCTTTAGAAGATGTGCTTGCGATCGAGTGCTTCAGAGCCACATAGATAGGTGCAAAAATAAACTCACGCCATGACTTAATGACCAGTGAGAGTGATATATTGTAGTTCGAGTTATCAAGAGGAGGATTTTACTTTCAACCATATTCGCAAGTGTTTTATCGTTAGAAACCCCACAACATACAAAACACCCTTACATTAACTAGTCCTCAGTATGCTCTCGTGTAATAAGTCAAAAAAATAGATACGTTTGATTTAGAACATGAACTATCACTATTAGGCTTAATCTTCAAACATCATTGTGACGATGTCCCATCCTCTAATGGGAAACAGTGATCATAAAGTGTTGCATTACAGGTTTAGAACACGATAAAGAATGATTCTATTCCTTCTAGTCCAAATATATAGCGAGAAAGTATCCCAGCAAACAGAGACCGTGTTATCTCAGCTAACTGATTAGTTAATGTAAGCCAACCAGAGAATGAAGTATTGTGCATGTTCAAGGAAACATTCGAAGAAATTACGAGACAGTTTATCTCATCTCCTGTAAATCATAGCATTGTCTTCACTGGATCGATAAGAACATTCTACAGCTACTACAGTGTGGGGAACACCCTTGGGACTTATTCTACCCAACAAGTTATAAAACACCCAAGTCAGAGTTCTGTAAAGCCAGGAACTAATGTAGAATAGCTAAGTCACGCACTACACATGAAAGGCAGTTGGCATATGACAGCTGTATATGATTAAGGCTACTTCCCTCTTATATAAAGAGAAGAACAAGATAAAATGATAGATAACTGAACTACGTATATGTGATAGTCCGGATATTTTAGCTGAGTCAATAGCAGCCCAAGTTGAAGTTACCACCTTACTTTAGCGCAGTCGCAAGATATCAGCGCTGACACTTTGACCAACTACACCGATGAGATACTAGTCACGTCACCACTGTTTGTACGTCGAGCTGTTTTTTTATTTACTAAGAGGCCTAACACAAGGTAAATTACTGAGCTATGATACATCCTCGGTTGGTGTCACCTCTTTCAGATGATCTTTGCTAAACCACTTACAGAGTTGTCCCCAGACTCAACTTACAAAAAATTGAAAGGATTCTATAGTCGGTCCTATTTTTAAAAATGAGAAGTGACAACTCGCTTATTACAGACTGGGTGGTTTAGATAACGATCTTGTAAAGGTTCTGAAAAGATTCACCCATGATAAGCTGCTTCGACACCTGAAGACCCACAATCTACTAATACCAAAACATAGATTCTGTACTGGTCGTTCCTGTTTAATAAATCTTGAGATCGCAAAAGAAGATTGGGTAGCTGACCGTCGATATACACTAATAGACTAGCAGATTTCGACAGTGCCTGATGTGAAACTTAAGTATAAGCTTTCTAAATTCAGCATAACAAGTACAACGCAAGTTCCGATTAGTTTTGTATGTGGCAGATGACGGACAGTGAGGGTGGATTTTACGTCATCGGAATGAAGACTTGTAAATAGTGAAGTACTACAAAGTATTAGGTCTTTTTATTCCCATTTTATATTAGAGTTGCCGTGAATAAAGACATAAATATTTGGAGGACAATAAACAATTATGCTGATCAGCCCGATCTTCAAGCTGATTTAGTTCGATGGTTAATTGTAAGTAAAAGTGCACTAATACACATCGAACACGGTAACACCCACCAATAAACCTTAACTAATGCACCACTTCCAAAAAGACATATGAGCTTAGGAGTACTGTAAGCCATGGCTCGAGAACCCCTGAGTACCGCAACATAGCAGCAGGTAAGTGGATTCAAGTGCTATGGTCACTTCGTACAGAACTCAAATGTTTTGACGAAGATATAGTCCAGGTTTTATGACCTACGTACTCTAGACGTCATATTGAGTATTGTGTCCGAAGAAAGAAACTAGACACACTTAAATGTCTTTAACAGGTAGGTACTAAGCTAGTAAGAGGCCTTTCAAGACTCCTACGACGAGTAAACAAAGCGCCTTCATAGAACACAAGGTGAACTTATACTGGTGTTTCGTGTCCTTAGTAGTGATAGTGTTAATGTCTTGTTTCTCTGCCTTCTTTAGGACTAATAACCTTAGAGTCCATCATGGAAGGGCTCAAAAACGGAAACCGAACAAACATAGGGTGTGACCCGATTGTTTACATCGAGCGGTCAGTGATTAGAAAGCTCAACCAGAGTAAATGGTATGGATACTAATGGCGAGCGATTTCAAGAAGAGATCGGATCTTTAATGAAATTAATATTGTTAGGATTAACATGGGTCCCCAAACCTACCATCCTTATTACTAAAGACTGACATGTCAGCTAGAGCTTGCAAGCTAGATTAAGCAATACTGGACTGATTACGATCGCAGGACTGACAAAATCTGCCAGAAAGTAAAATCGCAGAAGTAATCACTGGGGAATTCGTTCGACTTATAGTATGTATGAGCTTTTACCCACCAATCGACATAAATCAAGAAAGGGTAACAAAAATGCTGAGGGTGTAAACAATGTGCTGACAAACAGTAGCTTAGATTATATACGCATTATGGGAAGTTTACATACCGTTAGTATAATGTTATAGATCGAATAATAAAAAGTTACCATGATGTTTGTAAATGTAAGGTTGGCCAAAATTCATACGAAAAGCGACACTAACCTGTCGATAGAAAAACACATCAATATTACATCAGTGTCAGGATATGACAAAGGTCTGAGTCTATCATAGTCTTCTTGACCTGCGGTATCCCAAAGGGCTAATTCCACTTGCTTCCCATCTACTTCGATGTCAGCAACGTAGTTTTCAAAGACAGTTGGTACGTAAACTTCAGGAAATTGGTCTTTGCTGAAGACAATAAGTAAACACGTCTTTCCACAAGCTCCATCGCCGACAATAACCAGCTTCTTCCTAATGGCAGCCATACTTTCCAGGCCCTAAGTAAGAAAGAAGATCAAAGTGAGCGCTATCACAACAAATGACATACTTGTAGTGCAAGCCAAGAAATAACTCAAACTTCAATTTGCGATTCTAATAGAGCTTTCACAGGTTTCCGTTGTCAGAGTAGTTGTTTTAAATAATTATGTTCCCACTCATACATATCTGATATTTTTGTATGTTTGCTATGAAAACTTGAAGTGCCTCGATCTATCTTCATAGGTCTGCACTAAAAGATTTTGTACCATTTTAACTTCCTATGTGGCATGTCTGTTCTAGTATGTATACATTTGAGACAGGAACTCTTCTCGAATTCCATATGCCAAATAAGGCCTCATACATATGAAGTGGAGTAATCAGAAAATTTCCTCATTTATGGTTAGAAAGCTTTTCGAATATTTTATAAGGTCCAAAAGCTTTTTTCAGCGGTAATCTTGCCGCCTCTCTTGGTTTTCAGGTCACTATATCCTCCTTAACTATTATAATCGATAAGCCAAGGTAACGGTTTTCCATTTATTGTGCATCAATGGAACTCATTGCATTGATTTTCGGCAATACCACTTTATTAGTAGGGCTAATTTTTAGTAACCACCAGTCTATCTGCTTGACAAGAATCTAAATCTACTTCATTATCCTTATAATAAAACTATCTCAATCATTTGTTTAAGTCTGAATAAAAGAACCAATGATTTTTTGTGGCTGTAAATCACTAATGTAACTCCGCCTGGAGCCCCGCCACGGTTTCCTGCCGGTCCCAAGCCCGGATTAGGGGGAGGGATAGGCACTGGGTCAGCAACCCAATCCCGTAAGACAACAACCTTGCTGAAAAACGCTAACCAGTAAAAATTTTATAACTATTTTAACTCTGCCTCGGGAGTTGTAAGGTTTTCATTTCGAACAGCTATGCAGCCTCATGGTGAAAGCCGAGTCTCTTCGAAATCCACGAGGCCGATGCTTCTTCTCACGATCAGACCTACAACTAATATAGGTAAATAGAACCTTCGCGCTGTGTGGGAGACAGGGGTAAGTATCCAAATAGCTGAAAAAAAGGAAAGATACAACTAGAAGATACTTGGAATAATCGAAACCTGTAGCAACTTAGGTTGACTAGTTAAGAGTTGACTCCAAAACTTAAGCACACACTAAAACAATAAAGCTTAAGTATTCACTTACTTCCTTATTCTTCATAGGGATTATATTTCCTACTATCTTGTATTGAATGTTGAGAATCATTGTGTGTTTGAATGACTAGGATTCGGCTCAACTGTCTCCTACCCACGATACTGAAATAAAGACCTATTACCTCAACAATCTGGTTTCCTCTGTTAAATAAAACAGGACGTACCAAGGCGCTAAAAACCCATTGGTTACAGACTGGACAGCAATGATTATCCTCAGAAAAAGTGCTTATATACTCCAGTCACGAAGACGAAAATGTCACACATACACACAAGGAGTAGCATTGATGTTGTCCCAAGAAGCATAGAAGGCCGTTATAAGATTGCAACCTCAGTGAATTACGGATCATCAAAGCATCCTTCAAGATTAAAAAGGAATAGATTACAATGGATGTCTTTCAGTGCTATGCACCCACCAACAACAGCCACAAATACAACAAAGACTGGTTCCATATGAGGCTGCAGTTAACCATCGATAAGTGTTCAGTCAAGGATCTGACCATCCTGATAAGTGATCAGAATGTTCAGGTTGGGATGGACAACACAAGATATGAAGATATCATGGGATGACATGGACTGGAAGGACGGGACGGAACGGTGAGAGGTTCTCAAACATGTGTGCCTTGAACAAAATGATTATATGTGGCACCATATTATCCCCCACCCACAAATTCATACAAAAAACTACATGGGTTTCATCGGAACATATTACAGAGAACCA
This sequence comes from Schistosoma japonicum, assembly GCA_025215515.1. Classification (NCBI taxonomy): domain Eukaryota; kingdom Metazoa; phylum Platyhelminthes; class Trematoda; order Strigeidida; family Schistosomatidae; genus Schistosoma; species Schistosoma japonicum. Next base: position 79,537,344 of record CM046061.1, read on the forward strand.
AATCAACCACATCTACATCAATAAGAAGTTAAGAAAGACCATACAAGACGTAAGAGTAAGAAGAGGAGCTGAAATAGGTCTAGATCATCATTTGGTGATGGTTAAAATGAAACTAAAACTAAAGAAGCACTGAACAACTGGAACAATAGTATTACAAAGTTTAACACAGCCCTTCTTCGGGGTGCTAACAAATGCAACGAATTCAGCATAACTCTCAACAATAAGTTCCAGGCATTTTATGATCTACTGAAAAAGATGGAATTAACATGCGGAACAACTGGAAAGATGTTGAGAAAACAATAATTTCAACATGTCAGAAGGGCAGCAAGGGACATCACTATGAAGGATGGATTTATGTTGTCACTCTGGACAAGACCCAGTAAAGGGAGAAGCAGCAAGATTGAGATTAATAACAGCCGGACAAGAACAGAGAAGCCAAGACACAGGCCGAATATACAGAAGTCAACATGCAAGTGAAGGGAAGCATCAGGTCGAATAAACGAAAATAAGTGGGGGACCTAGCAATAATTGCGGAAAAAGCTGCAAAGGAAGGGAACATGAGGCACCTATACGATACAACGCAGAAGCTGGCTAGGAAATTCAGTAAATCAAAACGGCCAATCAAACACAGGGATGTCAAACTATTCACCGAGATGTAAGAACAACGAAACAGATAGATGAAGCACTTCGGAGAATTTCTGAATAGATCAGCCCCACTGAACTCACCAGTCATCGAAGCAGCAACCACTGATCACCCTACAAACACCGACCCACCATCAGTCAAAGAAATCATAACAGCCATCTAAGTGTTAAATCGAGAATGGTAAGTCATCAGGGTCAGACAACATACCAGCTGGACAAGACACTAATGTCAGATGTAAAAGCAACTGTAAAGATACTCCACATTCTCTTCAGGAAAGTTTTTTAGGATGAACAAGTGTCAAGAGACTGGAAAGAGAGACACTTCATGACGATACCAAAGAAAGGTGAACTTAGCAATCGTGAGAATTACAGAGGCGTCAATCTACTTTCAATATCAGATAAAGTCCTCAACAGAGTGTTATTGAACCGAATGAAAAATCCAGTCGACACTCAACATCGAGATCAACAGGCTGGATTCCGTAAACATCGATTGTGTATCAACCAGATCGTCACTCTATGGTTATTTGTTGAACAATAAATCGAATGGAATTAACCACTTTACATCAACTTCCACGACTACGAAAAAGCATTCAACAGTGTGAATAGGAGATCATTATAGTGCTTTCTTTGACATTATGGAGTTCCCGAAAAGACAGTCAGTATCATGCGAATTTCTTACGACGGACTACATTGTAAAATCGTGCATGGAGGTCAACTCATTGATTCATCCAAAGTGAAGAAAGGTGTCAAACAAGGCTGTCTACTCTCGCCCTTCCTCTTCCTGATTATGATTGACTGAATCATGAAAACTGAAACATATCAATGCAGTCTTCGAATATAATAGACAACATGGATGCAACTAGATGACGAGGACTTTACAGATGATCTAACTGGCTCTTCTATATCATACACAGCATTAAATGCAGGTAAAGACGGACAGTGTAGCAGCAACCACTACAAGCTATCAGTAGGCTTCAACATTCACACCTATAAAAGCGAAATCTTCCAATGTAAAACAACAAACACTAACCCAATTTCACTTGACAGAGAGATTCTCGAAGATGTAGAAATCATTACCCACTTGGGCATCAGCATCACCGATAAACAAGGAGGATCTGATCTGTGATAGATGTATATCATTCTGATCATGCCTGTAAACTGGTATGCTCTCATGTACAAAACGCTACCTGAGAATAAACTATTTTTATTATTATTAAAGGCGCGGATTGGCATGTCAAGGCGAGAGCAGCATTTTTCAACTGAAATACATCTGAAACTCAAATCAACTGTTGTATGGGGCTGAAACTTGGAGAATTATGAAAAGCATCATCCAAAAGACACAAGTATTTATAAACAAGTGTCTGCGTAAGATACTTTGAATCCATTGACCAGGTACCATTAGCAACAACCTCCTATGGCAGAAAACAAATCAACTACAATCCAGTCGAGGAAGAAACTAGAAAAAGACTCTGGAGATGGATAGTACACATATTTAAGAAATCGCCGAACTGTGTAACCAGATAGAGATCAATATGGAATCCTAAAGGCCAAATCAAAAGAGGAAGACCTAAGAACACATCGCTATTGGCATTCGAGACAGACATGAAGAGAAAGGACAGCACTTGGGAAGAGTTGGAAAGGAAAGCCCAAGACAGAATTGGTTGGAGAATACTTTGAATAATCTCTCACATTGATTCGGTGATTATACAAGTAGGGATAAATGGCTGTCAGTCGCTGGTTAAATATCGATTAAAACTGGTATACACCGGTCTCATAGCACAACCACTCAGTTTTCTGATAGTTTTGATGATCCAAAAGATTATTCGAACAAAATTGTGGCAGTAAATAATCCCCAAAATAAGTAGTTGCAGAGGCTCTCGACATTGATGCTGACCGCCTTCGTTTTAGCGGACACGACTAGTTGAGGGCGCTTGGTTACACATCACCACTAGATCACGACTCAAACCACCGTGGGAAACATCTCTCTCTAGTTTGACAGCCTAGACGTTGCTATCTCTTTGACGCTCTATTCACAATCAAATATAATTTCTCCTCCATCCTTCATTGCCTTCTGATTTATTCTCATTCGTAGAAGTGTGTTCAATCGTTAGAAATTGCTCTGGTTATACGGCAAACGTAACTTGGTTAAATACCGGGTGTACTTCAAACTTATTAGAGGTCCGGTTATTTCACGTGCTGAAGCTATTAATACCCTGAGTGATCATCATCAGCGACAATGGGTTGATCTGGCCCACGGTATAGAATCAGTCGTAATATAACCACTTTTCTGCAGGTTACGTTGGATTCATCATTAATGCGATGTCATATCAATTCTAGATGGCAAGTAGAGTGCGCTCCTGATGGTAGTGAGATAACCAGTGTAGGTTATAGAATAAGGCATAGGATGAAACGATCAACAGTAAACATTTATCTTGTGTGCGTTATTCCTTGTAATTATCGTCTTAAATGCAATTTAAATCTTAAAGTGCCACACATCCTCTTATCTTAACACATCTTAATTTTTACGGGCTTACCCAGGTCGATTGCTTTTCAACTTTTACTCGCACTTGAATTCACTAGTGTTGTTTGTATGCCCTTCCTGTGTTTGATGCATTCTAATTAGTTCTCTAGAAATAGGTATTACACTACTTATCCAGCTATCGATCTGCAACTTGCTTAACTTAGTCCTCATTTGCAGTATATTGCCGCCTTTTACGGTTCAACGATGGTGACATCACTACAAGCAGGAGGAATGATGAAATAAATAAACTATCAGTTAAATAATCGGGCTACATACAAGAGGATTTATAACGAGTACTAAAAGATACTGGTGTACACAGATTTTAAATGCACAACAGGGAAGCATATCGGTCGTAGAGGCTTAAAACACAAATCCCCCCCTTAAATTGTTGTAAATCTTTCAACAGGTAAGGACACGGCCCCTAACTCAAAAAGAAAGACAATAACAGTTTTCGTGATTGCTACTAAACCTTTCCAACTAACAGTTTCACTTTCATTCTATCCGTTACTCTTGAACGAAAACACACAACTGTTTCTTAACGACATACAGAGGAGCCACGTATAATGTGTAAATCAATTATCTCATAACTCTTTATTAATACTAGAAACCGATATTTGAATTCTCCAACTCAGGCTATGTCCGCTCTAACCAAGGGTTAACCAAAACATTACTAATGGGATCATTTTATTTACATATCCTTTGAAACACCAATTTAGTATAAGGCATAAAGGATGCAAATAATCCCGTAAAGTCTAACAGTAGGGACAGATTAGACGGCATACCTTTTCAGATAGTGGGTTTGCTCACATTTACTACCGACCCAATATATTTGTAACTGCACACCATCAGGACCCTAAAATGTGCCCAATCAGTAGCGCTTCGACTAATAGGTCAATCATGTTAGAGTCTCGACTCAACGGTCCAACTCCTCCTAGCGTCCTTTTACTTTTAGACACAAGCTTCATCAACCTGAATTCCGAACCTAAGAGGAGTACATGAATCATAGCTTTAAACGCTGTGTGCAGTTTCTTTACCGAATTCGAAAAGGCGATGGTTCACGCAAAGGCATTTGACCACGACGTATTTTATAATAAGTGTGTTTGCAGTGAACATCGATATTGCCCGCCACACAGCTTAATTTGCAAAATACGATGAAGAGGTATTGCCGAACAAATGGATATTCTGTATTCCTACAAACTATCACTCAATATAGTTTTTCTCCAGAGGTGCTCTGACTTATAATAAAATTCCTTCTATGTTTGAAGGAATGGTAATTGGTGACTAATGAAACCAAAGCAGAACCCTTGTTAACGAAGACACACAATTTAGCGTGTACAATTCAATGGCGTACCACCAAATTTAGCTGAACAATCGAACACTTTTCCGGGTTTACGTGGGTTAACAACCGGGTGGTATGATGAGCACCATTTTCTTATTACCTCCCTTATAAGTTTTCTAAAATGCCTAATTCCCTGTTAGGGTCTTTACGACTCTCTTATACTCCGATCATAATTAAAGGTGGGTTTTCAACGCCGCTTCTAACCCCATAATCTCTTAAGAGACAGGTTTTTGATGCAAGCCAAACGTTTCCTTCCTATTGGGGGCAGATCTATAGGGAGGTGATTATCCCCGTACTGCCGTTCTATCCTAACAGCTATGAAACTACTGACAGGTAAGGCTGTTTCTCTCCGTGTATCCCCCGTGAACGCTATACCAAGCTTATCTCTTATCAGTCTCTTGAGTAATTGGTTGACCTATAATGCATCTTCGACGTATCACGCAAAGTTATCCTCGTGCTAATCCGACCAACGACGTTCTGGTCTCATAAGGCTTAGTACCACTTTAAATTCTTTGGCTGAAAACACCAAGCAACTCAGACACATTGCAACCAACCAGCAAATTCACTCACTAATCTGATAATTTAAGAAACGCAGATCGAATAAGTGGACCATATATTAAAGTATAATGTCGTCGGGCAATATTACGTATCTTAGCTTCAAATGTGATATGGCCTGTGCACTAGATACTCTTTCTATCGCGGTATCGGTTGCCGACTTTACTCTAGACGACAGTCTCTTTGCATTACCATTTTTCTAAAGCCCTTGTGTTTTCACTGGCAACATGCATTTAGTGCCTGAAAAACTCAATTGATCAGTCAATTCATATCGACTAATATAATGTGATATTCATTACCTAGAAAAAAAATATGTACCATCAAAAAAGATGGGTCGTGAACTGTGTGTGAAGGACTTTAAGTGCTCCCTCACCGTTTGCACTACAGTTTAACGATCAACCTTATCACTATCGACGAGGAGTGGGGCACTGTTCCTCTCCTTGTTACATGCCTCGGCCCTCATCTACTGACAATCGCCAATTATATATCCATTACTCAGGCATTCAAAACACAAGTGTAAGTTCCTCACGAAATTACACACTCTGTGGTGTAACCAGGGCCCTTGATTGACCTCATTCCTCTAACTTATGCCTTGCATTGCACAAAACACACTCGTCTTCTTTCTCGATGTCATCGTTATTTTTTATCACAAACGACAATCGAAGATTACACTAATTCTGCAAACCTACTTATTAACTTATTTATATTAGCTTCGCAAAATATCTGAAAAGCTGTAATATGTGCCTTTGTGATCTGAAAGAGCATTAGATTTAACAAACCACCTTTGCAAATAAGTAGGTAGACGCCCAACAACATCCAGAACAAAAATAAAATTTAGTCTGTGCAACATGTTTAAAGGAATTGACATGTTTCTGTATGCCATCAGGTTATGGGCGTAAATAGCAAAACCCCATTTGACTATCTTTAATCTCTCTGCCATTACTCTACGCCATCTAAAACACTTTTGGCTACCGTAAATGGCCATCTAATCTTTGTACAAATATCCCTCTCCTGGTGACTATAAGGAGTTGCAACATTGAATGAAAATAGCACTAGCCTAAAATCACGTCAATCTCGTCTTCATGTGATAAAATCGAACCTGATTCTCTTATAATTCTGAGATAATCTACCAATTCACCACTCAAGTATTTAAGGACATAGTTTAAAAGTTCGTACGCCAAATTACGTATATCAGGTGGTAAATTAAGTTGTGTATAGATACATTTATCAGATACAGTACCAGATATATCTATAAAATCATCCTAACTTACATTTCTATAAGGCGACCTCCAAGTCCCTTCGCAAGCCCAAACATTCAGATAATTAGGATATGTAGTGTCCAACCGTAGACCAGAACTGAAAGTTTCCGAATCTAAGCGAGTAGGTTTAAGCCAATGCATGGTTTCAGTCGACAATCAGAAATAATGCAACTGGCCAGCAATATGACACTGGCCTTCGCTCAAACACTGTTATGTCAGCCGGATCAATTTTTTGCTACTGGCCTATTAAATCAGCTTTCGGAAACTAATTAAGTCTTATTTTAGACGGACAGTGAAACCAAAATCATGGACTAACCGTAAGTGTTTTAATCCCAAAACGACATCAGTGAGACATGACATACTGTTACTACACAATTTAGAACTCCACTTATGCCAACAGGATTAGAAAAGTCAAAAATATTGTAATAAATAATGCACACAGTAAATTAATTTGCGCTTTTGAAAGATATTGATTCGTACTAATAACAAGTACTTCAGCTTCGCAGACTCTAGAAACAGTATATGAAAATAGGAAAATCCTATCAAACTGCACAAGGTTCTATGGTATCAACATACGAGACAAAGCATGTTTCCAGGAGAAAAATCTAAGGGCGTTTACTGAATACATAAACAGAAATGATAGCATAATAATCAGATGATTATTCATGTCAAAGAATATTAGGTAAGTACATTGTTGTCGACACTGAATAGTGTACAGAGTTGTGGCTCACATTGAGGGAGAGCGATAATGATACATTATCTTAAGCGTTCTCCATCATTGATAACGCAGCTTACCTCATTATTAACGGAGCTAGCGTGTCATGACGCAAAAAAATCGATAGCTTATTAGAGGTGGATTCCACTCACGTTTTGCACATGATCATCTAAAACTAGTAAGAAAAAGATGAAAATGAAGATGTCGTGTACTAACAAAAATATCTTGAAGTTGGTGAAGTGAGTGAACAGATTTGGTTCTTATTGTGACACTCCAAAAGAGGAAATATAATTTAGACTTATAACAAACTTAAGAAGGTAGAATGTTAACGTAAGTCTAGGTTAGACGTATTATGAGTGCTAAAAATGTAAAACCAATTCGATTTAATGCATACATAAGTACACACGCACAAAACTGGTGTTTCTCAATCGATTCTACAGGTCTGAATGTGATGTAACGCACCTAGTTTTATTGTCCAGGGTACACTCAGTTTTAAAAATACGAAGTGTCAGGTAAGGTTGAACATATTTAAGCCTCAGTCTGTTATTGATGCAATCACTTTTGAGAATAAAAGTGCAATATATAAGTAGCGATTTGACACATTATGTAAAGTAGAACATGCGAATCATCTTTATAAAAAACACTTTAAATACAGTGCGAAAGTTGGTCTGACTCAGGTGTTCGTAATGTAATCTGACGAGATTGTAAAAACGTTCGCGTTCTGAGTCAGCCACTGAATAGGGTTTGAACAACCCACTGTCATTTGGGGTCAACGAGTTATAGTTTTCATTTCGAATAATATAATGCGATTTTGTTGACCTATGTACTGATGTTATTGTGTACGTGGATAATTTCATATTAAGAAAACGAGTAAGTAGCTTTAAGATAATCGGCATTCAGAAAGAGTTTGCTCGTACAAACTTATCTGCGAATTTCATTTATATAAACTTGTTGGGGATATTAGATCCCCAAAACTCACTTGGCAGACCTGTTATTTTTATGGTTTTATCGTGTAAATTTGAATTTCCTGTTTTCCTGCTAAAAAGTTCCTTCCTGACATTCAGTTCGTGGTTCCTACTTGGTAAGACACTAAATCTAATTGGTTAATTGTTTATTTCAGTACGCTATTTATGACATTCCAAGGACTCTCTCTGTTTCTGTATATATATACGCACGAGATATGTATGTTGATGTCGTCTGACAGGCTGTCTGTGAAAAAAACTCTTCTTGCTGTTTTTGGACTTCTCACTCTAGTTAGATGGTATCAGACGCTGTAGAATAGCTTGTCTTCCTGATTTTGTGTCGTTGGTCATTACGTTCGTTAGCAGATATCGAGGTGTCAATTTAGACTCGCGGATCATTAGCAAAACTATTATGAACAGAGGGCCTACATTGTATAACATAACTTGTAAGCAGTTCCACATCTGATAGCGAAGAATTATTTTTAGAACATCTAGTATTTAAAAAAGAATTTGGAAATGTAAGTGATAGATCTGTGATCTCGTGGTACAGAATAGTGAATAAGTTATGTTCGACTCGACAGTATATCGTGACGTGATTATTATCACAGAAATGTTCTAGGGGTGGACACCTGCAAAGACTGTGGATAGCACATACCAGCGTAAAAGATACTAACTAGTCTGATAGCCTTAGTCCATAGGTTACATTCAAACTAATATCTAAATGACTACGATTCGATCGTTTCCATAGCTTTCTACAGTTGAACGATCGTTATAACCAAACACAACGATTATGAAACGAGTTTGCAATCATTTACTGCTCTTTTATGAAAGTTAAGTTGACTATGTTATGTACTTATTCCGAAATTAACACACTTTACATAAACTATTCTCACTGTTATTCTGATCATCGTTTATGTGTGCGTCTAAAGACTCTCTTAGAGCTTATATAGGTTTCTAAATGCGGTTACAGTTTGATAATAGATCAGAAATTAAGGTAGGACCAAAAGTACAGCCACAACATCTAGGCTCTTTAAGTCCTAGACCATGACACGAGTGTAAATCGTAAAGGATATTGTTAAATCCGTGAATTCCTGGACCCAATGTAAAACCTATGTATGCGTCAAAAAATCCTTCTCGTATTCTGCTAAGAAGAGAAGAAACTAGTTAATTTTCATGTGATTTCGCTATTTTTTATTTAATTGTAAGTGAGCGGAAACCGATACTGCACTTCATTTCCTCCGCTGGACCTTGTTAACTGTGATTGGTTGTAATGTCATTTTAGTATGCTAATTACTCTATTTTTCCAAAGGTCGTGTTTGTAACTATATATACAGAATTGAATTATACTAAAATCGCATCTTCCTAGTGATGCGTCGGCGTCTCCTTGATTTTGTCTTGGGGTGAGTAATCAGTATCGAATCGTTGGTCACGGTTGCGAGTATCAGTTGGCGCAGATTAGTTTTCGATTATCGTTGCGGTTAGTTCGCGCGTAGCAGTAGGCGTTATTTATTTTATAATATTCCGACATATCACATTCTTCTCTTCTTGTATTCGGCACTATCATATTTTCTGTCCCTTAAACGACAGGTCATGTTTGTGTATTTCTTTTTAATAATGTTGTCATCACTGTCTCCAATCTTTCATTAATTCTTTATTGTCATTTTCCTAGAATGAGGTGTGTTTTCCAAAATCTTGTTAATATTAGGATGCCTAATTCGAAGAGGCAAAAGACTAGTTATCTCATTCTTGCACGAAACAGTTATCTAGTATTATCTGAATTCAAATGACAACCTACCAACATCAATCTGAGACAAATTTAATCAGCTAAAACTCAGTACCAATTTCCTTAATCCGCCTCAATTTAATCATTTTAATCTTCGTCCGGAATTCTTGATAAATAATGTTTTTATTTAATGAAAGTAGATAGGGGTGAGATTGCTTTCGAAAGACTATAGTATGCAATTAGGTGTTGTGGATATTATTGGTTGTCAATATGAACTCATTATTTGGTCCGAATTCATCACATGAATCTACGTGAAGAACTATTCAACACTCTACTCACAACTATATTTCACACATTTCTAACAAAGTCACAATTCCATCCAGTTCACCTCAGTAAACATTTAACTTGAGGTGAATGTTTATGTGTGTGTGTGGGTGTGTAGGTGATTGGAAGTGAAAGTAACATGACTTCACTCAACCACATTCACACTCACTCCGTTCAATACACGAATGTCATATTGTCACCATCGATCATTCATCGACGACACACTCTCCATTGGTTGATCGAGAAACCGACAAATTCACAAACACATAAATAATACTAGTCGCCAACTCACTTCTACTACTACTAAATCCCGATTCTACACACTACCTACAAATGGAAACAACATTGGTGAGTAGTTGTATTGCATTCATATAGACAACGAAATCAACTCAATTCTTCTCCGATTTTCAGGTGACAGTACTCATTCTCGGCCTCACCATCAGTCATTTCAATATCGTGCAATGTGATGATGGTGAGTGTGAAATTCATTGATTCACCCACCTAACTATTCGACCAGTAATCTCCTCCCACATCCTCACACAACATTCATAGTTCAATTGGATGCATGACATTCACATGCTTTGTGCAATTGTCCATCTCACATTCACTCATCCAACCACATCCATTCAACATTACTCCTCACTCTATCACCCACTCTATCGACATGTCTCCACATTTCTATTCATTACAAATCGACGTTGTTAAGTCACAAATAATAGAGTCTATTACACACACACACACACAGTAACAAGTTAACTGAATACAATCGCTTTTCGATTTAACTCAATGCAGATGAAGAACTTCTTGTTTCATTAATCTTGTATTTGATAACAGTTGCTGCTACCACCACTGGAGCAGTCGCTGACGCCGCTGCCGCCACCACCACACACGCAGCCTCACCAGCATCCTCTCCATCAGCTGCAGCATCACCAGTCGCCTCGAAATCCGGTGAGTTCATTCCTAAACCAAACACCACTATCTATTTCAATACATTCTAACTATTCATTGTTAGTCGATAGCTAGTTTCATTGATTACACGACTCATGCATACACTAACATACTCGCTCATTCATCCTTTAACACTAAGACACACACACACACACACAACGGTGTCATCTCAAAGCAACAATCAAGTTGAATCTGTTCATATTTATCATTCGAATGCTGAGTCAATCACACAGTGTGAAATCATCTCATGTCCATGGAATCCTAACCCACCCCACCGAACCACAACTCACATCACCTCACCTCACTTCACCATCCTACTCTCAACAAATTTTCACCATTACCACTTCAACCTCAATCTGCACTTACAGAACACACTCACTCATTTGACACATCGTCTCATCTTTGCCAATATTGACAACACCGATTGCAATGAAGACATCCCTTGTCAACGAATTCACCATTCAACGTAATTTCATTGAATATCATCTATTCTCATTGTACTCATTACATTCTGTATATCTGTGTAAATGATTCACCTGTTCTCTCACTCCATTTCACAAACGTTTCTGTACAAGCTGGACAAGCCACAACACAACGATCGAGAGGAGGACGACCAGCACCCAAATCCCCACCTCGTGCACGCAGTAAGTCATTCATTATCTATTCACTCACACACTTAATCACTTACTGGCTCAGTCAGTCATCCAGTCATTCACACATTGTTTCTCCTCCTTATTTTTCTTATTTAACATAGAACGATGTTTCACAACACCATTCGTCACACCGCATTCACTCACATCACAAAATACTCACTCATTCAATTATGCTTGAAACACTATCAATTCTACAACATCTTCCACATTCATCGAAAACCATCATGTATCTCATTCACATCACATCACATCACATCACACCACACCACATCACACAATCAAACACTCACTCACTCATCCATCCACCAACCCAATAACTCATTCACTATTCATACCATTAGTGATCATCGAAATTTTTCGACTTCCTCATTAACCAATGACACCTACCATACCATTCTATTCCAGGTCACAACGCTCCACAATATCAACGAAAATATCAACGTCCACCAGTCGGTAAGTCCCATAACAATCTCTCATCTTATTCCACTCTCACATCATACACCTGATTACTGACTGGTGAATTTTGTGTCGGATCTCTGACACTAATTCTTGTGAATTCATCATTTGATATTGTATTGAAGCGATGTATGAGTTTTTGTTAGTTTCTACAGTATTACTACTATTTGCTGGAGGTTGACCGAATTATCGATCGATTTACTGATCTTTCGAAAAAAATCAATGACTAACTGATTTCACCACACACAGTTACTAATATTCACAAGACATTTTCATACGGTCAATGTATCAATGATGCATTCAATCACGAATTCAGGGATTCAACCAATCAATTAATCACTCACGTGCTACCTATCGCACTCAATAAATCAACTGATTCGTCCATTTCCCTTCATTCAGTATATCATTCATTACGTACAACTTTCGGTTGATTAGCACCCATCCACTCACTCACTCACTCAATGTTTCACTCAATGTTTCCCATCAACATTTTCATCTTCTCTGTGTTCATTTCCATTTGTTTGTTTGTTTGTTTGTTTTTCAGATAAGAAGAAGTCAGTTCATGCATGAGACGAAGTGTGTTGATGTGTTCAATGAGATGTATTTTGTCATTGAATCACTGTTCATATACAATTGAATAAATTGTTTATCTTGAGTTTATACTTCTTGTGCCTTTTTGTTTGTCAACTTGTATCTGTATGTTTGTATGTACGATTGATGTGATAAACATGGCAATCACATTCGATTCTACCATTTTATATTTTTCTAAGTGCAGAATCATTTATGATATCCTGACTTCTGATCTGTCTCACATTGTTCATCACTTTGACGATTACACAAATGAGAGTGACATCAATTACTGTGAATATCTGATACCTGTCTAGTCTCGAATTGTTTTGAGTGTTGAGTGTTTTGTATTGTGATGTGAATGTATTTCTTAACCATTTGGTAATTAAGTTTATCAAATCTCATTGGATACTTTCACACGATCAATTTCGATCGAATGTAGAGTTTCTCTAACAACGATATCCAGGTTAAACAAGTAGAACTATTAATTCAACGTACATGAGTGAGATTTACAATGTCCGATGACAATCAATATTTAGATGTTCCATCCATCCATCCATCCATCCATCCATCCATCCATCCATCCATCCATCCATCCATCCATCCATCCATTCATTCATTCATTCATTCATTCATTCATTCATTCATTCATTCATTCATTCATTCATTCATTCATTCATTCATTCATTCATCCACCTATCAACCCACTCCACTAAATTATGTTGTTCATCAATTGTTTTCCACACCCAATCCATTGTGGAATATCCATCATTGAATGCAACAGCATACATCGCTTCTATCAGGAGGTCATTAAAGGGAATAGACTGAACAAGATACTACACGTTGATTATTGTCTTATCTCGATTTCCTCTAACAATCGTTTGAATGTAAGTTTACGTGGACCATGATTATTATTCATCACCATCATCATGTTGTTTCATTCCAGTGAATCGAAACAATCCACTCAGAACGCAAATATTAATAGAAACACTGATCAACATCAGTCCACAACAACATCAACGAGAAGATTTAAATTTTTCAAACTTCTTTTTCGCATACCATTCACTCACAATCTACTATCTTTTATGTTATTACAAGTTTTGCATACGGGTGTCATTTTTCGACTAAGTGAAACCGACTGAAATTTCATGAGGCTGACTCACGTGCTTCAATACTGAGAGTTGTAAAGTGTATAATGATCGGTGGAAATGATTATTAATCGCGAACATGGCTAGAACATAGTATAGTTACGAGGAAACACAATACTCGAAATATCCTATCTCAGATTACGAGTAGTCGAATCATTGTTCTGATTCATAATCCGTTGTAAGACAATGAGAATACGGTACTTATGGTTAATTAGTGAATCAAGAAAAATGAAATTTCATCACACGAGTTATAATTATTTTACATGATAAATTTATGAAACATTGTTTTGTTGGTGGCACCTCCAGCGTAGAGCCACAGGAAGACGATCAATAAATTACATATTATTTGTTCTCCACATTCTACGTAGAGTGTAGCGTTGCAATAAAGCCTCGATACTTAACGGTATTTTAGGATTCTCATTGACTATAAGGTGTGTCAGTATTTCAGTCAATAGTGAATGTTAACTAACGTCTTGTTACCAACGATTACATTCAGTCATCTGGGATAGCGGAAACAACTACTAAGAAACACACAAACTTAACAAGCGAGACAAATGATAAACACGATTATCAGGAAATTTGATAGGGTACAGCTCGAATGTATATTAAGCATTCTGAGAAGCCGGAAAATTAGCAATATATGTCACCAATAGTAACACATCGAATATTACCAATGTGGTCAAAACAAGATTTTCAGGCACATTACCATTTAATGAACACTGGTACCCACCTATTTCAATGCATTCATATACTGCATAGGAGTCATTAAGAAGAGTCCTTAAGAAGATTTGTTTGTTTACAATGCACACCAAAATTATATTGTTGAACGTTTCAAACGTATTAACGTTTGAGTGAACGAATCAATCCTATCATTTACAATATCCCTTCCCCGAATCCTAATCGTCAATACTAACTCATAATCCCATCTTCTTAAGCCCTAGCCTCAATCACCTATGCCAACTCCGATTAGAAACAATTTAAAGACATGCTTGAAACACTGTTTGCATGCCTAGAAATGTTCGTGTTGATTAATAATATGTAGTGATGTGGATGTATTTAGATGTTGTTGTTCGTTCTATGATCAAACAGAAGAATTTTAAGAAATCTGTGAAAAATTCCCGTGGAGTCTGCATGCGTTAGTTTGTAACTACTAAACGATTAATGCTCATAGTGCTGGCTTGTATCCTCGGACATCGTAGAACAAGACTGGTTAGCCATGATTACCATTAATTGTAGGTCAACAGGATGGTCTTGGTAATATTATGTTCACTTGAGCTGAATAGATTACAATTGACTGTTATGAAAATCATTCAGCTTGAAATTGACATCACGAATCGGTGTGAGTTAGACAATCATTAGAAACATATAATCACTGAACACTTGTTCTTCTCTTAGTATGGGATTCTTCATCAGTACTCATACAAGATCATCGACGAAATCGAGCTCACTATCTTCAGGTTAGACCACTGAGGTAGTCGGATTCCAACTGCTGACACTTCTAACTCAGTCAACTCACGACAGTTTTACATAATCTCATTTATTGCCATCGGTGGGCAACTACCTCACTTTCGACATGAATGAATTGAACTAATCATGTTTTTTCGCCTAAACTTCACGAATCAACAATTAATTACATGAAGCATCGAGATCAGTGTACATTGAAGTACTGAATGTGTAATCAAGACAGAGTAGCTTTCACATGATTGATTGTAAACAACTTGTGTGATTGTTGTACGGTGATAGTGTCAGTGGAATATGATACCGATTAACTGTAAATGCATTTTCGAATGACATCGATTCTAGATGTTGTGAAAATTACGTTAAAATGAAGCATATCGAATGGACACAGTTGAACTTCACTGATCACAACTTCTCACTAGAACTCCAGAAACAACCTCAAGGTGTTGGTCACTAGTTAGCTGATATTGGTTATACCTGGTTGGTTAAGGTAGTTTTCAGAGTTCTAGTGAGAAGACGTGACCAGTGGAGTTCAACTGTTGGGTGTGGGCTAGGTATCCACTGATGGTATTGGGTGAGGATGATCGAATGTTTCACGAATTGACTAAATTAGAAATATCAATTGTTAGTAGCTAACAAAGTGGTCTAATAGTAACACGTTCACCGCGAAACAGAAAGGTCCCGAGTACGATCTCCGATTGGTTTGTGGATGCACACTACTGGGGAGTCCGATAGTAGTAAGAAATAACGGTTCAGTGTCTCCAGGTGATCAATGATTGTCTAGTTCAGATCAATTGGTAATATCAAAATTGACAGTCAACATTCAACATAACAATTAACTCAGTTGTTAAATAACTGCTGTCAAACAAACTTGATCAGAAACTAGTTGAAAGACGATTTTGCATTTAATACCCAACACAAATTTGACACATTTCTAACAAAGTCACAATTCCATCTAGTTCACCTCAGTAAACATTTCACTTGAGGTGTATGTATGTGTGTGTGTGTGGGTGTGTAGGTGATTGGAAAGTGAAAGTAACATGACTTCACTCAACCACATTCACACTCACTACGTTCAATACACGAATGTCATATTGTCACCATCGATCATTCATCGACGACACACTCTCCATTGGTTGATCGAGAAACCGACAAATTCACAAACACATAAATAATACTAGTCGCCAACTCACTACTACTACTACTACTTCTACTACTAAATCCCGATTCTACACACTACCTACAAATGGAAACAACATTGGTGAGTAGTTGTATTGCATTCATATAGACAACGAAATCAACTCAATTCTTCTCCGATTTTCAGGTGACAGTACTCATTCTCGGCCTCACCATCAGTCATTTCAATATCGTGCAATGTGGTGACGGTAAGTTTGACAAAATATACCTATTATCTATCTAATGTCTTATTCCTTAATTTAAGCATTTATTCTGGCTGTCTTTGCGTCGTTTTTCATACCTTTGTTACTCAGCATTCTATGTGTAGCAGCATTGATCAGTGATCTGCTGCATTGTCAACTATGCAAATACTTTAATTTCCTTCATTCGTCAATACCACCCTTAAATCAAACTAAATGATGCTGATTTATTTCGCATGATACTACAATAATAATACTTTGTTTCAATCGCTTTTTTTGTAAAGATGCAACAAGTACTACAGCTAAAGCTCCCGCTGCTGCAGCACCTACTAAACAACATGCACCACTTCCTGAATCTGGTCAGTCAATTTATACGATATTTTTCTTAGTTTATTAATGCAACCTATTGTTAAAAACCTTCTTTACTTGAATGCATCAAATGTGTGTGTATTGTAATCTGATAGTGGTGATTAACTCTCAATCAATCGGAAACTATTTGCATAAAATAGTTTCATGTTAACATTCACCTGATGTGTCAGTAGAACACGCTACAAGTCACTCAAAGTATCAGTGTAGTTTGGCGTTTTCTGTATTTACAAACTCGATGTTGACAAACACATACAAACTCGTAGTTGTGTTTCTTTGACTAAATGCTGATAAGTAAATTACAGCAATAATCATTTACCTAGTGATCCTGTCATCAAATATATATTCGTTTGAGACACGGTGTTGTATAAATAGGTATCGTGGAACGACTAGTAAACCACGTAGGACGCCTGCTATGAAAGCTACAGGTGTTGGATCATAGTTGTATTAGGTCCGGCTACATATAAATCACATGTACATATAAATCTAGCATATCAATTGACTTAATGCCTATACATGACTGAGTGGTTATACGTAAATAAAGAAGTTGATACGAAGACCGTCAGGATGTTCAGAACAGCCTTATTATCTTCCATTCGAATAATGTCATAAAGTAGATTACCAGAATAAACTGAATTTCTGTCATGATTACGAACAATGCAAAATTTATTTGGACTTATTTCTCTGTTATGTATACAGTACTTGTAAAAATATCAAAGAATCAAATGAATGACACACAGAGAATACAATTGTGAAGAAGTATGAAATCAGTAAACTAAAGTTCATTCAAATTCTCAGTCATTCTTATACTAGTAATATTTGTAACGTAATGAGTTTCTGGTTCATTGATGCTCATTTTGTGGATTTCTTTTCAGCTCCTCGTGGTCCAGGTAAACCTAGAAGAGATTGGAGGAAGCGATATGGTGAGTTTGATGATATTTTCTTTGTGTATATTAACTCTGTTCAATCCAAACAAGTGATCATCAAATAATGTTCTATTCTAATCAACACTGCTTGTCTATTCTATTTATGATGTTGATTGCTTGGAATTAACACCTTATTAATCATCTCATCACATTAAGTCAGTTACATTGACAGATATTTGCAATCGATCAACTGATCAGTCAGTCAGTCAGTCAGTCAGTCAGTCGATTATCACATCTATCTAAACATAAGTAACCATTCAATTGTTATCTCCAACTTAAACTAACAACTGATTACTCTCAATTTCTGTGTTTTGTTATTTTCAGGTTTGAAACCATTAAAGGATGAACAAAAAGAACAGTGATAACAAAGTCAGAGATAAACTCTCCACTATAAAATCTGTATTCCGTGATGAATGAATAGAACTCCATATCCAGATAATGTCTTCTACTTTACATAGTTTAGTCGAATTGTGTTGTGTTTGAGTCAGCTACATGTAAATCATTTGTGTACATAATGCTCGTAAATCAATTGACTTTACTCACATGTACGGTTGATCAGATAGATGTACACGAATAGAGAAGTCGGTAGGCAGAATTAGATAGAAATGTATTTAAATCCAAAATAATCCAACAAGCAATGACAGTTCAAACAGTCCAGATGAAAGACAGGAAGTTCAACCATACGTTAAATAAACAACTAAGCACAAAGGAATATACACTGAAAAAGTTAATATGTTCAGGATACAATCTGAACATCTACAATATGACTTCAGTTTTTATCGTTTGTTACTGATTACATCGGCTTATCAGTCTGTTCATTGCATTTGTTTACTTTCTGAGTAAAGTATACCTACTTAGAACACATCTTTAGACCGTCTACCTAGTATCCAATTGTCGAACATTTATAACATCACTCAGATCGCGAGATATTGTGCAACATCATTCATTCCCATATTTGTACAAATGCCACATGTTAAGCATGGTTAAACCCCACTGGTCATGACTTACTTACTAAATCTTCGGAATTGTACCCATCAACCACCCCCACCCCACCCCACCCCACCCCACCCCCAAACTGTATCATTTCACAGTTTGTGTTGATAATTGTTCAATGTTATGAAACGACAAGTGTGCGAACTAGTGTGGCTGTTCAACATTCTTTAACTTCAATGCTAATCTAAATAAAGTTGATTAGTGATAAAAGATTTGAACTATCACTAGAATTAGCCGAATAAAATTATCCTTCAAATGTAACTATGCAATGAAATGCACGAGACATAAACTAACCTGACCTAACCTAACATCTTAGTAGAAATGAGGAATTCACAAGCTCATTCTCTGATGAAATCTTCATGAAAGTAACATGTCTATGGGAATCATTTTGTTTTGGCGTTGAGATTAATGTTCACTAATTACCAATGGTTTCGTAACAGAATGGATGATGAAATATCTATTTTGATCATTTCAGTGTTCACTTGAATTTTAGTAAAATTTATCCAATCAGTTATAAGAAGACATCTGTCGAAACATTAATTCATAGAACTGTGATGACATTTTGTGCTGGTAAACTAGAAGATAGGTCAATGAAAGCAAAATACGCTTAAAAGATGATAAGTATCTGGAGAAGTTCATTGACAAATAAGTCAACATTTATTAAGGAAAAGAAACCGAAGGAATCTACAGTTGGCAATTAATCTATTTTCTTTAAACTCTAGTCTAAATGTAACAAACGCATTGTTACAGCCAATCAAAGACTAAATACTACACTAGCAGTACTTATCCTTAAACCAAGTTAGTCATCATCTTCGAAGTAATATATTGTTTGTCACTATCATGGATTGACAAATACCCTTTAAATTTGGCTCCAACTTCATCAATAAGTTTATACATAACTCGCAAAGCAGTTACACTAGTCGAACATAAAGAACAGTCTACATTCGTTTACGAAGAATTTTCATCAAATTGCTTAGTAATGTCATTTCAGAAGACCTCCTTGAAAGAGGTTACATAATAATTAATTGGAAATATTTCAAAGTAATCAATAGACAACCTCAGTCAGTCAGTCAGTCGGTCAGTTACAACTTAGAACTTGGTACATGCGTACGTCAGTTCAAGTTGTCATGCCCCAATTAGGAGATAGAGATTAAATTGTCGAACCAAATCCTACAGTAGGGATGTAGTAACAGAGTAAGTACAAATTGAAAGGTATGGAGATCAGAGACGAGATTTGAAACATAAAAAATTTTGATTCAGTAAAGAGAAAATTATGATAAGAGCAAATAAACTTAGAATTTGGAGGAAGACAAGGAGTGGATGCACCTGCGTCATTGCCAACGATTTTCAGCCATATCAACTAAAGTCTCTAACCATTTGTTACGATCATCACGTGGACCCCAACCATGTATTCTGCACTTATTAACACGTCTCAGTTCAATTGTCAATGACTTCACAAACTGATGCGATGTTTTCTTTTGGCCACCCCTAGCTTTCTTTCAGCCTACTTCCACACCAGACAAACATGCTCGTTGAAGTAGGCGGTAGTCAGGTATACGTAACACATGTCCTAACCACCTCAACTGGTGAAGATTTATTACTTCATGAATAGACTTACCGTATTTACCTATTACTCTATTCCTAAGCCACTCATTGCTTATTCGATGGTCCCAGCATACATGAGCAATGCTTCGAAGACATCTATGATCAAATACTAGTAGCCTACGAATATTCTCTATCCCTAATAGCCATGTTTCACATCCGTAAAGTAAAACAGATCTAACTGCTGCACAGTAAACGCATCCTTTCCTCAGTGAACAGATGTCTCACCTAAGTCACAAGTGACGCAAATTGGCAAAAGTCAATCGAGACTTATGTATGGGGGCCGAGATTTCATCAGACACCAGACCGTCAGGACTAATGAGGCTCCGAATATAAGTCAAGCGGTTAACACATTCAACTGCTTCGCTTCCTGTCACTAACTTCTGTGCCAAATCAAGCCAGTCCTTAAGCAGCATTTTACAATTGGATGGGGAGAATCGCATTTCAAGCATGCTTACATTCATGTTTAAGGTAGTCGAAAAATTCTGCATTTTATCAACATCTACACCCAATAGAACTATATTATCTGCACGTTCTAAGTCAACACGTTCATCTCCTGGAAAAATGTCAACACATGAGCAATCAGACGATGATAATGTTAACTCTAAAAGTATGTCAATGATAAAATTAAATAAAAATAGGGAGAGCGGACAACCTTGACGAACATCATTTGAGGTAATCAGTTGCGACGACAATTTACCATAAGCTCTAAATCGATATGTTGTGTTCGAGTAGAGAGCTTGTATAAGGTTAGTGCACTTCTCTGGTACACCTTTCGATGACAGACATTGCCACATTACCTTACGATTGATAGAGTCAAACGCCGCCTTAAGGTCAAGGAATACAGCTATTGTTGGGCGTCTGAGAGTGTACTTATGTTCCAGGACCTGCCGAAGTGTTAATATTTGGTCTACACGACTACGTCCAGGTCTGAAACCACCTTGGTTTCCTCGAGTTTGCTCTTCACCAGTTTTAGTTAGACGTCGAACTATTATTGAAGTTTATATTTTAGACACTATATTCGTTAAGCTGATTCCTCGGTAATTGTCACACGAGTACTTCTGTCTTTTCTCATAGATTGGGACGATTAGTTTTTGAGACCAGTCAGATGAGATTACGTCCAGTTCCCAAATTGTAGCCAAAATCTCAGTTAATCTCGCTGTTAAAACTTGACCACCGTCCACAAATA
Source organism: Schistosoma japonicum (assembly GCA_025215515.1). Taxonomy (NCBI): domain Eukaryota; kingdom Metazoa; phylum Platyhelminthes; class Trematoda; order Strigeidida; family Schistosomatidae; genus Schistosoma; species Schistosoma japonicum. Next base: position 79,559,066 of record CM046061.1, read on the forward strand.
TCTCAGAGGTAATTCCATCAGGTCCTGCTACTCTCCCTCGCTTTAAGTTCCAATAAGGGTTACAACTCCATTGTCACAATATGTAATATTTACATATAGCTGTATCATTATTTGGTAATATAATTTTGCAGTGTTAATGAAACAGTGTTCATTATATTACTGCTTCCCCACCAGAAAATTTGAGTGAAACGAGACTTGTATTAAACACCTCAAATATTTATGGATAGAACGACTGTAACGTGTTTTGATGTGTGGATCAATCATTTTCTGATAATAAAGATTTTCGTAGAAATGGGGAGGCGGTATATTGTAATTAGTCGTCAAATGGAATTCCTTGAATAATAGCCTGATGGATTCTAGTCACGTAAAGTAATTTCCTTATCTCTCGTTCAACTGTGAAGACACTTAATACAAAGTATGATACATTTAATCATCATGTAACACATTTCCATCGCCTGAAATATAACTACATTTACTAGATACACAATTTAGTGATAAATACTGTATTCACATTAATTGAATGTGGTTAATGAATGGAAACGAACACCGGTTTATTCGTGAACTGATCTCAGGCTATAATACGAAGCCAGTATTCATCAAACGAAATTGATGCCGGATGCAAAGAGGTAGACATAAGAAGAAGAGAAGTTGAAAACTATTTACGCAGCAAATGTGAAGGATGAACAGAGAGATAATGAACGAAATAATCGTAGTTATTTTGCAAGGAACATTGTAGACATCATGTTTGAGAATGTTATATAAATATAACATTGAAAAGTAAGTCTCATGAATATTATGCTGGTAAATCAAGTCACTCACATTCGAACGAACATAATGGTGGCCAACAGATAACGTTACAAACTGAGCCAGAATATGAAAACATGCAAACATCAAACAAAAGACCTCTCGTCTCATCTATATCCAGTCACAAACCGAGAAAATACATAAGATTAGATCTCGAGAATAATATTTTATTTAATTGCCTCTAAACACTGATTCAATGACAAAATACATCTCATTGAACACATCAACACACTTCGTCTCATGCATGAACTGACTTCTTCTTATCTGAAAAACAAACAAACAAACAAACAAATGGTAATGAACACAGAGAAGATGAAAATGTTGATGGGAAACATTGAGTGAAACATTGAGTGAGTGAGTGAGTGAGTGGATGGGTGCTAATCAACCGAAAGTTGTACGTAATGAATGATATACTGAATGAAGGGAAATGGACGAATCAGTTGATTTATTGAGTGCGATAGGTAGCACGTGAGTGATTAATTGATTGGTTGAATCCCTGAATTCGTGATTGAATGCATCATTGATACATTGAAAATGTCTTGTGAATATTAGTAACTGTGTGTGGTGAAATCAGTTAGTCATTGATTTTTTTCGAAAGATCAGTAAATCGATCGATAATTCGGTCAACCTCCAGCAAATAGTAGTAATACTGTAGAAACTAACAAAAACTCATACATCGCTTCAATACAATATCAAATCATGAATTCACAAGAATTAGTGTCAGAGATCCGACACAAAATTCACCTAGTCAGTAATCAGGTGTATGATGTGAGAGTGGAATAAGATGAGAGATTGTTATGGGACTTACCGACTGGTGGACGTTGATATTTTCGTTGATATTGTGGAGCGTTGTGACCTGGAATAGAATGGTATGGTAGGTGTCATTGGTTAATGAGGAAGTCGAAAAATTTCGATGATCACTAATGGTATGAATAGTGAATGAGTTATTGGGTTGGTGGATGAGTAAGTAAGTGAGTGAGTGTTTGATTGTGTGATGTGGTGTGGTGTAATGTGATGTGATGTGAATGAGATACATGATGGTTTTCGACAAATGTGGAAGATGTTGTAGAATTGATAGTGTTTCAAGCATAATTGAATGAGTGAGTATTTTGTGATGTGAGTGAATGCGGTGTGACGAATGGTGTTGTGAAACATCGTTCTATGTTAAATAAGAAAAATAAGGAGGAGAAACAATGTGTGAATGACTGGATGACTGACTGAGCCAGTAAGTGATTAAGTGTGTGAGTGAATAGATAATGAATGACTTACTGCGTGGACGAGGTGGGGATTTGGGTGCTGGTCGTCCTCCTCTCGATCGTTGTGTTGTGGCTTGTCCAGCTTGTACAGAAACGTTTGTGAAATGGAGTGAGAGAACAGGTGAATCATTTACACAGATATACAGAATGTAATGAGTACAATGAGAATAGATGATATTCAATGAAATTATGTTGAATGGTGAATTCGTTGACAAGGGGTGTCTTCATTGCAATCGGTGTTGTCAATATTGGCAAAGATGAGACGATGTGTCAAATGAGTGAGTGTGTTCTGTAAGTGCAGATTGAGGTTGAAGTGGTAATGGTGAAAATTTGTTGAGAGTAGGATGGTGAAGTGAGGTGAGGTGATGTGAGTTGTGGTTCGGTGGGGTGGGTTAGGATTCCATGGACATGAGATGATTTCACACTGTGTGATTGACTCAGCATTCGAATGATAAATATGAACAGATTCAACTTGATTGTTGCTTTGAGATGACACCGTTGTGTGTGTGTGTGTGTCTTAGTGTTAAAGGATGAATGAGCGAGTATGTTAGTGTATGCATGAGTCGTGTAATCAATGAAACTAGCTATCGACTAACAATGAATAGTTAGAATGTATTGAAATAGATAGTGGTGTTTGGTTTTGGAATGAACTCACCGGATTTCGAGGCGACTGGTGATGCTGCAGCTGATGGAGAGGATGCTGGTGAGGCTGCGTGTGTGGTGGTGGCGGCAGCGGCGTCAGCGGATGCTCCAGCGGTGCTAGTAACAGCTGTTATCAAATACAAGATTAATGAAACAAGAAGTTCTTCATCTGCATTGAGTTAAATCGAAAAGCGATTGTATTCAGTTAACTTGGTACTGTGTGTGTGTGTGTGTGTAATAGACTCTATTATTTGTGACTTAACAACGTCGATTTGTAATGAATAGAAATGTGGAGACATGTCGATAGAGTGGGTGATAGAGTGAGGAGTAAAGTTGAATGGATGTGGTTGGATGAGTGAATGTGAGATGGACAATTGCACAAAGCATGTGAATGTCGTGCATCCAATTGAACTATGAATGTTGTGTGAGGATGTGGGAGGAGATTACTGGTCGAATAGTTAGGTGGGTGAATCAATGAATTTCACACTCACCATCATCACATTGCACGATATTGAAATGACTGATGGTGAGGCCGAGAATGAGTACTGTCACCTGAAAATCGGAGAAGAATTGAGTTGATTTCGTTGTCTATATGAATGCAATACAACTACTCACCAATGTTGTTTCCATTTGTAGGTAGTGTGTAGAATCGGGATTTAGTAGTAGAAGTAGTAGTAGTAGTAGTGAGTTGGCGACTAGTATTATTTATGTGTTTGTGAATTTGTCGGTTTCTCGATCAACCAATGGAGAGTGTGTCGTCGATGAATGATCGATGGTGACAATATGACATTCGTGTATTGAACGGAGTGAGTGTGAATGTGGTTGAGTGAAGTCATGTTACTTTCACTTCCAATCACCTACATTCGCACACACACAAACACACACACATGAATATTCATTTCAAGTGAAATGTTTACTGAGGTGAACTGGATGGAATTGTGACTTTGTTAGAAATGTGTGAAATGTAGTTGTGAGTAGAGTGTTGAATAGTTCTTCACGTAGATTCATGTGATGAATTCGGACCAAATAATGAGTTCATATTGACAACCAATAATATCCACAACAACTTATTGCTAGCTATAATCTTTCGAAATCAATCTCACCCCTATCTACTTTCATTAAATAAAAACATTATTTATCAAGAATTCCGGACGAAGATTAAAATGATTAAATTGAGGCGGATTAAGGAAATTGGTACTGAGTTTTAGCTGATTAAATTTGTCTCAGATTGATGTTGGTAGGTTGTCATTTGAATTCAGATAATACTAGATAACTGTTTCGTGCAAGAATGAGATAACTAGTCTTTTGCCTCTTCGAATTAGGCATCCTAATATTAACAAGATTTTGCTCTTCAAATGGCTTCATAAGTCAGTAGTCTGAATGAATAATGAAATCCAATTAAAGCACAGCTCTACACAACTAAATATCTAACATTAAAATATGCGGCTTTGAAGTTATGCTTGTAGAAAACATCTTTCTGTTTAAATTTTATCAGTATATACACGTATATTAATACGTCTAAGATTATGTTTTACCCGATTCTTGTAACGCAAATGCCCTACTAACGACCGGTATTATGATCAATGAACGGTTTGTTAACATGTCTTTCACAGTAGTTTTCTCGATCTTGCACTATGACCTTAAAGGTGGATAAAACAAAACACACCTCATTCTAGGAAAATGACAAAAAAGAATTAATGAAAGATTGGAGACAGTGATGACAACATTATCAAAAACAAAAACACAAACATGACCTGTCGTTTAAGGGACATGAAAATATGATAGTGCTGAATACAAGAAGAGAAGAATACGAGAAGGATTTTTTGACGCATACATAGATTCTACATTAGGTCCAAGAATTCACGGATTTAACAATATCCTTTTGACTTACACTCGTGTCATGGTCTAGGATTTAAAGAGCCTAGATGTTGTGGCTGTACTTTTGGTCCTACCTTAATTTCTGATCTATTATCAAACTGTAACCGCGTTTAGAAACCTATGTAAGCTCTAAGAGAGTCTTTAGAGCCACAGATGAAACGATGATCAGAATTACAGTGAGAATAGTTTATGTAATGTGTGTTAATTTCGGAATAAGTACATAACATAGTCAACTTAACTTTTATAAAAGAGCAGTAAATGATTGCAAACTTGTTTCATAATCGTTGTGTTTGGTTATAACGATCGTTCAACTGTAGAAAGCTATGGAAACGATCGAATCGTAGTCATTTAGATATTAGTTTGAATGTAACCTATGGACTAAGGCTACCAGACTAGTTAGTATCTTTTACGCTGGTATGTGCTATCCACAGTCTTTGCAGGTGTCCACCCCTAGAACATTTCTGTGATAATAATCACGTCACGATATACTGTCGAGTCGAACATAACTTATTCACTATTCTGTACCACGAGATCACAGACCCATCACTTACTTTTCCAAATTCTTTTCTGGATACTAGATTTCTAAAAATAATTCTTCGCTATCAGATGTGGAACTGCTTGCAAGTTATGTTATAAAATGTAGGCTCTCTGTTCATAGTAGCTTATATACATGAAATTCGCAGATAAGTTTGTACGAGTAAACTCTTTCAGAATGCTGATGATCCTAAGGCTTCTTACTTGTCTTCTCAATATGACACTATCCACGTATACAATAACATCAGTACATAAGTCAACGAAATCGCATTATATTGTTCAAAATGGAAACTTGAACTCGTTGACTCCAGATGACAATGGGTTGTTCAAACCCTATTCAGTCCATCATTCCGCTGTGAACGACAAAATTTGTATACAGGTTCATCAATTCGACCTGCAGAATTTCTACAGCTGAAAAATATATGGGACTCCGAACAACTTTCTACCAACCTCAGAGTTAGACTCTTCACTTTGAACGTCAAGTTAGTTCTTCTGTGTAGAGCTGAAACGTGAGGAACTACTGCAAACCTTCTTAGGAGGGTACAGGTATTTATTAACAATTGTCTACGTAGAATATTGAATGTATGTTGACCGGAAACAATCAGCAACAGCCTACCATGGAAGAGATTAAATTAGCTGAAAAGGATTGCTCAGGATAGAGTTGAATGTGGAATACTGGTAAGCGGCCTATGCTCCTCCGAGAGGGGTAACAGGCGTAAGTAAGAAGTAAGTAAGTATGCCAGTAAATTAATTTTTGGATAAAAAATATTATCAGTTTCAAATGTAATGGCAATTCGTTTTATAAAAAATAATATTCTCTAATGAACAATCACAAGTGTGATGTAGTCGGTTAAGGGTTCACTTGAATACGCTAAAAGCTGTATGAATCTGATGTGAAATAATTATCATAAGCGAATGACAATGAATGTGAAAGTTCATTTATGGTATAGAAATAGAAATAAAAGTCATGCTTTAACAATGAATCACTGTCATGATTTCGCATACTGTTAACATACAGACGAATAACGATCAACACTAAACTAAAACATTAAAAGACAAGTCAAGATCATCAACAGAAGTATTTCACTACTAAGTTATCAACCAACTAAATTACACAGACTTAGAAAGGTATGACGTTCACTGACATGAGACAGGATTGTAAACAAGCTGATTATGGAAAACTCGCCTAGACCTTCAATAACATCCACATATTCTTACATGTCAAGATTCTTTATTAAAACTAATCAGGAATTAATTAACAAAAAACAAAATCAAGGAAAGAATGTACTAAGCAAAATCACGCCAGGTGTAAATCAATTATGATAAACGGAAAGTGTATTGATATGATTAGTACTAAGATAAGGAAATGTAGCAGACCACTGAAATGCAGAGTATATCAGATGCGGTATAGCACTATGATATGATTCTATTCGACGATTGAAAAATACAGGAGTGTCAATCATCACAAATAATCAAAAAATCGCCAACAAATTTCTTGTTCATACATTCCATTTGATAACATCGATAGATTGATTGTATACAGTTGAATGTGTGTGACGTAGAAATTGAAACGGAAAAGTAACATCACTGCATCACCTTCAGATTCACTAATTCAATCACTCACTTTCGAAATCTATCACTCACATACCATAACATCATAATTATCATCATTACAATATTAACTTCATTACATATACCACATTTCACATACTCTATCTATCTATGAATACAGTCCTCATACATCAATTGTGAATGCTGAGTAACACCCAACAACTAACAATCAAACTGACTGATCACCACAAGATATCGACTAACAGACGTATTATTAACTTGAAATCATCACATGAATCAACATGAAGAACTATTCAACACTCTACTCACAACTACATTTCACACATTTCTAACAAAGTCACAATTCCATCCAGTTCACCTCAGTAAACATTTCACTTGAAATGAATATTCATGTGTGTGTGTTTGTGTGTGTGTGTGTGTGTAGGTGATTGGAAGTGAAAGTAACATGACTTCACTCAACCACATTCACACTCACTCCGTTCAATACACGAATGTCATATTGTCACCATCGATCATTTATTGATCATTTATTTATTGACGACACACTCTCCATTGGTTGATCGAGAAACCGACAAATTCACAAACACATAAATAATACTAGTCGCCAACTCACTTCTACTACTACTACAACTGCAACTACATCCCGATTCTACACACTACCTACAAATGGAAACAACATTGGTGAGTAGTTGTATTGCATTCATATAGTAAACGAAATCAACTCAATTCTTCTCCGATTTTCAGGTGACAGTACTCATTCTCGGCCTCACCATCAGTCATTTCAATATCGTGCAATGTGATGATGGTGAGTGTGAAATTCATTGATTCACCAACCTAACTATTCGACCAGTAATCTCCTCCCACATCCTCACACAACATTCATAGTTCAATTGGATGCACGACATTCACATGCTTTGTGCAATTGTCCATCTCACATTCACTCATCCAACCACATCCATTCAACTTTACTCCTCACTCTATCACCCACTCTATCGACATGTCTCCACATTTCTATTCATTACAAATCGACGTTGTTAAGTCACAAATAATAGAGTCTATTACACACACACACACACACACAGTACCAAGTTAACTGAATACAATCGCTTTTCGATTTAACTCAATGCAGATGAAGAACTTCTTGTTTCATTAATCTTGTATTTGATAACAGCTGTTACTAGCACCGCTGGAGCATCCGCTGACGCCGCTGCCGCCACCACCACACACGCAGCCTCACCAGCATCCTCTCCATCAGCTGCAGCATCACCAGTCGCCTCGAAATCCGGTGAGTTCATTCCAAAACCAAACACCACTATCTATTTCAATACATTCTAACTATTCATTGTTAGTCGATAGCTAGTTTCATTGATTACACGACTCATGCATACACTAACATACTCGCTCATTCATCCTTTAACACTAAGACACACACACACACACAACGGTGTCATCTCAAAGCAACAATCAAGTTGAATCTGTTCATATTTATCATTCGAATGCTGAGTCAATCACACAGTGTGAAATCATCTCATGTCCATGGAATCCTAACCCACCCCACCGAACCACAACTCACATCACCTCACCTCACTTCACCATCCTACTCTCAACAAATTTTCACCATTACCACTTCAACCTCAATCTGCACTTACAGAACACACTCACTCATTTGACACATCGTCTCATCTTTGCCAATATTGACAACACCGATTGCAATGAAGACACCCCTTGTCAACGAATTCACCATTCAACATAATTTCATTGAATATCATCTATTCCCATTGTACTCATTACATTCTGTATATCTGTGTAAATGATTCACCATAAATGATTCACATGTTCTCTCACTCCATTTCACATGCGTTTCTGTACAAGCTGGACAAGCCACAACACAACGATCGAGAGGAGGACGACCAGCACCCAAATCCCCACCTCGTCCACGCAGTAAGTCATTCATTATCTATTCACTCACACCCTTAATCACTTACTGGCTCAGTCAGTCATCCAGTCATTCACACATTGTTTCTCCTCCTTATTTTTCTTATTTAACATAGAACGATGTTTCACAACACCATTCGTCACACCGCATTCACTCACATCACAAAATACTCACTCATTCAATTATGCTTGAAACACTATCAATTCTACAACATCTTCCACATTTGTCGAAAACCATCATGTATCTCATTCACATCACATCACACCACACCACATCACACAATCAAACACTCACTCACTTACTTACTCATCCACCAATCCAATAACTCATTCACTATTCATACCATTAGTGATCATCGAAATTTTTCGACTTCCTCATTAACCAATGACACCTACCATACCATTCTATTCCAGGTCACAACGCTCCACAATATCAACGAAAATATCAACGTCCACCAGTCGGTAAGTCCCATAACAATCTCTCATCTTATTCCACTCTCACATCATACACCTGATTACTGACTAGTGAATTTTGTGTCGGATCTCTGACACTAATTCTTGTGAATTCATCATTTGATATTGTATTGAAGCGATGTATGAGTTTTTGTTAGTTTCTACAGTATTACTACTATTTGCTGGAGGTTGACCGAATTATCGATCGATTTACTGATCTTTCGAAAAAAATCAATGACTAACTGATTTCACCACACACAGTTACTAATATTCACAAGACATTTTCAATGTATCAATGATGCATTCAATCACGAATTCAGGGATTCAACCAATCAATTAATCACTCACGTGCTACCTATCGCACTCAATAAATCAACTGATTCGTCCATTTCCCTTCATTCAGTATATCATTCATTACGTACAACTTTCGGTTGATTAGCACCCATCCACTCACTCACTCACAGTTTCACTTCAACATTCTCATCTTCTCTGTGTTCATTACCATTTGTTTGTTTGTTTGTTTTTCAGATAAGAAGAAGTCAGTTCATGCATGAGACGAAGTGTGTTGATGTGTTCAATGAGATGTATTTTGTCATTGAATCAGTGTTTAGATACAATTGAATAAATTGCTTATCTTGAGTTTATACTTCTTGTGCCTTTTTGTTTGTCAACTTGTATCTGTATGTTTGTATGTACGATTGATGTGATAAACATGGCAATCACATTCGATTCTACCATTTTATATCTTTCTAAGTGCACAATCATTTATGATATCCTGACTTCTGATCTGTTTCACCTTGTTCGTCACTTTGATGACTACACAAATGAGAGTGACATCAATTACTGTGAATATCTGATACCTGTCTAGTCTCGAATAGTTTTGAGTGTTGGGTGTTTTGTATTGTGAGGTGAATGTATTTCTTTACCATTTAATTATAAATACGTTTATCAAATCTCATTATATACGTTCACACGATCGATTTCGATCGAATGTAGAGTTTCTCTAACAACGATATCCAGGTTAAACAAGTAGAACTATTAATTCAACGTACATGAGTGAGATTTACAATGTCCGATGACAATCAATATTTGGATCTTCCATCCGTTCATCCATCTATCCATCCACCCATCAACCCACTCCACTAAATTATGTTGTTCGTCAATTGTTTTCCACACCCAATCCATTGTGGAATATCCGTCATTGAATGCAACAGCATACATCGCTTCTGTCAGGAGGTCATTAAAGGGAATAGACTGAGCAAGATACTACACGTTGATTATTGTCTTATCTCGATTTCCTCTAACAATCGTTTGAATGTAAGTTTACGTGGACCATGATTATTATTCATCACCATCATCATGTTGTTTCATTCCAGTGAATCGAAACAATCCACTCAGAACGCAAATATTAATAGAAACACTGATCAACATCAGTCCACAACAACATCAACGAGAAGATTTAAATTTTTCAAACTTCTTTTTCGTATACCATTCACTCACAATCTACTATCTTTTATGTTATTACAAGTTTTGCATACGGGTGTCATTTTTCGACTAAGTGAAACCGACTGAAATTTCATGAGGCTGACTCACGTGCTTCAATACTGAGAGTTGTAAAGTGTATAATGATCGGTGGAAATGATTATTAATCGCGAACACGGCTAGAACATAGAATAGTTACGAGGAAACACAATACTCGAAATATCCTATCTCAGATTACGAGTAGTCGAATCATTGTCCCGATTCATAATCCGTTGTAAGACAATGAGAATACGGTACTTATGGTTAATTAGTGAATCAAGAAAAATGAAATTTCATCACACGAGTTATAATTATTTTACATGATAAATTTATGAAACATTGTTTTGTTGGTGGCACCTCCAGCGTAGAGCCACAGGAAGACGATCAATAAATTACATATTATTTGTTCTCCACATTCTACGTAGAGTGTAGCGTTGCAATAAAGCCTCGATACTTAACGGTATTTTAGGATTCTCATTGACTATAAGGTGTGTCAGTATTTCAGTCAATAGTGAATGTTAACTAACGTCTTGTTACCAACGATTACATTCAGTCATCTGGGATAGCGGAAACAACTACTAAGAAACACACAAACTTAACAAGCGAGACAAATGATAAACACGATTATCAGGAAATTTGATAGGGTACAGCTCGAATGTATATTAAGCATTCTGAGAAGCCGGAAAATTAGCAATATATGTCACCAATAGTAACACATCGAATATTACCAATGTGGTCAAAACAAGATTTTCAGGTACATTACCATTTAATGAACACTGGTACCCACCTATTTCAATGCATTCATATACTGCATAAGAGTCATTAAGAAGAGTCCTTAAGAAGATTTGTTTGTTTACAATGCACACCAAAATTATATTGTTGAACGTTTCAAACGTATTAACGTTTGAGTGAACGAATCAATCCTATCATTTACAATATCCCTTCCCCGAATCCTAATCGTCAATACTAACTCATAATCCCATCTTCTTAAGCCCTAGCCTCAATCACCTATGCCAACTTCGATTAGAAACAATTTAAAGACATGCTTGAAACAGTGTTTGCATGCCTAGAAATGTTCGTGAAGATTAATAATATGTAGTGATGTGGATGTATTTAGATGTTGTTGTTCGTTCTATGATCAAACAGAAGAATTTTAAGAAATCTGTGAAAAATTCACGTCGAGTCTGCATGCGTTAGTTTGTAACTACTAAACGATTAATGCTCATAGTGCTGGCTTGTATCCTCGGACATCGTAGAACAAGACTGGTTAGCCATGATTACCATTAATTGTAGGTCAACAGGATGGTCTTGGTAATATTATGTTCACTGAGCTGAATAGATTACAATTGACTGTTATGAAAATCATTCAGCTTGAAATTGACATCACGAATCGGTGTGAGTTAGACAATCATTAGAAACACATAATCACTGAACACTTGTTCTTCTCTTAGTTTGGGATTCTTCATCAGTACTCATACATGATCATCTACGAAATTGAGCTCAATACCTTCAGGTTAGACCACTGAGGTAGTCGGATTCCAACTGCTGACACTTCTAACTCAGTCATCCCACGGCAGATTTACATAATCTCATTTATTGCCATCAGGTCAGCAACTAACTCACTTTTGATATGAGTGAATTGAACTGATCATGTCTTTTCGCCTAAACTTCACGAATCAACAATTAATTACATGAAGCATCGAGATCAGTGTACATTGAAGTACTGAATGTGTAATCAAGACAGAGTAGCTTTCACATGATTGATTGTAAACAACTTGTGTGATTGTTGTACGGTGATAGTGTCAGTGGAATATGATACCGATTAACTGTAAATGCATTTTCGAATGACATCGATTCTAGATGTTGTGAAAATTACGTTAAAATGAAGCATATCGAATGGACACAGTTGAACTTCACTGATCACAACTTCTCACTAGAACTCCAGAAACAACCTCAAGGTGTTGGTCACTAGTTAGCTGATATTGGTTATACCTGGTTGGTTAAGGATAGTTTTCAGAGTTCTAGTGAGAAGACGTGACCAGTGGAGTTCAACTGTTGGGTGTGGGCTAGGTATCCACTGATGGTATTGGGTGAGGACTGATCGAATGTTTCACGAATTGACTAAATTAGAAATATCAATTGTTAGTAGCTAACAAAGTGGTCTAATAGTAACACGTTCACCGCGAAACAGAAAGGTCCCGAGTACGATCTCCGATTGGTTTGTGGATGCACACTACTGGGGAGTCCGATAGTAGTAAGAAATAACGGTTCAGTGTCTCCAGGTGATCAATGATTGTCTAGTTCAGATCAATTGGTAATATCAAAATTGACAGTCAATATTCAACATAACAATCAACTCAGTTGTTAAATAACTGCTGTCAAACAAACTAGATCAGAAACTAGTTGAAAGACGATTTCGCATTTAACACCCAACACAAATTTGACACATTTCTAACAAAGTCACAATTCCATCCAGTTCACCTCAGTAAACATTTCACTTGAGGTGAATGTTCATGTGTGTGTGTGGTGTGTAGGTGATTGGAAGTGAAAGTAACATGACTTCACTCAACCACATTCACACTCACTCCGTTCAATACACAAATGTCATATTGTCACCATCGATCATTCATCGACGACACACTCTCCATTGGTTGATCGAGAAACCGACAAATTCACAAACACATAAATAATACTAGTCGCCAACTCACTTTCTACTACTACTACAACTGCAACTACATCCCGATTCTACACACTACCTACAAATGGAAACAACATTGGTGAGTAGTTAGTATTGCATTCATATAGACAACGAAATCCAACTCAATTCTTCTCCGATTTTCAGGTGACAGTACTCATTCTCGGCCTCACCATCAGTCATTTCAATATCGTGCAATGTGGTGACGGTAAGTTTGACAAAATATACCTATTATATATCTAATGTCTTATTCCTTAATTTAAGCATTTATTCTGACTGTCTTTGCGTCGTTTTTCATACCTTTGTTACTCAGCATTCTATGTGTATCAGCATTGATCAGTGATCTGCTGCATTGTCAACGATGCAAATACTTTAATTTCCTTCATTCGTCAATACCACTCTTAAATCAAACTAAATGATGCTGATTTATTTCGCATGATACTACAATAATAATACTTTGTTTTAATCGCTTTTTTTGTAAAGATGCAACAAGTACTACAGCTAAAGCTCCCGCTGCTGCAGCACCTACTAAACAACATGCACCACTTCCTGAATCTGGTCAGTCAATTTATACGATATTTTTCTTAGTTTATTAATGCAACCTATTGTTAAAAACCTTCTTTACTTGAATGCATCAAATGTGTGTGTATTGTAATCTGATAGTGGTGATTAACTCTCAATCAATTGGAAACTATTTGCATAAAATAGTTTCATGTTAACATTCACCTGATGTGTCAGTAGAACACGCTACAAGTCACTCAAAGTATCAGTGTAGTTTGGCGTTTTCTGTATTTACAAACTCGATGTTGACAAACACATACAAACTCGTAGTTGTGTTTCTTTGACTAAATGCTGATAAGTAAATTACAGCAATAATCATTTACCTAGTGATCCTGTCATCAAATATATATTCGTTTGAGACACGGTGTTGTATAAATAGGTATCGTGGAACGACTAGTAAACCACGTAGGACGCCTGCTATGAAGGCTACAGATGTTGGATCATAGTTGTATTAGGTCCGGCTACATATAAATCACATGTACATATAAATCTAGCATATCAATTGACTTCATGCCTATATATGACTGAGTGGTTACACGTAAATAAAGAAGTTGATACGAAGAATTAGGTAAGAATGTATTTTAGGACCTAAATAATTCAACAAACACCCAAGATTCAAACAGACTGACAGAGGAGGATTTTATCACTACTTGAACATACACACACAATGAAATGTTTCATTTGAAACTTGATATATTCATAGGACAATCTGAGTCTCTACACTGTCATGAACATATTATTAATAGACCGTCAGGATGTTCAGAACAGCCTTATTATCTTCCATTCGAATAATGTCATAAAGTAGATTACCAGAATAAACTGAATTTCTGTCATGATTACGAACAAGGCAAAATTTATTTGGACTTATTTCTCTGTTATGTATACAGTACTTGTAAAAATATCAAAGAATCAAATGAATGACACACAGAGAATACAATTGTGAAGAAGTATGAAATCAGTAAACTAAAGTTCATTCAAATTCTCAGTCATTCTTATACTAGTAATATTTGTAACGTAATGAGTTTCTGGTTCATTGATGCTCATTTTGTGCATTTCTTTTCAGCTCCTCGTGGTCCAGGTAAACCTAGAAGAGATTGGAGGAAGCGATATGGTGAGTTTGATGATATTTTCTTCATGTATATTAACTCTGTTCAATCCAAACAAGTGATCATCAAATAGTGTTCTATTCTAATCAACACTGCTTGTCTATTCTATTTATGATGTTGATTGCTTGGAATTAACACCTTATTAATCATCTCATCACACTAAGTCAGTTACACTGACAGATATTTGCAATCGATCAACTGATCAGTCAGTCAGTCAGTCAGTCAGTCGATTATCACATCTATCTAAACATAAGTAACCATTCAATTGTTATCTCCAACTTAAACTAACAACTGATTACTCTCAATTTCTGTGTTTTGTTATTTTCAGGTTTGAAACCATTAAAGGATGAACAAAAAGAACAGTGATAACAAAGTCAGAGATAAACTCTCCACTATAAAATCTGTATTCCGTGATGAATGAATAGAACTCCATATCCAGATAATGTCTTCTACTTTACATAGTTTAGTCGAATTGTGTTGTGTTTGAGTCAGCTACATGTAAATCATTTGTGTACATAATGCTCGTAAATCAATTGACTTTACTCACATGTACGGTTGATCAGATAGATGTACACGAATAGAGAAGTCGGTAGGCAGAATTAGATAGAAATGTATTTAAATCCAAAATAATCCAACAAGCAATGACAGTTCAAACAGTCCAGATGAAAGACAGGAAGTTCAACCATACGTTAAATAAACAACTAAGCACAAAGGAATATACACTGAAAAAGTTAATATGTTCAGGATACAATCTGAACATCTACAATATGACTCAGTTTTTATCGTTTGTTACTGATTACATCGGCTTATCAGTCTGTTCATTGATTTGTTTACTTTCTGAGTAAAGTATACCTACTTAGAACACATCTTTAGACCGTCTACCTAGTATCCAATTGTCGACATTTATAACATCACTCAGATCGCGAGATATTGTGCAACATCATTCATTCCCATATTTGTACAAATGCCACATGTTAAGCATGGTTAAACCCCACTGGTCATGACTACTTACTAAATCTTCGGAATTGTACCCATCAACCACCCCCCACCCCACCCACCCCACCCCACCCCCAAACTGTATCATTTCACAGTTTGTGTTGATAATTGTTCAATGTTATGAAACGACAAGTGTGCGAACTAGTGTGGCTGTTCAACATTCTTTAACTTCAATGCTAATCTAAATAAAGTTGATTAGTGATAAAAGATTTGAACTATCACTAGAATTAGCCGAATAAAATTATCCTTCAAATGTAATATGCAATAAAATGCACGAGACATAAACTAACCTGACCTAACCTAACATCTTAGTACAAATGAGGAATTCACAAGCTAATTCTCTGATGAAATCTTCATGAAAGTAACATGTCTATGGGAATCATTTTGTTTTGGCGTTGAGATTAATGTTCACTAATTACCAATGGTTTCGTAACAGAATGGATGATGAAATATCTATTTTGATCATTTCAGTGTTCACTTGAATTTTAGTAAAATTTATCCAATCAGTTATAAGAAGACATCTGTCGAAACATTAATTCATAGAACTGTGATGACATTTTGTGCTGGTAAACTAGAAGATAGGTCAATGAAAGCAAAATACGCTTAAAAGATGATAAGTATCTGGAGAAGTTCATTGACAAATAAGTCAACATTTATTAAGGAAAAGAAACCGAAGGAATCTACAGTTGGCAATTAATCTATTTTCTTTAAACTCTAGTCTAAATGTAACAAACGCATTGTTACAGCCAATCAAAGACTAAATACTACACTAGCAGTACTTATCCTTAAACCAAGTTAGTCATCATCTTCGAAGTAATATATTGTTTGTCACTATCATGGATTGACAAATACCCTTTAAATTTGGCTCCAACTTCATCAATAAGTTTATACATAACTCGCAAAGCAGTTACACTAGTCGAACATAAAGAACAGTCTACATTCGTTTACGAAGAATTTTCATCAAATTGCTTAGTAATGTCATTTCAGAAGACCTCCTTGAAAGAGGTTACATAATAATTAATTGGAAATATTTCAAAGTAATCAATAGACAACCTCAGTCAGTCAGTCAGTCGGTCAGTTACAACTTAGAACTTGGTACATGCGTACGTCAGTTCAAGTTGTCATGCCCCAATTAGGAGATAGAGATTAAATTGTCGAACCAAATCCTACAGTAGGGATGTAGTAACAGAGTAAGTACAAATTGAAAGGTATGGAGATCAGAGATGAGATTTGAAACATAAAAAAAATTTGATTCAGTAAAGAGAAAATTATGATAAGAGCAAATAAACTTAGAATTTGGAGGAAGACAAGGAGTGGATGCACCTGCGTCATTGCCAACGATTTTCAGCCATATCACCTAAAGTCTCTAACCATTTGTTACGATCATCACGTGGACCCCAACCATGTATTCTGCACTTATTAACACGTCTCAGTTCGATTGTCAATGACTTCACAAACTGATGCCATGTTTTCTTTTGGCCACCCCTAGCTTTCTTTCAGCCTACTTCCACACCAGACAAACATGCTCGTTGAAGTAGGCGGTAGTCAGGTATACGTAACACATGTCCTAACCACCTCAACTGGTGAAGATTTATTACTTCATGAATAGACTTACCGTATTTACCTATTACTCTATTCCTAAGCCACTCATTGCTTATTCGATGGTCCCAGCATACATGAGCAATGCTTCGAAGACATCTATGATCAAATACTAGTAGCCTACGAATATTCTCTATCCCTAATAGCCATGTTTCACATCCGTAAAGTAAAACAGATCTAACTGCTGCACAGTAAACGCATCCTTTCCTCAGTGAACAGATGTCTCACCTAAGTCACAAGTGACGCAAATTGGCAAAAGTCAATCGAGACTTATGTATAGGGGGCCGAGATTTCATCAGACACCAGACCGTCAGGACTAATGAGGCTCCGAATATAAGTCAAGCGGTTAACACATTCAACTGCTTCGCTTCCTATCACTAACTTCTGTGCCAAATCAAGCCAGTCCTTAAGCAGCATTTTACAATTGGATGGGGAGAATCGCATTTCAAGCATGCTTACATTCATGTTTAAGGTAGTCGAAAAATTCTGCATTTTATCAACATCTACACCCAATAGAACTATATTATCTGCACGTTCTAAGTCAACACGTTCATCTCCTGGAAAAATGTCAACACATGAGCAATCAGACGATGATAATGTTAACTCTAAAAGTATGTCAATGATAAAATTAAATAAAAATAGGGAGAGCGGACAACCTTGACGAACATCACTTGAGGTAATCAGTTGCGACGACAATTATACCATAAGCTCTAAATCGATATGTTGTGTTCGAGTAGAGAGCTTGTATAAGGTTAGTGCACTTCTCTGGTACACCTTTCGATGACAGACATTGCCACATTACCTTACGATTGATAGAGTCAAACGCCGCCTTAAGGTCAAGGAATACAGCTATTGTTGGGCGTCTGAGAGTGTACTTATGTTCCAGGACCTGCCGAAGTGTTAATATTTGGTCTACACGACTACGTCCAGGTCTGAAACCACCTTGGTTTCCTCGAGTTTGCTCTTCACCAGTTTTAGTTAGACGTCGAACTATTATTGAAGTTTATATTTTAGACACTATATTCGTTAAGCTGATTCCTCGGTAATTGTCACACGAGTACTTCTGTCTTTTCTCATAGATTGGGACGATTAGTTTTTGAGACCAGTCAGATGAGATTACGTCCAGTTCCCAAATTGTAGCCAAAATCTCAGTTAATCTCGCTGTTAAAACTTGACCACCGTCCACAAATATCTCAGAGGTAATTCCATCAGGTCCTGCTACTCTCCCTCGCTTTAAGTTCCAATTAGGGTTACAACTCCATTGTCACAATATGTAATATTTACATATAGCTGTATCATTATTTGGTAATATAATTTTGCAGTGTTAATGAAACAGTGTTCATTATATTACTGCTTCCCCACCAGAAAATTTGAGTGAAACGAGACTTGTATTAAGCACCTCAAATATTTATGGATAGAACGACTGTAACGTGTTTTGATGTGTGGATCAATCATTTTCTGATAATAAAGATTTTCGTAGAAATGGGGAGGCGGTATATTGTAATTAGTCGTCAAATGGAATTCCTTGAATAATAGCCTGATGGATTCTAGTCACGTAAAGTAATTTCCTTATCTCTCGTTCAACTGTGAAGACACTAATACAAAGTATGATACATTTAATCATCATGTAACACATTTCCATCGCCTGAAATATAACTACATTTACTAGATACACAATTTAGTGATAAATACTGTATTCACATTAATTGAATGTGGTTAATAAATGGAAACGAACACCGGTTCATTCGTGAACTGATCTCAGGCTATAATACGAAGCCAGTATTCATCAAACGAAATTGATGCCGGATGCAAAGAGGTAGACATAAGAAGAAGAGAAGTTGAAAACTATTTACGCAGCAAATGTGAAGGATGAACAGAGAGATAATGAACGAAATAATCGTAGTTATTTTGCAAGGAACATTGTAGACATCATGTTTGAGAATGTTATATAAATATAACATTGAAAAGTAAGTCTCATGAATATTATGCTGGTAAATCAAGTCACTCACATTCGAACGAACATAATGGTGGCCAACAGATAACGTTACAAACTGAGCCAGAATATGAAAACATGCAAACATCAAACAAAAGACCTCTCGTCTCATCTATATCCAGTCACAAACCGAGAAAATACATAAGATTAGATCTCGAGAATAATATTTTATTTAATTGCCTCTAAACACTGATTCAATGACAAAATACATCTCATTGAACACATCAACACACTTCGTCTCATGCATGAACTGACTTCTTCTTATCTGAAAAACAAACAAACAAACAAATGGTAATGAACACAGAGAAGATGAAAATGTTGATGGGAAACATTGAGTGAAACATTGAGTGAGTGAGTGAGTGAGTGAGTGGGATGGGTGCTAATCAACCGAAAGTTGTACGTAATGAATGATATACTGAATGAAGGGAAATGGACGAATCGGTTGATTTATTGAGTGCGATAGGTAGCACGTGAGTGATTAATTGATTGGTTGAATCCCTGAATTCGTGATTGAATGCATCATTGATACATTGAAAATGTCTTGTGAATATTAGTAACTGTGTGTGGTGAAATCAGTTAGTCATTGATTTTTTTCGAAAGATCAGTAAATCGATCGATAATTCGGTCAACCTCCAGCAAATAGTAGTAATACTGTGTAAACTAACAAAAACTCATACATCGCTTCAATACAATATTAAATCATGAATTCACAAGAATTAGTGTCAGAGATCCGACACAAAATTCACCAGTCAGTAATCAGGTGTATGATGTGAGAGTGGAATAAGATGAGAGATTGTTATGGGACTTACCGACTGGTGGACGTTGATATTTTCGTTGATATTGTGGAGCGTTGTGACCTGGAATAGAATGGTATGGTAGGTGTCATTGGTTAATGAGGAAGTCGAAAAATTTCGATGATCACTAATGGTATGAATAGTGAATGAGTTATTGGGTTGGTGGATGAGTAGTAGTGAGTGAGTGTTTGATTGTGTGATGTGGTGTGGTGTGATGTGATGTGATGTGATGTGAATGAGATACATGATGGTTTTCGATGAATGTGGAAGATGTTGTAGAATTGATAGTGTTTCAAGCATAATTGAATGAGTGAGTATTTTGTGATGTGAGTGAATGCGGTGTGACGAATGGTGTTGTGAAACATCGTTCTATGTTAAATAAGAAAAATAAGGAGGAGAAACAATGTGTGAATGACTGGATGACTGACTGAGCCAGTAAGTGATTAAGTGTGTGAGTGAATAGATAATGAATGACTTACTGCGTGGACGAGGTGGGGATTTGGGTGCTGGTCGTCCTCCTCTCGATCGTTGTGTTGTGGCTTGTCCAGCTTGTACAGAAACGCCTGTGAAATGGAGTGAGAGAACATGTGAATCATTTATGGTGAATCATTTACACAGATATACAGAATGTAATGAGTACAATGAGAATAGATGATATTCAATGAAATTACGTTGAATGGTGAATTCGTTGACAAGGGATGTCTTCATTGCAATCGGTGTTGTCAATATTGGCAAAGATGAGACGATGTGTCAAATGAGTGAGTGTGTTCTGTAAGTGCAGATTGAGGTTGAAGTGGTAATGGTGAAAATTTGTTGAGAGTAGGATGGTGAAGTGAGGTGAGGTGATGTGAGTTGTGGTTCGGTGGGGTGGGTTAGGATTCCATGGACATGAGAGGATTTCACACTGTGTGATTGACTCAGCATTCGAATGATAAATATGAACAGATTCAACTTGATTGTTGCTTTGAGATGACACCGTTGTGTGTGTGTCTTAGTGTTAAAGGACGAATGAGCGAGTATGTTAGTGTATGCATGAGTGGTGTAATCAATGAAACTAGCTATCGACTAACAATGAATAGTTAGAATGTATTGAAATAGATAGTGGTGTTTGGTTTAGGAATAGACTCACCGGATTTCGGGTCGACTGGTGATGCTGCAGCTGATGGAGAGGATGCTGGTGAGGCTGCGTGTGTGGTGGCAGCGGCAGCGGCGTCAGCGGCTGCTCCAGCGGTGCTAGTAACAGCTGTTATCAAATACAAGATTAATGAAACAAGAAGTTCTTCATCTGCATTGAGTTAAATCGAAAAGCGATTGTATTCAGTTAACTTGTTACTGTGTGTGTGTGTGTGTGTGTGTGTAATAGACGATATTATTTGTGACTTAACAACGTCAATTTGTAATGAATAGAAATGTGGAGACATGTCGATAGAGTGGGTGATAGAGTGAGAGAGTAATGTTGATTGGATGTGGTTGGATGAGTGAATGTGAGATGGACATTGCACAAAGCATGTGAATGTCGTGCATCCAATTGAACTATGAATGTTGTGTGAGGATGTGGGAGGAGATTACTGGTCGAATAGTTAGGTGGGTGAATCAATGAATTTCACACTCACCATCATCACATTGCACGATATTGAAATGACTGATGGTGAGGCCGAGAATGAGTACTGTCACCTGAAAATCGGAGAAGAATTGAGTTGATTTCGTTGTCTATATGAATGCAATACTAACTACTCACCAATGTTGTTTCCATTTGTAGGTAGTGTGTAGAATCGGGATTAGTAGTAGCAGTTGTAGTAGTAGTAGAAGTGAGTTGGCGACTAGTATTATTTATGTGTTTGTGAATTTGTCGGTTTCTCGATCAACCAATGGAGAGTGTGTCGTCGATGAATGATCGATGGTGACAATATGACATTCGTGTATTGAACGGAGTGAGTGTGAATGTGGTTGAGTGAAGTCATGTTACTTTCACTTCCAATCACCTACATTCGCACACACACAAACACACACACATGAATATTCATTTCAAGTGAAATGTTTACTGAGGTGAACTCGATGGAATTGTGACTTTGTTAGAAATGTGTGAAATATAGTTGTGAGTAGAGTGTTGAATAGTTCTTCATGTTGATTCATGTGATGATTTCAAGTTAATAATACGTCTGTTAGTCGATATCTTGTGGTGATCAGTCAGTTTGATTGTTAGTTGTTGGGTGTTACTCAGCATTCACAATTGATGTATGAGGACTGTATTGATAGATAGATAGAGTATGTGAAATGTGGTATATGTAATGAAGTTAATATTGTAATGATGATAATTATGATGTTATGGTATGTGAGTGATAGATTTCGAAAGTGAGTGATTGAATTAGTGAATCCGAAGGTGATGCAGTGATGTTACTTTTCCGTTTCAATTTCTACGTCACACACATTCAACTGTATACAATCAATCTATCGATGTTATCAAATGGAATGTATGAACAAGAAATTTGTTGGCGATTTTTTGATTATTTGTGATGATTGACACTCCTGTATTTTTCAATCGTCGAATAGAATCATATCATAGTGCTATACCGCATCTGATATACTCTGCATTCCAGTGGTCTGCTACATTTCCTTATCTTAGTACTAATCATATCAATACACTTTCCGTTTATCATAATTGATTTCCACCTGGCGTGATTTTGCTTAGTACATTCTTTCCTTGATTTTGTTTTTTGTTAATTAATTTCTGATTAGTTTTAATAAAGAATCTTGACATGTAAGAATATGTGGATGTTATTGAAGGTCTAGGCGAGTTTTCCATAATCAGCTTGTTTACAATCCTCTCTCATGTCAGTGAACATCATACTTTTCTAAGTCTATGTAATTTAGTTGGTTGATAACTTAGTAGTGAAATACTTCTGTTGATGATCTTGACTTGTTTTTTATAGTTTTAGTTTAGTCTTGATCGATAGTCGACTGTATGTTAAGTTACTGGCGTACTACGGAGGATAAATAAAGTGATTGGGTGTTGTGGGGATTGGTGATGGCTCATTTGAATATTTGGTGGATGTGCACTGATGAACAGAACCTGGAAAATGTTGGAAAGGATTGCTCAGGACACAGTTCAATGGAGAATATTGGTAAGCGGTTTATGCTTTTGCGAGAGAGGTAACAGGCGTAAGTAAGAAGTAAGTAAGTAAGCACTGCCGAAGAGTCACATACTGAAAATTATCAACTGTCCTAGTGTTTCCTGGTTGTCAATGGTTATCTAATTGAGACTGATTCGTGATGTCGAATTAGCAAAGTAGTAACCAAGTAAAGTATCCACTCTCAAAACTACTTTCTAAAAAGTTATTTATCATAGTTATATTAGATTCTTATTGAGAATTCTGTTTACATCCTATTCAAATCTACATTGCACTAACTTCTTATTTACACTGTAAATTGTTACAATAAAATTTAGACATGATTATTTAAGTTAAAAATGTGACTGGCAAGTAGAATCTAGGACACGCGTGTCGTCATATCTGGGACTGGTCGGATGGATGTACCTGCATACAAATTTTGTTGTTCACAGCGGAATGATGGACTGAATAGGGTTTAAACAACCCATTGTCATCTGGAGTCAACGAGTTCAAGTTTCCATTTTGAACAATATAATGCGATTTCGTTGACTTATGTACTGATGTTATTGTATACGTGGATAGTGTCATATTGAGAAGACAAGTAAGAAGCCTTAGGATCATCAGCATTCTGAAAGAGTTTACTCGTACAAACTTATCTGCGAATTTCATGTATATAAGCTACTATGAACAGAGAGCCTACATTTTATAACATAACTTGCAAGCAGTTCCACATCTGATAGCGAAGAATTATTTTTAGAAATCTAGTATCCAGAAAAGAATTTGGAAAAGTAAGTGATGGGTCTGTGATCTCGTGGTACAGAATAGTGAATAAGTTATGTTCGACTCGACAGTATATCGTGACGTGATTATTATCACAGAAATGTTCTAGGGGTGGACACCTGCAAAGACTGTGGATAGCACATACCAGCGTAAAAGATACTAACTAGTCTGGTAGCCTTAGTCCATAGGTTACATTCAAACTAATATCTAAATGACTACGACTCGATCGTTTCCATTTCGTTTCATTTTCAGCTGGTTTGTTCTCTTCCACAGTAGGCTGTTGCTCATTGTTTCCGGCCAACATACATCCAATATACTACGTAGACAATTGTGAATAAATACCTGTACCCGAATAGGAATATTTGCAGTAGTTCTCCACGTTTCAGATCTACAGAGAAAACTATCTCGAAAGACTATGGTTCGCAATTAGGTGTTGTGAATATTATTGGTTGTCAATATGAACTCATTATTTGGTTCGAAATCATTACATGAATCTACGTGAAAAACTATTCAACACTCTACTCACAACTACATTTCACACATTTCTAACAAAGTCACAATTCCATCCAGTTCACCTCAGTAAACATTTCACTTGAAATGAATATTCATGTGTGTGTGTTTGTGTGTGTGTGTGTGTGTGTGTAGGTGATTGGAAGTGAAAGTAACATGACTTCACTCAACCACATTCACAATCACTCCGTTCAATACACGAATGTCATATTGTCACCATCGATCATTTATTGATCATTTATTTATTGACGACACACTCTCCATTGGTTGATCGAGAAACCGACAAATTCACAAACACATAAATAATACTAGTCGCCAACTCACTTCTACTACTACTACAACTGCAACTACATCCCGATTCTACACACTACCTACAAATGGAAACAACATTGGTGAGTAGTAGTATTGCATTCATATAGTAAACGAAATCAACTCAATTCTTCTCCGATTTTCAGGTGACAGTACTCATTCTCGGCCTCACCATCAGTCATTTCAATATCGTGCAATGTGATGATGGTGAGTGTGAAATTCATTGATTCACCCACCTAACTATTCGACCAGTAATCTCCTCCCACATCCTCACACAACATTCATAGTTCAATTGGATGCACGACATTCACATGCTTTGTGCAATTGTCCATCTCACATTCACTCATCCAACCACATCCATTCAACTTTACTCCTCACTCTATCACCCACTCTATCGACATGTCTCCACATTTCTATTCATTACAAATCGACGTTGTTAAGTCACAAATAATATCGTCCATTACACACACACACACACACACACACACACACACACAGTACCAAGTTAACTGAATACAATCGCTTTTCGATTTAACTCAATGCAGATGAAGAACTTCTTGTATCATTAATCTTGTATTTGATAACAGCTGTTACTAGCACCGCTGGAGCATCCGCTGACGCCGCTGCCGCCACCACCACACACGCAGCCTCACCAGCATCCTCTCCATCAGCTGCAGCATCACCAGTCGCCTCGAAATCCGGTGAGTTCATTCCAAAACCAAACACCACTATCTATTTCAATACATTCTAACTATTCATTGTTAGTCGATAGCTAGTTTCATTGATTACACGACTCATGCATACACTAACATACTCGCTCATTCATCCTTTAACACTAAGACACACACACACACACAACGGTGTCATCTCAAAGCAACAATCAAGTTGAATCTGTTCATATTTATCATTCGAATGCTGAGTCAATCACACAGTGTGAAATCATCTCATGTCCATGGAATCCTAACCCACCCCACCGAACCACAACTCACATCACCTCACCTCACTTCACCATCCTACTCTCAACAAATTTTCACCATTACCACTTCAACCTCAATCTGCACTTACAGAACACACTCACTCATTTGACACATCGTCTCATCTTTGCCAATATTGACAACACCGATTGCAATGAAGACACCCCTTGTCAACGAATTCACCATTCAACATAATTTCATTGAATATCATCTATTCCCATTGTACTCATTACATTCTGTATATCTGTGTAAATGATTCACCATAAATGATTCACATGTTCTCTCACTCCATTTCACATGCGTTTCTGTACAAGCTGG
The DNA here is from genome assembly GCA_025215515.1 of Schistosoma japonicum. NCBI lineage: Eukaryota > Metazoa > Platyhelminthes > Trematoda > Strigeidida > Schistosomatidae > Schistosoma > Schistosoma japonicum. The sequence continues at coordinate 79,585,403 of CM046061.1, forward strand.
ACAAGCCACAACACAACGATCGAGAGGAGGACGACCAGCACCCAAATCCCCACCTCGTCCACGCAGTAAGTCATTCATTATCTATTCACTCACACACTTAATCACTTACTGGCTCAGTCAGTCATCCAGTCATTCACACATTGTTTCTCCTCCTTCATTTTCTTATTTAACATAGAACGATGTTTCACAACACCATTCGTCACACCGCATTCACTCACATCACAAAATACTCACTCATTCAATTATGCTTGAAACACTATCAATTCTACAACATCTTCCACATTCATCGAAAACCATCATGTATCTCATTCACATCACATCACATCACATCACACCACACCACATCACACAATCAAACACTCACTCACTTACTTACTCATCCACCAACCCAATAACTCATTCACTATTCATACCATTAGTGATCATCGAAATTTTTCGACTTCCTCATTAACCAATGACACCTACCATACCATTCTATTCCAGGTCACAACGCTCCACAATATCAACGAAAATATCAACGTCCACCAGTCGGTAAGTCCCATAACAATCTCTCATCTTATTCCACTCTCACATCATACACCTGATTACTGACTGGTGAATTTTGTGTCGGATCTCTGACACTAATTCTTGTGAATTCATGATTTGATATTGTATTGAAGCGATGTATGAGTTTTTGTTAGTTTCTACAGTATTACTACTATTTGCTGGAGGTTGACCGAATTATCGATCGATTTACTGATCTTTCGAAAAAAATCAATGACTAACTGATTTCACCACACACAGTTACTAATATTCACAAGACATTTTCAATGTATCAATGATGCATTCAATCACGAATTCAGGGATTCAACCAATCAATTAATCACTCACGTGCTACCTATCGCACTCAATAAATCAACTGATTCGTCCATTTCCCTTCATTCAGTATATCATTCATTACGTACAACTTTCGGTTGATTAGCACCCATCCACTCACTCACTCACTCAATGTTTCACTCAATGTTTCCCATCAACATTTTCATCTTCTCTGTGTTCATTTCCATTTGTTTGTTTGTTTGTTTGTTTTTCAGATAAGAAGAAGTCAGTTCATGCATGAGACGAAGTGTGTTGATGTGTTCAATGAGATGTATTTTGTCATTGAATCAGTGTTTAGAGGCAATTAAATAAAATATTATTCTCGAGATCTAATCTTATGTATTTTCTCGGTTTGTGACTGGATATAGATGAGACGAGAGGTCTTTTGTTTGATGTTTGCATGTTTTCATATTCTGGCTCAGTTTGTAACGTTATCTGTTGGCCACCATTATGTTCGTTCGAATGTGAGTGACTTGATTTACCAGCATAATATTCATGAGACTTACTTTTCAATGTTATATTTATATAACATTCTCAAACATGATGTCTACAATGTTCCTTGCAAAATAACTACGATTATTTCGTTCATTATCTCTCTGTTCATCCTTCACATTTGCTGCGTAAATAGTTTTCAACTTCTCTTCTTCTTATGTCTACCTCTTTGCATCCGGCATCAATTTCGTTTGATGAATACTGGCTTCGTATTATAGCCTGAGATCAGTTCACGAATAAACCGGTGTTCGTTTCCATTCATTAACCACATTCAATTAATGTGAATACAGTATTTATCACTAAATTGTGTATCTAGTAAATGTAGTTATATTTCAGGCGATGGAAATGTGTTACATGATGATTAAATGTATCATACTTTGTATTAGTGTCTTCACAGTTGAACGAGAGATAAAGAAATTACTTTACGTGACTAGAATCCATCAGGCTATTATTCAAGGAATTCCATTTGACGACTAATTACAATATACCGCCTCCCCATTTCTACGAAAATCTTTATTATCAGAAAATGATTGATCCACACATCAAAACACGTTACAGTCGTTCTATCCATAAATATTTGAGGTGTTTAATACAAGTCTCGTTTCACTCAAATTTTCTGGTGGGGAAGCAGTAATATAATGAACACTGTTTCATTAACACTGCAAAATTATATTACCAAATAATGATACAGCTATATGTAAATATTACATATTGTGACAATGGAGTTGTAACCCTTATTGGAACTTAAAGCGAGGGAGAGTAGCAGGACCTGATGGAATTACCTCTGAGATATTTGTGGACGGTGGTCAAGTTTTAACAGCGAGATTAACTGAGATTTTGGCTACAATTTGGGAACTGGACGTAATCTCATCTGACTGGTCTCAAAAACTAATCGTCCCAATCTATGAGAAAAGACAGAAGTACTCGTGTGACAATTACCGAGGAATCAGCTTAACGAATATAGTGTCTAAAATATAAACTTCAATAATAGTTCGACGTCTAACTAAAACTGGTGAAGAGCAAACTCGAGGAAACCAAGGTGGTTTCAGACCTGGACGTAGTCGTGTAGACCAAATATTAACACTTCGGCAGGTCCTGGAACATAAGTACACTCTCAGACGCCCAACAATAGCTGTATTCCTTGACCTTAAGGCGGCGTTTGACTCTATCAATCGTAAGGTAATGTGGCAATGTCTGTCATCGAAAGGTGTACCAGAGAAGTGCACTAACCTTATACAAGCTCTCTACTCGAACACAACATATCGATTTAGAGCTTATGGTAAATTGTCGTCGCAACTGATTACCTCAAGTGATGTTCGTCAAGGTTGTCCGCTCTCCCTATTTTTATTTAATTTTATCATTGACATACTTTTAGAGTTAACATTATCATCGTCTGATTGCTCATGTGTTGACATTTTTCCAGGAGATGAACGTGTTGACTTAGAACGTGCAGATAATATAGTTCTATTGGGTGTAGATGTTGATAAAATGCAGAATTTTTCGACTACCTTAAACATGAATGTAAGCATGCTTGAAATGCGATTCTCCCCATCCAATTGTAAAATGCTGCTTAAGGACTGGCTTGATTTGGCACAGAAGTTAGTGATAGGAAGCGAAGCAGTTGAATGTGTTAACCGCTTGACTTATATTCGGAGCCTCATTAGTCCTGACGGTCTGGTGTCTGATGAAATCTCGGCCCCCATACATAAGTCTCGATTGACTTTTGCCAATTTGCGTCACTTGTGACTTAGGTGAGACATCTGTTCACTGAGGAAAGGATGCGTTTACTGTGCAGCAGTTAGATCTGTTTTACTTTACGGATGTGAAACATGGCTATTAGGGATAGAGAATATTCGTAGGCTACTAGTATTTGATCATAGATGTCTTCGAAGCATTGCTCATGTATGCTGGGACCATCGAATAAGCAATGAGTGGCTTAGGAATAGAGTAATAGGTAAATACGGTAAGTCTATTCATGAAGTAATAAATCTTCACCAGTTGAGGTGGTTAGGACATGTGTTACGTATACCTGACTACCGCCTACTTCAACGAGCATGTTTGTCTGGTGTGGAAGTAGGCTGAAAGAAAGCTAGGGGTGGCCAAAAGAAAACATCGCATCAGTTTGTGAAGTCATTGACAATTGAACTGAGACGTGTTAATAAGTGCAGAATACATGGTTGGGGTCCACGTGATGATCGTAACAAATGGTTAGAGACTTTAGTTGATATGGCTGAAAATCGTTGGCAATGACGCAGGTGCATCCACTCCTTGTCTTCCTCCAAATTCTAAGTTTATTTGCTCTTATCATAATTTTCTCTTTACTGAATCAAAATTTTTTATGTTTCAAATCTCGTCTCTGATCTCCATACCTTTCAATTTGTACTTACTCTGTTACTACATCCCTACTGTAGGATTTGGTTCGACAATTTAATCTCTATCTCCTAATTGGGGCATGACAACTTGAACTGACGTACGCATGTACCAAGTTCTAAGTTGTAACTGACTGACTGACTGACTGAGGTTGTCTATTGATTACTTTGAAATATTTCCAATTAATTATTATGTAACCTCTTTCAAGGAGGTCTTCTGAAATGACATTACTAAGCAATTTGATGAAAATTCTTCGTAAACGAATGTAGACTGTTCTTTATGTTCGACTAGTGTAACTGCTTTGCGAGTTATGTATAAACTTATTGATGAAGTTGGAGCCAAATTTAAAGGGTATTTGTCAATCCATGATAGTGACAAACAATATATTACTTCGAAGATGATGACTAACTTGGTTTAAGGATAAGTACTGCTAGTGTAGTATTTAGTCTTTGATTGGCTGTAACAATGCGTTTGTTACATTTAGACTAGAGTTTAAAGAAAATAGATTAATTGCCAACTGTAGATTCCTTCGGTTTCTTTTCCTTAATAAATGTTGACTTATTTGTCAATGAACTTCTCCAGATACTTATCATCTTTTAAGCGTATTTTGCTTTCATTGACCTATCTTCTAGTTTACCAGCACAAAATGTCATCACAGTTCTATGAATTAATGTTTCGACAGATGTCTTCTTATAACTGATTGGATAAATTTTACTAAAATTCAAGTGAACACTGAAATGATCAAAATAGATATTTCATCATCCATTCTGTTACGAAACCATTGGTAATTAGTGAACATTAATCTCAACGCCAAAACAAAATGATTCCCATAGACATGTTACTTTCATGAAGATTTCATCAGCGAATGAGCTTGTGAATTCCTCATTTCTACTAAGATGTTAAGTTAAGTCAGGTTAGTTTATGTCTCGTGCATTTCATTGCATGTTACATTTGAAGGATAATTTTATTCGGCTAATTCTAGTGATAGTTCAAATCTTTTATCACTAATCAACTTTATTTAGATTAGCATTGAAGTTAAAGAATGTTGAACAGCCACACTAGTTCGCACACTTGTCGTTTCATAACATTGAACAATTATCAACACAAACTGTGAAATGATACAGTTTGGGGGTGGGGTGGGGTGGGGGGTGGTTGATGGGTACAATTCCGAAGATTTAGTAAGAAGTCATGACCAGTGGGGTTTAACCATGCTTAACATGTGGCATTTGTCCAAATATGGGAATGAATGATGTTGCACAATATCTCGCGATCTGAGTGATGTTATAAATGTTGACAATTGGATACTAGGTAGACGGTCTAAAGATGTGTTCTAAGTAGGTATACTTTACTCAGAAAGTAAACAAATGAATGAACAGACTGATAAGCCGATGTAATCAGTAACAAACGATAAAAACTAAGTCATATTGTAGATGTTCAGATTGTATCCTGAACATATTAACTTTTTCAGTGTATATTCCTTTGTGCTTAGTTGTTTATTTAACGTATGGTTGAACTTCCTGTCTTTCATCTGGACTGTTTGAACTGTCATTGCTTGTTGGATTATTTTGGATTTAAATACATTTCTATCTAATTCTGCCTACCGACTTCTCTATTCGTGTACATCTATCTGATCAACCGTACATGTGAGTAAAGTCAATTGATTTACGAGCATTATGTACACAAATGATTTACATGTAGCTGACTCAAACACAACACAATTCGACTAAACTATGTAAAGTAGAAGACATTATCTGGATATGGAGTTCTATTCATTCATCACGGAATACAGATTTTATAGTGGAGAGTTTATCTCTGACTTTGTTATCACTGTTCTTTTTGTTCATCCTTTAATGGTTTCAAACCTGAAAATAACAAAACACAGAAATTGAGAGTAATCAGTTGTTAGTTTAAGTTGGAGATAACAATTGAATGGTTACTTATGTTTAGATAGATGTGATAATCGACTGACTGACTGACTGACTGATCAGTTGATCGATTGCAAATATCTGTCAATGTAACTGACTTAATGTGATGAGATGATTAATAAGGTGTTAATTCCAAGCAATCAACATCATAAATAGAATAGACAAGCAGTGTTGATTAGAATAGAACACTATTTGATGATCACTTGTTTGGATTGAACAGAGTTAATATACATGAAGAAAATATCATCAAACTCACCATATCGCTTCCTCCAATCTCTTCTAGGTTTACCTGGACCACGAGGAGCTGAAAAGAAATGCACAAAATGAGCATCAATGAACCAGAAACTCATTACGTTACAAATATTACTAGTATAAGAATGACTGAGAATTTGAATGAACTTTAGTTTACTGATTTCATACTTCTTCACAATTGTATTCTCTGTGTGTCATTCATTTGATTCTTTGATATTTTTACAAGTACTGTATACATAACAGAGAAATAAGTCCAAATAAATTTTGCCTTGTTCGTAATCATGACAGAAATTCAGTTTATTCTGGTAATCTACTTTATGACATTATTCGAATGGAAGATAATAAGGCTGTTCTGAACATCCTGACGGTCTATTAATAATATGTTCATGACAGTGTAGAGACTCAGATTGTCCTATGAATATATCAAGTTTCAAATGAAACATTTCATTGTGTGTGTATGTTCAAGTAGTGATAAAATCCTCCTCTGTCAGTCTGTTTGAATCTTGGGTGTTTGTTGAATTATTTAGGTCCTAAAATACATTCTTACCTAATTCTTCGTATCAACTTCCTTATTTACGTGTAACCACTCAGTTATATATAGGCATGAAGTCAATTGATATGCTAGATTTATATGTACATGTGATTTATATGTAGCCGGACCTAATACAACTATGATCCAACATCTGTAGCCTTCATAGCAGGCGTCCTACGTGGTTTACTAGTCGTTCCACGAGACCTATTTATACAACACCGTGTCTCAAACGAATATATATTTGATGACAGGATCACTAGGTAAATGATTATTGCTGTAATTTACTTATCAGCATTTAGTCAAAGAAACACAACTACGAGTTTGTATGTGTTTGTCAACATCGAGTTTGTAAATACAGAAAACGCCAAACTACACTGATAATTTGAGTGACTTGTAGCGTGTTCTACTGACACATCAGGTGAATGTTAACATGAAACTATTTTATGCAAATAGTTTCCGATTGATTGAGAGTTAATCACCACTATCAGATTACAATACACACACATTTGATGCATTCAAGTAAAGAAGGTTTTTAACAATAGGTTGCATTAATAAACTAAGAAAAATATCGTATAAATTGACTGACCAGATTCAGGAAGTGGTGCATGTTGTTTAGTAGGTGCTGCAGCAGCGGGAGCTTTAGCTGTAGTACTTGTTGCATCTTTACAAAAAAAGCGATTAAAACAAAGTATTATTATTGTAGTATCATGCGAAATAAATCAGCATCATTTAGTTTGATTTAAGGGTGGTATTGACGAATGAAGGAAATTAAAGTATTTGCATAGTTGACAATGCAGCAGATCACTGATCAATGCTGATACACATAGAATGCTGAGTAACAAAGGTATGAAAAACGACGCAAAGACAGTCAGAATAAATGCTTAAATTAAGGAATAAGACATTAGATATATAATAGGTATATTTTGTCAAACTTACCGTCACCACATTGCACGATATTGAAATGACTGATGGTGAGGCCGAGAATGAGTACTGTCACCTGAAAATCGGAGAAGAATTGAGTTGGTTTCGTTGTCTATATGAATGCAATACTACTACTCACCAATGTTGTTTCCATTTGTAGGTAGTGTGTAGAATCGGGATGTAGTTGCAGTTGTAGTAGTAGTAGAAACGAGTTGGCGACTAGTATTATTTATGTGTTTGTGAATTTGTCGGTTTCTCGATCAACCAATGGAGAGTGTGTCGTCAATAAATAAATGATCAATAAATGATCGATGGTGACAATATGACATTCGTGTATTGAACGGAGTGAGTGTGAATGTGGTTGAGTGAAGTCATGTTACTTTCACTTCCAATCACCTACACACACACACACACATGAATATTCATTTCAAGTGAAATGTTTACTGAGGTGAACTGGATGGAATTGTGACTTTGTTAGAAATGTGTCAAATTTGTGTTGGGTGTTAAATGCGAAATCGTCTTTCAACTAGTTTCTGATCTAGTTTGTTTGACAGCAGTTATTTAACAACTGAGTTGATTGTTATGTTGAATATTGACTGTCAATTTTGATATTACCAATTGATCTGAACTAGACAACCATTGATCACCTGGAGACACTGAACCGTTATTTCTTACTACTATCGGACTCCCCAGTAGTGTGCATCCACAAACCAATCGGGGATCGTACTCGGGACCTTTCTGTTTCGCGGTGAACGTGTTACTATTAGACCACTTTGTTAGCTACTAACAATTGATATTTCTAATTTAGTCAATTCGTGAAACATTCGATCGTCCTCACCCAATACCATCAGTGGATACCTAGCCCACACCCAACAGTTGAACTCCACTGGTCACGTCTTCTCACTAGAACTCTGAAAACTATCTTAACCAACCAGGTATAACCAATATCAGCAAACTAGTGACCAACACCTTGAGGTTGTTTCTGGAGTTCTAGTGAGAAGTTGTGATCAGTGAAGTTCAACTGTGTCCATTTGATATGCTTCATTTTAACGTAATTTTCACAACATCTAGAATCGATGTCATTCGAAAATGCATTTACAGTTAATCGGTATCATATTCCACTGACACTATCACCGTACAACAATCACACAAGTTGTTTAAAATCAATCATGTGAAAGCTACTCTGTCTTGATTACACATTCAGTATTTCAATGTACACTGATCTCGATGCTTCATGAAATTAATTGTTGACTCGTGAAGTTTAGGCGAAGAAACATGATTAGTTCAATTCATTCATGTCGAAAGTGAGGTAGTTGCCCACCGATGGCAATAAATGAGATTATGTAAAACTGTCGTGGGTTGACTGAGTTAGAAGTGTCAGCATTTGGAATCCGACTACCTCAGTGGTCTAACCTGAAGGTATTGAGCTCAATTTCGTAGATGATCTTGTATGAGTACTGATGAAGAATCCCAAACTAAGAGAAGAACAAGTGTTCAGTGATTATATGTTTCTAATGATTGTCTAACTCACACCGATTCGTGATATCAATTTCAAGCTGAATGATTTTCATAACACCCAATTGTAATCTATTCAGCTCAGTGAACATAATATTACCAAGACCATCCTGTTGACTTACAATTAATGGTAATCATGGCTAACCAGTCTGGTTCTACGATGTCCGAGGATACAAACCAGCACTATGAGCATTAATCGTTTAGTAGTTACAAACTAACGCATGCAGACTCGACGTGAATTTTTCACAGATTTCTTAAAATTCTTCTGTTTGATCATAGAACGAACAACAACATCTAAATACATCCACATCACTACATATTATTAATCTTCACGAACATTTCTAGGCATGCAAACACTGTTTCAAGCATGTCTTTAAATTGTTTCTAATCGAAGTTGGCATAGGTGATTGAGGCTAGGGCTTAAGAAGATGGGATTATGAGTTAGTATTGACGATTAGGATTCGGGGAAGGGATATTGTAAATGATAGGATTGATTCGTTCACTCAAACGTTAATACGTTTGAAACGTTCAACAATATAATTTTGGTGTGCATTGTAAACAAACAAATCTTCTTAAGGACTCTTCTTAATGACTCTTATGCAGTATATGAATGCATTGAAATAGGTGGGTACCAGTGTTCATTAAATGGTAATGTACCTGAAAATCTTGTTTTGACCACATTGGTAATATTCGATGTGTTACTATTGGTGACATATATTGCTAATTTTCCGGCTTCTCAGAATGCTTAATATACATTCGAGCTGTACCCTATCAAATTTCCTGATAATCGTGTTTATCATTTGTCTCGCTTGTTAAGTTTGTGTGTTTCTTAGTAGTTGTTTCCGCTATCCCAGATGACTGAATGTAATCGTTGGTAACAAGACGTTAGTTAACATTCACTATTGACTGAAATACTGACACACCTTATAGTCAATGAGAATCCTAAAATACCGTTAAGTATCGAGGCTTTATTGCAACGCTACACTCTACGTAGAATGTGGAGAACAAATAATATGTAATTTATTGATCGTCTTCCTGTGGCTCTACGCTGGAGGTGCCACCAACAAAACAATGTTTTATAAATTTATCATGTAAAATAATTATAACTCGTGTGATGAAATTTCATTTTTCTTGATTCACTAATTAACCATAAGTACCGTATTCTCATTGTCTTACAACGGATTATGAATCGGGACAATGATTCGACTACTCGTAATCTGAGATAGGATATTTCGAGTATTGTGTTTCCTCGTAACTATTCTATGTTCTAGCCGTGTTCGCGATTAATAATCATTTCCACCGATCATTATACACTTTACAACTCTCAGTATTGAAGCACGTGAGTCAGCCTCATGAAATTTCAGTCGGTTTCACTTAGTCGAAAAATGACACCCGTATGCAAAACTTGTAATAACATAAAAGATAGTAGATTGTGAGTGAATGGTATACGAAAAAGAAGTTTGAAAAATTTAAATCTTCTCGTTGATGTTGTTGTGGACTGATGTTGATCAGTGTTTCTATTAATATTTGCGTTCTGAGTGGATTGTTTCGATTCACTGGAATGAAACAACATGATGATGGTGATGAATAATAATCATGGTCCACGTAAACTTACATTCAAACGATTGTTAGAGGAAATCGAGATAAGACAATAATCAACGTGTAGTATCTTGCTCAGTCTATTCCCTTTAATGACCTCCTGACAGAAGCGATGTATGCTGTTGCATTCAATGACGGATATTCCACAATGGATTGGGTGTGGAAAACAATTGACGAACAACATAATTTAGTGGAGTGGGTTGATGGGTGGATGGATAGATGGATGAACGGATGGAAGATCCAAATATTGATTGTCATCGGACATTGTAAATCTCACTCATGTACGTTGAATTAATAGTTCTACTTGTTTAACCTGGATATCGTTGTTAGAGAAACTCTACATTCGATCGAAATCGATCGTGTGAACGTATATAATGAGATTTGATAAACGTATTTATAATTAAATGGTAAAGAAATACATTCACCTCACAATACAAAACACCCAACACTCAAAACTATTCGAGACTAGACAGGTATCAGATATTCACAGTAATTGATGTCACTCTCATTTGTGTAATCGTCAAAGTGATGAACAAGGTGAGACAGATCAGAAGTCAGAATATCATAATTGATTGTGCGCTTAGAAAGATATAAAATGGTAGAATAGAATGGGATTGCTATGTTTATCACATCAATCGTACATACAAACATACAGATACAAGTTGACAAACAAAAAGGCACAAGAAGTATAAACTCAAGATAAGCAATTTATTCAATTGTATCTAAACACTGATTCAATGACAAAATACATCTCATTGAACACATCAACACACTTCGTCTCATGCATGAACTGACTTCTTCTTATCTGAAAAACAAACAAATGGTAATGAACACAGAGAAGATGAGAATGTTGAAGTGAAACTGTGAGTGAGTGAGTGAGTGGATGGGTGCTAGTCAACCGAAAGTTGTACGTAATGAATGATATACTGAATGAAGGGAAATGGACGAATCGGTTGATTTATTGAGTGCGATAGGTAGCACGTAAGTGATTAATTGATTGGTTGAATCACTGAATTCCTGATTGAATGCATCATCGATAAATAGACCGTTTGAAATGTGTTGTAAATATTAGTAACTGTGTGTGGTGAAATCAGTTAGCCATTGATTTTCTCAAAAGATCAGTAAATCGATCGATAATTCGGTCAACCTCCAGCACATAGTAGTAATACTGTGTAAACTAACAAAAACTCATACATCGCTTCAATACAATATCAAATGATGAATTCACACGAATTAGTGTGAGAGTAATCTGACACAAAATTCACCAGTCAGTAATCAGGTGTATGATTTGAGTGTGAAGTAAGATGAGAGATTGTTATGGGACTTACCGACTGGTGGACGTTGATATTTTCGTTGATATTGTGGAGCGTTGTGACCTGGAATAGAATGGTATGGTAGGTGTCACTGGTTAATGAGGAAGTCGAAAAATTTCAATGATCACTAATGGTATGAATAGTGAATGAGTTATTGGGTTGGTGGATGAGTAAGTAAGTGAGTGAGTGTTTGATTGTGTGATGTGGTGTGGTGTGATGTGATGTGAATGAGATACATGATGGTTTTCGATGAATGTGGAAGATGTTGTAGAATTGATAGTGTTTCAAGCATAATTGAATGAGTGAGTATTTTGTGATGTGAGTGAATGTGGTGTGATGTATTGTGTTGTGAAATATTGTTCTATGCTAAGAAAGAAAATGAAGGAGGAAAAACAATGTGTGACTGACTGACTGACTGACTGAGCCAGTAAGTGATTAAGGGTGTGAGTGAAAGAAAGAAAGAAGGAAAGGAAGAATCAATGGATAAATGACTTACTGCGTGCACGAGGTGGGGATTTGGGTGCTGGTCGTCCTCCTCTCGATCGTTGTGTTGTGGCTTGTCCAGCTTGTACAGAAACGCATGTGAAATGGAGTGAGAGAACATGTGAATCATTTATGGTGAATCATTTACACAGATATACAGAATGTAATGAGTACAATGAGAATAGATGATATTCAATGAAATTATGTTGAATGGTGAATTCGTTGGCAAGGGGTGTCTATATTGCAATTGGTGTTGTCAATATTGGCAAAGATGAGACGATGTGTCAAATAAGTGAGTGTGTTCTGTAAGTGCAGATTGAGGTTGAAGTGGTAATGGTGAAAATTTGTTGAGAGTAGGTTGGTGAAGTGAGGTGAGGTGATGTGAGTTGTGGTTCGGTGGGGTGAGATGGATTCAATGGATATGAGATGATTTCACACTGTGTGATTGACTCAGCATTCGAATGATAAATATGAACAGATTCAACTTGATTGTTGCTTTGAGATGACACCGTTGTGTGTGTGTGTGTCTTATTGTTAAAGGATGAATGAGCGAGTATGTTAGTGTATGCATGAGTCGTGTAATCAATGAAACTAGCTATCGACTAACAATGAATAGTTAAAATGTATTGAAATAGATAGTGGTGTTTGGTTTAGGAATGAACTCACCGGATTTCGAGGCGACTGGTGATGCTGCAGCTGATGGAGAGGATGCTGGTGAGGCTGCGTGTGTGGTGGTGGCGGCAGCGGCGTCAGCGGATGCTCCAGCGGTGCTAGTAACAGCTGTTATCAAATACAAGATTAATGAAACAAGAAGTTCTTCATCTGCATTGAGTTAAATCGAAAAGCGATTGTATTCAGTTAACTTGTTACTGTGTGTGTGTGTGTGTGTAGTAGACTCTATTATTTGTGACTTAACAACGTCGATTTGTAATGAATAGTAATGTGGAGACATGTCGATAGAGTGGGTTATAGAGTGAGGAGTAAAGTTGAATGGATGTGGTTGGATGAGTGAATGTGAGATGGACAATTGCACAAAGCATGTGAATGTCGTGCATCCAATTGAACTATGAATGTTGTGTGAGGATGTGGGAGGAGATAACTGGTCGAATAGTTAGGTGGGTGAATCAATGAATTTCACACTCACCATCATCACATTGCACGATATTGAAATGACTGATGGTGAGGCCGAGAATGAGTACTGTCACCTGAAAATCGGAGAAGAATTGAGTTGATTTCGTTTACTATATGAATGCAATACTACTACTCACCAATGTTGTTTCCATTTGTAGGTAGTGTGTAGAATCGGGATGTAGTTGCAGTTGTAGTAGTAGTAGAAGTGAGTTGGCGACTAGTATTATTTATGTGTTTGTGAATTTGTCGGTTTCTCGATCAACCAATGGAGAGTGTGTCGTCGATGAATGATCGATGGTGACAATATGACATTTGTGTATTGAACGGAGTGAGTGTGAATGTGGTTGAGTGAAGTCATGTTACTTTCACTTCCAATCACCTACACACACACACACACACACACAAACACACACACATGAATATTCATTTCAAGTGAAATGTTTACTGAGGTGAACTGGATGGAATTGTGACTTTGTTAGAAATGTGTGAAATATGGTTGTGAGTAGAGTGTTGAATAGTTCTTCATATAGATTCATGTGATGATTTCAAGTGAATAATACGTTTGTTAGTCGATATCTTGTGGTGATCAGTCAGACTGGGATTCATTATTAATGTACTCACTTTTATAATTATGAATCCAAATCCATCTTGTTCTACACTCACGCGACTTTACTCACTCTTTGCAGATTTATACCAAGAAATGATGAAAAGCATTCAGGAAATTGTTTAAAAAATACAAAATGATACAAACATTTTAAGATATCAAAAAAGCGGTGTTCAGTAGATAGGCGTTAAATTATCTGGATACTTTTAAAGTCGTATTAAATCTTGAGTACATAATTGTAGCTCACCACTACATACTAAAATTTTTCATCAATAAAATATCTGTTCAGTGAACAGACGACATCATCATCAGTATTTAGTTATATCAATGGCAAAATATGGCGGCGAATATTCTTTAAGAAAACCAAGAATGTTAGTAAGAAGTGGAGATACCTAAATATTTAAACACATAAGACAATCATGATAACCGACAATTACACATTTCCGAGAGAAATCGGTTATTAAAAAAAAAAAGATAAGTAAAGTTAAATTCATGCTCACTTGATACTGTACAAGTAAATGAATGCAGTTTTACAAAACTAGAGTATGTGATTGAATGTATTCTCAGAGTTAAGTAATTGGAATCAGATTGGCATCTTACAGTCGACGAATAATCAAAAGTCAGTGACTAAAGTGAAATTCACAAGTATGATTAATTAATGATTCGAAGCTATCAAAATGTACATTAAACACCAAACCAATTAACATATTGATTATACCGGATTCACATGAGAATATCATACATTTCACAATCTCCGATTCGAAGTGTATCAAAGTACTTCAAAGTAAATGTTTCAAACAAATCACTATCACCAACACAGATATTAAGCATTCACTCCATTCAACAATCCCAGCAAATTATTTCTGTATAGTCTAATGTAAGTTACTGTGTCAGAATGTGAGTAATCATGATATGAACGTAACGTGACGTCATTTAACTCAGATTCACTAACTCACTATCTCTAACTCTCTCACACTAGACAATTCACTGTCATTTCAAAATTCAATCGACTAACGAAGAAAAAAAAATTATGAAACATGAAAACACGATTTCATCGAACAATTTACCTAATAACATTCCAAATGAATCATTCGCTCACTTTCTAAAACTATCTCGCACATACAACAAACGTCACAAATATCATCATTACAATATTAACTTTATTATATATAACACACATCACTAACACTATCAATCAACACAGTCCTAAAACATCATCATGAATGCTGAGAAACACACATCAACTAACCATCATACCGACTGATCACCACAAGATATCGACTAACAAACGTATTATTCACTTGAAATCATCACATGAATCTATATGAAGAACTATTCAACACTCTACTCACAACTACATTTCACACATTTCTAACAAAGTCACAATTCCATCCAGTTCACCTCAGTAAACATTTCACTTGAAATGAATATTTATGTGTGTTTGTGTGTGTGTGTGTGCAGGTGATTGAAAGTGAAAGTAACATGACTTCACTCAACCACATTCACACTCACTCCGTTCAATACACGAATGTCATATTGTCACCATCGATCATTCATCGACGACACACTCTCCATTGGTTGATCGAGAAACCGACAAATTCACAAACACATAAATAATACTAGTCGCCAACTCACTTCTACTACTACTAAATCCCGATTCTACACACTACCTACAAATGGAAACAACATTGGTGAGTAGTTGTATTGCATTCATATAGACAACGAAATCAACTCAATTCTTCTCCGATTTTCAGGTGACAGTACTCATTCTCGGCCTCACCATCAGTCATTTCAATATCGTGCAATGTGATGATGGTGAGTGTGAAATTCATTGATTCACCCACCTAACTATTCGACCAGTAATCTCCTCCCACATCCTCACACAACATTCATAGTTCAATTGGATGCACGACATTCACATGCTTTGTGCAATTGTCCATCTCACATTCACTCATCCAACCACATCCATTCAACTTTACTCCTCACTCTATCACCCACTCTATCGACATGTCTCCACATTTCTATTTATTACAAATCGACGTTGTTAAGTCACAAATAATAGCGTCTATTACACACACACACACACAGTAACAAATTAACTGAATACAATCGCTTTTCGATTTAACTCAATGCAGATGAAGAACTTCTTGTTTCATTAATCTTGTATTTGATAACAGCTGTTACTAGCACCGCTGGAGCATCCGCTGACGCCGCTGCCGCCACCACCACACACGCAGCCTCACCAGCATCCTCTCCATCAGCTGCAGCATCACCAGTCGCCTCGAAATCCGGTGAGTTCATTCCTAAACCAAACACCACTATCTATTTCAATACATTTTAACTATTCATTGTTAGTCGATAGCTAGTTTCATTGATTACACCACTCATGCATACACTAACATACTCGCTCATTCATCCTTTAACACTAAGACACACACACACACAACGGTGTCATCTCAAAGCAACAATCAAGTTGAATCTGTTCATATTTATCATTCGAATGCTGAGTCAATCACACAGTGTGAAATCATCTCATATCCATTGAATCCATCTCACCCCACCGAACCACAACTCACATCACATCACCTCACCTCACTTCACCAACCTACTCTCAACAAATTTTCACCATTACCACTTCAACCTCAATCTGCACTTACAGAACACACTCACTTATTTGACACATCGTCTCATCTTTGCCAATATTGACAACACCAATTGCAATATAGACATCCCTTGCCAACGAATTCACCATTCAACATAATTTCATTGAATATCATCTATTCTCATTGTACTCATTACATTCTGTATATCTGTGTAAATGATTCACCATAAATGATTCACATGTTCTCTCACTCCATTTCACATGCGTTTCTGTACAAGCTGGACAAGCCACAACACAACGATCGAGAGGAGCACGACCAGCACCCAAATCCCCACCTCGTGCACGCAGTAAGTCATTTATCCATTGATTCTTTCTTTCCTTCTTTCTTTCCTTCTTTCTTTCTTTCACTCACACCCTTAATCACTTACTGGCTCAGTCAGTCAGTCAGTCAGTCACACATTGTTTTTCCTCCTTCATTTTCTTTCTTAGCATAGAACAATATTTCACAACACAATACATCACACCACATTCACTCACATCACAAAATACTCACTCATTCAATTATGCTTGAAACACTATCAATTCTACAACATCTTCCACATTCATCGAAAACCATCATGTATCTCATTCACATCACATCACACAATCAAACACTCACTCACTTACTTACTCATCCACCAACCCAATAACTCATTCACTATTCATACCATTAGTGATCATCGAAATTTTCCGACTTCCGCATTAACCAATGACACCTACCATACCATTCTATTCCAGGTCACAACGCTCCACAATATCAACGAAAGTATCAACGCCCACCAGTCGGTAAGTCCCATAACAATCTCTCATCTTACTTCACACTCACATCATACACCTGATTACTGACTGGTGAATTTTGTGTCAGATTACTCTCACACTAATTCGTGTGAATTCATCATTTGATATTGTATTGAAGCGATGTATGAGTTTTTGTTAGTTTACACAGTATTACTACTATGTGCTGGATGTTGACCGAATTATCGATCGATTTACTGATCTTTTGAGAAAATCAATGGCTAACTGATTTCACCACACACGGTTACTAATATTTACAACACATTTCAAACGGTCTATTTATCGATGATGCATTCAATCAGGAATTCAGGGATTCAACCAATCAATTAATCACTTACGTGCTACCTATCGCACTCAATAAATCAACCGATTCGTCCATTTCCCTTCATTCAGTATATCATTCATTACGTACAACTTTCGGTTGATTAGCACCCATCCACTCACTCACTCACTCAATGTTTCACTCAATGTTTCCCATCAACATTCTCATCTCTTCTGTGTTCATTACCATTTGTTTGTTTGTTTGTTTTTCAGATAAGAAGAAGTCAGTTCATGCATGAGACGAAGTGTGTTGATGTGTTCAATGAGATGTATTTTGTCATTGAATCAGTGTTTAGATACAATTGAATAAATTGTTTATTCCTAGGTTTTTTCTTTTTTATTTTCTTTGTTTTTGATTCGATCTGTTTCGAATTGTATTTTCTTCGAGTGAATATCCAAACTTTTATTTAGTTACATTTCATTAGCCGGAATTCTCATAGACTTATCAAATTGTCAAATGGAGGAATAGGATGAATCGAATTCATGAATTGTTGAATCAAGATATTTGATAAACTTTTCCTAAATTATGTGTAATTAGATTCTGAACAAATTTATCTATGTTACTCATTTTTCTTTGGTCTCTAGCTGTTTTACTTCTCCCACATATCACCTGAAAGTGCACTTTTTCGTATGCTTTATCAACTAAATAAGAGTGCTGTAGACAATTAATCTATGTAGGTAATAATTAATCAGCGACTATTATAATGTATTTAGCACTGATTTACTTTATACCAGTTTTTAAGTAATGAATTTGATTTCAGCTTCAAATGAACTACTTTGTTGATCCTCTCCTTAATACTTTCTCGTCATAATTCCAGAATAAATATCATGTTATCCGTCTCCTAGTTGTTAGCTTGTTTTTTTTATGGTGTTTCATTTGTTTCAAATTATCGAAGATACTCATTATAGTGGGTCGTCACTTAAACTCATTAGTATTCATCATTAAATTTGATTTGTGACTTTGCACAACTTTCACTTCACTACTATAGTAACCAAGATGTATTGTTGATGAGATTTTTATTGAATTTCTAAAATGAGAATATGACTCACTTGATCAAGTCACAAAATATCTCCACGTACATGTGTGCAAACTGATACCTATCAAATTATGTATTAGTCCATGCGGCGAATAATTATCATGCCGGGTGTTTCTGTCAATGATTTGATATAGTTTTGTGCATTATATAATACATGATTTCGTTGTTTATATTTGTTACAGATTGATCTTAACTGTGTTTCTACCGGGTGTCAGGTATTGCTTGAATGCTATTTCATCTTTCTTTAGGATTGCCTTACTGTGCACAATATCGATTCTGCCAAATAATCTAATTCTTGACCTTTAGTTTACGGCAAATTTTCAACTCCCTGAACTCGTTTGACGCCTTTCAATGAGATAACTCTCTTCTTGATCAAAGTGCAACATGTTGTGATGATTATCCATTATCACTAGTGATATTTTTTCACTCACTGGAGTAATCTGATGCGAACACAGCTATTTTGTACCATACTAGGATTTAACATCTTTCCAGTCCCTCCTTATTTACAGTAATGTCCAACCGCTATCAGTCTTCGACGATTATTAACATTCATTGTTTATTCCGTTTTCATAAGACAAAAATACCCTCAGATTGATAGGATTATGGTCATGAAATAATTTCAATAATCAATCATTCAGTGAATAACTTTGTCCTTGAAATTCTTATAACTTGTGTTTATACTACTTGCATATTAAAGTAGTAGTTAAATAAGAAACACTGAAATGTTGCCTTAATTAATTACTATCATGTTACCACCCATTCTACACATTCATATGTACTGACCAATTCTTTTATACCAACTTAAATTATTTAAACTTCATTTGAATAGATTATAGATTGACAAAAAAATATAAAACTACTGAAAACGATAGCTCACCAGGACAGTCCATTTTTTTATTTTCTATGAAACTCTCCCATAGTCTACTTGTACATCCCAACATGTAACCATGATGACATTTTAGAGAAACAAGTGATTTTTTTTCAATCTATCGTCTAGTTTCTTTTTCATAGCTTCATTCATTCTAAGATACAAAAAATCTTTGTCAATCAATAAGGTAAAATAATTCTGATTTCCTTACAATAATATTGATTTCTTAAACGAATAACATCGACAGGTTTATCAATTGATTGAAATCGATCTCGAAGTATATTCATGATATGTAAAGTGAACTCCAGAAATCCATTAACAGAACCATATTCTTATTTGTATTTATTGATTTCATGAACGTTGAATAACTAAAGGAACCAAATTACATGATTATTAAGTTCAAATGAATATATTTCAGCATAGAGCATAGTTACATACAGTTAGTTACTTTTAGTACATTTGAATAAAGCAAGAACAACAAATGATGCACAATAGTATGCGACTGTACCTTTAAATTCGGTGATTCTCATTAGCTGTATTACAGTTGAAATTTCTTATTAAATTATAACATCATAATAGGTGATCATTGGTAATCATAAAATGTTCATTCAGTACCTATCTATTTATCTTTCTTTCTATCCATCCCTGATATATCTATCATTCATCAAGGTTAATTATATTCTTCGACCGTAACTGTAAGCCTTTTCCAAAATCCTAATGAGTGGTCACTTGATAATCTGTGACTTATTCGTCTGCATTTTTACTGTCAGCCATACTTGAGTTCACTGATCTAGATGTTTTAATTGAAAAACATTCATTATCACTCTAGATAGCATCATTAGCGACTATTTTGTGCAAATATGAGGTGTCTTAGTTAATCCAGTACGTCCGAACAGAGTTGGCTCTAATCAGTTGAATTCGTTTTTTTGCTATCTTCATTTACCCTTATATTCTTGTTACTTTTCTTGTTTGGTTGACCTCAGATCACAAACACAAACTGTTAGTTCAATGACATTTTTAACCAAAGATGTGTATTTGACTGGGTAAACTGAGAAATATATGGACCGAGGGAATTCCTGTTGAATGCTAGGGGAAGTCACTAAACAGTTACCTTGTTCACAGGTTTGATACACGTTACATAGTTCTCATCTATAGTCCAAAACTATCTAAAGTAAACAACATGAGTTAATTAGACATACGATTATGAATTCCGCTTATTTCATTAGGTTTTAATCAGTAGCTTATAATCTCTGAAACTTCACAATCAAAATTTCAAAGTAGTCTGAAAATACTTATATGAGGTAATCTGATTGAAATTTGTGATGAACATACCTTAATATCGCATTTCAAGGAAGTATGTAAAGTTTAGGGACTAAATAAAAATACACTATAGGCATATACTATATAGTGAAGAAGATTCCAGAATACTCACAGTAATAAAAGGCTAAGTGTTAGTAGTAGTAGTAGTAGTAGTAGTAGTAGTAGTAGTAGTAGTAGTAGTAGTAGTAGTAGTAGTAGTAGTAGTAGTAGTAGTAGTAGTAGTAGTAGTAGTAGTAGTAGTAGTCGTAGTAGTGTAGTGTAGTAGTAGTCGTCGTAGTAGTGTCGTAGTAGTAGGTAGTAGTAGTAGTAGTAGTAGTAGTCGTAGTAGTGTAGTAGTAGTAGTAGTAGTAGTAGTAGTAGTAGTAGTAGTAGTCGTCGTAGTAGTAGTAGTAGTCGTCGTAGTAGTAGTAGTACGTAGTAGTAGTAGGTTGAGTATTGAACTATTGTGATAATCATAGTATTGCTTTTGTTTCCATTTAAATAATAGTTACAACTTTACTTGATTCGTCATTCTGTATTGATTAGCATTTCACTTGTGTCTGCATCTGCCAACTCAATTTATTAATCATATTGATGCAATCATACTAGTACAAATGGTTACCGGTTTCCGAAATAAATTCTTGAGCCCAACAGACACTAAATTAAAAAGAGGTTGTTGAATTGAAGTAGTAAAGCATATCCTAAAGAATTGTTCATTTCTATCGTCATTATCAGTATTGTCTAAATAATACTAATCGTATCAACCAGTAAACATCTGAATATGCACGATTGTGTGTCTGTAAACGCTTACTTGAGAGAAAGAGAGAAGAAGTAGAGATAAATCTACAGAGTGACAACAAGATTTTTGTAAATGAATGACTAGTGGGAAGTAACATGTTGTAGGAAGAATACAATTAGTTTAAAACGTTTCATATCGGAAAAAATCTAATGAAAAGGAATTGGATGAAAAGTAAAAATTTGACATCAGTTGTACTGAAATTAATTCAATTACTAGTGTGTATATTTAAATCTATGCCAGTATCTTTAAATATCGACGACATCTTAATGACAATTAAACTGTTCACCGTCGACTGGATATTGGACGTGTAAATTTATTTGGATTTTACAAAGTATAACGTTATCTATGGTGATTAGAAGCAACATACAGGAGTCAATGAACCCAGATTTTGTGCTTCACAACGCTCATCAACTTTACATTTTAGAATTATCAATAATTTTTATAGAGTTTGACCTCGTATTACCTACTGAAATACAATGATTACCACAGAATCACTCTGGTTGCAATTGAATGCATTATGTAACACTGTATAGTTAATCAAAAGAGTTAGGTAAAAACTACACTGGTTAATAAGGATTGATTAATTCGAATAGATTTAAAGAATTACTTAGTATATTACTTGATAATAATAAGTCTGTTTTGATAACCTTACCACGTAAAAGTCTATAATCAAACTGAATTATTATTTAAGTTGGAGTGTGACTGACAAGCGGAATCGAGGAAGCGCATTTCGTCAGATAAATAATATATGAGTTACTGACTTGTTCATATTGTGTCCAGCTCAATGAAGCGGTTATTTTCAAAATAGTTACAAAATAAATTGCGTATTTCCCCTCCCCCCCCCACCACCACCACCACACATCATTGGCACCAAAATAGTGTAAACTTTTAAAAAAATGCTATGAATAAATATGGTATTTGTAATTTGAATTCATTGTAACCAAATAGGTCAGTCTGTCGAATATATGCTGAAGTATGGTCAAACAGATAAGGAACCATGCAACACAAAGATGAATATCATTGGCGGTAATTAATAGTCTCAATGTCGCAACATTTTAATCTGTAAATGTCTCAAACCTTTTATCATTTCGACCTATAAAACGTCTTAACATGGACAGTCCAGATGCACAAATAAAGCTTCTTGCTCATATAATCAAATTTTTACTTCAAATAGTAAGCAGTTTAAAGTGTTGATAAGCATCAATATATCTGGCATTTAAGCAAGCTGACAAACCCCATGTAACATCCAATTTATAAAACATTTAGGTATCATTCAGCTTCAGTGACTGTAATTTGTTGTACTTTTGTAATGAATCTGTTTTTAAAGTCCACATACATTGTTCTGCATGTTGGATAGTTGAAAGCATTCAGAAAAAAACTCCGTTGCTTCAAACCATAATACATACAATATCAAGTCACTTAGATTTATTACAACGATTTAACTTGGCTGATAAATATAAATTTTAACTAAGATATGGATAAAGATTATATTGGTCACTACTCAACCTAACATATATATCAATTAATGAGATAAACCAAGAGCACATTCTTCACTGTTAAAATATGTAACATTTATAGGAAATGGATTTTTACTAAAGATTAAGATGTAATTGAATGACACAACCGGCAGTTATCCTTTTAGTCTTATATCTTTCAGAATTCAAGTCTCATTCTATAAACAACTAGCTAGCACTATGTAAAAACTATACTTACTTACTTAAGCCCGTCACTCCTCACAGAGGAGCATAAGCCCCTCACCAGTATTCTCTATTGAGCTCCGTCCTGAGCAATCCTTTCCAGTTGCTGTTCATCCTTTTAATGTCTGCTTTCGATTCTCAACGTAGTGTGTTCTTTGGCCTTCCTCTTTTCCGTTTCCCAACAGGATTCCAAGTGAATGCTTGTCTCGTGATACAGTCTGATGATTTCCGCAATGTATATCCTATCCACATCCAACGTCGTTTCCTAATTTTTTCTTCAGCTTGAAATTGGTTTGTTCTCTCCCATAGTAGGCTGTTGCTGATGTTTTCCGGCTAATGAACATTCAGTATCTTGCGTAGATAGTTGCTTATAAATACCTGTACCCTCCTGAGGATGTTCGAAGTAGTTCTCTACGTTTCAGTTCCATACAGTAAAAGTGACTTGACGTTCGAATTAAAGAGTTTGAGTTTGAGGTTGGTTTATAGTTGTTTGGAGTCCCATATGTTCTTTAACTGTGGAAATTCCGCTCTTACTTTGCTAATCTTTACTTTTACATCTGCATCGAATTTTCCTTGTTCCCCTATGATGCTTCCCAGGTACATGAAAGCATCCACTTCTTCCAGAGTTTCACCATCAAGTTCAATTAGGTCGGTGTTCTCGGTGTTGAATTTGAGGATCTTGCTCTTTCCCTTATGAATGTTCACGACTATTGATACTGAGGTTGCTGCTACGTTGGTTGTCTTCACTTGCATTTGTTGGTGTGTATGGGCTAGAAGTGCTAGATCATTCGCGAAGTCCAGATCATCGAGTTGCATCCTACCTTGTCCATTGAATTCCGTGCTTCCCCTCAGATGTAGAGGTTTTCATGATCCAACCAATCACTAGAAAGAAGAGGAAAGGCGAGAGCAGACAGCCTTGTCTGACACCGGTTCTTACTGGGAATGCATTTGTCAGCTGTCCTCTATGCACGATTTTGCATTGTAATCCGTCAGTAAGAATTCTGGATGATGTTGACGAGTTTCTCTGGTACACTGTAGTGTTGAAGGAGTTTCCATAGCTGATCTCCTGTCTACGCTGTCAAACGCCTTCTCATAGTCGATGGAGTTGATGTACAGTGACGAGTTCCATTCAATTGATTGTTCAACGATGATGCGTAGTGTTGCGATTTGGTCTGTGCATGAACGATCCTTACGGAAACCATCCTGTTGATCTCGAAGTTGAGCATCTACTGAGTCTTTCATTCTGTTCAACAACACTCTGTTGAAGACTTTCCCTGGTACTGACAATAGTGTGATTCCTCTGTAGTTCTCGCATTCGCTCAAATCCCCTTTCTTTGGTATCTTGATAAGGTATCCTTCTTTCCAATCTTCCGATACTTGTTCTTCCTCCCAGATGCTCCTGAATAAAACGTGGAGCATCCTTGCCGTTATGTCTATATCTGACTTGAGTGCTTTGGCTGGTATATTGTCACGGTCCTGCTGCTTTCCCACTTTTTATCTGTCTGATGGCCATCGTGACTGTTTCCATCGTTAGTGGGGTGACATCTATCAGGAGATCTGTAATGCTCTTTCGATCTCTGATGGGTTCAGTGGAGCTGGCCTATTCAAGAGTTCCTCAAAATGTTCTACCCATCTGTTCCTTTGTTCTTGAATCTCTGTGATTAGCTTTCCTTCTTTGTTCTTGACCGGTCGCTCTGATTTACTATATTTGCCTGTCAGTTTCTTCGTTGTGTCATATAGCTGTTTCACATTTCCTTCTCTTGCAGCTTTCTCCGCTGTCGTTGCAAGGTCTTCGATGTACTTGTCGGCTCTAACGTTCTTCTTTACTTGCTTATTTACTTTTGTGTATTCACTTTGTGAATTGATTTTCTCTGCTCTAGTTCGGCTGTTGTTGATTTCTGCCTTCTTGTTCCTCCTTTGTTGAATTTCACTCAGGGTCTCAGTGGAAATCTATTCCTTATAATAGTGTTTCTTGAGGCGCAGAGCTTCTTGACACGTTGAAGTTAGTGCCTCCTCGATTCCTTTCCAGTTTTCCTCCATAGTGGCTTCTTCTTCTTTCAACAGATCTTGTAAGGCTTGGAACCTGTTATTGAGAGTTATTTTGAATCCCTTGAGTTTGTCAGTATCTCGAAGAAAGTCTATATTGAACCATTGTAATGCTGTTACTCCAGTTATCAAGTGCTTTGTTAGCTTCAGCTTCATTTTGGTAACTACCAGGTGATGATCTGAAGCTATATCAGCTCCTCTCCTGGTTCTCATATCATCCATTGATCTTCTGATTTTTTTATTGATGCATACATGGTCAATTTAATTCTCTGTAGTGTGATCTGGTGTGACCCATGTAATCTTGTGTATACGTTTGTGAGGGAATATTGTACCACCTAAAACCATTTTGTTGAAAGCGCATAGATTTGTAAATCTTTCACCATTCTCATTTCTTTCTCCTAGTCCCTGTAGTTCCATGATGTCTTCATATCCGGTGTTGTCCATGCTGACTTTGGCGTTTAGGTCCTCGATCAGGGTTATTATTACCTAAGACCCTAGATGAACCCCACTTATTTAATGTATCATTGTTTACATTTGCTTAATATGATAACATTTTCAATGCTACGATTATCATATTATATATGCATATAGTTTTATCATAGTACATCACGTGATTTCATCTCGAAATCATAAGAATCTAAATTAATTGCCAAAAATGCTATCATCACATGATGTGTACTGTTTTTTTTTTCTCTTTCTTCAAGGTTGTAAATGATATCCGACCTGTTAAGCACAAACCTTCCATTATCTTAACAATCTCTTATTATCTTTCTTTTTTTTTTATTTTGTTTTAATTATAATTCTCAAAATTCTTAAAATGTCTACAATATGAAAAATTCATTTTTCATATACTCGTATATCAGACAATGTTCAATTTTGATTACGAATTTACTGAACTAGATATTGACTAGTAAATTAAGTAGACATTATTTTACTTTAAGAAAGTATTAACTTCTGATGAAGTGATTAAAGGAGGTTGAATTTGTACTGTCTATATATCAGGTGAATATGTAAATTATTTCTTTGTTCAATGTATAATTGAATGACCTTCAGACTAATGTATGTGATTTATTTATATTTTCTAATAAAGGATATTATTATTATTATTAAATGTTACATAATGAAAAGAAAAAAAAACAATGTTAGTATTATACATGAGAAAGAAAAACAAAGAAATGAATACAACTAGAATGATACACTGGAAATAAAAGCATATGATAGTAGGTGAAACAAAGAGAATTTGGAAAACAAAATGGTACAAGTGAAATCGATATGAATGTATATTGACTAATTATTCAGTAGTAAATAATATTTTGTATGTCTGTAAGGCATAATGATGATTGAATTTCATGTTAGGATGTTAACCACAGAACGAATAGTTTACTGGTAAATTGTTATTCAAATGATAAAACTAATTGATTAGGAAGTGAATCATAAAAGATGCATCCATTTCATGTGCTTATTAATAATTGAAATTCAAAATAAATTACGGAAATCTAATGTAAAGGCATGACCACCAGAATTCAACATTATTTGACGTCTGGTATTTACCTACCAGTGATAATCAATGTCTCACAATATGCAGTGATTGAAATTAGATATATGCAAATCGTTAGTTATCGTTTCATTGGTCCAATGGTCAAGTGTTTTCCGTGAATCTTAAAAGTCCTGGCTTGGATCTGAAATAGGGAGATGAGTGTGCTAATGTTTATTAATTACACACTAGAAGGAGATGACTGTTTATTGCTTTGTTTTATTCTAGTGATTGTCCTACCCAAATAAATACTGGATAATATAACTTTGACCGAATATAAATAGGTGAAATCTTCAAGATGATAGAAGCTTGATGAATATTGTCAATCACAGTGACGATGATATAAGCCTTTTGTAACTACATTTGAATTTTCATTATATTTTCTAAATTTTGATTTCGTTTTGTTTATAATTCATGGTAACTGATAGTGACAGTTAGAAAACTTCACCTAAGTTCTATGCTCATTGACGTTGATCAGTATATTTCACATGAAATTAAAATGCCGCATCTTAATCAAAACTATCAGTACTCGTTACTAACTGCTTTTATCTCAAAATTCACTAAAATCAATATATTTTTCATTTATTTGTTTACATATATGCAATGTGTATTGCTTGTAAAATATTGCTTGATCCGGAGAGTATTCCACGTTTTCATTATATTTCTTTATGTTTGTGTACCTAAGTATTTAAATAAATATATTTCTATACCGTGTATATTGTTGTTTGCATTCATTGCAGATTGATCTCAGTAGGGTACCAATGAAAATCAAAGAGTACTGAATAGCTGTTTCGTCTATGTACGAGACTCCTCAGCAGTATGCACCCTTGATTCCGCCAAGGAATCAAAGTCATACTCTTAAGGTTTCACGACAAACACTTGACTATCTAAATCACTGGACTGTTATCCAATAGCATAATTTACACTTCCACCATTTTGTTCACTGAATAATTTTACAATAACAATAACCGTTATCTTTAATTGTCACATATTTGTTTTTATCACTTTTCCCGTATGTTATTTACTGCTTTTTTCTATATAATGACGCAAGATATTTTTGATTGATTGATCGAATGCCAATTAGGTGTGCCTAGTCGATATTTGCGCCTCTGCCCTATGCCCAATAAGTCCTAAACCAAAATAAGAAGAACACGAGCCGATAGATCAACCAGGCAGGATCTTGTTATATTTCAAGCATTCCTTTATATATACATAACATCAGACCGCACAACAAACCAGTTAAGAAATTAACATGAATGCAGAACAGAGGAACTAGTGGTAGTGAATAGGAATAATTTGTACACAACCAATTAACAGAAGTTCATAGTAAGAGACAATATACTAAGAGTAAATATACTAATTGAGAGGATAGAGTAAGAGGAACGTTACAATCATAGAAACGAAATGTTTACATTACACACAGTTAGAATAAATGAAATAGTGTTCTTAAAACACAGTTCTGAGTGTATTGTTACTCTTACTTTAATCGCTCAACATAACACTATGTGATTGTTTTTTCTTAACATTTTAAGCATAAACAAACTGGTTGACAATATTTCTAAATTCTCGTAAGGTAATTGAACACTTAATGTTTTCATATCCTAAGAAAATTTTTATATTGATTGACCTTGATATTGTTTTAAACAAAGAAATATAAATGTTATTTTGGACAATGAAAAGTTTTTAAATTTCATACATTATCATATATATATCATCTAGGTTACCGACATTAAAACTCACATAATCACATGTATCTATGCTTATAGATAAGTATATCAAGACTTACAAGAACATAGACAAACACACGCACACACACACATATGTATACTAGACACATACATAAACATCAAACATTTTACGATACACTAACAAGAAAAATTGTTCACTATGAAAGTACATAGAAACTACAGTCATAGAAACCGGAATTTTTGTTTTTTTTTTTGTTTTTTCATAGTGGGTGTAGTAATGAAATTAAGAAAAGAAATGTTGAATGTAATCAAGTGTAGAATGTCTATCCATCATTATTGATTTATGTACTAATCAGTTTCAGAATAGAAAGAAATACATACATTCATATATACAATCGCTTGTCTATGGTATAAAGGAAACAAGAAAATGTTTACTTGTCTACTATCTAGAACAAAAGAATAAAATTTCTTTTCGTTTATCAACTAAAAAATAAGGGAAAAAAACAGTGAAATTTTGAAAATCAAAATATACATAGCATATCGTTGATTGAATTTATCATAGATTGATGTTATTAGGGTACCATTGAAAATTAGGAAGCGCTGAACAGCTGTTTCGTCTTAGAGTGCCCATGACTGAAAAGTCAATTGCTTGGATGAAACAGCTATGCAGTGTTCCTTGGAGGATTTCTGTCCTTTCTTTTAAACGGAAACAGTCAGATAAGTTGAGCATTACCCAGCTAACAAACATTAGCTAGCATATCAGTCAGCGTATCTGACAAAACTTCATCATTATTTTTAAAATATCTGGAATTGTCCAGTCAGGTCTTCCTGCTTTCCGTCACATCAAATTATTTATGGCATTTTCTACCTCACTAAAAAATGAGGTGATAGTCAATAACTGAAGGGTAGCTGGAGGTCAGTTGTACTGTGATCCGCTCACCAGTCTAATCTTATCAAGTTAAAGTAGATCATGGACCTATTTTATACAAAAGTAGTCTTACCAGCAACTTATTTTCTAATACAGATTTCCTGGATGAATCGGAAGAGTTTTATACTAATGTCTATCTCGAAAACAGTTTTACAGCTTTTGCTTTCGTCGCTCATCACTGCATGTGGTCTTCATTTTGATTTTTTGTCAATTTGCGTCTGTCATCGTCTCTGAGCCTACCGGATTGAGTACTCGAGCCTCCATTAGTTCCGTAGGTTTCAAAAATCTATCAGCCTTTGCTAGTTTCTTTCTCTAAGCTGGGCATAAATCAAAAATCGTTTCAATATTTTTTCAAAATCAACCTTTTGTCCGTGATCAACCAAATATTTAGTCAATTCTTTTATCATTTCACTTTCTAACTGACATCCGAGAGGTACTAATTTTGCGAGCTTCCTAAGTTCAGAAAAAACTAATTAAAAAGGCGTGCCCTCCATGTTGCAAGGTCAGAATCTGGACGTATGTTATTGAAAGAGCGATAGTCTTCTAGTGAGCATATCTAACGGTTTCTAATCCCGATATGGTCCATTTGTGTTTATCGTATTGTTGATAATGGAGGTTGCCAGGTTTGACAATTCCTCTCCTTATACTTGAAGTTTCTACATGCCAACAATGAACTGTAATCTGAACATAATGTTAGGAGAGAGACAGCATTATACGTTTATTGGCCTGAGCATTCAAAGATCTACCAGAGTTTAGTTTAGTTTGACAATGTACATACCCAAACCGTTTGCTTTAATTGTTGCATCGTAGTATCCAGCTACCTACAAGAGTTCAGTAAACTTATTGTTGAACTCATTCTTTATTACAGAAGATCTGCAGTCAGTGCAAACGTAGATGAAAATGAAGAAAATGATACCTGCTTTTATTTCTATCTCTCACTAATCTTACTGTGCCATTTGAACGGATTATATATAAGCGATTGTTAACAGAAATAAATTCAAGAAGCATCCGTTCTGCTAATAGACTTAGTGTTATATCTAAACCAATAAGGCCCCAAGAACTCGACATCAGATTGCTAGATAAACGCGGAGTGGATCTTACTGATTCTCCTTGCCAGTTAGGTGAAATCAGGTGAGTGAAATACTAGCGTTTTAGCCGAGGAGAACTATTGACCGATTTGACACACGGTCCCCACATCAAAAAACCCTACATGAAGTTCAGAGTATGGTTTCAGGAAACCTAGGTTACAACTCCATTAGCTCGATCTAATATCACTTGTGGGGTGGGTCGGAGAAGCAGACGAAGGAAAAGGAGTTTTGAGAGTAAAAGGGGCACTAGGAGTAAAAGAGACTTTATAATAAACAGAGCGATCTCAATGCGATGTTAGGGATATAAGGGTAATTATCACTTCTCGGTAGCTTTCATGATGCGAGAAATCTTTGGTTGGTTGGACGAGTTCTAATTATTTATGCCTAGCCATTAATTGTGTGTCTGCCTTATGTCCACTGAGTCCTAAGCCGGAATAAGAAGAACGCAAGCCGATTGACCAACCAGACAGGATCGAATTATATTTCAAGCGTTTCTTTATATATACATAAAACCAGACCGCATAGCAAACCAATTAGGAAATTAGCATTAATACAGAACAAAGGAAACAGTGGTAGTGAATAGGAACAACTTGTACACAACCAATTAACTGTAGTCCATGATAAGAGACAATTTAATAACAGTAAATATGCTAAACCGGAGTATAGGGTAAGAGAAACATAACAATAACAGAAGTGTAATGTTTACATTACTCACAGTTAGAATAATTGAAATAGTGTTTTAAAAACACAGTTCTGAGTGTTTGTTACTCTTCTTTAATGGTCCGGCATAACAGTAGCCTACAATGTACAAGAGCTCTTATTCTTAAGATGCTTGAAAATTAAGCTACGTCTGTGGTGGTCTAGGTAAGCCGAAAGTGTAACCATAGTACCCAAGGCCGATCACACACAACCCTTTTTTTCCTAGTTGCTTTCGTTGTGTTGGCTTAATGTATGATAAAACCTTACTGCCAGCGACAGAGATCCCTTGAGTATGGGCTGACCTTCTCTTACCCTACTTCCCCTGTATGAGAAGGCAGCACAGGGTCATGCTGGTTATTTGAGGTCAACACCATACTACCATCATAGTCCATTATGATCGATAGTACTATCTCACCCTTCAAATTCAGCTTACCCACATTTTATCTTAAAGATCTCCAACCAACATGTTTCACATTTTAGAACCTAAAGAAACGAGTACTGGATCAGCATAACTTGACTGGGTTATCATGATAGAAAAATTGGTTGATACAGTTAAATTATAAATCAATTTCATTACACCATAAAACCTTAGAATTTTCAATTTCATCAATAGTAACCTATTTTTTTGAAATTTATAAAAATTTACTTAGAAGTCAATAAATAGTAAGTCACATGGACACTATGAATTCTGTTGCTGTATGAAAGAAATGTTTACTTACTATGGTAATAGTTTTTTCTATAGTGATAAAAATGTCATGCTTGTACATACAACAATAAAACAAACGTGCAAATAACTAAGTTAAATTATGAATATTTTTATTTAAATGTGATAAATACCTGGTATGTGTGTCTATTGCTAAATGATAGATAAAGTTACAGATCAACAGTAATTAAGACACGATAGAGAAAAGTCTGAATTCTAGTTCATGTGAATTCAAATTCATTTACAATAATCTGATGATACGGTGTCTGGATATCAAATAGGTTGCTAAGCTATTTAAATGAATCGACATGTGATTGACACGTGAATTCTAATTACTATTAAGTTACCCGGCAACTAGCTGGGTAATTAAATTCATATGTTAGAGGCGTCCAAAGCCTAATTATTAACATAGATTGATTTCTTTCATCTCTGTCTCTTCCCACATCATCTTTGGATATTTACCATATTCCCAAGTAATTTAACACCAATAACTAAATGAACCCTGCTAAGAAGAGGAGAAACTAGTTATTTTTCATGTGATTTTGCTATTTTTTATTTAATTGTAAAGTGAGCGGAAACCGGTACTGCTTTTCATTTCCTCCGCTGGACCTTGCTAACTGTGATTGGTTGTAATGTCATTTTAGTATGCTAATTACTCTGTTTTTCCCAAGGTCGTTTTTGTATCTATATATACAGACTTGAATTGTAATAGAATTGAATCTTCCTGGTGCTGCTTTGGTGTTCTTGATTTTGTCTTGGGGTGAGTAATTAGTATCGAGTCGTTGGTCACGGTTTGCGAGTATCAGTTGGCGCAGATAAGTTTCCCGATTAGAGTTGCGGTTGTTCCTGCATAGCAGTAGGCGTTATTATTTATAATATTCCGACATATCAAACCCATTGAATCATTAAGAGAAAAAATATAGTGTTTAACTAAAAGAAATTCCTCTACGATATTGTCATTTACTAAAGCTGTAAAAACAATTTCTAGTTGATTTTTTGCATTTAGTAGACTATAACGAAATAGAGATATGAGCTTTTCACCACTAAGCAATTAGATCGAAGTTATCACAAGTTGGTTTGACATATGTAATGAAAACACGATTGTATAGCCAAATAAAATGGCTGAGAAACAACAGTAATGAAGAGGTTGTGGAATGAACAAAGTTATTTGGAAAAGTCAAATTATGAAGATGATCTCAATTAATGAGCAAATTGTTCATGAAAAAGATGTATCACGAATGAGTATGACGAACTATAATTGCTATAGTAGTGGCTAATTAACAGCGAAACACATCTTTGAATGTCACCTCTTTTGGCCATTTAAATGGTTTACACAAGTCTGTCAACAGTTCGATTCTAGAACACCTGATTAATTCTGGTCATGTTGCTCCACTAGAATCCCTCCTTCACAGTCATCTACTCAGTCGGACGAAATAGGCTCAAAAGATTACAGACTCAATATAATACTGTTTTGCAGATCCATTAGCAAGCCTAATCTCTATGTGCAAAGCACTGAGTTCAATCCATTATTCCACCGTGGTCTTAACACCTCCACTTTTCTATATTCGTTTATTTCCACTCCTTTCTTCTTCTCTTCTTTACAGCCCTTCATACTAACAAGTTATATGCACATATTGATACCACTAACAAATGATATAGCAACTTCCATCATATCTATGGGTGAGTTAACTACCACAAATGACCCTGTCACTCTAGATAAAATGTATGTAATATTGAAAACCAGTTCCTCCTTGAGAAAATGTAATTTATCGCAGATGCCTAAAGTTGTCACTAAAAATTTCTAACTTTACCTAATCTTGTGATGGTAATAAAAACGATTTAACATGTTTGATACAGACTAAAAGAAAACCCTACTTCCATGCATTCGAATTAAGATTTTCTATTGTATGGTTGAGTAAAAATGTCTTATTAACTGATGAGAAAGTAGTAATCTAGTCCATGACGTTAAGCCTTCGCTAAAAGCGCTTAACCTCAAGACAATTATAACAGATTTTAATATTTGACATTTCTGACTTCCATCAATTGTTGATACATTCTGCAACTTCACTCATTATCATTGTGATATATCGGGCATCTAAAAAAGATTGATTATCTTTGAAAACTGTTTTTCTGTAGATTATTTATTACTTTTGTCTGTATACAAACTGAACATTATTACGTTGCCCTTGCCCTTCCGTTTAACACATTAACTCTCAGTGTATCATTTCTCATTATGAACTAGGGCTAATTGATTGTGTATACGTTATTTCCGTTCATACTCACTATTACTCTTATTTTATATAAATGTTAGTTTCCTATTTGGTTGACGGTGTGATCTAATTTTATGTATATATAAAGGGTTGTATGAAATACAATATGATTCTGTCTGACTGGTTCATCGGCTTGTGTTCTTCTATCACTGACTTGGGATCGAGTGGGGATAAGGCAGACGTACAGTGACCGACTAGGGCACCCATTGACTTTGATATTTTCAGCACAGCTTTTTTCGCCATAACACGCTGGTAGGTAACTGTCAAACCTAACTGATCCTATCTTTCACTAAAGATCCAAAATAAGCAATGAAAGGTTTCGAATAGTGACCTAAATGTCATTCATATTGATTAGAAAGTGTTTACGATCAGTCTTGCTTCAATGACATCCCTTCCCACTTGAAGAAAATAGTCGACATATACATTCAACAATAATCTTATGTATTTTCTTCAAAGGACAAAGGAGATGACAAATAAATTAGTCAAATTAGTAGTACACCTTGATTTACTTAATAAATAGATACAAGATAGGTTGTAAACATGTTATGAAGGTATGTAAGTACACAATCAGTTAGCGAACATAATAGATTAATTTGAACAAATTTAAGATAGAAACATTTGTGACATTGAATTCATATGTGAGACAATGGTTCCTAAAAGTTTCAGTAGGCTATTGTTTATTGCAAGAACGAAGATATCCATGTAAGTAACAAAATCGCAAGCATTCTACTGTGAATTATTGAGTTATGATCTGCAGTGGTCGGTCTTCTCAACTTCTGTTAATTCATGATAATATCACACTGAGTATTTATGGATTATAAACGTTTCATTGATTGTTCCCACCACACGTGCGTCTATCAAAGAAAGACGGCTAAGAACAGCACTAAATTAACTGTTATTTTGTCACTTAATCAATGATTTCAGTTACCATTAAAGTATATTTGAATTACTGTACTATTGTTCAAGGTTATGTGATAAGTAGCAACTTGATTTTCATTTCTATTGTCTTGCTACCTAGAACGACTAACATTTTTCGTAGTAAGTACCATTGGCTGAACGCTTAATTTGTCCAATAGTCCTTTATAACAGTTTCCTGTGGCCCCAACCCAGGCAAGCATGATTCACGATCATTGGGTTCCTGTGTGCACGCCACTGTTTCGTTCTGATGGTAAATACAGCGTGATGCCACAGTTTTACACCACAGAACAGTCGTGTTGGTATTAGGAGACTCCCATTTCAGTTCGAACAAGAGGAGCATTTGAGTTATTTTAACTTGTTGGCCCTATAGTATTCAATAACCCAATTAAATTTTAAGTAATTTGATATATGTCCATGAAGATCGTCAATCATGACACAGTAGATTGTTGGTCTGTTGCAATTCGCGCATACCATTACTAACGCAACAACACCAAGTTATTAATCTATTGGTCTCAACCATGCCCGTAAGACTAAGTTCGCATAAATAGATATTACTTCCGACGTGTCTTATAAATTTACCTTAGACGATTACCTTATTAGTAAATCAAATAGTCACGCATGATTCAACCAAGCTTGAAAATAACTAAACCTAATCAGACTGATCATAGCAAACAAACAGTAATTCTGGTAGCATTCAGCATCATGGTACAGTGTACTGATAAGTAGATCTTCTCACATCTAATCCATACATTCCATGTAAACGACCGACTTATTCCCATTTACCTATAGATAGGTGGTTGAAGTTACTAACCTGAATCAGTTCACATTAATTTGTTAATAATACATTGATTAGCTTAGTTTCTTATTAAAATGTCGTATTATTAAACTCACTCTGATTAATCAATGATCGTTACATAACTTTATGCTAATTTTCTTAAATCAAAACACTAACAATTTATCAAATTCATATGGTTATACCTGGGTACTTGTGTGTGTCTATGTGTTTATATAGTAGAATATATGCATATATATAATCCATACAGTTATACTATGATTAGAATGTATAAATGTAATGACGATCATTATTTAATGGATGAACATGAACAGAATTCAAGGTACAAATAAATACGACAATTTCAATCATTCTCAACACATAGATATTCATCGCTTTATTTATAGGCTTAATTATGTGTTTGTTGATTAAAGGCAGTCAGGAAAAATCGTTATCTAATTTAGATTTCGTGTTTTATCTTAGTGTAGGGCTCTTCACAAGTGGTCTTTCAAGACCACCAAACCGGCTTCCAATGGCTGATATTTCTAACTCAGTCAGTTGGTAATATATTTTTGCGACCTTATCCGTTTCCATCAGTAGTTAATTACACCCAAATTGGTTAAAATCGTAGATGATTAAGGTTTCTGATAAGCTAATCTGTCCCTTTCAACTTGATACACATACGGGCATACCTTAGTTTTGATAATTTTATTCCATATAATAAAGTTGAAATAACTATGTACTTGGAACCTTTGAAAGCCATTTCGATCAATGAAATCCGACAATTTTTCAATCAGTCCTGTTTCCATTCCTTGATATCCATCATCTTAATAATAATAATAATATATTGTCATCATCAGTAGCGTAACAAGCTTAACGAATATACGATGAGTTAAACAATATGTGTAAACTCCATTACTGAACAATTACACATTCTCTAATAAAACACATTGCTATAGAATGACATTAATGAAAGAATGTAATATACTGTCATTATGATTAAGCGAATGGTTTATCTTAAACGGTAAGTTAACAGTCATTTGGTGATTTAATGGTTATAATACTGGTTTGAAAATCTAATTAAAGATTATATATAGGCACATACACTGTTACATTAGGTGAAACATATGCGAAATACACGTATACATTTCCACATTTATCTGTTTGTATAAACAGATATATATGTTTGTATTGAAGCGACATTTACTTCCGTGTGTATTACTTCGAAAGCCAAACTTAGTATAATATATCAAGCCTTGGAATAAGGCTGTCTAATCAATTCATACTTGAGGTAGTTCTCCCAAGGTGATCAATTTCAATTCAAAACAATATCATTAGGAAGATTCAATTACTTTCGAACAGGATACCAATCAACCGTGGATAACTGTGAACCTGACCCATACTTGAATCGGTTCGAAATTGTCACACCGCTTCGTACATCAGAATGAATACAGAAATAATAGAAGTGATAAAAATATCAGTAATCATTGATAAGCACCACTCATAGAGAAGGATTCGATAAGAAAAAAATAATTCTCTGAAATATATGAAATAATTTTAAAGCATAGCATTGAAGAAACAACTGAAAGTGAATTCATCAGTAGTTATCGTGGTCGATTCCGATGTATGTTACAAGGTGTCACTAACAACTGATTACGATAACCACATTTTAAACTATGAGTATGAACATACCTTAGACCAAATTGTTAACAAATGCATGGTCTGGTAACACATTCGTGTTTGGCTTACTTTCATTCTACTCCTAATCTGGTGGTCATCACATGTTGAAGGTAGATATTGGACGGTTATAGGTAATACATATCTTAAATACTTCAGTCGGTAATAGTCTATGACGTTTCCGTGCAATTCGCCATCTTTCTAGATTAATTTACGCATAACGATCATCGTTTACTTAATAGTCCCAGGAAAAATCAGTAGCACGTCGAAAGTACTTATGATAAATTTTGCTGTCCTGTTGGTGCATTCTGATTATGAAGGCCGTGACTTACATTAATCTAGTAAAATAGCTGATTGATGACAGGCAAACATTCTCTGCTTTTGATAGACAAATTGTAATCGTAATTAAAGAAGTGACCGTTTCATAAATTAATCAGTCTTATGGAATTTTCGCGCAAGAGACAGATCAAAGCAGCACATCATTTAAAAAAAAAACTTTGATATACGCTCCGAATAATCGGAACTACTGTACGTTATAAAAAGCAAAGTAAAACTGTTTAAACACTGTTAATCATAATAATAGTTGCACACAAGATAATAATAATAATACTCGAATCGGTATTCGAATTTGACTCGAATATAGACAAACACATGACGTAAATAATGTACCGAAATAGAATTACACTTGAGAAAGTGTTATGTTAAGATATAACAAGTTAAGTAAATTGACACGTTATATAGATTCAGCCACCATGAAAAAGGAAAATTAAAATACAACCAAAGGCTAAATTCCATAAAACTGTGACGACATTAAATTGAAAAGATGTATAAACCAGAACTATTGCACTGACAGAAAAATAGGTAGCAATTTAATTTTAAACATCCACCAACAGATGAACAAACCAAGGACAAAGAGGTAAGCTTATAAATTAGAGAATAAATAGAAGAAAATAAGTGAAGCCAAGAGACAGAAAAGATAGTATCAACTAAGTGGACCTAAATATAGAAAGAAATAGCCATCCAGTTATCTACAGTTTACAACAAGTCTTCTAACTAACTTAGCATATTATGTGAAACTACAAGAGAAACGTTAGAACTAAAGTATAAAACAACTAAACTGTTTGCAACAAAAGAATAAGGACAATCTAAAAGAGTCAGCGAAATTTTGTACGTTCTCATATTAGACAAGATATATAAAATAGTAACATTATATGCTAACCGACCTTATAGAAATGTCACAATTGATTTAGTGAAAATAAAACCGATATAATCCAAATTCATAACAATACAGACTAAATGCTTTATAAAACAAGTTAGGACGCATAGAGGCGTAGCAACAATTGATCATTTAAACAAACTTCATTTTTAGTTCTTCATCACTCAGTGGTTTGATAAATAACATGTGAATCATAGTAATGCGATGTATATATACGTGAAATGTTAATTTTACTTATCCGATAATTCACTAAAATCTCTGATGGAACTTAATAAGAAATCTTAAGAATCGCATCAAAATTCAATAAACAATATATGGACATAAAGCAGTGAGTAAAATAATGCTCCGAGAATACAGAAACGACCTCAGAAAAATCCCGGAAGATATTAAGAAGTATGCTAAATGAAACAGCAACGGATCTACAATTCAAACGCAAAAGTTGTGATCCTATATCAACTAGTGGCGTCCGATAAGCGATTCACGGGCAAAATAACAATTGTTTGGATGCTTGTAGGGATAATAGTTCAAAATGCCAACTTTTATAAAATAATCGATGTTGACAAAATATTCACAAAATGACGGTGAAGATGGACAACTTGAATACGATGAAAGTTCACGAATACTTATTAAATGACTAAAATAAAAAACAGATTACGATATAAAATCAAACGCAACGAGTAATTCACTTCGATTCATCGATTACTCAAAATGTCGAACGCACACAAAAACAGACAAATGAAACAAATGAAATATAGAAGGCATAGTTTGACAACCAAAATCATTATTTATTCATGTGACACTAAATACAAATTCAACAGTGAGGAAGAACACGAAGAAGATGAATTTGTCATTGACCACATTGGCACCAATCACTTAGTTATGGGTGTATTGGTCTTTTCTTATCTGGAAATCGAAAAATATGGCCAAAATAAGAGAATGGAAAACGAGATAATTGAAGACTTAAGTGGTTTGGTTTATTGACAATTGATGCGAAGAAGTGGATAAACACGAGTAAAATGCACACTTACACACACACACACATGAGTTGATTCAACGAATCACTGATTGGCGAATTGTTACCACTAAGTGAGCGAGTGATGTGATGAGTGATTGGTTGGCAGTCAGTCTCCAAGAGAACAATATCACATGGAGGATAGAAATAGAGAACAAACAACATCAAACACATCATCATCACGCACAGCAAGCAATATGAGTGAGGAAATGAATTGGTGATAGACAGTGAGCACAGAACACACTAATCAGTCATCAGACGTATGATATGAGAGTGGAGAGTGATGAGCAACTGTTAGATGACTTACCAGCTTGTGGTCGTTGGATCTTTCTCTGACTAGTTGGAGAATGAGGACCTATAAATGAGTGACACGGTGGATATTGATTAAAATGAGAATCAGTGAATTGTAGTGAACACTGATGGAATACTGAGCGAGTGAGTGTTGTTGAGTTGTAAAATGATTGAATGAGTCAGTGAATGAGAATGTGTATGTGTGTATGTTTGCGTGAAGGAATGATTGGTGCATTGTAATGTCATATCGTTGAAATAAACGACTGAGAGTAATTGAAGTGGCTTGTGTCCGTAGTGACTTACAGCGTCTTTGTGGTGGTGATCTGGGTGGGTGTCGTGGTCTTTGTGCTTTCTTCGGTGTTGTTGGTTGTGCAGCTGGACTCGCAGTGGTAGCTGCATCTGTGGAATAAGATTGAACAGCATGTTTATAACTCAGACTGTTAACACGGAAATATATATATGTATACATGTATGTATATACGAATCAAGTAACATACAGTTGACAAATATTTATATGGGAATCTGTAAGGACATTATCTGAATTATCGTGTGGTGAAAAGTTTAGCAACTAATGGAGATTTATCATATCATGTACATGCACATTATATACAAGGTTTTGTTGAACAGATTATTCAGTTGACAAACGAATCCGTTTTCAAACAGTACATATTCACCATAGAGTTCTATGGATAAATGTGGAGATAACAAAGATGGTTCATGAAACAGTCTTTGAACCATCATAGGAATGAATGACGTGCAACAAGTTATGGTTGATTTTTAAATAAACTTACCAGGTGACGGAGTTTCTGGTGCTGCCGCTGGTGCTGCTGCTGGTGCTGCTGCTGGTGGCTGATCAGCCGGTGGAGCTGCGGCATCTATATCCAAAAGAATAAAGACGGGATACATTAGAGGTTTGAATCCAATCGAATGGCATCAATTTTGTTCAATTCACGTCACGTTTGTATGTGTACGTGTTTGTGTGTGTACGTGTACTAGTCACTGACAAGATAAAAGTTGATTTGTGAGGGACAGTAGTAAGGAAAAGAGTGCAGAGATGCTGACGCTTAACAGTAGTGTGTGAAGGAATATCAGTAAACTCGTCACCTCTTAGGTACACTGATGTGTATAACCTCTACATACACGCTTGGAATTGTGTATGTAAGCCGAGATTGACCATATTCGTTGGTGTCTCACTACCTGATTGAGTGAGTTAATGAGTGAAGGAACGGACGAATGAGTGACTCGGATTCGCCTTTATGAGTCAATTTGAAACGTACCTCCGTCACAGTAGACCACATTCAGGTAGTTAACAGCGATGGCGAAAATAAGTACAGTCACCTGTGTGAGAGAAGGAAAGAGAGTTTAGTTGGTGGATCGATAAAGTAAGTGAAAGGCTCACTAATGTTGTTTTCATCTGTGCGTTCACTGATTTCTAATGTCCTAATGAATAACGAACTGCTTTTTATATGTTTCTGTAGTTGTTAGATTTCCGATTGACCAGTTGAATATTGTCTTCAGTAAATCGTTACTGACAGTATGACGTTTTCTCGTTGATTGAGGTAGAAAGTGTCTTGTCATTTTAATTGAGTAAACAATCCGATGAAATCAATTCGTCAACAGTGACAGAATGAGATGTGTGATTGTCTGTTTTGTTGTAGATTCGATGTGTGTGACGATGATGTAAAGTGAAGGGATGTACAATTAGATGTATGCACTTCGCAAAGTTACTTTAAGTGGCATTGGTAATTGTGCCTTACTATAGTAACATATCAACTACTTACTACCTAACATTTTATTTGTAAGCGGTCAATTGTTGCATAAACTGACCATCCTACGTCATTATGTTTTGGCTATTTGAATTGCATCGAAATGTCCATTATTGATATCGCTTCGTTTGTAAGACATCATCACTTGTACATAATTCATTTAAACTTCAAACCACATTAGATGGTTTTCAGAAGACACCGGAAACCTAATACATTGAAGATAGTACGTGTTATGACTGTTTTCCTGTGTTTGATAATACTAATAATGATTTAAGTTAAAGTCAATGAAAGTGACTTTGCTCATGTTAAAGATTGTCTTGTTTAGAAGCCATTTACATAAATATGTCAATTTAATCAGGCGTTGCCAAAGGAGACATCAGGAATAGAGCTTCTACTATCCTGGAAGAATACTTTAGAAAACCCATAATCGTAAAACTGGATAGTGTCTTGAGTAAAATACATCTAAACTACCCAACAAGATTAAAGATGGCTTAACTTCTGAAGGTATCATTCAAAATCGTCCAGATAAACAGAATCAATTTCAATCCAGTTAAAGCTTTGTTTGTTTAGAATGTTTAGATGGTAGATGAAATACTGGATGTTGATTGGAATGATTACTTGTAAAATATGTCGACGTATGATTCATCGGGATTTTTACAAATTCATCATGAGTTTTCAACATAGAAGATTTGAATAACGGAAACTTTGGTTTGATTGCTGATAGTACTATAGATTTATGCATCTGCATTGCTTGATAAAATTTACACAGTAAGTATGTCTTATAAAAATTCAAATCTTCTATGTTGAAAACTCATGATGAGTTTGTAAAAATCCCGATGAATCATACGTCGACATATTTTACAAGTAATCATTCCAATCAACATCCAGTATTTCATCTACCATCTAAACATTCTAAACAAACAAAGCTTTAACTGGATTGAAATTGATTCTGTTTATCTGGACGATTTTGAATGATACCTTCAGAAGTTAAGCCATCTTTAATCTTGTTGGGTAGTTTAGATGTATTTTACTCAAGACACTATCCAGTTTTACGATTATGGGTTTTCTAAAGTATTCTTCCAGGATAGTAGAAGCTCTATTCCTGATGTCTCCTTTGGCAACGCCTGATTAAATTGACATATTTATGTAAATGGCTTCTAAACAAGACAATCTTTAACATGAGCAAAGTCACTTTCATTGACTTTAACTTAAATCATTATTAGTATTATCAAACACAGGAAAACAGTCATAACACGTACTATCTTCAATGTATTAGGTTTCCGGTGTCTTCTGAAAACCATCTAATGTGGTTTGAAGTTTAAATGAATTATGTACAAGTGATGATGTCTTACAAACGAAGCGATATCAATAATGGACATTTCGATGCAATTCAAATAGCCAAAACATAATGACGTAGGATGGTCAGTTTATGCAACAATTGACCGCTTACAAATAAAATGTTAGGTAGTAAGTAGTTGATATGTTACTATAGTAAGGCACAATTACCAATGCCACTTAAAGTAACTTTGCGAAGTGCATACATCTAATTGTACATCCCTTCACTTTACATCATCGTCACACACATCGAATCTACAACAAAACAGACAATCACACATCTCATTCTGTCACTGTTGACGAATTGATTTCATCGGATTGTTTACTCAATTAAAATGACAAGACACTTTCTACCTCAATCAACGAGAAAACGTCATACTGTCAGTAACGATTTACTGAAGACAATATTCAACTGGTCAATCGGAAATCTAACAACTACAGAAACATATAAAAAGCAGTTCGTTATTCATTAGGACATTAGAAATCAGTGAACGCACAGATGAAAACAACATTAGTGAGCCTTTCACTTACTTTATCGATCCACCAACTAAACTCTCTTTCCTTCTCTCACACAGGTGACTGTACTTATTTTCGCCATCGCTGTTAACTACCTGAATGTGGTCTACTGTGACGGAGGTACGTTTCAAATTGACTCATAAAGGCGAATCCGAGTCACTCATTCGTCCGTTCCTTCACTCATTAACTCACTCAATCAGGTAGTGAGACACCAACGAATATGGTCAATCTCGGCTTACATACACAATTCCAAGCGTGTATGTAGAGGTTATACACATCAGTGTACCTAAGAGGTGACGAGTTTACTGATATTCCTTCACACACTACTGTTAAGCGTCAGCATCTCTGCACTCTTTTCCTTACTACTGTCCCTCACAAATCAACTTTTATCTTGTCAGTGACTAGTACACGTACACACACAAACACGTACACATACAAACGTGACGTGAATTGAACAAAATTGATGCCATTCGATTGGATTCAAACCTCTAATGTATCCCGTCTTTATTCTCTTTGGA
Source organism: Schistosoma japonicum (assembly GCA_025215515.1). Taxonomy (NCBI): domain Eukaryota; kingdom Metazoa; phylum Platyhelminthes; class Trematoda; order Strigeidida; family Schistosomatidae; genus Schistosoma; species Schistosoma japonicum. Next base: position 79,629,829 of record CM046061.1, read on the forward strand.
TATAGATGCCGCAGGTCCACCGGCTGACCAGCCAACAGCAGCAGCACCAGCGGCAGCACCAGAAACTCCGTCACCTGGTAAGTTTATATAAAAATCAACCATAACTTGTTGCACGTCATTCATTCCTATGATGGTTCAAAGACTGTTTCATGAACCATCTTTGTTATCTCCACATTTATCCATAGAACTCTATGGTGAATATGTACTGTTTGAAAACGGATTCGTTTGTCAACTGAATAATCTGTTCAACAAAACCTTGTATATAATGTGCATGTACATGATATGATAAATCTCCATTAGTTGCTAAACTTTTCACCACACGATAATTCAGATAATGTCCTTACAGATTCCCATATAAATATTTGTCAACTGTATGTTACTTGATTCGTATATACATACATGTATACATATATATATTTCCGTGTTAACAGTCTGAGTTATAAACATGCTGTTCAATCTTATTCCACAGATGCAGCTACCACTGCGAGTCCAGCTGCACAACCAACAACACCGAAGAAAGCACAAAGACCACGACATCCACCCAGATCACCACCACAAAGACGCTGTAAGTCACTACGGACACAAGCCACTTCAATTATTCTCAGTCGTTTATTTCAACGATATGACATTACAATGCACCAATCATTCCTTCACGCAAACATACACACATACACATTCTCATTCACTGACTCATTCAATCATTTTACAACTCAACAACACTCACTCGCTCAGTATTCCATCAGTGTTCATTACAATTCACTGATTCTCATTTTAATCAATATCCACCGTGTCACTCATTTATAGGTCCTCATTCTCCAACTAGTCAGAGAAAGGTCCAACGACCACAAGCTGGTAAGTCATCTAACAATTGCTCATCACTCTCCACTCTCATATCATACGTCTGATGACTGAATAGTGTGTTCTGTGCTCACTGTCTATCACCAATTCATTTCCTCACTCATATTGCTTGCTGTGCGTGATGATGATGTGTTTGATGTTGTTTGTTCTCTATTTCTATCCTGCATGTGATATTGTTCTCTTGGAGATTGACTGCCAACCAATCACTCATCACATCACTCGCTCACTTAGTGGTAACGATTCGCCAATCAGTGATTCGTTGAATCAACTCATGTGTGTGTGTATGTTAGTGTGCATTTTACTCGTGTTTATCCACTTCTTCGCATCAATTGTCAATAAACCAAACCACTTAAGTCTTCAACTATCTCGTTTTCCATTCTCTTATTTTGGCCAATTTTTTCGATTTCCAGATAAGAAAAGACCAATACACCCATAACTAAATGATTGGTGCCAATGTGGTCAATGACAAATTCATCTTCTTCGTGTTCTTCCTCACTGTTGAATTTGTATTTAGTGTCACATGAATAAATAATGATTTTGGTTGTCAAACTATGCCTTCTATATTTCATTTGTTTCATTTGTATGTTTTTGCGTGCGTTCGACATTTTGAGTAATCGATGAATCGAAGTGAATTACTCGTTGCGTTTGATTTTATATCGTAATCTGATTTTTATTTTAGTCATTTAATAAGTATTCGTGAACTTTCTTCGTAATCAAGTTGTCCATCTTCTCCGTCATTTTGTGAATATTTTGTCAACATCGATTATTTTATAAAAGTTGGCATTTTGAACTATTATCCCTACAAGCATCCAAACAATTGTTATTTTGCCCGTGAATCGCTTATCGGACGCCACTAGTTGATATAGGATCACAACTTTTGCGTTTGAATTGTAGATCCGTTGTTGTTTCATTTTGCATACTTCTTAATATCTTCCGGGATTTTTCTGAGGTCGTTTCTGTATTCTCGGAGCATTATTTTACTCACTGCGTTATGTCCATATATTGTTTATTGAATTTTGATGCGTTTCATAAGATTTCTTCTTAAGTTCCATCAGAGATTTCAATGAATTATCGGATAAGTAAAATTAACATTTCACGTATATATATATCGCATTACTATGATTCACATGTTATTTATCAAACCACTGAGTGATGAAGAACTAAAAATGAAGTTTGCTTAAATGATCAATTGTTGCTACGCCTCTATGCGTCCTAACTTGTTTTATAAAGCATCTAATCTGTATTGTTATGACTTTGGATTAAATCGGTTTTATTTTCACTAAATCAATTGTGACATTTCTATAAGGTCGGTTAGCATATAATGTTACTATTTTATATATCTTGTCTAATATGAGAACGTACAAAATTTTGTTGACTCTTTTGGATTGTCCTTATTCTTTTGTTGCAAACAGTTTAGTTGTTTTATACTTTAGTTCTAACGTTTCTCTAGTAGTTTTACATAATATGCTAAGTTAGTTAGAGACTTGTTGTAAAATGTAGATAACTGGATGGCTATTTCTTTCATATTGTTTGGTCCTCTAATTCGATGCAAACCCTCTTAATACTACAGCGGTTCGTTATTACATACAATCAGCCCTCATAATTTTTATTTTGTAAGTGTTTGGACAACCAAGCCTTTTAAATCTAAATCGGTTTCTTAAATAATTCTTACTTTAGGCTTATTTCTAATTTAGGTACTTTCTATGTTTCCTTATATCCGTTTATTTACATACCAGAAGATGAACCCTTTCTTTCATATTGCAGTCTTCCTTATCAAATGTTAGCCCGATCTTGAATAATATAAAATGTTGAAAATATGTTTTTAAGAAGACAGATGATTATAGAAACAGCCTGTGGTGTACTTATTTAGTGTATAGAATTAATAAGAATACTATGTAGCAATTTTTACCACATTAAGATTATCAGTTGTTTGATTGACATTCATATACAATGAACAAATATACAAGTGAAAATAAAATTTCTTTGTTTCTATGATATTCCTCTAGAACTTGCAATGTTCCCATAGAAATGATCACTAGATGTCATTTCAGTGACTTGATAGTTGTTTGTTTAATATGTGTTTAAAGTATATTTGTTGTTGCAATTAAGCTCTATTTAATTGTATTTGTGAATCGTGTAAATTATGCCTTCACAAATAACTTAGGAAAGTGACTAAATGTGGTAGACACGAAGTCGTTGGTATAAGTTTAATGTTAATTGAAATTCACCAGCAAAGTGTAACTGAAAGCTTTGGTTAAGTGATGCTCCGAAGACCCTCGTTGTCTATTGTAACAAAGAGAAGAGTTACAATCGAGCTAATTGGTCAGATACTAGCTGCTATAAGACTGATATGTTTACACTGAGCAAATCAACTATGTTGTCTTAATATTTGTGTAACAGCATTTCTAAATCATGAATATATACTGTTGAGATTCTTTAACGGTTCCTTAAGAATGTCATTAGAAGCTGAGAAGACCTATGGAAACCACTTTGTCAACTAGAGATTTCTAGGTATCATGCCCTAATTCACTAATTGCAAGCTACAAGATATAATTATTCTGTACTGTATGTATGTATAACATCGAGCTTCATTCATATGTTATCCTGTTAAGTTTGAGCATCTCAGCCTAGAAAGATAGACACTAAAGTGGTAGAATTGGTAGTTACTTCAGTGATAGTAAGACAAAAGTGTCGACACACAAAATATGGTACGGAAAGGATGATTTAGTTCGCGTAAAGAATGATATAAAGTAATTTTAAGTTTACAGTTTACAGAACGGCAGCTGGTGAATGAAGCTGTCATTATGACCGATTCTCATCCATGCCACCCACAATCTATGCTATTCAGGCAGACCTCAGTCGATTAGTCCGCATCTGATAATACGGCTCGTGTCAGTAGTCAGTGACCACATGAACTGGTGGTATGTTTTGGTTTGGACCCCGCTCTCCCCCCACCTATCTTTCCTCCTTCCTTCGTTAATATTAGTTATCTTCAAAGTAGACGATGGTTGAGATACGTAAAATATATCTCAACCACTTTAGCCGATAAAGGTTCACAACAGAATTAACTGATTTACAATCTTTAACCAATACCCTAAGTATCAGCATAGCATTACTTGTCCGGTGGTTCCAGCAAGCGCGGGCGGTGTTTCGAAGATACCCAATGACTAAACACCAATATATCGTAAATGTAGCTCACTCTTAATGGTCACGTTCTGTATACATACCGTAAAACAGAACGGACTGCTGTAAACGTATCCTTTAATTGGTAGACGGATATCTCCCCTACGCCATACGTTACGTAAGTTGTCAGAAGTTAAACGAACTTCTTGAATCCGTGCTTAAACTTATTAAGAAACCAACCCACAAGCATAAGTGAGTACATGCTGATAGTGAGAAGACATGATATAATATTACGTATGGCGATTCAGAGTTGCCAGATTTCTGGTTTGATAGAATTTCGATAATTTGAGAGGATTTCTAGAAGCAGGACATAACGGATCAGCTGATAATCGATATGCACATTGATAAATACGCAAACCTTCATCTAATACAAGGGAGGTCAACCAACAACATGATTAGAGATCAAATGATTGAATCCAAAGAGGACAAAAAGATACAAAGACAGTAAGAAACATAAAGACAACCAATCAATCATCACAGCATACTAACGAAATACTTGTAGAATAATTAAAACTGCAGCTTCTGCTTAAAGTGCTGATGGTGTCGTCCAGAACAGCACCGTAATAAGATCAACTCGGAATAACCGAAACTGTAGTCAGTTTATTTAAGCACCTTTGTAATTACAGTAATTTGGTTCGTTTATGGCATTCATATAAAAGCTTAGCTAAAGAGTTCAACTTTCAACCAATGAGTCACGAGTGGAACACATAAGCTCAATTGTAAATTCTCAAACTAAGAAACTGAGTGCTACAGGTCCCAATCTCAGGTAAGTACAACCTGCTGACAGGTACCGATAGGTACGGGGACTTAGTATTGGGTTTCAAGCTAACTTAACATTCGGACCTAGCTCCATTTACTTACATTCAGTCGATAAGTAGGTAAGCTAAAGAGGTTTACATTTCTGGTTTGCAATATAACGCTTCCTACGATATCATCAGTGGGATATAGTCTGATTCTTAACCACCATTAAGATATCACAGCTGTATGAATATGTGTACGTGGGTAGATTACTTTGAGAAACTCTTGAATAGATCAACCCCACTGAACCCACTAGTCACTGAAGCAGCAGCCACGGATCTCTCTATAAACACCGGCCCACTAACAGTCAAGGAAATCCTAACAGCTATCTCAGTGTAAAATCAAGAGTGGCAAGTCAGTAGGGCCAGACAACATACCAGCTGAAGCACTGAAGGCAGATATAGAAGCATCTGCAAAGATACTCCACATTCTCATCAGAAAGATTCGGGAGGAAGAACAAGTGCCAGCAGACTGGAAAGGAGGATACCTCATCAGGATACCAAAGAAAGGAGATCTCAGCAAATGCGAAAACTACAGAGGCATCACTCTTCTATCGATACCAGGAAAAGTCTTCAACAGAGTGTTATTGAACCGAATGAAAGACACAGTCAACGCTCAACTTCGAGACCAACAGGCTGGATTTCGTAATGACCGGTCGTGTATTGACCAAATCGCTACCCTACGGTTCATTGTTGAGCAGTCAATTGAATGGAATCCACCACTTTACATTAACTTCCTCGAATACGAAAAAGCATTCGACAGCGTAGATAGGAGAGTATTATGAAGCCTTCTACGACATTCCGGCGTACCCGAGAAGATAGTCAACATCACACGGAATTCATTTGACGAACTACATTGTAAAACCATGCATAGAGGTCAACTAACGAATTCATTCGAAGTGAAGACCGGTATTAGACAAGGATGCTTACTGCTGCTCTTCCTCTTTCTGCTGGTAGTTGACTGGATCATGAAAACTGTAACATCTCATGACAATCTCGCACAGTGGACAGTGGACAACATCGATGGAACTAGATGACTTGGACTTTACAGATGATCTAGCTCTTCTATCCCACACACAGCAATAAATGCAGATGAAAACGAACAAGGTAGCAGCAGCCTCGGTAGCCAGCAGTAGGCCTCAACATACACTAAGGGAAAAGCGGGATTCTCCAATACAAAATAACCAACACTAACCCGAATCCACTTGACGGAGAAATTATGGAAGATGTAAAAGCCTTTACATACTTGGGCAGCATCATCGATAAACGAGGGTTTGATCTGTGGTAGATGTGAAGGCGCGGATCGGAAAGGCGATAGCAGCATTTCTACAACTGAAATACTTCTGGAATTCAAATCAACTGTCAGTCAACATCGAAGTCAAAATTTTTAATACAAATGTGAAGACAGTTCTGTTGTATGGAGCTGGAACCTGTAAGGAGACCTACGAAAGCATCCTTCAGAAGATACAAGTATTTATAAACAACTGTCTGCGTAAGATACTTCGGATCCGTTGGCCAGATACTATTAACAAAAACTTTCTGTGGCAGAGAACAAATCAACTTGCAGCCAGAAAGTAAATTAGGAAAAGACGCTTGATGTGGGTAGGACACATTGAGGAAATCATCAAATTGTGTTATAAGACAAGTACTAACTTGGAATCCTCAAGGTCAAAGGAAGAGAAGACTCAAGAACACATTGCGTCGGGAATTGGAAACAGACATGACGAAAATGAAGAACACTTGGCAAGAGCTGGAAAGAAAAGCCCAGGGCACAGTTGGTTGGAGAATGCTGGTCGGCGGCCTATGCTTCACATGGGTGACAGGCATTGATTGATTGATGAATATACTATGAACGTAAGTATATGTGACAATGGACCTCTGTGTGTATTCAGATTATTTGTGACAACACTTGAAGAATGATGGTTGAATAAGTACACGAATCAATAAGACGTCAGAAATAAACCACAAATGAATACAAGTAGCCGTTTCCTAAATGAAAGCCGAATTCAAATTTAAAATTTCTAAATGACATAAACACTTTCCCTATTTTGGTGCAATTTCGCTAACCTTAACTTGAATAGAAAAATTTACTTGTTTATTCACAGCATAAGTCTGTCTATACAATACGTCTACAACGCGTCTCTACTTCTGTAACAACCGTAAACATGCTATAAAGGCACAAAACAACGTCTGAAACAACACATAAACGTATAGTTGCTGGAGATTCTGGGTCTGAATACTTATAATTAACTGTTATAATTTATTTTGTGGAAATTTTAATTTGAAGCCAAAAACTTCGGTTGTTAGATTTTTGTTGTCCTCTTTAAAGGAGATTCATATCTTATTTACTAGTTTTTGTTGTGGTATCCCATTTTGTTACCATAGTATTTTTATAATATTTACGTGCAAGAGTTGTACGCTTAAATTGATACTATTGTCCCGCTTCGTTGTAGATCAAATCTCATGGATGAGCTTGGTTTTCTATCTCTATTTAATTGGAATGAAATAGTCTTGTTCATGGTCAACCAAGTCGGCATTGGAATTATTAGATTAAGACGCAAACATATCAACAGTAAAGACAATCGAAACAGCAGGAAATGCATGTGCATGAATAGAATACATTTATGTAAAATATGACATAAGTGGTAAGTAAATATGGAGAATTACCTATAGAGAATAATTCACAATTCTATCTTGATTACATAATAATCATTGTAACAATAGACAATACTATTAGTAATAATTATCATTATCATTACAATTATTAGTACTATATTCCTGGAATCTATAAAGAAATTGACCGTAAATCAATAGACAGGAGAAAAACAAAAACAAGGAAAATAAAACGAAAGGATAGGCGTAAACAAACAAAACATAATAACTTATTCGTGCTCTAACAAGTAAATATGCATATGTTGTGTGTGTGTGTGTGTGTGTAAACAGAGCAATAAAAGGAGAAACAGTTTTACTTTCTTACACGTGTACAACGGGAGAATATGGATACAAATGAAAATATGACCGGGGTGTAAAAAATGTGCAAAATGTTTTACTAAAAGGACAGAAAATGTCATATTCATGTTGAAGTTTAGTAATTAATATTACAACCAACGATGGAAGTAACACTAGTAATGTAGTAAGCAGTGTTGATGGTAGTTAATCATTTGTACTGTAATGATAGCACGGACAGAGAAAAAGAGGGTGGAAGAAAAAACAAAGAATAATAAAAAGGAAAAGGAATCAACACAAAAACCTGAAAAACTGAATATTTTAAAAAAGAAACGAAGACAAAAGTACACAAACATGAAGAGAAACATGGCGTGGGAGGGACATCACAACATATTCACCATCAGCTTCAATTGATAATAATTATATTGAAGATAGAAATAAAAATGAGTACTATACAAGAAAGTACAAGTCATATACGTATATTGGCGCCTGATTATATATAGCAGGAACAAAAATGGTGGCCTAGCCGTAAATTTGAAGGGAGGAAGGATACAGAAATGTTGTTTCTCGTCGTTGACATGTACAACATGTAGTGTGCATACATTATCAACACAAGGATCAAAGTGTGTTTCTCCGTTTTACTCGATAATGGTTTAAGTACTTTAATGTGTGCATGTGTAAAAGAAGAACCAGTTATAATCACAAAAGACAACATGTAGGTTAATTACAACATATAGTCAGTGTTAGTTAAATTCAGTAGACGATTGGAAGAAATATGTTGCTGTCTTTGTACCGAGGATGACAGTGTTAATGATGACAAGGCAGAGGATACAGCAGTGGAGGGGGAGGGAGATATCGATGATATTGTTGGTGACAGAATTGAAGATGATGATGAGAACAAAAATGAATTAGTAGTAGAACAGGAGGTGGAAGATATTAGTGGTATATCTAGATTCACAGGTAGACTAGAAACAGAAGTAGACAACAATGAAGAAGCAACTGACTGAGTAGCAGTCGTGAGAATTCTATCACAATCAGCTGCAATAGTAGTATTAATAATATTCGATTTACTATCTTTAATTATATCTGGAGAGCATGATGACAACGCAGAAAGTGAATCCCTTAAATTAATTTTTAGTGAGTTTGAACGTTCAGTAGGATTCAATAGGTCGTTATCATTAACACAATCATGGTCGCCTCCAGAGGAACCAGCAGGAATAGCAGTCACATCAATGGCAGGTCCACTCATAAATGAACTAGGAGTAAACATTGGAGTTGATGAGATCGAAGGTGGTGAGCCAGATATAGGTGTAAGTGATTGAATATTTACATGCTCAATTAAATCTACTGCTTTAGGTCGTCCTGGCCTGCCTTTTGTTCTACCACCACCTCTTGTGTTGTTATTCGACCTGAAGAAATTTGTGTGATAATTTTGCAAAGTAGGCTGACGATGATGGTGAATGGACTCTGAACTTGGATCGAATTTTATCTCTGAGTTAATTGTCATTAATCGACTATTATTATTATTATTATTATTATTATTATTATTATTATTATTATTATTAACGGGTGTACATGTAGATGATATCGACAATGAACTATCTTGTATATCTATTCCATTTATAAGCTGAGATCTCTGCTCCGAATTCGATTCCAGTTTACAATTGACTAGATTTCGGCTAGTGTTACCATTGTTACTACTATTACTACTTGTCAATAGTACAGATAAAGCATCTTTAATTCCATGGAATAACATATTTTTAATTTGTAACTTATCTTCATGATTTTGATGTGTTGGTGACAGCTGACGAAATTCTTCCATTAATTGAAAACATTGAGGTAAATGCTCTGGTGATACAAAATCTACAGCAACTTTGATACAACTATTTAAATTACGCACCTATTTAAATTAAACAATTGAAGAAATATTAAACGCAATACAAAAATAAATATACGAGAATATATATTTAACTTTAATAAACCATACTCAGAGAACCACTAAAAACGAGGTAGCATTGGATAGTCGTTATATACTACTATGGCAGAATGTATCCAAGAATAAATCAAGGATAGAACACGAAACCTGAAAAGTTTGTGAAGAGTTCTTAACACTAAGACCACTGAGATGACATTCGTTGCCTTACATTGCACTAAGTATCATAAAAAAATATATAAAACAAATGACAACTATGATAAAAAGAAGCTCATAACAACTTGATCTATAGTAACATTATCGAAAAACAAATAGTATGAGTTTTAATATCAACGAGATAGATTCTCATTAATAATTAAGTAGTTAATATAACAGCAAAGTTCTAATATAAACGTGGATGGGTCAAAAGTAAAACAGTTATATTAAGAGCCGTTGTGAAATTCTCGAAAACTTCTTCAAAACATGAAGAAGTACTGGGAATATTCTGACCAATCAGTGTTCGTCAGAGTTCTGATTGGGAAATTCCTGATTTCGTTGCCATTTTCACCAAGTTTCCTGAATCATCTAGAATCTCAAGGTTACATATTAGCTAACATATACTCATCATTTCTGTGCATTAGCAAACATTAAAATAGATGCTTTTCTATACTATCTGCTTCTTATTTTTCCTGTCCACATTTCACAAGTGGATTTCTGAAAACTAAAAGGCGGTTAGGAAATCCGTGTCTATGTGTTCAAGTACATTATGTATCAAATTGAATTTAACACATGGAAAGAGGAAATTAACCCCAATGTTCTTGTCAAATGCATGTAATGTTACTTTTATTATCTAGGATTATTTACGGACTTGACAAATATTGTGAATTAGACTACATTAGTTAAACATTCTGTTGAAATTAGCTTAATTGTAAAAAGAGTATACATCATGAGTTGAGTCCAGTGAGAAGAACAATTGCAAATCTGACATCCTCAATGGACACAAACTTTGTTTCCAGATTGAACTAGTCAACAGTGCGCGCCTGCCATATCGCTACAGACGGAAGCTAAGATTTTCAGGTCTCGCTAAGTTTCCAATTTCGAATAGTTCGAGGCATATCGCAATGACCATCTTGAGGTGAGTGATGATGTTTATTTCACATTTGATATGCTGAACTTTGTCAGTTAAGATTTCCACCCGTACCTAAATTCGTCTCGTAACACATCACTAGTAATCATAACATTATACGCTTTCTATAAATTAATTGAGGTTAGAAATGTGAAGTATAGGATTACAACTTTGTCAGGTGAAAGTAGAGCACTGTTCCAATACCTGAATGTCCCGGGCTTGGTCCTAGGAGGAATCATGGATGATCATATATTAGGCACCTCATCTTAGAACGATATAGTTGTTTAATGATGATGCCTGATATTCAATGATATAAAAACTGATAATAATCTGTTATGAAAATATCAGCTATAAATTAGTTGTATCATTTATGAAAAATGCAACTTATACCCACCACGATCATGTTCAATTACTTCAATTCTTTGCGTATCAAAGTCAACGAAGAATAAACCTTGAGGTTAAAGTTAACAGTGAAAATGTATTGTTCGCATACCAGGAAATTTTTTTAAAATTAAAACAGATAAAGCCATTACCCATTGCATTTTATTCGAGCACTTAATTAAGTCGACAGAGGTTTCTGGAGAATGGTTTATTGTCTCCAGGTTGTATTTATCACGGATTAATTTTAGCTAGGGGACTGATGAGTAACAAATAGAACTGGATTGCAATTTTATATATGTGCAAGACTCAGCAGAGTACACGCATGACTCCACCCCCTCCACAGGTTAAACCTAACTAAAATAATCGATATTCACGATATATAAAAAAAAAACAGGAGAAAATGTTGAAAGGAATAGAATGGATTGAATTATTTTCTTTAATGAAATGTAGCTGACCTGGTGAGCAGCACCAGCTGGAATAAATACAGCATCTCCATGAAATTGTACTATAGTGTATGGTTTAATTCCTGTACAATCGTATAAACGATCCAATAAGGACTGGTCCATATAAAATAATTGATCGTGTATTGGATCACTACCGGTTTCCACTGGTGTACCAGTTTCATCTTCACTTATCCTCGATAAAAATTCACGTAATCCAGTTGAATCTTCAGGAAGAAATATATGCCATAATGCCCCTGGGATATCTACAGGAAATAAATTGAGGAAAGCGTTATTAAGCATAAGAAATCTATGAATAGATAAGGAGATCATTAAATAATGATTAATTAAATGTTTGATTAGTCCAAAGTAGTGATAATCGAGTCTTATCGACCAAGTCGGAATGTATCCACTAATCAAAGTGACTTGAACTTGTATGCACTATGTTTCTGAGTTAGGTGGTAAGAAGTAGTCTGTAGGTATCATCTAAAACAGTGGGGAGAAACGACACCAATCGAATCCCGCATTAAGTGCTACTCCCTTTACGATTTCGATCCTACTTTTCTGATGAGTGCAAACTAGCTTGGCTCAAGATTTCCTACCGACCACTTTAAGCTGCCTAAAATCATTTAGAAAGATCTGTTAGCTTAACATAAAATGAATGAAAAAACCAACACTAGTTTCCTCGGATATTTGATGATTTGGAAAACGTCGAACAACTACAACGAAATAATATATAAATACAAGGTTACACTGATTAATCACGAAAATGCTATTTTATTTTTATTAATATTATTATTATAGCTTTATTCAATATGTTTAGCACAATATGAATTTTCAGCACAGTGTCTCAACAAGTTACTCTTTTCGTGTACACGTCTTTTCATAACCATATTTAGCCAGATGTCAACGTAGACGACCAATTGACCATTTACAACCATTTTCAGAATCATAATCAGGTGCAGTCTTTGGTACAGCAACATTTGTCAAATGTATGTAATGATCATCAATAGAATCAAGGTGAAAATCGTGTATTGGGGAAGTGAGCGAATCAATCTCTGAAAACCCACACTTTCATTGGGTTGAATAGAACATAGACACGTAAATCAAATTTATGTCCACATAATAACTATGGATTAGTTATCTACCGTGAGACAACATAGGTTTCAGGTAGTTCTCGATTCACTGAATCCCCAATAATTTGTTGATCACATTTCATTCCAATACGCGTCCATGCTGCGATATCCTTTAATTTACGTAATAGAAATATTTCTTTACCCTGTGATTTAGCAACAGGTTTTATTATCCATATATGTTGCCAGCCACCATGATATTTTTGTTTAGATCTAACTGAATGACCCATAAAAGGTCGTAAACTTTTTATAAAGGCGCGAGAGTACATAATGCGATTTTAGGACATGATTGGGCGATTAAAACAAAACAAAAAGCGAAAAGTAACCTGTTGAGATTTTGGTAAAAAGTAGTAATATAAGATTTCAAACAGGTCGCCAGTAGTAAATTAGTGCTAATATCTCAGTTAATTAGAAAAAAGCCCAGTGTTAATGTCTTTGTAACTTCTCAATGGATGACATGGAGTTCTAATTTCTCAAATGATATAAGTCGCTGAAAGATTTCAAAATTCATGAGTAAATGATAATTATCACGAAATCTAGGTTTATGACTTTATTTAATAGAGTCGAATCATCCTTAATATCAAGTACAAAATGTTTACATGATATTGAATGTTCAGCCTAAACGATTAACAGTTTCAAAATAAACAGTCGAATACATAGCACGCATCAATGACAATGGTTTGATGAACAGAAACCTTTCATTACTGAATTATCGTTTACCTTCAGAGTCAATTTCATGGGTATTAGTAGCAGTATTAGTAGTATTGTTGCTGTTATTATTATGTACATTAGTATGACGTGATTTAATTTTATTCAACCAGTTTACAGCTCTATCTAAGTAAATATTATCCACATGAGCAGATGTCAATGCATTCACAACTGATTCAGCATTGGTTAACATTTCATTCAATGAATCTACAGGCTGTCCGACGTACAGCATAACATTAACAGCATCTGCAATATCCACATGTAAATTTGTTGTACTAATCTGTAAAATTAATTAAAAAGAGATGAAAAACACATTAAGGTTGGAAGGGATGAAACGAAGAAATCATGATACAAGTTTACCTAAATCATTATAAATCATCAAAGGTTACAAAACGTAAATTATTCAGTAGAAAATTAAACTGACTGCAGGAAGGATGAATACTGGTCAAAATAATGTAATGCCAATGTAATGCCAAGTACAGGATGATGTAATCGACTTTAAGAGTTATTAGCACTATTAGTTTGCTTGAAACAGTATAGGTAAAGTAGGATTTCAATCTAACAGTCAATCCCAAGTGTATATATTACTCTGATATAATGATCTGAATTGTATAACATGAAGGCCCAAACGAGCTCTATATTCACTGGAACACTTGTTCGCTTAAGACCTACAATCTTAAATACGTTAGTTAGCGGTAGGACTAAGTGGAGATCTTAAATTCAAAAGGCAATGTAGTACATCTGCTTATTTCGGTGTCTCACGATGGTAAAATGTTTCCCCTAGATGACAAGCATTTAGAGTGATTCTTCTCTGCCAGAAAAAAAAAGAATGGAGTATGAAAATGTCAGCCCTAAAAGTAGCTCATCTTACTTAATACCGAAATAAAATCAAGATGACACTTGTCATGCGATGAACAATACGATCAGATGTAATAAACCTATACAATAGTCTATTTTGTAATTTTACACCACAGACTCGCTTCATTTAAACAACCATTGAAAACCACAGAGCACTAAATAGTTGTTTCATTGTAATATGTGACTCCTCAACAATGAGCATTCATATCCTTGTCACTGGATTGTATTCAGGATATTTAAGCCAAATGGTAAATACTTTAAGATCTTTGAGTTACCAGTCAATAATTTACATGTTTACTTTCAATCGATATTTGTGTAATTTTAATGTCACTAGACATTGATTATATCAAAAATGAATAGATTTGTATAGTTTTGTGCAGTCATATTTGTGAGTGTGCAGGTATGTGGTCAAAATGTCCAAACACAGAACACACACACACAATCAATTTGAAATATCTAATCAAATGTTTTTCACTATGTATGCATCTAGTACTTTTCTTATTAGAATTCACAAGCATAGAAAGATATAATGATATTTTATTTATTCTCTTTTGAACTTGTTCTTTTATTTTATTTTATTTTATTTTCGAACGATTAATTCTAACGTGTATAGTCATTGAAGCATAAAGAGAGGGAAGAAACGAAATATAATTTTTTTTGTAAAAATTAAAAAGAAAAAAAACTATTTGTCCTCTTTTCCAAATCAACATTTCAATAATCAATAAATTTTTTGTCGCTAAAATGTAAACAAAACCAATAGAACACATACACAGATATGTATGTATTATTAGAATAACTTTCGAAACCGGCAAGTTGAAATTCATCAAGCACATATAAACTATCAAGTCACATATACGCAAGCACAGAAATATGGGTAAATAAAATAAAATAAAATAAAATAAAATAAATAAATAAATAAAATAAAATAAAATAAAATACCATCAAGCAAGGTATTAACAAGAGTACGTTGGTAGTTAGTAATGATAACTAGTTACGGACACAGAAGTCAGTTAACAGGTGACAACTCAAACAGACAACCAATTAACTAGAATACTGAGCCCAGTATAAAGCAACAGCTTAGTGAATAGAGCATTAAATAACCAAGTACTATCATTAACACCTATACGCACACAATGATTGCTGTTTACAGTCGAGTATTCGAATAAAATTTGCTCTCGGTTACTGAGAGATATGCCATGGCATTATGCATTATATATATATATATATATATATAAAAGACAGAACATTATACTTACAGAAGACGAACCAACTGTTCCATAAGCAACATATAATTTTGGACCTAAATCGGGACACACAAAAAACGATGATAATCTTGCTGCTAAATTTAGTTGACCATCACGTTGTGTATAATTTGGCATAGGGAGATTTGACATGAGATCAGTGTAACGTTTTGGCTGTAATTCCGCAAAATCGTCGGTAGTTGGCCAATCCTTTAGTTTTAAACAAAGTGGATGACCATCTTTACTTGTGATTCGACCTAATAACAGTGAATACAATGCAAATAAACAAATAAATAAATATAAGAGAAACCTGATGACATCTCTTGATTTCAGAATAATAGTCAAAAGTACTTCGGATGTATTTCAGTAAGAAACGGAAGCTTTATGTAATGTAAAGGGAAAACGGTTACTTGAGTACATTTATGGATAAACACAGTGACGGAAATACAGCAAAAGAAAGTTCAAACACTAAATAAAAAGTCACTTTATACATTACACTTAGATATAAATTATCAATGCCGACGTTACGCGAAATAATCCGAAGAACTTATAACTCATTTGAAAACCACATTTGGATTAATGTTTCAATAAATGTCTCATACAAGCAAACCCAAGCATATACTTAGTAACTGAATTCGTTAACAGATATAGATTGTGGGTGTGTGATACTTAAATTACAACGATTTTATGATAATGTTTTGCTTATTCAAGCTAGTTCCCTCACTTTATCAATTAATCGTTGAAATTGTAATAAACAGTATGACATTTTAGTTTAGTTCAATGATAAGAGGGCAGATCTACATTACATTAAGGTACATTTAAATCAAAGTTTACTATTTCGATAGGATCACAGCTAAATACAATAAACATTATCGAAGCATATTCATTATCCACAATACTTTCAATGTTCAATAAGTTTGTTGCACCCAACATCATCAGTCATTTCTCAGTGTATTTAGTGGGTTAACAGTACAGTTTAGTGTTTAAAGTTTCATTAAAAGTTTGATTTTCATTCAAAAACCTAGGGTGTGCTATCTTGACATGTTCACAGTTAAGGATAGTTGGAAACACTTGAAATAAAACAAATTTACCCCCCCCCCCTCACCCTAACATAACACTCGTCTACAAGAATGAGCAGAAAAATAACAAAGTGCTGGATACAGCGCACTTATAGAACATGGAAACATTGTGGAAAACCCCAGACACGCTAAAAATGCTTCACATTCATCTAGACTTCTACTTTCAAATAAAAGAAACGTGTTTATGTTATCATTTTAGTAAGTCCTCACCTACTAATCATTCATCGCAAAGAAAAACAAAAAACTACAACTGTTATATATCACTTTTAAATGATTATAAAAGACAAACTGAGAAATAAATCTTTTTCCTAACCTAAAACTAGACGAAACAAAGAGAAAAAAACAGTGTGTATTCTAGTCCCCGGGTAAACACGTTCAAAATACATGTTTTACATTATGTTAATGAGATCAATAAATTTGTCTTTTATTCAGAGCAAAAGAGTTGTACTTCATTTATCACTTTATTTATTCCTCAAACTATTTCCAATCCTTACACTTTCTTACCCTCACAGTTTTCTAAAAATAGTAAGGAAAATGAACATTAGAAAGCAATAGAATTTAATTGACGTCACATACTTAAAATTCGACATAGAACAACATACCACAGAGTAGCTTTCAGATTATAAACGTTCAAGAAGCAATAAAAGTAGTATATTTTCTTGTGCTGTATACACATGCACATTGATAATCTTATTATTAATAAGCTCCTCATAAAATGTAAAGACAAGCATGTAGCGTATACAAAATACAATAGTTTAAAGTTACAGTTGGTTTACATAATAAATTGACAGAATCATTGAAAATCCAATGAACACTGAACAGTTATTTCGTCTTAGTTTCAGAAGTCTAAACGAATGAGAAGTTGGGACAAGTCCTAGTATATAATGAATAAAATAATTACCCATAAATGAAATTAGATTATTTTAATCAACCAGTTTCATATTAAATCCTACATATATGCTCTGTCGTTGTAGTATATCTATCAGATGTGTAATAAATTGTTAGTCGTTTAAGCCAATGGCATGAAGTTCCCAATTATCTACTTTGAAAAAAAATAATTTGGGAAAACGTTTTAGTTGAGTTTCGTTTTATCATGAAGCTCTAACTTGTCTTCCTAGGTAACAACACCAACACATACTTCAGATGGAAATAGGATATTGGAAATTCTCTACAAGTGACCAACAGTTTGGTGATATTAACAGTAATGAATTTGATTGGCTGCTGTTAATGCTTGTATTGTCACAATCTGTACAATAAAACTATCCAGCTCAGAGAACGCAATTCAGCTAAATTCATCTTCGCTAATATAGTTCAAACCAATTGAACATTAAATGATGTCTAGTAATTCCGTCAGTCTTAACACTTCCGTTTTTATATATTTAATCCAGAATACGGAAATACATCGTCTAACATGAACCAAGTTTATTGACTTTTACTTATCAAAGAATAGACGGAATTTTACTTCAGTATACACACAAAGATTCATTTATCTTATCTAAAACATTTTAGTTAATCTATGGTATGAAAATACTAAAATGTTATTTACTTAAGAGAAGAAAAAGAACACAATAGTGTGAAATGAAGAATACATTCTCATAAAATAAAGGTAACTTGAAACATTTGGCATATTGACTGTTAAATAAAGTCAGATGGGAGAAAAATTGCCTAAATTGGAAGAATAATTCAATTTTCTAGTACCTCAGCGTGTTTATGCATACATGCATCGTTCATATTTTCATGTATCTACTTGTGTTTTTTTTTAAAGGAAACAAATTCATTTTGGGTAAGAACAGTGATATTTAATAAAAACCACCATAGCCTCCATCTCATAAAATAAATTTCCCCGTCTACTCACTAATAGGATAGCCTTGAGATAGATTCCTGAAAAAGTCTTGCAATAAGCTATAACCATATTAAGAACAACGGGAAAGCGAGCAAGTTCTTCCAAGAAATGATGGTGGATGAAAACCGTGATATATCATAAGTAAATAAATAAAATGAATTAGTGGATTCTACAACTCAATAGGGTTCTACAACATATCTTCTTAAACACGAGTCCCGAATTCGGAGTAAAATTAGAGTGTCTAAAGTAAAGTAGTTTATACTCGGTAAATAAATCACTAACCTTAACACAGAATAACTGGTTATCTAGTGTTCTCGCGGTTTACAATAGTTCTTTGTAATCAAGAGATACTATTTAACATGGATAAATTAATAACCCAGCTTATTTATGTATTTATTTTGGCTAAGTGGATAATAGACTTCTAAATATACTTATCATCTGAAGGTAATAATATCTACTTTCTAATAACTTCATGATTACTCAAAATAACTTAGTATTTGTATAGCAAGCATAATAAATCTTAAAAGTCTAATAAAATAGTACTCGAGGTATTCGTACGAAAAACAGGACTCCTCAGCAGTCAGTACTCTTAAGCTTAACGAAAATCGAATACGGGGCTTTCATGACTCGCGATGAACTCTCACCCATCAGCTCTACTAGACTGATAGGCTGATGAGCAAGAGTTTCCCTCGTAACATGATAGTCTGATGTTGATGAAGTAATGGATACACGCTGCCGAGTCCGATTCTAGGACAAAACAGCTCTCTAGTGTCCCATACAGTGCAATGGTACCCACAAAAGATCGATTAGTGACAGATGCAAACGACAAAAGTAAACCTATATTCACAAAACATACTCAATTTAAACCATTTAAGTGATTACCATGTTAAAATAATGATAGCTCTATTTTCTCAGATATAAGAACAGTTTAGCAATATTTAAATCTCCCTCCAATAAATAATCCTCAATAATTTCGTTAGTATTGAAAAAAGAATTTTGTCCCCCTTCTTTTTTCGTTGATTTCTTTAAACATTTGTTGGATTATCTATCAACTTATTGTTCGATTATTCAACCATATGTATATCTGCAACATAACAGACTATGTATATATACATATAGACTAACCTTCATTGATTGATTAAAGAATTTATACCGAAAAAAGAAACATAATAATAATAATAATAATAATAATAATAATAATATATTATTATTATTATTATTATTATTATTATTATTATTATTATACAAATTATATTAAATAAAATCTAACTCCATCGTCTGGAACAGATTTATTTCATTAGTTAATTAGTTTTCTATAATTATTTTTATCATTCAGTGTTCAGTGTAAAATTGTGAAGACAAAGATTGTTTGACAAACAAACGAATAAAATTCATTCAGTATATATGGAATGCCGAAAAATATAATGCAAATAACCTATGCCTATTGATTTTATTCACTAATAAAGAATAAGTTTAATTGTTTGTATTCATCATAGGTAGATATTGGTTGGGTATCATTGAAAACCAGGAAGCATAGGACAGCTGTCTCGTCCTAGTATGGGATGACAATCAGCTCACTAGTGACTAACTTCAGAATGTTCCTGGAGTTCTAATGAAAAACCATGACCAGTGAAGTCAGACTTGTCGCGAGTGAGACACTTATCACCAATGACAATACACCAACGTTGTGCTATATCACAAATTGATGGAAGCGAGTATTCTACCATTGGACGACGGGTGACCTAAAGGAGCAGAGGGTTGTGTTCACCGCGAAATTTGAGGGTCTTAGGTTTGATTCTGTGATAGAATCGAGAAAGTGCTTTACTGAGGAGTCCACATCGCATCTCTGTGCTGATGTGGTATGGCAACCTGAACTGATGTACGTACGTACGAAGTTCTGCGTTGTATCTGTCTGTCCTATATTAGGATGAAATGACTGTCCAATGCTCTCTGGTTTTCAGTGGTACCCAACTAACATCAATCTATGACGAACGCAGACAACTAGACTTAATACTTATCTCCACATGACCACCTCAATAATCAAAAATAAGAAGTAAACATTTTAATCACATACATAATTATACAAATATGGAAAGCGAACAGTGAGTAATGGTGTCACCTTTAGTATGTGGCTTTTACACTAAGATATGGTGTATATAGAGCCACCTAAGCTACAAATCATTACATTCACTTAGGCCTTACAGTCCAAATTAATGGACAATATAAATATCTTGATATTACTTGAATGATTTTATGACTCCTTAAATCCAGTACCTTAGTGGACAAGGTGTTTTTAATGAATACATAAGGTACTACATTAGAATCTTAGCGTGAATATACACAACACTAGGATGTTCGGCTGATATATCCGAAAAACGACAAATGTGATTAAACATCCTGCATTCCACAGCTATTCACATCATAAAACTGAAAACAGGAAACCTTTTTTTAAGATCAGTTTGGAAGTCGTTTAACTGTGACTACGCCATGCTTAGATCTAAACTCGATATCCCTTAATAAATTAGAATATATCCGCATCAATAATATATGTAATAATGATGGACAGTAAATCAATTATTTTTTGTTTTCTATGTCTTAGAGAATCACACAAATGTAAACACTCACGTTCACGTTTTTCAAAACCATCCCAAAATGATTTTAATGCATAACGTGTAATTTCAGCACCCGTGGCACAATCAATCAGTGTAGCTTTCATATTACCGAAATCATTCGAGAAACTTTGTGGTGTCCATAATTCCTGACTAAATTTACGTTGACATCCAGATATAACAAGTGGATGGTTACGTTTCCATTCAGACTGTTAAACAAAGAGAGAAAGTGAATAGGAAACTACTAAAACTAGGTAAGTAAAACATAATATACAAATTCGTGTAACGCAGTATGCAGATATATATATATATATATATATATATATATATATATATATATATATATATATATATATATATATATATATATATAGAACAGGAAACTACATCAAAAGATAACCCTCCAACGAAAAAGGAAATTGTTGTCATCATTTGGTCAGTCAATCAACGGAGAGCCTAAAAAAATATGCGTTACTGTACCACATTAGTATTGATAATGATAACAGGTAAACATTGAGAAAATAGTTTGAGAAAAGAAAACTAATTAAATGCACTCGATCTATTGTAAGCAATCGTACTCAATGTTTCCAACTAGTAATCACGATGATCACATAGACCGTAACCAAGTAGTCAGAATTTACTTGTATAGTCCAAACAAGAAGTCACTTATCTGCCAGACTGATGCCATGTTTCGATTTGGCAAACTCGAGCTTTTTTCCAAATTACTCCAAAGACAGTCGACATTGCACTTCAAGGAAATAGTTATGATTGCCCATACTTATTCTATAGTATATTTAATGTTACATTTCGGATAGTTTTCACTTTATTACTTTGAATCCTTTTTGTTATTCTCCTGAAATAGAGTGTACGGTAACTTAAGCGCCATATAGGCTTGTACTAGAATCTATGATATCGATGACAACCTAATAGACTGTGTTATATTTTATAAAGTATACACCACAGACGATCATATTTTAATTATTGTCATTATCTATCACATCAGGTTAACATAGTCAAGAAACATGAAGAACAGTAATTGAGGTAACCCACAATTTTTCAGTGTCCATTAAGTGTGGTATATCGAACGTTTTCCGTCATTCCTCCGTCCACTACTGTCTACTGCAGTGTAATTTTCACCAAATATTTCATTTTGAATGTTTGCAGTTATCCCCAATCACCTGCTGTGAACATATTTAGTTTAACACAAACCAACATACTGGACAAAAACATAATTATACTGAATGTAAGGGTCTGAAATGAAATTTGTAATACAATCACATTCTGATATGCAATATTCGTCTACTATCTGGACGTAAAAATGAACGAAAACGCTGAATCCAACACAACGAACATTGGAAAGGTTAAAAATAGCTCCACCTTGGAAAATGATAGACATTTCCACGTTATTCTCAAGGTCATAATATGAAAAGATAAAAGGGAACACTGTCAAGTCTAACTCATTTAATGACTACTAATTGCATCGGATTTTGGGTATATATATATATATATATATATATATATATATATATATATATATATGTTGTATGGTAATCTGCATGCCAGAGTGTTGCGAAATGCATCAACAATGGATATAATTTATTAAATGTGAAACTTGTTCCCAATTTGATCAAATAAAGCGAGAGGAAGAATATGTACAATAATACATATCGGTTAGTTGATTTAATAGGAGATATGAACATTAATGAAAAGAGGAGAGATTTGTTATAAGAGGGAAATATGACTTTTTGACAATAAGGAAAAGGTTTACTATTGCGTCCTTGTATTCCAGTGAAATTTTTCCCCCAAAAGAGAAAAATAATAACAAAATTGTAAGTTCCAGTATAATAAATTAAACAAATCGATATGTTAATTACTTATATAATGAGGAAAAATTCTCTTGTCCACATATAAAATACTTAGTCGTGATTGACTGGAGTGAGTGGGTGATATGAATCACATAACAAATCACAGCCGACCTTGACGTCCAATAATCGCTAGGATGGCAGTAATTTAAAAGAAGTCTAGAAGCAGCTAAATCGAAACTTGGTATCATTAACTATCTGCTTGGATCATGTAAACAAGTGCAAACGGCCTAATTGAGATTCGTGATCGGTGGTTGGAGACTTTGAATAATATGACTCAGAATCGGTCACATTGGTTCAAGAGCATTCACACTTTGTTTCCCTCTGAGTTATAGTTCAATTATGCTTACATTTGTACATTTCCATTCCGTCTTCTTGAGCTGTATTCTCAATGTTTAATCACTCTTACCATTAATTGTTTATTTAGCGAATGTATGGCAACTTTGACCAATGTATATATGTGTAAGTGGTTCCGTAGTCCTGATTACTAGCTCAATGTGGTCACCAGTCCCAATAATTCCCCTCAAAATTATTTCAGTTCCCATTAGAAATTCAAATTTTCTCATATACAGATCTGAGTGACAATTGAAGGATTTGAAAATGTCCGCACGTAGGACATTTTTGTCTCTAGGCTTAATGACAAAGATGTTCATCACACTTCAAAATATCGAAAATTTCTTTAATCCTAAGGATAGATGACACAGTAAGTATACTAAAATATATGCAGGCGGTCAAACGATATGAAAAATGATTAGATCCTTCCAAACGAGACGTAACTGATGATAAATGTATACATAACGACAACCCTACAATGAACAAGAAATAACCAAAATCCATGTCAACAGAGAAGATCAATTCATTCTGAAGTACGTGTTGATGTCGGCTAGTAAGTCGATAAAAGTTACACGATCGAAATATCCAACACAATGATCGCAAAATTATCATATTCATCAGCAGTAGCAAAGAAGGTGACATAAATAAGATCTATAATGAAGTAACATTTCAATAAGTCATCTAAGTTCAATGACTAGATTAATTCATCTAGAATCTTTATTTTTAAGTGATATAATATATCTCTTTCGCTCCAGGCTATACTTTCTCTTGAAATCGCTTATTGTTCATTTTAAATTGCAGTATATAAATAAAGTAGTGAAATCATCAAAATAATCAGTAAATAACAACACATGATACTAAAATTTACATATAACGATAGTACTGAGTCAAGTTACCGATTAATCGATGATTAAGTGTCGCAAATATTAACGGTTATGCCAATTGTGCATACCATAACAAACTTTATTTATAACAATCATGATGAGAGATAACAATAACGACTATCAGCTGATTTGATTATTTGCCAAAATTGAATGTGTATGTAGTGTGTGTTTATGTCTGTATATTTGTATAGTTTGTATGTACAGTGTTAGGTAAAATGTTGAGTGTCTAAAGGGATGTATTTTCACAATATTTAGGGAATTCGAACATACTATGTACATTAATAATAAATCAATAAAACAAGCCTGAAAAACGACCCATTTCAATTATGAAGTGGATTCAAAACCATAAGTAATGGATTTTGAGTTTTGTTTACAGACATATATATATATATATATATATATATATATATATATATATGCAAGTTTCAGGACCGACTGACCTACCCCTTTTTTCCAAGGTGTAAAGACAGTGTCGCTGTAGATATCAATTTTTTCTAGTAATACTCCTGTACGGTAGTTATTAGAATTCTGAAGCCTAAGTTTAGTGCTCTCAGTCTTAATATTCTTCAACTAACCTGATATAGTAGGATCTAAACGAACAAGTAACAGATCCAATATAACTAGGCTGGGTCATTAATTCAGAAAAGCACTATTACTACGTCAAGATAGTAGACATGGTCAGGGTGCATCCATTTATAAACACCATATTGACTCTTAGCTATTAAAATGTAGCTTAAATAGGAATTTTTTCTGAATACTTAATATTCCTTTTTCTAAAGTTAATAAATGTAACTTAACAGAACGGTAAATATTAACTAAAGTGGTCACGTAACCATCATTTCGAATACGTTCCAAATAAACGGAAACACTCACTTGAAATGCTAACAGATTTCCAATTGAATCCGGACAATCCGAACATAAGAACACAGGATTACGGTGATTTACACCTACAGAAGTTTGGTAATATTTTACATTTGATAATTCCCTGTGTAGATCTGACTCATGATCGCCACTAGTGTTAGTAGTACTGATAGGTGTTGAATCATTCACTATTTGGCATTTCAATTTCTGATCAGTAGAGTTTCTTGACTGAATCCAACTATGTGATGGAAAACTAATCGTATGTTTATTATTACTGTCTTTATTACCACCATCTAATAGAACGAATCCGTTATCCATTATTGTAGTGCAAGAAGGATTGCTGTATGGAGTATTCGGTTCGGTTTTCACATTGCTCAGAATGACACTATTGTCCATACTTCTGCTCCCAGTACTACCATCAATAAGAGTTTCAGTATTGGCTGTGTCTACTTTCAAAGCAATCTCTGCCAATAAATCAAGGGAATTTCTATCTGGACGTTCGTGACTATCCAACGATTTCATAATTGGTCTTAATAATAAATCGTCAGTTGAATGTGTTCCACTGTTGGTGGAAGAAGAACAATTACAGCCTAAATGAATTTGATAATAATTTGCTATACGATGCAATCGATGTATAAGCCGACCGATAACACCAGAGGGTAGTAGTGAAGTTAATAATAATTTATTTGGATCATGATGTTGACGTGTTGTAGTACATGATGCCCAACCGTGTGGACCACCACGACCTTGAAAGCGATCGCAAAACACAAAGCGGAAGAGCGTTTAGTAAGTAACCACAAATTATAATAAAATACATGCCGATTCTCCATGTTTAAAATTATCTCGCTAGAATTCACATGTAAAAACTGAATAATAACCAATATCGAATCTGTCTAGTAATGAGAAGTTCTAATCGAATTCTGTCGATTAAGCTGCAATGTTGTTAATGGACTAAGTGATTGATGATGAATGGATTGTGCTATGATAATATGTGATCCAAAACAGTTGGTAGGAAACTCAGCAAAAGCTAGGCTTTATGATAGTTGGAAAAATCAGGTTAAATGTCCCAGTGTGAATAGCTTAATGGTAACGCCTCAAACTAACGCTAGTTTACATATCATCGGGACCGTCAGTTCCCTCAAGATTGCAGGCACACCCTACTGATAAGTGCTAACTAGTATGAAACCTAAATCCAATGATTCTCGTCCCATACATCTGCACCAATTGATGCTATGCAAGATAAATAAAATTTATGAAGAACCTGAATTATATTTAGCAAGGCTAAGAAGGGAATATGGTGTATCGAGATGAAACTCACTTGTGTCCTGGCAATCTGGATGTCTGGCCAATGTTCATGAGTATAGGCTACTAAAGAGACTCACATACTATGTTCAGTATAAATTCATTAGTTTTCACCGGTTTACTAGCTAACGTCAATAACCAGTGACGAAAAAGCTCACAGGCAACTTAAACTGATCTCTACAACCTTTCCAAACAAATAAATTAATTGAATAAACACATAGAAAAAACATTGTAGGAGGAGATGAGCTGGTCCCTAACTATTTCTCCCTTATATCGAACTCTTCAGTATGTCACACACAAAATGTCCCTGAGAATCAAACAAAATAAGTTCCAGTGCTGTAGAGGGCAAATTACTTTTTAAATCACTAATTCAACACCTATAGTCCACAACTCTAAATGAAATAGATCATTATAATTAACGATTTATTTGTACGTCAGATAAACAATCACTATTCCAAGTAAGGTGCTGAGAGTTTGAGTTATAAGGGGAAATAGTGACGTACATACCTCGTGAATACTTAGATTTGCCTTTTTCTATTGTGCCATTTTCACTGAATTTCAATTGATTATCACGTGGCTCCGAACTACTTCCAAGGTTACATAATTTCGATTCATTAAAGCAATCTGTACAAACAGAATAGCCACATTTACCACAAACCCAATGTGTATTGAACATTGTTGTTTCGCAAACGTCACACATTTCACGAACACCTTTTACAGGTCTTTTCCATGCAACGGAATTATTGCCATCATTTTTATTTCCTTCCATCGTATGATCAATGCCATTTCTAGCAATTGATGAATTGATTTTTTCACACTGAGCTTGATGAGAATGATTCCCATTTAAACTTATTAATTCTTGATGAAGGAGACGACAGAATAGTCCGCCAGCACATTCCAGGAGATATTTAGCAGCGTACGGGCTCAGTAATGGAGAAACTATGCAAATGAAAACCAGTATAAGAAACTATTAATAAATCTTAAAGGGGTTGAAAAAACCAGGTTATTATCAATCACTTCCCACCCCCCTATTATTAGTTCTATATTGTGTCCAGCGTTCTCTGAGTTGTAAGACTAATTTATCCAACTCATGATGATAAAATCACTTGTTAATAGGAGAGATATGTAAGTTTTACTTACACAGTTGTGAAAGGAAATGATATAGAAAGATGACAAACATTTAGTCAGAAGTATTCTTGTGAGAATTCATCAAATGTAGCTATTTATTGAACTGTGGTCATCAGAAGTATACAAGATGGAGGTTTTGTATCTCTTATTAGTACTCGTTCTATCCTTCCATGATATGTGGAAACTTTAAACGGTGTGTCTCGACGAAACACTTTCTACTGTTCAATCCATTCATCCATTTATTTATCTCATTATTTATCCAGCTCTAGGCATTTTAATCACTGATACATAATAACATTACATCGGAGAGGATTAAGTGAACCAAATTAAAACTACACCTAAACAATAATAATTTATCAAGGACACCTAAGTAATCAGGTTGGGTGTTTACATATTCTTTTTTGACATGAACTTGTTTTTACGAGAGAATAGAAAATAAATTGTATTGTAAGAACAAGTCACTGAACAGTCCACAGTACGGACAAATGTTCCACTTTTGACTGCGTATAGTTGGGAAAGCTGCTTAAAGGTTTGAATACGAAATGTGTGCACGACTAAAACTATAGCAGTTCATCAATTCTAACCCGATCTTGGTGTATAAAAGACATATCTTCAGTCCTTTATTTCATAACAGTATTAGCGACTCCATCTAATATTACGAGTTATTAGTGCTAACAATCTTTCTTCAATGAATTGTTGTTTTTAATCATCTTCAGTACTATTATGTATTTCACATTACTTGGTTAAAAACTTATGACAATGTTTGATTACTTAGATAAATGACAAGATACCTTTCAGTTTCATAATATCCTGTTAACTGTAAAATAAATTGTAAATAAAATCGTACAGCTCTATTAAATTAAATTATCGGAAAGAAAATCGTCTTTGCTGAATAGCTTCCAGACTTTTCTGATCATATTAATAACAGAACTAGACCAAATAGGCTACTAAAAAGAGTTCGAAGATGTAACCTAAACACTGACAGTCCAGTATTTCTTCAAAATAAGAGCACTGCTCTGTAAAATAAACACAACGAAGATGAATAGGAATATTTTATAAATTAAAAATTATGTTTAGAAAGTTACATCATTGAAGAGTGACCAATGTCATATCTGCCTATTCTCTTAATGTTGATCTAACTGGTTAAATTTCACTAATGTCTCCTTCCTTCCCCGCTCATCTCCAAGCGACTCGATATCGCGTACATTATGTTTCAATGTTAAGAGATTGGGGGGTATCCAACAAGAAACCCTTTTCAGAAGAATATGTCTGTAATCTTAGGATGATTCGTGTTTTAGATATGATTCGAGTACTGGTTATTCAACTTCACAATTCTGATCGTTAAGGTTGAGGAATTCTTGGAGCGACTGACTAAGACATTTGCATCTACTGACCACTAGGCAGTGACTAATAGTATGTTTGTCTAGTTACCTAGTATTCGACCCTATAAATGCCACCAATCTCTTCAAGATTTCAGGTATACCCAGCTGGCAACAGTGAACGAGTACGAAATTTAAGTCATGTACGATTTCTCACAGATTACTTTTAACCTATTAACAAGATGAAACAATTAGAACACTTTTATTTTTGTTACCTTAATAAAAGGTACATACAATAACCAAAAACAATAGAAAATTATTCAATAGATTGCTTTGTTACCTACCCGGATGATACATTTCCCATAATGAGCGTTCCAAAGCATCAGATTCAGTCGATCGACAAAAATCAGCTATTTTCAATACACCTCGACTATTGAAACATAATCTGTTTTTTTTATTTAACAAGTTAAAGAAAAGAGGAAGGTATAAGTATCCATCATACTTTTTGTGTTTAAATGTCAAATATAATGAGAAATTGAGTCTAACAATCTGAGTGTAATTTGATGGAAAATAAACAACCTACAACGCTGATATCCTGTAATTAATTATGGCATCTAGTCATGTTTATAAGCATGTTATTTTATTAGGCCCAAAGAAAATGTATTCCGCCGGATAGTAGTTTTGACTCAGATATTAAGTAGTTTGCGAAGGGATTAATACTCCAATCTGGTAACTATCAATTACTTGATCACATGGGCACGTTGCATTCATCTATCGATCAGGGTTCTATTCATTACATTTTATCAACCTGTCAGTTGAGGCTACTTAGACGTGGTGGTCGGGTTTGCCAATCGTAATAAACCAACTGGATTAAACTGGTTGGAACGATCGTTTCTTGAGGTCCTAACTATGCCAGGTTGATCGTTTGGCATGCCATAAGACTAAAATCAGCAAACTTAAAATCCTAGAGTGAAGTCAAGAGAAATCAGGAGGCGATAACTGCACTCATACAGTTGACAAAATACAATGTTACTCCCATTCGCGTTTAAATCATTTCCCCATCTAGTGTTTGTTCTTCTTTCACTTCAGATCGTCGTCTTTGGAAATCTTTTAGTACACAAAAAATTTTGTGTATTAAAAATTTTTATCACCCTCCCCCACTAAATTTTCAGCCTATCACCCCCCTCTTTGTCTTAATTTTTCTAATGAGAAATTAACATTATCTGGATTCAGTTCACTAGTTTTAGGAAGGTAGACGAACTATTCATTCCTGAAAAATATTGCCTATTTTCCCAACAACGAACAGTAATAGTCGTGAAGGCGATATTACGCAGTTCAGTTCACATGTAGTTACGTCTATTGAGAACTTATTAGAAAGCACGTTAACGTTGGTCGAATAGTCAGAGTTATGGACTTTTGACGACAAATGGCCGGAATTACGCTTATAATAGAATGATTTATTAGTAAACAAAATGCCATATAGTACTAAAATATCACAAAAGCATACATTTCATACCTTCACATTAAGAAAACTTTCTTGGACCATAAATCACACTACATCATATGAACTAACTATAGGGTGAAATAAAAACTTCTTAAGTATTTACACCGCATATTTCCTAGCACTCAACTAACACGCTTTAGAGTATCAATCGATGTTGGTGGTTGATTTACTGATGAATAGAGCAATAAATAGTTTATGGTCTTTAAGATGAAACATGATCGTAGTTTAACAAGAACCAAAGCTGTCTTTTCTTTTCACGAAATGTTGTAACATTCATTATAAGTTTTCAAATAGCGTTTACTGTATAATCAATAATGTGTCATCGTTACATTTGATAGTGATTGATGCTGATAAATATAAAGATATGCTAGTAGTCTATATAACCAAGTAATTTGTCCTTACTGTTATCTAAAGATGATACCAGACAAATAAGGAACCTTAAGTGAAATAATACAGTACAAATCCCATTACTGTACATTATCAGAATGAAACTTATTCATTATTTGAATTGTAATCCTGCAGTCAGGTATTCAAAGTTATACATAACACTCTTTTCAACAACCTATATCTAAATTGAGATGTTTATTTTTGTGGAGATAAGTATTTTTAAATGATTAAACACGTCACAGATTGATGTTGGCAGGGTACTATTGAAAACCAGGGAGCACTTGACAGCTGTTTCGTTCTAGCGTGGAACTCCTCAGCAGTACGTACCCCCCCCCCACCATGGGCTTCAGGTTGGCGAACACCTAACCCTCTGAGATACTAGGCCGGTGTATCCAATGGCGAACTCAAACTTCTACCAATTTATTTATCACACATTGATGAAAATGAGAAATCTACCATTGGATGCCGGTCCAGTGTCAACATCAATCTGTGACGTATTAAATCAATTTTAAAAAATCTATAATTAAGTTATGCACTTAAAAATCGAAATTAACTGTTAACCTTATTAAGTAGCATAGTATGAGGAAGAAAGAATTCATTAGAACCGATAGACTGTTACTTCAAGTTGGTTAGTAATAAAAATGACTAGTATAGGTGGTGTTAACTTCAATAAAACTATGCGTCAGTTGAAGTGATACACATAATTATTCTAATAAATAAATCTAAGCTAAATACAAACCTAAACAAATGTTTGGACGAAGATTTTGTTATGTATCAAAGAGTAATATTATTGATTAATCAGATCTCAATAACAAGTTTTCGACAGTTAGGAAAATTTCTACCTATCAACGAAATTTATGTACACCACAACCATCCGCTAAATTTATAAAATCAATACTCTGTGTACTAAATGTCAAGCCTCATCTTCCACCCACCACTCAGTCACGTGCCATAAGTGCTAGTAATTCGAGTCCACGAAATTTCATACCATGTTTCATGAATCCGCGCTATACACTTTATCTTGGAGCATCAAGGGTCAGAACACTGTGTTAAATCAGTCAACAGATCTAGTAAGATAAACCTTAGAATTATTTGCACTGATACATACTATGATTCAATGGGACAGGCTCAGAGAATGGTGAAAAAATGCGACAACGGAGATATAGACCGACAAAAAAATTTAACAAAGACCATGAGGAGTGGTGATCGACAGAAACAAAAACGATGGAAACGGTTGGGGAGATAGATAATAATAGACAAGTGTTTCGACTTATCAAAGAAATCGTTATCAGATAATCAGCTGTTAGTGAGATTGTTTTGGAAAACATGGGTCCATCATACACTCTCAATCCATAAGATCAAACTGATGGGCTAAACACTTTCATGAACAGTTTAAATGGCCTCCAACTACCCTTCCATTTCCGACTATTCCTAACTACCTAAGTGGAAGATTGATATACATACTCTCTCTACCCGTAACTCTTAGTAAAGTTGAAAAAGCTATAAATAATTTGACACATGAGATAGGTGATAGGTTGACTTCACATATCTTCGAGGATTGTGGTTCTATTGTAATAAGGTTCGGTTGACTGATATCTAGCCGAAGTGTGGGAACTATCGTATCACCATCCGACTGGTCTCGATCATTGGCTCCGTAGATCGAGAGGTTCTATGGCAGTGTTTGTCTTTAAAATGTGTACATCAGAAATAAATGAACCTCATGGAAGCTCTCTACTCGAACACCACTGGTCGAGTGACATTCGTCATGGTTGTCCCTTATTCTCCTTTTTATTTGATTTCATCATCGATGACCTTTCAAAAGTTACACTTCCTTCATCTAACATTTTAGGAATTGACCACCTACAAGGAGACCGACTTACAGACTTAGAATAAGCAGACGATATAGTTCTATTTGGTGAAGTTGCTGACAATATACAAACTCTTTTCAATGACTAGTGTAAGCGTATTTAAAATGCAATCCACTCCCTCTAAACGCAAAATGTTACTTCCAGATTGGTCATAGGGAGTGTAGTAGTCGTGTATGTCGACCGCTTCACCTGTTTGGAAACCTTATCAGCCAGCTCTGGTAGGTCGATATCCGACGAAATCTCATCTCGTATTCAGAAAGTTCGCTTGAATTTTGCCCTCCTCCGTCACTTGCAACTTTAGAAGACGAAATATTCATTTCTCAACAAAAGGCCGAGTGTACTGCGCACCAGTCGGATTATTATTAACCTGTGGACGCGAAACATGGACCATGAAAACAAAAGATGTGTGTAAGCTTCAGGTTTTGATTATAAAAATCTGCGAATTATCTCGAATTATCATGGGATAGCGCACTAAGCAATATTGATGCCAAACATAGAGTACTATGCAAAGATTATAAATCAGTGGATGAGATTGTGAATTTTCGTAGACTGATGTGGTTGGCATAATAATTTACTTATGCCCAAACACCACGTACCTTCTCACACGTTGTTGATCAGTGTCAGATTAGGATGGAAGAAAAATAGGAGAGGGCAAACCAAAATATGGCATTAGTCTATGAAGTCTCCGATTGTCGATCTAAGCCAAGTTGATAGATGCAGACTACCTTGTTGAGGTGTGCGTGGTAAACGTGATCAGCGATTAGAGACATTGGGTGAACTGGCTCAGAATTGGTCACAGTGCAGCAAGTGTATCACTCTTTATCCTCTTCTAAATCGTAAGCTTCATTATTCGTTTTTACACACCTTTGCTTTACTCTTCCCTATTGTATTCTAGTGTCATGTTATTCTTCTAAAGTTGGTCACGTTGTGATAATGTGGTATGCCAACTTGGGCCTGTGCACACATGTGCATGGTTTCATGTTTTCCTGATTGAATGTCATTCACACATCAAATATTTAATGTATGACAGTATCAACAGAAAAGAACGAAGAAATCATAGTCAGAGGAATTACAGAAAAATCAGGAAGTAAAATGATGACAGAAACATTTTAAGTTTATATTTATAATCATCTAGACTATCAGAATGGAACTATAATAGTAATACATTTTCGTCTGAATTTTTTATACATCATTCTATTTAGTGAGGTTATTAACATTGAAAAAAAACATCCGATTTATTTTAATCTTAAGAACAACGTTCAATTTTACATTTTTTCTAGTAGTATGATATTAATAAATATCTAAGTTACAAAATCATTAAATGCTCATAATACGTTCTCAGTAACTGGACTATTAGATAAAATTGTCTGTATCTTGATCAATTTCATTATATCTAATAAAGTTTGCATACTCGGCTTTGAACTGAATTAATGTGGTGTTAGGCTGTTGGCAGGCATGAAACCCCACATGACCTAGGCTTAATGATACCCGGCCCTAATTAGTAAGGTGATAATTAATGAACCTAGAAACCTAAAGGTCAGTACAGCTCAACAGAAACGTTTTAGAAATTATGAAACTGAGTGACCTAGGTTTAAGCCTCACAGAAGGCATCATTTCCTTGAAAATTGTAGGGATACCTTGCTAATGAGTGCCAAGCATAATGAAAATTAGGTTCAATGTCTCTTACTGGCCATCCCCCCTCCCCAACTACTTAGCATCAAAATATTTCTAGTACTATGTTGAATTAAATTAATTATTAAAAATAAGAATTTGTTTCAGCGAAAAGTTCTTTTTTCGACTGTACAGTTGCAAATATATGTACTTATTATAACAATAATCAATAATCAGTGTTAAAGATAATGAGCGAGTTAACATAGCAACAATAAAAGAGACGTTGTTCATATGAAACTAAAAATGTTGTTGAGTATTCATCAAATTGTCATGGGAATTAGATAAACTATTAAATGTGGTATTATGTGACATCACACTAAATTCAAGCTAAATTCATTGGTAACCTCTCCAATTCAGACTTTAGTATCAACAACACTTTAAAAAGAGATAAGAAGTAAAACTATTCAGATCTATTTCCGGAAGATTATTACAAACATTTTGAGTGTATACTTATTTGATATTTTGTTACTATTATTTCCATGTGCACATCATCTTAATTTCTTACTTACTATACCATTTATAACTAATGAACAAGAATCATATCGCTCCGACTTCTTATAATTAACAACCGTGTTACGTAATGATGATGCTATTCTGCATTCATTGCTATGTAGTCTAGGCATGTATGTGAACAATTGTGTTGAATAAAGATAAATCGAGATTCTGGACTGCTTACAGCACTTTTAAAAGTCCTTTCTCTTCTGGTCAGGGTTAGATACCATAGGGGTAGATTCATAAAACGCTAAAATATCCTGTCACTGTATTACTTAATCACTTATGTCCAGGCTTCAACGTAGGGGCATCCAGTGGGCAAGTCGTGATTAATATAAAATGTGCATTACGGTCTCAATGTTAGAAAAAATCCAAATTTACTCGAACAAATGGACTTATTTCTTAAATTCATGTGATGCCAACTTCGATGCTTTTCGTTTTACTTCAAAATTACTATGCAATATAGTTATACAATAAACTGTACAAGAGGCCTGGGATATGTGTTTCCATAAACTTAACCATTCTAGGAAGGTTCGTTGAAGAGCAATAAGAACAGCAAGGTTCTGAGATGAGACGGAATTAGATTGGTTTTCTCAGACAGTCACCACCTGAAGCCATGTAGCCTTCCAACAAAGGAAGGAAAGGGTTAGACTGAAGTCGGCCGAAATATTAGTATACTTCATTTCATCTTGCGGATTCCGATTGACCATATAAAGGCCTAAAAGTACACAGCCAGCACATTAAGGACTCCTCACAACATAGTCTTATGTGACAAACCAGAAGTAGTTGTCCTTTGAGTTATCTGGTCACACTCCCAGGTTGCTAGGACTACTATATATCTAGCTTCACTTTAAGACATCTCAAAAAAAAATATCATTTCGCATTCTGAACAACTGTGGAGTGAAAACCTTCATACATCTAACAACGAGAGACGTCACTCTAACAGGAGGTCCTAGACCTAAGTTTCATGCTAATCGATGTTCGCAAGCACAGAGTATCTACAATCTACATGAAAAACACTCCCTGCGCAATTCCGAACTGTATAAGATAGTAATACACACAGGAACGTTACCATTGACTTGTACATCCTGTGACTCACCACCTGTAGTACTAAAATATGTATACAGACCAAATAAGTTTAAATAAGCTAATCAGCTAAATCTGTTGGTCATAAACGAACGAAACCCGACTGACTTCAGTCAGTGACGAATATCGCCACATTACGACCTAATTCAATATACTGAATATCCCTCCATATGTAATGACGGATTTTCAAGACTAGGAAAGAGGAATGAATAGAAACTTTAAGAACTTGAATGTTTCGCCAAGCCAAAGTTTTTGGATGGTAACTGTTAATAGTGATGATTAGCTATGAATAGCTGCTGGATGTCTTCATTCTTTCATTTTTAAAAACAAGCGACTGATAAATAAACATGAGATATAACTGGGAAATAAAGTGCAGATTCATGCACTCAACTTTGAGTAGCACACTAAATATGAGGACTAATGATACTACATTAAAGATGAAAAGAAGCTAGAGAGAGAACAGAACCTGCAACATTATGTTCGAATGTTGAAAGCCATAAGCCACTAGGCCATAAATATGGGGCTATCGAGGGAATTAAAGGATCCCTTAGTCCTAAAGACATCAAGGCATTAATAAAATCATAAATTGTGTCAACTAAAATGTATTATAATCCTCCTGCAAAAATAATTCAATTATTTGATTTCGTAGTGATCACTGAAGGTAGAATTCTGATAGAAGAATGTTTTCAAACATTGTACATCACTATATGTAATGTAAAGTATGCACTTACGGTTCAACTCGATTCGAGAACCACATGCTGTAGCACAAAACTTTTAACAGAAGTTTTCGCTATGCTTACTATTAATTTTCTAACTTAGCGTGCCTCCCACTCCACATTAATTAAGATAATAATATAAGAATTACTCGCTAAATTATCATCTTTTAAGTTTCAATAGACATTTTCCGTTTATTGGGAAAAAGATACTTGGAAAGTAATATAAAGTAGCACTCACTTTCTAAATCCCCAAAAACGACAAAATACCGACATTGGTGAATGTATAGCTGTATGGCGCTTGTTCTTCGATCTGTCATTAGTGCTTTCCCGTCGTTTATTTTTATCTGAATTAGTTCCTCGACCTGGAGGTTTTTTGAAATGTATACCTTTATCTAATCCATTACTGGAAATACTTTGATCATTTGGACTAGGACAGTCACTAATGATAAGTTTCGTATTCTCTGGATCATCATCCGAGTCCATTTGTCCGTTTGTATAATGTAAAGGTAAATTATTATTATCATTATTATTATTATTATTACTATTACTATTATTATTATTATAAGGAACCTTTGTTTGACGACAAGCACGACATTTAGGGACTTGTTTTAATCCAGGATCATTACAATTAATAAGTTGAACAAAAACACGTTGACTACGTTTGTAAAAATTCAATGAATGTGTGGAATGTAATGATTTGTTCGCTGTACGATTTACTAAAATAGGATAAAGAATACATAAATGTGAATAAGTATCCAATATAAGTCATAATAAAATATTATCGATAGATTTAAAAGAAATCAAATGAAATAGTCCTTTGAAACATACGGCCTCCACAATTAGAGTCAGTCAAAAGTAATCTAGATGCTGAAAAGAATTGCGCTGTTAGGAGTTACTATACCGTACCAGCAGAACGAGATAAAATCAAAAATATAAATAGCAATGCCAAAATAACCGCAGCAGTAACGAAAAAATAAGAAAAACTGAACATCGACAATGTAGTTCAAGAATATGGAATGAAAATGCATGGATAAAAGAGAACTAGAAATCGAATAAAAAGTTGGAGTACCCTTACCAGTGTGACTGATCCTAAGTCATGTCACTCAAAATCCCCAACTAGAAGATCTTCAACTCCTTACATAGGTCAGATGAGCAACCAATGGCTTCGTAAACTGATACCACGTTACGATTGGCTGACTTTGCCTATCTTAAAACCTATTTCTTCGTCAGCCATCATGGCAAACTGATGGCAGCGGCTGGAAATACGTCCTGGCCACTTTAACCGATGTAGGCTCAAGGTCTCATATATCAGTTTGGTATATTTCTCTAGTACATTATGTTTAACATCGGCATCCCTGACTTGGTCGTTCCACAGTATATGAGAAAGGCTTCCAAAATACTGTTAATCAGAAATTTACAAGAAAGCATATCTTCTACTTTAATACCCCGTGCTTTACATCCATTTACTATACTAGCCTCTTCCCTTGAATTCGAACATCTGGTCCACATCAACAATGACGTAAGTTGGGAAAAGCTAAACATAAGATGAATGAATATCTTGAAAACAGATTATCAGAAATTTTTATAAGGGAAGCTATAACTTGTTAAAAATAACACAATAACTCACAGATAATACACTATTTCATTGCGGTATTAACCTCTCACAAATGAACTCAGGTAAAAAATGTGGGGCTATTCAATTCTAATGAAAATAGCCAAATTGCACTGTGTCGTTTAGTAAGATGTAAAAGCAGTTTTAAAGGTTCCAATCTACACTAAGTAGTATATATATGCATTGTCTATCTCTATGATGTTTGTCAACGCTTCTATATTTGATATCAATTTCTTTTCAAATCAACAGTCAAGTATAAGATTATTATAGTACTATCAAATCTGTGCTTGGTGATGTGACGAATCGCAAAGT
The DNA here is from genome assembly GCA_025215515.1 of Schistosoma japonicum. Classification (NCBI taxonomy): domain Eukaryota; kingdom Metazoa; phylum Platyhelminthes; class Trematoda; order Strigeidida; family Schistosomatidae; genus Schistosoma; species Schistosoma japonicum. The sequence goes on from CM046061.1 coordinate 79,668,280, forward strand.
ATTGTTCTACTGAATAAGCACAAAATAACAAAACGAGGTAATTCGCTGAACAGAATAGTGGTTTAATAATAGCAATACTTATTTACGGAAATATTGTCTCTGCTTTAAAACCTCCACTTCAGCTTAAGAAGCGCCAATATGTAAAAAGCGTGTGACACAAAGATGAGCACATAAATTTAAATTAGCTTACTCTGAGATGTCATCAATAGCAAGTCTAAAAACACTGATTTACAGTAGTAAAAAACAACCAAACTATGTAAAATATTTAGGCTTCACATGATAAATTGATTTCGGTTAGATACCGATTGAGAACCAGGAAGTACTGAATAATCATTTCATTTTTGTATGGGACATCTCAGTAAAGCGTGTCCTCAACCTCGTCAAGGAATGAACACAGGACCTATAGGTAATAGATCAGAGTAACTAACCTCCAGATAACTGAGTTGAAATTCTATGGTTTGAATTTCTAGATTCACCAATTTAAGGGCAAATAGATCGGTAGAAAGAAAGAAACATACATAAATAGGCAGATGCATAAGTAGACATGCATAGTTATTATTACTTCGGGTAACTTACAATCAGGAGGTCCAGGAAGTTGTTTAACAAGTTCCTCAAATTGTAAATTTTCTTCCGCTAAGGCAGCTGACAACTCATCTGACATAGAAATTTTACATTCATTTCCACTAGCCATAGGGGAATAATCATTTTGATTAGGTAAAAGTTCATCTTTAAAGTGTATGTGTGTTAAATCATTATCAGGATTCCTCTCTTTATGAATAACAGTCCTCACTTTGCCAGTATCAGCACGGCGATGCTTCGTAGGTGCTTTGGTTGTCGTTACTGTTGACGATGATGAGGACGACGACAGACGAGGTTTTTTCGCAGTTATTGTTGAAGATCCATTTGAGGTCAACATAGATCCCGTTAAAGAAGCCGATCTTTTCGGTTTTCTTAAACCACTACCATAGACAGTAGTTGGTACACTATCCACTAATGAACGTGTAGTAGAAGGCGATTCGTCTGAAGTTAATGAATGTTTGTTGTTCAAAGTAGAATTAATATTCATATATTTTAATGTTGATTTATATGATTGTAACTGCGAATAAGATAACTGTCTATCAGTGGTCATCGAGGAACTAGATGAGGAATTTAAACATGCTTCATTATCATCCTCATTATCACTTACTTCGGTGTCAACACTACGTAAACTAGAACTACTACTACTACGACTATTGTTACTACCCGAACTAGTGCTTCTTTGAGCATGTGCCGTAACTATCATCATAAGATTACCATTGACGGCAGCCATTCTTCTTTTTACATTTCCTCTCCCTATATCACTACCTAATGAAGAGGAATGTGGTAGAGCCAATTCACTATTTCTACTGGAACTATGCTTTCTTGATTGTCTGATAACTGTTTGTTTGCTGATTATCGCCTCATCGTTAAAATCTTTATTAGCCTCATTTTCACCATCTTCTTCATCGTCATAAGTGACATCATCGAACCCCGATTCCATAGTAGGTAGCCTAACACCCAATTCAGATTCATTCAGTGAATGTTTCGATCGCCGTGAGCCTTTTGAACCACGTTTTTTTAAGGCACTTGATGACGACTTTAGTACGGATTTTCGAAGATTTGTTTTCATTAGTTCGTGAGTTTAACATCTCTCCACCACTGAAGCCACATTTAGTGCGCTTATTTTGTTTACACTTTTTCTCTTCACAATCCGATTTTTCTGTCTGAATTTTAAGGGAAAAGTAAACCAAGGACGTGAAAACAAATAAATACGACGTCATATACCAACGGAAAAGCATGAAAAAGAATCATAAGACAAAGACAAAATCCAAGAGAAAACGATCATAAAATATGCTAGATGATATAAGTGAGGTTTGCTGTCGTACTTTACTAACTGTATGCATACAAAACACTGTGAAACGTATATCAAGTGATTAGAGACAATCAAATGAAAGTTTTCAGTACAGATCTTGTGCTAGCTAAAATATTGGCAAGATTACCTGTAGTTTCGCAGAGGGACTCGTCCTTGCACCATTTGGTGTTACATTTAAAAAAACATTTCCATTCAGCTATCTAAGAAGCACCTCTCTCCTCTGTATGTCAACGTTATATATGTGGTGTTAATGCGTTTAAACTAATGGTCACATTGTCGCACGATCGATAAAAGTCATCCAATACCAAGAATTAGAAAAGTATGAAATTGGTTTACAGTGACTGATCATTGAGTAGTGTTTAGTATCACTACGGAGGACCAGTTACAGCCAGAATATGTGAGTGGTAAGGTTTCGTGTTACAGAGATGGATAATTTAGTTTCATATTTCACAGAGAGTATTAGTTACCCAAAGATTTAAGATACGGCTTGTTGATGATTGTTAACTAGTGAAATACCTAGGTAATGTAGGATTTCTAATCCATTATCTACAACCACCTAACATGATATTAACTACAATTAAGTGATCAATCAGCATAAAATAACTTCTGACCAGTATATTTGCACTTAGACGAGCAGACTTATTCACCATGCACATACTTTTAAGTGTCCGGTCTAGTAATACTACTCGTGTACAAAAACCGAAGTAGATGGTGCGACGTTCCATCATGAGACTCAGCGGCTAGAAACCCAATACCTTAACCACTGTGCCACCTCTACACTCAAGATTTATTGATATCAACACATCATATACATCAGAAGTTGTAAGTAACTCCTCGGTTCGAAATCTATTGTATTAATGTCTCTCTGAGTACCTACGTAGTGTATGGGAAGATAAGTGAACTAAATGAAACAGTGCGTTCATATGATAGCAATATATAGCTTATTTTACAACACCATAAGTATATTACTATTATAAAGTACTAAAATAGCAGATTAAAATCACGTACAACACTAGCTTCCATTGCAATCTGGTTTTCAGGTAAATATTGAATGCTTTTTGTATCTTCTGAAACGTAAGTTGACCTATTCTGTAGTTTTGAACTATCCACAGAAAATTCGGGCTTCGCTAGATTACATATTGATAAATCTGATGGCTTCATATCTACACTATCAGCTTCATAACGTTGAATAAGTCTTTTTTTCAATGGCATTGAAATGTTTTGAGATCGATGATCTGAATTGAATTTCGTTCTAGTGCCCTCCTGTTTAGAGTGTGCCAATAAAGTTGGCATTGCATTTGGTATACCGACTAAATGATGTCGTTTAACATGATCAGGTTGTGTAAACCGCTTGGCTGAACAATCATTATTACTAGATCGATCACCTACTTTGTTAGACAATTCAACCGCGTCATTATAAGTGGTTGGATTTGTATTCATTATCCCAAATTGTCCACATGGAGAATGAGTATTTTTCGGAGAGTTTTCTGCAGGAAGTATTGATAACTGTGATTGGCTGGAGTTGGAAATTTTAGTCAACCCATTATTTGGAGATGGAGATTTAGTTGTCTGAAAACATGAAGGAGTAGACGGTTGAGTATGTATGGTAAAGCCCTTTGAGTTGAAATTCACTGGAATCGTGGAACTACATTCACTAGATATTTGACTTTTAACAAGAGATTCCGAGGTAACAGCAAATGAAGCGGATGATGGAGATGAACCAGATGTTGCTATTTTTGCATTCAATTGGTTCATAGAAAATGAGGATTCAGGCGTGCTGGGAAGACAAGTTGCCAAACACACTGGTGGTGAGAAAGAACTCGACGATCGAATTCGACTTGCTTTACTCATAGGTATATTTTGATTCATCGTACACGAAGGCCAATCTACACTCAAAGATGCTAACTTTGCGTCGTGTAATATAGCCAAACGGGAATCAGCTAATTCAACGGTAGGATCATGTGGACTTGGTTGTACTCTATTAGAATGGGATAGATCTATGGAATAATTTCTTTTATCTGTTGTTAGCCAAGGTGGACAACACATATGATCGCATTTGTTCAGTGGTTCATTTACAGGAGTTGAAGAACGTGAAGTTAAACGATTTGTCAATTGATCCATTGACCTAGGTAAAGGACTAGTTTTCATACTAGGACATCTTAGATCAGATAGTGTTCCTGTTGAGACAGATGGAACAGTTCTTGGATTGGTAAATGACAAATCACTAAGTCTTCTTGATTTACAATCAGTTGTAATCCTTGAGAGATGGGAATGTAAAGAAACAAAGTAAACACACGTTATAATGCAATTATGTGATACTTCGGAAAATTTTTACCTAGATGATTTGAATGAATCAAACATTTAAACTTACTTTTACTTTCTAAACGTAATGAGTAAAATACAAAAGCATTGTAGAACTTGATAACTATTAAGCAACTATAGTTTGCTATATTTATTTCCTTAGTTACGCGATTTGAAAGTAATGGTTAGATGATTCACTGATATTCTGAGGTATCCCTTTCATATTCGAAAAGTTTAAGAGGCTTATTTGTAGAAGAATGTGCCTTTCAACTGCTTGGTCTCAAGTTCCAAATCCATTCCGTCTACTTTCATCTGGACAACTAGGTTAGTATCGCTAGCCTTCACATAACTAGAGTATAGCTAAACGATTGGTACATAATTCTATACTTCTTACATGATTTCTTCAACGTAACAGCAGGAAGGATTCACTTCTGAGCCTAAAGCACTGTATTTTGACATTAATAAAAAACAAGAAAGAGTTCAGGCTGTGACTATGTTGTAACTATACATGTCCGAAGTCAGTCAATGAGTTACAATTATATCCTATTCGCGAAGATAACCAGTTACTAAGACCTAGAAAATACAACAGTGGCTACCACCAATAGCAACTGAATAATGCGTGAACCTAGTACCAAGGGAAGTTAATCTAGGCCTTAACAGTTAACTGACAAACTCTCTCTAAAATAACACAGCGTGACAGATTATTATGAATGTGAAAGTGGAAAATTCATCCCTTGAAATTTGGAGACAAGCGGAAATGAGAAGCGGGAAACAAATCATGTAATGTTTAGGTCTTTCCAAGAATTACAATCAAGCAAAAAACAATTAAATTACCTAAGATAATCAAAGGACAGCTAGTCAAGGATAGGCAACATAGATCCTAGGACATATCTAAACCTCTTCAAGTTCCAACACTGCACGAGCTCATTGAGCTGAGATTATCAAACTGACTACCAAAGTGGAAGTAGTGGTAATAACAGTGGAGGTAAAAAAAAAATGAAGGTATTGAGATCACCAGAGAAGAGTAAATTTACGGAATGTACAGTATAAAATAATTTTGAAGCTCAGGATCCAGGGGTAGCTAAAATGTGAATACACTTGAACCACTGTTACCGATTCTAAGCCATGCCACCCAGTCTCTAGTCACTGACTTTATTTATTGAACAGACACTAAATAAGAAATCATACCTACGAACGTGATTCAACCAAGTAATCAGTAAATTCATGGAATGATGACATATCTTTGATTTACCTATTCTTGCCTTTTGTACAACTTACTCCTATGCCACCTGAACATTGCTCATCGATGTAGGCGGTGGTTCGGTATACGTAAATAATGTCCCAATAAGTGGAAGGATGTGCACACAGATAAGGTAAAACGAAGTGGAGAAACTAGAATTGTCATTTTATCTATCACCAATAATCTAAGTGCTCCAAAATACATGTAACCAGGCTGATAACCTAATCACTAACATAATATTACTTATGGAACAGTTACATGTTAAACTATTTTATGTGTGTATAAGATTATCACATTTTAATCATAACTTGAAAGTTAAAAACAAGGTTACTTTGATGAACTAATCCAATTAATAAACAGAATCACGTAACCATAAATTTATGTGATTATGATATTAATTTGAAGTCAACAAACAATAGTCACATGAACTGATTTTAACATCGCTAGTGACTGTTAGCAGTGCATTACTTACGATCGGCATAATAATAAACTAATTTAGAAATCAGATGTATAAACAGGTTATATCCTGGAGTAGTGGTTCAATCGCCGAAGATTTCGAACTGCAGACTCCAAGCTGTGGGTTCGAATACCACATCACCTGCTACGGTTTCGATAACCAGGTAGCATCACTAGTCCTCACAGTTAATGTGGTTCAAAGTAGAGCATAAGAATTTTCTACATGAAACTAGTTATAGACATAATCACAGACACTATGGATTTCCTTGTTGATAAATGAATGAGTAGGTTGATTAATCATTGAATAGTGATCTAATTCTACAAACCGAGTTGAAATTTGATCACTACTCAAAATGACTCGATGTCACGTGTAATTTGTCTTGATGATACATGTTTCAACATAGTCGGCGAAGAGCCATAGGTTTCATGGGATTTGTCACTCATCACCAAGCGTATTCGCAATATTGAGGAGACTGATGCTTTATATGGGATTCAGGTAGCTTAGTGATAACAAATACTACAAAAGTGGGTGACGCAAGTCCGAGTTCCACAGTGGGCAATACTTTCCTTAAGTTCCCAAGAAAGCCTTGTCAACAAGTGACAATTTTCACGAAAACTTACAAACTACCTACAAGCACCTGACCACCAAAACAAACAAATACATGTTAACAACAAGAAACACCTTATAATTTCTGTTATAAATTCAATCCATTGGTAATTAAATCTAATCGATAAAAAAAATGATCGTGAAAAAAACAATACTCATTATAAACAAATCCTTTTTTAAGTAAATCACAAAATACCTTACATTTTTTAGGTGGAAAATTTAAGCTATTTATATAACGGTTGCTAACAAACACTAATATATAGATATACTCCAAGATAATAGCGCTACTTCTTTACGAAGTGATTTGTTTGTAGCTTTAGTCCTTTGTTTATTGTAACAATGATGATGAATAGATCATTTTGAACTACTTCATAGACATTCTTTGCAAAAATGCTTTATACTTATTAGCTCTTTACTGCACACTTATTTATGTAAATAACAAGAAAGAACAAACCACATGGTATATAGTGACGATGTGAGCATAATTCCATAGAAATCAAACTGACAGATAAGTAAGGCAAACACTTTCTTTACTTTGAAGCCATCGACAGTAAAAAAAAAGGGAGGAAACAATGAAGTAGAACGGTCGAAAAATTATTGATTTGGGCATTTAGTATGTATCTCTATATTCAACAACCCTACTAAAAACCTAGCTCAGATTTAGCTCTAACTAATCTGAACTGAAGTTATCTAATTACAAATGACTTCCATCGGCATGTCCACTATAGTATAGGCTAAAATAGCAACTAAAAAACACAAATATATTAGAAGCTAGAGCCGGAAATCAAATCGTTAATTAAAATTATACTCTAATATGCAGCATGCACTGAATGAAAGGCAAATGGCCGACAATGAAGGGTGTGCTTCTTAATGAATGTTCTGAGTGCTGTGGATAAACCACATCGGATTTGATTTGGACAATCAGATACTATAACTGGTTCTCATGTATATATCAACACATACAAACGTGTGACTTCAAGAAGCATACGTCAATTCCTGGAATGTTAGATGAGTGAAAGTGTAACTTTTGGAAGGTCATCGATGATGAAATCAAATAAAAAGGAGAATAAGGGACAACCATGACGAATGTCACTCGACCAGTGGTGTTCGAGTAGAGAGCTTCCATGAGGTTCATTTATTTCTGATGTACACATTTTAAAGACAAACACTGCCATAGAACCTCTCGATCTACGGAGCCAATGATCGAGACCAGTCGGATGGTGATACGATAGTTCCCACACTTCGGCTAGATATCAGTCAACCGAACCTTATTACAATAGAACCACAATCCTCGAAGATATGTGAAGTCAACCTATCACCTATCTCATGTGTCAAATTATTTATAGCTTTTTCAACTTTACTAAGAGTTACGGGTAGAGAGAGTATGTATATCAATCTTCCACTTAGGTAGTTAGGAATAGTCGGAAATGGAAGGGTAGTTAGGAGGCCATTTAAACTGTTCATGAAAGTGTTTAGCCCATCAGTTTGATCTTATGGATTGGAAATTGTTGAAAGCTTTTTCGGAATCTACCTGCTGTACACGATCGACTGAGTCTTATCTAAGCCTTTTCTGAATCCATTCTTGAATGTTTCGTTCACGAACGAGCAACTATGGCATTATTTAGCCGCAACCTTTCTGTGTTCAGCTTAACGCATGGAAATGTGTGCTCTCACTAAAGCATGTTCAGAGTCAAGACAAGTGCTCCAGAATGAGTGGTAGCCCTCTACGGAGCCTCTTCAACGATTACTGATGCTGATATGATGTATTTGTATCTATCGTTATGTTGATGATGAATACCAGTAGTGTGAAATTACGAATCTTTATTAATATCTTTATTTTGTAAATATAATTGAATACATAGATAGTATAATTTTTTTGGTTATTTGAGCTTTTTCTCCCAGTTTTAATTGATAAAACCGTAATGACAAACAGATATCTTCATAAAAAAAATTTTTCGCAAAAGGCTTTAATTAGATATACTCTACTCTAAAAATAGGATAGATGACAGGAAAAAAAAACAATAATCTAAAGTATTATTGAAAAGAAACATATGGATGCACTCCAGTATATATGTGAACATTTACTTGCCAGGCTGACGACCACGCCTTATATATATATATATATATATATATATATATATATATATATAGAGAGAGAGAGAGAGAGAGAGAGAGAGAGAGTCCTGTTTTCCATACCAAAATCAATAGTCAAGTATTTAAAGAGTTACAGAAAAATAGCCGAAACGTAGTTACCGATAAAATGAAAATAGGTTATTGACAGAGAAATATAACCTTTATTATGTGCACATTAATTTATTCGTAAAAAAATTGCAATAAAATTATTCATGTTTTTATCAGTTAATTTATTCAAATATTTACACCAATCAGCATAGGCTGTAATATAATAATGAACTGAGTTATTTATTACTTAGAATATCTAAAGACGGAAAAGTTGCAACAAAAATGAGGTCAATGATGATTTCAAGAAGTTGATCTGTAGAAACTCAAACTAATAGGAAGTTCTAATTAAATGATCAGCATTAGTACAAGCTAAAGACATTTCGAACAGTCGTGGAGAGATATCTTAGTAAGTACAACACTTGATCTTTAACTAATAAGTCGCATGTACGAAAACTAACCCAACCTACTTTGGTTAGGAAGAACTTTAAGAGTATTGCTAGGCCACAAACAACTAATATGTAACTGAATGAAGAATAAAGAAATCTATGCTTAGCACGAATAAATCAATTTCTCTGTCATCACAAACACTTTAGGTAGCATCTTATTGCAATACATACTTTAAGTTCACTAACTAGACCATAAGTTTGATTCAAGCTTCCAATATCACCCGTTTATGAAGACATAATTGACAGCGAATTTGAATCGTTAATTAAGCAATCAAAAGAAAGTCTGCAAGAATAGATAACTCTGTCTATAAATAAATTATTTCTAGGCGTAACTGTAGTACAGTTACACAAATATATATATCCTTACCTTATTAATTAATTTACCATCCAAATATACTATCAAACTGAAATCAGACACGGAAAATATTTTGTTCGTTAATTAATATCTTATTAGTAAATTAGAAATCAAAGTCATTAAACAACTTTTTACTCTGCAAGCTTAAACGCCACTATTTCTCAATTTCAAAGTAGTATCACATTAACTCTAGCTTCGACGTGTATACTGGAGTGCATTTTCTCATACTTTACTGAAACGACAACTACGCATATATAGCTTACTGTTACATAAAGGAAAATACTAGACAACTTACAAATTAAACCCATCTCTACGAAATTCCTCCAACTAAACAATAATAGTCAGCTCGCTACTGTCTTCTAAATATTTCTTAATTTCTAATGAGAAGTCATGGTTAATTGAGTTCAAATATGTTGTAAGCGAAACAGTTAACACTAATGGCACTGAATAATCGCCATTCAGTCTTTCAGATTGATTGAAGTAGATGATGTTTACAGACTGATGCGAACCGTACGGTTACTAAAGGTTAATTTCCGCGTGGCAAAATTGTGGGCTGATGGGCCTCCTCTTCTGAAGAGTTCGACTCCAAGACGACACGGCCATCTAGATCTCCTAGGTTTTTGATGACAATCACAAAAGTAATATGTTGTTTTAATTCGTCACATACTAATCATAGTGGGGCGGTGGCGTTAGAGTGTATGACTTTGAACCATAAAATTGAGCTGCGCTCCATACACTTCCGTTCGGCCAAATGAGAAGTTACATTAGACGTCAAACATACAACATGGACGAATGTCGAGTATATGAGTTTATACCATACAAATGAGTTGATGACAATAATGACATAAATGATATATTACTTCGTCAATTCGACCACCATCCTATGACAATCTTTAATATAACTGCTCAATCAACAATTAGGAAGTTAAATTTAGTACATTTTAGGAAAAACCACATAAATACGTTACAACGTTTCAATTAACAATTAAAGGATAATAATGATAATTAAACATCTAACTTAAGACTAAATCACTCGGTGTTAAATGCTTTCTATGTCTACTATTGATATTATTTACATGTGTAACCAACGACATGAAAATTAAGTCTGACCGCAAATATCACATGCTACGATAATCTTGGTGTCAGAGAAATATTCATTTAAAATAACTTTTCGAGAATAGTCAAGAATAAGGAAACTATTCCCACATATAAGTGAACATTTCATCGACATTTATAACTGAAAGAAACGAATATAAAGCGGGACGAGATAGAATCACCTGCCAGTCTTGCTGAAATACCCTGGATTTGGAAAATTCAAAGTACATGTCATTGCTACGGATAATAAGTGCTAACTAATTAAGCGCAATTCGATGGCATATGTGTTATCACACAGTAAGACAATATCATCCTAGTACACGAAGTTGGAAAGTTTGTTCAGGTGATACGTCTACATCATCAACAAACAGTTCCTTCAGGCCTGTTTCCAGAATATCATCGATGATAAATTTGAGGAGGATTAGTGAGATTAGGAAATCCTCCCTGACCCCACTCCCGCGATGATAGATTGGAACACTGGGGAAAGGTGGTTGTATACTCTCACTATACTCGAGGTATTTGTTTACGGAGCCCTTAGCGTGGAAATCAACTTCTTAGGTATATTTATATTTAATAGACAATCTCAGAAGGCAGTTCTGACAAACGATTAGAAGGCTGTCCTGATGTCAATAAACACAACAGTTGTCGCCCTCCGATACGTGTGACGATGTTCCAACAATTGGCGGGGGGTGAAGATGTGACCAATAAATCCACGACCTGATAGGAAACCAGGAGGCAGTTATTCGTGTGTTTTGAATATTCTGCCAAAACCATTCTATAGAAACCATTAGTTTGGAAGCAGTTGTTGCCCCCCCCCCCATCTATTAAAACCAGGGAGTACTGGACAGCTCTCTGGTTTTCAATGGTACCCTGTCAACATCAATCTGTAACGTACTCAATCAAATAAAAATGTCAATCTCCATAAAAATAACCATCTCAATTCAATGACAGATTTGTTTCATTGGATTATTGACTTGTCCCGCTTAGAAATATTTTATATGTTTGTAGCATGTAAGGCGGAGTGTGTAGTGCTGTGCTATATTGTAATGGTAGATTTACTGAAGCAAAACATTATTTATGAATGGAAAAGATTTTTAACACTTCATTAAATTGATATGACAAGACATAAAAACGCAATAAAATCTAGACAAATTAAAGATATAGTTTGAAAGTGATTGTATCTTTCCGTTGATGTTGTAATAGTCTGAAATTGAACAGTCAATGTTGCTATATTTACATTCTGAGTGGATTGCTTTGACAAAAGTCAATTAAACGAATATATTTGAATAATTGATTATTCAGACACAGGATGACGAGTTACAATCATAAATTATCATGAATCACAGTAACAACAATATAAATGTTAACATACTAATTCAGTATCAACAGGATTGATGTGAATACAGAAGGAAAGAAGAACGAATGACAAATAGCAATGATAACGACAATGCATTTTTATAATTGTGATCGATCCTGAACCATGTGTTATCTTGGTTTAACAGTAGTTTATTTTTATTCTTGGGAAGACATTTAAACTCCTGCACAAACTCCAGATCAATATACAATAAATTTCAGACATTTATGCCTCGTTTTAATGTTCTTATTACATAAACTGTTTGCTTAAAATTCATTTCTACTCCAGCTAGCATCATGTGTCAAAAAAATAGAAGACGACAGACTGTTATGTTGAACACATTACCCAGTCACTTTATTTAATGGGGGCGAGGCTTTACTGATAGTTACTGACTGATTCACTATCCAAGTAAGAGTTGCCGCAGTTGTTAAGGCATCTAACTTTCAGCCAACAGATCCTCAGGTTCAAAAATTCGCTCCACTTCATCGCTATAACGAGTTTGCATCTAGTAAATTAGTAAAGATGTAAGATTCAATCTCCTCACCAACCACTTTGAGCCTAACTTTAGTGTTACTCTTAATAAGTGATTCGTTAGAAATCACAATTCATACTATGTTGAATATCCAAGTGAAATGGCTGATCATGATGAAATAAAGAATAACGAACTCCAACCACATTTCAAATATAAACCCGGTGATAATTCGCGTTAATCCAAAGCGAAGTCGATGAGATGGGGTTAGAACCTACAACTTAATAGCTGGAAGTAGGACGTTTTAACCGCTGAGTCGTCACTATCGATTCAAGAGGGAAAAGGAGTTAAACTCTACGAAGCATACTTTTACCTATAGAATACTGTGAGAATAATTCTTCAATGAAGTTGAATAAACGTCCATTAAAACGACACGATTCTGAGTAATAACGTGGGAGATACACTAGTTGGAATTAGTTATTACTCATACAAACTGACACTAAAATTCGTTACCTAAGTACGGTACATGAATCTATCGTGCTGTGTAATTATAATCTTCCACAGTATGTGGAAACAATGTGATCAGTAAATTAAATTTTAAATGAATACTACGGAAACATAATATTTGAGAATGATGAATCTAATTAAAACAATAAATCCTTTTGGATAAGTGTTGTTCTTTACCGAGATCAATCAGTCAGTTGTAAGCAACGTAGAACATAGCATATGTACATCAATTCAAAAGGGTTACATTACCAGTAAGGCAAGATTAAACTATCAAGAGGAATACAAAAGCAGGTGTAAAAGTAGTTGTGACAGTTAAAATAAACGAAGATCAGGCAGAGATTAACATGTATACAATAATTATATAGCTCTGAATCAAAAAGAAAACAAAGAGTGAATGTATTTATACCGTCACAACTAATTCTGAGTCATGCTACACAAACGACCTCAACCACTGATCACAACAATAGCGTGAACCCCAACTAGATACTCTGTGCCAAACAACATGATTAAGCTCAACGATTAATGACTTCACAAATTAATGCCATATTTTGATTCAGTCACCTATAACCTTCTAAAGTTTCTCGATGACTACCTGCATCTGATATATAGGGATGAGAAATGAATACACTTGTTAAAGTCTGTATGAACTGCATATTTCAGTGATAAAATTGTTTGACCAAATATTAGATTCATTTCAGATTCCATATAGAAAAACTATCTGTACGTCAAGAAATGTGCTTTTGTGATGTCGAACTCTTACAGTTAACGTTTTCAATATCCTACTAGACAACATTATAAACATAAACTTTTAAATGAAACAAAACAAACCAGCTCGGAGAACGCACAACTGTTTTTCCTTTTAATTAGACAGGCAAATTTGTAAATTTCCACTGATGCAGAAATTGTTTATCATTAATTACAAAACATTTGTAAGATTTACGCATTAAACAACTGACTGTAGGATTACGTATTCAAAATTCTGTAGAAACGTATAAAAGTAGGACACTAAATGCATGATGATGGAATTGATTAAGTAGAGAACATGAGATATCAAGTAGTCGAATAGACTTCATTGTAATCGATCTTAAGCCTAATTGTTAAAGGTTACCATCTAGTAACTCGTGTAGATCATCAAGGTTTCACTTCACTACACTGCCCAGATTATAATTTGGTGGCTTTCATGAATTCATTACATGATTTGTGGACTACTCAAAAAATAAATTTAAATATTTAACTAAATGATTAAAATCATTTAACGATGATAACAGACAAAACTCAAAATTCAATTGGTAAATATATGATGATGCTAAAATGTCTTTATAATCACTCGTTTCCCAAAATACTTACCCACTTCTACTTGTAATTTGAGTATGACTATCAATGTAATTACTGGAAGTAGTAGTAATTGTTGTTGTTGTTGTGGTAGTGGTGGTGGTAACATGAATTGATTCAGAAGAAACTGTTGGAAAGAAAGAAAGACCGGCTGAATTGATTGGTTGTTTACTTCCCAAAGAATCGGCAATATTGCATAAATTTTTATATGAAGGATTGTTAGTTAACAAGGCCAACTGATTGGCATTATCCCAATGGGAAAGCAATGCAGCTGCAGCTTCAAGTTGCGAAGGGGACAGCATACTGGCTGCTCTGGCTACAGCAGATATTGTTGGTAAATCGAACCCAGCTGGCAACTGGTGATTTTGTGTCATAGGCTTTGCATGTCTTGTTTGATCGCTAGAACCACTTAAACATCTAGGAGGTGGGTGAGGAGGGGGAGAAAACCTCTGAGAGTTTGCAACTGCTGGATATTGGAACACAGGTGAATTAAGCATAGGACTAGACCTGAGTGACTGAGGTGTCCGCTGAATCTTTGAATTATCTGGGCTTTTTATCCTGAGCGGTAGATTCGGCGAATTGCCATGAGTAGATGCATGAATTTGACGTCCCTGAGTATCAGGCTGATGAAATAAACTTTGGGAATATCCACTATTCGGTGATAAAGATGTAGAGTCTACCTTATTTATTTTAGATCCTACAGAACAGTCATCAGGTTGAGGATGTACTGGATCACCAGAATTTTTGTTAGCACTAAGTTTGGCTAAATTCTGTGCATAGTTTGCAAGATATTCCTGTGGCAATACTTGAAGAAGTAATCCAGGTTGTTGCTGCAATAATTCCGCAGGATAGTGAGAGAATGTCGTTATCAAGTTTGAATTTGCGTCATTACGGTGTCCAGGCATTGTAGACCTAATAGGATGATTAGATTGCCTGGGAACCACTGTCTGTGCTTTAGAATCACTATGAATATATTCAGAAGTTACATTAGATGTTGACCGATTTGTAAATGACTGTTGTTGTTGTTGCTGCTGGTATTGCTGAAGCATAGATAAACCATATTGATCTCCAGCTGATAATAAATTCCCAGTCGGTAATGTCTTATTATTAACTGGTATTTGAGAAGTTATTGAATTCGGTATAGATAACCTAGAAAATGATCCAATTGTTTGCATAGGTGTATCACAGCATAGCTTTTTTGAGCCAACATTTGACATTGTAGTTACTGTTAAGTGAGATGAAGTTAAATTCGTTACAGAAGTAGTATGTGCAGCTGCCATCCAACGTTTTTTCTTTGGCAACATTATAGAAGATTGTTAAATAATTCCAAATTGAATGATGTATTATAAATACAATTAAAATCAATAAATCAATCAAATTTAATTAATCACCAATTAACCATTCATGTTAGTAATCAACTGATTCATTATGATAGAAGCAATTCAGTATTCAATATACTAGTACACATATAACATATTGACTGATAAATAATTCATAATCATTGTAAACACATTATCATTTCACAGAGAATAGCAAGAATAAATGACTCCACAATAGTAAACGGTTGATTAATTGTAAAATTAACAAATGTCTACCTATTTTATCATTCGTTGTCCTCTATTTTCTCTTTCTCTCTCTCTCTCTCTCTCTCTCAATTAGATTATGAACTTCCGACCATTTGTCTATCAGCCCATCACAATGCTATTAAAATTATGTCTATTTTCAGATTCTATCTATCAATTGATGAATCATTTGTTTAGTTAAGAAGGTCAAAATATTTTAACCAATCAAAAAGTTAGTTGAATCTACCAATAGTAGCATCAGATTGAAAATTAATCAGAAAAAAAACTATCCAAAAATCAATATTATTTTTCTTCTCTTCTTTTTATTATATTTTAGGTAAGAATAAAATTTACCTTTAGAAATTTGTTACCATTTTAAAAATCAACTTAACGAAAATGAATTAATAAATAGAACGATAAAATTTATGAAAAACTGTTGAATATTGTGTCGAACTCAGGAAGAATACTAACTACACTCAATGTTATGTATGCAGTAAAAGATGATGAAATGTCTTAATCTAGATCATGAAAGGTAATATATCTCATTAAAGATAGAATGGTTACCTTTATCTGCATGATTTCAATGTTTGCTAAGCGTGTTTTACTTTATTATTTAGCACATGAAGCGTAAAAATTTAGACGTAATTTTCAGAAAAAACCTCATAATAAATGCTCGTAGCTATGAATGTATGAATGTAGTTCAGCTTAATACTCTGGATCATAAATACATAAGTAGTATAATTTAGGGTTGAAACAAAATCTCCAATGAAAGTTACACACTGCCACACAACGCTAACCCACTAGATGAGAGGTATAACATCTGAAATCGTTGAATGTTATGTACCTAGTGAATGCTGAATTTATTACAGAAAACCTCAGTGTGTGGAATAGTTTTATCGATCAGCTTATTACATGAATTAGTTAAATATCTGTCCCAATTTGACCCCTTGTTATAAAATACATCTTGTCTACTACTAATACATAATGCGTAAATGCCTGAGATTTGTCACTGAACAAAGTGTTAATGTTACTACACATTATTGACTGATTCCTTATTCGTAAATCATTCACTGTTTATTAACAACAATATTAAAATGCCACCAATGATTATAATATTTATTCTGGCTCCATGTGGCGAAAGTGATAATGATTTGACAACATTTATCAAAATGAATCTCACATGTTTATTCTCATTTAAATCTTTTTCAATCTTATGGATTTCACGTCGACAATGTATGAAAAATGTAGTACATGACAGATGTGGTTGCGAATATGCTAGTTTCTGTATATGACTGTAGATAAAGTATGTTAATGAATCTCGTCAAAAAAACAATTTCCTTCATCTTCAGTGAAACCCTGATCAATAGGTTCAATGCAAAACTCGAGTTAGCAAATCAACGGATGAGGTTGAGAATTATCATAGACTTCAGTGATTGCGACATATATGACATATCTAACTACTGCATATCTGGACAACCCAGTTTAACTATAGTACCTCGAAAGGAAGTAATGGGTAGTCAAACAAAGCCTGACATCACTCCACGAAACCATCGACATCCCATCTGTGGAACGGTGATAAGTGAAAACCAAATGATTGGGGTTCCGGTTATGGCAGATGTTGAGTGGATTGTCTTATAGTCACTTGCGGCAAAGTAGAAGTATTTGTCTTTACCTCCCTTCAGAATATGATCTTAAAATTTGCTTCAAATCTTTTATTCTTTGAACCAATTCTTTCTTATACCTAGAATTTTTAAACCACTACTTGAAATACAATTTTTGTACCCATCGTAATAATTTCATCACGATGTAATAGTGTGATTTGAAAACTCGGACTGATTTTTAATGTGCTTTGTTCTATGGTGCTAATAATTAGTTGATTGAACTGGGTATAGTATGAAATAGTGTGAAACACTACCATAATAAATGAACCATACAACCTTTCATTTATTAGATATTTATCTTCGTAAAGGTCATCTACATGACCTTTTAATTTATGCAGCTCTTCACAAACACCCATAAAGTGTAAATGACCTTTGCAAGACAAGTTCACAGGTTAGATTTATGAAATTCTCTACTTTCGAATTAGAAGTTTGGTATGTAGAAAAATAAATTTCTTTTTGGCCATTCTTCATTAGGACCTACTCATAGACTGGAATCAAGATCACCAATATCTCTAAATAGTTGTGGTTGGTTAAATTTTATATCAAATTAATTAGTACTCCCACCTAAGTGATTATGGAAGTGAGTAAGTATATCGTTGTCTCAAATACCCGAATACACCCAGTGATGTGGGAATTCCCACTCAGCACGCCCTAACATAGTCATGAATGAATAATAATCGATTTCTTCAGAAAATTATTAAAATGATGAATGCCATACAGCTTACTTAGTCGATAAAATAAGACGAGAATGATGACTATGAATAGTTTCAAATTAATAATATCTTTCTATGAGACTACCAAGTATGTTTCGTTTTATAATTGACTGATGAGCATTTGCGTAAATACTGGGAAGATTAATCAACATCACGAGCGTGTCTCATTGGATAATCATTAAAACTATTGTATTGCCGTCGGTGGAAAGATTAGAGATGAAATGTCAACAGGTTTTATGAGCAACTAGTGACTGACGGACGATCAATCAGATCGAATGTGATATATAAAATCTATGATTATGAATGATAATTTCTCAAGACTGGCAAATAAACTATACAGCAAACACCAAAGACTACATTGCGCCGGGAATCAGAAGTAGACAAGAAAAGAATGAATTGCACTTGAGAAAAACTGAAAAGGAGAGCTCAGGACAGAGTTGTTGGGAGAATGCCTTCATGGTGGTCTATATTCCATTAGAGGGTAACGGGCAAATTAATGAATCACTAAACCTAGTGGTTTGAATGAAACATTCACTCTGTGAAGTCCATGTATTCTGATTTCTAACTTTGATGCAGTTATAAATTTGTAATGAACTTTAGCTTGATAATTCAAAATTTATTAATAAGTTTATTATGAGTTATAATAAGTTGTTACTTACGACAATTTCTCTCAATTTTAGGTATTCTGAATCTTGATTTGGAAAAGGAAGAATTCTGAGCTGAATTCTGTTCAAATTGATTTAGTCACAGCCATTATAGTTTGTCACTTATATGGACATATGTATGTTATAAAATTCGACGGGTAACATGAAGATTAGCTAGATAAAAAGATTTCGAATTTTACTTACAGGAATTCATATATAACAAAACGTAGAGATATCACTTAATAAGAAGTAATAAAGGACAATGAGTTTGTCTCCTAATAAGTGAAATCGACTTACATTATCAGAATCGTTGTTCTTGTCCTTCCAATGTATTACACGGTACTTTCTATTATTACTGGTTTATTTATTGCATTTGAGTGCAATTTTCATAATAATTTCATCTCAAGTATCTGTAATTATCTACAACTGATTTCTATGAACACATTCTATATATGACTGGCTAAGATGCTTGGCTGAAAAAACCCGGTGAATTATAGAGGAGCTTAATATTTGACTTGAAATGTAGAATACACTATCAAGTGGAAAAATAATTAAAAGTTGTGGGTCACTTAGTCAAAAGTGAAAATGTTGCAGGTAATTTCAATACTCAAGTCTCATAACACTTAAGTTGATACGTTGAAACTATAGAAAAAAGCATAATGAAATATGCATTGTCTATTTATCATTATGTTAATAGTTACTGATAATTTTCAACAGACATTTCATTATTGTTATGTTCTTGTCAAGTTCTTTTTTTCTGTTTATAATTTGTTTTTCTACACATTCAGTAAATACTTTTCTTGTATTCAACATTTGATTATATCTTTAACATTATTTATGTTTAGCTTCAAATCACGTAACTATGCCTATACGCATGGATGTACATCACCATACAGAAACATTCATGCATAAACGCGATCATCATGATTCATTTTAATGAAATGTGACACTTATGTAATACACTTTGTTTCTAAGCCTCGATTTACTGTTGTGTTTGTTTGTCTAATTATCTATTTTTCTTAATTTTTACAATAATAAAATAACAATAAATATTGGTCAAATAGTTAACACACTTACAATGATCTAATTTAAATAATGAATAATTCTCATCAAAACTTTGTTTGAAAAATAAGTATGACAACCATGATTAAATTAAGGATATCGATTGAATAGATCATAGTAAACTAGATAAGAACAATTAGGATTTTTGCTTGATTTGAGGTGGTTTTGTGAAGATGAGTATTCAGTTTATCTTAGTATAAGATTTATCAGCGGTGTTTTCCGACCGATCCCTCCCGGGGGAGAGTGACTTAGGGCACTGGGGTTTGACGGGTGAACGCCTAACCACCATCACCACTGAGCCAGTATCCAATGCTAAAACTACCACTAATATCAATTTGTGATATATATAAGTGAGACAGCTATTACTAAGAGCATTGATTAGTTGTTGCGGTTTATCACAAATCAATGGAAGTGGGTATTCTACCGTTGGACGCCGGTCTTCACAATCGTGTTAATATTTAATAAAGTAGACCTTATTATTATTATTATTATTATTATTATTATTATTATTATTATTATTATTATTATTATTATTATTACTGGTAGTTAGTAGTAGTCGTCATATTAATTACCACATTTACATTTTTTCACTGATTTTCTGTCAACTAATCCTGACTGGACTTCTATTATTATTACAGTGGCATTAGTATTGACTATGTTGCATGTTGTCAGTTGATTAAAACATAATTAGGAGTTCACTTAAAGTAGAATTTAGCATGCCTCAACTCAATACATTTGAATCGCTTAGCAACATACATAACGAAAGATATGGTATTTCTATTCTTATTTATCAATCAAATCGTGTATTTACAATTGTCTATGTGTGTATGCTTACACGAATCAAATAAAAGTCAGCTGAGTAGTATTTCGTAATTTATTTATGCCTGAAAAAATATTTTCTGTTAACAAGTTCTATAAGTTTTGTGTTTGTTTCAGATAACATATTAACCCTGAAATGCTTCATAGCAAACAAAAATCAACCATTAGTAAGTAGACTTAATTCATTTGAAATAGAATTGTAGCTGTGTTATTTGTTCGAAAAGAAACTACATTTGAATGACATTATCAATGCAAAGAAAATGTTAATCTGTCACTCTTATTATTTTTATTCGCTAGATTATTTTAAGAAGGTGCTTTCATTCTATTCATATCGAAAACAATCCATCAAAATTATTTTACTGTTGACTATGTCACCTTCCAGTTATTATTATGAATGAGCTACAACTATAAATTTCAAAAATATGAACACAGTGGCATTGCAATACAACTAAATTACAATTCAGAAACAGTCTATTTCAGTGATTTGGCGATAACATGGGAGAGGATGTCTCAAACATTTTAGGGACTCCTCAGAGATTCAGATAGCCTACATATTATTAAAAAAAATTAAACATAGTATGTATTCGAACTAGAATTTAAACAATTTTAACTCAGTACATTCGAATACATTAGTAATATTCTGGATGTCAAAAGCCTAGTAATCTCCATTACACACAATTACCAAGTTTACAGTAATCAACAATCCTCATGTAACATAATGTAACATGATATAATTTGTGTATCTGAAATTAATCTCATGCGTGGTTTTTAACTGGTTACCTCCAATCACCTAACGTGAAATAAGCATACACTATGACATTAATTCTCTAAACATAGAGATTCATTATGCGAAATAAGTCAAAACTAACGCTAAATGAGCAGTCGTAAGAATTATAAGTCACACATGAGATGATATTAACCTTATTACAGATTATTCAATTGATTGACTGATGAATAAATGTACAAAAATAATTTAATAAATGTTAAGGTTATTTGGTATTTAGCTTTACTTCCAGTCTCTATATTTCTATGTTAATCTTGACACCAACAAAAATATTAATCATACGGACGCGGCCACTGTAAACGCCAATTACAACGCTTGACAGTTCATTCATTAGAACCCACGTTAACTGAAACTCAATCACTAAGTGTTTTATCCAGAAGTGTTGTTCAATTAATAAATGAGTGCTGCATATTACAAAGCATTTTTCAATAAAAGTTTTATTTCAAGTGTCTAGAGATATCCTGAACTATCTATGACATCAACCTAGCATATTCCAATATTCTGGTTATAAAACATAAATATAGTAAAAATAAGAGTTGAAATTAAATCTTTATTGTACATTACACATTAATATGCATTACTTACCTACTAAATGAACGGGAAACTGATTAAACATGTGGAATACAATATACTCAGCTTAACGTACTATACTTTTTAAGCATTCATGTCAAGTTTTAAAAAAGTTACAAAGTGCTTCTATATCAATCAATAATTATCAGTGATTATTATTATTATTATTAGTTCAATACAAAGCTTATTATTACTTGATCACTATGTCCATTTATCTTTATTTCTTAGTATGAAAACAATAGAAAACGTTTCAGCTTCAATTATGTTATGTTCTTCATCATCAATCTTGGAAAGCTTACTTAGCGATCAGCATACTACGTTATCTTATCGATCTACCAAACGATCTATCTATCTATTATCTATCTATTATCTACATGCTATCCGACTAGCGAGCGAGCTATCGATCTATCGATCGATCGATCGAGCGAGCTATCACTACGATCTATCTAGCGTAATCGATCTATCAGTTCGACAGCGTATCGATGCACATCGATGCGTCTATCTAGCTGAGCTATCGATCTATCTTCTAGCTAGACGATCATCGCTATCGTATCTATCTATCTATCTATCATTCTATCTATCTATCTATCTATCTATCTATCTATCTATCTATCTATCTATCTATCTATCTATCTATCTATCTATCTATCTATCTATCTAGCTATCTATCTATCTATCTATCTATCTATCTTATCTATCTATCTATCTATCTATCTATCTATCTATCTATATCTATCTATCTATCTATCTATCTATCTATCTATCTATCTATCTATCTATCTATCTATCTATCTATCTATCTATCTATCTATCTATCTATCTATCTATCTATCTATCTATCTATCTATCTATCTATCTATCTATCTATCTATCTATCTATCTATCTATCTATCTATCTATCTATCTATCTCTATCTATCTATCTATCTATCTATCTATCTATCTATCTATCTATCTATCTATCTATCTATCTATCTATCTATCTATCTATCTATCTATCTATCTATCTCTCTATCTATCTATCTATCTATCTATCTATCTATCTATCTATCTCTATCTATCTATCTATCTATCTATCTATCTATCTAATCTATCTATCTATCTATCTATCTATCTATCTATCTATCTATCTATCTATCTATCTATCTATCTATCTATCTATCTATCTATCTATCTATCTATCTATCTATCTATCTATCTATCTATCTATCTATCTATCTATCTATCTATCTATCTATCTATCTATCTTCTATCTATCTATCTATCTATCTATCTATCTATCTATCTATCTATCTATCTATCTATCTATCTATCCATTACCAATAAATACTATTAAGACAAGTGTTAAAACATGCATACAATGAACTACTTTAATTGCTTAGAATATTTATAATTCAGTAGCTAGAAGATTCCTATTTATGCATTCAGGAAAGTTAAAAAATGTGTAGAAACATTCATTTTCAACTCATTTTTCATTTAAGATCTATATATATCAATGTAGACCATTGATGGAAGGACTAATTGTCTTTTCCGCATATCATATTTGAATGTGATCTTGCCAGCATTGTTCCGAGACTGAGGTCATTCACGATCTCCTCAATAGTTGAGAGGTATTTTTTGTATCCATCACTTTTAGTTATTTTTCGGTTTACTAACTTTCATCACTTTGTTTAATGCCGCTTATTCGACATACTGCTCTGCATGCTTATCTGTTCATTAAAGTCGGTTGAAAAATGTCATTTAATATCACACTACAGCTATCCATTAAATGAAATGATTAAGAATGTTAGGTACAACCTTGAGAATAGCCTTTGAAATTCATATCGAACCCTAACCTTCAAAGATATACGTATTCTTATTTACTTAACTGTCATGTGGAAATACCTTACCATCTTTAATAAAGCTTTCACTAAGAATTCTAATGTATTAGCGTCCTCTAAGCAGGATGGTTTATTCCTTTGATTTTCGTTGTCTCACTTGACAGTATTATTGTCAGTTTACAGATTTCAAATCTAAGTATGTTGTTAAAATGATATATCTAATATTGATTAGTTTAGTACTGAATATTTGGGCATCTTAATGAGTGGTATTATGACCTATATATAGTCAATTCGATAAACAGTGAAATACTTAGTCACCTGTTAGTTGAATGAAGGCTGAACTAAACCAAGTTGATGAATATATGGCCCATTGAATTTAGGCATATATATAATCAGTGTTGTATTATGAATTTGTCACGCGAAATGTATGCTGGTCTCAATTTATTTATCCAACTGTACACTCCTGATGAATTTCGGAATCAGGATTAAAATATGTATGAGTGATCCTTAGATTTAAGTAGTTTCCAGTGATGCAGATTTGTCATACAAATCACCTATATGTATGCATATATTATAAATGTTGACAGAAACTCATTGTGTCTTTGATGAAGACGTCGACACGATTTAGCAAAGGAAATATTTTTTTAACAATATTATTTATTATTGCAATATATTAGTATTTATAGCAATTTAAAAAATCGTAGTCTACTGAAGACTGGAAAAAGAAAACATTATAAACATCGTTGCTATGTTCACGAAAGTAGGGTGGCCGGGAAAAGCAATACTAAGCTTTATTGACCAGAAAGTTTGCTTTATATATATATATGAATAGAATAAACCTTAAAAGCATCGTTTAAATTAGTTGTTATGTTATAATGTATCAGACTTTGTTCATATTACTTACTTACATAAGCACTATTACGTCATAAAGGAATTCGATACCTTTGTTACACAATAAGTGTTGTTATATGTTACAACTAAAAAGGTATAGATACTAGATAATCGATACATTTTGAATAATTGAAATTCGGAAAATAATTAAATTGTTCTTGTTTACGTAAAGAAATCACCTTGAAAGTCAATAGTAAATAGTAATAGGATTATTGTAAACTATTGATAACTGAATTTTCTCTGTATTTGGGGTGTGGGTGGATATAGATCAACATAAACATGAACAGACACCTTTAATTTCAATGAGCTACATGATCGTTATTAATATGCTATGTGGAGGGGGGGGGTAGGGTACATGTATAAAATCTTCACCACTATCAATTATTTGAAGTTGTATTTACTTATACAATCATTTGGTGAGAAAATACTACTCGATGCCAAATGTAAATATTGCAGTTAGAGATTGATTTTATTACCTAAACAATTTGAACTCTATTAAGCGTTGTAAAAAGTTCTAAGAGGATTCCACTGAGGTTGTTTATATGTGGAATATCAGGTAATTAGAATTCATTAATACTGTCAAGGAGGGTTGATATCTACACTCGACGCCATTTTTAGATATTTAATGGTAATAATGTTATATCTCCTTAAAATAATTTAAAGTGCATTTTCATGCACCTTTAATTTAGAAATGTAAATAAGTAAGACTAATTCCAACAATATGATCTATCAAATAAGTAATCTCCTGTCAGTCCACTTCGCAAATGAATATTCGGTTCAATAAATCAATGTATATTATTGATATCAACTGAGTAACAATGTCATTGACTGTAGAACTAGATGCCAACCATGACGTAATTTTTCTTAAGAATCCAGACAAACTTTCAGGTATCACTAATTTTGTTTTTATTTCCTTGTTTTTGACTAAATCCAACCAACGTATAAGTACTCTATAGGATGAGCATAAGAGCTCAATAATAAATAAACCTTTTATTTTATGCTTACTGAAATCCACCAATGATGTCTATGACTTTGTGTACAAAATCCAATCCACTCTAAACTACCACGCTTTTAAACGAGGCTACGACTTCTTGATGCTGATGGGTAATCTGTATGTGTTTAGTTTATCATAATACGGAAACACATAAATTCCTTTAATAATTGGGAATTATTCTCTGCGAATCTACGTCATAAATAAAGAAACATTCCAATGAAACTGACTTCTATGTTATTGGGCGAAATGGTAGCTGTATTTTATGAGGAACCTCAATAATAAAGAATGATCCTTAATTCAGAATAGGCTTGGGATGCAGGTACATCCAGTCCGATGAGTCCTAAATAGGACGAAACGCGCCTCCTGGATTCCACTTGCCAGTCACAATCCAACTTAAATGATCCTTAACTCACGAAAATCTTATATCATGAGATTAATCGCAGGTATCTAAGTAAATTGTTACTTTGGTTACTATCATTTCTCTGTAGCTGTCTGGAAACGTAGAAATAATCCATGAAGACATTGGTCAGAGTCATTTGGTAGCTATGGGTTATCCATTTGTGGTGCATGAAATAATTATAACTAAAGATTACAGACGTCGAATAACATGACTGAGAACTGATTACAGAAGCGTAGTTGTATTCACTCTCTGTCATTTTTGATTTTTCTTTTCTATCGTCCTTTCCCCCATACTACTTCTCCTATTATTGCATTTTTTTACCTTGATAATTTCATCCCATTATACTGATGTAGCGTGGCAATTTGTACCGCTCCATAGTTTTTCCAGATTCTACAATATCAATCATTGAATAAATGACCAATATGGATAAACTGTTATGTCAGTATAAAGAATTATTAGGAGATCATTCATTTTAGTTACAATCAACAACTACTTTCATGACTTATTCTTAGAAGTAATAGAATCATATTTTTCAAGTTTAGATTAAAAGAAGACGTTAGCTTGAATTAAGAGATTAATTATCATTCATGATTAGTTTCAATATTACAACCATAGTTAGTCAAGGCAACCAAGTTGAAGTTTAAAATAATAAAATAAACAGTTGAACTGACAATTATCATAAAATGTGAACAATGAATATTTTACTATAAGTTATTTGTTTAACATTAATTTATCACTAATTTATTCATAGAATGGTATATTATAATCTAATCATGAATGAAACAAAATGGCGGCAATTGATGCTATTTGTGTGTAGGATTTTTTCCCAGAACATTTTATTTTATATGAATCAATAACATTTTAAAGTCAACATAGAAACTAATTTATACACACAAATTGAATGTTTTATTTATAATTTGTAAACAGTTGATTAATCAATAGAATGATTAACTATTTTAGACATGATCTATAAATCAATTTCAATCAGTAGTTAAATTAATGAATTTCTTTAGTAATTATTAGTAATAATAACAATATTATTATTAGTAGGATAAATTTGTATATTCTCATTGATTTGTTATAGACTGAATCTAGTCAGTCACTGTTGCTATATGTGCATTCTGGACTCAATAGCCTAGTGGTGAACGAGGTGGCGTTTGACACGAAACGGACTAAGTTAGAATCCCACTGTGAACATCAACATTGGGATGGAGGTACATCCAGCCGACGAGTCCCAAATATGACGAAACGCGAGTCTTGGACTCCACTTGCCAGTCATAATCCAAATTAAGTATTATTATTATTATTAATGTACTATTAGTAAGAATTTGTATTATTCTATTGATGATATTCAAGACTGAATTTTGTTCAGTCTGTATAGTTATATAAGTCCATCTTAAATTGGATTACTTTGGTAAAGCTATTATGGCTTGTGGTTCGTAGTGGGAAAAATCTAGCATACATGTTTCATTCTTTTTGTGATCCATTAATTGGATGTGCTTGTATCTCAATGTTTAAACTTGTACTAAGTTTGAAAATGGAGTACCTGCTTTTGAAAACGTCTACGCCTTAAACATATCGGTAATGTATGTATATATGATAACAAATATATCAATAACTCCCAGTTAATAATGCGTAAAAATTAAGGACTTATTTACTATTTGACTTTAAAAGAAAAGTAATGATACGTTCCTAAGAGTTGAATGAGTATTAAATATTCATTCCACTAATATATTATTCACGCAATCAACTAGTTGTTGATATCTAACATTGAAAGAAAATGAGACATAATTTCGGCAGCTACATCATTCAAATAAATGTTAGTACTAATCCTCAAAACGCTCTAAATCTAAGTTTCATGCGTATTAGTACTCATCGACATGATCTAAAAGTGACTGATGAATATGGGTTTCAGACTATTGCATATCATTCGTTAATGTGTTCAAAAGAGGATTTCAGTCGATCAATCAATTCCAGTAGAGATTGATTTGTTGATTAAGTCAAAATTTGCAATCTTCCATATAACAAATATCCAGTTGAATAACCAACGACAAAAATATTATATCTTTGCATTTAATAATCACATGGAAACAAAGTTCACTTCTAAAAATTACAATTTTATTTACAGCTATTTAACATACTTATATAAGTGTTAGTTTTGTGTACATGTGCATACACTCTTATGTTTTAAAAATACTCATCATTGTAATTGTTTATTATGATGTTTATTTTACAATGAAATCATTTAACATTTTATACATACAGTTCCATAAATGATAGTTCAAAAGTATGCCAAATAGTAATTTAAACAAAAACGACATTGAACTTAGATCTGATAATAATAATAATAATAATAATAATAATAATAATAATAATAATAATGAAAAAAAATCATTATGATAACTTTAACACAGAAGTTTATTCATAACTGAAGTATACCGACTATTCTGTTTACTTAGGCAAAGATCACTAGCTAAAAATGAATCCTTATCGGAAATGTCTTCTTTAAGTAAAAGTAATTAGAGAACTAAATAAGAAAAAAACTAAGTTATTTACTGCTTTTATCTATAGAACACTAAAAAGAAATTAATGTTCATCTTAATTATGTAAACTATGCATTTATATGCATAATCTATCAAGTGACCAGTAAACCTTTTAATATCATGAAATATAATCTATAAAGAACAATTCGATCATCTTTACTCAAAATTAATCAATAATGACATTGGTCACTCACTATTCAGTGATACATCAATAAGTGTATTTGAGTCCTACTTCAGGTCAGTAACGAGACAAATAACTCATCAGCGATAGTCGTAAACTATGATGATTTAAATCACGTAAGAAAACATCAATCCCCTAATGACTGACTATAAACCCTGCTAATATGTGCCAATAATAGAAATTAAGGTTATACAGGGCTTTCTACTGACTGCATCAGTCAGTTTTCATCAACCACACGCTCATGAGCTATGTAGTGAAGTACATATATTATAACCTTGTCAATAAAATTTCCTTAGCAGTATTCATTTACCAATTAAAAATTTGTATCTATACAGAAGGTCAATTTTGCTTAATCTCTGGAAAATTTTCTCAATTGATTCACAGTGTTTCGCATTTTACAATTTTAATTGCTATCTTCGTGTAAAAAAATTATGATATTACAATTAAAATTAGCATGAAATTTCTAACATGCATTACTACTTTTCCGATTCACACTCCTATGTCCAAAATATCAGTTTATTGCTAACTAAGTAACATCACTAATAACCACATCGACTGCATAAATACAAACATTGCTTGAATTGGGGTGATTTTTCTAAGATTCTTATTAAGTTCACTTGTTAGTATCCATCGCAAAATGATGTTGATTGAGTACCATTGAAAATCATGGAGGACTGGACAGCTGCTTCGTCCTAGTATGGGACAATAATAAGCTCACTAGTGACTAAGTTCAGAAGTTACTTAAGTCCTAGTAAGAAGTCGTGATTGGTGCAGTTTATACTTGTTGGTAATGAAACAGTCATCACCGATGACATTGACTATTCATCTGCCGATATCGTTTGTTAATGAAAGTGAAAATTCTACCACTGGACTCCGGCCGGCCCAGTAGTGCATATGTTTAGGCGTTAGCCTAAAGGCCTTGGGTACGGTTTACTAATGAATTGAAGGTATGCACATCTGAAAAGCCCCATTCTAGGACAAATCAGCTGTCTAGTTCTCCCTGTCTTTCAATGGTATCCTATCAACATCATTCTATGATGAATACATGAAGTTAAAACATACGTTCAATACTTATGGTAAATATAGTTAGTTGTATTAAGTTCATAGAGTACTTAACAACTGTTACAACCCATCTATTGTAAACATTTTTAAAATGATTTAAAATGAATCTTATTCCTTTACTTTCTACAAATAATGCCATTTCATGTACTTTTTTCTAAGTTCAAATGATAGACCTAAAAAAAAATTTATATTAGTAGGTTACGGAACTAAACTTATTATTATTATTATTATTATTATTATTATTATTATTATTATTGTTATTATTATTATAGGGATTTATTACAACTTATTAATGTAGTTAAATTTTACTTATAAATTACTTAATGCTATGTACATGGTTCTTTTTCAACGGAATAGAAGTTATACTTAGATTTTACATTGTACTACATCTAATATGTAAATAGTACAAAGAAAAATGCTAAGTTCATGAAATTTAAAGAGAAAAAAAAGTAGCTGAGGATACATTTTCTAAGAAGAAAAAAATATATATAAAAGTAAAACTTTGTTCCGTTTTAACTGTGATATAAATCTGATAAAATATCAATTTAATTTGTATCTATCTACCTTTGATTTAATGTTATACATTATTGATAAATAAACATAGTAACTGAAAAAAAAGTAACTAATATTAAACTTTGATTGGTTAATTTATTGAATCGGTCTGAATTATAAATTATCATTATTAGATATGAAGTGAATATTATCATTCAAGCAGCGATAAATTCCATAAATCATATGCAAAACTCATTTATTATAGTCAGTTAATATGCATTTCAATATACCCAGGTGTTAATAATAATAATAATAATAATAATAATAATAATAATAATATTGTTATTAATATAAATGTAAACATTGATTAATGATATTATCGATCTTGTGCATTTTATTTAAAGTGACATTTTTCAGTTATTTTCAGTGTGAATACCGAGACGAAATTTAAGAAAAGAATAAAATCAATTCTGTAGTTCTGGATTGTTATTCTTATAGAATTAAATATTTTTAAAAAGGTGATAGATTATAAAGGGTGGGGGAGCGGGTTGTTATAACGAAACCTTAGTTGACCTAGTTTCCACGATACTAGCCACTCGTCGGTACAGCTTGAGTGCCAGTAATGTTGGAGATATTTAGTGCTGCTTCATGAATTCGAGCCCAAGGTACCTAGTTTCATATTTTCCTACTGTTACTACTGAGTTACTCGATCTACATGTGACTCATCATAGTACTGGAATGTATAGATTGACTGATCAATGAGTAGTGACAAATGTTGTGTTTGTCAAGTCATTTATAGCTCTGGTCGAGTTCCATAGAAGTTACAAAGTGATCTAACGTCTCTAATACTAAGTTAAAATGGATAGCGGTTTATATTGCAGATAAGCATAAATCACATAATAAAGTGTTACAAATAGTACAAAGTTTAATTAACTAATAGCCTCTCTTTAGTAACAAAACTCACCAACGAAGCTAATAGTGCAAATAAGTAGTGGTTATTAGGAATGAGACATCTGATTAATTGATGGTAACAAATTGAAACTCAGATCAAGTATCTGATTATTAAAATATGCCTCGATTATCCATATTTCATTACAATCAAATTCCTTTGGTTTGATTGCATTCTCTGGGTAAGACAGCTTAATTGCTGAGCTTTCATCGTCACTCTGGATGATTTCTTGGCTAAAACGTCCGACAGAAGTGAGCTATATAATTTTCTCCGCAAGTGACTGGTAGCTTGATATATCGACCTTCAGTGTGACTGATTGTTATTGCTATTCGTTCTATCATTTTTTGTACATTTGTTTTGATTTCCTTCACACAATACTCGATCCATAGTATTGTAGTTGTTTGTTATTTTCCTTATTCGTTGATAAATCGCATCTATCTCAATACATTTACTGATTGCTGATTGACTTGAATGCCAAACTTTTAAAAAGCTTCTAGTTTTCTTCGTTTCTTCTGTCTAAAATCACCACGTTTGCCCAGTCAAACCTGTACCCATAATTGCCCTAATGTATTGATATGAAAGACGATATGTCGTGGCGTTTGACGACAAATTGATATTCATATGGGCGGAAAAGTTTACCGATTGTCCAAGGTTTCCCACGACGCTTCTAATATTCACTAAGTTCACTGTATTCATAACAATAGGACAATTCCTCATTTATTCATTACCCCATTACTACAAATTAAAGCATAATTTTCATTAAAGACTTTAGTCTAGGCAACTAAAGTCATTCGTACTCTGGATATCTCAGTGTAACGCGTACCTGGTGGAAACACTGTTAAAGTTGATGCTTGGAATAAAATTTGCAGAAAAATTATATATAGATATACTTAATGCAAACACTATCACAAATGAAAGTTCAGATTCTATTAATAATGTGATACTCTCTGTGAAGTAGAATACAAGAAACGTTGTCATGATAGTTACATAGTATGCGACACAAAAGTTGGTGTGACTTAGAATTCCATAGAGTTACTTCGTGAATAATAGACGTTAAGTATATTTAAGTCTAAGTTGTCCACTGAATGAAATTTAGATAACTTATTGCGACATACGGAATGATCTAAATTCAAATGTGTACCTACAAAACATTACTTCACATATATAATCACTAAGTCCAAATTCCTATTTAGAATACCATAATGCAATTTTGTAAGATTTCACTGAAATCAGTTAGTACCTGATATTTTGATGCACCTAATGGGATTCAAACTCATATATAATACAAAAACCATGACGACCTCCATGTTTTTGTTTTCTTTTAGTACTATTGACGGCGATTAAAAAAACACTAAGGAAACGAGTAAAAGCAGCTGATGAATAATCGATTTTGTGGATTAATAGAAGTGAATAGCAAAAATTGAAATGTTAACCTGTTTTTAATTGCAAATCTGATTTTTCTAATGAAAAAAAAACGAGAATGAGTCAAATTAATTGCTTCAAACACTTATCAAAGCATATGTTTATGCCATCTCATCAATTATCTCTAACCATTTAAATATCAAGACAAAACAAACTTTAGTGTTGTCTTTTATTATAGAGAGTTGCATTACTACAAGTAGATTAATAGAATTCTACCTTAACTGTGGATACCGATAAATACAAAGTGATAAGTCAGTGTACTAAATAAATGAACAATCTTTTAAAACAAATTTCCTTATCCGAAAAAAGCGGATCCAAAGCGTTATTATCTTAACGTACTTGACATTCATTCCACCGAACACGGAGAGTTGTTTGATAGCTTTATTTAGGACTCCTCTATGTCATAGTCTGCTAATTCTATTTGAATTTGATACCACTAATTGACAGTAGACTCGAAATCAATAAACAGTTGTTTACTCCTAGTATGAGGCTCTTCAGCAGTGCGTAGTAAGAAATAGAGCTTAGGACCTTCAGATCACCTGACGAACACTTAACCTATAAATCACTGTAACATCTATCATCTAACTATGGAAATTTCTAACTTCAGTCATTTTGCATTACATTTTTGCTGCAATGTCAATTATCATCAATAGACAACCACCTCACACCTAAGATTGTTGAAATTACCCGATTAAAGCTTTTTTCACTATAACTTCAAGAATTACCTCCTAAAGTTATTCAGTAATTAGTAAGTTGATATTGTATTAAAACATATCAGATATTATTACCTAATAATTGTTTTTTTTTTCAACCTTCAATATTTATTGATTCATACATTGACAAGTATCGATTTATCGTGACAAGAATTTTTTTCAATTCATCTCATTTTTATGAGGTAACTACTACTAATCCTCTATGAAGGTGATCATATTTGATAGGTAGACATGTATATTTTTGTAAGTAGACGGATAGATAGACAGACAGTAAATAAACTAAGAGAAACCACAAAATAATATCAAATAAAACATTATTTAAGTTGAATTGTGACTGGCAAATGGGATCCACGACACTGGTTTCGTCCTATTTGAAACTAGTCATAATAAAAATGTATTTACAAAACTTAAAATATTTTTTTTAATGATTTTTCTTGGTTAAAGAGGTTTTGTGATGATTGGCATTTGATTTAATTTTGTTGATTGTATTTATTACAGACTGATATTGAAAAGTATAGATCACTGAACAACTGTTTCATTATAGTGTAGAAAACCTTAACAGTATTCATCTTTGATTCTCTAGTGGAGAAAGCTATCGATTATTTTCTGGTTTTCAATGGTACCTACACAAGATCAGTCTATGAAGATTACAGACATTAAAAATAATAACCAATTTTGTAGTTGGGTGTTGTGGAGCTTGTTAAATTTGATTTTCAAATGATGAATTGACATGGATTAAACAATTATTAAAAGTTAGGAAGCACTAGAAAGTTTATCGTCCTAGTATTGGACTTCTCATCGGTGCCCATTCAGGACCCTACTGAAGGATGGAACCTGCAGTCCTTTCAGGTCAGGTAATGAACGTGGATTGACTGAGTTAGAAATGTAGACCGTTGGAAGTTGGTTCAGTAGTCTAACGCCAAAAATATTCGCTGCAAATCCTAAAAGTCCTGAGCTCATTTCTATCGTGAGGTCATAAATGCGCACCAGTAAAGAGTTCTATACTAGGACAAAGCAGTACCATTTTCCTGGTTTTTAATGGTTGCCTAACTCAGATCAATTCCTGATATCAAATTCAAATTTTGTTTTGTACTCATTATTTTCTACATTTTCTCCATGATAACACAACGAACAAAAAAGAATTATATGGTGACCTAGATTACGAATAACTGCTAAAGTAATGAATAAATAAACAGATATACAATATACCGTAATGTAATAGTGATTAAATGTTATATGAACTTGTGAATCTGAATTAAATTTAAAGGTCACAAGAATTAGTGTTTTTTCTATCATTGTATATAATAAATGATATAAATTGTATAAATAAGCCTAAGGTCGGTCAGACTGTTGTAGAATCAAATAGTTAATCAAACTGGCTAAATGATGGTTGATATTAAATGAAGTAAAATGCATATACTGTCATAAGTTAATAATTTTTAATTGATTGAGGTCGTCACAGAATGATGTTGTTAGGGTACCATTAAAAACCAGGGTGTACTGCTAGCCAGCTTTTCCGTTCTAGCATGGAACTACCCAGCAATGTGAACTCTACATTCTGTCCCATGGGTGACGGTTGACGAACTCCTAACACTCTGCACCACTAGACCAGCAGGAGTTCAATTATAGCATTACCAGCTTCAACAATTTGTGATATACGGTGAGGATTATCCATTGTCAATAAACTAAAAATCAATACCAATCTCTTCAAACCACCACAAGTGAATTACAATAATCAGCTCACTGGAGACTAATTTCAAGATATTCCTGAAGTCTTAGAGAGAAGTCGTTACTGGTGGAGTTTAGACTCGTCAGGAGCGAGACAGTTGTTACCGATGGTAATGGGTGATTGTCCTACTTTATCACGAATAGGTGGATGTGACAATTTTACGAATGGATACCTTCCGCCCTTCTTCAACTCTAGGCTCCTGGGAAGGTATCTAGGATGTGCGCCGCTAAGGATTTCCATAGTGGAACGAAACAGCTGCCCAACAGTACTTCTTGGTTTTCAGTGGTACCCTACCAACTGTGACGAATCCAATCAAATAAAACTTAATTTTCTCAAACCAACTTAGTTCAACTAAGAATTCCATAATTTTGGTTGCCTTTACAATACTGAACAAAGTACAAGTAATAATGCTTGCGTAAAATATGGAAGAATTCATTTTATTTCATGATTTCTCAACTATGTACATACACGTCAAGTTCTAGGTTCCTCATGACTGACTGATGATTTTTCATCAACCATCTGAATTCAATAACTCATTTAAGTTTGATACACGTTTAATGTAGATAGAAGAAAAAATTGATTATGCGAAATAAATGAAGTAACGTTTTAGTTACTAAGATTACACAATCGTATGCAAAATAGTATGCATATGAAAGATGTTCAAAAGAACCTACGTCTAAAAGGAGATAATACTCACAGTAGTGTAACTGTGCGCCATCAAGATGATGAGGGACATGAAATAGACTACATGAATGAATTTAAAATAATTAGTAAACACAAATCTATACCATTAAAATCGGTTCAATTGACTGGATTTAGTAGATTTAAACATGACATTTACCTTCATTAGCTTGGTACAAACTAGAGTAGTGACCTTGCCCTCTTTCTTTTCTTCATTTTTTTCATGACCAAATTCAGGTGAGTTCAATTCTTATAATTCTGTTTTGTTACTTATCTTCATTTATTCACAATATATATTCATGTTCATAACTGAATAATGAAATCTATTCCACCATCCTCTAGAACTGTCATTAGTACACAACCTTTTGAACTGATTTTATTATGTGCATAATGTATCTTTGTCATTTTTTATAATGAAACTCTAAACTAATCATCTAATTTATTCATAAATACTCTAAACTCAACTTCTTACCAACTTCATCTTCCAAACAATCCATCGTTAACTGATGGACAATACAGTTAATATTGTACATGTACATTAGTAATGACTTACCTACAATCAGTGGCCTGTATGTAGCTGTTGAGAATGGAATGAATTAAATGAAATCTGAAATACTCCTGAAATGCTGTTGTTCTTACTTTATTAAGAGTATATAACTACCCGGTATAATTTAAACTAGAATTAAATAAATTCATGGTCTTCAACAAGACTATGGAAGAGAAAAAAAAGAAAAGTAAGGGGAAAACGAACTAACTTCGAAAAAGAGTCTTATTATGCTTCACTTTAAAACATAAAGTTCAAAGAGGAAACGTCTGATAGTTATTCCTATCATAAAGATGAGAAGGTAGCGGTAGGTTGTGTTAATGGATTCTACTGATTTATTTACCCGCCTACTTATCTATTTATCAGGTCACTAGTGACTACACTTATGAAAACACTACTGATACTCTTATTGTGATCTTCATTTCCTTTTGAAGTATCACTACGACTACACTAACCACGGTATGTCTAGCATGTTTTCAATTAGCATATTATTTAAGGCTATACATACCGCCGATGAGAAGAAGCGAAATAAAATTACTTTACTTTATCTGGCAAATCTCGTTAATATTGTTTTTTATTTAAAGTAACCATAGCACATTACAACAGCTTTAATGTGGAAATCAGGCTTGCCTATAGTGGTGAACCATTTTGGCCATACTTGTTGGATCCTACCATGCCACGAAAGTCGGTTGGAGAGCAATAAAACTAAAAGTATCAAACGTAATGTTTGAGGGAGAAGTCCCATTGTTGACTGTACAGTGGTGTGATGGCAATAAGACGTTTCCCTTAGATAACAAGCATGATAGTGATACTGCTGACTTTCCACAAAGGAAGAGGTGTTGTAAAAGGTCATTACTAAAAATGTACACTTCACTCTACTCCACAAATTTTCATCATCAATAAGACATTTTCAGCCACTGAGCTAACACCTTAAAACCCACTTGTACAAAGATCGCATATTACTAGCTTTAGTAACTGTTTATTGGACATTGAGGTCAAACTCCTGGATCGTCAAGTTCACCTCTAGTTCAACTTTTTCCAGATGCCTTAAAAAGAAGAACTCTTCAACTGTATGGGCAACCGAGAAGTAACAACCTCTCTCATACGTATAACAACTAGCTCATTTCAAATTAACAAAATTTAGAATTATGGACGATTTTATTATAATTAGTTAGCTAAGGTATGTCACTGCCTAAATGAGACGCGAAAGACTTACGTTAAACAACTTATAAAGTCACGGTCGCTTACTTCTTTCAACTTTAGTCAATCTACGTTTTAACTGATATCTTCAACCTCCGTTTTGTGTAGTGAAGTATTTACAGGCTCTAACTAACAGACTTTTTGATCCGAACTAAAACACACGTAAGATTTGTGTATGTAGGCTAAATTACTTCGCTAGGATCAGTGCATCAACACGTTCCACACACTTTTTTTTTCTAAAAAAGCATTATGAATGACAGATATTGCTACCCTGCCTGAAAGCAGATGTCATCTGAATTCTTGCTCACTCTAACCATGAAGATTTAACACAATCATTTATGAGAAGAAAGTGTTAAAACAGTATATACTACAAAAGACTGATAACAATAAACTATGAAGTAAATATGGGCTAACCACATGTAACCATTTTTCAGTAACTACGCTTGATAACACCTTCTTATTGTAACTGACAGAACTATTTATGTGCAATTTCATTTCATTTACGCTTTTGGACTACAATATGTACCCAT
This sequence comes from Schistosoma japonicum, assembly GCA_025215515.1. Taxonomy (NCBI): domain Eukaryota; kingdom Metazoa; phylum Platyhelminthes; class Trematoda; order Strigeidida; family Schistosomatidae; genus Schistosoma; species Schistosoma japonicum. The sequence goes on from CM046061.1 coordinate 79,706,479, forward strand.
ACATTATTGAATATTACTTTAATTACTTAAAAAATATACGATTCTTCTTGGTGTTTTTCATGGGAAACATGGAAATAAAACTTGGTCTACCGTTTTATAATTGATACCCTTATTTTACTAACAATCATAAATCCATATTCAATAATATAAAAAAAATGTAGAATAAGCAAACAATTTGATAATGTTGTTTACTTTGTTTTTGATCAGTAGCATATGACATAAAAAGAAATAGAATATCACCATTCATAGGTCTAAATGTATGTGTAACAGAAAGAAAGTCAGAGGAAAAATTGTCTATTTTTTAAACAGATTATTTGATTGACGTCAATTTTATACCCAAAAATCAATATCATACTTTATATTTTCTTTGATATATTTATTGTTTTTGTTTTTTTTTTCAATGAAAAGGTTTTGAATATACGTGAAAATTTTAAATTAATACATAGTTAATCGATTAATGCTAATCAATCACATGAACTGAATAATGTCGATATTACCCACTGTTCACATTGAAGTATGAATTGACTAGTATTGAACCTGTTAACCACCTACTATTTGACAATTGGTCAGTTTAACTAGTAAACTATCACATCCACCCTACCCCTTTCAACTTTTATTGATTATAAATATCATTAAGTGCATTCAATTTTAAACATCGATCTCTAGTGGATGACTCATATTATTGTTTAATTCATATGCACCAATTTGTATCGATAAATATATTCAGTTCTTTATTTGTATTTGATTAGTTCTATTGATTATTATTACGCATATGATAAAGTTATCAAGCTTGTGTCGATTGTATGCACGTTATTATTGCTGGTTTCCAAACTTTACTACTATCTTAAGTGGTTAGAGTGACAGTAGCCACTTTACATTTAAAATACTGTAGGTAAGTCACTTACTTGTGGCTTGGTAGTCTAAATATCATTTGAACACGATCAAACTAGCTTCTCAAGGTTGTGTTTAACAAAAGAAACGGTAGTTTTGTATTAACCTAGGGCGTGTAATTTATGTAAATATCACTGAATAGCTTCCTGCAGTAGAAAAAATTAAGGCTTTGGGTACCTATGCTGTTGCCACGTGGTTTAATTAAAATTTCATTTAAACTAGAGCTCAGTTATTCAACGTTATATATTCGTTTAGTGTAGCTACATGCCGAATATCCAAAACACTCGATTTTGCGTATTGAAACAAATCTGAAATATGTTATATTCCTCTTCTCTCACTATTATTTTCTTTGCCAAATGACTAATATTTGTGATAATGTTAATCTGATGCCTTCTTCAAAATAAAAAATATTCCATTTCTTGTCTATTACTGTCTGAAAAATATACAAGAAATATTCAAAAAAAGATTATTAAAAGAATTTCAAAAAACTAGACATGCCGTCTTCTTTTTCTTCATCTTTTCAACTCGTTTCTAATGTATTAAACTACTTATGATAAATGTGATGAAGACTTCGAAAAATCATGAACAAAATCATTTCACCTGTACAATTGGTATGTAGAAAAATAATTGTTAGAATAATGATTTTATTGATAGTAGATTGTTATCCATTAGTGTGTAGGAGTTACATACTTGTGTCGATATGGGTGGATTTTGATTATGAGAAAAGAAGAAAATATTTTAGACTAGTGGAATACTGAAAAAAAATATGCTTATATGATTGCCTAGGAAATCAGTAGATTTCTTAATACTTTAGATTTATCGTAGCAATCGTTCAGGAAGTATACCAGAAGTGACTAATCCAGGTCAATGTTAAGTAACAAAAAAAAAACAACAGGAAAATACATGTTCTTAACCATAGTATATATCAGACACATTGAAGTTGTTGGTAGTTATTGTTATGACGTCAAAAATGTTATTTACGACTGATGAGGATATGACTATTATTTGATGTGACCTTGTGCGTACGAAGTTACAATAGCAAATGCCGACGAAAGTGCCTAGTTGGTCCATGTATCTGCCCGATACCCACTCAATACCAGGCAAGAAATAGGGAGAATACAAGCCGGTGAATCAACTATATATATATTAAGGAATCAACATTAATACAAAGCAAAGGAGACAGCAGTAGTGAATTAAGGTAATGTGTACACAATCAATTAGCTGTAGTTCATAAATGAGAGATGATATACTAATAGTAAATATGTTAAACGGGAGGACAGAGCAAGGGTAACGTGACAATTATAGAGATGCAATGTTTACATTATCCACGTCTAAAATAATTGAAATAGTTATCTAAGATATAATTCTGAAAGTTAGTTATTCCTCTTGAATCACCCGACATAAGTTATTGGAACCAGTTTGTCAAGTTAAATACAGGTTTTCAAATCTCATTATTAGAGTTCAATAGATATGATTTAGAAAGGAAGGGACATTTTTGAGTGACCACTTCGACATAACATTAATCAGTTCATATGGAAATAATTAATTGTCATTTATTTAATTCAGTATTGTACACATCGGTTAGATTTGTTGCATTGCCTACTTTAAACTTAATCACTGTCTCTTCTTAATAACTGGTCACGTAATACAATTACTTTGCATAGTTTCATATTTACCTCAAAGATATTCACGATATCTATCTATGTAACATCAAGCAGATAGATAATTGCATCGAATGTTATATTAAATAAGGTGAAAATTACGTTTTTTCTTGGACAGAAGTAAAACACTGATTGAGCCGACTTTTTGTTTGTTTCAAAACTATGCAAATTAAAAACTTTTCGGAGAATTAACCAGAAGTTTTAGTTGATTCGGTAGAATATACAAAGATTTCTAATGTAAGTTTGAGTCACCTCACTAACCGATCAACTGACTCGTAAATAATATAATGGATGCTTTATTACAGTTGTATTGTGGCTATCATGTAGAAACATACATCGGTCTTTTATTGTATTTAGAAATCATTTACTGAATTAGTTGTATTACAGTGTTGCTATTAACATCTGCACTCTAACTCAACGGGATTTTGCTACTAATCGAGCTACTGAGTTCAGACGATCAGATTTGTGCAATGGATAAGCATATATAATTTTTAAATGCTTTTATTTTTCCGTTGATGTTATTAAGTATTGAAGTTACCTAGTTTCTCTATGTCCACCCTGATTGGAATGTCCAGATACAGCGCTAACTTGCAAGTATGATTAAAGTCAAATTGTGACTGGTGGTGTGAATATCACTACTTGAATGCAGGTACATGAAGCTGATGAGTCCCAATCAAGATGAAACTTGCTTTAACAGCTGTACTGTAACTTTAACTATACTTATGAAATGCTGCTAGATGAAAGCTATTCGCTGAAGATGAACATTATACAAAAGAGAGATTGATCAATTGCAGCCGTTAAGTACATCGACAGGAAAATGACAACTAATAATGTCAGGCCCATGTAATCCTCAATACTGATTAAGTTTCAATGTTACTGCTGCTAGTTAAGCTGATTCAACATTTAAGCGTATAATCTTAAGTGATAGGTTATTGAAAGGAACGTATTCAACAGGAATCCTTTTACCTAAGCTTTTTTTAGCACTTGTTAGTAAGACATATCTACAAAACATTTAAGAAATTGATACTGTGGGACTTCTATGAAGTCGGAGTTATAGTTACAGACGTTATTATTGAAATATTTTAGTCCTTATATTTTAGATAAGCCACTAAGATACTTTTTTCAGTACTTACAGTATTTCGGGCATATACCCTGGCAAATATGTAGTAATTCCCACAACAGGATATATATACTGATTCATTCGCGTTGCGTTTTAGGAACTTCCTGTGTGTTGTTAGTCAGTATACTAATAAGTACTGTACACTTTTTGAATTTGTTTTTGTGTCGAGTGTACACAATCGTCAATTCTGTACCATGAAACCATTTACCTCAGATTTTACTCATTTTACATACATTTCATTCATTTCACACCGTCATCAGTTCCATCTAACACTCTCGTTTTAAAATAATTTATAAATCCTGTTTATTCAGAAAGCGTAAGGTCATATTGCTTAAAATTATTAAGTCATGTTCACCAACTGAATTATGCTTGCAAAATGGCGTGCATTCTGAACTAATTTACAAATTACATGACAAAGTGACTTTTGCTAGGAATTCACCATCAAGTAATGAACAGATGCAAACGTTGATAATTTTGGCTTTAGACCAACGCGTTGCTATTCAAGATACTTTATATGCAACATTTTGGTTTACTCAACACATATTTCATGAGCACTATTAATTTCCATTGATAAAGTATTTCTTATTAGTCGAAATCAAAACTGAACTGTCTTAATAAAGTTAACACTATATCGTAATTGTTAGCTACTTTATATTGTAAGTCATTTTACAAATAACATTAAATTAGATAAAAGCGTTTCCTTTAGTTTTATCATCAGAAGTTATACACTACATTTGCATTGTTCAATAAATATGTCGTACCTTGTACTTACGGGGATTTTTGTTGTTGATTTAGTGAGTACTGCATGTTAGAGTGTGATTTTCAATAAGGAATTCACTTCAAGCCCTGACTTTCTATATTTTCGTGCTTTTAGTTCAGTATATCAGATTGAGCTACACTAATACGTTCATACTTGACATCTACGGATGACTCCAGACGCTTGAATCCAATGTTTTAGTATACAGGTCTTAACTATTAAAAGTATGATAAAATTACCGAAAATGCTGGAATTAACACATTCATTGAAAACTTTTAATGTTATAGAGAGCTCCAGTCAAATTATTTACGAATGTACCCATAGGAAAATTGACTTTGATGTTTAAGAAAATCCTTCACATAAGCTTTTAATCTAAAGGAGATACAACATAGGTTATCTTGTAAAACAAACTTTCAGGATTTTTTAGAAAGCCTTTCTATCCAAACGAACTTCTTATTTCCTTCACCAATTCGTTTTTTAATTCGTGGATACGTATAGAAATGCTTTAGCTTGGGGTCAAATCAACGTGTACTGGACAATTTACTTGCATCTATAGAGCCACATATATTGGTCAAACAAAGTGAGTTTTCTCAGAATTCCTCTCCGAATATTCCCAAGCTTGACCAAGTGATTGTGCAAGTCGATCAATACTTTAATTCTAAAACATCTGAATTTTAGTCATTTTGCCACAACAGAATTTTCATTTAAAGTCATCCATACAGTCAGTACAAGTGGGGCAATTGAATTTTAAATTAAAGCATGATATATAACAGAGGTTTTAGCAGTCCGCAAATTCAAGCCTGATTTATGTGTAGAAAGCAGTATGTTCATTCGCTTATTCTATGGTGGTCTCATAACCCCCTTCTCATTTTCTTTTTTCATTATTATTATTATTCACTATGACAACATTAACTGTTCTGTTCTTCTTATTCAATGATCCTTTTACTATAAACTATCGAAGTCTAAACATACTTTGAATTATCATTTGTTCATTACACGATCACCTTTTTGATAGGTAAATTCAACTTAGTACCAGTTTGCCTTGCACTACTATATGTATCAGACTAATTGTTGATAATTTTTTCTGGTCCCTTAAATTAAGGTAGTTTTGTGGAGATAGGTTTTAAGTTTATTTGATTGTTGGAGCATTTTGAAGTTACCAACACCGATAATAGATGGTCACTGCACTATATCACAGGTTGATGGAAGAGGGAATTCTACATTAAAAACGCCGGCTTGCTTAGTGGTGCATATAGTTAATAGTTAGTCGTCATACATAAATGTCCCATTTTTCACTTCCCAATCGAATAGAGGGTGTGCACTGTTGACAGGGTTTCATACTAAAACGAAACAGCTGTCTAATGCTACCTTGTTTTCAGTGGTACCCAACCAACATCGATTTATGATGAGCGCGAACGACTACAAGTAGAAGTAACACTTTGTTTTATAATAAACTATGATATGTAAAACATAACTAAAAGTTACAATTGTACAATGTGAGTATATGGTATTGTTCAATGAATATTTTTCATTTCCCTTTGAATATACCAAATATCAAAGTTAACGTTTTAAACAAAACTCAAGTGAATATATTTCTGGGCAAATCATTCCAGCTTGAATTCTAACCAACTGTAACTATCACATCGCAACTCCAAAACTAAGAAAACATTAATCCATTTCTAGTTTATAATATTTCAATCGATGCCTATTACCCTACATGGAGCATAGGCCGTTGACCAGTATTTTTCAACCAACTCTATCCTGGACTTTTCTTTCCAGTTCTTCTCAAGTGTTGTTCAGTCTTTTCATATTTACCACCGATTCCCGATACATTATGTTCTTTGGTCCTTTGGCCTTGAGGATTCCAAGTTACTGCTTATCAATCTATAATATTTACTTATCAACTAACAAAATAGAATGACCAAAATGTTTATCCATACGTACAGACACAACACAGACTAACACATACTACAGTAAACAGAGAGTATTGTTTATGAACAACCTAAAAATCTCTTTTTTTTCTTCATTTATCCTGTGTTTATGACAACTGAGTTTATGTTGTTGGGTAGAGTAATTATTCATTCATTCATTTACTCATATCCAAGTGAAAAAAATAGAAATATAGAATAGAATTCAACTAACAATTGACATTTGATCAGCTGATTTTTACTAATAATGAATATCAACTAAAATTAGTATTATTCAATATAGAAATCAAATAAACCATTTATGTGATGTAAACATGTGAAAATAATCAAGATTTTTATTAGAATGTGAAAATTGTTTATAAAAAAAGTAAACTGATTAAAGGGAATTGTTTGAAAAATAAATGATAAAAGATAAAAATGGAACTGAATGTAATTAGATGTTGTGGAGATTATTGAATGTTAATTTGATATGATGAATTAGTTTGAACTAGGCAACCACTAGCAACCAGGAAGCAATGAACAGTAGCTTTGTCCTAGTATGAGACGTTTCAGTAGTGCGCATCCATGACTCCATCAGGGATCGAACTCATGATCTTCGGGTTCCGCTGAGAAAGCTTTACCATTCGACCACTGAGCTGGCTTCCAGTGGCCGGGTATTTCTAATTCAGTCAATGTGCGATGTATTTACGTCACCACATCGATTGTCATCAGTGAGTAACTTCCTCACATCCGACATAAGTGAACTTCAATAATCACATCTTTTCACTAGAACTCCAGGAATCACCTTGAGAAGTTAGTCACTAGTGAGCTGATATTAATTGTAATTGGGTGTTATGGAAATGGTTGCATAATTCTAGTTTCGAATTCTTATGAATCTTTAAAGGATCAGATGAACTAGATTATGCTTTATTGAACAACTTTGTTTAACTATGAAAAGGTTGATTACTTCAATTCGTTGTGCATAACCAAATAGAAAATTGCAGTTAGTTAAAAGGCATTTATAACAAGAAACTAAATAAATTCATTACGAATGTGCCACTTCATTTCAGTAACAGTAATCAGCACACTAATGACTAACATCACTGTTTCAGAAGTTTTGGTGAGAAATCATGCCTGCTAGAGTTCAAACATGTCGGAAGTGCTACAGAAGTTGCAGATGTGAATGGAAGATCGTTGCCCTATATGACAGATCGATGGAAGTGGAAATTCTATGGTTGGACGCATACCGGCTCAATCGTACAGAGTGTTAGACATTCACTAACCTATGACTGAATGTAGGGTGCGTATTGCTGAGGAGCCCCATATTAGAGTGAGACATCTGTTCAGTGTTCCCTGGTTTTCAGTGATACCCTGTCAACATCAATCTGTAACGAATTCACTCAACTAAAACAGTGTATTTAAAAAAATTGGTTTATATGCAATGGAGCTGAAAAATATTCGACAAGCGAACTCATTCTGAATGAGTGAAAAGTATTTTTGAAGTATGCAAGTGGTTTTGCGGATGAACTGACATTACTTCGATATCTTTAGTATATACTTATGATTGTACTCATATCATCATCTGTTCGTGATGGAAAGCACTTTTACACGGAATCATCTACATGAACCACATCTCCTGAAAAGGCAAATATTCTTTCATTAAAATGCTTGTAATACCTAAATATACATTATGCTTTTCTATACAACAGTATAGATTTAGAGAAAACAGGAAGCCAGTGCTACAGTAGGCCTTTACACATACCCTTAGACAAAAACACACGAATAATCTTTGAATTACATATCAGACATTTCAAATAAAAGTTAGTTGATAAATTTTTATCCCAGGCTGTCGTGAGAATACAGTGGTATATATATATATATATATATATATATATATATATATATATATATACAAGGTGGTCTGTTCAAATATATGGGTCACCATTTATTCAAATGTTAATTTACTGCAATAAATTTCCATTCTTATTTTAAATTTGTCTCAATCATATCTGTCATCCATGCGTACTAATGCGCTTTCATAAGATGTACACGATCTATAGTAAATCAGTAGACTGAGAAACCTAAAATGTACTTCTACAGTGATTAGTAGGTTTTTTTCACTCTTCTTGAACTTCGGAGTAACAAGTGGCAATTACTATAAAACTAATATTTCAATAATAGTAGATAATGGAGACAGGGACCATAGGAGCGGCACTGAATGTAGAGATTTACAGATGAATAGGAACACTACCCCCTTACAGTTTTAAAAAAGGGTTTTGGACGTGCTCTTCGAATTTTCATATGTTCACTATTCATTAATTGGTAATTTTATTGCAATTATGCATAGTTTATGCTGATAAATCTTAACTGTCAAAAATATTGTGTTTAGTAAAGTGATTTTATTATTCTTGTACATATATTTTCGAAATATGCAAACATGCATGGGTCGCATAGTGAGAATTCCTCCCTCACTTCATATTTTAATCTTCATCTAGTAGATTGAAGTAAAGATACATAAAAAGACTAACTGACTGACAGACTGATTGGTTCAGACAATTCTCATACAATCTGTTTATTTGGTAATATAATTAAATAATTTTTTCTAGTATTTTCTGGTTTCAATGTTATAATTAATCTTCCCTCTTCCACCATCAAAGGTATTATTTGATTCTTGGTTGCTTCTATTGTGAAGCTAGTTTCGACATGTCAGCTGAGATTTATCACTAGACACCGTTGTTCCATCAAGTCTTGGGAGGACTTCCTGACAGTATGTACCCATGACCAGTGACCAGGTACAACTCACTATGAACTTGAATTAAAAACCTACTGACTAGTGTGTTAGAACATAGTTACGCTTGGGGCACAGATGGGCAACAAAAATGTGTGTCGACCGATTTTTCGCCATTTGAGTTAGTAGTTTGGGAAGTTTGGTATTTAATTTTCTTCACCAATATTACTTGTCATCAAGTTTGTGTTTGGATTTAAGTAATGTTTAAGGCGAAGAGTGGTTTTCATAGGGGACCAAACCCCTCCACCCTATGATCTAAAATTTCAATCCATATGGCAGTGAAACATGATCAAGAGAAAAGAAAACCACGTTGGACTACAATTATATTAGGTTCACTACTCGATTTGTTTCTTCAGAGTTCTTAGTCCCATGTTTTCTAATAGTTAGGAACCAGGGTTCCTTAGGTGAACCCTGCGCGTTTACTAACCAGGTCTTGGAGACAGGTGTTCTCGTTCACTCCTTCACTTTTGTAAACAACACTCTCGACTAATGTAGAGAGTGAGTAGCATTTATTTGACAGATGATTTAAACACTTAGACATATATAGGCATTTTGAGAAAGGTAGGCAAACTCTACCCACCGTCGAACATATTAGAGCATGGTGGACTCAATATATATCAATCATATAAACAACTGAACAACTAAATACGTCATTTTAGACAAAAACGCTACACACATTAACATAATTTACTTTATATATATCCTTTTGGAGCGGAGAAACGAATATAATACAAATTATACATCATAGATACGACAGGATGGAGAAAAGATAATCGTTGAAGCTGGACTGGTCGAGAATTCTCATCAATGAAGTTAGACGAAGAAACTGACTATAGAAAGGCATATTATTATTATTATTATTATTATTATTATTATTATTATTATTATTATTATTATTATTATTATTATTAGTGGGCAACTGTGGGAGAATTCACTAAATTAAACAAAGTTATTTTTATTTGAAGAAATAAATGAAATTATGTAAAATAAAACATTTTCTTTCCTAAGCATCAATCAATATGTCTGGAAAATATTTTGTCTTGTTCCAATTGTTGGACTACTCATTCTATGTATTCAACTTATTCAATAGACTATGGAATATGCAAAATAAATTTTTTGGAAGAATATGTGAAAATATCAGATTTTAAGCTATAGTCATTCAGCATGTTTCTAAATTAACTGATTGTAATCAGTCGAGGTTGTATGAATCTCAGTTTGAGTCAATGCTAAATACATTAAATGTACTTGGCTACATGTCGGATGTCTAAAGACTAGATTTCATAAGTAAAATGAATTTTTTTATTATTATTAATCGTTAAGTTTTACACACTTACGCATACGATAAGGGTAATATGCGTTTCGGATATCTGATAGGTCAATTTACTGAAGGCTTTGGTTATTTGATATGGTATTATGCTGTTTTGTTGTACAGAGTCAAAAATTTGAGATTCTGGCAACATAGTAGATAACTAAAGCAGTTACTAAAATATTAATAGAATCAATTCGGACTAGAATTCAGAAGCTCATGACCCTATTCAACTGAATAGCTTAGCCACACTGCAACCAATCGAAGCCTGAAAAATTATGAAAACTGAACTAATATAGAATATTTATCCATCAAATATAACACACTTTATCAACGTTGAAAACGTTGAATTAGGCTAATTAATGATTTATATTTGTTTGATATTCCATGTAAATGATGGCTTTGTTTATCGGATGATGAACTTATCAGTGATTGGTTAGTTCGAAGAATCGTCGATATTTCCAGTATATCCAATAGAATTAGCATTGACTCATTTTATCTAGGTCTACTGCTGGTATGATAATCGATCATTTGACATTGTTCTTAAAGATTAATGCATAAGACCTATACTGACATTCCTATATGTTACAGATTATCTTGACTGAATGTTGACCTCAGGAAATCTCATTTATTTCAAATGATCTCATCCCTTAAATTTGATATTTCCCTAGTCGAACTATGTATCCGTATTTGTTTTGCATATATTGATAATAGTGTTGATACGTAACTGTGTTCAACAGCTCATCTACGTTTATGGATAACTCACTTTGTTACCAAATAACTTAAAATTCATTGGAATTTACTCTGTTTAGAATGCAGAAAATGATGTCATTCGAATAACTTAACAATATATCTTTTATCTAAATAATTCGTTTTTTTTTTTCAATGTGGTGTCTGTGGAATGGAATTTGCTGCAATTTATAATGTTGTTTTACTCATTAACTTATAGATTCATAGGTAAGTTAGTGGATATGTTCAGATTTATTCAAGAGATATAACACACGAGACAGTTTACAGACATTCATTTGCACTAATACAGATAACAGAAGGTGTTAATAATATGACTGGATTGCGGTTATTAATGAGATCCAGCTTGTATATTTTGTTATATGCCGTATGCAACTGAATATCTGCTTATATTCACAGTGTGATTCAGAACTGATTGCGTTATTCACAAATCAACTGTGTCAAAATGGTCAGGACCTTGTCTGCTAATAAAAAGGTACATACGATTCATCAGCTATATCTAGTTTTATTTTATTAATTGTAAGTGTTCTTAATCAGGGTTAAATTAAAATTAATCTACATGCTTAAATGTTAGTTGTGATACTAAGTCAAAATACTTCTTTGTTAATAATGTATAAACATTCCTGTTATCGTTTTTGTTATATAAAGTGATCATCCATCAACTATAGAACCATTGAAGACTAGGAAGCAATAGATATCGATTTTTCCACTGTATGATACATTTCAATAGTACTTAGGTGATGGGGATGTATTCGCTTTATAGCTGGTTGAGTGAATCATGAATCGATGATAACTTGTCTAAGAAAAATTATCAGTAGAAGCTTGATGAAAAGATAAGTAACTATGGTGCATTCCGAAATGATAAACATCTAGTGGCACTGAATTTAACTAGTTATCATGATGTCATGAAGCTACAAATCCTTTTCGCTATCCTAGATCTTCATTGAAATCAGCGACAATTATTCAACCATGTTATTCGTTATGATCAATAAGATTACAACCATAGAATGTTATATTAAGATATTTCTATGACCTTAAATGTAATTAACCAGCTATAGTGATACCGAAATGAATGTTTTACATACTACATAATAGTTTATTGATTTCTCGATAAATTTTTTTCAAGTGTCTTTTAATCGTCAAAATAAATTATTTACGTGGCAATTAAATTTATGCGTTTTGAATAAAAATCGATAGAATTCGTATACATAATTCATACTATATTGACTGAAATCTAGAATACATCTGTCTTGTTTAGTTGGCTATTGTCTGTCCGTCTATCTATACTAGTCTGATCTTAGCAAACAATTTTCTATGAGTTACCGTTTCTTTTAGAGTAACATTCAATTACTGTATGTAGACGTGACAACGTAAATCTATCCAGATGAATAAACTTAATGGATGAAAGTTTTTTTGAAATTTAAGAATAAGCTAAGATTTAAGTAAATAACTGATTGGTTTAAGCTTACTTCTCTCGTTAATAGAACACATCATAAAGAAAGGGAAATTAAATTGTTTGTATTGTTTACAGACATCTTTTTTGAATTGTAACACTAGTCTATGATGAATGCAAACAATTAAACTTAATACCTATCTCCACAAAATCACCTGAATTCAATTGTTATAATCAGCTCACCAGTGACTAACTTTAGGATTTTCCTGAAGTTCTAGTTGGAAATCGTGATTAGAGTTAGGACATGTTTGGAGAGACAGTTATTGTCGCTCTGTATTACAAACTGATGAAAGTGGGAATCCTACCACTGGGCGCAAGCACAATGGTATGGAGGGTAGTGTCATTTGACTGAGTGGTTATAAAGAAACTCTAGTTAATAATGATAATAACAATAATATTGGATGAAGCTAACTATAGTGATCTCAATGTTCACTAAATATTTTCTGTATTTTCTATCATTCTTTCATTCAACTGGTAAATGTAACATATTTGAATGGAACTTTCGACGAAGGTTTCAATTCCAGCTGGAATTTTGATTGTTTATGCTGTACTGGACGCTTCAGGAAGAGCAATTAACTTTCGAAACTGTGTTTTAGAATACTATATCAATTACTATTTCCCTCCCCCCTATTCTCCAGATTGACCTGTTGACAGTTAGTATGTAATTTCACATCTGTGAACTACAGTTATCTAACTGTGTACGTACTTTAGTTCACCAGTACTGTCTCCCTTATTTTGTATTGATGTCAATTTCCTAATTGGTTGACTGCGTAGTCAGGTTTTATGCATAAATAAAGGAGTGCTTGAAACAATTTAATTCTGTCTAATTAATTTATCTGATTGTATTCTTCCTAACTCCGCCCGCAGCTCTTCTAGGGTTGTTGCCGGTCCCAAGCCCGGGTAAAGGAGGAGGGTTGGGCATAGGGCTAGCACCCCTATCCCGTAAAACTCAAGTTTGCTAAAAAAAACGCTAACCAGAATAAACAAACCTAACCATTTAAACTCTGCCCTGGAAGTAGAAGGAACCTATATGACGCTTCATGATGAAAGCCGAGATTCTTCGGAAGTCATGAGGCCGATGCCACCCCTTCTAACGACCAGAGCAAAAATTTTTATAGGTACATGGAATGTTCGGACAATGTGGGAGACCGGGAAGATCAGCCAGATAACAGCAAAAATGAAGAGATATAATTTAACTGTGCTCGGGATCAGCGAAACGCATTCCACTCAAACTGGACAGAAAACATTTGCCACGGGAGAGGTGCTACCATATTCCGGGCACGAAGAGGAAAATGCCCCACACACCCAAGGAGTTGCTCTGATGCTGTCCAAGAAGGCACGCAATGCACTTGTAGGATGAGAACCACATGGACCCAGGATCATCAAAGCATCTTTTAAGACAATGAAGAAGGGGATTACAATGAATATCATCCAGTGTTATGCACCCACCAACGACGGAAACGACGAGGACAAAGATCAGTTTTATGATAGGCTTCAGTCAATTATAGCGAAGTGTCCAGGAAAGGATCTGACAATCCTGATAGGGGACCTAAATGCCAAAGTCGGAATGGACAACACCGGTTACGAAGACATCATGGGACGACAAGGACTGGGGGAAAGAAATGAAAATGGTGAAAGATTTACAAATCTTTGCGCTTTCAACAAAATGGTTATAGGTGGTACAATAATCCCCCACAAACGCATACACAAGGCTACATGGATCTCACCAGATCATAGTACAGAGAATCAAATTGATCATATATGCATCAATAAAAAATTCAGAAGATCAATGGAAGATGTGAGAACCAGGAGAGGAGCTGATGTAGCTTCAGACCACCACCTAGTGGTTGCCAAAATGAAGCTGAAGCTAAAGAAGCAATGGATAACTGGAGCAACAGCATTAAAACGGTTCAATACAGCCTCTCTTTGGGATATTGACAAACTCAAGGAATTTAAAATAACTCTCAACAACAGGTTTCAAGCCTTACAAGATCTGCTGAACGAGGAAGAAACCACTATGGAGGACAACTGGAAAGGAATCAAAGAGGCACTAACTTCAACTTGTCAAGAGGCTCTGGGCTGCAAGAACTACCATCATAAGGAATGGATTTCCACTGAGACCCTGAGCAAAAATCAACAAAGGAGGAACAAGAAGGCAGAAATCAACAACAGCCGAACTAGAGCAGAAAAAAATCAAAGCACAAAATGAATACACAGAAGCAAATAAACAAGTAAAGAAGAGTATTCGAGCCGACAAACGGAAGTATATCGAAGGCCTTGCAACAACAGCGGAAAAAGCTGCAAGAGAAGGAAATATGAAACAGCTATACGACACAACGAAGAAGCTGGCAGGTAAATATAATAAACCAGAGCGACCGGTCAGGAACAAAGGAGGCAAGCTAATCACCGAGATTCAAGAACAAAGAGACAGATGGGTAGGACATTTCGAGGAACTCTTGAATAGACCAGCTCCACCAAACCCACCACACATCGAAGCAGCATCTACAGACCTCCCGATTGATGTCAATCCACCAACGATGGAAGAAATCAAGATAGCTATCAGACAGATCAAAAGTGGGAAAGCAGCAGGACCTGACAATATACCAGCCGAAGCACTCAAGTCAGATATAGACATAACGGCGAGGATGCTCCACGTTTTATTCAAGAGGATCTGGGAGGAAGAACAGGTGCCGGCAGACTGGAAGGAAGGATACCTTATCAAGATACCAAAGAAAGGGGATTTGAGCAAATGCGAGAACTACAGAGGGATCACACTATTGTCAGTACCAGGGAAAGTCTTCAACAGAGTGTTGTTGAACAGAATGAAAAACTCAGTGGATGCTCAACTTCGAGATCAACAGGCTGGTTTCCGTAAGGATCGGTCATGCACAGACCAAATTGCAACACTACGCATCATCGTTAAACAATCAATTGAATGGAACTCGTCACTGTACATCAACTTCATCGACTATGACAAGGCGTTTGACAGCGTAGACAGGAGATCATTGTGGAAACTTCTTCGACACTACGGTATACCACAGAAACTCGCCAACATCATCCAGAATTCTTACGACGGACTACAGTGCAAAATCGTGCATGGAGGACAACTGACAAATGCATTCTCAGTAAGAACCGGTGTCAGACAAGGCTGTCTGCTCTCGCCCTTCCTCATCCTCCAAGTGGTCGATTGGATCATGAAAACCTCTACATCTGAGGAGAAGCACGGGATTCAATGGACAAGTAGGATGCAACTTGATGATCTGGACTTCGCGGATGATCTAGCACTCCTATCCCATACACAACAGCAAATGCAAGTGAAGACAACCAACGTAGCAGCAACCTCAGCATCAATAGTCGTGAACATACATAAGGGAAAGAGCAAGATCCTCAAATTCAACACCGAGAGCACCGACCTAATTGAACTTGATGGTGAAACTCTGGAAGAAGTGGATACCTTTACATACCTGGGGAGCATCATCGATGAACAAGGAGGATCCGATGCAGATGTAAGGGCAAGGATCGGAAAAGCAAGGGCAGCATTCCTACAGTTGAAAAATGTATGGGACTCCAAACAACTGTCTACCAATCTCAAAGTTAGACTCTTCAACTCGAACGTCAAGTCAATTCTTCTGTATGGAGCTGAAACATGGAGAACTACTGCAAACATCCTCAGGAGAGTACAGGTATTTATCAACAACTGCCTACGTAGAATATTGAATGTCTGTTGGCCGGAAACCATCAGCAACAGCCTACTTTGGAAAAGAACAAATCAGCTTCCAGCTGAAGAGGAAATCAGGAAACGACGTTGGAAATGGATAGGACATACACTGCGGAAATCATCAGACTGTATCACCAGACAAGCACTAACTTGGAATCCTGTTGGAAAACGGAAAAGAGGAAGGCCAAAGAACACCCTGCGTCGAGAACTGGAAGCAGACATTAGAAGGATGAACAGTAACTGGAGACAGCTGGAAAGGATTGGTGAGGACAGAGTTGAATGGAGAATACTGGTGAGCGGCCTATGCTCCTCCGAGAGGGGTAACAGGCGTAAGTAAGTAAGTAAGTATTCTTCCTATTTTCGGCTTGGGGTTGGATGGGCATTGGGAAGACGTGCAGAAACCGACGAGACACCCTCATTGGCATTCGTTATTATACCTTCTTATGTACCAAGTCATATCAATTGATTAGTCGTACCTTCCCATCATAACAGTTTTTTGTCTCCATAGTAACTTATTGTTTTCAACCAGTATTTCAGGATACATTACACAGATAACAGATAATTGCAAAAAATGGAATATTTTATATCAGTTACTCTTTAATATGCAGCACTTATTTATAAAATGAATGAATTAGTAGAACAGTGGACATTATTGAAAACTACATGAATATGACTGTGGTGAAATTTCTCTTGATTCACTCAGTGTTAGTAATTACTTTTAGATCTACACTTCGTATTTCACTGATTTTACAAAATTAGGAAAAACTAATCTCACTATTTTTTTTAACTTATGTAGTTTTAGAAAGGTGTTATTAGTCATGAATCGGATTGGTTTAGAGTACTATTTAAAATCACAAAGTACATGATAGTTGGTCGGTCAAGAATGAAACTTCTAAGCAGTACGCTTCCGTGGTCCAGGAAAATCAAGTCCTGTGGTGAGCATTAAACTTTCAAAAATTGAAGTCATTTCAATAGACTCTATGTGGGCTTATTGTCGGTTGGAGGATGCTGGTCGACGGTCTATTTCCCACAAAAGGTAAAAGGAATTGATTGATTGATTTAGTGGGCATTTTGGACATATGTTTGTCATATGATACAATAACCCAAGTAGAGCACATGATCTGAGGCTAGTGGTAGGTGCGATATACAACTCACACATTTCATCAAAGTAAGTAAACTACTCACCTTAGCTGAAAATGAAGTTTAATATTTCTTCTTAATCAGTAGCAAATACGCATAAACTGTTTCATAGACTATTCAGTTTTTAAGACTGAATCTTTCAATGTATTTCTCACTTGACATATTATTTAAACTAAAGCAAATAAATAAACTTGTTATTTCACTGAATTGTACAATGAAGATCACAACGAATCTTTTATGTAACAGTCTCAATTATCATCAGTGATTGTACAATAAAAGCACGATGGTTACATATATTGATTATGTCAATCATAAGTTATCTAATTTGTAGATAATTTTCACTGTTAGCAGTCATAAATGAAGTAAGATTCCAATCATTTCCAAGCAAACAGAATGACAATTTTAAACAGCGTATACATTTTCCTAATCGATTATCAGTAATTCAGAATTTGGAAAATACTTGAAACCGACTATATTTTTGTTTCAAACTTTTTTTTCTACAGGTTGGTTTTCATGTGATTTTAACATATTTCATCCTTATCGCTAAAGTACATTGTTTGTTATGTAACGTATTACATTCTTATGATTGTTGACTTTATGTATAAATCATGCATACATAATTTATGACCGTATTCATTTATTTCATGATTAGTAACTATGATTTATTTACAAAATTGCTAAAGTAAATAAGGGAGATTGTTTATCATTTAATTAGATATGTACATAACCTTGAGGACTATTCAATAACCTTAATATGTTTACACTAATTGTATTTTAATGATGAATGAGAGAAACGTATAGTGACCTACAATATCATTTAAAAAGAATCAAATAAATATGTGACAATAGATGTTACGCGTTAGAAACAGCGTATCAACAATTTTGTTAGGCGTTCATGTAGCTTATATGATGCACACGTACAATGTCGAGCTTTGCAGTCACAAAGATGCCATCACTCAACTGATCTTATCGCGACTGACCTTATGTAGAACTAAGATATTTACAATGAGTGATCACTTAATAGTAACCAAAGTCAAATTTGTCTAATCCTTAGTTCGGATTAAATTCTAGTGAACAGTTCCCTTACGATTCCAGTAGTGCCTTGACAATAAGTCCCAACCAGCGTAAATCGCTGATCCAGAGTAAATTGCTGGTTGTCTTCAAATACTTTACATCAAAATATGATGTCATTAATTTAAAGTCTCTTTGACAAGGAGCCTCATCCCTATATGACCTATAAATTTTATGATACTGATTACTACTGAAGGATTAATTATGATAGATTCATTTTGCTGAAATTTCAAGTTATCAATCATCTATCAGAAGTTCATGATTAACAACATTTTACCAGTGAATTAACCAAATGCCTTCAACTAAAAGGTTACTTTTAAATTAGTATCACATTACGTGAAAATATTTCAACCACTTTAAAAATATTGGAAGTTAGAATAAAAGTAATTTTTAAAGATAATCAATGAAACTTTTACCACACCATACTATTTAGTACCGTTTGCTCCAACAGGGCTTCCTAACGATATTCATATTTCCAATAACTTCACTAACGATTCAGTTACTTCAGTTCTTTCGCCAATTCAGACGTCAAAGGAAGAAAATGTTTCATCATGTTACCAAGTGATTTCAGTTTAATTCGTGTTCAGTTACACGAAAATATCAACACTCTTTTTACTTAATATATCCAAATGGCAGGAAAGATCGGTAATTTCATCTTCTCTGATCCTACACGTACAGAACGATAAGTTGAACACTTTAGTGTGTAGTTCAACTGACTTTCAGATATTTTACAGCTATCCCACTGTTTCCAAGCAGTCTGAATGGAAAACCTATTTAGGCTTCCCCCAACTCTTGTCAAAGTTGTTCAACTTATAGTTAATCTGATATGAGGAAGAGCAGTGACTTCGGATAGATTGATTTTAGAGGTCTTTAAGGATGGTGGTTAAGCTTTAGCAATAAGGTTGACTGATATTTTAGCTAAAGTCTGGGAGATGAACTTAATACCGTCTGACTGGTATCGGTCGCTGACCGTGAGGTGAAATAAATGAGCCCATCGACCACTTTACTCATCTTGGAAGTTTGATTCGCCCTTACGAGTTGGTGTCTGATGAGACTCCAGCACAGATTCAGGAAGCCTGTTTAACTTTTACCAACTTACGTTATATATGACATAGGGGAGTTATCTGTCTACCAATTAAAGGAGGATTGTACTGTGCAACAGTTGGTTCTGTTTTATTGTATAGATGTGAAATGTGACCATTATGAGCAGATGATGGTCGTAGGCTATTGGTGTTCGATCATAAGATGTCCTCAAAACATATATTGCGTCTTATGGGACAACCAAGTAAGTAATCCTGAAGTAATATGTAGGGTACTAGTAGAAGTTTATGAATTCACCGGCTACTAATGCAGGTCGTACTAGTAAATGCAAACTGCTTGATTGAAACCCGCACTATTGTCATAACTAGTGCTTCGAGACTCTGGGTGATATGGTTCAGAATTGATCACAGTGGTTCAGCAGTATTCACTCTTTGTCTTTCTCTAAAACATGATCTTAAAATTATTTTCCACCTTTCTTTCTCGCTGTGTTGTTTTCTGTCTGTCCACACTTTTCTCTTACTACCATCAACGTTTACTGATTTGGAATTCATCTTACTGTGCTGTGTGGCAACCTGAGCCGATGTATATATGTACCAGGTTCTATGTTGTACACACATACATAGTAGCCTGGCTACATGTTGAATAACCAAATCCCAGGATTGGATTAAGTTTAACCACAACGTTATCAGTGTTAAATATGTTTTATTTGGCAGCTACCGCTATTCTTCCCTTTACCTAGAGAGCGAGTCAAGCTTGTTAGGATGCAATTCTCTTTAGAGAATTCCTTTCATTCCCTAATTTTCATTAATTATGTTTTACATCTGACATATATACCTAAGCTATACTGACTTGTTGATTAGCGTTAGCTGAGTGTCTACTTAGAAGCTTCAAAGTAGATATTTATTTTAAATTTCGTCCTCATATGTAATACACACCCATAAAATATGCTGAAAGTGATTAAACTTTCCAGATTTCTCACGCTTGTTTTACACTAGAGACATTGAAGACAACTTCACCTGTTCGTATTTTGGTAGGTAATTTAAATATAATTGTAATCTACTGAAACTAGGATTTGGATATTCTGAAATTAATGCTTTCATCAAGCTTGGCAGCATACCTGATATATGAATCAATTTAATGTGTTTGTATGGATGTTTTTTTAAAATATATTTCCCATATGGATTGGAATTTTCCCAGTTATAAGACAAATTTAATTTTGTTTTCTATCTTCAATACCATATATTGTATACGACCTTGGAATCTAAGAGAATTTTTGTTCGATGCTTAACTTTTTATTTTATTTACATCTTATACACTAATGAAACATGATATCATGAATGGCGTACTCAGGTCATACTGATGAAGCAAGGTGTTTACTATCATCAAAATACTATGATCAATCTTCTTTTTCCACAAAATGCTGTTTGGTTTTTATCTCTGCTCCGTCGATTTCATGGGTTACGAAATTGGTAAGTAATTTAAACTAGTCGGTTAGCAACATGTTGTTTTATTTGATATCTGATATGTTACTAACCTAATTGAATGTAATAAATCGAGAGTGTCTGAGATCTGGTTCAAGTTTGGATCAAGTTGTAGCATGCCGGGTAAAGCTTATGACTGACGGTATTTGAGCGGTAATAGTTTGCAGATGCTATAAACTTTAGTAAGTAGGCCATTCCACTTTCCAATGACTTCACGAAAATTGTTAGTCGGAAATTTGTGTAAACAATTTGATAAGGCAGAATCTAAATGTACTGATATCAAATTGATCCAATCGTTCATCTGAAGATCTACAAGCCTAACAGATGATTTGTAAGCAGGTGAACGGCATTAATAAGGAGGAACAACATATTCCGTTGTGTGTAGTGGTAAACAGAATACCAAAAAGTGACATGAATGATTGAGCATCTCCTCTCTTTAGGCTTGTTAATTTCATTGGTAGTAGTGGGGCCAGTATATGTACGCTGAATGTTTATTGAACTGTTTAGCTTTTAGAAAATTAAATATCACCTCAAAGGTATGCAGATGTGATAGTCAGGTTCTGTTTACGTTTTCACCATTAGTTGCTAACTTAATGGTCTGCCAATTAAGCTCTTTCTGTAAAACCAAAATGTACTGAGCTCGACCTCTGGATGGGGACATGGACACACACTGCTGAGAATTCCTAAACTAGGTAAAAATAGTTGCCCATTACTGCCAGTTTCAAGTGATTTCCTAACTGTTGTCAGGCAGTGATGCAAATCGTGGAACTGATTTATTAAATTTTCTGTTTACATAGTGACATAGGTTGTTGATATGATATCTCCATATATACTTAAAATTGAGCTTAATTATAAGGCATGTTACTGGGCCATGTGTATATTGAGTTGCGAGTGTTTACAATCTAGTTCAAGTAAATCCCCGAACTTGACAACAAAAAATATATCCAAAGCCTTAGAATTCACTCGAACTAGAATTCAAACAACTGACTCTATACATCCGAATCGCTCATTGATGTGACAGATAAATGGAAACATAAATTAGAACTGAATTTCAGTAATTGACATGTGCGGTATGCAAAGCCAAAGAAATTCAGTACAATCAAAGAAATATTTTCTTATCATATTTAGTCACTCAAGTTATGCCATAGTGTGTGTGTGTGTGTGCATTGGTCTAGCGACAACACAAATTGTAGTTACAATAAATTAAGCTTCTATGCAACCAAATCGTTGGAGTTTATAGATGTAATGTGTCTACGTACTTCATGAAAACCATATGCATGAATAAATTTTATCATTCATGATTTGTTTCGCGTTACCCAAACGGATTTGTAATGTGTATTATAACAGGAAAGGATTATAGAGATTAATCTAATTTGAAAGTAGTGTTCATCAAGGATCGACATCGGCTGGACGTTAAAATGTGGGTGAACCAATGGGATTCGTCCTAATAACCTAAAGGTTAAATGCTCACGGTGAGACTTGAAGGTCAATCATTGTCTAGGTCATGAGTTCACAATACTGAGGAGAACTATATGAAATTGAAACAACTGTCCAGTACACATTTGTGGTTGTTTTTGAAGACCTTTCAAAATACTTGATAAAAACGTACTAATGATGTTATAAAAAAACCATCTTGGGTTAATTATTCTGAAGTCAATGGACACTGTATTGTAAAGGAAGTAACTCACTTGCTAAACTCCGAGTTTTTATGTAGTGTGAAAAAGAATATGAACTGTCAAATTACCTGTATTAGGTGCTTATCCTTGAGTGTTATTAATTGCATTGTATTTAGTATGAGTGATATAGTTATTGATTGTTATTAGCTCTTTCTTTCTAGCTATTCAGGTTGACCTTTGTTAGATGATGGAGAGTAGTCTCCAGTTAATCTTGTCCTAGGTCAAGTGTTAGTTGGCATCTGTCAATAAAACACATCTACAAACTTCAAAGAGCTGATGTTTCTTACGGTACATGGACAACAACTAGTGAGATAAATTACCATCACTTGCATGATCTGTGCCAATGATAATGAAAACTCATAAATCAGCTTCGAATGTTAATTTATTTTGGGCTCTGAGTATATGTTCACTATTCATTCATTGAAATTAACTTTCGTGGTCAATAATATTCTGCCCGCATCTTATGAATAACACGACAGTCACTTCAGAATATCTTTGACGAACTGTTTAATGTCTTTTACCAATGGATCTAATCTAACATTAATTTTTTTCTTTACAGAAAGTATGACCGTGTGAAAATAGCATTAATGTAAAAGATTTTTTTGCTTAGCTGTCGTGATTTTTTTTCGCGCTCTTTTGGTTGAGATAAATACGAAAGTTTTTAATATTCAATAGATACATTGTACCTGGAACTTTCAATCATTCTTCCTCCTTTTTAGTGGATGTGAGCTGCATTTTACGGTGCAATTTACACGAAAGTTTTCATTTCAAGCATCTGTAGGGTTCTTCAACTGTTATTGAATGGCAGCTTGATATGCTCAGTATGAAACAAAATTTTATTGAAAGTTGAAATATATAACGAAATTTTTAATAAAAAATACATCATAACACTCAGCTGTATTACACTAAATGAACAGAGAAATTAAAGAATGCAGTAGTTGTCGCACACTTAAAATATGTAAGATAATCTCTCTAAATAAGTTGTTAAATGCATCATTCTTTGCCTGATTTGTGGGCATAATTCCGAATTCTGATTTGATAACATCCTAAATGATCGATAGACGGCTTAATGAAGCATTGGAAACTCGAGTGGGTTTCCAATTTAAATTTCGGTATATTTGACGGAGGCAGTCTTAATGTTTACTATTAAAATATAACTTAAAGCTATGTAAATATATTGAATTGAGGTGGTTTTTGCGGAGATTGGTAGTAAATTTTATTTGATTGGATTCGTCACAGACTGAAAACTTCTAGATAGCTGTTTTGTCCCAATATGGAACTATTCAGTAATGTGCACCCTACATTCCGTCCCATGGGTGTCAGGTTAGTGAATGCTTAACTCTCTACATCACGGGGCCGGCAAGCTTCAAGTGGTAGAATTCCAACATCCATCAGTTAGTGACAAAGCGCGACGATCATCCATTGTCATCGGTGATAACTGTCTCACTCCTGACAAGTCTGAACCCCACTAGTCACGACTTTTCACGAAGGCTTCAAGAATATCCTGAAACTAGTCACCAGTGAGCTAATTATTGTAATTCACTTGGGGTGGTTTGAGGAGATTGGTATTGATTTTTAGTTGACTGACGATGAATGATCGTCACCGTATATCACGAATTGATGGAAGTGGGAATTGTACGACTGGACGCTGTGTGTGTGTGCATGTGGGGGAGCTTAGGGGCATAAATGAATGCTGAACATCTCTTATTACAATCAAAACATAAAGTTCAGGATTACTGTTTAGAATTAATTTGTAACTCAGAATTATTGTTCACCTATAATTTTCACAAAATCATATCTAGCACTGTCTGTTCACATAGTTAGATAATATTCTTGATCGAATAAGTAAAAATTTAGTGATGCTTATTTCCAATCATAGTTGATTTGTGAAAAGCACAATGTGGATTTACTGTCGAAGATGAGATACTGTCTCATATATATTGGTTGACAGATGGGCAGTTCTTTGAATTTATCTGCTGCTATTCTATTAAAAATCTATGAATTATGCTGTCACAAATATTTTCTACATAGACCGATATGGAATAGACAGATACATAAGTAGGTAAATTTGAGATACTGGTCGATAGATTAATTGACTGTGTGATGCATAATATGATAGATTTTGACCTAAATATGTGACTTTGCTAAGTAATAGTACTAAATAATCACTTAGCATGCGATGATAGTAAATGAATTTAGACTGAATGTACCAATAAATCAATTCGTTGTTTAAAATGTTGAATTGATTAAAGGACAATAAATTTTAAATAAATTATATATTAATTTGTGGTAGTTTGTGGAGATTAGTATTAAGTTTTAGTTGATTGGATTTGTCACGAATAGATGTTGGCAGGGTACCATTGAAAACCAGGAGACACTGCCAGATAGCTGTTTCGTCCTAGTTTGTGGCTCCTCAATAGTATGCACCTTGAATGATCGTCACGTGATATCACAAATTGATGGAAGTAAGAAGTCTACCTCTGGAAGAGGCCCTGTAGTGTACAGAGTAAGGCGTTTATCAACCTGAAACCCCTGGGTTAGAATCCAGGGCGCCAATTGCTGAAGTGTTCCACACCGGGATGAAACAGCTGTCCAGTAATGCTGATTGGGTTAGAATATTGCCCAACCAATATCAGTCTGTAACGAATTCAATCAACTAAAATCATTTACAATTAGATTTTACACAGTCACACACATACACAGGTATTCAAACAGAATGGTAATTTGTTAAGTGCTCATGTTATGGAATTAACTCACTACTTAGTAGTGAACAGGAATTTCACCACACCACCCCCATCAATAAATCAGTATAGCATGAAATGTAAAATTAAAAATTTACATAAGTTGACGTAATTTTATAGAGACTGATATTTTATTTTCTGTTAGCCATAGATTCATTTCACTTAGGTACCATTGCAAACCAAGAAACACTTAACAGTTGTATCGTCTTGATGTGAGGCTCCTCAAATAGGAACGCCGATGTTGATTTTGAATAGATGAACAGCTTGCATACTAGCTATAAAATTGCACCATTCACCTTTTGTTTGTACGTCATTACTTCGATGTGTTTCATGGATTTCACAAACGTTTCATGAAAATTCTAGTGTTATAAAGCCCATTTATCTACTAGAGAAGCTTGTTACATATTTGGGTCAACCTATTTTAACCAATAAATTCCGACATTTTCAAATTTTAATTTGTCCTTTTGTTATACTTCTTACACCATACACGTTACTCTACTTTAGTTATACTTCTCAAATTACTTTGTATTATTTTACTTTTGATCAACAATACAACCGAATACGCTACTAATAACAGCGAAATTCGATCTGAAGAAGCTTCACAATAATGATAATACTTGCTTTACTAAATGTCATATACGTGATTAACGTAATGCATTCTCAGTACATAATGGGT
Organism: Schistosoma japonicum; assembly: GCA_025215515.1. Lineage (NCBI taxonomy): Eukaryota > Metazoa > Platyhelminthes > Trematoda > Strigeidida > Schistosomatidae > Schistosoma > Schistosoma japonicum. Next base: position 79,732,653 of record CM046061.1, read on the forward strand.
AACGTTGAAACGAAATTTGCACTTCATATAAGTTCCACGTATGAACATTCAAAATTTATATTTTAAACAGAGACTATTTCGTATTCATATTTACCTGTATATTGTCTTTCATTCATGACCACAGCCTTCATCACTGTATATACTCTTGATATAAATTCTCATGTAGTTATCTTCCTTCCCATGAGAAACTCTATCTTCACCGAGAAAATACTGCAACAGTTAACACTATCCTTATTATTAAAAACCGAAGATTTACTTCAAATGAATATGTAAGAAACTGTAAGTATTTTCTGAAAGTACACATGTGTATGCAATTAACTGATACCAAGAATTAATTAAAACTAATCTTGAATACGAACTTTTGTATTTATTAATACATGTTTATGAAAATGGAGATCTAGAAGTCCCAGTGGGTGTCTGTGTAAATACATCGAGTCACTAATAGACAAAGATATTCCAATGATTACAAAACGTCATACAAATATACGAAGATTGATTAGTGACCAATCAATGTAAATATCTTTGCTCATCATATGACCAGTTACGGCTATAATAACTCACTAATAACATTCATTGAGGATAGCATAAACTATTAAATAAATTCGGAAGATAAAGATGATTTAATACAAACTCAATGAATGAATCAGATCAATACGAAAATACATTTCAGGTTAACACTGTACTTTAAGAAGACAATAACGCTACCCAGTGTTACTCTGTCTAATATCAGTCACCTTAGTATTGCTGATAGAAAACATGACAAAATAAACTAATTAATTATATTCATGAGAAAAAATATATACTACATAGATGAATATATTTCTCACAAGTGTATTCAACGTCTAGACATTAAACCATTTATTATTAAGCCTTTGATCGGCGAATATGCTATTTGCATTATTAGTGATAGTTTCTTTCTATTCATTTTTATTTGTCGGGATTTTTTTGTCATCAATTATTTCTTATCTTGACAACTTTCATGTAGAATATATCTTCGCATATATATATATATATATATATATATATATATATATATATATATATATATAAATAGATGAACGCTAATCCTTATAGTTACTAGTATATTTATTATACATACTAACTTGACATTTATGACTTTTAATCAAGCATCTTGATCATGCACGATATATAGCCGAACACGATGTAAATTTGTATGTCTGGGAATGATAAGAGCCGAAAATGAAGGTCACTTTCTTACAGGAAAGTCAATCATGAATTGATAACAAAATATTATGCAGAATTATTAGAGAGAAAAATCGCCTTATGATGAATTTGTTAATGTCGTAAACGAAATTCTTTCTAAAGGTAATTCAATGTATGTATGTGTGTATGTATATTATAACATTATATTGTTGGCTATGCAACTAACGAGTTACAATTAAGTTGATTTCTATCGCCGAATTTAATCTTATTATTCCAATTGTCGTCTAAACTTATATAAGTAAAACAACAAGAACAAATTGACATTTACACCACAATCTTAAATTCGTATTCAGTAATCCATGATATCTAAATTATATATCTTCCTCAGAGTTGGTTGTCTTTGTGATTATTAGTTTTCAATCCATAATTGTAGAGCCTAATGAGAACTTACTGAGAAGAATTTTCTTCGTTCTAATAATGAAAACGATATTGTTTCTGAATTTAATTCAACGTATGACTTTGTGCATGTTATGACATTGTTGAACCAGTAATTAACGTGTTACAGTGATGCTGACTTTTACTGTCAAACTCTAGATTCCCGAGCAAATTAGACAACAACAGATTCAAATTCTGAAGTGGTAGCTTATATCGTGGTGAAACGTCAGAAATTTCTATTCACTGGAATATTACGAAAATAGTACTTAATTCTAAAGCCAAGTATGTTGTAGAGTTAGAGTTAGGATTAGTAAGTAAACTAGCCTTCATTTTAACCCCAAACTCAAATTAGCATGGTAAATCCCTTTTTACTGAAGCTTTATGTAGAGATGATCTAGTAATTTGAGTCGTATTTTATTAGTGGTGCCATAACGTATCCCTAATTCTTGTCTAAATAATAATACCTAGTATTGTTCAGGAAATCTATTCCTAATCACCATTCAAACTTTAAATTCAAAAGCCCTAAAACAATTTCTAGTCTTCACTACAAGTCCCTTATCATATTTCTTACAGAAAATCCTAATTTTAATTAAGATGAATTTATATCTTCCAGTTGATTTGTCATGGACTGAAACTGGTCAGCCTCTGTTGCTATATGTGCATCCTGAGAGGGTTGTCTCGATATAGCTATAAATCACAAATAATGTTTACGTTGGATTGTGACTGGCGAGTGGAATCCAGAACGCGCGTTTCGTTCGGAACTTACTGGCTAGATGTACCTTGGATACTCGTGTCTTGGTTTCCGCTTTCCAGTCACAATCCAACCTAAATCCTAATTTTGATTAAAATTTCTTATCATAAACATAAATCTTAATTCTAGCTACTGTGCTTTCTGGCATTGCCATTTGAATCTCCTGAGGTAATCTGTAAGTAATCTTGGGACCATGACTGGACTGTCCCAGTTAGCTAAGATTAACACATCACATTTTTGAGTTGAATGGCATGCGATAATGTAGATTTCATATTAAATCTCATACCAATTTAGTGGTAAGGCATGATAATGAATTTGAACCTTACAACCATCAAGTAATTCGTAAAATAGCACAATATAAAACGGACTGACTTTAGTTGGATAACCGCTGAAAGCCAAGAAGTATTGAACAATATTGACAAGTGACTCATCTGTAATTTTCACTCATAACTCTTTCAGGGATCAAACGGAGAACTATCAAGCCTTATGAAATGACTGAATTTATAAATATAAATCCCTAGATATCAAATTTGTGATCTGAAGACTAAGTGATCACTGAAAGACCTGTATGTCCTAGGTTTAAGTCCTTGATAGAGTCGTGGTTTCACACTGCTGAGAAGTCCTACACTAAAAACCAGCCGTCCAACTACAACTTCTTCAGGAGTTGAGCCCACGACCTTCATGTTTCACAGTGAGCTCCAACCTTCGAATCACTGAAACGGTATCTATCGGTCCACATTTATAACTCCAATTTATTTTCGTAAAACATATTTCAATTCAATACATAAACACAGTAATTTATTGTTAAGTAGTCTTAGTGAAGAAAAAACAAAGTAATTACATTGAAGTGAACGTTTTATTCAACCAAATGAAGGTTATCAGTAATAATAAATTAATTGGGCTAAAAATTTAAGTCGTTTTTTAATGAAAAAGAAAATAATGTAGCGTGAAAATTACTTCTCCGTTAGTTTTTTCATCAAAGCTCTACACTAATATACTTCGATGTAGTTTACAATAACAATAAAATGGGTGCCAATCATATGGTTGTATGTCAGCTTATAATTTAACAAGCACTAATTGATTTGTTATTCATTCACAATTGCTTGTATGATCACTTTGTATGCGTATCGTCATTAGGCAGCACATAATCAAGTTTTAAATTATATAAATACATCAGTATAGAGCTTTGATGAAAAGTTAATTAGAAAGGAATATATCTTTGTTTCTTTTGTATTTTCTTAAGTAATAACTTAATTAGGAAGATAATCGTAAATGATTAACTAGAAGAAGAGGAGGATAAAGAGATTACTATTCAAAGTGAGTGGATTAGAACATGTCGATATAAGACTAAGTGATTACATAATATCAAGTAAGAGAGCCTAGGGATAGAATATTATTACTAGAGAGTGTGATGTACATATTCAAAGTGAGACAAGTTTCGAAAATACAAACTGTTGAAAAATTTTTAAAAATTCTTGTAATGAAGGGTTTGGGATAAGTCTTATATAAACTGGTAATAGAGTTAGCGAAATATTTTAATGATGATTGCGTAAATGACCTATAAGGACAATGTAAACACGCAACGGTGGAAGATTTGGAAGATTAAGAAAGCTGAAGAAAACGTTGAAAATTTTTTAAAATTCTAACTCCACTTTCATGTCGATAGCGAAGATGGAGTGAAGGGTTGTACAAACTACTTCTGAATATAAAGATCAGATTTGCGGATACGAATAGCAGTGACTTTAGCTTTATGTAAGACATAGACCTGTAGGCCATATAGAATAATTAATGAAGTTCTACAAATGGTTCTAAAAGTTTCATTCAGGTCAACCCAGTCTACAGTGTCAATCAAGTAAACCAGAACTAGGTTTTTAACTTGTATGAGTTGTCTTTCACGCCCTCAGGGACAGGTGATGTTCGGTGATACGATGACAGACATGTATTCCCTTTATAACTGGCTCCATAGGGCTAGATGACTTGATAAATGTAGGTAGAAGTGGAGAATCCAGACAATCTGTTTACATTTCCGGTAAAAATTAAAGGTCGGTTGTAAAATACCATATTTAGTTTTTTTACTATTTCTTACTTAATCTCTGAGTTAATATCTCAATGGTGAGGTTGTTTTTAAACTGTAGTTTTGACTCCCATTAAAACTATTCTTTTCAGTAAATTCTCATTAAATTCCTCAGTACTATATCTGAATTATTAATTTAAAGGAAAGTTTCAGTATAAGGTGAATACAACATCAAAATATGCACACTATATACTTCTACGGTTGCCATGATTTTCAAATCAAATGAAAGTGTTAATGTCCGACTGATTAATATACAACATGTCAGTTTGAACAAGTCGATTGAAATAGTCCGGTAAATAATATGGTTCTATGTGAAAGTAGCACTGGAGTAAGAGAAATAATAATATCTTCACAATTTAGATAAAATACCTTTCTGAAGATCATCTACTGTATAAGGTAGTATAGACTAATTAAGAAGTAGTAATCGTGAGTGAGTGTAAACTCATTTTCATATGCTTACAAAATTAATGATAATATTATTATTGATAAGAATGAGAACAATACATAACTAATTGAATAACAATAATGGTAATGTCAATAAAAGTAGACTGGAATACTACCAAGTCACTTAAGCACGATTGGAAATCACTTGAAATAGGATTTGGGTATTTCCAACTCAATGAATTTGAGTAGTTTAACAGCATACTAGATAACTTACGCTAACGAATTCATGAAAAGACAAATGGAATAGGCTATACGTACATTAATCAAGTTAGGTCAAGGTAAATAAAGAGACTTAACACATCTCTTTTAGCATGCGTAGCTCTGGAATTTTTTTTTAACGTCGAGTTGTTGCGATTACATTTGACATCTGAAGGATTATCAATCTGACATATTTTTACAGACAATTACTAAATAGGTAAACTATTGAGAATGATTAGCAATAACATTATGGCCTCTTTCAATTAAATAAGAGAGTATTTGGTTATTTACTGTCATTATAAAATATGATGATAAGATATTGCTTTATTTATATACAATAATTATCTAATTATTATTATTCCTATTGACAATAACTTCAATGGATATACCAGTTTGCTCTTACTACGACTTATACAGGTACCTTGTGTAGTTTAACTAAATAGATATCGACAACTGACGTTATTCTTTCTATCATAGGAATTCAGTAACTGATTGATTCATCAGTTACCTGATTTTATTGCTGTAAATTATGTGAAATTTAGTATGTTCAATGAAAAATTAAGTTAGAAAATGTAACATTATTGTACCTAGATTAGGTAATATATCAGTGCAACAGAGTTTTCACTAGTCAAAAATGATAATATAAATCAATCATTCGTAATAAAAGTTATCCTTGATAGCACCAATTATACTTTATATGCTCAGAGGATTCAAGTTATTTGAATGATGAAAGCAACTGGATATTAAATATTCGAGTTTGATTATCGGTCATTAGATAACGTGATAACAGTTGTAGGTTACAGGTCTGTGGAGAGTTACAATGATCCCGTTACTCAGATAGGAGAACCTAGCTTCTTTTTGAAGGATCAAAAGTGAAAAACTGAACGAGTAACAATCGTAATGCTGACGTGGGAACATAACCAAAGAGGCTAAAGGACAAATAGTTAAAAATCATATCGTATCACACTGTTATTAGTTCCTACTGATTAAGCTACAAATACTTGAGGCCTTACAGCTTGTGATATAGACCCATGTAGCAAGGTGAGATGTAATAATTTTAGAGCCAACTTTTACTATTCCGGTCTTTTTTCTTTATGGAAAGGTAAAATAGCTGTAGATGCTGGCAGTTTGACAAAAACGCCTGCCAACCATCACGTCTCTTAAGAGTCAACAATAAAACATATACTCCAAATTTTAATTTCACTACTTTTAGTCTCACCGTACTCATAATCTACTTGATTAGCTTAGTAGGACGTGAAGGGATGAGGATTCCATGCAGTTTATCTTGATTGCGTCATTACGACAAACGATCCTTACAATCATATCAAGATATGAACTAAGGTTCGGGTTTGTATATACCATAAACTCAGTAGACTTAATTTTAACATTAAATTTGATCTCAGCGATATCAACTGCTACTTGGCAACAAGATTTCTAATTACTACTATTATCACTCGGAAAATCATTTGCACTAAAACAGGTAAATTGTTGAAGATTTTCATAATCGAGTCAATAGATTAAATAGTAGAAAATCTTTTACCAGATTTTTATCATGAATAAATGACAGTGACAGAAATCATGCATTAATAATATACGTTTCATGCATATTTGTGTAATGATCAAGCATGAAATCACGGTGAAAATGTTATTTTCAATTTCAGTTGATTAATGATATTTATAAGTGATACTCTTCACAGGCTGTTTTCAATTAGATGTACTACTGAAGACCCGGCATCACTGGGTAACTGTTTTGTCCCTGTATGTGGCTCCTCATTAATACAGACAAAGGACCATAATAAAAATTGTATCAGAGATATTCAAGTTTTACAGTGAGTGTTTAACCGTTAAAGCCACTGCGTCTGCATACAATAGTATACATTTCGAATAACAATCAATTTGTGACACAGAGTGATGTTCATCCAGTGTCACTGAGGCTTAATATACCACTCCAGACATGTCTGATATTTAACGATAGAGGAAGCACACACTAAACATAAATTTCACATTTATGTATTGATAATGAATATAAACGTAAATGAAGTAAACTTAAAATAGTTAATTGACGGAACTTCTAGTGACTTTCTAGACAATAGCAGTAGCAATTGATTCTTCAAAAAAGAAATGAACCACTAAGATAAAGCAACTCAGCTTAAAGTATCAACACTGAGTGACATAATTCAATCACAGCAAACTAGGCAAATTAAGTTTTCAAACATACAAGACCTTTGCGATTTGATTTATGAGCCAATAAGAAGCTACTTTGAATTAAATAGAATTTTCATCCTAATTTAGACTCCATAGTAGTATGTACTTACAACTAGGTACGAGGAGACAAGTAAGATACACAAGTCTGTCAGTAAACAAAATTCAGTTATCTATATCCATTAAATCCAAAAGTATTTTAACAAAATTCCATCATCGTTTAACGTCATGATTAAGCTACTATGTAGTACATCACATCACTGAAGTCATGAGACGATTACTCCCTGGACTTAAACTAACCAATTTAAACATAATCCTATGGTATTGCTAACATGGATCTTGTGAAGAACTGTATCATTTAAAGATATATTGTTTACTATGGGACTTTAATTTTCCACTTTATATTCCTTTCAGACTCGTAACGAGGATGACAAAAATGTGCTGTGATTTTTAGTTTTAAATGTTCTCACTCTACTCATCAATATTATTTCTTAAAGGAAATTATATTTAAAGAGCATTTAATAATAATTATTTACATTATATCAGTCTGCTAAAACATCTAGGCTACCTTTTTCCGACTCAGAATATATATCATTATTAAACATTTTGTTTTAGATTGCTTGAATAGAGCATTGATAACTGTTAGCTAAATGTACTTACACGTCACTATAATAAGGTTATAACTTAAAATGATACAATGATCTCGTAAAACAACAACCTTGCTAAAAAGTCGCTAACCAGTAAAAACCTTTGCAACCACTTTAACGCTGCTCTGGGAGTTGGAAAGTCTGTTATGACACCTCATGGTGAAAGCCCAGTTCATTCAGAAGCCACGAGGATGATGCTCCTTCTGACAACGAAAGAAATCAATAATGTAGGTACATTGAACGTCCGCACGCTGAAAAAGGCAGGGAGAAGCATGCAAACTGCCAAAAAAAATGAAAAGATACAGCCTGAAGATATCTGAAATAAGTGAAACCCATTGGCAACAAGCTAAACAACAAAGATTATCCTCAGTAGAAGTGCTTCTATACACCCGTCACGAAGAAGAAAACGCCTCAAACACAAGGAGTAGCACTGATGTTGTCCCAATAAACATGGAAAGCCCTCATAGGATGGAAACCTCATGGACTTAGGATCATCAAAGCATCATACAAGACCAAGAAAAAAATAGATTACAATAAACGTTATCCAGTGCTATGCTCCCACCAACGACACCCATGAAGACGGCAAAGATCAGTCTCATGCGAAGGTACAATCAACTATCAATAAATACCCAATCATTGACCTGACCATTCTGATGGAAGACTTCAACGTCATGGTTGGAATAGACAACATCGGATATGAAGACATCAAGGGACGACATCGACTGAGAGAAAGGAACGAAAATGGTGAGAGGTTTGCAAACATATGTGCCTTCAACAAAATGATTGTAGGTGGCACCATATACTTCCACAAACGCATGCACAAAACTACATGGGTTTCACCAGACCATATTACTGAGAACCAAATCGACCACATCTACATCAATAAGAAGTTTGCAAGAAACATGGAAGATGTAAGAGCAAGGAGAAAAGCTGACATAGGTTCAGATCATCATCTCGTGATGGCTAAATTGAAACTGAAGCTGAAGAAGCACTGGACAACTGGAGCAGCAGAATTACAAAAGTGTGACACAGCACTTCTCCGGGATACTAACAAACTCAACGAATCCAAAATAATTCTCAACAATGAGTTCCAAGCATTTCACCATCTACTAGAAGAAGATGGAATTAATATTGATGACAACTGGAAAGAAATTAAGAAAATAATAACTTCAACATGTCAGGAAATTCTGGGTAGCAAGAAACAAAACTATACAGAATGGATTTCTGTTGGTACTCTGGACAAGATCCGAGAAAATAGGAACCGAAAGATGGCGATCAATAACAGCCGGACAAGAACAGATGAAACCAAGGCACAGGTCGAATACGCAGAAGTCAACAACCCAGTGAAGACGAGCATCACGTCGGATAAACGAAAGTATGTTGAGGACCTAGCAACGACAGTGGAAAAATAATTGCAAGAGAAGGAAACATGAGGCACCTATACGATACAACGAAGAAGCTAGCTGGGAAATTCAGTAAGCTATAACGAGGCGAATCAAGAACAAGACTGGCAAACTAATCAGTGAAGTGAATGAACAACGAAACAGGTGGGTAGAACACCTCGAAGAGGTGATAAATAGACCAACACCACTGAACCCACCAGTCATCGAAGCACCTAGCCACGGATCACCCCATAGACACCAACCCATCAACAGTCGAAGGAATCGAGATGGCCATCCAACAAATCTAGAGTGGCAAGACAACAAGGCCAGACAACATACCAGCTAGACGAGGCACTGAAGACAGATAAAGAAGCAATTGCAAAGATATTCCACATTCTCTTCAGGTATATTTGGGGAAAAAACATGTGCAGGCACAATGGAAAGAAGGGTACTTTGTCAAGATACCAAAGAAGGGAGATCCTAGCAATTGCGAGGACTACAGGGACATCACACCCTTTTCAGTACCAGGAAAAGTCTTCAACATAGTGTTATTGAACTGGATGAGAGATCCAGTGGAAACCCAACTTCGAGATCAACAGGCCTAATTCCGAAAAGACAGATCGTGTATCGATCAAATTGAAACTCTAGGGTCAATTATTGAGCAATCAATTGAATAGGATTCACCACTTTACATCAATTTCCTCAACTTAGAGAAAGTAATTGGCAGTGTGAATAGAAGAACATTATAAAGCCTTCTTCGACATTATCGGCGTACCCAAGAAATAGTCATTATCATACAGAATTTTTACGACGAACTACATTGTAAAATCGTGAATGCAAATCAGCTCACAGATTCATTCGGAGTGAAGACCGGTGTCAGACAAGGCTGCTTACTCTTGCCCTTCCTCTTTCAGCTACTGGTTGACCGAAACATGAAGACTGCAATATCTCATGGCAATCTCAGACAGTGGACAGTGGACAACATTGACTGGAACTAGACGGCTCGGATTTTACAGATGATCTAGCTCTTCTATCCCACACACAGCAACAAATGCAGATGAAAACGAACAAGGTAGCCAAGCCTCGGTAACCAGCAGTAGGCCTCAACATACACTAAGGGAAAAGCAGGATTCTCCAATACAAAACAACCAACACTAATCCAATTTCGCTTGACAGAGAAATTCTGGAATATGTAGTAACCTATACATACTTAGGTATCCTCATCAATAAACAAAGAGGGTCTAATACAGATGTGAAGGCGCGGATCGTAAAGACAAGAGGAGCACTTCTACAACTAAAATACATCTTGAACCCAAGCCAACTGTCAGTCGATATCGAAGTCAAAATTTTTAATACAAATGTGAAGACAGTTCTGTTGTATGCAGCTGAAACCTGTAAGGAGAGCTACGGAAAGTATTATCCAAAAGATACAAGTATTTACAAACAGCTGTCTGCGTACTATACTTCGGATCCGTTGGCCAGATACCAATAGCAACAACTTTCTGTAGTAGAGAACAAATTAACGAAAATCTAGTTGAGGAAGAAATTAGGAATAAATACTGGAGGTGGATAGGACACATATTGAGGAAACCATCAAACTGTGTCACAGGACAAGCATTAACATGGAATCCTGAAGGCCAAAGGATAAGAGGAAGACCCAAAAACACATTGCGTCGGGAATTGGAAACAGACATGAAAAAAAAAAGAAGAGCACTTGGGAAGAGCTGGAAATAAAAGCCCAAAACAGAGTTGGTTGGTGAATGCTGGTCGGCGGCCTATGCTCCACATGGGGTGACAGGCATTGATTCATTGATTGAAGTGATAATGAATTCAAGTAGAAGTATTGTATTTATTGGCAAATTTTCCTGTATGTCTGTCCTATGAAAAGCTACAAACTAAGAAATTCGAATGCAATCACCTTCTATATGATGGTTTAGAAATATAGCTGCAGGTGCTATTCTAGTAGAAAATGAGTTGCAGATACTGATTATGAAAATCATTTATAAAATTTGCTTTCAATTACTGTTCGATTGTATTTTATGTGAAATATGTTTCAGTATTACTAAGACAGGGCCTAGAACTATCTACTGTAATTTATTATGTAATATTGCATAAAGGTATTATTATTAATATCAGATTATTCATGCTCTAGTTGATTGAATTCATCACAGATTAATGTTAGTAAGGTACTAATGAAAACCAGAGAGTAATGGACTTCTAATATTGATCTGTGATGAATTCAATCAGCCTAAAACATTAATATCGATCTTCACAGACCACCTCAATTTAGTCATTCATAGTTTTAATCATTACACGACATAATGCACGACCTCAATCTATTGTCAATGGTGGATAAATCTCACACTGTCTGTAATCATCACAATACCTATATTATTTCACATATGGTCAGAACTACACACAGATACGTGCATACGCAAACATAAACAATGCATGTTTCTCGTCCTATGACTACATTTATCTACAAATTGCAAGTATCGGTCGATGAATGTCTAGACATTTATTCAATTAAAGTTGCAAAGTAGTTTCCAAGTGGAATTCAGGATAAACACTTTCAAATTATTATTTCATTGAAAAATGTGTTTTTTTGTAGAATATGTCTGTAAGTTTAATTCAAATCTTCTTTTTACTGTTCATCAGTAGTATATATGTGTATGTGCATACGGTGAATGAACCTTATAAATGCTAACTATTATTATTAATGAATGACCTTTTCCCTTTTACTACTACAAACATTTCAAATCTTCTCTTGAAAGAAGATAAATTGAAAATGATACCGAGTTATGTAATGGAAAGTATCGATTAAAACAATGTAGAATAAAATTACTTGTTGTAATTATTGTACCTTACAACGTTATTTATTGAAGGGTGAGGAATAAAAGAATTCCATACTGACAGATACTGATAGACTTATTAACGTACATACACACATATAAGCATACAGTATATTTTTTGTTACATTTTTAGTGATTAATAAAGAATGATGCTTTGCAGATTCCATTAAGATTGAATACTGAACACAATAAGCCGATAGTTGATCAATAACTTTTGGGAATTATTTAATGGAATATTCATTTGAATGTAAATTCATTATATCGGTTTTCGGCATAAAGTTCTAAGATCAGTAATTAACTATTTTCATTATTTGATAAAGATCAGTAGTATGAATGATATTTATCAGAAAAACTACCGAAGTAATCAGTACTACATGAATTCACATTTTTCTATTCTTAAGGGGTTCCATACTAAACATGATCTTGGTATTAAGTTATTGGAGGTAATCTGTAGCAAATTCAGTTTTCATGCAAGTTGGTATTAGTCAACAAGGTTTATCTACAATCTTGTGGAAAATGATGCTATCTGTAGGGTTAAAACCTGTATTACCCAGTTACACAGTATGATACGTTACCATTAGGCTTTCTCAGTTAAGACTTGAGATATATACATTGATTTATCAGTGAGTAGTAAACAATGTATACTCCAGACATATATAACTGTCACGACTACTGAGTAATGTAATTATACACAAGCATTTATAACTTTCGAGGTAAAGTTTATATAATCTCGGAATATACTACTCTAGACATATTAATCGTTAGACACTATCAAAGTGTGAGATGGAAATGCAGACGAAATAATTTGTACACAACGAAAAGTATCTCGACACATCATTAGGGGACTAACTATCAGTTCAGTATTCAAAAACCAACACATTTCTAAAGCAAATGATGAACATGGATTTCACAAAGGTGTTAAGTTAATCTATTGAATATTTGTTAAATGTACTACATCGAGCATTTTCGGTCACATTTTCATTCACTCAGTGAATACAGCATATAATAGTGAAATTTACAATAATTATTTCACTTCAAAACATAAATTCTACTAAATGTAAGTCTTTCATCTGATATGTAATCTACATTATACTGGAATATTCACAGATATCAAAGATTCGAAATGGAACATTTGATGAAAATTAAGCTTTATGATGAAGCATTTATCCAATTGTTGATATGGGAAATAATCAATTCCAAACGTGATGGATAACTTCCTCTTCAAATACAGAAGATGCTTCATTATAAGTAATGTTATTTTGCATGTATCATGACATAGTTAAAAGAAGTTTCCATTTCAAATGAATTAAACAATTTCAAACAAATGAAACGAATATTAACCATAGAAAATTTTGTGTGTATTTCATAAAAACAAATTAAATCTTCACTTAGTTGGGAAGTTTACCTAAGGTACATATGCACTTTTTCTAATATTATTCTCAATAAAACTTAATTAGCAACATTATTGCTTAGTTCTAAATCTTCAATTAGATTAACTCTTCTATCCATTCACAATCTTCATCGATTTATGTATTTGAAGAATCAGTTAACACCTATATTGCATAACAAGCAACATAGAATCATTTTCTGAAACATGTGATTCGTCTATTTCTATGATTCTTATTCTTATCTACTTATCGATTTAAGACTTATGTATTGCACTGAAATGATTAAAATTGACTTGTTTATCTTAATTACTAGGAGAAAAATAATCACTTACGTGACAAACCGATGAACACTTTTTAGAAAAATAATAAGTAAATAGTTAGATTAAGTGGTTTGTAGAAATAATTACTAAGACAGTTATTGAGTTTGATTAAGATATTTAATATTCAGCATAGTTGAATTCCACTTATCGTCACTTTGTTAGTACTAAGACTCTAAGCTTCCACCCCACCCCACCCCACCCCTGCGCCTTGAAGATAATCACTAGTAAGCAGAAAATGCTTGCAGTTATTTAGTGTTGCGAAGAATGCTGAATTTTTAAGTTCTGCATCTTGATCTAACATTAGCTAGACAAACAATGAGAATCAGATACAAGAAGTGGAAAAACTATTTCGTTCTAAAATGGAACCTCTCAACTCTTTACATTTGTCGATCAACCACTGTGAGATGGAATCAAGGACCATGAGGAACCTAGGGTAACTGCTTAACCTTTAAAATGACATTTAGTTAGAATTTCATAGTTGTTAATTAGTGATTTAATAGAGTACTTCAAATGCATATATACATTATTTAATAATGATATTGATAAGCACAGTATAACCACCCAATATGATTCAAACAAAAATTTTTGGTAATTATTAATATAATTACTTATGTAAATGTGAATTCATCCAATGTTTGGTTATCAAAACTTGTAATATATTCTTATATCTTTTATCACACGTCAATGTTGGTCGTGTATTGGTGCCAGTGACACCTTTCACATTTTGACTCCGTTCAGTTGTGTTGGTTCCAGTAGTAATAACACTCGTTATTGGAGGTTTTGTCTGACAGACCCAGGAGAAATACCAATAAAAGCATCTTATGATTTATTGATAATTGTGTTTTATTAGACTTTATTACTGTCCTGCAGACTGTTTTTATTTATAGTTATACATGTTTTGCGACTAGTTGATCACTTCCACAGGCACATGGGTTGTGTAGACAATCTAGCTGTCACTGTTCTGGATAACTGAGTAATGCATAATCATCTCTCTATCTGTTTATCATCAATGGTGATAACGTCACTAACTAACTAAATATGGTTCAGTATTTGTTTTTAAGAATCTAAGATGTTGAAATATAAGAAGATTTGAATACTTTAGTTTTTCAATCGTCATATGATCATGATCAGCTGATGCTTAATATCAACACAACCTATAATTAAATTGTTTTTAGTTGCTGTATTATACATTAATCGATTTTCAATGTTAAATAAATCCGGCTAAAATTATCGTATTATGTGGATGAGAGATTAAAAATTGAAACAATATACTTATGAATTTCTGTTTAGGATTCCAAAATGAATCGTTTAGATGTCTCTAATCATAAAATTTGGATTTGTGCCTTAGGTTGCTGCAATCATTCAAACCCATACAATGATGATAGAATTTATCATATCCTCTTCCTTTGAAAGTTATTATGTACGATGTATTTCCGTCGATAGTTCTCTCTGCAAGTTCTCAATGTCACTACAGTTTCTTCAATAATTCTGATATGTGTAATGCTTTTGATGTTACTACAATTTCCTTATCGAATGAACTTGTTTTTTTTATGTTTTTTTTACCTCCAGAGTACTTCAGAGGTAATCAGCGATGTAATATATCTTTACAATCAAAAGATTTATTCCAATCTTTTAGTCTCTACTTTTCCGACAGTGAACCAAACACAATTTAATAACATCATACCTCTTTAGTCCCTTCATTAAGTTTGAATCCTTAGGTTAAATGTATGTTCAAATATATATGAAGTCTGATTGATATGTGTATTGACAGTGATAATGATCATGTTTGTTTGATTTTTATTTTAGATGCTATGATAGATTGAGATCCTCTATCCCTTATACGAATGTCAATTTATTATCATCACAAACTGTAATCTGTAAATATACTGACTATTGACATAATCTAAATAGTATATATTTATGCTACCATGCAGTTTCATTAGCTGTGTACCATATACAAATGATCACCATCTGTACTGTATAGATATTTGGTTTTTGATTAGCTGCTTAAACAGAAGAGAGGTACTTATCAATCGTTTGTTATGTTAAAAAATATGTTGTTTTATATATGACGATTAACTTGGCTACAGGGAATATACTGGTTCGTGCGATTTTAAGTTTTTGGTTGGTTCTCCTTGATGCGCCGGCATCACTAAATCATAGTTGGAATTAAAAGAAATTTCTTGTCAACGGCAGGTTCTTCCAACACTAATTATGACTTTAAATAATTTGTGTGAAGTTGTACATACTCTAGTCTATGCACTGTAAACTTTGACGCGATTAGGTGGTCCGTTTGTTGCATTCACTGAATAAGATCGATGGTTGTCGGTCCATTCTGACCTTTGAATAACATTTCAAAGTTCCTGCAACTCAGTAGTATCTAACATGACTACTAAGTAACTTGTTTTTAGCTTAACTAGTCTACCTAGAGCTCGTTCGTCTAATAAGCAAGTAGCATATTGTCTCAACTAAAATAAGTTTCTATGAGGTTGGTGAACATCATTCATCAGCTAATCTATTGTTTTTCAATCGGTTAGAGAAGCCTCTTTTCTTTCATATAGCTTTGAAATATTATAGAGCCTTATATTTTCATATTACATTATTGTCCTCGTAATTTACACTGCAACTTCTCGAAAAACAACGAGTCAGTGTAACGAAGCATAGTGTTTCAAAGAAGAAATAAATTTTCTATGTGAAAAGGTTGTTCATAGGAGAAAAGCCAAAACACGAGAAAGGTTTTAGGCCTATCAGAAGATCTACTGACACTAATTATTCCCTTGGATTTAAGAATAGATACACTACTAAAAGCTCTTTAAAATAAATGCAAATGCTTGTAGCATTGTTACCATGAATAAAATGACTATCGTTATCAAGTAAGTGATATGTTAATTATGATGAAGAAGACAAATGTTTCTAATTTACAGTAATTAGAATACATATATTTAGTCTATATGGTGTGTAGACAAAACGCTGAGTTACACAACAAGTGGAAAAACTATTCACAAAAATAGATATTTTTGATTAGCCAATACCTTCATAATCTAACTGTCGGCTGTGGTTTTGGATTTATGTAAAGTAAAATCTATAAATGAAGTATTTAAAGTGAATCACATCATCAAGGCATATCCTTCAAACTGTATCAAATTTCTCCAGTTGTTTGGGATGTGGTGTAATGATAATATACACTTAAGGTGTATTCATAAGATTTAGTCTAATGTGAGAATAGCATAATTGGGTGAAACCTAATTACCTCAAAATACTTAAATTATGGTAACTGATCCATTTGATATTGCTCATTATGCATTTATCAGATTATTAATAAACAAATAATTGGACATTATCATTTATTCAGTTAAATATTAGTAACAATTAAAATGCATTAGCTTTCAACAAACAAACAAATATACTATGATGTTACTGATAAATTATCAAGAGTTAATGTAAATACAACGTATTCTTATTAAGTGAAGTGAAACTATTGGAAAATCGAAGTGAAAATTGCAAATAACTAAATAACAATTATTATTAGTTGACTGAATATGTCACAGTTCGATGTCGACAGTGTATCAGTGGAAACTAGAAAGCACTGGACAGCCGTTTCGTCATAGTATGGGACTCATCAGCATTGCATATCCTAGATTCCACCTCAGTAGATTCAGGTTAAAGAGCACCTAACACTCTGTATCACTGAGCATGCAGGCGTCCAATGGTACAATTCCCATTTCCATCAATTTTCGTGCTATAGTGTGACAACAATTCATTTTCATTGACAATAACTGTCTCATTCACGACAAGTCTGAACTGCACTAGTCACGACTTCTCACTAGATCTTCCAGAACATTCTGAAGTCAATCACTAGTGAGCTGATTATTGTAATTAAATTGAGATGGTTTGTGGAGATTAATATTTCTGGTTGAATGAATACGTCAATTTGATATTGGCTATATATCACAAACTGATGGAAGTGAAAATTTTACGACTGGACTCTGCTAGCCCAATGGTACAGAATGTTAAGTGTCCTCCGATTTGAATCCTCTGGGTCATATACAAAACTGCGCAATGATATCTAATAATAAAATTATAATTTAAACATTAAGTTTTAATCTTTCTATAGGAAATTTCAGTATAGTATGAATATGTCCCCAAAATATGAATACCAGGTGCATACAAGATATTTGAATTAGTTACATTTACAAACTATTTCAATATTTCGCTCGGTGTACTAGTTTCAGATTCATCAAGGAAACAACCAAAACTCAAAATTATGGGGTATCGATGTAAATTAGGGTTTAAATATAACTATGGCTGTCTGATATTATGTAGAGTATGAACGTATTACACTAGTCTTTTTAAGTGGACCAGTGTTAAGATATCTTGGATAAAAGAAGGTATACATAGGTGTGGTTTATACATAACGAAAATATATGTGCCCGTACACAGCCCTAAGCTATGATCATGGATAAAAATAGACAACCTGAAGATTGATTTATCATTTCATACAAAATTCGTGTATAATCAAAAATAAAGAGATATAGATAAAATGGTGAATGAATGCTTTTCAAAGGTAGTATTATTGGACAATCCAATTAAACCTAATTCTAAACAAACTAAACGAATTTATTAGTTTGTAGTCGCTGCAGATTGATGTTAGATGGGTACCACTGTAAACTAGAGAACGCTGAATAGTTGTTGCGTCCTACTATAGGACTTTTCGACAGTGCGCATCCACGACTCTGGTACGAAATCGAACTCAGGGCCTTTAAGTATCTTTCCCAACGTTTATCCATCTTCACTACTAGTCCAGAGTTCAATAACATAATTCCCACGCTCATCTATTTGCGGTATAATGTGATGACCAGTCAGCACCATTGATGATAAATGTCTTACTTTCGACTTATCTGAACTCCCTTCCACAATGGAATCGAAGGTATATACTACTGAAAAGTTCCATACTAAAACGAAAGAATTGTCTATTGTTCCATAGTTTTCCATAGTACCCAACAGATATTATTCTATAACAAATACAATCAATTAAACATAACACTTATCTCTACAACACCACTTAATTCAACTAAAATGTATAGTTGTGACGGGACTCTAACAATGTCGATCGATAACACCCAATCTAATTATAATAGATTATAATTAGAAGTTTTATTAATTTTATTCACTGAGTTTTTGTTGTTGTTGTTGATAAATACAATTTATTCTAACGTATTACACTTAACTCGTTCCAATTATTTTTACATTTTATTTTATTTATTTATTTTTTTAACTTAGAAACTATTTCATTACATTTCTCTCACGCTCTATTCCCCCCTTCCTCTCCACCCTCTCTCTCTCTTTCTGTTTCACTTGTATTTATTGGCTACAATGAGGTTTCATCATTAAGTGTAATATTTACTAGTATCGATTGTTAACATTCTCTGTATTCATGTAGATATTTATTCAGATAAACAATCTGTTTTTTTTTAATTTTTTATTTTTTGAAAACAAAAAAAACGTTCAATAGATAGAAAAAAAATTTACAATTAGAACTATGGAAACTAATAAGTATGTTAAGTTGATCATTTATGCGTTAACTTTAATCTAGGTATACTCAATGTATTTCTATTAATAAATTCAAATTTTGTTGATTGAAATCGTCACCATTTAACTATGATCGGATACTGGCTTAATGGTGCACAGAGTTAAGCATCGTTCAACTTGAAGCCTCTGGAATAGAATCTAGGGTGTGTACGGTTGAGGAGTCTCATACTAGGACGAAACAGTAGTCCAATGCACTTTGGCTTTCAATGATACCCTACTAATATCAATCTGCGATGAATCCAATCGACAGAAACTTAACACCAATCTCCATAATGACTTCCTTACTCCAAATTTGGTTGTGGTTATCAGTAATGGAGTTCAGACAATTTGTCACGTGCGTGCGGGGTGGTGCGGAGAGATGATGGAAGAGCAAAAGGAATGTTATTCCATTAGGTGAAATATGTTTGTCCATGTGTATTTAAGTTTAAAGGAAAAAGATATTAAATAGAAACTAGTTGATTGATAACAATAACAACAACAAAATAACTAACATATGGCAACCATAAGGACTGATGTTCTTATCATGTGTTTATGGGTCGTTTATGTAACTAGCTGTCAGTATCTTTTGCCTTGTATCACCAACGTTTACTGTAATGAATATTTTAACTAGCATAGAAATCAAGTCATTTGGAGTAGTGGTAACATTAGTTGGTCGTTGAGTAGTGACTAATGTTATATTTATCTAGTCTTGATTCATCCTGATTGAATTCTATTTATCAAGTTGTAGTTCATGCTACAGTTTAAGTGACTCGACCTATGAAAGTTCATCGATCATGTAAATTTAGTATATCCACTTTATTTTTTTCTTGTTATTAATAATTCAGCTAATACTTCAGATATATGGTTTTCTCATTTGTTAAACTTATTTGAAGGTGACTTTTATGATCGTTCAAGATGGCAATTACAATTTACTTCTACTGAATATTCTTTCAGCGTATATCATGTTGATTTTCTCTTCATTACGTTAATTTGACTGAGACTAAATAGAAATGAAATGTTATCATCTAATAATTTAATGATATTGAATTGAAATGATTGCTGAAAATGATATTAAGCTCTTAGTTAATTGAATTCACTACTGAATGATGTTGGCAGGGTACCATTGAAACGCATGGAGCATTGGACAGCTGTTTTGCCCTAGCGGGGGACTCATCAGTCGTTGGCACTTTTGATTTAGCCCCATGGAACTTCAGGTTAGTAGACCTGTACTAGGACAAGACATCTGTCCAGTACTCCCTGGCTTTCGATGGTTCCTTGCCAACGACAGTGTGCGGCAAAGCCGATCAGCTAAAAACATTAATGATTTCTTTTTATTTCCGATATGTCTGTATTCTCTCTCCTTCACTATCTCGCATTCATCGTAGCCTAATGTTCTACAATTACGCTTTCTTTTCATGTTTTACTTATAAAAAAGAGAATTCAATCATTCATCTTAGTCCTTTCTTTGTGTTTTATTTGTCTTACACTAACTTACTTTATATGTTTCTCTTATATATGTACACATGTACACACTCAAACAATTATGGACACAAATAATGAACCTTATGATTTTCTTTATTTCTTGTGTATTCTTGTCATTGTTCAATTTGACAATGAATGAACAAAGAATTCATAATCACAATAATAAATGCAACCATATCTATTGGTTATGTTATTTTACATTGGATAAATTTTACCATTCTATGAAGATTATTGAAATTGTTAATGATGTACAATTGATTAGATTAAATTAATTAACTTATTCGTTACATTTTTGGCTGTCATAGAGAGTATTGATTTTTGATGTACGAATTCTTTTCTGTTTACAGTATTCCTTCATTTATTAACAAGATTTATACCTGTTTGTATGTATGTATGTAACTATGCATGTATGTACAAGTTTATGGAACAAAAAATATTATAGGTTGCTAAACATAAATTCTAAGTAGATAGACATAGAATTTACAAGATCAATTCTTTTCTGATGTTAGGTGACTACAGATAGATAGAAAGAAATAATTGTTAACAAAGTGGTTATGCTATTTGACACTTTCTAGTAAAGTGTTCCTGTATTCTTGTGGAAGTCATTGGTTAACAGTCGATAAAAACTTTCTGTTACACAGCTTCATATTCTATGACCGTTACCATTGAGATGCCTACAATGAATGATTATTTAATGGTGACTATCACTATTCTTGTGTAGTTCTGATTTATACTAATAAAATTCCAGTGACAGTATAGCTAATCGTCTAAGTGATTCGAAGAATAGTGAGTGCCATAGAGCATGAAATCTATATTTTAGGGCTTTCTACAGATTACCCCCCTCCCTCCAACACACCCTCAACATGGCTCACTCGATGTAGGCAATTCTTTACATATGTATGTGCAACAACTCAATGAATGCATCAGATGATCACTTAACTTTATATCTTATACATAAGTTTAGGAAAATATCATAAATAACTTGTATGTTTTGGATAATTTTGCATACTGTTCCTATGATAAATAAATGTCACTTGATAAATATCATTAATCAATCAAATTTGATAGTTTACACTTTGAACCCAACACAACTTTGCATCATCGACGAAAACGTCAAGAGAGAACTTTGTGTGGATCATCGATTGTCAACATAAACAAATATTGAGCTAGTAAACTCAGTGGTATTGGGTATCATTAAATATACTCATTACGCATTTGTCTTATACTAATTTCATACCACAATTAATCAAAATCTTGAACAACATATATTTATTAATTTACCTACAACTTATCATACGTATATAAACTGAATTCACTGAAAAGGAATCATTCTCTTAATCGATTTGTCCTACTTTACTGATTTTTTATTTTTTGGGGGGTGATTTTCACCCCTTACTTAACTACTGAAAACTGAGGAAAGTATTGAATAATCGTTTCTTCATATAGTTTGATAGTCTTCAGTGATGTGTGCCTGCACCAATCCACGCTATACTGTATCAGGGATGAATTCGATAAATTCATGAATTTAATGATCTGTGATATCCATCGGATCTTTAGTTCTATGTTGTCAGTAAATTACTATTCTTACTGATCTCAGTTTACTTGAATGGAAAAGTTTGAAATATGAACAACAGTAACTAACAAATACTAGTCTATCCTGATATCACGAATTGATCTGAATCACACAACCATTGATCACCTGGAAGCACTGGATAGCCTTTCGTCCTAGTACGGGGCTCCTCAGCAGTGCACATCCACGACCCCGTCGAGGATCTAACCCCTAGACTATCTGACTTCGCGGCGAACGCCTTACCGTTGGACTACTCAGTTGGCTCCTAACGCTTGATATTTCTAATTCAGTCAATTCGTGATACGTTTGCGCGACATCATTCATTGTCATTGGTGAGTAACTGCCTCACATCTAACACGGTTGAACTCTACCGGTCAGGATTGAAAATTAACTATCTCCACAACCCCCCCCCCCAATTGTAAATACTAGTCTATTTCTAGTAATCTTCAAGAAAGATACCAATTAGCTATTTGAACTAATTTAAAAATGGATGGGAAAATCTCCGGACAAAACACCATCTTATTTAAGTATGTTACGATAATTGCATCGGTTAGATTTTTTTGTCACATCTATTTCGTACCTGTATGTTTCATCTTTTCACCTTTTTAAAACTATACTACTTATTAATATTCAATAGTGTGTAGATGTCCTCACAAAGCATTGACTTGATAATTGTGATAAATTGATTTAGATTGTCTATAATGAATGTTAGATTATCCACACATTGAGACATTACAAATATGTAACTCACTACATTTAATGGTCCATGTAATTATCAAACGTTCTTGAAACATTAAACCGTCTACAACAATCAAATTTTTAGAAGATGAGATTTATTCCATTAAACCCCACCCAACTATGATTATTCAGAAACGTAGTTACGAATGACCTATGGATAACCAGCTTGAATCTCATTAAAAAAGGTAGTTCTCTAATCTACAAGGCAATCAGCAATTTCTGTTAGCCTCGTCATGAAGTTATATATATATTTCTCGAATGGCGAGGTACGTAATTAGCTATGTTTTCGAGCATCAATTTGTTCTATGTAATAATCATTTATGTTAATTACTGTTTATTCAGCGGATGATTATTTTTTATACTAACAACCATTGTAACTTTACTGATATGTAAATGCAGTTAAAATAAATGTTCTGTATCTTAGTTGTTACACCATTCGGAAATTAATATTTTGTGGAAATGAAATTTATTATCACACTCACTGTAACAGTCATCGTCAACTGAATATTCTTACATCATATAAGTGCCCAAGATAAAAATGTACTGACACTGACTCATAACATCGTCATCACAACAAGGGTTAGTTACTCAGCATTTCAAGTACCTAATAAAATAAACAACCATTTGGTTGTGAATGTGAATCTTTCGTTCATGTTCAGATGAAAGAGAGGTTATTTGCAGTAACAATACGCCCAATCAAACATAATTGCAATTTTCTCCGTATGTTGTCCGTGACAGAAGCTAATAGTTTCATCATTTGACGGAAGATTAGACAAGGGCTCACCGTTCTTTATCCTTGAAATCGATTTAGTATATGTAACTCGTCGGATGATAATAATTGCACAAGATGCCTTCAGCATGCGTCACCGACTTAGTAATCAATCGAAGTACGTTATTTTAAATTGTATGTCGTTTATTAAGTCAAGCAAACATCAAATGGATAAAATTCAACTGTTAGTCAAGTGCTTTTGAGTACTTTTAGCTTTATGTACTAACATATCACCCTTCCCTACCATTACCATCATCACTACAAATTAATAAACACCTTTTTACATGGCTTTCCCAAGAATACACAGCATCGGGAATTGGAGACAGACATGAAGAGCTCTTGGGAAGGGCCGGGACGGAAGGCTTAGGAAAAGTTAGTTGGAGAATACTGGTCGGCGGCCTATGCTTCACATGGGATAACAGGTATTGATTGATTGATTTTTACACGGCACCTACCAAGTGAATTTTGATCATATGTAGTCCTTAATTAATGAATAACATGATTTATATTTTTTGGTACATTTAGGTGCATAAAGTACTTGAGGTCATTTGAATGTGCATAGAACCGTAGTTTTTTAGTGTTGGTTTGTATATATGTGAAAGTTTAAAAGAATGTTAAAAAGTACATATTTTGCTTCTTTTTAGTGTAAATATGTACATGATTGGTGTTTAATGAATGTTATCCTGTTAGTTTGCTGCATTTATCTTCCTGAAAACTTTTGTAATCATGTACAATAATGGAAACTATTTATGTAGATAATCACTCGGTAGCCTGAAGTTTGAAATAAATGCCTGATAATCTGGGAGTTAGAAATTAACAATATTTTCTATGAGTCTGTTTTACCCAGAAGTAATTGCAAAGTCTCTACCTCACAAATTATGTCAGTCAATCTGACGCAAACGTTTCACATAACACTTATTCTCACTGTGGGTTAGGAAATTTCGTCAGTGTTTTAAAATTTTTCTGGCCCTCACTGCTATCCTTTTCGTCCAATGGAAAAATAGTTTGCGATAATTTATCTCATTAATTTGGCGGTTCATTGACATGGTGTAAAATGGAAATACCTCAACTGAGGAATTACTTTTCTAGCTTTATGAGCTTAAACCATACTGGTAACGAATTTCGCTACTAACGATAGCTTTGGTTTAACGTCAGCGCGTAATGTCGTGACGGAATGAGTAAACTTATTCTTGATTATGCTGTTCTTGGTTGCATTTTCATCAGTAAATGCACTTAAGAATGCAGTCAGTGAAATTGAAAATGCGATATATTGTCACTTTACGATCCGTGATTTCTGTTTTCATCGAAATCAGAAACGGTATATTAAGTTTTAGTGCTAGAGAAGCGGCTAGTGGCATCGGAATGTGATTCATGGTCATCCGCAAAGGAGGAATAAGTTGCTTACTTTTTTAACAAATTCCTCGTAGGGCGTCATCAAAAAGTGGATACCCGTCATTCATATTCGTTAAACAAGTCGATGGTTATTGGGCTGTTGTACGCAGAAATCGGCAGCACAACCACGCATGTAACTCTCTAACGCACGACAACAACATGTGGATGAGGAAGGTGTATGATACAGAATTTGAAACAGTTCAACCCCTGCTGTTTTCAGGCACAGCCGTCATTGACTTTGTATATGCTACTTCTCGTAAGCGTCTGCAGCCGCAAGATGCATTCAACATGCATCACAAGGTATTCTCGCAATCCAACTTTCCTGGTAAGTACTCAGAACAACTTTTTGTTGATCTGTAGGCAGTTCCAGAAAAAAACTGAAATCACATATAACTTCTCTTGGCGGTGCATGTAGTTACCAGTTGAATGGAAAGTAGCCTTCAGACCTACAGGAGTACTTATAAAGCAGAACAATACAAATTTTATTGAAACCATCCATAGAACAATTAAATTACACAAATTATCAAGACGAGTGCCAGTAATTGAGGTCATTATTCAACCTTTTACTTCGAACTTGGTTATTGGATGCAAGCCCGAGTACAGACTTACATGCAGAAATCGAGAAACAAGTTAAACATCAGTGTTGCGAGAACGACTGACTCCGGCTGCACGTCAGCCAATTAAACGGGAACTGCGTCTGCCTGTTGCGGGAGATCACAGCAGCAGCACAAGCAGATTAATCACAAGTCAGTGACGTTACAGGTTCACATATTGTGGATGTCTATCACGTTAGTTGCACCTGCATATTTTGGCGAGAATATAGATTACCATCCCACCATTTGATAGCAATGATGTTACAAGAAAACACTCAATTTTCAATGTAAAACATTACCTTAAGATGGCTAGTGTCTCGAAACCTTTTGGTCAACGTTGCAACGGAAAACTATTTACCGAAACGAAGAAACGCATTGGAGCTAACAAGATTTCAAATACATGCCCCTTTACTGGAACGAATGCCGGAGGAGCAGTTCGTAACTGTTGCACATTACATACAACATATAGTCGCAGGATTAGCTACTACTTAGGATATCAGTCCACTGCCTGAAGCAAGTACACCTCAATATATGCTGTCACTGAGATGCTTACAATTTCAGCAATCAGAAACCATTGCAAACAGTCAGCTGCAAATGAACGTTGATATGGATGAGTTATTGGCAACTTCTGATGATGTTAAATAACCTACTGCAACAAAAAAAGGAGATTAATGAATGTTTAAGAAGACAATTGTCGATAATAAACATTCTAAATATTTTATTCATCATCCTTACATGTACTGTAATTCAGTTGAGTTCTTCTCTGGAACTAATTTAATGTCTATCTTCACACATAAAAACACTACAACATGCGTCATGATTGAAGTGATCATATGATTTTCTTATGAATATCTCCTCAAACTAATAGACAATTAACTGAAACATTTAATTAATGTTGTATGCATTTACACTTCGTCATCACATTTCAATGTACTGTTACTTAAGGAATAAAAAAAAGGTTGCATTAAGTAATTCCCTTAATTTGTGACCCAAATGTAAAACGTACAATCTTCGTATATAAAAAGGGCATACAAAATACTGTCATATAATTTAATTTGCTGTATAAATCACGTTTTGTATTAATTTTTCTTATTCAGACGGTCTTCGAAATTATTATCCACATCTACGTAGATGCATGCAATCATAAGACTTTAATCGAACTGTTGGAGTAGAAATAGGCATAATATAGCAATTGTATAACAGTTATACTGAACGTACATTATTACTAGTGAGTGAATATTTACTACTTATTAATTAGTAGTTTTTCCCATTTCAATAAACAAACAGCTATTGTGAATATCTACTTTATTTGTTTATCATCTGACATTTGCAGAAAATCGATTCGACTAGTCACCTACAATCATAAAATAAACTGACCATAGTAGAAAAAAATTAACTTCTCTGTTAATCAAACTAGTATTATTAAGAGGATTATTGTTATTACTTCTATCTCTTCATTAATTCATTTCGATTACTCAACCTTTGCAAATTAACTTGTGGAAACTAGAATGACCGATTAAACTTTATTAATCAACTAATAATCAACTCAAATGATGTAAACTAGAATGGTACTATTTCTAGGAAAACGGTATAAAGTTGACTATATTCAATAGTCTTTTATCAAAGTTAACATGGATATTGAGCGTTTTCCAACAAAATTTTGTTAATTTGATTTTTTGTGAAATTTCTTGGAACCAATGCAAAGCAGATAAGATCACTTTCATTTAACTAATCAGATTACATTAAGAGATGATTTTAGGGGACAAAAATTGAGAACAGTATCACAGTGAAAATTCACTCCTTTTCAGCCAATAACAATTTAATTATTATTTACGATAAAGAATTAAAAATTCTAACCATAGAATGTTTAAGCTCAACCAACGTTTCAAGGTATAATTACTAGCAAGAAGTTTTTCAGTTTTGATGAGTTCGAGAATGCTGTGAAAAAGTAATGCGTTATGTTCTTACACCTCTCTAGATTACTATTGTTATTGATTGACAATGTCGAATTATGACTACGTTTAGTTCCGTAAATCGTACAAATTCTCGTAAATCATAGTGATTCATAAATATTCAAAAGCAATAGAAAATGTGTATGGAAGTGTCTAGATACAATGAATCCTGCAAATTACTAAAAAAAATTGTATATTTACTAAATCTTTGATGATATAATTTTGGATACATATTTTAGTAACACTTTGTTAAAACTTACTAATGATACAATTGTAACCATGACTTTCACCTGGTGGGTTATATGTACGCTTTGCATGTATCTGTCGCATCCTTCGTTCTCTTCGTCTCTCGAGTTCCTGGTGTTTAGATTGAAATTAATTATGGTTTCTGTTATGACGTAAGAAAAAACTGCTATGGTTGATGTATGAGATCAGTTAATGGATATAGCCTTGTGTGCATGGGGTCACAATAACAAACGCCGATGATTGCCTAGCTAGTCCCTGAATGTCTGTTCAGTGACCACTCAGTCCTAAACCGGAATATGAAGAACATAAACCGACGAATCAACCAGACCCAATCATATTGTATTTCAAGCATTCTTTTATATAAACACAAAATCAGATCATACAGTCAACCAATTAGGAATTAAACATTAATACGAAACAAAGGAAATAGTGGTAGTGAATATGGGCAACTTGTACACAACCAACTAATTGTGGTTCATAATAAGAGACAATATACTAACATTAAATATGCTAAATAGAAGAGTAGGGTAAGAGGAATGTAACAACGGTAGAAATATATTGTTTACATTATGCTATTCTTTAGTTGTTCAGCATAACAGTTTCCTATTTTAGTTAGTATTGTGCAAATCAATCTGTCCTATTACTACTACAGTGAAATCTACTTTTCTGGTTATATCTCATGTGGCCTCATTACGTCCCAAATACTATTTGTGGATTATTAAACTGTAGCAAGGCTTTTGTAATTCTGTATTTTGATTTCAAGTTACAGATTACCTAAGTAACTCAATTGCTACAAACTTTTAATTTACACTATGAATTCGTTATTATGCATTTTTGTACTTAGTCTTGACTATTTACACACAATCATTATTTAAGGACATTAAGCGCTGACTAAAAAGTCAGTTAAGACCATCTGGATAAGAATTTGTGCGAAGTGAATAAAATCAATGAAGCCGTAAATCAACAAGCTCAATAGTAAGAGTTTGTCCTTGGCCTTTAAGCAGTTCAAACACACCTTACACATGCATGCCAGCATAAAAAGGCACAATGAATAAATAACCATCAATCAATCAATCAATCAATCAATCAATCAATCAATCAATCAATCAATCAATCAATCAATCAATTAATCAATTAATCAATCAATCAATCAATCAATTAATCAATTAATCAATTAATTAATTAATTAATTAATGCTTGTTACCCCATGTGAAGCCTAGGCAGCTGACCAGCATTCTCCAATTAACTTTGTCCTGAGCTTTTCTTTCCAGTCCTTCCCAAGCGCTCTTCATTCTCTTCATGCATGTCTCCCATTCCAGACGCATTGTATTCTTAGGTCTCCCCCCTTTCGTTTGACCCTCAGGGTTCCATGTTAATACTTGTCTTGTGACACGATTTGGTGGTTTTCTCAGTGTATGTCAAATCCACCTCCAGCATTTATTCCTAATTTCTTCCTCTAGTGAAAGTTGATTCGTTCTCTGTCATAGAAGATTGTTGTTGATAGTATCCGGCCAACGGATCCGCAGCATCCTACGCAGACAATTGTTTATAAATACTTGTTTCTTTTGGATGATACTTTCCGTAGCTCTGCTTACAGGTTTCAGCTCCATACAACAGAATTGTCTTCACATTTGTATTGAAAATTCTAACTTTAATTTTGACTGACAGTTGGTTTGAGTTCCAAATGTTTTTCAGTTGTAAAAATGCTGCTCTTGCCTTTCCGATTCGCGCCTTTACATCTGCCACAGATCAGATCCTCCTTTTTTATCAATGATGCTGCCTAAGTATGTAAATAAATCTACATCTTCCAGAATTTCTTCGTCAGGCGAAATCGAGTTAACGTTGGTTGTTTTGTATTGGAAGGTCATGCTTTTCTCTTTGAATATGATGAGGTCGACTGCTGGCTGCCGAGGCTTGATGAGAAACCCTTTGTTCTAGTCTGTTGGCGCTTGTTCTCCAACCCAAATCTACCTGAAGAGAATGTGGAATATCTTTGCAATCGCTTCTTTATCTGTCTTCAGTTCCTCGTCCAGCTGGTATGTTGTCTGGCCTTGTTGTCTTGCCACTCTTGATTTGTTGGATGGCCATCTCGATTCCTTCGACTGTTGATGGGTTGGTGTCTATGGGGTGATCCGTGGCTGGTGCTTCGATGACTGGTGGGTTCAGTGGTATTGGTCTATTTAACAGCTCTTCGAAGTATTCTACTCACCTGTTTCGTTGTTCATTCACTTCACTGATTAGTTTGCCAGTCTTGTTCTTGATTCGCCCCGTTCTGGCTTACTAAATTTCCCAGTTAGCTTCTTCGTTGTATTGTATAGGTGCCTCATGTTTCCTTCTCTTGCAATTATTTTTCCACTGTCGTTGCTAGGTCCTCAACATACTTTCGTTTATCCGACGTGATGCTCGTCTTCACTTGGTTGTTGACTTCTGCGTATTCGACCTGTGCCTTGGTTTTATCTGTTCATGTCCGGCTGTTATTGATCGCTATCTTTTGGTTTCTCTTTTTTCGGATCTTGTTCAGAGTACCAACAGAAATCCATTCTGTATAGTTTCGTTTCTTGCTACCCAGAATTTCCTGACATGTTTAAGTTATTGTTTTCTTAATTTCTTTCCAGTTGTCATCAATATTAATTCCATCTTCTTCTAGTAGATGGTGGAATGCTTGGAACTCATTGTTGAGAATTATTTTGGATTCGTTGAGTTTGTTAGTATCCCGGAGAAGTGCTGTGTCACACTTTTGTAATACTGCTGCTCCAGTTGTCCAGTGCTTCTTCAGCTTCAGTTTCAATTTAGCCATCACGAGATGATGATCTGAACCGATGTCAGCTTTCTCTCTTGCTCTTACATCTTCCATGGTTCTAACAAACTTCTTATCGATGTAGATGTGGTCGATTTGGTTCTCAGTAATATGGTCTGGTGAAACCCATGTAGTTTTGTGTATGTGTTTGTGGAAGTATATGGTGCCACCTATAATCATTTAGTTGAAGGCACATATGTTTGCAAACCTCTCACCGTTTTCGTTCCTTTCTCTCAGTCGATGTCGTCCCTTGATGTCTTCATATTTGGTGTTGTCCATTCCAACCATGACGTTGAAGTCTTCCATCAGAATGGTCAGGTCGATGATTGGGCATTTATTGATAGTTGATTGTACCTTCGCATAAGACTGATCTTTGCCGTCTTCATGGGTGTCGTTGGTGGGAGCATAGCACTGGATAACGTTTATTGTAATCTATTTTTTTCATGGTCTTGAATGATGCTTTGATGATCCTAAGTCCATGAGGTTTCCATCCTATGAGGGCTTTCCATGCTTCCTGGGGCAACATCAGTGCTACTCCTTGTGTGTGAGGCGTTTTCTTCTTCGTGACGGGAGTATAGAAGCACTTCTCTTGAGGATAATCTTTGTTGTTCAGCTTGTAGTTAATGGGTTTTGCCTAATCCAGATATCTTCAGGTTGTATCTTTTCATTTCTTCAGCTTTTTGGGTGCTTCTGCCTGTCTCCTACATCGTGTGAACATTCCATGTACCAATAATAATTGTTGCTCTAGTTGTCAGAAGGGGCATCATCCTCGTGGCTTCTGAATGAACTGGGCTTTCAGCATGAGGTATCATAACAGACTTTCCAACTCCCAGGGTAGTGTTAAAGCGGTTGTAAAGGTTTTTACTGGTTAGCGATTTTTTAACTGTTATGACGTAAGAACTGAGATGTGTGGGTGACCGAATGCCAATGACTGGTGCATTGTTGGTTATTGCTCATCTGCCCTCTGCCCACTTAGTCCCAATCCAAAATAAGAAGAATGCGAGCCAATAGGTCAGCCAGACAGAATCGAATCTATATTTCAAGCATTCTTTTATATATACATAAAGTCAGACCACACAACAAACCAATTAGAAAATTAACATGAATACAGAACGAGGGAAACAGTGGTAGTGAATAGAAACAACTTGTACACAACTAATTGACTGTAGTCCATAATAACAGACAATATAATAACAGTAATTATGCCAAACGGGAGGATAGGGCAAGCGGAGCGTAACAATAATAGAAACAAAATGTTTACATTACAGAAAGTTCGAATAAATGAAATAGTGTTCGTAACCACAGTTCTGAAAGTTTGTTACGCTTCTTTGTGGTCCGACCTAACATTAACAAGGTTACTGTTTTACTGGATGGGGTTGCTAACCCCATTTCCAACCCTCCTCCTTTATCCAGGCTTGGGACCGGCAGTAACCCCAGAGGGGCTCCAGTCCGAGTTTAGTAAACTACTATACTCATTGTTAAATGCGGTCTATTTAAATTAATAGAATGAGAGGTGTGCAATTTAATTATTTATGTGTTGTATCAAGATGTACATTAAAAGCAAAAGTAAAACCAAGGGAAGATGAGCGAAACCAGGGTTATTAATATCATTTCCGATATGTGTAATTTTGAGTTGCTGAATTAGTGAAACGTTTTGTCACAGTTTCTAATGAGCCTGATTCTTAGATAATGCTTGGTATCTACCTGACTCCTTAAATGGAATACACCCGTTTAACTTAGTAACTATCTTCAACCAACGCTTGGGTGATCTATGAGGATTCAACCCACTTAACATGCTATTAAATCATTCAGTATTCAAAGCCACCCTCCGTGTACAGATCCAAATACAGATTTGTGTTTCGAGGAAAAGAAGGCCAGGACTCTGAGTTAATTTTCTTCAATTTAGCTTTTGTATGTGTCTAATCGTCTTTTGAACTAGTCAATTCCAAACATAGATATTACATTTTCCGGTAGTAGATTACAGGTGTCGAACAGAAAACCTGTGTGCTACTGGGTTTTTTTTACTCATCTTTTGAACTCGTTTGTATATCATCTGAGATGCTTCGATCTATTCGGAAGAAATGTGAGGATAGCTCATGGATAAATTCATTTCATATTACTCTATACATTGTAATTGAATCACCTCTTAATCTCCGGTAAGACAGTGTAGTGGTCTACCTTCTCAAGCTGTTTACCATACTGCTACACACCACTCCAGAAATCAATAGGTAGTGGTTCCTCGCATACATTTAAATAGATACGATTTAGACTTGTTGCCTATATATGATGTCCTGGTTTAGACCTAACTAAGCCAGTCTAAACCAAAGTGGGCATTCCTGGATCGAGTCTCTTCTTTTTTAAAACATACTGCCCTTAACTAATCAGCTGCATCGCAATGACAGCAAGCTGTGATATTATGGTCATGTTTTATCATGATTCGAATGTCATTGTACATTCCAGCTAGTGACAAGCACCATCCTTCAGTGAAAAAATTATGGGCAATTTTGTGGCTAACGTTCACATTAACATTTAACCACTCTAATTGGCATAAACCACAACGTAAAACAACGTACCACTGTATCGACGTCAAAGATCCTCTTATTGCATTATCACTGGTTTCTATACACTATGTATTTGGTTCATCTCCCAAGAGTAACATAGGAGATTTGATGACCAGTGACAAATCGTTGATATAAAATATCAATGGTAAGAGATAGTATAAAGCCTTGAATCAGTTACCAAGGTGTGACTTTTAAGAGGAGACTTGAGGATTGATTCTTACTTCCTAACTGCAACCAGATAGAAAATTTCTTATTCGCTCGAGCTTCAGAAAAATTCGATTGTAAAGGTTTTTGTCTATAACTGTTCAAGTAGATTACGTATACTGATTTTTTTTTGTCAGACGACTCTGCCCAACTTCCAGTGATCGTGAAAGATCTGTAGTACATGATACAATTCCTATATTCATATTGCACACTGTTTCGTAGTTTATGAGTTTTGACAAGAATCATAATTGTGTTCTTGATGATCATTTTCAAAATTTCGACAACAGTGCTTGTAAAGCCTGTATTGTCTGTTTCCTGCCTTAGGGATTGAGGTGACTGTCACATCTCTCCAAACCACTAGTGGTGCACATTGACTGAAGATTACCCTGAATATCTATAGTAGTAGAACAGTCACATGTGTTATAAGTTATCTCATTACTTAAAAGTGTAGCTCTTGTGGCCCTATTGATGCACATAAAGCAAAAGGGCCGAATGCATTAAATACACCTTTTTGGTTGACACCTACACCAAATGGTTTGTTTTCTAACATTGAGACTGAAGTCAACCCTGAATTGAGAGGATAATCGCCAGTAAAAATGCACGTAACACAATTAGCTATTGCTTCCTCTTTATAATGGTTTTTAAGTCGTCATAGACTCGTTATACTTACCAATCAAGGCGGAAATCAATTTATACGCTTTCATTATAAACCTGGTGAATGGAAATAATCGTCTGGAATGCGCGACTGTATTCTGCTCAAGCTGATTTTCGCATTTTTCTTGGGATCTTTTGACACCGGTGACACACTGGCTTCAAAAAGACTTGCGAAACTCCACTGCTTAAGTCGTAAAAAAATTGATTGCTGTATTCCATTGTGTTTTCTTGCGACTTTGATATTACGGTTAGTCCAGTGATAGATTTACACTTTTTATATAAACGACTGTATACATCTCTTATATAACTACTGTACCTCCACTGATGATTTATAGTAGATTTTTTCTTCTCCGGGGCCAGCCGTGGAGTTGATTGCATTTGTGTTAACCTTCCACACATTGGGGCCAGCCGGCGTATGTGCTGGATGGTTTTGTAGCGATAGGCAAGAGATAGCTGAATTAATCAACATCTACTCCATGGATTAGGACTTAATCAAGGATGAATGACGAATGTTCCAGGTCTTATCAGGTTGGATATGCAATGCGCTGGGTCATAGCCTGAGAAATTATAGTTTCTGGAAACCTGCGATTTTTAGAAGCAGATAATTCCCTCCCCAAACAAATAGTTGTGCGGACTTACATTATTAATGCTGTCTGTTTTTATTTTAGTGGACATGACTAACTGAAGGCGCTCGGTCAAGCATCACCACCAGATCATAACACGACACAGATCGTAGGATGAAATTCCTCCACTAGTCAGTCAACATAGACGCTGATATCCTGTTTACGCACTGCACTTATCACCGCCTCCTGCCTTATTCCATTGTGTACGTGTGTGTTTAGTCGTTAGAAGCTTTTCTGATTATACCACAAGTGTAACTTGGTCTAATGCAGAATTCACTTCAGATCGAACAAACTTGCCTGACTTTGACTTAAAGTCATTCCAACTTAAAGAGTGTGCAGTGCAGTCATTTATTGCAAGGTTTCTATACCTGCTTGACTAAGATTCAAATTGTCAAGAATGTATTTGTCAGGTCCACATTCCGAACCACATTATGCTTGGACCAAGTAGTCTTCCTGTCCTCAGCTTTTCAAACAATATCTCATTTCACCTTTTTCAAATAAAACTATTTCTACGGTGTGTATTGATAAGCCATTTTTTAAATAAAGTATGATTATGCTATTTTTATGACCTGAACTATCGATTCTGTGGAGAGAGAAATAATATAGCTTCACTTCACTGTAATTAATTTCCAGTGCATGAGCTGTTTTTCAGTTACAGTAACCATAGAAGTATTTACGAGACCGATAATATTAAAAGGCTCCTACCTTTGGTCCAATGGACATGTGTTCTTATAACAGAGAGTTATTTCTGCTTAACAGTTTCCTTCTGACCCACAGTGTTCTTGACATTATCTGGCTCCGGATTTTCGCGATACGAAAACCTTTCGGCAAATATTCCTCTGTGTTTCAACACCTTTCCTTTATCTCTATTTCTTTAGATTATCCCTTGATGCTATCAGGTAGAATGAAGTTCATACATACTTAAATTTCGGATCTCCCGGGGCTTCTTGTATTTCTCAATAGTAAGTCAAGTTATTAAGTAGTAGCTGACACAACCTTTAAAAGTTAAGCTTTTGTCTTTTATGTTGAGGTACACTGTGAATATGACCAGGTTACGTTTGTCTTATAACCAGAGCAACTTATAGCGACTAAACCCACAAGTATGAATAAGAATAAATCAAATGGTAGCGAGGGATGGAGGTGAAGTTATATCTGATCGTGAGTGGAGCACTAATCGGATAGCAACGTCTAGGCAGGCTAACTAGACAGTGATTTGCTTTCCACGTCCTGTTGTGTGGTGATCTGGTGATGATACCTAACCAAGCACCTTCAACTAGTCGTGTGCGCTAAAACCAACATGGTCAGCGTCAATGACGAGTGCCTATGCAACTATTTATTTGAGGGATTATTTACCACTACGAAGTTCGAGTGTTGTCCCGTCACTAGTTGGTTTATACTGACTCCTGTTGTTGTTTTTGTAAATAGCTTGCAAATTATAAGCTTAATAGAGCTTATATAATGTGCGGACTTTGTTTTTGGTCTACTTTCAAAGAATCTTTCAGTTAATGAAAAATAATTGATCTGTCCGTTCGTTCTTCTCGTGTTTGAGTAGCAAGTTTCCGTAGAGCACAAAAAATGGTACTGAATGATAATGTGTTGTGTCAACATAAAGTTTTAAATAACTATGACTATAACTTTGACTCGAGCATGCACAAGTGCTTTGTTTTACCGCACTAACTCGTTTAATGGCAGCTTTTTATAGGTAACAAGCTTTGATTTGCTGTTGGGTGGTTCTGTGATATTTTGGTTTCCAATCCATAATTTGTGTGAAGTACTTGATAACTTTTACGTAAGTTTCATATCGGCAGATTTTTTCATTAAATATTAGATCTCGTAACATAAAGCTATTTTAGGGCCTGTTATTTTTCTTCTGCTGAATTATCTTCATAGATCTGTATATTTCCTGTAACGTCTTTCGGACTTATTTCCTAGCCTATCTTGGCGCTGCTAGTCTTCGAATCCTAATTAGTCATATTACATCCGCACTTGTTTGTCATGTTATAATTAAATTGTCAGTTTGTTCCTCAGCCGAGATGGCAATCCATTGTGAAATGTCTTTAAAATGCTTCATATATGCTTTTCAAACTTATAGAGGAGGATTTTATGACATGATGAGGAATTACCCTATAAGTGCATACAGTTCGTCGATGACATGCAGTTAAACTGTGATTAAGAGTTGAATATTTACGAGGCTAGATTATTGACTTAGCTTTCAAAATGAACAGATATAGAAGATCTGTCACAAGAGAATGTGTTTATAATTGTAATCACGCGACTTGTATAATACTCGAAATCCTTATGAAACTCCGCTTATTAGCTTACTTCAGATTGGAATCCTGATGGTTGCTTTTCATCTGTTGGCATCATTATTATAGTTCATTGAGTTCTACATTTGGTGGTATTTATAAGGCTCCCAATGAAGTTGGCAAGTAGGATAATTTGTTATCAATTCCCTAAACTTATTATCAGTCCACAAATCTATTGATTGTCAATTTAAGCTTTGTTGGGAGATCCCGACTGCTTGATTGGTATCCTCATGTCTATCTTAACTAGTAGTTGTGGACAGGATTAAATGCCTCAAAGCCCATCATAGCGACTTAGGTGCTCTCGCTCTATCTTCCCTTAGATCTGTAACTCTGAAATCTCACGTACTTTACAATTAACTAATTCTTTCTTGTTGTATCACATACCTTGTCTGCTCATTTTCCTACCACAGATGTTATTACTTCCACCACTCTGGTGTTGGTCTTATTGTTCTGACGAGGTGCATATATATTTCAGGTTCTGCCTTTCCTAAGACTGACTAAATTTTTATTTCATTTTTGGGGATTTTTGTAATAGAGTAAGAAAACCTTACAAATGCCTTACAAAAACCTCGAGCAGTATTCAAATGTTATTCATTAGTTGTTTGATACATTGGCGTTCTTTGGCTACAATTGTATTTATCAACCATCATTTTTGCTAGTTGTGTCCTGCTGTATGTGCGACTGGAGAATTTCCTTTACTCATTGTACATTCATATCCCGGTTTGAAGAGATTTTGAATGTCTATATACGTAATGCAGACTCAACTATCGACCACTATTCAAAGCCCACTTTGTTCTGGTATAAACGGTCTGTTTGTGTCTGTAGCTCCCAAGTGTAACTCAACCTAACACACAAGTGTATTATAGTGTGGTGAGGTTTATTATTTATTTTCCAGACAGGTCATTTCAGTTCTACGAGAGATTCCTGTTCGTAACCTATTCTTTTGACCCATTTATAAGTTTACATGACTTTCTTCTGACATGAAATGAGTGTCCTACCAAAAACCTGGTAAGTAAAGTCTCTTTGACAGTATGAATTCCAAAAAAGTAAGGCCACACAATCCCCAACAAGGTAGTCTTTTCCTGTCATGGTTCATATATTGTCATTGAAGTCTTGGATTGATGCCACTTGACTGTTCGTCTACCCGTAGCTTTGATATAACTTATTACATCTATTGATCGTACATTGAGGTATGTGGCAGTTGGTCACATATAACACATTCCGACTATCTCAGCCTTATCAGCAGATTCGCGATATTCCGAGTGCTATATGCGTAATCTCAGCTTTGTGACTTGATTTTACATCAGTCAGTCAGTCAGTTACAACGTCGAACTTGGTACATGCGTACATCAGATCAAGTTACCATGCCTCAATAAGCTGATAGAGATTAAATTGTCGAACCAAATTCCAGAGTAGGGGAGGTAGTAACAGAGTAAGTACTAATGGAAAGGCATACAGATCAGAGATGAGATTTGAGATAAAAAGTGATTCAGTAAAGAGAAAATTATAATAAGCTCAAAAACTAGAATTTGGAGGAAGACAAGGAGTGGATGCACCTGCGCCATTGCAATCGATTTTGAGCCATATCACCTACAGTCTCTAACCATTTGTTACGATCATCGCGTGGGCCCCAACCAGGTAGTCTACATCTATTAACATGGCTCAGCCCAATTGTCAATGACTTCATGGATTGGTACCATGTTTTCGTTTGGCCACCCCTAGCTTTCTTCCAGCCTACTCCCACACCAGACAACATTGCTCGTCGAGGTAGGTGGTGGTCAGGCATACGTAACACATGTCCTAACCACCTCAGCTTGTGAAGATTCACTACTTCATCAGTAGACTTACCGTATTTACCTAGTACTCTATTCCTAACCCATGCATTGCTTACTCGGTGATCCCAGCAAACACGAGCAATGTTTCGGAGACATCTATGATCAAATACTAGAAGCTTACGAATATCCTCTATCCTTAATGGTCACGTTTTAGATCCATAAAGTAAAACGGATCTGACTGCTGTGCAGTAAACGCGTCCTTTCGTTAGTAAACGAATGTTTTGCCTACGCCACAAGTGACACAAATTGGCGAAATCCAATCAGGCCTTATGTATACGAGCCGAGATTTCATCAGACACCAGACCGTCAAGACTGATGGGGCTCCCAAGATAAGTAAAGCGGTTTACACATTCAATTGCTTCGCTCCCTATCACTAACTTTGGTACCAAATTAAGCCAGTCCTGAAGTAGCATTTTGCATTTGAATGGAGAGAGTCACATTCGAAACATGCTTACGTTCATGTTTAAGGTTGTCGAAAAATTCAGCATTTTATCAGCATCTTCAAGCAAGAGAACTATATCATCTGCATATTCTAAGTCAGTAAGTTTATCTCCTGGAAGGAGGTCAACCCCAGAAAAATAACACGATGACAATGTTAACTCTAAAAGTATGTCCATGATAAAATTAAATAAAAATGAGGAAAGCGGACAACCTTGACGAACACCACTAGAAGTGATCAATTCCGACGACAATCTGCCATAAACTCTAACACAACATGTGATGTTCGAGTAGAGAGGTTGTATAAGATTAATGTACTTCTCCGGTACGCCTTTCAGTGATAGACATTGCCACATAACCTTACGATCGATAGAGTCAAACGCCGCCTTAAGGTCAAGGAATACAGCTATTGTTGGGCGTCTGAAAGTATGCCTATGTTCCAGAACCTGCTTAAGTGTGGATATTTGGTCTATACAACCACGTCCGGGTCTGAAACCACCTTAATATTTTTGAGTTTGCTCTTCATGAGCTTTAGTTAGACGTCGAAGTATTATTGAAGCTAATATTTTAGACACTATGTTCGTTAAACTGATTCCTCGGTAATTGTCACACGAGGGTTTCTGTCCTTTTTAACAGACCGAAATGGTTAGTGTTCGAGACCAGTCAGATGGGATTACGTCCAGTTCCCAAATTCTAACCAACATCTCAGTTAATCTCGCTGCTACAGCTGGACCACCGTCCTTAAATATCTCAGGAGTTAATCCATCACGTCCTGCCGCTCTCCCTCGCTTCAAGTTTCCTATAGCATTCTCAACCTCACTGAGACTTGGGGGACCAATGTTAGATTGCCATTCAGATTGTTTGGGGATGGTGGGCAACTGGGATGACGCCGAGGGCCAGTTGAACTGTTCCCTAAAGTGTTCTGCACATCGGTCTAATCTTCTGGATTGACAGTGAATAGTGGAACCATCTTTTTCGGAAATAGTTTCACTTACAGTTGGGTTTCTGATACCCATTTCCTTGATAAGTCTGAACAGTTGCCTACTGTTACCTGTTGCCACTGCCTTTTCCATCTCTTTAGGTTTCGCCACCCACCACTGCTCACGATTATTGCGTAAGCTTTAAAGCAGCTCGTGTTTAAGTTGTCTTCGTTCCTCATCATGTTCAGAACCAGACAAGATGTGTTGCCGAGCATCTATCAGTTAAGTAGATGCAGTTGAAATCCACTGAGTTTTCCTGACCTTTTGGTCTAGTTTATTAGTAGATATTACTGCTCTTTCAACAGCTTTTTGGATATCATTCCAGGCTAGCTCAGGATGAGTACAGTTTACGCCGTTTACTAATTGCTTATTTAGTTGTTCCTAAAATGTATTTTTGACCTTTTCATCATTAAGTTGAACTCTGAGTAGGATCCTTGTCGTGGACCTTTTACGTCTAGTGAGACGCAGACTAATACGCGCTCGCATTAAGGCATGATCTGAGTCTAAACATGTGCTCCAAAACGAGCGGCAATCTATCAATTCTCTCCGACATTTGCTGATAGCAATGTGGTCTATTTGAGTCCAGCGTTGAGTTGATTTCGGAGGCCGCCATGTCAACCGATGTCTTTCCTTATGCTATAAGTTGGTGTTTGCGAGAAATAAACGCTTGTTTGAACAAAGTTGTAGTAACCGGTCGCCATTGTCTGTTTGTCGAGACTCAACACCATATGATCCACTTAGGTGCCTTTCGGTTTCATCTAGTCTACCTACTTGGGCATTAAAATCACCCACCACTATTACTACATCAGTGCGCTTAGCTTTACATAGAAGGTCATAAAGCTTTCTGTAAAATTCATCCTTCACTTCGTCTGAGCTGCAGTCAGTGGTAGCATAAACAGAGACAACAAAGAGACAACGGCGTGTGTTCCTATCTTTACGAGTCCTTACCGTTCCATTTAGACGGACAGCACACAAGCGACTGTCTATTGGAATCCAGTCAAGGAGAGCCTGTTCAGCTTTTAAACTTAGTGCTATACCGACGCCAGCAAGGTCTCGAGTGGTAGCGATGGGGTCCCCGGAAACACGAAGAGTGAACCGAGCCGGTTCCTTATTTTCACAAGTTGAGGTCAAGCGAATGACTATGCTCGGATCCTGTATACGCGTTTCAGAGACGCAGCAGATATCGATGGAGCGGGATTCTAGAGTCATTGCTAAGGAAGCCTGTTGTCCTATTTGGCATAAGGTTCAAACGTTAAAAGCTCCGATATATAATTTAGTGCGAGGTCTTAGGAGGCTAAGAAGAACGTTTCATGAACTCGAAGCATTAGCATTAGAGACGCGAGGTGATACAGTTATGATGGGAGGATTAAGTGTGAGGGTAAGAGAGTTATTAAGAGTTGATGGTGGGGATTGACCTCGAACAAGATGATCTCGTGTACTATTAAAGGTATGAGGGCAATTTTTGCTTCCTGGTTGACCACACCATGGAAGGGAACTATAAACTTGGGAAAACTATGCTTGTTTCAGACCTAAAAGAGGATGCATTGATTAAGTATTCACTCTACGCCAGATACTAAAATATAGGTATACTTGCAAACGTTCCGACAAAATTGGTACTCCCTGACTTGAAGGTAGACTTTGATCCCATAGATCGAGAAGTTCTGTGGCAATACTTGACATTAAAAGACGTACCTCAAAAGTAGATAAACCTGATAAAGACCTTCTACTCGAATACGACAAGCTGTAACGAGGATCGTCAACTTCAAGTGGGATTTCATCAGGGTCGCCCCTTATCATCGATTATTCTCAAACTACCTGAGTGGAAAATTGACACATGCACTCCCTTTACCAGCAACTCTTAGTCAGGTTGAAAATGATATAATTAATTTAAAACGTTAGAAAGCAACAGGTCGTGATAGGTTAACTCCACATATGTTTAAGGATGATGGTTCTGTTGAAGTAGGTCGGTTGACTGATACTTTACGTAAAGCATGAGAACTAGGCGTGTTCCTAACGAAATGGTCTCGATCAACGATCAGCACAGATTATGCGAAAGGACAGAAATCCTAATGTGAAAACCATACACGAGTCATTTTGACTAACAGTGTGTACGGTATTATTGGCCTCTGTAATCACTTGACGCCTTTGTGATGCTAGGATAGCATAAATTGAGGAAAACCAGGTTTGTTTTAATTCTGAATGAGGATGCACTGACTAGATGCTTACTCTCCATCAGATTCTGCAGCATAGGTACACCTGACTTTGTTGACTTGAAAGTAGCTTTCGGCTTCGTAGATCAAGAGATTCTGCGGCAGTGTTTATCATTAGAATGTGTACAACAGAAGTACATAAACATCATGAAAGCTCCCTACTCGAACATCACTGGTCATGTGAAAGCTTACAGTGAACTGTTACGAGAATTGCCAACCTCAAGTGGAGTTTGTCATGGTTTTCCCTTATCCCCTTTTAACATAATTTCGTTATCTATGACCTTCTAAAAGTCACAGTTTCTTCATCTAACATTTCAAGAAATGACACCCTACCGGAAGACTGACTTGCAGATTTAGAATAAGCAGACGATGTAGCCCTATTGGATGAAGACGATGACAACATACAGTCTCCTCAATGGCTTGTGTAACAATGCGGCATATTTAGAATGTAATTCACTCCCTCTAAATGCAAAATGTTACTTCGGGATTGGTATACATCATCATCTAGACTGGTCATAAGGAGTGAAGTAGTTGAGTACGTCGACCGATTCACTTACCTTGGGAGACTTATCACCCTTGGTGGGTTTGTGTCCGACGAAATCTCAGCACGGATTCAGAAACCTCGCTTGGCTTTAACCAACTTACGTCACCCAACGAAAGGCCGAGTGTACTGCGCAGCAGTTTGCTTCGTTTTAATTTATGGGCACGAAACGTGGGTCATAAAAATGGAAGATATATGTAGGCCAGAAGTCTTTGATCATAGAAGTCTCCATAGTATCGCTCGTAAATCGTGGAATGACCGGAAAAGTAATATTGATATTAGACAAAAAAATGCTACGAAGACATGGCAAATTAGTCGAAGAGGTCGTAAACCATCATCGACTGAGATGGTTGGGACATCTGTTGCATATACCCAACCGCTGCATAACTCGCCGCGCGATGTCGATCGGGGTAGAAGTAGGATGGAAGAGTGAGGGAAGCTAAACCAAAACATGGTGTCAGTTCATGAGGTCTTTGACTGTTGGTATGAACCATATTGGTCGATGCATGATAATCGCGACCAATGACTAAATGCATAGGGTGACATGGCTCAGAATCGGTCAGAATAGTTTAAGTGTATTTACTCTTTATCTTTGTCTAGATTTTAAGTTCCATCATTCTTTCATCCACTTTTACTTTATCCTTACGTTTTTGCATTATATAGTCGTGTCATTCTTGTAAATTTGATCACGTGTTGATGTGGTATGGTAACTTGAACCTAACGGTATATGTCAGGGTTTTGAATTGTTAACGACTGGCTGTTTATGTACAACGGATATTTAACTTTATTTCAATGAAGATTAATTTTAAAATTGACATTAACAAGACCACTGATTGATTCTGTGGAAGATTGTTGGACGTATAAATCAGACTTCAGTTACGTTGAATAATTTTACTAAGATTTCTAGTCTACGTAAATATAATTTCCCGCATAGATTGCATGGTTTGTAAATTTAAATCCTCCACTTTCAAATAAAACCATGGAAAATCTAGTATTTGCGATCTTTAACGAAAGATGAACTGCAATGAGTCTCGAGGAATTTCTTGCAAACATACCAATTTGACAGTATACTTCCCCCACCCCATATAGACCACTCAATGAAGCAAAAATGTAGACGAAATTCACAAATAAATACGAGGTCACAGTACGTAGCTGCTACCTTAACGTGGTGGTCGGGCTTGCCTATCGTGATGACCCAACTGAGCTATATTGGCTGGAACGCATGTTCCTCTAGATCTTACCATGACAAGCAGGTCTGTTGGAGAGCGATAAGACTAAGGGCAGAAACCTAAGATCTGAGGGCGATGTCGTACTGCTGACTGCAGTAAGGTGTTTTTCTTGGATAACCAGCATCTGCAGTGGTGCTGCCTTCTTAACAGAAGGAAAGGGTTAAAAAAGGTCTACCCTAAAAATGTCACACCTCACCTTACTCCACGGATTTCCGTCTCCGGCAGTAAAGCCTTCTAAAGAACAGAGCTAACACTTCGAAAACCCCCCATAATAAGGTCGTGCGTGATTGGCTTCAAGCAGTTGTCCCTTGAGCGCTGCGATCGCGCTCCCGGGTCACTATGACCAATACTAACCCAGTTTCCTT
The DNA here is from genome assembly GCA_025215515.1 of Schistosoma japonicum. NCBI lineage: Eukaryota > Metazoa > Platyhelminthes > Trematoda > Strigeidida > Schistosomatidae > Schistosoma > Schistosoma japonicum. The sequence continues at coordinate 79,777,563 of CM046061.1, forward strand.
TTCAGGTACCTCAAGAAATAATATCCTTCCATGGTGTGGTCAACCAGGAAGCAAAAATTGCCCTCATACCTTTAACAGTACACGAGATCATCTTGTTCGAGGTCAATCCCCACCATCAACTCTTAATAACTCTCTTACCCTCACACTTAATCCTCCCATCATAACTGTATCACCTCGCGTCTCTAATGCTAATGCTTCGAGTTCATGAAACGTTCTTCTTAGCCTCCTAAGACCTCGCACTAAATTATATATCGGAGCTTTTAACGTTTGAACCTTATGCCAAATAGGACAACAGGCTTCCTTAGCAATGACTCTAGAATCCCGCTCCATCGATATCTGCTGCGTCTCTGAAACGCGTATACAGGATCCAAGCATAGTCATTCGCTTGACCTCAACTTGTGAAAATAAGGAACCGGCTCGGTTCACTCTTCGTGTTTCCGGGGACCCCATCGCTACCACTCGAGACCTTGCTGGCGTCGGTATAGCACTAAGTTTAAAAGCTGAACAGGCTCTCCTTGACTGGATTCCAATAGACAGTCGCTTGTGTGCTGTCCGTCTAAATGGAACGGTAAGGACTCGTAAAGATAGGAACACACGCCGTTGTCTCTTTGTTGTCTCTGTTTATGCTACCACTGACTGCAGCTCAGACGAAGTGAAGGATGAATTTTACAGAAAGCTTTATGACCTTCTATGTAAAGCTAAGCGCACTGATGTAGTAATAGTGGTGGGTGATTTTAATGCCCAAGTAGGTAGACTAGATGAAACCGAAAGGCACCTAAGTGGATCATATGGTGTTGAGTCTCAACAAACAGACAATGGCGACCGGTTACTACAACTTTGTTCAAACAAGCGTTTATTTCTCGCAAACACCAACTTATAGCATAAGGAAAGACATCGGTTGACATGGCGGCCTCCGAAATCAACTCAACGCTGGACTCAAATAGACCACATTGCTATCAGCAAATGTCGGAGAGAATTGATAGATTGCCGCTCGTTTTGGAGCACATGTTTAGACTCAGATCATGCCTTAATGCGAGCGCGTATTAGTCTGCGTCTCACTAGACGTAAAAGGTCCACGACAAGGATCCTACTCAGAGTTCAACTTAATGATGAAAAGGTCAAAAATACATTTTAGGAACAACTAGAAAATTAATTAGTCAACTACGTTTGCTGTACCCACCCAAAAAGCTGTTGAAACAACAGTAATATTTTTTTAATAAACTAAGCCAAAATATTAAGAAAACTCAATGGGTTTCAGCTACATCTACTTAACTGATAAATGCTCCACAACACATCTTGTCTGGTTTTGAAGATGATGAGGAGCGAAGGCAGCTTATAAACCAGCTGGTTTAAAGCTTACGCAATGATCGTGAGCAGTGGTGGGTGGCGAAATCTATAGAGATAGAAAAGTCAAAATGATATCGGTCCCTCAAAGTTTAGTGAGGCTGAGAAGGCTATAGGACATCTAATGCGAGGGAGATCAGCAGGACGTGATGGATTAACCCCCAAGATATTTACAGATGGGGATCAAGTTTTAGCGACGATATTGACTGAGATCTTGGCTAAAATCTGGGAACTGGACGTTATCCCATCTGACTGGTCTCGAACACTAACCATTCCGGTCTATAAGAAAGGACAGAAGTCCTTTTTTGACAATTAATGAGAAATCAGCTTAACGAATATGGTGTCTAAAATATTGACTTTAATAATACTTCAACGTCTAACTAAAGCTCGTGAAGAGTAAACTCGAGAAAACCAAGGTGGTTTCAGACCTGGATGTAGTTGTGTTGACCAAATATTCACACTTAGGCAGGTTCTGGGACATAGACACTTTCAGACGTCTAACAATAGCTGTATTCCTTGACCTTCAGGCTGCGTTTGATAGTAAGAAAAAAATTGATGAATTTAGAAGCTTAGGATTTGTAGGAAGACAAGGAATGGATTCATCTGCGTCATCGCCAACGATTTTAAATCCATGTCACCCAAAGTCTAATCATTAGTTACTGTCATCGCGCGAACCCCAACCATTAACATGGCTCAACCCGATTGTTAATGACTTCATGGACTGGTGCCATGTTTTTGTTTGGTCTCCCCTAACTTTCTTCCAGCCTACACCTACATCAGACAACATTGCTCGTCGAGGTAGGCGGTAGTCAGGCATACGTGACACATGTCCTAACCACCTCAGCTGGTGAAGATTTACTTCTTCATCAGTAGACTTACCGTATTTACCTAGTATTCTATTCCTAACCCACGTATTGCTTACTCGGTGATCCTAGCAAACACGAGCAATGCTTCGAAGACATCTATGATCAAATACTGGAAGCTTACGAATATCCTCTATCCTTAATGGTCACGTTTTAGATCCATAAAGTAAGACGGATCGAACTGCTGCGATTTTGTGTTTGATTAATGGTAATGAACGACCAAGTATATGTCACTGCAGGCTGCCACATCACAGACAGGGGTTTAACTTGCAATCCGACTGTTTAAAGTTGGAAGCTTTAACCACTAAACCATATAGTATTACTTACAGTAGCAATATACATGGACATACATTGCTTCCAATAAGTGTGACAACTTTGACCGATATGCATGTTTTATGTTCTACGTTGTACATGACTAACTAACCGTTTAGTTTCTCTCAATTTGACATACGATACATGCCTGTGGCATTATCTTATCAACCGATACTCCATTTCTCACCATTCGCTCTGCATTTAACCTCGAGATCACCCACTCGGTAATCCGAACATACTAACAGTGCTTCAAATATACTTGTGATCAAGTACTAGTAACTTACTGACACCTTTTAAAGGCCATGTTCCGTAGTTATAAAGTTAAGCGTCAAACTGTTTTTTTAGCATACCAACCTCTTTTGTTGGCAAAATGACGTGTCGTCTGCGTGTACCCGGTTGTCAATTAAATTGTCTGGTAAGTGATCTACCCCTGAGAAATTAGGTGGTGAGAAATTTACTTCATTATTATATTTATAATGAAGTTAAACACAAATTTAGAGGCCATCAGTTCCGACAAAGTACACTTAACATATTAAACTTGGCATTGGCTTGACTAATAACATTCTATTAAAGAGTCCTCACTAGGTTTCCTAACCTTGATGAATGTTTTGATGAGACTTATATGCAGAACAAACGACAAAATCAAATGCCATTTCTGAGTCGAAAATTACTATCGTAATTAAGAGTTAGTAAATGTGTCTTCGTACCGAAATCTGTTGAAATGTAAGTATTTATATTGTACATTAGCTTCTAGGTTAAGACCCGTTTCATATTACCGGGAAATGAGTGTAGGGGTTTAAATTGCTGTTGTTTATATTAGTACGATGAGAGGAAATATAAAGGAAAGTAGTGCCACTTGAAATATTTGGGTGGGGTGGGGGAGTTAGTGACCTCTTAAAAGCCACGTCACCTAATTTTCAGCCATAAATTATTTTGGATACAATTTTTATATTTCATTTATTACACCAAACAAAGTATCTACTTATTCCACAGCTCAGTTTAAGATAGAAAAATTTATAGACACAATATTTCTTCATTTGGTTATCCTTAACTTCTTCATAGCCTATTACGCTAACCAGCAAGAAACATCGTGGTAATTGACAACCAGATACATATAACATGCCCCAACCTCTTTATATTTCTAAATAAGCATGATTAGTGACTGACATCAGCATGTCGAAATTTCTTTAGTTGGAAATACAACAAATTTAGCATCGTGCTTCTCATTGGTTACCACGGCTCAGCATTCCACAACATGATCTTTTCCGACGTGTGTACTCTAATTCTTTTCTAGGCACTAAGTTTTCGAATGAAATTTAAAATAAAGGAGTATGTTTACTAACAATTTCGATTGTCTAATTATTTTAATCTCCCAATTCATTCCAGATATGGGATCTTCCGAAGCTAGCACGCGCCGTCGAGTAAAGTTGTACATGTTAAATGATGAACGACAGTGGGATGATAAAGGCACTGGTCACGTATCAGCCTTGTATACTGAGCAGGACAACATGGCTCTTGTAGTAATTTCGGAGACAGATGGATCTTATCTTCTTGAGTCGAAAATACAACCTGATACAGCGTATCAAAAGCAACAGGAAACATTAATTGTTTGGTCTGAAGGCGAAAATATGGACCTAGCCTTATCCTTTCAAGAAAAGGTTGGATGTGATGATGTGTGGGAAAAAATTTGTGCTGTACAAGGGAAGGATCCATCAGTAGAAATTACTCAGGAAGTTATTGACGAGTCAGATGACGTTGATGACACAGATGGATATACACCCACAATGATGCAAAGCATCCAACCTCTTAGTCTCCCACCTTGCGAACTAAGCCGTCTTGAAGAAATTGTCGACCTGATTAGTCAAGCTGTTGCGTCACCTCCAAAGCGCGAGCGATTAGTCGCATTTCTAGAATCGACTAATTATCTCCATCAGTTAGTTGATGTCTTTCACAAAGCAGAGGATCTAGAAGATGTGGAGTCATTACATCATCTCTACGAAATAATCCGACAACTCATATTAGTGAATAAACATAGTCTTTATGAGAACTTATTTGCTGACGATATGCTGTTGGATATCATTGGTATATTGGAATACAATCCATCTGGACGTACTAAACATCGTGATTTTCTTAGGAACAAAGCTACTTTCAAGGAAGTCCTCCCTTTTCATAATACAGATTTGGTAACAAAAATACACCAAACATACCGTGTTCAGTATATACAAGACTGTTGTCTCCCACCTCCTTGCTTATTCGATGAACACACTCTTTCTCAACTTAAAGCATTCGTTTCTATAAACAAGATGGAAATTATACGAGCTCTTCAAGAAGATGAAGAGTTTATGTGTCGGCTTTTTACACGTTTAAAGGCTGCAGATACAGATCTCGCTCATCGCAGAGACTTATCACTCTTTGTAAAGGAATTTTGTAACATTTCTATACAAACAGATCAAAAAGAAAGTTTTCTCAGTTGTTTACTTCAACATGGAGCATTAAGGACAGCTGAAGTATTGCTCGCAATTGATGACCGCGATATAAAATCAGCTGCTCTTGAAATTCTACAAGCATTTATTGAACATCAGCCTTCCGTTGTACGCGAATATGTCTTCAGAGAAACTGCTCCGTTCCGGAAAGACGATGAATTACTCATTAATCTTATGATAAATCAGTTACTCACTGATCCAGATCCAGGTAGGTTTGTTTATAGATTAATATTCAAGATAATTTTCTTAGAACTTAGTGATGCTTTCCTTTTGGGTTACATGTTGCGTATCCTTATCGATCCAGACAATATGAACAATTCCGGTGTGGTGAGTTATCACTTTATCAAATATATTTATGGTTGCATGCATTCATATCATCAAACTAATATTTGAATTAAGGTTTACTTGGTTTAACCCAGAAGACCTCATCTGTTTTAGTTCTGAATATCTTTAGCTAATCTTAAGGTTTTCTACTTGATATTCTAATATTCGGATAACGATTTGTTCTTATATGCTGTGTTACTCGATCAGTCTCAACCTCTACATACATTGATGTGACAAAACAAACCAGTATCGGCTGAATCAAACGATCTAAAAGTCAAACAGATACAGCACACTGACTACTCTGCCGAGAAAATTAAAAGGATTGTAACTAACTACTAGTTAATAGTTGCATTCTCTTACATGCTGAGGTACTAGACTATTTGCCACATAAGGAGTTTATAACTACCAGATTTCGAGATTTCTTTCGTTACATAATATAGCTTTTAAGGATTAGTGGTGAGGTAATACGTAGAGTATTGACGTAAGGTGGTAAATCAGTTGATGCGGTTGTAAACATTCATCAACTAAGGTTGCTTGGACATATATGAAGTATGCCCAACTACCATCTACTTCGATGCACTATGCTGAGTGATATTAGTGAAGAATGGGAGAAATGTAAGGATGGTCAAACCAAAATGTAGCATTAATTCATTAAGTCGCTGACTGCTGATGTCAGCCGTGTTTTTAAAGGCAGACTACTTGATTGGGGTCCGTGTTATTATCACAACCAATAGTTGGTGACTCTGGGTTAAATAGCTCAGAATCAGTCACAGTGGGATAGGTACGTTCACACTTTGTCTTCCCTTAAATCATGAACTTAAAATTTTTTTTACACGTTTCCACGAACTATTTTTTTCATCTCTGTACCCTACCTCATATGTTCGCACTCTTTTCTTACTATCACTGATGTAACTCCTGATTATACCACTTTGGTTTTCATTTTACTGTGCAAATGATATGTGTCAACTTCGACCGGTGCGCATATGTACTAGGTTGTATGTTGTACATAATTGATTGACTGATTCAATCGCTACGAATCCATCCTGTTGGCATCCAAATTTTGTTATTTAGTTGTTAAGTCATTTATCTTTTGTTTAGTTGGGTCACATGTTTACATCCATGTTTATATCGCAAAGGCGATGGAACCATCGGCGGTGGCGAGCAATAGTAGACAACCTTTCCAACTTATCAAGGACACCGGTATTAAGAAATCAGCGGTTAGTGAAATTATCTCGAAAAAATATGGGTCTATGATTCACTGTCAGTCTAGAAGATTAGAACGATGGGCGGACCACTTTCAGGAACAGTTCAACTGGCCGCCAGATACTCTTTGCTTACATAATATCCCCAAACTACCTGAATGGAAAACTGACATAGGTCCCCCAACTCTTAGTGAGGTCGAACAGGCTATAAGTAACGTGTAGCGACGGAAAACATCAGGACCTGATAGGTTGTCTACCGATATCTGTAAGGATGGCAGCCAAGTCTTAGCTGGCAGGTTGACTGATATATTAGCCGACGTCTGGGAACTAAAAATCATCTTTGGGAAATATGGTAAATCAGTCGAAGAGGTCATTAACCTTCATCGACTGAGATGACTAGAACATATGTTGCACATGCCAGATTACCGCCTGCCTCGTCGCGCGATGTTGGCTAGGGTTGAACTAAGATGAAACTAGGGTATGGGCGGCCAACCAAAACATGGCATTAGTCTATGAAGTCTTTAACTGTTAGTCTAAGCCATGTTATTAGATGCAGATTACCTAGTTGGGGTCCACGTGATAGTCACAATAAATGACTGGAGACACTTGGTGACATAGCTCAGAATCGGTCGCAGTGGTGCAAGTGTATCTACTTTTTAACTTCATCTAAATCTTGAATCCTATTATTAGTTTCTACACAACTTTACTTTACTCTTTCCTCTTGTATTCTGTTATTATGTTACCTCTTTTATCTTGTAGTGCTAATGTGGTATGGCAACTTGAACCTATGGGCGTATGTGCCCGGTTTTACGTTGATGATGAAAGGCTCTACATAAATAAGCACCAGACGGGGCGGGAGCGAGATTATACATTCACCTCTCTTTGTTGTTCCATTCCCGCAGTGACGTCATTCAAGGTTATTTATTCTTCTTTGATCGCCCAGCATATCAAGTAGTTGATGAGTTTGTGTATCTGGTTAGCTGTATGAGTGATGGTGGTGTTGCGACAGATGAGATCCATCTACACATAATGAAAGCCAGATTAACTGGTTCGAATGTAACCCATCTTAGGTGGCGTCATGGTGAGTGTGTGGATAAAAATGGTTGGGTTTACAAAGTGTCGTTGAAAGGGTTTGCGTCCTGTTTGTGTGAAACCTGACCCTACTGCAATGTGGGGAGGGAGATAATTGGCGACTTTCTATATTCAACAGTTGTTGTCTCTGAAGGATTGATGATATCATCATGATATGTGTAGTTATCGAGCTCGACAGTGCTTTCTATCGCAATTCCGATTATTTGATTAGTGTTACCATCTTACAACATCAGTTTGTCTATCATTTGCTATCTCAACGACTTCCTTATCGTGCATTGTTTGCCGATAATGAGACCGGTTGAAAAAGGCATTGAAGTGATCAGTACATGATATGGTTCTTTCGTACAAATGAAGGCTGTATTGGACTGACCTCTGTTGGTGTAGCACGACTCTTTGGTTGTAGTTTTAAGATTAGTATTTCTTGGTGGCTGAAGACTTTCATATATGACTCAGAGTATAAGCTTGTGTTGATCTTGTCGCAGTATTCTTAAACTCAAAATGATTTCCGTAAATAGAAAGGAGTCGCTTTCGGTAATATTTCTATTCGAAATTTTTCTCCTATACAATCTTCATGTTATGTTGTTAAATTTCACCTATTGTGACCACTGACTGGTTCATTTCTGCACATTATATTTCCAGTTGTATGATGCATGTATTTTTGGTACCTGTTTATACCAGAACTTTATGCCTTTAAATAAAATAGAAACAACTTTCTGTAGCATAACTCTTCATTAATTTTAAACACTCAGTTATCTGTGTGTATATAGGTGGTTACTTCATTTTTTTGTTTGATACGTACTTTGGTGATATTTGTTGGTTTATTTCGTCTCTTTTTTTTTTATTACAGCGTAGTGAGAAAACAGATTTTCTCAGCTTTTTTTACAAGCGATGCATCAATACACTCGTTCGTCCATTATTTGATAATACTGTAAAAGATGCGTTGGAAAAAGGTAATTAAAAATTCTAATCATGTACTTATCTCACGTCCCCTTTTTCCATTCTAGATGATTACCATACTGCATTAGTTTTAAACCACATTATTGAATTGCTCACATTCTGCATTGAAACTCATACATACCATATGAAGAATTACTGTTTTAATCGTGATCTTCTAAAACGTGTTCTCATTTTGTTGCAGTCATCTCATAAATTCCTTGTACTAGGTAAGTTTACTCACCTATTCAATATTAATCTACTATTTATATTTTTAGCTGCTTTACGCCTTCTAAGACGTGTTGTCCATATGAAAGAAGAATTCTATAATCGTTATTTGATCAAAAATAATCTTTTCAAACCGGTTTTGAAGTTATTTGTTTCTAATGGATATCGTTATAATCTTCTGGATTCAGCTATTATTGAACTATTTGACTATATTCGCTCGGAGGAAATAACTTCACTGATTACTCATATAATAGAAAATTATTGGGACATTTTGAAAAATATAAATTACGTACAGACGTTTACCGATCTAAAACGAACATATGATCACAGTCATCGTTCAGTTAGGCCTGTCGTTGGAACCGTAACTCAACAAGCAACATTAGATGTGTAAGTTGTATGTACTTAGATTTGACAGTAGTTTGTTCACGTAATTTATTTTTATTAGTGTGGTTATAAGAGAGACGACTATCGCTAACAGTTATCATTAAATACAGGTGGATGAGCTTGAGCAATTTTTGAAATTTCTGTATTTTAGCATAGATGAGATATTAGTCTCTCAATGAAGGGAAGAGTATATTGTACAGAAGTTCACTCTATCTTACTGTATGAATGTGAGACGTGGCCATTATGGGTAGACGACACTCGTGGGTTATTGGTATTTGACCCTTGATGTCTTCGAAACATCACTTGAGTTAGTTGGGATCACCGAGTAAGCAGTAGCGAGATTAGACGACGGGTATTAGGGGAAGGGTAGTAAATTATTCGATGAGGTTGTGAATCTTCATCGACTGAGGTGGTTGGGACATGTGTTACGTAAGCCCAACCACCATCTACTTAGATGCTCGACAATTACTAATATCTGAGTAAGATGAAAGAAATTCGTGAGTGGCCAAACCAAAACAGGACATCAGTCCATGGACTGTTGGTTGACTGCTGGTTTGAGTCGTTTCGGTATATACAGATTACCTGGTCGGGGTACGTGAGAATTCCGTAATCAGGAGTTAAAAACATTGAGTGATATCGCTCAAAATCGGTCACAATGGTACAGGTGTCTCCACTGTTTGTCTTACCTTATATCATGAGCTGGGATTTATTTCATAACTTTCCTTCCATGCACCAATTCTTCCTCCCTGAACCATATTCTGTTTACTCACTCTTCTTTGTTTTCGTTATTATTATAATTGAAGTAACTTCTACTTCTATTAGCGTGGTTTTAATTCTGCTATACTTTAGTAGTATGGTAACTTGGATCGATGCACACATGTGCCAGGTTCTATGTTAATCCTACATACAGTTGAAGAATCGTTCAAGCTCATTCCTATACTATACTGTAACTTGATAAGGTTGATGAGTAGTTTATAGGAAATATCCCATAGCTATCAATGCATGTCAACATTGGTGAGATGAACTTATTCTTACACAATGGAGTATACATTTTTATTCAAAACTCATAAATTATCGTTGCCATTAAGAAAAGCACTGTCGTTAACATTCATTGGTAAATGGAGAAAGAATTAGTTAAATGTTTTGGTAAATCATAGCTCCAAAGTTTATTTTATGAGATAGACTCCAATGGCTCTTAGTTCTCGTATTGTCTTCATCAATTTCTTAACCCTTGATCATTTATATGTTTATTACTTTGACAATTTAAGGCTTTCTTTGGCATCTACCCGTTTTCAACGTGATCCACGTGCCTTGGAAATGGAAGAAGAACAATGGTTCGATCAAGATGAAGACGAAGAAGAAGAAGAAGATGGTGATAACCTTTTCCCACAACAGTCGTCAACACTACTCAATAGAACAACGAATCCTTCTGCTGGTGCTAGTGAATCTACTGTCGGGAATGGTCCTTCAAATATTTCTCCATATGGATTACATACTGTAATCACGACTTCAGCAGATTTGTTAGGTATCGTTACGTCTTCAGATACACAGTCGAGTTTTGTTTCCCTATCATCATCGGTTGCGTCAAGCAATTCTAGTCTTGATTCATGTGCTAGTGTTCTGCCTCACTCATCTAATTTTTCACCGAAATCTATAATGGACAATTTGACAGACAATTTGTGTATACCTTCACGTTCAGGATCCTTATGCGACAGGCTCCGTCTGCGTCCTCATACTGTTCTTTTGAATGATGATAATGAATCTTCTGCAGCACGTCTCAATTTTGGTCGCCAAACCCCCATAGCTATTCATATCAAATCACCTTTATGTAGAGAGCAAACTGAAACAATAAATGATGCATTTGAAATAAACAGTCGGTTAGGTCCATCTATATCAACATCAGATGCTAGTTTGTCGAATGTCAAGAATGCCAGTCATATTAATGAATATGAATGTAAAGAAAATGTAACGCGTTCAAATTCCAGTGATACACAACATTTATCCATGTCATGTTCTATTATGTCTGATATTTCTCCAAAGACAAAGCGTAACCATATTGATTCTCCTGTTGAAAATGAGGACTGTAATCTGGTTCATGTAAAACGTTTGAGAAAATCTAAACATTCAAATAGCAGATCTTCCCAAGATTTTCATCAACACAACGAAACAGTTAATTCAGAAACCAGTTATTCAGATGAACTTCCTCATGAAGTGAATACCTCAAGATCATTTGAGGTAGGTTAAGTATGACTTGTGTTTAAGTTTGACATTTGTCAGGTGTTTAGTTAGTAGCTATCCTTCTCATTTCACTTCACCTCGATGGAAAAAAGACTGATAAATGTATAGTATTCCCCTATATGTGTGATTAGAATTAATTTTTTAATATTCTAATATGTGTACATGCTTAATGCAGTTTCAAATCTCTATATTATGTAATAAATGAGGTATAGTATATCTTTTCAACATCATACATTTTCAAGTCAGTTGTGCGCAAACTTCCTATGTTACTGGACTATGATAAACTGTATGAGAGTCAACTAACTAAATCGATAGGCTACAGTTTCTCATTGAATATTTTGTCATTATTTTGTACATTAATGGGCTAAACTAGTGATCTTCTTGAAATTTATTCGATAAGATTCACATTTACTGGTAGAATCACGAAGTAACATGAACTTAAGCGAACCAAATAGTTAAAATATTACAAAATGGCATTTCAAATCTGTTAAGTATTATTTGTAACACAAAATGGTTTTTACATTAGGGCTTTAAAATATCTTCAGCACGAAATAAAATAGAAATTCTCCAAACAAAATGAGAGGAAAATTTTGTGAGGAATAAATGTTGATGTGCTAAATGCTACAGTTCAGCTATAAATCCACTAAAAAGTGACTTCGTTCAGTTCCAAGGAACATCTTGATCAATGCATAAAACATTCTGAAGAATGATTGTAGTGTCACTACTTCCTTCAGTGTTCATGTGCAGCTTATGTATCTAGAATTATGTGACATGCAAAGTCTGCAGTTCTCCTTGGGTGTTTGAACTAAGTAGGAGATTCCATTACTGAATCATTAGTGTTTAACCTATAGGTTCAGTTCACAAAAGGTGTATCTCTATAGTAGTCAGTAGCCAAAGTTCTTATGCCGTTCATTTCTTCAAGACTAAGATTCATATGCGTCGTTTTTTCTGTTTGCATGCCCTATGTCCCCTTGTATTCCCTCTATTTAAACTTCATATGAGGAGTATCCCCTCAGTCCCACTCGGACATTCGTGTTACATACTGCTCACTTTTCCCTGCTCTTCTCATTTTCTATGGCGATTTAGCTAAAGCTGATGGTATTTACTTTATATCTCATGGTGTATACAAAACCAATTAACATGTTGATGTTTATCTAACGTACATTTTTTACAATAATAAACAATGATGATAGTAAGTGTAAATTTATGTACAATGTATATATCTCGTGGTTGTAGGTTATGGAATCTGACCCGCTCTCTCCCATTGGTTTGGTCGATTATTCAGACGAAGAAAGTGAAGAAGAGGATCAAGCGAAAGACAAAAATGATCATAGTCAATTTGTAGAAAGCCAAACATCAGATAATGACGTTGATGAATCACATCACACCATACCAGATGTTTCATCTAGTCAAGTAGTGACAGATGTAGTCTAATAATTGTACAAAGTTGTTAAACATTCATTCCTTATTTCGAAACTGATGATACATCTAAATGAACCATTTCCTGTGCCTTTGTCTTACAACCTACAAGCTTTTTTTATAAGAACGTGATTTCACTGGCTTTGTTAATTAAATCCATCCACAACTATCCAGGTTGAGATTAAAGGCAACTTGTTATGCCAATGGTTCTTCACACTTTTTTCTTTTATTTCCCTTTTCAGCAAATGCGCCAATAACTCTGTTTATTACTTGGCGCGCATTTTGTACATAGACACATAAATATCTTGCATTGATTGACTGGAGAAATTAAAAGAAAAATTGATTTACGCAGAGAAATGTTTGTATAATGACTAGGCATTTGCCTTTTGTAAATGCGCTTTGTTTTATTAATGTTCATTGTAGAACACCACTTACATTGTTTCAGAATTTTTTTCCTACCGTCAATTGAAATAAATAAAGTTTAAGACTTCTTAATACTTGGTTCGTTTATACTTAGTGTCACTGGTATGTTTTGCGTCTACGTATTTATGGCTGCGTTTTAATTTCCCCTGCTCTAGTTACTTGGCATACAACAAAAGTTAACGTAGAATTCCTATAATTTTTTTAACTGGTATAAGAGTTCTTAATTATAAATATATGGGGAAGGGGGCAAATGACGTGTAGTCAAATAATGTATATGGTAACTAGAATAAATCAGTCACAGTTATAGATAACAGGAAGTTGGTGAGTTATACTCTTACATTTCTATCTTATTCGTTTTCTTCATATATTCATAATGACAACGTATTCACAATTAAATAATCAAACCTTTTTAACTATTCACCAGATATCTCATCCTTACGTCACCTCTTGAATTATTTTTGAACCATTTTCTCATATTACGTAGTTAAACTCGAGAGTTATTCACCTAATTTAACCATAAATACTCTAAATTCAACTTTTTAAAGTTTTACTATCTAAACAATCTGATATCTGTTAAACATTTTAATTAACAACCAACATGCGTATTAATATTTTGAGTTATCTAAAATCAATAGCATGCATGTAGCTGACGAAAATGCGGCGAAACACATTTTATTTCAAAGTATTGTGCAAATGTTATTGGATTATTCAAAATTCTTAAAAATGAACAAATTATATGAAATATAACTGTCAGGATTATATTTGAAGTTGCTTCTATTGTACTTGCTTCCAATCGCGTACCAAGTAAATTCCGAAAAGGTGCCTATCTGATTAGATGACCCACTAGAATTATACGATCCTCAATATTTTGCCAAAGAAGTGGGTCATCTGTAAAGTGTTAAGGCTAAAGACAGTTACTGTCATAGAATAAGTAGGTTAATGTGAGAAAGATTTGGAGGCAAGCCATGTTTTTGCGTTTTCTTTTTCTAATCTCCGTACCCCACTATTCTGCTTTCCTTACTGAAAAGCGGTCCAATAGAGCAGACATTGGAACCTGATTCACTGTAGAGGCAAAAAATATGCAGAACCTACTGGACGCCATCAGTAACAATCCAAGCCTGATTGGTATGCACTTCCTACCCTCAACATGTTACTTTAAAAATAGTCTACATTTACATTTAGATTGATCGTAGGTACTGGAGTAGTCGAGTGCATTAATAACCTTAATTATCTTAAAATCATCACGATCCATGATGGTTCAGTTAGTATCTGAAGAGATCACGACACGGAATCAGAGGGCTCGTCTGACTCTTATCAAATTACATCACTTCTCGAATAAGCCTGATATTCATCTACTAAACGAATGACGAGTATACTCCACAGTAGTCTACTCCGAATTACCGTATGTATGTAAAACATGGGCTATGAAAATAGAAGATATGCATGGACTATAGATCTCTAATCATAGGTGTTGTCGAAGCATTCTTTGTGTAACATGGAACTAGCGAGTAATTAATAATGAGGTTAGGTGCAGAGTACTAAGGAAAGATGCCGAATCGGTTGACAAGGCTGTGAATCTTCGTGGAGTGAGATGATTTTAACATGTGTCATATATCTTTGTCTACCTTCTACCTACAATGTTGGTGTGCGTAAGAGTAGGATGGTCGGCCAAAGTAAAACGTAGTATTAATTCATGAGCTCATGGATTTTTAGTCTAAGCCACGTTGGTATGCACAAACTACCGAGCGACCAGTGATTGCAAACACTGGGTGACAGATGAGAGTCGGTCATAGTTATTTATTTTTTATCTTCAGATCCTATTATTTCACAATATTTCATTTCGATTGTTGAACAATATTCTTGTTAATTTATGTCACACATTTATTCAGAACCCATTTACATAATAATTTGTACTGAAATAGATAAATGATCAGTTGCTAAATGTACATTGAGGTAGGTAGTCTCTCCTTATTCCGTGACATCAATGTGTTGACTTGAGAGCGAATACAATAATCTGGAAGCATTAAATGTTATTCTGAATGCCTTTCTTATCTGATGTTGTTAGTTCATTGTGACGTATATATACGCTATTCACGTCTTTTGCCTCTCGAAAGTTCCTATATCAAATTATACAAGCTTTAGGTCATTTAATGTTCCTTAATCTTAGATATCCTCGACACTGTTAATAAGCTCATAACTACACATATGATATAACAATTTGCTCCAGTAATAAAAATTGATGTTTTAATACGACTTTAATGTATGAATTCCTTAAATGACTTCAAATAATGATGTATATATGGCATTTTTGGTCGTTAATTTAACATATAGATGTTCCTGGTTGAAATGTAATTTTCAATAAATAATGGATTTCACGCTCTAAACTTTTACCATTTGTTTCTTTTCACCCTGGGAAATTCAACTGTACTACATTTATTTTCTCATAAAAGTTGATAGCTACCTACACCTGAAATGGATTCTCTTATGGAGATTACACACACAACATGCTAAATGAAAAGTAAAGTGATGACTGTAAATACACAGGATACAACACATTAATTAAACATTTGAGAAAACATTGTGCTTAATCCACACCTAACTACTTCATATTAAGAAAAAATCTTCATATTTTGAACTGTACAATAATTTTTGTTTTATTAAAAAGAACAACTATATCAATAATCAAATGAATAAATAAAAAAATATTATGAGTATTTCTCTCGAGTTAAGTGAATACGTTTTCTATGCTCAGGAAAAGCTGAATGATTTGAATTGTACATAATTGATCGTTCATAAATTTGTGTTCGTAGTACATCAGCACGTTTCTAAAATAGATAGATTTATTATTATTAAAAAAATACTTAAAAATATTTTACTAACAATTAATAAGTTGATCTCTTACTTTGTTAATCATCTTCACATTTAATATTCGATAGGTTATTCGATTAAGATTTACGCTTTGACTAATCCACAATTAGAGCAGTAAGAATCAAATAGTCACGAGACTTTAATAATGTTTTGTTCATAATCAACTTGACTATATAAATGAGGATAATGTTGATAACTATATATATACCGATTTATAATTCTTTATAATTATGTAATTGTCGTTAGGTTCACTAAGAAAATTCCTCAGAGAAGTGCTAGAAATTGAGAGAAAAAAAATTTAAAACCTACATCTGCCATTTACGATTCATTAGAAACATTTGGAATGGTAACATGTCATGCCGATTTGATAAGTTTAAGATCTTAAATAAAGTACATCCTACTGCGTCAAACATTTCACTTATCTTAGAATTATCATGAGCCATGATGGTTCAGTTAGTATCTGATGAGATCACGACACGGAATCAGAGAGCTCGTCTGACTCTTACCACATTACATCACTTCTCAAATAAGCCTGATATTCATCTACTAAACGAATGACGAGTATACTCCACAGTAGTCTACTCCGAATTACCGTATGTATGTAAAACATGGGCTATGAAAATAGAAGATATGCATGGACTATAGATCTCTAATCATAGGTGTTTTCGAAGCATTCTTTGTGTAACATGGAATAATTAATAATGAAGATAAGTGCAGAGTACTAAGGAAAGATGCCGAATCGGTTGACAAAGTTGTGAATCTTCGTGGAGTAAGGTGGTTGAGAAATATGTTACATATGTCTAACCACCACCTACCTTGATTTATGATGTTGAATAGGTTATAGTGACGGAGGTGCATTCGCTCTCCATTTTGGATATTTTAGATAGCATTATTTTTTCGTGCATACTTTTATGTCGACATTGTGGAATTATATTGTAATATTAATTTTGTTAATTTGATATCTCTGTGCTACTGTGGTGTTGTAACTTCGATTAATGCTCATACATGACAGACTACGTCGTTCATGACTGACTGAATTTACGTTATTGGATAATCCCTCTGTAAATAAACAACAAATATTGATACTTTTGCACATACACACGATTGGAAATAAAGCTACCGCTTCTTTTCTGTACCTCTTAGGGCTTTGCAGATAACTGATTGACTATAAAAGACATTGGTGATAATGACTTATTACTGGGTAGTAACAAATATCATGTTTGTCAAGTCTTTAGTTTTGATCTAATTCCATCGATTAAATTGCATTGTGACCAATCATTTAAGTGAATCAACGTCCTATGAAGTATGTTACTGATTTAAGGTAGCTTAGAGGTAGCCAAACCCACCAGGTATCATAAAGTCCCTCGAAATTGTAGATAAATCTGGCTGAGGAGCGTCAAACAATCCTGAAACCAGCTTACATCAACAATGCAGTGCATGCGTAGTTGAAGCACTTAAGATAGTGACCACATCGTAACTTCATGGACTGAATCCGATAGACACTAAAGAATAGATATATAACATTAGTCCGTGATCAATTAGTATAAATGTCTTGATCCTACATGAAGTCAATCTCAGTACAAACAGCTCAGTGGTGGTGGTGGGGTTACAATCTGTGCAACTAGGTGACTGGGAATCTAATCCAGTAGAGAGTATCAGTCCCTTCAAGGTTGACGAGTGCCAATAAGTACGAAACGTGGATGGAGGGTATTTTGTCAACTACCACCAAACCACTTTACAGATATGAGAATAACAAGTAAGCGGAAAGTTTGCAGTTAAGAAGATACCACAGGAATAACATTAAAATAACTATTTAATAAATAATCCTTATAAGATAATATACAAACAAAGCAAATATAATTTCGTTCACAAATAGCAGAATCTCAAATTACTATGAGAAAATATTTCATAAAATTTTTCTCTCTACATCTATAAGTAACCAGACAATACAATGAATACCAAGAAACAACTTTATAATCTATTTGTTTGATTCATGTAATCGTATGCAGATCTAGTGAACGTGGTCATGGCAACTTGAACTGATGTATGAATGTATCAAGGTCTACGTTATGACCGACTGAATTTGGTTCTTTTATCAGTAGAAATAAACGATCGAAGACTATCGAAACGACACTCATTAGTTTATCTTGTTCAAAATCATTTATATATTATTACTAATACTTTGTTGGTATTTCATTCAATTATAAACCTCATATTTATTTTTCCATTTCTATAGTTTTTTCTCGATGTGCTATCGTCATGTGTAGACAATTAAACTGAAGCTTTTAAAATAAAACTCTAAGTTTTTGTTATGTCGAACCACTAAGGAAGAGTGAAAAACTCCTAGAATTGTGTTTTAGAGAACTAATTCATTTATTCTGGTCGTGAGTAGTGTAAACATTACATTTCTATTATTGTTACGTTCCTCCTACCCTATCCTCCCGTTTAGCATAATTGCTGCTATTATATTGTCTCTTATTATAGACTAAAGTTAATCAGTTGTGTACAAGTTGTCCCTATTCACTACCACTATTTCTTTAGTTCTGTATTAATATTAGTTTCCTAATTGGTTCGCTGTGGTCTGATTTTGTGAATATATAAAGGCATGATTGAAGTACAATTCGATTCGATTCTGTCTATTGGCTCATTGATCGTTGTTTTTTTCAAAAATTCCGGCTTGGGGGACTGGAAGTCGCTGGGTAGACGTATCTGTACATTGATTGGCAATTATCAAGGGTACTGTGTATTTTCACAATACATAACAGTTTTCATCTTACTTCATATGTTTGCTTGCATTCACATTAATTAATCTATACAATGCTTAATGTTAATTTGTATTATTATGATTATTTATATTACAAAACTTACACGTAATAAATTATTTCGTAAAAACTCTTCACGTTTAGCTAATAACTGATGAAATCGTGAATCTTGTTCTTTTGTTTCTTCTATAGGGGAAGATTCAGGCGAAGAATTAACTGACGGTAAACCAGATTGTGAACATATTTTATTTGAATCATCTTTTTCACCTGTTTCTAATTGATCATTAGCTTCAGTATGTGTTAGGATATTACTCTGTGATGTACTTGATAAAACAACATTAACAGTGGCTTCTGCATCAGCTAATGCTTTTTCTGCTTTTGAAATACGTGCAAGACGTCGAGTAGCCACTATTAAATCATGACGAGCCTAAAATATATGCAAGCATAAAGAAATTTTCAAAAAAGAAAGTATAATATCCTAATCTGATAGGTACTTGTTGAGAAGTATAGTATTTTTCGAAAACTCGACCTAAAGATTTTTGAGTTTTAAACCACTAGAGTGAATTACTAAATCAAAAAAAAACATGAAGCTCGCGACCTAAGTGACTGATTCTCAAGGATACAATAAGTAAATGTATAAATATCCATGTATTATTGACAGAGTGGAGACCGAAATGTGATTTTATTACGTCTCCTTATTATGCTCTGGATTAGTTTTATATTGGAAGTTCTGTTAACGAATGAGCTACATTCACTAATTCAATGATATCTCGATATGTCATTAAACTTACGCTTAACAACACGAACGAGAAGATATAAACACGTTTTAATTATACATACAAAACCGTTGTACAAATGTGGCTGTGTGGATTTATTAGTTCAGTAGAGAATGCAACATAAAACCTCGCAGATATGTTTACTGACTCATGTAACCTCATCGCATCAGCATTGGGATATGAAATTGATAGGATGAATACCAAAGTAGTGGCAGGATGAGTGATAGAAAACGAAAATCAAACACATGCAAGATTCAGGAATAATGAATTCGAGAGGTGAAAAATAAAATAATATTAAAACTCAGAAAATAAGTGACAACAGAGAGTGAACGCGAATTTTCCAACGACACTAGTTCCTATCCATGTCACTCAGCGATAATAGCGGCAACCTCAACAAACTAGTCTATATTTACCAACATGTTTCGGTTAGAACATTCTTGGCTTTCATCAGACCTACCCTTCCACGCCAACTAAAATCGAATGTCAACATAAGC
Source organism: Schistosoma japonicum (assembly GCA_025215515.1). Classification (NCBI taxonomy): domain Eukaryota; kingdom Metazoa; phylum Platyhelminthes; class Trematoda; order Strigeidida; family Schistosomatidae; genus Schistosoma; species Schistosoma japonicum. The sequence goes on from CM046061.1 coordinate 79,797,708, forward strand.
AGTAATTGCGCGTGCATTTTACAAGTTCAAAATTCATATACATAATACATGATCAATCAGTTCCATGTAAAAATAAGGAAAACCAAGTCATCATGAAAAGACTAGTTCCATTCTTTGATTTTATATCTTTACTCATCATAGAAACAATAACAATTAAAATAATGGATCATTATACATATGTGTTGCTTACTTGTATTTTTGCTAATAAAAATGTCATTAATCGTATACCTTCCACTTTACGTATAGCTACTATACGACGATAATCTTCAAGGGATATTTTCTTTTTAAGCAAATCTTCTTTAATTCTTTTACAACGATCTATTGCCTTTAATAATAATAATTAAACATTTTTTGAGAAATTTGATAACACAAAAAGATCATATTAACAAAATTACTACTAAAACATAATTCAACAATGTCGACATAAAAGTATGCACGAAAGAATAATGCTATCTAAAATCTCCAAAATGGAGAGCGAATGCACCTCCATCACTATAACCTATTCAACATCATAAATCAAGGTAGGTGGTGGTTAGACATATGTAACATATTTCTCAACCACCTCACTCCACGAAGATTCACAACCTTGTCAACCGATTCGGCATCTTTCCTTAGTACTCTGCACTTAACTTCATTATTAATTACTCGCTAGTTCCATGTTACACAAAGAACGCTTCGACAACACCTATGATCAGAAATCTATAGTCCATGCATGTCTTCTATTTTCATAGCCCATGTTTTACATACATACGGTAATTCGGAGTAGACTACTGTGGAGTATACTCGTCATTCGTTTAGTAGATGAATATCAGGCTTATTCGAGAAGTGATGTAATTTGGTAAGAGTCAGACGAGCTCTCTGATTCCGTGTCGTGATCTCATCAGATACTAACTGAACCATCATGGATCGTGATGATTTTAAGACAATCAAGGTTATTAATGCACTTGACTACTCCAATGCCTACGATTAATCTAGATGTAAATGTAGACTAGTTTTGAAGTAACATGTTGAGGGTAGGAAGTGCATACCAATCAGGCTTGGATTGTTACTGGTGGGGTTCAGTAAATTCCGCATTCTGTCATCATCAGGTAAGGTTATATGAAGTCGATAAATCAGCCTCCTGATAAAAGATCATTCACAACAGTTTAAATGATGAGTGTCATTTTTTATCGGCAACATCGTCGTCGAAATAAAATCGAGTAAGGAATGGGTGTTTAGAATTTTACTATAAGTGAATATTATGGTTATCCAGTGTTATCAAATCATCACAGTAGCTTATGATGATCAGTGAGTCAGTCAGTTACAACAAAGAACGTGGTACATGCGTACATCAGTTCAAGTTACCATGCCTCAATTAGCGGATAGAGATTAAATTGTCGGACCAAATCCCACAGTAGGGGAGGTAGTAACAAAGTAAGTACTAATGGAAAAGCATACAGATCAGAGATGAGATTTAAGATAAAAAGTGATTCAGCAAAGGGAAAATTATGAGAAGTTCAAAAACTAGAATTTGAAGGAAGACAAGGAGTGGATGCAATTGCGCCATTGCAATCGATTTTGAGCCATATCACCTAAAGTCTCTAACCATTTGTTACGATCATCGTGTGGGCCCCAACCAGGTAGTCTGCATCTATTAACATGGCTCAGCCCAATCGTCAATGACTTCATGGATTGGTGCCATGTTTTCGTTTGGCCACCTCTAGCTTTCTTTCAGCATACTCCCACAACAGACAACATTGCTCATCGAGGTAGACGGTGGTTAGGCATACGTAACACATGTCTTAACCACCTCAGCTGGTGAAGATTCACTGCTTCATCCATAGACTTACAGTATTTACCTAGTACTCTATTCCTAACACATGCATTGCTTACTCGGTTGTCCCAGCAAACACAAGCAATGTTTCGGAAGACATCTATGATCAAATACTAAGAGCCTACGAATATCCTCTATCCTTAATGGTCACGTTTTACATCCATAAAGTAAAACGGATCTGACTGCTGCACAGTATACGCGTCCTTTCGTCAGTAAACGAATGTCTCGCCTACGCCACAAGTGACGCAGGTTGGCAAAAGCCAATCGGGCCTTATGTATACGGACCGAGATTTCATCGGACACCAGACCGTTAGGACTGATGAGGCTCCCTGAGATAAGTAAAGCGGTTAACACACTTCAATAGCTTCACTCCCTATCACTAACTTTGGTGCCGAATTAAGCCATTCCTGAAGTAGCATTTTGGATTTGGATGGGGAGAATCGCATTTCAAACATGCTTACGTTCATGTTCAGGTTGTCGAAAAATTCAGCATTTTATCAGCATCTTCAAGCAAGAGAACTATATCATCTGCATATTCTAAGTCAGTAAGTTTATCTCCTGGAAGGAGGTCAACCCCAGAAATATAACACGATGACAGTGATAACTCTAAAAGTATGTCGATGATAACATTAAATAAAAATGGGGGAAGCGGACAACCTTGACGAACACCACTAGAAGTGATCAATTCCGTCGACAATCTGCCATAAGCTCTAACACAACATGTGGTGTTCGAGTAGAGAGCTTGTATAAGGCTAATGTACTTCTCCGGTACGCTTTTCAATGACAGACATTGCCACATAACCTTACGATCGATAGAGTCAAACGCCGCCTTAAGGTCAAGGAATACAGCTATTGTTGGGTGTCTGAAAGTGTGCCTATGTTCCAGAACCTGCTTAAGTGTGGATATTTGGTCTATACAACCACGTCCGGGTCTGAAACCACCTTAATATTTTTGAGTTTGCTCTTCATGAGCTTTAGTTAGACGTCGAAGTATTATTGAAGCTAATACTTTAGACACTATGTTCGTTAAACTGATTCCTCGGTAATTGTCACACGAGGGTTTCTGTCCTTTTTAACAGACCGAAATGGTTAGTGTTCGAGACCAGTCAGATGGGATTACGTCCAGTTCCCAAATTCTAACCAACATCTCAGTTAATCTCGCTGCTACAGCTGGACCACCGTCCTTAAATATCTCAGGAGTTAATCCATCAGGTCCTGCTACTCTCCCTCGCTTCAAGTTTCCTATAGCATTCTCAACCTCACTGAGACTTGGGGGACCAATGTTAGATTGCCATTCAGATTGTTTGGGGATGGTGGGCAACTGGGATGACGCCGAGGGCCAGTTGAACTGTTCCCTAAAGTGTTCTGCACATCGGTCTAATTTTCTGGATTGACAGTGAATAGTGGAACCATCTTTTTCGGAAATAGTTTCACTTACAGTTGGGTTTCTGATACCCATTTCCTTGATAAGTCTGAACAGTTGCCTACTGTTACCTGTTGCCACTGCCTTTTCCATCTCTTTAGGTTTCGCCACCCACCACTGCTCACGATTATTGCGTAAGCTTTAAACCAGCTCGTGTTTAAGTTGTCTTCGTTCCTCATCATGTTCAGAACCAGACAAGATGTGTTGCCGAGCATCTATCAGTTAAGTAGATGCAGTTGAAATCCACTGAGTTTTCCTAACCTTTTGGTCTAGTTTATTAGTAGATATTACTGCTCTTTCAACAGCTTTTTGGATATCATTCCAGGCTAGCTCAGGATGAGCACAGTTTACGCCGTTTACTAATTGTTTATTTAGTTGTTCCTAAAATGTATTTTTGACCTTTTCATCATTAAGTTGAACTCTGAGGGGGATCCTTGTCGTGGATCTTTTACGTCCAGTGAGACGCGGACTAATACGCGCTCGCACTAAGGCATGATCTGAGTCTAAACATGTGCTCCAAAACGAGCGGCAATCTTTTATCGAGCCTCTCCAACGATGGCTGATAGTAATGTGGTCTATTTAGCTTATGATGATAGGATTATATTAATAACAGAGGTAAATTGTTAGTCACTTGTGAATAAACTTTGGCATCCTATCGCTTCTATTTAAAATCTGATTAATTTATCTATAATCCACATACTTCACTATATATATCGTTTAGTGGATATTCATGAAGTATATACACATTTTTACAACAGTTTAATGACTGGAAACTCGACTAGATTATTGTTCTATAGGCATAACATTTGAAAATTTCACTTACTTCATTGTTGAACATTAAAGGAAAGAAAACATAACTAAACTTTATTTTTCAGATAAACCTATGAATATCAACAATAACTTACAATTTGTCTTTTACTTTCTTCTCGTGCAGCACGTCTTGCCGTACGTTCAGCTTCAGCAGCTAATGCTTCTGCTTCACGCCGCTCGATAGCCTTACGCTCTGAATCTTCTAAAAGGCGCAAACGTTCACGTTCTGCTTCGGCGATGGTTCTTGCTTCAGCACGTCTGCGTTCAGCAACTATAAGTAACTGATTTCGTTTAATTTGTCTTGAATGAATAGAATCTGGTGATAAGTGTTTACTTCGATCAAAATCAATCTTATTTAAGTAAAGGGAGAAGATAAATATTTTCCGAAAAAACATTATAAGTTAAATTAAAATTTAAATTAACTCAAAAATTGCTTCCTAGTGTTGTATAAAAAAAAACACATCGACTTAATAAAACACACCATTTAAGGGATGCAGCTTATTTACCAATTGCATATGTTTATTGAATTGAGGTGGTTTTTCGGAGATAGATATTCAATTACAACTCACCAGTGACTAACTTATAGATGTCCCTGAAGTTCTAGTTTGAAGTCGTGATTGAGTTTACACATGTCGGAAGTGAGATATTTATCACCGATGTTAATGGATGATTGGCGTGCTTTATCACAAATGGATAGAAATCAGAATTTAAAATACCATTGAACGCCAGACCAGTGGTGCAAAAGGTTAAGCGTTCGTCAACCTAAAGGTCAAGGGTTCGATTCCCTGAAGGAATCGAAAGTGAGCACTGATGAAGAGTCCCATGTCAAGACGAAATGGCTCTCCAGTGCTCCTTGATTCTCAGTGGTACCTAATCAGCAACGATCTGCAACGAATTCAGACAAGTAAACACAAGTTTACGTATTCAGCTTCAAACCATAATGTCTGAGTGACAGCTAGTGTCATTTAATATCTAGAAATGGAATGGATTGAGCAAGGTTGGAACATACTAGTTAAAAAGTAAGTGTCTTAAGCACTTAAAATCAGGCAGAGATTCATGAACTTTTCATTGAGTCACAATCAAAATGTGAGAGCTAGTATTACTGTATGGCTAATCAAAGCAAGGTGAGTGGAGATGAGTCTGAACTTGTAACTTAGTGGCTAAAAGTCGATCACCCAAACTACTGAAGTACAATTAAAATCATTAAACTACTGGTCCGAAAAACTACATTGTATACACCTAATTATACGGTAAGACGGAATTAAAAATTACGTGTGAAGGAATAACGGAATTCATAATCTAGAGGAAGATATGTAGCGAATATATCTGAACCAATGTAACCGATTTTCACCCAACTTTTAAACCACTGATTAAAATATTCGCATACTAACCAATCAAGTAATCTATACTTATCAACATGGCTTAGACACGATAATTTATTAGAACTGAATACTATTTAGATGCAGATGAAATAAAAGTATACATGAGCGTAACTGAAATCCACTTATATAAAAGTTTTGGTCACTAATCAAAGTCTCCCTTTACAAGTTCCAATTAATTGTTTTGTGTACACTACTAAAGAATAAACCTCACTAAAAATGATCCTTTCAACAACATTCAATTACTTCATGAGTTGATCCCATATTTTGGTTTAGAAGTTAATGACAACAGTAATAAAGATCTTTGAAATAATACTAGCAAAAATAATGCTTGTTTTTACCAAACAGATAGGAACCTTTGTAACCATGAAATATATATATATATATATATATATATATATATATATATATAATTTGTTGTAGAAATCTTACTTTCAGTAGACGATTAAAATATAGAGTATTACAAACAAAACAACGACCGGATCAGTGAAACATGATACTTTTGGTAAACAATCTGCGAGAAAGATTCGTCTATTACAAGTCAATTCAATTATTAGAACACCTCTTAAGTTTCAGCTCTCGGTTTCATTCTATTTTTTCCAACTATCTGATGATTATTAAGCGTCAAATGATAATAAAATATCCTATGTTACAATGACCGGTAAGATTGTACCCGATTGCATTTCTATCGATGTACCTTTATATTCCTAGGTAAACAAACAAAAGGATGACGTCGTAATTAAATCGTCACCAAGTTCTATTATAGAGGATTTCATGATAAATCTATAGAATATAGTGCTTCGACCAGTAATTGATAAGTTTTATTTGTATGAGATATGTAGGTGATACGTTTATCATTTATGACGAAAAGCATGGTCACAATGTCGCCTTGTAACAGTTCAACGTAAGTTACTAGTGAACACTGGAATAAGAAACGAACTCGGGTATTCAGTTGCTTATATTCGTCGTAAATTGATGCTTGTTGATGTTAAGTTGGACGACTAAACAGTAACGAACTTTCAGAACTTTATTTTAGAAGACTATTTCATTTAAGTTGTGGATAATGTAAATAATGTATTCCTATGATTGTTACGTTCCTCTTACCCTAACCTCCCATTCAGTATATTTACTGTTAGTATATTGTCGCTTATTATGAACTACAGTTAGTTGGTTGTGTGCAAGTTACCCATATTCACTGCCACTAACTCCTTTGTTTCGTGTTAATGTTAAATTCCTGATTGGAAGAAATAGCTGTCTAGTGTTTTCGAAGTAGTACCCAATCGACATCAATCTGCAACGAATACAACTAAGCATAATACCTACCTCCATAAAACAGTGCTCAGTGGTTGGTAACGAAAGCAAAAGTGAGGGAATTATCTGCGGCAATAGGCAACACTAGATAACTGTTCAGCCTCATTAAGAGAAACGGTATTAAGAAATTTGTTTTCAGCGAAACTATTTGTTAAAAGAATGCATCCATGATCTACTCAATCTAGCAAATTAGACCGATGAGGAGAACACTTTCAGGAACAGTTCTAATGGTCTGTGGCTACCTTTCACTCACTGACTGTTTACCCCCCTCCAAACTACCTGAGCGGAAAATTGACACAAGTCCACTCAATTATAAGCGAATTTGAAAAGGATATAAGTAATTTGAAGCGAAGTCGAGAAGCAGGACCTGATAGGTTGACCCCAGATATCTTAAGGATGATGGTCAAGTTTTAACAGATAGGTTGACTGATATATTAGCCAAAGTAGAGCACACAGACATAATTGCATCCGACTGCGTGGGTTAGGAATAGAGTACTAGGTAAATACAGTAAGTCTGTTGATGAAGTAGTGAAACTTCACAGGCTGAGGTGGTTAGGACATATGTTACGTATGCCTGAACCACCGTCTACCTCGATGAGCAATGTTGTCTGTTGTGGGAGTAGGCTGGGAAAAAGCTAGGGGTGGCCAAACGAAAACATGGCACCAATCCATGAAGTCATCAACAATTGGGCTGAGCCATGTTAATAGATGCAGACTACCTGGTTGGGGCCCACACGATGATCGTAACAAATGGTTAAAGACTGTAGGTGATATGGCTCAAAATCGATTGCAATGGCGCAATTGCATCCGCTCCTTGTCTTCGTCCAAATTCTTCTTCTACCCCGTCCCCCATCAACTGTTCACTGCTGCCACTTCATATGACGTTTAGTTACGCGCTACTTATATGGAATCTAGCAAATAGTATTCATTACAGCATCAGTAGTCATAAAAACGATCGAATATAAGGAATATGATTCAAAAAAATAATTCGTGGAGAGTAGGGTATACAAATTTTAACGCTTAGGATCTAATGGAGGAAAGTCAGTGCATCTGGCCCATCGCGACTGACTTTAAGTTACGTCATCCAACGTCACCAAACATTATTTACGAAAACCACAAAGATCTCAAACAAGTAGTCTGCACCTATCATCAAGGCTCAGATTAAAAACCCGTTTTATTCCATTATACTCTTACTATAGTAATCACTGAGGTAATGATGGCGCATGAATGGTTCTTCAGTTGACATCAGTTCACAATAAATTCACAACGAATAACAAGATCTACAAGGAATTATTAATACTAAAGCTTTTCAGAAGGATAAATAGCAGTAGAATTTATTTTATTCTCCCCCCTCCTCCCCTCTCTTGAGAAGTTTCATTGATTTTTTGATTTAGAATTATTTAATCAACCATAAAAATTGAATGAATGCCCTTTAAAAAGTTATTAATTAAACCTAGAATGAACTTGAACACAACCATGGAAACGAAACGTATTCGTGTTTGTGTATACATACATTAGAGCAGTGATAGCAAATGTAATTTCAATTCTATTACAATTGCGTATGTAATAATAATTTCTGTCGCCTTTATTACGAAAACAAAATTGTGTTGTTTTTTCTTTTCTAATATTTATTTTGATGCAATTTAAAGATGATTGAGCCACGTAGATAGATCTAACTGTTGAAAAATGTTTAATCGCAATTGAGTGTTATGGAGATTATTGAATGATAATTTGATATTGTGAATTAATTGAAATTAGACAACCATTGAAAACCAGCAGAAACTTGACAGCTATTTCACCGCAAAGTCTGATGATCCTGAACTCAATTTCTTGGTAAGGTCGTGGATGTGTAGTGCTAAAGAGTCACATACCAGAACGGAACAGCTGTCCCGTGCTTCCTGATTTTCAATGGTTGTCTAACTCAGACCAATTTGTGACAACAAATTATTTAATCACCTGATTATTAGTTTCACGACAAATGAATGCAATCATATAAAAGATCTTATGGACTGTTTATTTAGAAAGCATCACTTACTAAAGACATGAAAATTTTAAATAAATTGTGTGGGTCGATTTTTCACAATAGTAAATAACAATTTGGTTTGAGTTAGATAATCGTTAAAAACCAGAAAGTATTGGACAGTTGATTCGTCCTAGTATCAGCAGTGTGCATCATCAGGGGATCGTGGTCAGGACCTTTGAACTTTGAGGAGAAACACTTAACCATCGGACCACTGATCCGGCTTCCGATGGTTGGTATTTGTAACTCAATCAATTCGCAAAGTAATTATTTTCAATTCAACAATTGTCACAACATCCAATTACAATAAATAGTAAATTCGTAATATATCTAAATTGTGAGCGGGTGGATCAGTGATTATGTTATACAGCTTTTAGACAATGAGTTACACATTCGAAATTTGTATTCATCTACTTCAGTTTAGCCGAGCAAGTAAAATCACTAAACCTTATGCTAGGAATGTGGCTTGGAGCCAAGTACATGAATACGTAACTGATAATAATAAGATATGCAGATTACCATTGAAATCTGTGTATATTTAATTTAGTTATTTATTGTTTGAAGAAGCAACTTACATTAAATTGTTAGACGTCAGGAATTCAATATTTTTCAACCAATTTAGATATTAGTCGTTCTGAAAATTTTACACTGAGTATAAACTAGTAAAACTGGCATTCATTGTTAATGGTTGGTTTTCTACATTCGACTGAATTCCCCATATAGGTACTTACCAATTTTCCAGCAAACAAACCTTTGAATTGAGGTGGTTTGTGAAGATTAGTGTTAAGTTTCAGTTGACTGAATTCGTCAAAGATTGATGTTGGTAGGTTACCATTGAAAACCAAGGAGCACTTCTAGACAGTTGTTACGTTGTAGTGTGGGGCTGCTCAACAGTGCGCATCCTGGATGACTGTCGCGCTATATCACAAGTTGATGGAAGTGGGAATTCTACCATTGGATGCCGACCTGGCACACTGGTGCAAAGGATTAGGTGTTCGCCTACCTGAAGCCGCTGAGGAGGAATCTAGGGTGCGCACTACTGAGAAACCCCATACTAGGACGAAAAAGCTGTCCAGTGCTTCCTGGTTTTTAATGGTACCCTACCGATATCAATCTGTGACGTATTCAATCGAATAAACTTTTGCTTATTTGTCTAATTCAGATGTTGATTAATTAAATTTAATCTTTTCCTATTACCGACACTATTGATTGCAATCGAAATCCTTGATTCAGCCTAGAACATGATTTATTTTAAAAACAGTGATACAGAAACTGGAGACTCAATAGTAATAATCATCAAGCCTAAAACACGGATCCGTTGTGCAGAGGACACTCTTACTATCATCAAAAAAGGGTGAACTAGAAAGCGCCTGCGATTAGATCAACAATATTGATGAGATCAAGTTTACATTGAAAAGGACTTGAGCAGTATACTACCAGAATTAACACAGCAGAAACAGTGAGTTATGTGTATCGGAAACTAAGCCATACAGACCAAATTCACAAATACAATAGCAACCTAAAAACTAAAAATTAAGTGTATACAAATAGTAGAAACACTGTAGCATACCTAATATACGGAGGAATCTTTAAAAAATATCTAATGACCACTTCCAAAAGAACGAATATTCATACAACTTCATCGAAAGTCCTTCAAGATCACTAAAAAGCGCAAAACCAAATAGGTAAACCGACGAACAGATTGCCCTACCGTATATAAAGGATATGTCAGAAATTACAATCCGATTGTGAAGATCATTAGAGGTAAGCGTTACTCATAAGCCAGAAAAATCACTTCAATTAATTACACACAAATAGAGAGATTAAACAGCAAGAGAAGACAAACCAAACATAATCTACAAAATAAGTTTCGAAAAAGCATAATAACGGACAAAGCTGCCATCGCCTTCATCTGAGTTTACATGAACACTAATTAGCTACTGAACGCTACGTTATATCTGCTCTTACATAAGTACATGGAAACGTTGTAACTGACTGACTGACATGGAAACAATTATTCACACAAGTTCAACTTGGAAAACTGGGATTTAGGATAGAAGAAACATAAAGAAGATCAGAGAATATTTGGGCGCTTAGCATTCATCAGTGAGCAGTCAACAAACATGAGATGAAACCAATTTATCAATCAGTTAGAAAAGCTATCAACAGCTACTGTTATAGTGGACAAAATAAAAAGAATGATTGAGCTTATAAAACTATTTTCCGGAAGATTATTTCACATATTTGATTACATACTTATCAAACATTTTATTTCCGCTATCTTCCCATTACCATCGTCCTGCGCTTTCATTTAAGCCACTAACTGTTATTATATCATCTACAGTTCATGAGGTAAAATTAGTTATCTACGTAACTCTTACGTCAATTGTGTATCATAAATATTCTGTTTCTATATCAGCCACAAAGAGAGAGTTTTGGAGAATGACTAGTCTTTAAGAAATACTTTTCCAGAGATTATTTCGTATGTGTTGATTGCTTATGAACTCAGCATTTTTCTTTTATTATCTTTATACTTCAATCATCTGGACCTCCTATTTGACTTATTAACTGTTACTGTATAATTGCTCACTAATTATATACGTTAACCAGTCGATGTCATTATTCTAACTGATTTGATGTGGTCTGAATTTTGATATATATATATATATATATGCTTGAAATATATGACATGCACAATTTGGATTTTGGTTGGTTGGTTTATCAACTTTCAGTTTTTCCTATCCAGCCTTGGACCAGCAGTAAGAACCGGAGTAGGGAACAAGAGTATTACTTATCCTTGACCACTGGATTGGATCTAGAAAGGTTATTATTCCGTATTTCGTAAGTAGTTATATTTCAAGACACAATAATATCAATGTCGTTTTTCTGATTATTCGTGCAATCAAGAAAATCATGCATAAATTTATGAAGCTGTTTGAATTATATGATATTCACATTTTGAACTGGTTGGCTTAATTACAATGTTCTTCCTAACTTTCTAGCTGAAGTTATACAGATCAGGTCGGACTTACAGGCGTCAAGAATATCAAATCCTTGTTTCTGTTGTTGTATTGTCGCGGCAAATAGGTTATTCCTGTGATTGGTCAGTTTAGACTATATACTCGGTAACTGTTCAACTAAAAGACATATCAATTACAAGACCATGTATTGGATTAGAGTGGAAGCAATCTGAATATATGTCCAAAAATGGCAATATTAAAGTCAACAACAACCAATTAAATTCAAGATAGAGAGAATGAACTGCTAATTATTTCTGGAGAAATTCACATAGCTCACTTATACTAGAAGTTTGTGTCGATGATGTTATTCAAGATAACGATGAAATCCCCACGATTAAACGTTCCGAAACAAAGAAAACAACTTAACTGAAATATAGAATATGAAATATAACCTACTTTGTAAGACTGATAACGAGAATTTAAAAGACTAACAATAATTAATTTACCTTAATTTCAGCTGCATAATATAACTTTTCATTCTGATCTAATAATGATGACTGACTTCGATAAGTTGGTGCATAAACGAGTTTTTGACCACGTAACATATCCATAGCACGACTAAATCCAGTATAGTCCATGTATTGTACATAAGCTATAAATGTAAGCGGACTACCAACATTTGTGGGCGAACTAGTCAATATATTGGATTTTTTCGACTTTGATAAATGATATGACCTTTGGTTGATTGCCAGAATCTGTAGATGAATTAATGGCACAGTGTTGTATAGCTGGGTTTAAAACGCCAATTGTATCAGGACCAATTTTTCCAAATCCACCAACGTATTCCTCTGTACAACCAGAATCATTACGCAATGTAGATTCGGCTTTTAATGCAAGATCATATGAATTATTTGAAGTATCACTACTGTTCATATAATCTTCTAAGCAATCCGGATTCTGTGAAGGGTCTAACATCGGTATATCAATCTCCCGAACTTTCCCAAATACCTTAAAAATGGTGGAAATAACAATGATAATAATAAAAGTTGTTTAACTGAATACCGATAATCAATATGAAAATAATAATATTGGGATTACCTACTAATTAAACTAACGAATGCGACTAGTGTGAAGTATTTTAAAAAATCAAGGTATATTCAGTAGATTTTAAGCTACGTATATTAAGTAAGAGTTAATGCATACCGGTATCTAAAATATGATGCATAAAATAGGGTGAGACCAAACGACCTAGCTTGACAAAACCTGAATGCTTGAAAAACCAAATAACTAAATTGGGATACTAACCAGTGTTAACAGGATGGATTCATAGCAGTTCTTAGCAATTAGTCAATCATGAACAATGTAGAACCCGACACACACGCGCATAGATTCAGGTTCCGATATCACATCACTAAGACGAGATCAAATTTAAGAAATAAAACACAGTACAATTCAACAGTAAGGAATAGAACAATCGGATATATGAAAGAATAATGGAACTTAGGGTCTGAAAGAACATAAAGAGTGCATAGATCAGCGCCATTGTGACTGATGCTGTGTCACGTCACCTAGTGTCGCCAGCTACTGACCACGATTATCACGCAGATCTCAACCAGGTAGTCTGTATTTATCAACATGGCATAGACTAATAGTAAAAGACTATGGATTGATGCCATGTTTTAATTGGACCGCCCCTACCATTCTTTCATCCTACTCTTATTCCAGACAACATTGGGCTACGACTGAGGTAGGCGGTGGTTGGGCATACATAATACATGTTCTAAGCATCTCAGTCAATGAGTGTTCATGACCTTTTCAACTGATTTGCCATTTCCTAGTACACTGTGTCTAACTTCTAAACTGTTTATTCCGTCACTCCATCATGTATGGGGGGGGACGAGATACTTCGAAGATTTTTCTGATCAAAAACATGGAACCCACACATCTACTTTCACATACAAAAGTTAAAACAGAGCGAAAATCTGAGCAGTATATTCGGTTTCTCGTTATAATGGATATCTCGTCTACGCCACAAGTGGCGCAAGTCGGCAAAAGCCAGGCAAGTTTTCTAAACCCTAACTGATATTTTCGTTAGACACTAACCCACCAGGGTTGATCAGTATTCCGAGATAAACAAAGTGGTTTACGCACTCAACTACTTCACTCCCATTGACTAGTCTAGGTGATGATGCAGAGCAGTCCTGAAGTAGCATTTTGCACTTACAGAGGAGGGAGACGCATTCCTAACATATTTACTTGCTCAAGGTGTTCAAGAGACGCTGTATACTGAAAGTGTCTTCACTGAATAGGACTAGATCGCCACATACCATTTATGTGAAATCCTGCAAGTAATATCCACCACACCGACCACCTTCTTGTCTAATTGTCGAGTTTGTAGGCAGCTGATCTCCTGATCTTCGTCGCCACTGTCTATCTAAGCGAGTCTGATTCATCATGCCATCTGATCCATTTTCGGAGCTGGCTTATCCTTCCCCTTTTTTTCTATTTTGTCTTTCTTGATGGTATACACCGGTCTGCGTCTTGGAATGACTACTTATGACCCTTCCTATTTGAGAAGAAATTTCTTTGTGTCAAGTCTGATATTTGTTATGCTCTTTTCGCCTTTAATGTCACCAGATCTCCCACTGAAAAGGGTTCCCGCTGCTTTCCTTGATGCCAGTTCTGATCTCTTAACGTCCATTCTTTGTTTCAGTTGGACATTTCTCACCACCTGTGTTCGCTCTTCTTTCCACTTTGTAAAATTCCGTCTCCGTAGTTACAGCTAGGTCTTGGTGTTCCCTGGCAGTCACGATCTCTTTCCGTACATCAGTTGGAACGACGACTTTCTTTATGTTCAATGAACAGAGACACTATGTGCTAACAATATCTTCCAGTTACTGCCCTTTTTTGCCAGCCATTCTCATAGTGTGTGATCATTTCTTTCTGTTAGCCCATTAGTTTGAGGATAGTATAGTGTTGTTCTGATCAGATTCGCTGGACTCTCAAACTCTGCGACTAGCTGCTAAGTCACGACGTCTCATGATGCCATTCCCTCAGAATGGACCTACACCGTCGTATACCATCTTTGCTCGGTCTCTCAACAGCGTCCCAAGTACCATCAACTTCCCCCCCCTTGATCCTTCATATCAAGCAGCCCTGGCCATCACCTCGAACTGACTCAGAAAACCCTGTGGTGTACGCAAAACGCCTCCTAACGATTTCACCTATCCACTGTAGAAAGAGAAAAAAATAGCGAATTTGGTGCAAAGATATACCGACCGACAGAATTATTGTGTACACAAATCAATAGAAACTTATACCATTCTTCAGACTGACCCATACAACGACATTACAGTGTGAGGAATAACTGATTTTCTTCAGTTGCATATCCTTTACATAATTTCTCGCCTACCCTCTAGCTATGAGAAAACAAATAAACTGTCCGGATTAAGCAACATGTGACTTAGTCCAGCTTATCACAACTGTATCTTCGATTGCCCGGGTTGATTAGAATGTACACTCTTCCGTCTCTGTTCTTGTTCTGAATTGTGACTACTTAAGTAAAGCACATTATCCAGGAAGTACTAGATAGTGGAGAACATAACAGTTAAGATTGTACTACCCATATTGTAATTAAGAGAAAGTTGACTTTGATTTTATAATTAGTGGTGTGTTAGTAATACAGAGTATACAATCACAAAAACAGTAGAAATTATTTTAAAAACCTTATGCTTACCTCAAATGCTTCTTTTACAATTAAAGGATTAGGCTTTTCTTCATCAACCAAAAAAGATAAGTAACTGCTACTGGTATCATCACTACTAACGCTAAATCGTGGTCTGTTATGTGATGCACTAGCGAACCATCTGATAGGAAGACCAGTGAGTACAAGAGTATCAGGCCTCTCACCAGATTTAGTTTCGTCCATGTTTTGAGCATCACGAAAAAACGCCTCCCAATCATGACGTCTCGGACAATCATATGGAGCTTCACTTGCACGAACACGAAGATTTTGTGGAAATCCACTTAACTTGATGAACTATAACAGGTTGGTGATAATTTTATAATATGTTTATGGAGAATTATTAAAAGCATCAACATCTTATACACATTTAGAAAATAGACAAAAAAAATTCAGTTACTAATCGAAGAAAGTATATGGTAAGTGGCAATTATTTACCTTTTTCCAGACAATAATTTGGTTGATTACTACTGGTCAAAGTTTGAAAACCACTATACATTCATATGTAGCAACCGTTAATGGTTCGAGAGTCCCCTAAGTAAAACGTAAGGTTTCGAGTCACCCAGATGATAAGACACTCATGAGATTACATGCATTATTCGTTAAATCAAAACTTGAGTATTGCATAAAAGCAACTGGTCCGACTAAACAAGATAGTAAGTTGCTGAAAAAGTTTAAGGTCAGTTCTACACAGCTATATTTTACACCAAAAAATATATCATAAAGTGACTATCTCTCAGCTTCTCCTAATCAGTCTCAGAGTCAGTAAATAATCCATGATAGGGCTGTTGGAATAACATTCGTAAATCATGGCCAAACTACTAAGACCGGGATTTCAAAATGGTGGCGTTGGTTAAGTCGTCATTGCTGAGCCCGGATACACGTTGCCGGATCTCAGTATTACCAAAATGATGTTTCCACCGGGTATCAACAATTCTACGGATAGTGATGATCAAACAGAAAGATATCAAACATCTTTATCTCGAAGACCAAGTTACGCAAGCATAGAGCAGGATCGCTATAATCAAAACTCGACCTTTTGCAGTTAAACCCAAATCACAACAGTAATACAAATAAGTCAGATTGGGATAGATTGATCTGGCTTCCATTATGGATAGACTAACACTACAACCATCACCACCAACATTCACACAACTACCCAGATATACGAACTTTCCGTGTAGTAACGGATTTTTCAGACGGTGGGAACAAGCACAAACTCCCACCTGTCCTGCAGAAATATTTTGTATTTGAAAGATGCAAAATACATCCCATACATTTCTTAATAATATTCCATAGGTTGTTTTTAGATTTAATAGCATACATCGGACGTTTATAATGACCCAGACTAAAGTGTGAAGAGGCGAATAATCGTCTTAATACTTTTAGGCGAAATTAATTTATGAAGCCATGCTAGTTTTATGACAACGACATGAGAAATTCAGAAAGATTTATACAAATAGTTTATAAAAACTTCTTGCTATGAAGATGAATAAAGAATATAGACGAAGCTGATACCTACTTACCAACTCATATAAGAAACCTGTGTAATATAGAATAAACCTCTAAAAAATAAGTATTAAATCTAGCATATGAGAATTAGGTTCCCGTAAATAACATAAAATTGTACATGCATCCAATTCATCGCCTTGAAACTACCAGATAGTGACTGGAAATTCTGTTGAGTTTCCATAGCGAAAGCTTTAGGTAAAGGTTGTAAAGATTGTAACTGAAGCAACTTATCAAGCCGTCATTTCCAAAACAATTATCCTAACAAGAATAGGCAGTAGTGAATCTGTCTTAACATACAAATTAAGATGTCTGTATATAAACCCATTTAATAACCATAAAAAATTATTACAGATAACAATTTCAAAACTTAAGGATAAATCCTGACCGCCCTAATGTAAATAAAACTGTTCCTATGAAGTAGGGTTACCTGACTTTCCAGGCTTGTAACCACGCGTCTGACGTCTATTTTGTTTTCCAAGTCTACAGCGAATCTAACGAATTCCAATGTAGTGTGAACAACTTTCATAACAGTGGATGGAGAAAGTATTCCAGGACACAACTGCCGAATTTTTTCAATGATTTCCCATGTAGTGAATGATTTTAACTGACCGGATGTATCGTGAAGCAGAGGAATCTGAACAGTGATACATACTCGCGCTATAGGCTTTAAGTATAAATTAAGAGCCGGACAAAAATCAATTAAGTCAGAAACCTTTGAAGGTTCAGTCGTTTTCTGTGCAGAAACAGTCATACCTAAGTGGCCTAAAAATGAAAAAGCCGCCCAGTCGGCTGAAAATATATTGCGGGTTGGTGACCTTGCTGCTATGTAAACACTACTCGCTACGTTTATTAATTTATGTCAATTTCGTAGTTACATAAGAAATTTTCAAAAATTATTTTAATAAAGTTTTCAATTTAATTGTCGAACCTTATGATATTTGTGATCTTATATTCACATGTTGGACTGGGTTACGTGACTGGTTTATTATGGTCACAGTAGTGTTTTATATAGGCCATTTGCTATATGGTAGGGATTCATAAAAGGAGACAATTTGTCTGTAACCGTGAGCAATATGGTTCATAAGTCATGTTTACTAATGAACGAAAACACTTTATATAGCTTTAGACAAGGACTCTAGTTCTTAAGCATATATCCTTGCATAATTCCTGAAGGAAATCAAACTAACCGAAATATTTACTAAAAGCGTAAAAAGTAGTTCTCGTATCTCAGGTTTCCTACGTGTCTATCTGCAATATTAAATATAACATACTTTTCACACTGCTGTAGATAGTTTGCATCTTTGTCGGAAGGTGAATCCAATACCACATGCTGATGCTAACCATCTTATATCCATCATATAATTACAAATTAGAAGGTAAATTATAAGTGGCTTAGTAGTGCTGGGTTTTTTTATGAAAGCTGAATGTATTATAAGTCATACAAACCGAGACTGTACTAGGAATCACTTATAAATACAGCCCTGAAAAATGTTAGCCAAATACGCTTAGAATGAAATAACTAGAATTGATTATGCTTCTTCACTTAGGTCGACTTTTATTGAAATACTAGATAGTTACTTCTTAATCTACTGATCAAGACCTACTAATAAAGCTAACACTTCACAAGTTGTGTATAAAAGTTGACAAAAAGCATCACATATAAAGGAAAGTAAAAAAGTAGGTACGTGTCATTGACAGAAACCTAAGCCTGACGCTTAATTTGAAGAAGGGCATATTGATATTTTTTGTTTTATATACACTTTAACTAAAATTCAACGTAAATAAGAAAATTTATATTAGTTTTCTACTTTGCAGTAATGAGCAGCTTGAATTTTTCCCAATCGTAATGTATTGTTCGTAGTTTACAAATTGTAGTGTCCCAACTTGTCAAATTGTCAAAGGAAAAGAATGTAATTGTGGCTTTACACTGTCACAACTAAATGCTATAACGATGCACTGTTTAAATCAAATCTAATAATGATACTAAAGAGATACCATCATTTTGTTATTACATTGCAATAACGCAACTCATGTTAACTCGATTTATTGGTGTTAGTTGGATTCGTTCTTATTCTGATAATCATCAACAATTAAGTCCTCTGCACTACTTTTCTTCCTATGCTATATAAACAGTTAGTTTAAAGTTTCCAAGTGGGAGATTCAAGGGGTTAAGTACATAGCAAACTTAGCATATATTCAGGTCAATAAGTTTAAGTGCATCATTTCATGGAACTTAATGTAGCGATATGAAAACCAAATAACTACGACCCTGACATAGTGCTGTAGAGATATATAAGAACAACATATGATATGCATTCAGTTTATTTTTATACTCATGTAAACTGAAAAGATTTGAGGTCACTAAGTTCAAAAGGACACCAAACAGCTTCTAAAGCAACAGGTGTGATATACAAATAGCTAGGTAATGTAGTTGGGGAAGAAAAAGGCAAATATCGTAAAACAGTGACATAAAGATGTGTTTAATTAATAACTGAAGAAATGGGGATACTAGAATGCATAAATATGAAACGATGCATTGTTTTTACTAGTTGTGTTTACGTATGACGATTCGAAACTAGAAAAAGCATTGTAATTCAATGCAACAAAACAGCAGAATCCAAACAGTAAATGTTAGCACCACGAGAAACTGATAAGTACATCATTCTGATACGATAAGTAATTACAGTGAGATGTGGTAACTGGGAAAACCGAGTTTTCATGATAGAATATGCAGTTGGTTAACTTCGGTCAATAGTAAATTAGTGACAACGTTAAACAGTGATTTGTTTACAAATTTGACCAAAACCATGAATTCGCGTTAGTCATAATCAACTTGGTTCCTTATAATGTCTGTAGCTCTAAATAATCCCCTAAATAAGTAGTTGCATTGGATCTCGACATTGATGATGACTATGTTTGTCACAGCGGACATGATTAATTGAAGGCGCTCGATCACAAATCACCACCAGATCACGATACGGCACAGCGTGAGTAACAACTCACTCTTTGGTTGGTCAGCCTAGACGTTGTTATCCAATTATTGCACCCACACTTACGACCAAATATGACTTCTCGATCCTTCATTGTCTTCTAATTTTTTATTTTTCGTACTTATGGGTTCAATCCTTAGAAGTTGCTCCGGTTAAACGACAAAGGTAACTCAGCCACATACCTGGTGCACTACATTGGAAGAGCCCGATGTGATTTGAACACGATTATAATTGTGAGTTCGTTCCTGTTTATAGTATTTAATATGGTATTTTTTCTATAATTATTTTTACGGATATTTTTCACTGTACTTTTGTATTTGCATATATTGGCACTTAATTGATGACTGATCAGACACTTAAGCTTATTAAGATTAAAACCCACACACCTTCATACTTTCAGCTCATCCCCTTTCGGACAAAAAACATAGAAGCTTGGTTCTACTACGCAGAAGCCGAGTTTTGATACCACGTCGTAACAAATTTACACGTTCAGTTACTTTCCGCCTTAAAGTCACTTCCGTGTAAATCGAACAGGTACGTCGCCTCTTCCTTTTTCAGCCCCGACTGCCCAGAACCTTATAGCCAGCCCAAAAAGTCGATTCTCAAACGCAGAGACTTGTCAGACAGATAATGTCTCGATGAGTTGTTCCACATTATCCAGCTCGGCAGCGGCTTAGCGACGGAAATGATGTCGTGCATGAGAGAAGTCATTGGTCTATGCGCTTTTGACTAAGATATTTTCCGTCAACTCTTCCTATCAAAACTGCTACAACAAGTGCAAGCAGTCCTGGTAACATTTTAAAGCAACCCGGTAAACGACTTAGTGAATTCTGGAGGTCACCTGAACTCACTACAGTTGGGTTTATTTTGTTGCAGAAAAGCCTAAAACTCCGCCCGCAGCTCTTCTAGGGTTGTTGCCAGTTCCAAGCCCGGGTAAAGGAGGAGGGTTGGGCATAGGGCTAGCACACCTATCCCATAAAACACAAGTTTGTTAAAAAAGAAACGCTAACCAGAATAAACAAACTTAACCATTTAAACTCTGCCCTGGAAGTAGAAGGAACCTATATGACGCTTCATGATGAAAGCCGAGATTCTTCGGAAGTCATGAGGCCTATGCCACCCCCTCTCTAACGACCTAGAGCAAACATTTTTATAGGTACATGGAATGTTCGGACAATGTGGGAGACCGGGAAGATCAGCCAGATAACAGCAAAAATGAAGAGATATAATTTAACTGTGCTCGGGATCAGCGAAACGCATTAGACTCAAACTGGACAGAAAAGATAAGCCACGGGAGTGGTGCTACTATATTCCGGGAACGAAGAAGAAAATGCCCTACACATCCAAGGAGTTGCTCTGATGCTGTCTAAGAAGGCACGCAATGCACTTGTAGGATGAGAACCACATGGACCCAGGATCATCAAAGCATCTTTCAAGACAATGAAGAAGGGGATTACAATGAACATCATCCAGTGTTATGCTCCCACCAACGACGGCAACGACGAGGACAAAGATCACTTTTATGATAGGCTGCAGTCAACTTATAGCGAAGTGTCCAGGAAAGGATCTGACAATCCTAATGAGGGACCTAAATGCCAAAGTCGGAATGGACAACACCGGTTACGAAGACATCATGGGACTGACAAGGGACTGGGGGAAAGAAATGAAAATGGTGAAAGATTTACAAATCTATCGCGCTTTCAACAAAATGGTCATAGGTGGTACAATATTCCCCCACAAACGCATACACAAGGCTACATGGATCTCACCTGGATCATACTACAAGGAATCAAATTGATCATATATGCATCAATAAAAAATTCAGAAGGATCAATGGAAGATGTGAAGAAACAAGGAGAGGAGCTTATATAGCTTCAGATCACCACCTAGTGGTTGTCCAAAATGAAAGCTGAAGTAAGGAAGCAATGGATAACTGGAGTAACAGCATTAAAACGGTTCAGTACAGCCTCTCTTCGGGATACTGACAAACTCAAGGAATTTAAAATAACTCTCAACAACTAGGTTTCAAGCCTTACTAAGATCTGCCTGAACGAGTAAGAAACCACTATGGAGGACAACTGGAAGGAATCAAAGAGGCACTAACTTCAACTTGTCAAGAGGCTCTGGGCTGCAAGAACTACCATCATAAGGAATGGATTTCCACTTAGACCTCTGAGCAAAATTCAACAAAGGAGGAACAAGAAGGCAGAAATCAACAACAGCCGAACTGGAGCAGAAACAATCAAGGCACAAAATGAATACACAGAAGCAAATAAACAAGTAAAGAAGAGCATTAGAGCCGACAAACGGAAGTATATTGAATGCCTTGCAACGATAGCGGAAAAAGCTGCAAGAGAAGGAAATATGAAACAGCTATACGACACAACGAAGAAGCTGGCAGGCAAATATACTAAATCAGAGCGACCGGTCAGAAACAAAGAAGGCAAGCTAATCACCGAGATTCAAGAACAAAGAAACAGATGGGTAGAACATTTTGAGGAACTCTTGAATAGACCAGCTCCACCGAACCCATCAGACATCGAAGCAGCATCTACAGACGTCCCGATAGATGTCAATCCACCAACGATGGAAGAAATCAAGATAGCCATCAGACAGATCAAAAGTGGGAAGCATCAGGACCTGACAATATACCAGACGAAGCACTCAAGTCAGACATAGACATAACGGCAAGGATGCTTCACGTTTTATTCAAGAGGATCTGGGAGGAAGAACAGGTGCCGGCAGACTGGAAAGAAGGATACCTTATCAAGATACCAAAGAAAACGGATTTGAGCAAATGCGAGAACTACAGAGGAATCACACTATTGTCAGTACCAGGGAAAGTCTTCAACAGAGTGTTGTTGAACAGAATGAAAGATTCAGTGGATGCTCAACTTCGAAACCAACAGGCTGGTTTCCGTAAGGATCGATCATGCACAGACCAAATCGCAACACTACGCATCATCGTTGAACAATCGATTGAATGGAACTCGTCACTGTTCATCAACTTCATCGACTATGAGAAGGCGTTTGACAGCGTAGACAGGAGATCACTATGGAAACTCCTTCGACACTACGGTATACCAGAGTAACTCGTCAACATCATCCGGAATTCTTACGACGGACTACAATGCAAAATCGTGCATGGAGGACAGCTGACAAATGCATTCTCAGTAAGAACCAGTGTCAGACAAGGCTGTCTGCTCTCGCCCTTCCTCTTCCTCCTAGTGGTCGATTGGATCATGATAACCTCTACATCTGAGGAGAAGCACGGGATTCAATGGACAAGTAGGATGCGACTCGATGATCTGGACTTCGCGAATGATCTAGCACTTCTAGCCCATACACCCAACAAATGCAAGTGAAGACAACCAAAGTAGCAGCAACCTCAGCATCAATAGGCCTAAACATACATAAGGGAAAGAGCAAGATCCTCAAATTCAACACCGAGAACACCGACCTAATTGAACTTGATGGTGAAACTCTGGGAGAAGTGGATGCTTTCACGTACCTGGGAAGCATCATAGATGAACAAGAAGGATCCGATGCAGATGTAAGAGCAAGGATCGGCAAAACAAGGGCAGCATTCCTACAGTTGAAAAATATATGGAACTCCAAACAACTGTCTACCAACCTCAAAGTTAGACTCTTCAACTCGAACGTCAAGTCAGTGTTTCTGTATGGAGCTGAAACGTGAAGAACTACTGCAAACATCCTCAGGAGAGTACAGGTATTTATTAACAACTGTCTACGCAGAATATTGAATGTCTGTTGGCCGGAAACCATCAGCGACAGCCTACTATGGAAGAGAATAAACCAACTTCCAGCTGAAGAGGAAATCAGGAAACGACGTTAGAACTGGATAGGACATACATTGTGGAGATCATCAGACTGAATCACGCGACAAGCACTAACTTGGAATCCTGTTGGAAAACGGAAAAGAGGAAGGCCAAAGAACACCCTGTGTCGAGAACTGGAAGCAGAAATAAAAAGGATGACCAGTAACTGAAGACAGCTGGAAAGGATTGCTCAGGACAGAGTTGAATGGAGAATATTGGTGAGCGCCCTATGCTCCTCTGAGAGGGGTAACAGGCGTGAGTAGAAAGTAAGTAAGATAATCCTAATGCCACCAATTGCGTCTGTTACATATTGGACGGAGCCGTTAATCGTACTTCATTGTATACGAAATACAACTACAAAATTCGGAAGGTTTGTAGGTAACAGGCAAGCGACCATGCACGAATTGACCACACCAGATTAGTGGAGATATGTCAGCAGTAAACAGAATCCTATAGACTATTTTTCTTGTAGAGTATCACTGAATGACAAAACTAAAAGTAAAATAACGGCTAAGACGACCGGTATTCTAATGCGAGAACCAAGACACACGGCCTAGTATGAAAGAGATTAGTAATTTCTTAGCTAATGTACTATCAAAAGGGAAATCACGAGTCTATCAATTGTGATGATTTGTTTCTGGATCGATACACTATCTGTAAGTCGTTGTCTAGAATGCTAAGAATATTTGCCTTATGTAAGAGATTCATCGACAAGCTAACAAACAGACGGATAAAGAAGACGTTTACCACAGGTATGTAAGAGTTGGGAAATATTAATTATGCAAAACAATATAATGAAGCTAGTACAAGACAATGTGTTTCCAATGGAACAGAAGATTTTAAAAGTGCGCAGCAGAAGTTCAAAGATCATACTCGTAAGCTAAGTAATACGCGCGAAGAGGATATTGATAATACAGCTGACGGTAAGAAATTGTCATGCCATTTGGTTAACTCGGACGACATCATGAGAAGGGACTTAAATTCCCGAAGTTCAATAAAAAATCTCAGCTCCTTTATGGTAGACCATATTATTTGCATAGGAGGACGGTTGCATGTTATCGTGCCTGCCATTAGAAAGTGAGCATCCAATTATACTTCCCAGTACATACACTCAACAGTATTCGCAAAGAATTCTGGATTTTCAGAGGTGGTTCTACAGTTAAGAAAATAGTAGAGAGATATTTTTTATGCAGTAGACGGTTTTTTTACATCTTGTTTTCGGATCATGGCGCTACTTTTAGAACACCATCTGGAGTGATACGTGCAACAATTTACCTTAGCTGGTGATGATTGTTTCGGAGCGCTGTAGACTAAGAGAGGAAGAGTTACTTGCCTTTTCATTCAAGCAGTTCACATCGAAATGGCGTACGCCATAGAGACCGATTCCTCTCTATGTACGCTTCCAAGATTCATTGCTAGGAGAGGAAATCCAAAGCATATATTTAGTGATAACGGCTCGAGTTTTAGACGTGCGGATTTCAGTTTGAGAAAGATTACTAGGAACTGGGACCAGACAAAGATTTCAAACGCTCTTATCGAGAGGGAATGTGAACGGCATTTTAATACAAGAGCCACGTATAGTAGAATATATGTCTACTTGATCGTGGGTTTATGAAAACCCACACACTGGATTTCTACCGTTGCCGATGTGAAAATAACTTATCATAGGCACAGATTTACATGAGCCACCACAACTTGCTTGTGGACCCTAGTAAAAAGAGGCTAGTGGATAGCAACACGAGGCTATTACGTTCGAGGAACTACTGTTACAGGTTGTAACTTATGTACTCCTTCGTTTTAAGCATTTAATTAACTCTTACTTTCATCCAATACTTGAAAAATATTCAGACCTGAATAAGGCGACGTCGAAGTTATCATGTATAACTAGCAATGTTATACATCACATCACAAAGACAAATCAATCTGTATTTTTAAAAGCACGACGACTAGCACTAGAAGAATTAAAGATTGCAAAAAAAATGGATTCGATCATATGATTGACCTGGGAATAATCCGCCCATCCAGTAGCCGATTGTCATATCCATTACATATAGTCCCGAAGAAAGATCGCAATAATTGGCGTCCTACCAATCGTAATTAACGACGCAACGCTCAACTTACGCCATACCATTACCCTTTACCACACATCTGCGACCTTACGGCCACATTGAAGAAAAGTGGCTGTATTTTCAAAAGTCGAACTTGTTAAGGCATACAATCAAATACCGATGGCTGAAAATGACATACCCAAAACGGCTATCGTAACCCCATTTGGCCTTTACGAATTCCTTCGAATGCCCTTTGGTTTGAGAAGTGCAGAACAAACATTTCAGCTTTTCATAAATGGCATGTTCAGCGGGCTTGACTGTGTCCACGCATATGTCGACGACTGCTTGATTGCAAGCCCAGACGAGGAAACATACAAAACACCTGTGCACAGCTTCTGGAAGACTGCAACAAAATGAAGTTACCATTAATATACAATGATGCCAAATTGGAACAACCTTGTTGGACTTCCTGGAGCATACTATTAATGCTAGTGGTATACAACCTCAAAAACACGAGATGGAAGCTATTCTGGAATATCCGGAACCAACCACCATTGAGCATTTACGAGCTTTAAATGGATTAGTAAGTGTTTCAAATGATTTATGCCCAATTGTGCATCTATCATGAAACCACTAACGGATTAGTTTCGTGGGAATAAACAGATGATCACAATGGATGCAAAGTCAAAGAAGGCTTTTCCTGCAATCGAAGAAGCAATATCCAATACGACTCGCTCATCAAAATACTGAAGCTCCTGTCAGCATCGCTGTCGACGTATATGACTTAGTTATTGGCGCAGTTCTGCAACAATGGATTGACCAAGCTTGGTAACCTTGAGCATTTCTCCTAAGACAATTAAACGATACCGAATCTAGATACAGCATTTATAGACATTTTCAACATCCCATCGAAGGCCGGAAACTTACAGTACTCACCGACCATAAACCACTGAAGTTTTCCATTAGGTCATCTTCAGATAAGTGCTCTATTCTAGAGTCGCGTCATATAGACTTTGTTTCCCAATTCTCTACTGATTTATGACATATTTCTGAAGTTAACAAGTGTAGTTACCAACATCTTATCGCGAATTTATTCCTTGAATTGTATCCAAGGGGTTGATCTTGATGAACCACCTCGACCTCAAAATGAGGATAACCATCTTCTTCAAGAGTGACATAACAACAACTCTCAAACTTCAAACTAAGTCGATTGGAAAATGTAGAAACACTTTAATTTGTTATCGCTCTACAAGTACAGCCCGTTTGATTGTTTCCAAGAGTTATAGACGCATTCTCTTAGACATATTGCACAACCAGAGATTTTGCTAAACGAAGATGAACAAGGATATCAAAGGATGGACACGCTCCTGTGTGACCTGCCAAAAGAACTGAGGTGGCCCAGCATAATAAACGCCTTCTTGGCACTTTATTCCCAAAGCTCGGTTTGATCGCGTCTACCTTGATCTGATAGGACCATTACTAGAATCAAACTGATTTCCTTATCTTCTAACATGCACGGGTCAACTCACACGCTGATCCGCAGCGATTACCTTAAAGACATCACTAGTGAAATGACTGTTCGCGCTTTCGTAGAATGATGAGTATCCAACTTGGTTGTCCATCTACAATAACGACAGACCGTGGACGTTAGTTTGGAGCTAAATTGTTCCATTCTCTGACTAAACTCCTTGGAACTACGCGCTTCCGAGCAACTCCTTGCTATCCATAATTCAACGACTTAATAGGAAGATTTTATAGGCAGCTGAAAGTGTCACTTTCATCTACAGATATACTGTAGTGGATCGACGCTTTACCACTAGTACTACTCGGAAGTTGCTGTACTGTAAAAGAAGATGTCGGATGCAGTGTTGCCGAATCAGTCTACGGAACCACACTTCGACTACCAGGTGTGTTTGAGGAAACCACCTCCACCTCGACAAACATGGATTTCAATTCTTATGTGAACCGGCTTATAAATGCTATGCGTTCAGTTAAGCTAGTTCTAACTCGACACCAATCGACAAACGCTTTTATTCAACCCGCTTTAAAATAGAGTACGCACGTTTTTGTACGTCGTGATGCTGTATGTCGACCAATTGAGGCAACTTACGAAGAGCCATACAATGTCCTGAAACGTGGATCAATGTACTATATCATCGGTAAAAATGACCAAGAGTTATACGCCAGCGCTGACCGCCTCGAAGCATTCTACCTGGAAAGTCAAGTCGAATTCGCCACAACACCCTCGGAACTCTACTTGAACGAAGTCACCACGCCTCAAGCAACTACTACTAAACAAGTGGTAGCTTCAGTTATCACCATAACGCCGAGAGCTACATGTTCTGGTGGAAATGCACGATTTTCAGAACACATGAACGAATATTACATCTATTTATTTTTTCCTAATTTCGCACTCCATACGTATAGTAAGATTTATTTTTAGAAAATTTAACAAAACTGAATAAAATTATTTTTTTCACTTTATGGTATGCACTTCACACAATGTAGTATTTTTTAAAAATATATTAGAAACGTTTTATTCATATTTTACACGTTTTTGAAGCTGCATTAAGCTGCTCAACTCTTTTTTATATATACGAAATGCACATATTTAAAAAATTTAATTTTTCATATTTCCAAGCTGTCTGGAATCGAACAGAAGAATGCTGAAGAAAAAGAATACATTTTTTACATCAAGTTTTTATGCAACGCATCCCAGTGTAAGCGCAGACGTACATAAGCTGTACAGCATCGCAAGCTATCAAAGAAACATTTACCAATGTCTAATGCATTAGGTTTTACTCTTTGACTGGTATGTCTGAGAGTCCACACAAACCCGTTATAGAGGAGTGAGCTGTAGCAGCAAATAAGCCCCTATATAAATAATTTCATAAGTTCTCGTCATTGGTACTGACGATGTTTGTTTTAGCGGATACGATTAGTTGAAGGCGCTCGGTCATGCATCACCACCAAATCACTATACGACGTGGAAAAATTGTGAACTCTAGTTGGCCAGCCTAAACGTTACTCTACTATTAACGCTCCACTCACAATCAAATATGACTTCTCTTACACCTCTTATTGCCTTCTGATTTATTTTTATTCGTACTTGTGGGTTTAATCGTCATAAATTGCTTTGGTTATACAACAGACGTAACTTGGTAATACACCGGGTGCACTTCATATCCATATCGAATCACTTCTTTTTCTAGAATTTAACCATAGGGATGTCTGAAATTATAAGTATCTGTAATGAGCAGCTGAATACAACACACAACTAAACATATTACTTAGTCGAACAACATTACTTTCTTTATTTTGTTAGTGGAATCGATTCTCACCACTTTTGATAATCTTTAATTCGTTCTTGTTTACTTAGTTGGACTTAAGAACTTTAAAATATTTAGTTCACCTCACCATAGCCTTTGTAATTCCATTTTAGCAGTAATTAACTTTCTAAAACTTAGTCTAAAGCTCTAATTCCTGCTGACCATTACAGGATACCTGAATTACTCATCACAAACCCCCTTCAAGGACCTCGACTACTATTTATTATGGCAGTTTGCTATTTCCAACTTAAATATATTTTAAAATTTCAATACGGTTCAACCTGTGTAGTTGCCATTGGCCTGGCAACATACAGCTTGCTTTTACTAGATTATTAAAACCATAAGTAGCCAGGGGGTCACAACGTCAAACCTAGTAAACACGTACATTAGTTCGAGTTGTTATACCCCAATTAAAATGGAAAAAAATTTTCGAACCGAATCCCAGAGTAGTGGAATTAGTAATAATGTCGATATTAATGTTGGGAGCTAGAGATCGAAGATTATGATTTAAAAAATTGCGAACTAGTAAAACAAAATTATGATGACTTCGGGAAACTTCGAATTCGGCGAATGACCTTGGTCACAGAGAACAATTTTGTGCCATATCACCCAGTCTCTAACCACTGGTTGCGATTATAATACGGACTCAAGCCAGGTAGTCTACACCTATTAATATGGCTCGGCTCAATTGTCAATTATTTAATAGACAGGTACAATGTTGCGATTTGACCACTTCCCGAATATTTATCGGATTATGGATAAATGTACCACCATAGATGTTGGCAATATAAAACCTATGCCCTGATATTTATATCTAGTTACTGACATAACACCAGTAAACTTCGTTGTACAAGAATTAATAATAATAATAATGTTATTTTACCTTGTTCCTTATTTGCTGTTAGTTACGGTTAAATGTGGAAGTCGTAAAGCCTCTTTGACTTCACTCTATGTGATTTTGTTTCGCGCATTCATAATTCTCTCACATGAACCACTAAAACTAAATGATTACAGTTTAGAAGCACTCAATGAAATATAGCAAATGGCTCAATAATTATATTTTTGTGATTAATAAAGTACATGCACTTTTCTGCGAAGTTTCCATACCATTTGTAAGCAACTAAAGAACTTTCACCACAGTATCAGTCACTCTCATTCACAATATTCGGACATTAACAAAATCAGCTTCACAACTCATAAAGTTCAAGATTTCACGAGAAAGAAATTTAACAGTCCAAAACAAAAAAATCTAAATAGATGGATTAGGTTTCACAAAGACTATAACTTAAATTATTAATTAGTCTCGAACTAGACTCAACATAAGTATCAGTTTGATTACGACAGACGGCTGGATTGCCCTTGTTAGCCGTGGAGATGAAAATCTCTCAGGTGATACAATATTTTGAATGTGACGAGGAAGCTGCGACGATAGTCTTACTCCATAACGTGTCAACGTGTTAGGGTAGAAGATCCCACTCATTGACTATTCTTCGGGAGAGTCTTTAATCAACTGGCAGAGATGTAAATTTAGTCTTATGAATTTTCTTGAGCATCTTCATGAATTTTTCACCCCGGGGGACAAAAAACAGGAAAGCATGTCAAGACAGAGTATTTCGCAGACCTTATCAACCGCATAATACAACTTATTTAACAAATAAACGTGCCAAAATCAAATATATGTGAAATAAGTAGGCATTTAGACTGATAAAATACCTGCAACGGCCTTGAAAATATTACAATAAACCAAGTAGATGACAGGATGAAGAATAGCAACCGAAATAGCTTGAACGTAGGGGAAAGGTGACGCACATCCCTACAAAAGCTCATGCCTCCGATTGGTTGCTACAACTAGTATCAGGAACCTGTGATATATTTCCTGTGATATATATTCCTCAGAAGTAAGATTACAAAGGTCTGTCAGCCTTTCTGAATCCCAATTATTTAAGCTGTTACTGTATTACATGTCCGTCGCCTTGTTATTATGCATAGTTTCCACTCCATCGTTACCTGGCAGGACTAGCGAATTGACGTCTTTCGGTAGGAATATTCATGACGTAGACTTCAAAGAACGTCAGCTCTGTTTATGTGATACATTCTGTTCTTTTGTTAGTTGTATGGAGAATTGCGAAAAATCATTTCTTATAATGTTCATTGCGCCAAACTTAAGAGTTATATACAGTTGTGAATTGTTCTTATCAAACTCTCTTTAGCTTAATTGACCTAGTTGTTGTATTCAATTTTGCGTTTGATTTGTTTTCGTTGCTGCCGCTATTTCTGCTTGTGCCATTGTTTTGGGCTATTTGACCATTTGTTCTAGACTGGGTACCTATAATATTGAAGGCTTATTACGATACATTTATAATTTATTACACAGAACGGTATTTACTTGGCTGGATAATAAATACACTATTTGGAATTCATTTTCTTTTAGTTTTGGATTAATTGAACCTCATTTGGAAACCTGTTCAATTGTCTTCTGCACCCGGCGTCTGAACGTGTGGTTGGCCGTTAAACTTTTCATTCGCACTCCCGTAGAGGACTGCCCTACCTACGAACTCTGTAGACAAACTGGAAATAGTAGCTCTATTCAACGTGTCTCAGGTCTAAAACACAGGGGTGAATCACTCCACAGCTACTGCAATAAACTCAGCAGTCTTAGATCACGTCCGCAAGCGCCTAGACAAGCCGACATTAGAACTTTTCCTCACAGTATTCAAAATACATATCCGGTGCCGTCTTTAAATCTTTAAAACAATCCTCCATGCGAGCAAAGACCCTCTAGAAAAGGTTCAAAGATACGTGACCGAACAGGCAGTCGATTTACGAAACAAGCAATGTGAAGAAATGTTTAGAATGCTAAACCTTTCAATGTAGACGACTTCGGAGTGATCTGATAACTGTATAGAACATTATCAGCATTTCAAGACACTCTAACAGACTTGCTATCTCCCGCTCCACAGGTTCCAGCCGAAAGAGAAATTCCCATAAAATCTCACAAATAAGGGCGATAACACAAGTGAGATATCATTTTTCCTCACTCAGGGACTGTTGTGCTTGGAATCCCCTTTCCAACAAATGTTTCGCAAACACTCACAATAGAGAGCTTTGAAATGAGACTAAACCACTACATAATCCTCAACGGCCTGCTGCCATCTACCAGTTATTCACCTCTGCTATCCACTTTCCAACTTTTTACCAACCGGCTTACAGCCATACAAGCCGTTTGCCTATTAGTATTATTAATATCACTTTACTTGGATTATCACTATAGTAATAATAATAATAATAATAATAATAATAATAATAATAATATTAATAATGGTATTTTTATTGTTATCATAATCATCCTCTATGCCCTACATGCTGACGATTGTTCTTCTGTCTCTTTCCTCTTCCATTAGTTATTTAACCTCACCCCAACTCCTCACCCCTCCCCGCTTTCTACCTATGACTTCTCTGATCTCTCAACCTTACGAAATCGCGACTACGCACCTAGAAAAAAGGGGAAAAAAGGAAAATATTGAAAAATAAAGAGTATATAAAAAGAGTGAGGAAAAAAACTAACCCCGTAGAGGTACATATAAATCAAAGCGTAGAAAAACGTTTTTATATGAATAATTATTCACTGGCCTACTTCACTAGGGAAAGTGAAGTCAAGCAGCTAGATAACTACTACAGGACACTGTCAGAGATCTAGAACTAGACAGTTAGCATCAAGATGCGAGCACTAACAAACCTCTAGATTAATACCAGCTCTTTACAATGATACTAGATATACTGCATAGTAAATAATTTTCCGTGGATGGCCTTGAAAACACCCGGGTCACTGAAAACTTCTCTAATGGATGTAAGTTATAATGTAATCGTGCATTAGAATATATTTAGCTTGAATTTTACAACACCAAGTACCTTCACGTATAGGAACAAAGTACATGTGTGTTATAGGGAGTGAATTTTGGGCTATTTTAGCTTAGCATTTGAAAATTTTTACAAATATATTTTGGTGGTATTCTCACCTGTCATTGATACCACTATGATTTCTGATTCCTTACTGTTCATATCGGTTATCTACCACTACAGGTGTTTTACAGACTTTTCGTTTTTTGTGGTAATCATGAGAATATTTATAACAGAAATGAAATAATGGTTTTTAACGCATTAATATGCGGACTAAACTTTACTAGCAAGTTGTGGCCACTACTTGTGATATTGCAAATTTAACCAATATAATTACCGGGGGTATTAATAAATACTTTTTTACAGAAGGTACGAAAAATTTAAGTGTTAGCTAAGTGCTTAACTTATTAATGGACTTATTATCAATGATGATAATTATCACATTTATCCATGTGAATATTTTGCGAATTGGTAAAATTCGCCGTCAAATTAGGAAATGCAATACATTTTTCTCTAAAACTGAACTATAGTGCCGCTTTCAAGCGATTCCCTGTGTGACCTTGACTTGTCACATTTCTGCTAGCATCTGATTTCAGCCATTT
The DNA here is from genome assembly GCA_025215515.1 of Schistosoma japonicum. Lineage (NCBI taxonomy): Eukaryota > Metazoa > Platyhelminthes > Trematoda > Strigeidida > Schistosomatidae > Schistosoma > Schistosoma japonicum. The sequence continues at coordinate 79,831,383 of CM046061.1, forward strand.
CAAGCATGGAACTTCAAGATATTGTTCTATGAAGTATTTCTTTATTTCAAAGCTATGTTATTAACACGAATTCCACCCTAAATATGGAAAGTTATATAGACCATTACAGTGATTTCATTTGTGCACCCCCATCTTGAGAATCGATACCGATATCCCACTGGTCTGGCACTATAGCTTAGTTCTGTCCATTGTCTTATCTCATTTATCTAATGACGCGAAGGCATTATATTTCGTAACTTTCTTTTTATGTCTCAAGTCACTTGTTACATTTGACTTCCACTTTTACTCATGGCAAACTAATCGTTCCCGTGATTTCCCATTTAGCTCGTTCGCACTCTTACCTTGTCATTCCATCAATTCCAAGCTATTTAGTAGCAGGAATATAAGTAGGTTTTGCCTAGTCTTTCTTAAATGGTAAGCTATAGTTCATGTTTGTAGACTTCGCATGCAAATCCAAGAGACGTTAACTTAGAAAGCGAAATCTAGTGTATTTTTACTGAGTCATTGACACCCTGAAAATAGCACAAAGTATATCGCAAAAACACTTAATTGTTTCTTATTTGACGTCGAAATTACACCAGGTGACTTAGACTGTTAAAACAAGGATAAAAGTAAATAGTGAGGCTAGAAATTTTTTGTGAACTGAAAAGTCTATCTGTAACATTAATTTACATGCTCTTAGTGACCTTATTACGCAGTTTATAGAAGTATAATTTAGTAGCTGGTAATATGGCTTTTAAATTGCCTCTATTGTTTCCGGTTCAACAAAGTGTTACGTAGGACAAGCTGCAAAATAGTGTTAAGGTCAATTAACATCTTATCAGGTTGTAAAACGGAAGCTTTGTAGGTGGGTTTAGTTTCTGTTCCAGTTTGCCGTATATATGATTTTAAGCCTTAATGTTGTTCTGTATATTTCGCGAAATAAATCTTCCTCTTCAAACTATATTCGTTGTGACCGATCTTTTTGATAATTATTGATTTCACTACTACTTTTACTGCTTTGGTGATCATCTTAATCTGTTGGTAGGATGTGGGAACTTGGAATGATGCACATATTTGCTAGGTTCTATGTTGTCCACAACTGAGTTTTAAGACATCTGCATTTTATTCTTTATACGTGACTTCATTAGTTTGTATGAAGGTTAATTAAACCACACTGATGTTTGGATACATCAGATAGTTGAAAGTTGATGCTTTTTATGTTAATGAAAGTGAACTAATTGAAGTCGAATACAACAACCCAACAGTTAAAAACAGCGGACAAATTATCTACCATCATTCTCCGCCACAGGTTCTAAACTTATTCCGATATTGTTTGGTCACTTGAATCTCATGCACAAATAGTATAGCTCAAAGTTAAGTACGTAAACCTTTACTTGGCAAATAAATTACATGAGGCAAGTACACTGCTACTTTATGTATGATAATCTTCTAATTCAGCAGTGCGCATCCACAGCCCCATCGGGGATCAAATTCAGGACCCTCTGGCTTCCAAGGCGAACAGCTTTATCATTGGACCACTGAGTCGGCTCATAACGGTTGATATTTCTAATTCAGTGAATTCGTGATACGTTTGCGCGACCTCATCGATTGTCATCGGTGGGTAACTGCCTCACACCCGACACGGTTGAACTCCATCAGTCACGTCTTCACACTAGAACTCCAGGAATTACCTCAAGGAGCTAGTCGCTAATGAGCTGGATATTTAGTTACAATTGGGGGGTTGTGGAGGTAGTTATTTGTCAACCCTGCTATCACGAATATATCTGAATCAGACAACCATTGATCACCTGGAAGAACTGGACAACTACTTCGTTCTAGTATGGAACTCTTCAGCAGGATTAACAATTAAGCTATCTCCGCAACCCCCCAATTGTAAGCTAAATATCAGCTCACTAGCGACTAGCTCCTTGAGGTAATTCCTGGAGTTCTAGTGTGAAGACGTGACTGATGGAGTTCAACCGTGTCGGGTGTGAGGCAGTTACCCACCGATGACAATGGATGAGGTCGCGCAAACGTATCACGAATTGACTGAATTAGAAATATCAACCGTTATGAGCCGACTCAGTGGTCCAATGATAAAGCGTTCGCCTTGGAAGCCAGAGGGTCCTGAATTTGATCCCCGATGGGGTTATGGTTGCGCACTACTGAAGAGTCCCATACTAGGACGAAACAGTTGTCCAGTTCTTCTAGGTGGTCAATGGTTGTCTGATTCAGATCAATTCGTGATATCAGGATTGACAATTAACTATCTCCACAACCCCCCAATTGTAATCTTCGAATTATAAGGTACTTGTGTAAATACTTTTTCAACAGGAATCATACTGACAAGGAACTTACAGGCGTTGCGTCCTTAGATGTGTTCACTGCGTCATGAATATAACCAATCTAGGCTTTTTAGGTGAACTGCTGCTTAGCCTATTTGGTTATAACAGAGGCTGCTACCAACTTACTAGTATCCATCCGTTTAGGGTAAGACCTTTACCGGCTATTGATACGATGTAAATTTGGCGCATACCGAGCTATGATCAGAATTCAGATAAGTATTCTAAGTGGAATGGGGGTCTTGAATACATCCATGTCAAGGGTGGCTGATAACGACATGATCATTCCATGTCCAGGTCTAGGTTACAGAGCGAGGACGTCGATTAACACAACTGTGATGACTGTGCTAGATGTTAGGTCTCGGTAGGTGACAAATTGTGGTCTGAACAAGGTTATCGAAGACGGTCACCGCTATCTAAACTGAGACTAAGCTCTCGTTTACCACCTTAGTGGCTCTCCTCTGTGCTTAGACGCTCGACCTGTTCATTCAAATCTCCAGATTAGAATTACAATATTTGTCGAACGCTTTCTCTTAAGATAACCCAGTTGATGATAGAGCCTACTTTTGATTGCCTTTATTGTGGAATTCAGATACCCCAAAAATGCAATTATTTAGGAAATCAGGCATAGAACTCTGTGCTCCTAAAGTTCTAGAGAGAAGTCCTGATCGGTAGAGTTCAGACTTGTAGGGAGTGAGACAGTTATCACCAATTACATTGGGTGATCGTCGTACTGTATCACGAATTGATGAACGTGGAAATTTTACCAGTGGGTACCGACCCAGTGGTAAAGGAGAGTTAGGCGTTCACCAACCTGAAAGCCAAAAGTTCAATTCCCTGATGGAATTAAGGATGCGAACTCCCGTGAGAAGAGTTCCATACTAGGATGAAACAGCTGTCTGACAGTGTTCCCTGGTTTCCAGTAGTGCCCTGTTAACATTAATCTGTGACGAATTCAAGCAACTAAATGTAAATGAACGAACTTATTTAAGCGTTAATTGGGATTTCTGGACCGTTCGGCTCATCATTCAAGTGCTCTTTCTTTTACTCGTTTTTAAGGATCGTAGCACACTGACAGACAGTATACCTGGTCGAGCTAGAGACTATACATTATTTGGCCAACCTACTAAGAGAATATATCTGACAAGCGGGGATCCATCACTCAGGAAATTGGCTCAAAATATAGAATACAACAGAATATGAAATGCAATCTGCCAGTGTGTCGACAACGATTATAAAAGGCAGTTTCTCACACCAGTTAAGACAGCACATAAGCTACTTTTAGTGGGGATCCAGTCGATTAATACTGTCTCCGCTTTGCTGTTAGTGCGACACTGACGTAACCAGATATCAATGTTACTGGATCACCAAATAAGCGGGCATGACACGTTTCTTGAATCGATAAATGGATCTCAGATTTATAGTACGCTACTAGTCCCAACAATACAATAAACATCGATATCAAGACCTTCTAAAGACGGCTAAATTTATCTGTTTTCCGACCTGCACTAATGGTTGGACGTTGAAGAAAGGTAGTTTCAATACCACACGCAGTACCACACAGGTAGACTGTATCAAATTTCAACTTAAGTATCAACAGTCAGAAAGCCTACCATTCGGTGACTTCATACTGAACTGATAAGACAAAATTTTCATTGTGGACGTGCTACTGAGTGAATTGAATAAATAATGGAAACAAATAAGTGAAAATGAAGCAGAATTATAAAGGAATGTAAAATAAAATAATGTTTGTAATAGAATGACAGTAAGTATCACTTGAGTTAGATTCAATGTTGTGGGCAGATTATATCCTTTATCATTATCAATCATCATCATTGTACATGAACTAGGATACTGCCCAGGCGCCCAGACCGAAGAAGTTGGTTTTCTAAGGGGTCACTCCAAGTTTTTGGACCACTAGGCAATGGAACATTGTTAGAAGATGCAGGCTCGTGGTAGTCGGTGATCAAGTTTAGTTCATACGCCTTCCCTCTATTTTTAGGATTGGTTTGAAATCAGGGTTTTCCAACTTCCATGGGTAAACCGTCTATGTCCACTTGACTTTTGTTTTCAGATGCTAGATGAGTGGCCTTTTTAGAGCATTTCGGGGTTAATCTAAATAACTATTAGCCCCTCTTTATAAAGTTGTTATTCTTGTTTTATGTGCCACCTAAGCTGGTTATCTAATTGTTAAATTCATGTCTTTTTATTTTAGATTTCTATGAATTCTGATTATGGTGGATTGCCTACTGAGAATACTATTGAAATACCATTAAGAGGAGGTGATGAAATTATCGAGTTGGATACTGACCAATTGCCTGATGGTGAAGAGGTACTTAATATATTGAGTCAAGAAAAAGCTCCCCTGCAAATTTGGATTACTGTTGCTATTGCTTATTATAAAAAAAAATTATACGATGATTTTGAAAAGGTCCTCGAGGAAGCCTATCGAAATGCAGCTGATCTTCAACCATATCATGACAGTGATTTGGTCCGGTTACTAGATATGCTTGCCAATTACTATGGTCGTAAAGCTTATAAGTATGTCTGATTTGATTGCAAAACATATCTTCCTACCTATTATTCACTAGAGATTATAATAAAATAAATTCCCTATATTTCCATTCAGATTCCCAAGCTAGATACTTCTGACACTACTCCCTCAACATTCCAGTTGCAGACTGTTATTTTCTTGTATGGAGTTAACTATATTGCATCATGTTACAAGCGAAATCTTAGATTTAAAACATAATTCTTGTAAAACTTAACCTCTTTGTTTATGAATACTTAACTAGTTCATATATTGTTTAAAGTTTACTTGTCCACTTCTACTTTAATGTTATCTTTAATGAGACTCTAAATAACAAAAAAATCAAGTATTGTCGCGAAGTCACTTCCATTGAAGCGGTACTATCGCGTTATATCCCTGTCTAAGATTCTATGATGCGACAACTTCACCAACTCGTTCCTAAATTACAACAAAACTCAAGCAAGTAGCACAAATTATTCGAAAATAGAAACAGCAGAGTGAAAAGTAAACAAATACGTTAGATGTTTACATAAAATCCACATAAGGATATTCTGTCACCTTCAATTGTTCGTTAGGGCTGATTAACTTGGAACGGACCAGTCATTGCACAGCTTTGCAAGCATGTTAGTCAGGACTGTACCGTGTTAAAAAACATACAAATTCCTAAACTAATATCAGAACATTTCCTTCTGTATATTGTAACTTGAATCACTACACTAACACAGGACATAAATGTTATGTTATGACTGGAAAGGTACGACCAACCGATCGATATGACCTTGTGCGCTCGAAATTAGTGACAAACCGATGAGAGTACCTAACTGGTCCCAGGACGTCTACCCAGTACCTACTCAGTCCCAGGCCGAAATAGGAAAAACACAAGCCGACGAATCAACCAGACGAATCATATTGTACTTCAAAGTATTCCCCTATACATACATAGAGCCCGACTATGAATTCAACCAATTAGGAAGTTAACATCAATACAAAATTAGGGAGACAGTGCTAGTGAACTGGGGTACGTAGTACTGTAGTTCACAAACGGAAAATGTCATATAGTCAATAGGTCAAACGGGTGAATAAGGCGAGAGGGACATAATAATGATAGAAATAAAAGTGTTTTCCCTACACATAACTGAAGTGATCGACCTAGTCTTCTAAAGCACGGTTTTAGAAGTTAGTTATTCTTCCTGAATCACCCGGCATAACATGCTCATTGTAGAAATCGAAAGTAAAAAAATAGGATTTCGAAAATGTAAGAAATCTGCTGAAAATATGGTTTTAGTATTTACCGTTAGTGAATGTATAGACATGCTAATCGCAATAGAGTAAAGTGAATAATCACTAGTTATTTTGTCACAACTTCTCCGATTATTTGCTCATCTGTTAGCCTAAACTATTTTCATTGAATATTATTTTGTACAAATAGTAACTTTTACTATTTTAAAACAAACTCAAATACCTAATCAATCGAGTAGTAATTCTGTCTTTTGGTATGCATTTACTTAAAGTTCAACGATTAGCTTCTTGGGTGATGTTATCAGTTTATTATCTGTTTTATCCTTTTGATTGACTTTAAGAAGTTCATTGATTCAATACAACAATTATATTTTATGGATGAACTTTCCTTTAATCTAAATTTATTATATTTTTCTAGAGAAAAAAGCAAAGATAAAAAGAACCAATTAATTGCACATGCAACTAGACTTTTCACATCAGCCGATCGAATTGATATGTATGATCAAAAACATTTATTGGGACGAGCATTTTTCTTTATTTATGAAGGTGAAAATTGGAGTCAAGCTGATAGTCAATTAAATTTTGTCCTGAATCAAGGTGCTCCAAGTGTACCTGCTTATCTTGGCAAAGCATGTATTGCATTTAATAAAAAAGAATATAGAAATGCTTTAGGATTTTATCGTAAAGCATTACGATTACAGCCTAATTGTCCAGCTACTGTTAGACTTGGAATGGGTCATTGTTTCTTTAGATTGGGTAATATGGAGAAAGCTCGTTTGGCATTTAAACGTGCTTTGGATTTAGACCCAGAATGTGTTGGTGCATTGGTTGGTCTCGCTGTATTGGATCTTAATGAAAAGACTCAAGTAAAGTTTGTTTTTTTCGTTTTGAAATGGTTGTAAATATGTGTGGAACTATATAGATTTAAAATGATTGCACTTTGTCCATCATTTACATTTTTATGATAATAAAATGAAGAGAAGTATTCTTGTCTTACTTTGTTTTACTCCTTCTTACCGAAAAAAACAAAAGTACATTACCATTCACTCATTTTTAAAGACTTCCTTTAGTCAAAGTTGGGCTTCATGCAAAATAAGTAATACTTATCAAAACGCTTAATTAGGCCGGATGAGGTGTAGTAACTTATAAGTATGGAGGTTGGCACACAAAGATTTCACTTCCTAAACGATCGATTACAATATCACGACATGGGAGACTAAAAGTACCATTGTTACTACCTTGACGTAATGGTCGAATTTACCTATCGTAATGGCCAATCGAGCTATACGGGCTAGAAAAATCATTCCTTAGACTTTCACCATACCAGGCAAGTTGTTTGCAAAGTGATAAAACTAAAAGCAGCAAATCTAAAGTTTAAGAACAAAGTCGTACTGCCGGCTGTGCAGAAGTGTAGCGGTAGTAAAGTGTTTCCCTTAGACGACCAGCATGACATCGATGCTTCTGCTTTCCAACAAAATAAGGGATAGGGTTATAAAAGATCGACCCTATTTATTGTAAACTTCACCTGAGTCCATGGATTTCCGTTTCTGATGGTAAGGCGTTACCGATTATGAAGATACATCGAAAATCTGCTTGTGAAAATGTCATTTGTCACCGGCCTTATACAGTTGTCTCTTGGATACTGCAGTTCGCACTCTCAGGTCGTCGAAAGCTATCTCTAATCTGGATTCTTTTAGGCACCTCTAAAAGAATAACCCTTACAAAGTATGGGGAACCGGAAAGTGATAATCACCCTCATACCTCTAACAGTACTCTAGATCATCCTACTCACTATCAAATCCCTCGTACTTCTAATGTTTCTTCTACCTTCACTTTTGACCTTCATTTTTCTCACACCTCTTCATATGCTAATGAATCGAGTTCACTAAATGCTATCCCATGTTTCCTGAAAACCGTTCTCTAGACTCCATGTTAAGGCTTTGAATACCTGAACACCATGTCCTTTCATTCGATAGGCTAGTCATAGGGAGTGAAGTAGTTAAGTACATTGACCATTCCATTTACCTCAGAAGTCTCATCAGCCCTGGCGGATCGGTGTCTTGACAAAATATCAGCTCGTATCCAGAAATCTCGCTTGGCTTCTGCCATCTTATGCCACTTGTGTAGACGAAATATTCGTTTCTCAATAGTTCACTCAGTAGTAACCTATCGAATCCTAAACGTAGGGCCATGAACATAGAAGATATTCAAAGGCTTCACACCTTTGATCATATAATTCTTCAAAGTATCCTCCGTATATCATGAAATATTGAAGTTAGACACAGTGCTAGGAAGAAATAGCAAATCAGTGGATGTAATCATAAACCGTCATCGATTTTGGTGGTCGCGAACCTGTGTCACGTATGCTTAACCACCGCCTGCCTCGTCATATGGTATTGGTTGGGGTAAGAGTAGGATGTAAGAAAGATAGGGGCGGCCAAACGAAATCATAGCATCAGTCCATGAAGTCTTTTACTATCGGTCTAACGCATGTTGTTAAATGCGAAATTCCATGGCTTGGGCTCTGCTTCATAATCATGGTGAGTGACTGGGGATACTAGGTGATTTGGCTCAGAGTCCAGTCACAGTGGCGTCGATATGTTCACACTTTAGCTTTTTCTAGATCCTAAGCCCGATTGTTCTTTCGCTTTATTTCTCCATGCTGTATTCTATTATCCTGTCATTCTTGTGAATTTGATCTCATCAGTGCTAATGTGGTATGGAAAATAGGACCTATGAGCTCATGTGCCTGTCTGATTCTACATTGTCTATGACTAATTGACAAGTATCATTCGTTTGTCCTGTAACCGTATTACATTTTGACATGAATAACATTTCACTTAGTTATGAGTAACTTCTAATTGATTGACTGATCAATAAAATTCTTGTACTTAGCCTTGAGTCACACTGTTCAGATGAGGGACAGTGATAGTAATCAATCGCTTAAATCAAATGTGTAGTGGACTCAATCCGTTATAATCGAATACAAGCTAACGTACAGTTTACAAAACGAATTACTTTATAGTCCTACTAAGTAATGCAGCTAATTCGAGCCAACTTAATATGAGTATATTTATTTTATGAGACATTTTATAGCATTTTAAGTTGAAATGCAATATTTTCTTAAGATAATTTAAAATTATCTCATAACTGACCGATTTTATGCTTATTACCAAATGATCTCCCTGGTTGTTGTTTGCACACCACTTTATGCAAATGATCAGAGTTAATGTGAGTATATTTAACTTAGAAGTTGGCGTAAACCCCACTCAATTGGTTCATTTATTATTTATCTTACTCCTGTTACTATTTTTTTTAAATAAAAGTAATAATAGTTATTACTATAATTATTTAGGAGTCGATTAAACAAGGCGTTCAAAAACTATCACGTGCTTACAATCTGGATCCAACTAATCCTATGGTATTAAATCACTTAGCCGATCACTTTTTCTATAAAAAAGAGTATTCCAAAGTTCATAGATTAGCATTACATGCTTTTTATAACACAGAAACTGAATCTATACGAGCTGAAAGTTGTTATCAAATGGCTAGAGCATTTCATATACAAGAAAATTATGATAATGCATTTCAATATTATTATCTAGCTACACAACTTGCTTCATCGACATTTATTTTACCATTTTATGGTCTTGGTCAAATGTACTTACACCGGAATGATTTAGAACATGTAAGTATTATAGGTCTATATAAGCGCGTATTTTATTTGTTTCATTTTTCGTGTTTTTTACTTATTTGTTTGTCGTTTCTGACAATTAATCGAACTTATGATTTTGAACATATGATCTGACCAACAAGAACAAACAACAATCAAATCTGAAATTTCTTGTGAAACTTGGGGAAAACTAGAAATATTAACCATTTAATGAAGAAAGTAGTTCGTTCCAGGTGGATAACGAGTTTTGATGAGGTCTGTAAGGACTGCAAGAATAAAGGCCAGAGAACCCTTGAGCATAAATATTCGCCAGTCACTCCATTTGGTTAGATTCATTTAGGGAATAAAAGCGGAATGGTTTTTCAAAAGCTTAAGAAAATGAAGCAAGTAATATGTCTACTAACCAGTGTTATAATTATTACTGATTTTGCAAGTACATATTTGTGTACCCAGCTCCTAATCTACAATGTCTGTAAGGATTAGTGATATTCAACAACTCAAATGGAAACAGGAGCAGCGTATTCATAACCTTTTAGTTGAAAATTGAATGCTTTGTTCATTAGACCATCCCTTCACGTTCATTAACTGTAATTCACAGGATTGAACTCCTTTCCACTTATTATTATATTTTTCAAAATAGGGTGATTTCACTAGTTATATATTGTTAATACATTATAAATTAGTCAATTTATGGTTATCGACTTAATTCGTACCAATTCTTCATATGAATTATTTCCAATCGTATTACTAATTACATTTTCGTACTACTAAATTTCTCCTTAGTAATTGTTTCTTTCAATTAGGCTGCTATGTCATTCGAACGTGTATTAAAAGATAATCCAAATAATTATGAAACTTTGAAAATACTTGGTAGTTTATATGCACAATCTAACAAACCGGATAAACGTACACAGTCAAAACATTTATTTAAACAAGTAAGCATTAATAACATATTCTTTTTAAATATTATTATTAGTATGATGGTGAAGCTGACGGAGTTATTTTATTTCAGTTTCTTTCCTTGATATGATCAATTGAACTTATATCAGTGTTGTCATTATGCATCACAACTAATCTTAGTTAGAGAACCATTTAAAACTAGGAGGCACTAAACAATTGTTTTGTTCTAACGTTTCACTTCTTAGCAATCCTCATCGGCAACTCAATCAAGGATCGAACCCATAACATTCAGCCATCGTGACAACATCTAAGCATCCAATAGTTTATACTTTTAATTTCAGTCAATTTACGATATTTAGGAGCCATTATCTAGTGTCATTTATCTCGCACTCGACATGATCGATCTCCGTTGATCATGACTTCTCACTAAAACTCTGAGTTGCCTACTGTAGTCACTGGTCTACACGGTGATTTGTTGGTGTTAAGAGTTCTGGAGATTGTTGAATTTGTCGTTTCGTGTTACATTTCGACTCTCTTGCATGCGTTCGAACACTCACAGATTTCAGTAAAACTAGTAGTCATTTGGCAGACTTCTATCTTCGGTACTACTGGCTGATTGCACTCTGTTTCAGTAGCTCATTTGGAACCGTTGTCATTAAGAAATGTTATGTCTGATAAATATTAAATCATTAACATTGTATATTAAAGTTAGAAGTGATAGATTTTTTTTATTTATTTGAAGCACACCAGTTGGATGATGAACTGTACTACAAAATAATATTATTACGTCCTATGAGAATATCATAAAGAGAGGAGTTAAGAACTGCAGAAGAAAATATCAATAGGGAGAGTAAATCTATCACATAAATCTGAAATCCCAAAATATTTTAATATCATCCAGTGAATGTTGTTGCTCTATCACTAATCCCTGATTAGAAATCAATGTTATATTTGCCTATTCTGTAGCGTTGATCGAACTTTATACATGAAGTTGCAATACTTTCACTAGCCTAAATGATTATGCATCACATGCAATATATCCTCCATGTTAGGCAGCTAAAGGTAGTAATGAAAATCCTTGGATTTTATGAAGGCGTACTAATTAGCACGAAACACAGATTTAGGGTTTCCTGTCAGCTACATCCAATCACCTAATATTTGTTTGATTTCAGTAACATTATCATTTCTTTCCGTCTAGAGTTTTCATCCCTTTTCAATATAAGCTTGACTGAATTAAGGAGAAACATATTTGGTTTAATTAAAATACTTTCCTTGAAAAGGTGTGAAGTAAAAATTAAAAACGTTTTTTCTCTGAGTTATGCATATAACATTCTTGAATGTTGGTCAATAGGGCAAAAGTAATCGGCGTATCTGTTATGTTTGGCGATTAAAGAGGAATAACTAACTTTCAGAGTTATGTTGTAGAAGACTATTCAAATTATCGTAGTTATGCGTAAAGCAGACATCTTATTTCTATCATGATTATGTCTCTCTCGCCCTATTCTCCCGTTTGTCATACTAAATGTTAGTATATCATTTCCATTTGCAAACTACAGATAATTGATTGTGTATACGTTACTTCAACTCCCTGCAAGTATCTCCCTCTTTTTGTATTGATATTAATTTCTTAGTAAGCCGACTGTGTGGCCTAGTTTATGTAATGGAATCCTTGAAATATAATATGATTCTGTCTGGTGGTTGGCTCATTTGTCTTATGTTCTTCATTCCAACTTTGGGGATTAGTAGTTACAGGGTAGAGGTGTACGCGTACTGATCGGTCGTACGTTTTCAGTCATAACAGTATCCGAACAATTTTCTCATCATCGATCAAGTATAGATTTACAGTAGCCAGTCGTTGAAAGTTAATCTTCTTTACATACTGCGGTTATATTCATAAACTTGTCATAAATCATGTTACCATTACATAGAAAATGTCGACTTCATAATCAGTGGTCACAGACTTTGAATGACGTAGGACATGATTGGTCGTAACATCCCAAATGCATTCGCTGTTTGTTTTTCCTTTTATCATGAGCTTTGAAATTATGTTATACCTTTTCACGAATCAAGTCTTGAATAATATTCTCTATATCTAATAATATTTATAACCGGTGATATTATTACTCCTCCCACCACTTTGGTACTTTTGTTGTATTAGAGGGTGTTTTTAGACCAATACACTTATGTAGCAGGCCAAACGTTACTCATGACTGACAGTTTTCGGTTGTAAAAGCGGACTTAAGGTAGATTTTTTTTGTTGCTATTGACGATTGTTTATATGTCATAGTCCGTCATGTTTCACTGAACTTCTTTTTTCGTTGTTTACGATTAGGTAACTGAAAGTCAACCTGAAGATGTTGAAGCCTGGATTGAATATGCTCAATTACTAGAGAATGATATTAATGGGGCCTTGGAAGCGTATTCTAAAGCTTTAACAATTTTGGAAAATATTCAGCTGGACATTGCACCAGAAATTTTAAATAACATTGCTACACTTCATTTTATAAAAGGGGAATATGATAAATCTTCTGTGAGTAGATGTTGTTATTAGTGATTAGTAATTAATTTTAAACCACTACATCACATATTATAGAGTAACAGAGTGCAAAACATCCATCTCCATTCTCTCAAACTATCTCTGGGGTTAAGTAGAATGGCCTAATAAGAAATTTCATACACTTTGTTCCCTTTATTATTTTCATGAGAGCAAGAACAAATATTTGTGCAGAATAAGATGAATTCATTTTATTTCGTTGGTTTCTCATCAGCTGCATACAACCTAGAATAATATTTTACAAAATTAATATTTGAAACAAGTTTTAACATACTCATGAGAACGGATGGAATTAGTTGAAATCAAGATTACATAAACATGTGAACATAGCTTAAAATGTTAGAGAAAATGCTGTGAATATATATACGATCCAAGAGAAGGTACCAGAAGGCAAAATAGAGATCAGAAGTCAAATGATTACACAATAAGAGGTGGTTGGAAATATTTGAGAATAAAGTGAATAAAACTCAGTTATTAAACTTTAAATGACTTAATTAAACACGAAAGTTGAACTTAACCATCTAAAAAACGATGATGTAGCCAAAATAAATAAAAAGGAATTGTTAAATCTGATCAAAAGAGAAAACGTATTAAAAGAAACTTAGCGAGAGAATAATAACTATGAAAACAATAACGCAAAAGTTAGGTTACCAGAATAAAGAAAGGCTTATGACAGTTTCTTTTTGAACACATAAGTTTGGTTTCAATCGTTTAATGGCGATTGCTTTGGCATATTTTAAAAGATTTTAAGCTTTTTTCTATTGAACACTTTAAATGATTCATTAATATCAATTTGGTGTCCTGTGTCAATTAGATGCTTAGCGATTGCGCTGTTAAATGTCTTTGTTCCTGTGAGTCGTGGATTTTTTGGAACATGTTCATTTGGTTACATCATCGTTTTTTAGATGGTTAAGTTCAACTTTCGTGTTTAATTAGGTTAATTAAAGTTTAATAACTGAGTTTTATTCACTTTATTCTCAAATATTTCCAACCACCTCTTATTGTGTAATCATTTGACTTCTGATCTCTATTTTGCCTTCTGGTACCTTCTCTTGGATCGTATATATATTCACAGCATTTTCTCTAACATTTTAAGCTATGTTCACATGTTTATGTAATCTTGATTTCAACTAATTCCATCCGTTCTCATGAGTATGTTAAAACTTGTTTCAAATATTAATCTTGTAAAATATTATTCTAGGTTGTATGCAGCTGATGAGAAACCAACGAAATAAAATGAATTCATCTTATTCTGCACAAATATTTGTTCTTGCTCTAATGAGAATGGCCTAAATTTAATTTTTTTTTCAATGTTGCTGTAGGTGGGATATCGGAAGTAACTCCGAATGAAACGTATAATTGTATACGTTTACTACATGATAAAAATTTTTTCGATTCTTATTACGCATACAATGCCGTTAAGTGTGAGATGACACACAGTTTACTTAATCACAATCATCATCGACACATACGGCATGCAATTTCCACCGTTGGGATGCCAAGTACCTTCGTACGATTAATAGCAATCTATGCTCTTGGCAGGTTATGAGGAATAGTTGGGTAGTTAGTGTATCTGGACTGTTATGTGACTTCTAGTGATAAAATGACAGACAACGGCTTTCGTTTCATTTAGTACTACCGAAACGTTTGTTTGGTCAGTAAATGTCGTTTTATACAGTTCCTCACCTTTATGAATTTTAGTAAGGTAAGAAAAACAGTTGTAGCGGAATGATGTGGCCCCTCATCAGCTGCATACAGCATAGAATTAGTTATAATCATTAAAAACAAGACGGTTATACATATTTTACATCATAAAAATCTTGATTAGATTAAAAGTTAACATATAGATGTCGGATCAATAAGAAGACATCATTTATACTAGAATTAAAAATCACTAGCATAGTGCTTCAATGCGTTTGTTGGACATTTTCTCTTTTTAAGCTGAATATATCCTACGACTCTGTGTTTAAACACTGTTATCCAGGGGGAATGTCCTACAAGTAATATCAATGTCAAGTGACTTGTAAGCCAGCCTCAGTGGTGGTAATAATTAAGAAATTTTTTTCATTTTAAAACACCGGTCTCAGTTCTGGTCATGTCTCCCAACTTCCCACCCAGTGGCTTTCCCTATACCTTAATTCTTTACTTATATTTTTGCATACCTTGAGTATGTTGTGTTGATTTCTTGGTGTAACTTTTGTTCTAATTTTATAAAAAAATTTTCATTAAAATTTAACTCTATAGAGTGAATGAAACTACATACCAAGAAATTGGCCGTATATAAAGGTTTCATACACCATGCTCATGATCTCATTGGCTGGGGATGTTCAATAACCGGCTGTTTATCATTCAATTATTTTCATCATATCATCCTATCTAGCTTTTATTTTCGATTTACTATGAAATCATATTGGTGTTATCGATTTTAAGTTTTATTTATCATAAAATTAAAGTTATTATAGTTATATGGATGTTAAAATAACCTTCAAGATCATTAAAATTCCTTGTGCTACAAAATGATTCCTTGATACCTGCTTGATCAACCTTCTGTTACACTGTTATTTGGTAAATTAAGGTGTTCTATTTCTATATTGTACTCATAGTTAAAAATAAGTTGTGGTGGCCTAAATACACTTATTTATTACCTTTCTCTAGATTTTAAACTTCTGTATTACTTCATATTTCTTTGTTCCATGAATTCATTACATGTCTTTAGATCCCGTATTCTTTGAATTTAAGCTCTTTCATCATCACAGTCTGTGTTATGCCTTTTACATCGTTTACCATGTACCTATGGTAATTTTATCCCTCGTTCTTATGACGGCAATTTGAGTTGATACACATTTGTACTAAGTTGTTCGCTCATTTTCCAGGTACATAGCTGTGTACTTGACTTCCAGCTTTGACGGCTGATACTACCCAGTTATTTCAACCGAAGTAAATTATTATTGAAACCTGCTGAAACAGGCTTAAAGTTGAATGTTCTAATCATCGGGCAACCAGCCTACTAGATTGTTCACTGTTTTGAATGATTGATTAACTTACTCATATATCATTGTATGTAATCCAATATTTTTATTACATATAGGAGTTTTTTACACGTGCATATGATCGTATTGTTGAAGAGCAAAGAAATGAAGAGAATGAATCTGGAGATGGCCCTGGCGGAGTAACCAATGATGATTACTATCATGGTTTAAGTATTACTGTTCGTTATAATCAAGCAAGACTACATGAAGCTCAAGGTAGATCAGATTTAGCTGAAGAAATTTACAAAAGTATTCTACTTCGACATCCTAGTTACATTGAATGTAAGTTACTATTGTGAAAAAATCGCTGTTCAACGAAATTTTGCATATTTTGTTGCATCGTCGTTAACGTGAAAAGCACATGAATAATATACGATCCAAATAGAATAACATCTATTTACTCTATATTTTATTAATTTCTTTTCAACTGTTGATAACCCGTAAAATCAAAATTTATAGAGGTGTATTTGATTTGAAGCTAAATGAAAACATATCAATATAGTGTAGTAAACATTAAAATAATGTTTTAAAGGTTTAATATCTAAGATGGATATGTATATAAGATGAAAAAAAGGTTATAGAACATTAATCAGGACAAAAGACTATAAGACCAAATTTGAATCCTTACACAATGAAGTCATTGGTTACACAAGTTAATGACAACTGAGAATGATGTAAATTAATTTCAGTAGTTAATAAGTAAGATTATGAATTAGAAAAGTGACATAACAAAGCACACCAGCAAACAACGTTTATATATCTCATATTTTAAATTGAATTAATTGATGAAAGTTTACAAATCAATCTTACAAAAAAAAGCAATATAATACCTTTTGCTTGATCAAATGAACGATTTTATTTTTGGGGATTTTGAATCCCCAAAACCTCCCCCTTGTTTATAGTGCATTGCTTTGGGACTCACTTATAATCGCACCTTCTTTCACCGGCATCGGTTAAACCTTCTTCTTGCTTGTAATTTTGGTTCATGGGTCTTATCTATCTGTTTGTTTTTATAATTGGGCAGATTAAAAGTATCCAACAAAATATCCATGAACATTGTTCTAGTTGTAATCTGTTCGGACACCTCTTGGGTAGTTGATTAAAGTGTCTCATCCATTTGTCTTTTCCAATGATTACTTCATACAGCACTGCTCCTTACCTTCTTGTCACACATCCTTCTATCCATCTATTCTGTTGATGCCGGCGTACCAACTTCGAATCCTGGGGAATTTTGTTTTGAATTATTGGGTATCTCTGTGGTAGCATGGTGTAATGAGTTGTCTCCAGCTTTCGGTTCATCAAGGCTTGGGCGGATGATACCTTGTTAGGAGTGGTTTCATTCGGTGTTGTGCGATAGACCAACAAGAAGCTTTGTGGACTATCAACAACTCCTTACCCTTTTGAATGTGTCGATAAAACATTCAACCTGACCATTTGACTGTGGATAGCAGGGCAGTGATCTTACGTGGTTGACTACATTGAAGGCGACAGAATTCCTAAAATTGTCCCGACCTAAACTGAGACCCGTTATCTGATACTAATGTGTCTGGTAATCCGTGTCGAGAGAAAATCTCCGTCAGTATTTGCAAAGTTCTATTGGTAGATGTTGGCACTACGGGAACAATTTCTGGCCATTTTGAATAGGCATCCACTAGTACGAGATATGTGACACCATTTATTAGACCAATAAAATCTACGTGCAAGCGTATCCATAGTTTTTCTGGTTGTGGCCAGGGTACTGGGTCTATTTGTTTGCTGTTTTTGACAGCCAATCGACATTTGTGACAGTCTTTTACGAAGTTTGTGATGTGCTTGTCCATTTGCGGCCACTAGGCGAAGCTTCGTGCAATGGATTTCAGTTCACCGTACCCCTGGATATCCGATATGAAATTGACTCCAGACCTTGGTTCGCAGACATCTCGGTATTACTACACGCTCACCAAACATTAGGCAGTCATCGACAATTCAGAGAGAGTCTCGTCGGTAAAAGAATTTTTTCTTATCATCCTCTAAGTTCTTCGGCCACTCGCTTGTGATAAATTGTTTAACTTTCTGAATTATGGGGTCACTGAGAGATGCTTGTTTAACATCGTACACGGTCACTGGCAACTATCGAATGGCACTGGACAGGTAATTTACAGCATAATCCTCAGTGGATAACGTGGCAATTACTGACTCTTCAGTGTTTGTTGGGTGTTGGCTTATCAATCGTGATAAAGCATCAGCTTTTCCAAACTCTTCTGTTCGACGATATTGTATTTCGAAATCTTATCCTAGTAGGATTAATGGCCATCTCTGCAAGCGGTTCGCTGTATGTACTGGTACGCCGGATTTCGATCTAAATACAGTGAGTAGTGGTTTATGGTCCTTTAAAAGCGTAAATTTACGGCCATATGCAAATTTGTGAAAACGTTGAACAGCATTTACCAAAGCTAGCACTTCTTTTTCTATTTGGCTATATCTTCTCTCAGCTTGAGTTATTGCACGGGCAGCATGCACGATTGATTTTTCTATTCCATCAGGAAATACATGGGATATAACTGCGCCTATTCCATGACGAAGCATCGGCCGCTACGATGATTAGTAATTTTGGATCGTAGTGCGTTAGTAGCATGTTAGAATTCAGTGCGGACTTCATTTTGCGAAAAGCTGAATCACATTTCTCGGTCCAAGTCCACAGTATGTTCTTTCCAAGTAGGTGGTTTAGTAGATGACCTATCTGATGTAATTATGTGACAAAAGCTGAGTAGTAATTGATCATTCCAAGGAAGGATCTAAGTGAAGGGACATCTGTAGGTGCTGGCATTTGTTAAATAGTACATATGTTTTCCGGATCTGGTCAGCGTTCCCTTTCATCAAAAATGAATCCTAAGTGTTTTACTGACCTCAAGAAAAATTGACATTTTTCACGGCGGAGCTTGGACCCATTTTTTGAGAATTGTTGTAGAACTGCCTCAACTCGACCTCGAAGTTCTGCAGGAGATCAGCCGAAAACCAAAATATCATTCAAATATACTGCAACTCCTTTGATAATAGAAAGAATCGTGTTCATCAGCTGTTGGAAAACAGCCGGGGTGGTTTTCACCCCCAAACGGCATTCGGTTGTATTGGAACAGACCACGGTGTATATTTATCGTCAGAAGGTTTTGGCATTCAGGTGCAATTTCAACTTGCAAGTGTGCATCAGCGAGGTCGAGTTTTGCAAAATAACAACCACCGTTGAGAATAGTAAACAAAGTCATTTAATGCTCTAAGTGGGTAGTGGTGTTCTTCTAAGACTGCATTGATACCTATTGAGAAATCAGCACAGATTCGTATAGATCCATTAGGTTTCTTGATAACGACAATAGGAGCTGCCCAGTCTAAGCAAGTAACCGGGGTTATGACTCCTTGCTGCTGCAATCGTGTGAGCTCTTAATCAACTTTTACCAGGGATGCATAAGGAACAGGTCTTTTGGATCTGAACACTGGTAATGCGTCGGTCTTTAGCCTTAGCTTTGCTTGCATGGATTTGCAGTAACCCACACTTGGTTCGAAGACGTCAGTAAATTGTTGTAGCAATTCATTTGAGTAGTTCACAGACTGAGTAGATTCAACATGATTGCATATAGAGTTGAGAGGTATGTCTGCTAGATGAAAGCTATGAAACCAGTCTAGACCAAAAAGATTTAAGTCAGTGGAAGTGATATAGCATGTTCCAGTGAAGCTTATATCACGAAATGAAACAGAGCATTGAAGCTGTCCTATTAATGGTAGCTTACCTCCACATGCACTAATTGCCTTCTGTTCAGTTCTCTGAATTCTCGGTTTTCAAGGGAACTCCAAGTTTTCTAAGACATTATCGTTATGTCCGACGCTGTATTTATCTGTAGGCGTACCGGCTGGTCATTAATTAATACAGTGATGAATTTCATTCCTACAGGTCTCGTTATTTGGTAAGTTACCAATAAGCTCAGTGATTTAGATGGAATACTAGCTTTAGTCTTGATTTTTGGACTGTTAAGCTTTCGGTTCCGGCAATAGCCGTTCTTATGCCCACCTGCTTTACAACGGCGGCATAGATGATGCTTGAATGGGCAAAACTTGACGAAATGCCATGCTCCGCATTGCCAACAGTGAGAAGGAGGAATTACATTGGTCGGGAAGGAAAACTGCGTTTATTTGTTGACTGTGATGGATGCATAGGAGCAGTTGGGTATTGTTTTCGACGAAGTGCGTGAAATGAGCCGCTGGGTCCACCAGATTAAACGAGTGGAGTATCTTGTTGTAAATTCACTAGTCGCTGATATTCCCTTGCGATCTCGCCCAGTGTCACTTTTGGGTCTTGCTCCAAACAATTCAACAGTCTTATTCTAATGTCAGCGAATTTGGATGATTGGAGACTTCAAGTGAATATCAGTGATTTAAATTAGTCTTCCGTCATTGATTTTAATTTGAATCGCTCACATTATCTATTCACAATACCAACATGAGTTAGAAAATCATCCGTTCCACTCATAATTAATTTAAGGCAACTGTATCGATCATTAAACAATGAAAAGGTATCACGAAATTGTTGACTAAGCGATTTGCATGTCTCGTTAAATGTCCTGTCCCTTGGATTTTGTGGTAATATGAGGTTACAGTATTTGTCCAATTCTTCTGGGCCAATTTTTCGAAGTAACAAGCAAACTTTCCAAGCATCATCCTGAGAAGCAGTCTTGGAGTCGATGAATGCTTGCATTAATTTCAGTTGTTGCTCCAACAGCGTCTCCATTTTGATCGAATCCATTGTGTTTGTTTGGTAAGCCGTTGTCACTGATATTCTTTCAGTTGCAGTGAAGTCTGTTTGTTTTACTCCGTCACCACTGATCTGTTTCCTCAGATGAGACAAATGCGTGAGTTCTTACTGATTTAGTACAGTCTACGATACGATACAGCTAAATTATCTAGAGTAGCCGGATTCTATATCTAATTCTCTCTATAGTCTGTGCAGTTAGTACGAATCGTTATCTCTGATACCACGATTTGTTCCTTCCTAACCCACAGATACTCCAAAAGACTAGATTTGTAGGAAGATTATATTGTGGAGCAAAAAATACGAAACGAGACTAGCAAACAACGTTTATGTGCCTCACATTTTAATTGAATTAATTGATGCAAGTTTACGAATCAATCTTACAAAAAAATCAATCCAACGCCTTTCGCTTGATTTAATGAACGATTGTATTTTTGGGGATTTTGAATCCCCAACAATTAGTCACAAAGTTACTGAAAAGTCAGAGGTAAGCTGTGCAATTATCTTTAAACATCCGTTTAGAATTGGTATGACGAAGATAATTTCTGTGAAGATAATTCTTGAACTTGATGAATACGTGCCGAATGATGCAATAGAAGCTAAATAGTAATTATAGAAAATATTATAAAGAATGGAATAATTATTTTGGAAAACAATGAAGCTGGTTATGACCAAGTTAAGACTAGAGATTTAACATTACTCTTTTGTATACAGAATTTATTTTTAAATTGGTGGATAAAGTCTTAGGATGAAGTCGTACTACTGACTGCGCAGAGGTGTGACAGTAGTAAAGTGTTTCCCTCAGAAAACTAGCATGACATCGATACTTCTGCTTTCCAACAAAATAAGGGGTGTGGTTGGAAAAAACCAACCCTAAATATGTAAACTTCACTTGAGTCTACAGGTTTTTGCTTTCGATGGTAAGGCGTTATCAAGTACGAAGATACATCAAAAATTCATTTGTGAAAATGTCATTTGTGATCAGCCTCATGCGGTTGTTTTTTAATTACTGTGGTTATACTCCTAGGTCATTAAGGTCAACTTGTAATCTTGTTTCTTTATCAGGTACTTTATGAAGAACGTTTCCGGGTTGTGAACAACCGGGGAATGATAACTGCCCTTATACCTTAACACTCAAGATCACTGTGTTCATAATCAAATTCCTTCAATTGCTATTATTCTTCTACTCCATTTATAAACCCTAAATTTCCATTTTTAGCTCCTCATATGCCACCAGTACCGATAACCCGGGTTCACACAATACTGTCATGAGTCTGCTGAAACAACTCTCCAAACTGCATATCCAGTGCCTTCACTGTACGAACCGTATATCAAATCGGCCAGTAGGCTCCTCTGACTAAGATATTAGAATCCCTTGCCATAGATATATACTGTGTCTACGAAACACGAATACCGAATTCTAGCGTGGTAATTCATTTAAACATACCTAGCCACCATAGAGAACCCACACTATACACCCTCCATTAATGTGGCAACTCGCCAGCGAGGTCTCGTGAGCTAGCTAGCGTAGGTATGGCAGTAAGCATAAACGTAGAACATCCACTTCTTAAATGGATCCCCGTCGACAGTCGTCTAAGTGCTGTTTGACCAAACAGTTCCTTGATAACTCGGACGAATAATGGCACACGTTGTTGTCACTTCGTTGTCTTTACTTCCTCTCCCACTTACTGCAGTTCGATTGAATGGAAGATGGATTTTGCATAAGGCTTTCTGAACTCCTCCATAAGGCTTGACACTAATATTTAGTACTCATGGTAGGTAGGTAGTTCAAGTGAAACCGAAAGGCATTCAGGTGAACGTTTCAGTATTTTGCTTAGAGAATGGGTAATGGTGACCGTCTGCTACAACTAAGATCAGACAGCTGTTTATTTCTAGCATACACCAACTCTATGTATAAGGAGAGACATCGTGTACCATGACGTCCGTCTGCACCGACCCAACGATAGACTCAAATAAACAGTGTCACCAACAGTCATCGTTGGAGAGGCTCAATAGAAGATTGGCGCTTGCTCTGAAGTATATGTTTAGACTGTGATCATGCTCCGGCGCGAACATGCATCTTATTCGGTGCGCAGAATCTACAGCAGGAGTGCCCGTTAGAGTTGAGCTTATCGATGAAGAAACCAAGAGTAAGTTCCAGGGAGGACTAAACGTATACTAAGGCAATTATGAAAATAATGCTCACTTGGATGTATCTTGACATGATATCCTAACAGCTGTGGAAAGAACAGTGACATTTATCAGCAACCTGAACCGATATATTGAAAAAGCCGGTTGATTTATGCAACGTCTATTGAATGAATGGATTCTCTTAAACGTATCGCACCAAACTACGAAGACTATTAGGAGTGAAGTCAAATTTGATTTAGACCAACAAAAAGTTCGTGGAACGACCGTGAGCAGTAGTGGGTAACGTAAGCTAAAGAGATGGACAAGGCAGCGGCGTTAAGTAACATGAGATAGCTTTACAGAGTGATCAGAAATATGTTTTAGAAAGCCAAATGTTAGTGAAACAATCTCTGAAAAAGATAGAACCTTTATCTGCTTTCAACAGTTGCCGGAACACTTCAGACAGCAGTTAATTTAATCTTCAACTACTTTGCAACTACCCATTGTTTCCAAATAATTTTAATTGAAAATCGACATAGACCTCCCTACTCCTGCCGAAGTTGACAAAGTCATAGCTGATTTGAAGCCAGGAAGAGCATCGAGTCAAGATGAATTAACTCTATAAGTCTTTAAGGATGGTGGTCCAGTTTTAACAGTTGAATTGACTGATATTTTAGCTAGTCTGGGTTGACGTAATCCCATCTGATCGGTGTCGATTCTTTAAGTATGTAAAAGGAGACCAAAACCCTCTTGCGATAACCACAGAGGAATTCGTTTGACTGATATAGCGTCTAACGTACTGGCTTCAATAATTGCCAGACGCCCAACTAAATTTCATGTACTGCAAATACATGAAAACTAGGATGGTTTCAGACCTGATTGTGGTTGTATTGAATAAACAATATTGTTGCCTCAGGACTGATCTGCTTCAACATCTAAACTAAAAGTAAAGAGCAAAGTAGTTGAGTACGTCGACCACTTCACTTATCTTGAAAGTCTGATCAGCTCTGATGAATTGAATTTCTGACGAAATCTCTGCAAGAACTCAAAATACATATTGGAGCGGGATAGAAAAAATCTATGAGCGACCAAAACATGGCATCAGTCCGTGAAATCACTGATCGCTGATCTAGGGCGTGTTGGTAGATTCAGACTATTTGGTTGGGGTCCACTGGAATACCTTGACTAATACCTAGAGACTCTGAGTGATATGACTCAGAATCGGTCACAATAACGCGGGTGCACTCATTCTCTATTTCCTCAAATTATCAGCTTAAGATTATTTTATACCTTTTCACTGATTACTTCTTCCTCTCTGTACCATATTCTTTATGTTCACACTATTTTATCACTACCATTAAAGTAACTACTACTTTTACTTATTTGGTGTTCATATTTCTTTGATCCCGTGATGTGGTAACTTGGATCAATGTGTGCATATACATATGTCTAGATAATGAGTTCGTTGAAAAGTGATCCCTTTGTTAAATAAACTTGTTTTATGATTTAATGAGTATATTCAAACTTAATAAAAAATAACATTACTTACTTTCAAAACCTGTAACTGACTGTTTTTTTTTCTTCCTAAAACTAACATACAATCAACCACTAGGCTATATTCGTTTGGGTTGTATTGCAAATGATCGAGGGCAGATTCGGGATGCTTCAATTTGGTTTAAAGAAGCTTTAGATGTTGATCAAGTCAGTAATTATAATTAGTATATTCTTTTTTTATGTTAAATTAGTTTTGTGGTGATTTGTCTTTGATATGTTGTATGTATTTTTCACAGATTATGCTCAATTGTGTACGACTGAAAACTAGGGAGGACTGAACAACTGTTATGTTCTAGTATAGAGCTAACTTCCCAAAAAGTGTGTATATCACTACTATACCATGGATAGAGCCCATGACCTTCATATTTTATTTTATCACCACTGGACTGGCTAGGATCTACGGGTAGGATTCTTATATCAATCAATTCGTGATATAACACGGCTATCATCCAATGCTATCAGTGATAATTGTCTTACTTCCGATATATCTGAGCTCCACAAGTCACTACATTTCATTAGAATCTTGAGTCTTGAAATAGGTCACTAGTAAGCTGATTATTATATTCAAGTTGATGTGGTTTTGTTATATGCTTTCGTCACAGATCGATGTCATTTGAACATAACTTCAACCTAAATAGTGGAAATCACCTCACTAACGATCTTATTCAAGACTCTTGAAGTTTTAGTGAGAAGTAGTGATTTATGGGGCTCAGATATGTCGGAAGTGAGACAATTATCACTGATAGGATTGGATGATAGTCGTGCTATATCACAAATTGATTGATATAAGAATCCTACCCGTAGATCCTAGCCAGTCCAGTGGTGATAAAATAAAACATGAAGGTTATGGGCTTTATATCAGAAATAGTAGTGATATACACACTTCTGTGAAGTTAGTCCCATATGAGAACGAATTAATCATCCAGTGCTTTCTTTCAATAGTATCCATTTGAGTTCAGTCTGTAGCGTTTAAAAAAATCATATTTTTTAAGGGTTATGTTAGTGTTATTCTTCAATTCTAATAACCTTTGACTAATGTGTAATGTCGATATTTTTGATGATGCATTCTCTAATATAATGTACCATTGTACATATTCACTGCATAAAATCGTTGTTAGTTTCCACTTAATCTATTTTCACTTGTTTTTGAGCTCAGATCTTCCCGGAATGGTATTTTGTACATCAACAGATTGAAACTACAACGATTATTTCTCTTTAATTCCAGGATATTATGTGTCTTTACCGTTAGTTTTATGGTAACCTAAATACTTGATCAGAGCAGATATAAATGTTTCGTTTTGTGTTATAATTTCGTTAGAGATTGAGCAATTATAATTCATATCTATCTGAGTAAATAATCAAGGATACGCTCTGTGAACGACTCAGATTAAGGAGACATAGAATGGACTAAAATTATAGGTTATATAGTCAACTGAACTAGTCATTTTGTACACATAAATACTTAATCACTTCAGAGTCCATCGTAGTTCGTTGAAACGATGACTACTGAGTAGACATGACAATCATTTATAAACCTTATTTAGTATCTGAGTAATTTATGAATTAAAATGAAGAGATTTCATGTTAAAAACAGTCTTCTACTCATTATTTTTCACTGATTAATAACAAGAATGTGCTTAGATGGATTGATCTCGGATACTATTAAACCATTCAATATTTTGAAGTCATTACTGTGAAAACACAAGCTGTTGATGTTGTTAACATGAAATTAAAATAAACGATCACCGTTATCAAAAT
Source organism: Schistosoma japonicum (assembly GCA_025215515.1). Lineage (NCBI taxonomy): Eukaryota > Metazoa > Platyhelminthes > Trematoda > Strigeidida > Schistosomatidae > Schistosoma > Schistosoma japonicum. Next base: position 79,857,851 of record CM046061.1, read on the forward strand.
GCTAGCACATAACATAAACGTTCCTTTACATGATCGATCTATCTTCACCTATGTGCTAAAAATTTTTCTAAAAATAATAATAGCGTTTCTTGCATAACGTTTCAAGGATAACGTAGACTATGAACGTTTTCATTAATTGATATTAGCTAATCAAGTACAGATTCATATACTTAACTGCGAATGACTCCCTGAATATGAAGACCGAACGGACGTTGATGGAGGAAAATTCCAACTGGTAACCTAGTTGCTAAAATGTGAACACCTCAACCACTAGGCCGCTGTTCTACTGTCTCGTAGTTCGATGACGTAATAGTTTATCATTGGATGACAACTTATCTTTAGCAGAATTTATCCCTTTTACTTGTTCTTTTCTTTTATTGGGGTGGGAGGGAGTCAACTCATTTTTTCTTTTCCAAAGTTTTATAACTGTATTCGATATTCAACATCAGGAATATTATCTAATTTCCTTAAAATCGTTCTCCTTCGCACATCCACTTTATCTGTAGGATAATCCAGACGCTTGGTCATTAATTGGTTTATTACATTTAAGTAAGAATGAAGTTGAACAAGCTCAAAAAAAATTTGATCGAATTATTCGGCAACCAGCTTATAGAGCGGATGCATTTGCACGTATATGTTTGGGCAATATTTGGTTAACTACTCTACATCATCCTATCAAAGACAAAGATAAACGTAAACGACATCAAGTAGGTGGCTTTATTTGTATTGTGTAATGTCTTCGTTATTTTTTTATTTAAATCATTCTAACATTTGAAGACAGTCTACACCACGAACTTATAGTGCCTTAGTAACACCTTTGTCATAATATGAGGCTCCTCATATTTCGACCAGAGATTGAACCCGTAATTTTCAGATGGGTAGCCTCTTAACCTTGGACTATAGAGTTGGTATCTCATAGTCGGTATCTCCAACTTCATTCCTAGATTCAATCTGTGGTGGATTTGTAAGCGATCTAATACTTTTTGGATTCCTGTGGCGAGTTGGCTATAATCAGTATGTAGCGTGATTTGTCCCAAAGTATTTTTGACTATCGTAATAAAGTAAGAATATCTAGTAATGATGATGATATTAGTTGTAAAGGTATAACTATACTATAATGACGAATAAAGCAGAGATGTAAAACAACTTTTGTTTCTGCATGAATGTAAAAATTTAATGACTTTTGTGTTGGTAAAGATTTGTAGCTTAGGATGGTGGTTTTGTTAATACTACGTTATGTAAGCTGGATGGTTTAAATGTGGAACGTGCAGTATAACAAAAATTAGCGATTTCCATACCACATCACACTGAATAGAAATACTTTTTCTTATAGTGTTCCGAACGTTTTAAACCATTCGGACAAGTTCTTTTTAGTCATCATAGGATAGAAATGACAATGTTAGATGTATTGAACGATTTATTCTTTTTCTGTCAATTACATATAATGCATCAGTTAATGAGCATTCTCTTCAGTTTATTTCGTTCACTGGATAATAATCAGTGACTTTTCAACTTTTATTCCTAATGTAATTCTATCGATCAGGTTTCAGCGTTGCTGCAGGTCCAAGTGACTCATTATCGCATTTATTAGGTTTTACTGTTAAAGAATTGAATGTAGTCGACAGAATATCCTGAACTTAGGTTTCTTGCTAGTTGGTACTCGTTATCGTGTAGTTCCTTCAACCCTCCCCGTGGTTTTCATTCAGTTTCTTATTCTGAGATATTACAACTCCCGGCCGTTGCTGCTACCTTGACGTGGTGGCCGGGCTTGCCTATCGTGATGAACCAATCGAGCTATACTGGCTGGAACAATAGTTCCTCAAGGTCCTACCATGCCAGGCAGGTCGGTTGAAGAGCGGTAAGACTAAAAGCAGCAGATCCAAGGTCTGAGGGCGAAGTCGTACTGCCGACTGTACAGAGGTGTGACGGCAGTAAGGTGTTTCCCTCGGACAACCAGCATAACAGCGATGCTGCCTTCCCACAAGGAGGGGTGGGGTTAGAAAAGGTTGACCCTAAAAATGCACACCTCGCCTTATCCTACGGATTTCCGTCTCCGGCGATAAGGTCTTCAACAAGTACGGAGCTAACACTAAAACTACTCACCAAAAGGTCGTGTGTGACCGGCCTCAAGCAGTTGTCCCTTGGGCACTGCGGTCACGCTCTAATCCAATTTCCTTTTCAGGTACCTCCAGAAGAACCCTTCCACGGTGTGGGCAATCGGGAAGTGATAACTGCCCTCACACTTCTGACAGCACTCAAGACCACCGTATTCAAAATCATTTACTCTCTTCAATCCCTATCATTGTTCCTACATTAACTATCAACTCTGAACTTCCTCTTCTAACTTTCTCTTCAAGTATCACCACGTCCGACGACTCTAACACTCGAAGTAATGTCCCAGGTCTACTGAAACCCCGCTCCAAACTACACATTGGAGCTTTCAACGTACGCACCCTATGTCAAATCGGTCAGCAGGCCTCCTTAGCTAAAACCCTGGAATCTCGTATGATTGATGTGTGCTGTGTCTCCGAAACACGCATACAAGATCCTAGCGTGGTCATTCACTTGACCTCACCTTGCCAAAACGGCGATGCGACAAGATACACCCGCCGTTTATCTGGCGATTCGATAGCCAGCTCTCGTGGACTGGCGGGTGTGGGCATAGCGCTAAGCATGAGAGCAGAACAAGCACTATTAGAATGGATCCCTGTTAATAGTCGCCTATGTGCTGTTCGACTAAACGGCTCTGTAAGGACTCGGAGGAATAGGGACACTCGTCGTTGTCTTTTCGTCGTTTCCGCCTACGCTCCCACTGACTGCAGCCCAGACGAACTGAAGGATGAATTTTACAGAAACCTTTGTGAACTTCTTCAAAAAGCCAAGCACTCAGACATAGTAGTCGTCGCAGGTGACTTTAATGCCCAAGTAGGTAGTTTAGACCAAACAGAAAGACATTTAGGCGGGTATTTTAGTGTTCCAGCTCAGAGAACAGATAATGGTGACCGTCTACTGCAACTTTGCTCAGACAATCGTTTATTCTTAGCGAATACTAATTTTAGGCATAAGGAGAGACATCGCCTAACGTGGCGACCCCCTTCACCAAGACAACGATGGACTCAAATAGACCATATTGCCATCAGTCATCGTTGGAGAGGCTCGATAGAAGATTGCCGCTCGTTCTGGAGTACATGTTTAGACTCTGATCATGCTCTAGTACGAGCACGCATTTGCTTGCACCTCACTGGACGTAGAAAGACCACATTAGGAAAACCCATTAGAATTGATCTGAGCGACGAGAAGGTCAAAAGTAAATTTCAAGAACAGTTAGAGTCACAATTAGGTAACTCTGGAAACCAGGCTGATCCTGATGTTGCCTGGAATGATATAAAAATAGCTGTAGAAACAGCAGCGTCATCTACTAGTAATTTGAACAGAAGGAGCACGAAAAACCAGTGGATTTCTGCGACATCTATGGCACTGATGAGCTCTCGCCAACTAATCCCGTCAGGCTCTGAACACGATGAAGAGCGAAAACAAATCAAGTCTAAATTAAGTAGAAGTTTACGAAACGATCGTGAGCAGTGGTGGGCAACGAAAGCAAAAGAGATGGAAAAGGCAGCGGCTTTAGGCAACACTAGGCAGCTTTATAGACTAATCAGGGAAACCGGAATTAAGAAGTTAAGGATAAGTGAAACTATCTCCGAGAAAGATGATACTGTAATCTGCTCTCAACCCAGACGTTTAGAACGATGGGCCGAACACTTCAAGGAACAGTTTAGCTGGCCTTCAGCTACTCTACAATTACCCAGCATTTCCACTGAAGCTAAATGGAACATTGAAGTAGGCCCCCCGACACTAGGTGAAGTTCAAAAAGCTATATCTAACCTGAAACGAGGAAGAGCAGCTGGTCCAGATGGGCTAACCCCAGAGGTTTTCAAAGATGGTGGTCCAGTCTTGGCGCTTAGGTTGACTAGTATTTTAGCTAAAGTCTGGGAACTAGATAAAATTGCATCCGAATGGTCTAAATCACTAATAGTCCCAATATATAAGAAAGGACCAAAATCATCTTGTGATAACCATAGAGGGATTAGTTTGACTAATATAGCATCTAAAATACTAGCCTCAATAATTATCGGACGTTTAACAAAGACTCGTGAACTACAAACACGAGAAAACCAGGCTGGCTTCAGACCTGGTCGTGGTTGCATCGACCACATATTCACCATTCGTCAGGTTTTAGAACACAGGCACGCCTACCGGCGTCCTACAATGGTGGTTTTCCTCGACTTAAAGGCAGCATTCGACTCAGTTGACTGTGAGGTTCTGTGGCAGTGTCTGTCATTAAAAGGTGTACCTCAGAAGTACATAAACCTTGTGAAGGCTCTTTACTCGAACACTACCAGTCAAGTCAGAGCTTATGGCGAACTGTCATCTGACTTTGCGACTTCAAGTGGTGTCCGTCAAGGCTGCCCACTATCTCCGTTTTTGTTTAATTTTATCATAGACGTGCTACTAGAAGTAACGCTTTCTTCGGCTGAATTTTCTGGGATTGATCTCCTTCCAGGAGGTCCACTTATCGACTTAGAATACGCAGACGACATAGTCCTGTTTGGTGAAGACACTGATAAGATGCAGAGTCTTCTGGTCGCACTGAGCAACAATGCCAGGATGTTTGGGATGCGTTTCTCCCCCTCTAAGTGTAAATTGTTACTTCAGGACTGGCCTGCGTCAACCCCTAAACTAAGGATAGGGAGTGAAGAAGTTGAATGCGTTGATAACTTCACTTATCTTGGAAGTCTGATCAGCCCTAATGGGTTGGTGTCTGAGGAAATTTCTGCACGAATTCGAAAGGCTCGTTTGGCTTTTGCCAACTTACGTCATCTATGGCGTAGGCGTGATATCCGTCTATCAACTAAAGGACGAGTATATTGCACAGCAGTTCGTCCTGTTCTACTTTACGGCTGTGAAACATGGCCATTAAGGGTAGAAGACACTCGTAGGTTACTAGCATTTGATCACAGATGTCTTAGAAATATATCTCGTACCTGCTGGGATCTCCGGGTAACTAATAATGAGGTTAGACGAAGGGTATTAGGGAATAATGGTAAATCTGTTGATGAGGTTATGAAACTTCATCGACTGAGATGGTTGGGGCATGTGTTACGTATGTCCGAACACCGGTTACCACGTCGCTCAATGATGACTAGTATTGGGGTGGGTTGGAAAAGGGTTAGGGGCGGCCAAACCAAAACGTGGCATCAGTCGTTGAAGTCACTAACTTCTGGTCTGAGCCACATTGGTAGATGTCGACTACCTGGTTGGGGTCCGCGTGACTGCCGTACCCAGTGGTTGGAGACTCTTGGTGACATGGCTCAGAATCGATCACAATGGCGTAGGTGTATACATTCTTTGTCTTCACGTACACCTTGAGACTAAAATTACTCTACCTTTCTTTCTACAAACTAATTTTTTTTTCTCTCTCTGTCTCTCTACATATTATATCCTTATATGCAATCTTCCTTTTATACATTACTACCATTAAAGTAACTGATTCTATGAATTCGGTGATCATCTTGCTATGCTGTTGAGGTGTGGCAACTTGGACCGATGCACTTATGTGCCTGGTCCTACGTTGTATCTGTCTGTCTGATATTACAACTGAGTGACTGTAGAACCGAAATATTTTTTTCACTGACTACTTTCATTTCTATCTAGTCTTGATTGCTGATAGAACTCTACCTGGCAAGTACCAACCACCGTGGCTTCCTACCGAACACTTCCAACTACCTAACATTTCACTTTCATTAATTAGCGTGTTTTTCTTGATTATTTCACTGGGATTCTTTTTCACTTTGCTCATTCACTCTTTATTTCTAATTAACAGGATCGAGCTTTATCTTTCTATAAGGCTGTTTTATGCGCTGATCCTAGAAACATTTGGGCTGCGCATGGTATTGGTTGTGTATTAGCACACAAAGGATTTGTTAATGAAGCACGTGATGTGTTTGCCCAAGTTCGCGAAGCAACGGCTGATTTTCCTGATGTTTGGATCAACATCGCTCATATTTATGTCGAACAGAAACAATACACTGCTGCAATTCAAATGGTATTATAGAATTATGTTTTGTAGTAGTAATATCAATCATTATTATTACTATTATTATTTGTTCATGGTTTGCGTTAGTAACCCTCGAGAATTCTACGAAAAGTTCTTCCTAGACCGATAAATGCTGAAAATACTTTAACCACTCAGCATTCTTTAACAACTTGTAGAAGAACCCAATAAAATAACAGATTATGTAATAACGTAATTTTTTGAAAATTACTCATGTTGTTAGCAGTTTTGACATTCTTTCCAAATGCTTCTAAATCTCTATGGTCACATCTATTCTTCTGCATACACTTATTTCCAGCTCATAAACTAACCTTCATATATAAAGCTCCTACCTTTTGTTCGAAGTTCATGAATAAGTAATTTCTATTGGCTATCAAATCAACATCTAAGTCTTCAAGCAAAAAAGGTGTATCAATTTGATTCATAAATTAATTCAAGTGTATGATTTAATCTCCTCATTAAACATTTGTATCCATGTTTTCTTTCCAAATTGACTTATTTGTTTAGTTTTATTGTATTTTTGTTTACATTAGTATGAAAATTGTATTAAGAAATTCTCTCGACAGAATAATACTGAATTATTACAATATTTGGCTAGAGCACATTTTAAAGCTGGTCAGTTGAAAGAATGTAAGAATATGCTATTAAAGGTAATTATTGTTATGAGTAAGTGTATCATTCTACATATTCACCTTATTTTCACCTGAATTTAGGTTTCTAAGTTCAAATATCTCGTTAGTCTCGTCTACAAGAAATCAAACTATAAATGACATTCAACAACTTATTTTTTATGTAATAATACCAGCTTAAATTATTCACATTCTCTGTTATGATTAAATTAAGATGACAGTAGTCCAGATTAATTAATGAGCAGATGTCATAGAATTACTTACATAAGAATTTACACGTATCATTATATGTACAGTTGCAAGGATCTCAGAGTCAAATCAACGGGTGAATCTTCCATGCAGAAGATTGACTAATAATTAACGCGATCGAACGTGGCTGTCATGATGATCCAATCGAGCTACATTAGACGAAACATTCGTTTCTTTAGGTCTTATCATGTCAAAGACATCAGTTGGTGAGCAGTAAGCCTGAAAGCGGTAATTTAAGGCTTGATAGTTGTCGTATTGCTTACTATACAGGAGTGTGACATGGGACGGTTTGCATATCCTCATGTTAGAGGGAAGGATTCAGAAATGACCGACTCCAAGAATAGTGTACCTCACCTTACCTCTCGGACCGCCGTCCATAGATGTAAAGCCCCGTAAGTACATCACATCAAGAACTATGTACAAACCCTGTGTGTGACTAGTCCCAAGTGTTTGTCCCTCTTTTCATACTGTGAGTAATCTGGAAGTTACCATCACCCTGATTAATCTAACACTATTCAAGCTAATCCTAATGGATTTCGACTAACAAAATCAAATTCAAATAAGTTGTAATGTTACTATAACAATTTACTAACTGTTGTCAGGATCGTCGTTAAATTCACCGATACCGTTTGCAACGTCGAAAATCCAAAGCACATTACAAAGAAAAGGACAAACACATATGTTTCTGCTGTAATCTTATAGTTTACTAAAATTCAGCTATTTTTCTAACAGTAGCTCAAGTTTAACTAATTTCTATTAGCTTTGATTTCTTTGGACAGTGAATATGGTCATTTATTTAGTGTTTTCCTCAATTATATCAGTTAATTCCACTAGGATCCCAAGGATTATGAAAGTAGAGCAATAAAATGGCATATTAAAAAAGTTAGTTACCAATGAAAGTGAATCCACTTATTGACTAAATATAATGAATGCCTAATATGGAAAGATTTAATGATTTTGAACAAGATTAATAACCAGTTATGAAGTAATAATTTTCTTCATAATGAATGTATTATTTTAATGCTTTATAAAAAGTCTTTTATTTTAAAATAAAATCTGTTCAAAATACTATAGGCTCGTCATGTTAAACCATGGGATCCTGTATTAACATTCAATTTGGCATTTGTGCAAAAAAGACTAGCAGTTACTGTATTGCAAGATGAAACAAGCAGTTTCTCATCTGTTTGTGAAGCAATAGCTGATTTAAATATGGCTAGATGGTAAGAAAAAAATCATGTAGATAAATTTCCCTTTCTAAGTATAATTATTCATATTGTGTGGTGCATTATCTCTTCACCCCTTGCCTCGATTCGCCATGTCAGCTGGCGTCAAGATCAGGTTAACAGAAAGCTAAAGATGATCAAACCGAATTATGACGTCAGTCTATGATTTTGTCTGTTAGTATATGTTTATAATTGTAGACTACCCAGTTAGGATCTTCCCGATAATCGAAACCCGTAGTTGGAGACGTGGTACGATTGAATACAGATCACAGTAACGCAGCTTCATCCACTCTTTTTCTTCTGTATCTTGAGTTCCATGCCTTTTCACTCCACCTTATAGAACAAAGTTCCCAACTTTTATTCTATCTCATGTTGTTACTGCGAGTCGAACCGTAATGATTCAGTCGACAATTAGCAACTGCGGATATAGAATGTACTTAGCACCTTCAAAATCCAAAGTACCTCTGCAAGACTGACAGGAGTATGTACTTGCTTCCAATCTTTACAGAGAACCGTTAGAAGTAGTCGAAAAGCTCGTGTATCTGAGTAGTTGTGTGAGTGCTGGTAGTGGTATGCCAGGCGAGATCAGCCTACGCGTAATTAAAGCCAGGTCAGCTTATCCGAACTGGGCCGTCTTTGACGCCGTTGTAATGTGTCTTGGTGAGGTTCAGCAATGTGTATTCGGGCGCAGTAATGAGAACTCAACTGTGTCACCATCTTGAAACACCGGATTCGGTGGCTCGATCATTTCTTACGAACATCATGACAGCTACTTTAATATTATTTATCGATGCTGGAACTGGTTGGGAAAATGGGAAGGAGATGGTCAGTTTAAGAAATAGTACCGTGGAACGAAAGAAAGCTGCATAAGACTGGCTTCTATCAGTCCCTCTCAGCTCTCTGGTTAGGATCCTAGGGATGGTCCTAGACTAGAAACCAGTGATTGTACTGCCTCAGTTTTCTCTTACACCCTTCTTAAATGTGGTGTTTTTCCTTAACTGAATGAAATCCTTCTCGAATTTATTTCTATCCAAGTTGTATCTTTCACTATGTCATTTCTAGCTATCTTCAGTTTTACCTTTTTGAATATAGTCACTCTCTTTTTTATTCCTAACAATCATATGTTGTGTGGTGCATATATTTTGGATTACCACTTGTGTTTAAACAAGTAAATTATGGTCAGTGACATTGGATGATCGTCGTGTTATATCACAAATTGATTGATGTGAGAATCCTATCTTTGGTTACCAACCTATCCAGCGGTGATGATGGTAAAACGTTTGCAGCAAAGCATAAAGGTCATGGGTTTTATCTCTGGTTTAATGATAGTATGCGCATTTCTAGGGAGTCCCATACTAGGACATAACAATCGTTCAGTCTTTCCTATTTTTCAATGGTATCTAATTAAGTTCAATCTGTGACAAATAGAAGCGAAAATCAATGCCTATGTCTACTAAACCACATAATTTTGTCCATAATTTTCACACGTTCGTATGAATTACTATTTTAGCATGTTTTCTGGTCGATTTTTCTTGCTATATCCATGTTGTTATAGGTTCTAATGTGTATGATATGTGACCACTTACTGTGCATACGTCATCATTATTTGTAGCGAATATTTCCTCTCTCCGACTAGTACAATCTAAGACTAAATGCACCACTCCTCACACATCTAAATACCTTATGCTAATCACAAAGCTTAAATTAAACTTCTAATTTATAATTGAGTATTGAATTCTAGTCATATTTGGTCTTAATAGATTCTACATTCTTTTTGACTGCATAAAATACCAACTTAGTCTTAATTCTGATTTACCCTCTCCTCTTTAACAATTGGTCGTAGAAAACAAAATATAGTAGTAGTGTGCAGCACACTCATACACATACCTCTATACATGATCTTATCTGTATCAGTCTACTGAAATAATTTTAATCTTGATCTGCGCTCAAGTTAAACAACTTGATAGTATCACTTTTCTTCATGCATGATAATAACAGTTATTAAGTTTGTACAAGAACTAATAACATTATTTCATCATAATCATATTTTACTTTTCCAGTACATTTAATCATTTGTCAAAATTGAATGAAGTATTGAATCAAGCTATGGCTGCTGATGAAGCTCATATCTGTCAAGATTTATTGAAGTCAAGCTAAGTATCATCTTGACAGAGCTAAATCACGTGAAGAACAAGAACGTGTTGTTCGAAAACGTCAGGTTTGTTCAGTATCATGTTAAGATTAAATTATTGTTTCTTTTCGTCGTCGGTTAGTTTAATCACAAGTTTCAGCTGTTAACAACGTCAATGGGAAGATACAAATACATTCATGATACTAACCATTTTGTCTTAGCTGAATAAGTTGGTTAAACACTTTTCTCTAATTTTTTGTGTGTGCTGGTAACCGGCTGAATCGTACGAGGAAATATGGCCGTTAAAATCGAATAGTATAAAAAAAAACTACAGTTATTCAAACATAATCATTGCTCGCTTAGTTGAAACAATGTGAATACAAGTTAATGAGACCACACATTGAGACTTGTAGAGAACGGACCAGTCTATAGGGTGATGTTTCAAATGCACATGCATTACAAATGATAAACTTCTTCGAAGTTTGACGTGGGAAAGTACCAATCGTTAACCTGACAAATATATGCGTTACCTTAGGTTGCCATATCTTATTACTATGGTGAGATCATATTAACAAGATGTATAATAGGTTATAGTCCATCAACAGAAAATAAGGTTGTACATATGAAAAACTAATAGTACTTATGATCTAGGAGAATAAGAGAAAATCCACCTGCATCATTGATCGATTCTCAGTCATATCGCCCAATATTTCCGATGAATAGTTGCATAGACTGCAACTGGATAGTCTTTACTTATCAATACAGTTTAATTCATTAGTCATTGACTTCATGAATAGATTGTACGTTTTGTTTTAGCCTCCTTTATTTTTCTTCCATCCAACTCCTACACCAGCTTACATTGTGCATCGATGAGCATTACAGTTGAGCATTTCGCAATGCATGTCCCAACCACCTCAATGGATGAGGATGCACAACCTCATCAGCTAATTTGTAATTTTTCCCTACTCTTTTTCTGCGTAACTTCATTGCTGCTTACACACTTATTATGGAATACACAAGGCATCTATGGTTAAATACTAACAACTAACAAAGGTCATCTACTTTTATTAACCACACTTCACATCCATACAGTAAAACAAAGCGGACTGTTGCAGTTTACTTGCCTCTTGATTAGCAGATAGATGCATTACCTGCACGACAAGCGATGCATGTTGACAAAAGCCAGACATGCTTTCTGAATCTGTACCGTGATTTCGTCAGACACCAACCTACCAGGGCTAATGAGACTTAGATAAATAAAGCAGTCGGATACTGATGCCAATCAAATTTTTTTACATACGTAATCTGCATACAACTACAGTCATTTTAGGTTAGTGAAATACAAAGTGGCATACACTTCATAAAAATAGTGTATGGTACCCATCTAAATCTTGATAAAACTATGACCCATCATCTGATTTATCAAAAACTGTTCTTAGTATGTGTAAGACTTTGTGATATTACTCTATTGCCTAAAACGCAGCTGATAGAGTGCGGTTGGATCCTGCTGGAAATTTAGCACCATGACTACTGCAGAAGCCAGCTGTTTCTCTTGTCTATATCTATTGACAAACGAAATATTGGGAATTAAGAATAGAACTAGAATCCAACTACTTATCCAGCGTTTAACATTTTGCAACAATTTTCTGTAGTTTTCTTAACAATTATCATCACCACCACTTTTCTGATTTAGGAGGAAGAACGTGAAGCACAACGCAAACGTCAGTTAGAATTACAACAGCAAGCTGAACAAATGCGGCTTGATCGTGAACGGCGTTTAGAAGAAGAACGCGGACGTTTCTTGGAGAAGGCTAAACAAATCATCATTGAGCCGATTGTGGAGGTTTGTATCATTTCCCACTGTTTTTTGTAATTTTACTGGTCTAATTTATATGCATCGTTGTGAATGTTAAAATATTTGCTGGACATATTTTGATATCTTTAAAATTATACTCTGGTATCTGATGTAATGTACACCTAGATCCATTTCTTTAAAGCTGATACAGTAGATTATTAGTATAAATTAGGCACTCAATAAAGCAACATCAAATTTTGTAAAAATTAGGTAATATAAAAATAGAAGGTAACTACTGACGGTTAGAAGCTGAATACATACATATTTCAGTTTCGTAATTGAATGGCATTGATTATTCTTGGATTAAAGTTTGAACTAACTGAGTTTACACTATCTGTCTCATTCACTGCAACGTCAATTCAATGTTATTTTTTGTATAATTTTCACGTTTAGGAGAAAAAATCGCGTCGTATTGGTGGTGGTAGTAGTCGAAAACGTGATGATTTCATCGCATCTGGCGATGAGGAAAGCAGTGGAAGTTCCAATGAAGCAGCGATTGGTGCTAATTCGGGAAGTGTTGACAATACCCAGCCAAAGCCAAAAAGATCTAATAATAAACGCCATAGTTCTGAATTAAAAGAGGGAAATACTTATCGTAAAAAGTCAAGATTTTCTAATTCACGTGATGATGGTCTATCAGCTAAGCAAAGAATGAAAATAGTTAGCAAAGCAATTGTTTCTGATTCAAGTGGCAGTTCAAGCAGCAGTGACACTGAACAAGAGCATCAAGCACGTGCTGCAGCATTGGCTCGTAAAATACTGTCGTCTGATGAAAGTGAATCTGAATCTGATAAAAAGATTTAACAGTAAAAATACTTAGGACACTGCAATCGAAGATTCTTAAAAGCCAAAAGTATGACATTTAAAGTCTCAACATAATGATAAAGTTAAGAGACTGTGCAACCAGTAAATCATAGGACAACATTGAATCCAGTATACATATGCATGTATTGGTTCAAGTTGTCACATCGCATCGACACAGTGGTATGATTACTAAATTAGTAGTAATATTATAAAAAGGTTAGGTATAAAAGATACGACTTAAGAATAAAAAAATTCGCGAAGGTTACAAGGTAACTTTATAACTCGGGATAAAATGGTAGGACAGGAAGCGGATACACTTACACTAATGAGACCTATTCTAAGCCATAACATCTCACTACTGATCACGTGAATGCGAACCAGGTAGTGACCTTTTTTACAGAGTTGAGCGATAGCTATTTGATAAACAAGATGAGATTGAAATCAGAATTGCATTATAGTTAGTTAGTTATGTACAATATAGAGCACAACTAACTATTATTTACCATTATCAAGAGATTATATATACATAAGACTTTCTAGTATATATCAACCACGTCTACGTTTTAATCTGTATTCATTATGTCGTCTTGGACTATCATCCGATAAATCTGAAGGCGATGAATCCATAGACTGTTGCCTTCTTGTAACATAATGAACACAGATTAAAACGTAGACGTGGTTGATATATACTAGAAAGTCTTATGTATATATAATCTCTTGATAATGGTAAATAATAGTTAGTTGTGCTCTATATTGTACATAACTAACTAACTATAATGCAATTCTGATTTCAATCTCATCTTGTTTATCAAATAGCTATCGCTCAACTCTGTAAAAAAAGGTCACTACCTGGTTCGCATTCACGTGATCAGTAGTGAGATGTTATGGCTTAGAATAGGTCTCATTAGTGTAAGTGTATCCGCTTCCTGTCCTACCATTTTATCCCGAGTTATAAAGTTACCTTGTAACCTTCGCGAATTTTTTTATTCTTAAGTCGTATCTTTTATACCTAACCTTTTTATAATATTACTACTAATTTAGTAATCATACCACTGTGTCGATGCGATGTGACAACTTGAACCAATACATGCATATGTATACTGGATTCAATGTTGTCCTATGATTTACTGGTTGCACAGTCTCTTAACTTTATCATTATGTTGAGACTTTAAATGTCATACTTTTGGCTTTTAAGAATCTTCGATTGCAGTGTCCTAAGTATTTTTACTTTAAATCTTGTTATAAATAAAATACTTGGCTAGAATGCATCGTAATGAAAGCCATTTATTTTTGTAAATTTGATAGCGATCTAACGAATATAATACACGTCTACTTTCAAGTTGTTTATGATGAATTAAAAGTATTCCACAGAAGTTAGAGTCTCACCAATTATTGTCAAAGTAGTGATCAGCGAATTTACTTAGCCTTTCATAAGGTTACAATCTCACGTTTATATTCCTGTTAATTATTGTATACTGAACGGTTTATCCAAGAAATCCGTATAAATAACATTAGTTGCAGATTACATAATTACTAAGTTAGTTACTTTAATATTCCTTTAGATGTTTTTGAAAAAGGATTTTAAGTTATTGATGATATTATAGTGTTTCGTAAATTTTCTAAAACTGTCTCAGTAAGTCAGTTACAACATAGAACTCGGTACATGCGTACATCAGTTCCAGTTGCCATGCCTCGATTAGCATATAGAGATTAAATTGTCGGACCAAATCCCACAGTAGGGGAGGTAGTAACAGAGTAATTACTAATCGAAAAGCATAGAGATCAGAGATAAGATTCTAAATAAAAAGTGATTCAGTAAAGAGAAAATTATGAGAAGCTCAAAAACTAGAATTTGGAGGAAGACAAGGAGTGGATGCACCTGCGCCATTGCGAACGATTTTCAGCCATATCACCTAAAGTCTCTAACCATTTGTTACGATCATCGCGTGGACTCCAACCAGGTAGTCTGCATCTATTAACATGGCTCAGCCCAATTGTCAATGACTTCATGGACTAGTGCCATGTTTTTGTTTGGCCACCCATAGCTTTCTTCCAGCTTACTCCTACAACAGACAACATTGCTCGTTTCGGTAGGTGATGGTCAGGCATACGCAACACATGTCCTAACCACCTCAGACGGTGAAGATTCACTACTTCACCAATAGACTCACCATATTTACCTAGTACTCTATTCCTAACCCACACATTGCTTACTCGGTGGTCCCAGCGAACACAAGCAATATTTCGAAGACATCTATGATCAAATACTAGAAGCTTACGAATATCCTCTATCCTTAATGGTCACGTTTTACATCCATAAAGTAAAACGGATCTGACTGCTGTGCAGTAAACGCGTCCTTTCGTTAGTAAACGAATGTTTTGCCTACACCACAAGTGACACAAATTGGCAAAAGCCAATCGGGCCTTATGTATACGAGCCGAGATTTCATCAGACACCAGGCCGTCAGGACAAATGAGGCTCCCGAGATAAGTAAAGCGGTTAACACATTCAATAGCTTCACTCCCTATCACTAACTTTGGTGCCGAATTAAGCGATTCCTGAAGTAGCATTTTGCATTTGGATGGGGAGAATCGCATCCCAAACATGCTTACATCCATGTTTAAGGTTGTTGAAAAATTCTGCATTTTATCAGCATCTTCAAGCAAGAGAACTATATCATCTGCATATTCCAAGTCAGTAAGTTTATCTTTTGGAAGGAGGTCAAGCACAGAAAAATAAGACGATGACAATGATAACTCTAAAAGTATGTCAATAATAAAATTAAATAAAAATGAGGAAAGCGGACAACCTTGACGAACATCACTCGAGGTAATCAATTCCGACGACAATCTGCCATAAGCTCTAACACGACATGTGGTGTTCGAGTAGAAAGCTTGTATAATGTTAATGTACTTCTCCGGTACGCCTTTCAGTGATAGACATTGCCACATAACCATACGATCGATAGAGTCAAGCGCCACCTTAGGGTCAAGAAAT
Organism: Schistosoma japonicum; assembly: GCA_025215515.1. Lineage (NCBI taxonomy): Eukaryota > Metazoa > Platyhelminthes > Trematoda > Strigeidida > Schistosomatidae > Schistosoma > Schistosoma japonicum. Next base: position 79,873,855 of record CM046061.1, read on the forward strand.
ACAGCTATTGTTGAGCATCTGAAAGTGTGCCTGTTACAGAAACTGGCTAAGTGTAAATATTTGGTCTATATAACCACGCCCAGGTCTGAAACCACCTTAGTTTACTTGAGTCTGCTCTTTATGAGCTTAGTTAGACACTATTTGTTAAGCTGACTTCTCGGTAATTGTCACAAGAGGACTTCTCTCCTTTCATATAGATTGGGACGATTAGTGTTCGAGACCAGTCAGATGGGTTTATTTCCAGTTCCCAGATTCTAGCCAAAATCTTAGTTAATCTAGCTGCTAAAACTTGACAAATATCCGTAAATATCTCGGGGGTTAATCCATCAGGTCCTGCTGATCTCCCTCGCATTAGATGCCCTATAGCCTTCTCAACCTCACTGAGAGTTGTGGGGCCAATGTTAATCTGCCATTCAGATTGTTTGGGGATGGTGGGCAACTGGGATGACGCCGAGGGCCAGTTGAACTGTTCCCTAAAGTCTTCTGTCCATCGGTCTATTCTTCTGGATTGACAGTGAATAGTGAAACCATCTTTGTCTGAGATAGTTTCACTTACAGTTGGGTTTCTGATACCCATTTCCTTGATAAGTCTGAACAGTTGCCTACTGTTATGTACTGCCGCTGCCTTTTCTAACTCTTTAGCTCTCTCCAACCACCACTGCTTACGATCATTGCGTAAGCTTTTAACAAGCTTGTTTCTAAGTTTCCTTCGCTCCTCATCGTGTTCTAAACCAGACGGGATGTGTTGCCGTGTGTCTATCAGTTCAGTAGATGCAGCTGAAACCCACTGAATTTTCTTAACATTTTGGCTTAGTTTACTAGAATATATTACTGCTGTTTCAACAGCTTTTTGGATGGGTACAGCATACGTAGTCGAATAATTGGTTTTCTAGTTGTTCTTGAAATGTATTCTTGACTCCTAATAACTCTTTTACCCTCACACTTAATGCTTCTAGCATCACTTTATCACCTCGCACTTCTAATGCTAATGCTTCAAGTTCACGAAACGTTATTCTTAGCCTCCTAAAACCTCACACTAAATTATATATCGGAGCTTTTAACGTTTAAACCTTAAGCCAAATAGGATAACAAGCTTCCTTAGCTTTGACTCTAGAATCCCGCTCCATCGAGGTCTGTTGCATCTCTGAAACGCGTATACAGGATCCAAGTACAGTCATTTGCTTGACCTCACCTTTTAAAAATAAAGAATCGACCTGGTTCTTCCTTCGTGCTTCCAGAGACCCCATCGCCACCATTCGAGGTCGTGCTGGTTTAAGTATAGCACTAAGTTTAAAAGCTGAACAGGTTCTCCTTGACTGGATTACAATAGACAGTCGCTTATGCGCTGTTCGTCTAAACGGGACGGTAAGGACTCGTAAGGATAGGGACATACGCCGTTGCCTCTGCCTACACTCCCACTGATTGCAGCTCAGATAAATTAAAAAATGAATTTTACAGGAAGCTTCTAGACCTCACTCATAAAGCTAAGCGCACTGATGTAGTGATAGTGGCTGGTGATGTTAATGCCCAAGTAGGTAGACTAGATGAAACCGAAAGGCACCTATGTGCATTCTACGGTATTGAGGTTAAACGAACAGACAATGGCGACCGGTTACTACAACTTTGTTCAAATAAGCGTTTATTTCTCGCAAACACCAACTTTAAGCATAAGGATATATACCAGTTGACATGGCGACGTCCACAATCAACTCAATGCTAGACTCAAATAGATCACATCGCCATTAGCCACCGTTGAAGAGGCTTGATAGAAGACTGATGCTCATTTTGGAGTACATGTTTAGACTCAGATCATGCCTTAGTACGAGCGCGTATTAGTTTGCGTCTCACTGGACGTAAAAGATCCACGACAAGGATTCCTCTGAGTTCAATTTAATGATGTAAAAGTCAAGAATACAGTTCAAGAACAACTAGAAATCCAATTAGTTAACTGCGTAAACTGTACTCATCCCGAGTTAGCTTGAAATGATATCCAAGAAACTTTTGAAACAGTAGTAATATCTACTATTAAACTAAACCAAAAGGCTAAGGAAACTCAGCAGATTTCAACTGCATGTACCGAACTGATAGACGCTCGGCAACATATCCTGTCTGGTTTTGAAGATGATGAGGAACGAAGGCAACTTAAACACAAGCTGGTTGAAAGCTAACGCAATGATCTTGAGTAGTGTTGGGTGGTGAAAGCTATAGAGATAGAAAAGTCAAAATGATATCGGTCCCTCCAAGTCTTAGTGAAGTCGAGAAGGCTATAGGGCATCTAATGCGAGGGAGATCAGCAGGACCTGATGGATTAACCCCCGAGATATTTACAGATATTTGTCAAGTTTTAGCAGCTAGATTAACTAAGATTCTGGCTAGAATCTGGGAACTGGACGTAATCCCATTTGACTGGTCTCGAACACTAATCGTCCCAATCTATAAGAAAGGAGAGAAGTCCTCTTGTGACAATTACCGAGAAGTCAGCTTAACAAATATAGTGTCAAAAATATTGGCCTCAATAATACCTTGACGTCTAACTAAGCTCATGAAGAGCAAACTCAAGAAAACCAAGGTGGTTTCAGACCTGAACGTAGTTGTGTAGACCGAATATTCACACTTCGACAGGTTCTGGGACATAGACACTTATAGACGTCTAACAATAGCTGTATTCCGTGACCTTAAGGCAGCGTTTGACACTATCGATCGTAAGGTTATTTGGCAGCATCTGTCATTAAAAGGCGTACCAGAGAAGTGCATTAACATCATACAAGTTCTCTACTCTAACACTACTAGTCAAGCTAGAGCTTATGGCGGATTGTCGTCGGAATTGATCACCTTGAGTGGCGTTTTCAAGGTTGTCCGCTTTCCCTACTTTTACTTAGTTTTATCATCGAAATACTTTTAGAGTTAACAGTTTTGTCGTTTGACTTCTCTAACGTTGGTTTCCTTCCAGGAGATCAACAAGATTAACACCCAGTTCTTAAAATTAGTAATTAATATAACAATAATAATAATAATGAGATCACTTTATCTATATACTTTTGAGATTGACGGAAAAGAAACTTCACACAATCACGTTTAAAACCCCTTAAAGTCGGCCACAGAAAAAATTCAGACAAGTTACTACACATATGTTGAAAAAAACAAGACAAATTTGCTGGAGATATGTTTCGGACTTAATTTCTCAAATTTCCAATTAGACGTAATTAAGTAGACAACCATAAATGATACTAATGCTGCTAAATTTCTTATTGTAATGGTCCAACAACTAAACGTAGATACTACTAAGTCATAAAAATGCTGAAACTCGATTCTGCGAGAATTCGGGGAGAATTGTCGTTCACTTTAGAATTAAGACAGACTGACCGGTATTTCATCCTCGTTAGCAGTATTTTTTGTGTTACTAAATAAAATTATAGTGAATGCATGACATTATACTCTCTCGGATTTTCTTCACCACTATCAACTAATTTTGCAAGGACAGATTCATATACTCAGATTTGAGTCATACATTGCATGAATGCTGGTGATACAATTCAACTGCCCAAACAAAATTAAGCGAAGCGGAGTCCGAACCTGTAACTCAGTGGCTGAAAATCGAATTTCGTGATCACTGAGTCACCACTTCAACTCTTCGCTACTTAACACAACGTTAAACAAAATATGAACATTGATATAAGCAGTTCTCCAATGAGCTTGAGACGTTTCCCGTAGCGCGGAACTTTGAAATATAGAATTCGAATAGTACATCTGACGGTGAGCATTACGATAATTATGATATGAGCTGGAATCCACCTTTGGCTGTTTACTGTGTACTACTTTCTTGTAAGTGATATAACGACCGAGCCAAGGAGAGTGACTAACTTGAAGTACTGTTTCCCCGGTCATTCTATATATTTTGATGTTATGTGTCAAACACTGTTCCTACTATTTCTCTATTTTTGCCCTAACTGATTGACTTATTAAATATGACTGTATCACTTTCCACTGACGAACTACAACTAATTAACTGTGTACGTGTTCCTACAGTTTACCATCAGTGTCGCCTTTATTTCGTATTGAAGTCAAAGTTTTAGTCGGTCTGCTACGCGGTCAGTTTTTGCATGTATATAAGTGAATGGCTAATATATATATATATATATATATATATATATATATATATATATATATAACTGTTGGCTGGTCGGCCTATCAATGTGTTCTTCCTATCCGGCTGGAACTACTAGTACCGAGGCAGACATAAGATAATAAATCTTGCTGTCATTCGTTATTGTGTTAGTGCGGACAAGATCATTATTCTGTTATCCAGAATTAGTCGACTCGCAAAACATATTAAAAACTTATGATAAACAGTCGAAATTTACAAAAGGTACCTCGTGTTGGAGTTTAGATGCCTATCAACAATTAGAAACGATAACTAGTTATTTCCAATAATTTTCATTGAGACAGTTATCATTAGGTTAGAATAGCTACTTATTAACAAAAATTAATGATGTCCTGTTTTCTATTACCGTCAACCTAATTAGCGATGTATATTATTACTTACAAGCTCATTTGCGATTCGACTGTTATTTGCTCGCTTTCATTTGTTTTCAGTAAGTGTTTTTAATTGTTTATACCCGGTAACTTGCCATTCTTATAATATACTATAAGCAGTTATAAAATCTAATCATTCTATTCATATAGCTACAGTTGTATTATTTCTTTTGACATTTTAGCTGTTGGTGAGTTTTTTATATTTTTACAGACTCTCATAATATATTCGGTGAAATTCTTACTATAAAGCGCTACAGTTGAAAACTTATTATATAAAATACACATTTGTGTTTAGAACATACCACTTTTAACCTTGCTATTTGAAGAAAAGTAGTTTGGCTTCTAAATGCCAAAGGAAAAAGATACTAGATTACTACATATGAATTTTGAAGCTTCTATGCCATACTACTATTGTTCCTTATTATTATTATTACTAAGCTTACTTGGCAATAATTTGACGTTGGAAGCACAATTTACTAAAATCTAATGTAATTGCTTAAAAACATATTCAAAAATATAGTCACATATTTTTGACCACATGTGCATTGTCGTTTAATTCTAAAATAAATCAAAATTTCCTTTCAAAAAAAGTACATTTAGATTTGTGCTGATGTGTTATAAAATAAAGCTCCTTGACAAGACATTTCGTCAAAATGATTTACATTATAAAAATGGTATTACTTGAACAAAATGCTGAAAAGCTAGTAGCAACAAAATCGTTCCGGTCAAGTTTATAGGGCTTGAGAAATGTGTAGCCACCACACACAGCACAGGGGACCGAGTTCAAGATCCCTTCAACAAGTTTGCCGTGTAAGACGTGTTAAGTCTCAGAACAACATTATTCATTGTTATTCAGCTGATGTTAAGATAACTTTTAAATTGCATAGAGTCTTTACAAAGCTTTACCTGACTAGTTTTTTTTCTCAAGATTAGACCTTTTTCATGATTTTTATAGAATATTATTTATTAACTATATTACTGAGTTCAAGATTGCCTTAGATTTAATCATTTCCTTCTCAAAGAATATCACACACCAGCTTTGAAAATGACATTTTTTAAGTAAGAGAAAAATGTCAAAATAATGTTTTAAGATAATAGAATTATTAAACAGGCAGAGTGCCAAGCATAAAACATGTATACTGTAGAGAAGAAAGTTGGGTGCATCTAAAACGAAACAGGTTAATCTTGGTTTCAAATAAAGACTGCTGGCACTGAATTCCTAATCACATTTACATACGTGCATAAACTTACAGTAAATTTGACTAAGTAAAACAGTATTATCCATTCTGATGCCATGAAATCTCCATACTAAGGTGGATTGTTAATCATAGATCAGCATGATCGATTCAAAATACACAAATGACAGTTTGAGAATAAATACAGACCGGGCTTGTGTAAGAGTTAACCAACTGTGAGAATACAATGGCAATCTAACAAGTCATGGGCTACAAAGCAAAGTTTTAAAGAAAAAACGACGCTGATTGTTTCTCGAAGCAGGAAATATTGGAAAACTATGGTTTTGCTTGACCTACAAGTTCTGGGGCACTTTGTGGTGGTAGATTTTCCTGAGAACGCATAACTTCTGGTAACTCTGGAGGATTCGAATATGGAGTGATGTCTAGTGTCTCGAACTTTTCAGTGGCTAAAATTTAAAAAAAATTCGAAAGCTAAACAATATAAGTGAATATAAAGGACAAGAAAAATGAAAATATGTCATACTAATTAGGGCTTTTCACATTGGAGGTATACAAAGAGAGTTCTGTGAAATCAAGAAGTTGTTTATTAATTTTCCTGATCACGATTAAGAGGATAGTACTACTACTAATATATTATCACCATATCCCTATAAAGCCAAACACGACCTTTGCTGCTACCTTGACGTGGTGGTCGGGCTTACCTACTGTGATGAACTAGTCAAGCTATACTGGCTGGAACAATTGTCCCTTAAGGTCCTACCATGCCACGAAGGTCGGTTGGAGAGTGACAAGACTAAAAGCAGCAAACCAGAAGTCCGAGGGCGAAGTCACATTCCCGACTGTACAGAAGTGTGATGACAGTAAGGAGTTTTGTCTAAGAAAAACCAGTATGACAGCGATATTGCCGCCTTCCCACAAAGGGATAGTGGGGTTAGAAAAGGTTGCCCCTAACAATGAGCATCACTACTGCTCGTTCCTGGAGTTATGTAGATTACAATTCAACTAATGGCTTAAGAAGTTAGACTTCTGCATAGTCTTATCAGTCAGTCAATTACAACGTAGAACTCGGTACATGCGTACATCAGTTAACGTTGCCAAGCTCCAGTTAGCAGATAGAGATTAAATTATCGGACCAGATCCCAGAGTAGTGGAGGTAGTAACGGAGTTAGTATTAATGGAGAGAGTAAGAGATCGAAGATAAGATTTAAGAAAATATAATTCAATAGAAAGAAAATTATGATGAATTCGCGATTTGGAGGCAGACAAGGAATGGATGCACCCGCGCCATTGTGAACCATTTTCAGCCATATCACTTAAAGTCTCTAACCATTTGTTACGATCATCACGCAGACCCCAACCAGACAGCCTGTACCTATTAACATGGCTTAGCCCAATCGTCGCTGACATCATGGACTGGTGCCATGTTTTGGTTTGGCTGCCCATAGCTTTTTTCCAGCCTACACCTAAACTAGACAGCATTGCTCGTCAAGGTAGTTAGTGGTTGAGCATACGTAACACATGTTTTAACCACCTCAGCTGATGAAGACTCAGCACTTCATTAATCGATTTATCATATTTACCAAGTACTCTATTCCTAACCTACGTATTACTTACTCGGTGGTCCCAGAAACCACGAACAATACATCGAAGACATCCATGATCGAACACTAGAAGTCTACGAATATCCTCTATCCATAATGGCCATGTTTCACATTTATAAGTGATAACTGATTGAACTGCTGCACAGTGAACGCGTCCTTTTGTCAGTAGACAGATGTCTCGCCTACGCTACAAGTGACGCAAATTGGAAAAAGCCAATCGAACCTTCTGTATATCGGCCAAGGTTTCATCTGACACCAGACTATCAGGACTGATGAGACTCCCATGATAAGTGAAGCGGTCAATGCATTCAACTACTTAACTTCCTACCACTAAGTTTGATGCCGAACCAAGCCAGTCCTGAAGCAACATTTTGCATTTCGACGAAGAGAATCGCATCCCAAACATGCTTACATTCATGCTCAAGGTAGTCATAAGATTCTGCGTTTTATCAGCATCTTCACCCAATAGAACTATATTATCGCCATATTCTATGTCAACAAGTTGATCTCTTAGAAAGAAACCAACGTCAGAGAAGTCAAACGACGAGAATGTTAAGCCTTAAGATCAAGGAATACAGCTATTGTTAGACGTCTATAAGTGTCTATGTCCCAGAACCTGTCGAAGTGTGAATATTCGGTCTACACAACTACGTTCAGGTCTGAAACCACCTTGGTTTTCTTGAGTTTGCTCTTCATGAGCTTAGTTAGACGTCAAGGTATTATTGAGGCCAATATTTTTGACACTATATTTGTTAAGCTGACTTCTCGGTAATTGTCACAAGAGGACTTCTCTCCTTTCTTATAGATTGGGACGATTAGTGTTCGAGACCAGTCAAATGGGATTACGTCCAGTTCCCAGATTCTAGCCAGAATCTTAGTTAATCTAGCTGCTAAAACTTGACAAATATCTGTAAATATCTCGGGGGTTAATCCATCAGGTCCTGCTGATCTCCCTCGCATTAGATGCCCTATAGCCTTCTCGACTTCACTAAGACTTGGAGGGACCAATGTTAATCTGCCATTCAGATTGTTTGGGAATGGTGGGCAACTGGGATAACGTCGAGAGTCCATGTTGAAATGTTTCCTAAAGTGTTCTGCTCATTGGTCTTATCATCTGTATCGACAGTGAATAGTGGACCCATCTTTTACTGAGATAGTTCCGCTTACAACCGCAGTTCTGATACCCACTCTTTTCTTAATAAGTCTGAACAGTTGCCTGCTGTTACCTAATACCACTGACTTTTCCATCTCTAGCTTTCGACACCCACCACTCCTCACGATAACTAAGTCAGCTTTGAGAACTCTTATCGAAGATTGAGATTATTTAATTATGGTGTATAAATTACTAAGTGGCTTCACTCCTTAACTTTCTTTTTTCCTCTAACTAGATAAGATCACTTCAGAAAAAATAACAGGTGAATTCAAAATCCATGAACGAACAGAACTATTGTGCCGTATAGATTTTACCAGAGTTTGTAATTCTTGGAACGTACTACTAGAAGTATCACTGTGCCTCCAAATGACTTACCCAAATCATTACACACAGACGATTACTTGAGGTATATTAACATAGGCCTCTGGCCCTATTTCCATAAATAAGAATCAATAAAATTAGACTGCAATTAATGTTCCTAATCCGACATAAAAATGAGTATAGTAAAAGACATTAGATGTATGGTAGAATATTAGAAGAGCGACTCAAAAATAGGGATTAATAAGGCTTTGTTATAAATTAAGGACCAATATGTCATTTACGAAAAACTTACTTGGATCACGGAGGCACAATCCAAGTGTGGCTGGTGTATGAGCCCTCGCCGTTTGGCTATTTAGATTGTAATAACTCAACGTTTTTTCGTCATCCATTTCCGTCTGATGCTTTAAAAGCATTTGATCTTCAGGTTTAACTTTAATAATTCCCTCGATCATTTTCTTCACTTCCAAGACAAGACTCGTTTCTCTGGCATTCAGATGGATGGTTGTCTTTTTGCGGCGCACAACCATATATACATCCTAAAAAATAACAAATGAGTCTATCTTCTTGAAACGGAAGGTGTAAAAAACCAAAAATACGGGGATATACATATTAATACCATTTCCCTCAAAATAGCCGTCGAAAATCGCGCCGAACTTCTGTTTCGATTCCTATTGGTTGCTCATTTTAGGTACTTGAGGCAAATACAAGAAATGTGTCATTGAATTCATTCTGTGGCTAGTCCTGTTGACAAATTATGACGCTGGTTAAAATGTGGCTTGCGTTTAATCACTGATTTTCAAACCTATATTGTAAGACTTGAATACTTTTGGACCATTTAAAATGTCATTTCTTCATAACAGAACCATATAATTCTGTTGATGACTAAGACAACTAATATAAGTAAGTCTGCACTACAAGACACTTATAACGATATTTGTAGTCTTCTAGTAAAACATGCTGAAATTCAGCTTTCTTTTCTGTTTGTGTTTCTATCGCGAGAAATTGGTTGATTCATCTGTAGAGGCTACTGTTACTCTTAACACTATTATGTTCGTACTGCATGATTCTTTATTGATATTTGTACCAAAAAGTAAAATTGCATTGTTCAACTTAACCTTCACGCGTCATGCAATTCACAACGCAGCATTCTTCCGGTTCAAATGCATATATGACGCATCTTCGTTCCAGACTTCATGATCATACGTGTAATTGGTGATTGTTGTGCGTGTATAAATCTTATTATTGATGAAGGTGAAATTACTGACATGATATGTAGTTATTATATCTAACGAGGTGAAGTGAACCCGGATATACGACCAAGTTGCGCTTGTCGTTTAACCAAAGACACTTCTATCGAATGGACCCCACTCCTACGAATGAGAAATCAGAAGGCAATAAAGGATGGAAGCGAAATTATATTTGATCGTAAACAGAGCTTTAATGGGATAGCAACGTCTAGGCTGGCAAACTAGAGAGAGATGCTACCCACGGTGGTTCGAGTCGTGATCTGGTGGAGATACGTGACCGCGCGCCTTCACTAGTAGTGTCCGCTAAAGCAAATATGGTCAGCATCAATGTCGAGAGCCTATGCAACTATTTATTTTGGGGATTATTTACCGCTACAGAGGTAACGAATCTAGCAGTATAAGTTAATCACTGCAAAGTAATGAGCTGACTCAGAGAACACGCTATTCCGGTTGAAACCTTTCTGCATTATAGTACAATATCGTCGATATTACCCATCTGTACGTTAACCCGGTTCATTTGTTGGGCCGCAACATTACCTGTGAAATTATTTATTTTCATCTTGTTTATCCACTATCTGACGTTTTGTATCATACTTTATACAAGTACATACATACTAGTTATTTCGACTCTCATTTCATTATTTACGAAGATTAACTTCACTGTGTTTTCGGTTCTAACAGATTATTAAAGTTTCGGTATTCTAATGACATATTTTAACGTTTCATGTAATTAACTAGCCAGGACTATATTTTATTCACACACTCAGCACATATCTGATTTTATGTCAACAACCGTTAATGAGTTTGTTTAATCACTTGCCACTAATTTTTGTTTGTGTTTGCTAAAGCTGATCTTTCCTCATACTTTAATACGCAGTTTGTAGGCTCCATAAACCTTATCGTACTTTCGATTCTCAAGATCCAGCTTAATGGTTTTCTCGTATAGAAAATTATTCTCTTGCACACTACATTGCATCACAGGATGTCAAGTACGTGTACATTAGTACAATGCTACCGGACGACATCACCATTAAGTTAAGGACACATTGGTTAACAAAGAACCGAAAGCGCCTTTCGACGTCTTAAAACAAGTGGTTATAAAAGCAACATCCTTTTCAGATAATCAGGCTATCGAACAGTTGCTAAGTACAGTTAGGTGATCGAACGCCTTCCCAGTTAAAGAATCACATGAAAACATTTTTGGGTGATAGAAAAGTCGATAACCAGCTGCTTTATCAACTATGGTTGCGACGCTTACCCCAAAGTATCCAGCAAATACTGGCCTGCGGGGATGGTGATGTTAATGTTGATAGATTAACCTATATTGCTGTGCGGATTTATGAAAGAACGAAATATCAGACTGTTGCGCATCTTAGTCAGCCACCATTGACAAAGGAAATAGACTCCCTGAAAGAACAGGTAGAAATGCTGCGGGTAGTGATCCCAGCACTGCAGTTGCACAACGCACCACGCACTCTGTCAAGCCGGCGATCCCTTTGCAGGAAAAGTTATTTACTGACCACACACTACTGCTATTTACTGATATCATCGAACTTTTGGTGACCATGCTAGACAGTGTTCTTCACTGTGTAACATTAAAAGACGCCTATTGGGAAACGGCGAGGCCGGTAACGACTGCGACCCCTGGCAAAAGGACTCAATACAGCCGTCTATTTTATGTGGGGGATCTGAATACCAGTACACTATTTTTAGTGGACGCAGTGGCAGAGGTTAGCGTAGTCCCTTCTACAATCGCACAAAAGAAAAGTGTTGATCCTTCAGTCGTCTTACGTGCAGCAAACACATCAGAAATCTGAACCAATGGTAGACGCTCGTTAATCCTCAATTTGGGCTTTCACAATAATTTTTAGTGGAAATTTACTGTAGCAGAAGTGATGTTTACAATCATTGGTATCGATTTCCTTGGGCATTAAAATCTGTTAGTAAACGCAAAGCGTTTTAGATTGCTGAGTGCAGAGCATCACATCTTCATCTGTGGAATAGTTACCGATTCTCCTTCCAAGTCTTTGTTTGTGGTTCAGAAAACCCCAGTCTGCCAGTATTTTTCTTTCCTTTAGAAATTTTCGCAGCTGCAAAAAATTATATATAAAGACACGCTAGTAAATCATGATGTCGTGCATCACATAGACACAACAGGACCACCCGTCCACTTTTGACCACGACGATAAGATCCTAAGAGCCTATCTATTGTCCAGGGCGGAGTTTGATAAACTGCTTTATTTAGGTGTCATCCGCCCTTCAAAAAAGTTTGTAGGCGTCCCCACTACATATGGTTCAAACAAGAACTGGGAGGTTCGACCATGTGGCGATTACCTCTCCTTGAACAAGCAAACTATTGGCGTTAGATACAAGATCCCTCACATACAGGATTTCCCTAACAACATGTCCGGCACCACAACTTTTTCTAAGATTGATCTAGTTTAGGCATATTACCAGATCCCAGTGGCCCCTGCTGATATAGGAAAAACAGAGATCACAACACCCTTCGGGTTAGACAAGTTCCTCCACATGCCCTTCGGGCACACTAACTTGGCACAAACATTCCAACTGTTCATCGAAACAGTTCTTCAAAGACTGCTATTCGTATTCGCAAATACTGGTGACTTGATGATAGTAAGTACAACACCAGAAGAGAATACGGAACACCTTAAGCAACTTTTAAAACGGCTGAACAGATACAGTGTAACAACCAATCCGGACAAATGTGAGTTCGGCAAGCAATCACTTCTAATTTCGGACTATGTTATGAACTACAAGGAAATCGCATCCGTTTAAGAAGCTCTCAAAGACATCAAAAACTATTCTTTACCCATGGCGCCTTTTTTATATACCTCGAAACCTCAAGATTGTCCCCACGTTTTTGTCAGAACTGATCATATTCGTAAGCCCTTAAATCACCCGTATATGGGCCCATTTAAAGTCTTACATAGAAACGACAAAAGTCCACCATCGAACGTGCTGGAAAAAAAGACACTGAATAGAGTTCAGCCGGCATTCATTGAAATCGGTAACTGTCAATTTACCTCACAGCTACGGCCGAAGTCGGAACAGCAGTTGGATGATAGCGAGAAGCCAGCAACCTCAGCTACAATGCGAAAGTCATCAATTAACTGTACGACACGTCCTGGGAGGACAGTACACTGGCTACGAGGCTATGCAGAAACGATTTTCATATCTTAGTATTTTTCACATCAGTTCACTTGAGTAAGTGGTCAGTTGCAGCTCAGTATTATTTCATTTTTTATATTTGTTACGTGTAGAACATGTTCATTGACACTTCAGATCTCAAATTATTTATTATTACCTTGGCATCATGCATTTTAGTCAGAGAGTTACAATAACTAGTTTTCTAACGATAAAATATCAATGCATTAGTATTTGTAATTTGTTTTTTGTTGTTTTGTATACATATCATCAAAATATTTATAAATTGTTGCTTAATCTATGTAAGTTGGTAAGTAGTATCATCATATATGTGTACTTTTCTACGATTATTTGTCATGTTCCTAAAACATACAAAAAAAGCGAAACCCTCACATTCCACATTCGTTCGTGCCATTTTTTTATATATTGGTATTTTTCATATTCGTTAACTTTATATATATATAGGGTTCTGCAGCACTGTTATTTTATTATCACACTTTTGTTTTATTATAATTGCATTGACATTATTATCAGTATTTACTTGCTTTTAGAACACAGATATTAAAGAAATAAATATCCATGTTATAAGTGGAGGATAATGTAGAGGCCACTGTTGCGCCTAACACTATGATGTTTGTATTGTGTATTTCTTTATTGATACTTGTACCAAAAATGTTAGACTGCATTATTCAACTTAACAACAGCACGTTGTACAATTTATGACACCTGATTCTTTCGGTTCAAATATCTATCTATTGCATCTTCGTTCCAAACTTCTTGATCATACCTGTAATTGGTGATTTTTATGCATGGATAAATCTTATTGTTGACGAAGGCGAAGTTAATGACATGATATATAGTTATTGGATCTAACGAGGGGAATACTACTCATAAAGTCGTCCATAAGTAGTAGGTTGCTGAATGTTGCATGAAATGGGAATAATCGGGAAACAGCGTACGAGGCGATTTATGGGGTGGCAAGAAGCAGAGCATGATTAGAATGCATAGGAGAATCGAGGACAACCAAGAGAAGAAAACCTACAATCGGCACGGATCATAGAACACGAGTGATATGCAATTCGGTTATTATAAGTAATGTCTATAATGTTTTATGACGATCTCTGTTTTCACCAAATATACGATTTGCTTGTCCTACTTGGCTTTTCAAAATAGGTGTCGCTGCCTCTGGACAACATGATGGTGCCATGACCGCAGCCTTTCGAGGATGGTGACGTCAGAGCGTTCCTGCGACAAGTCGAGGTCATCGCGGAGCTGGTTGGAGTTCGCGGTTCAACCGTTGGATATGGTGTAGTCGGCAGGGTTATGCTGGCAGTTGACGAGCACCGCGGTTTCCGCAGTTGCAGAAGATAGCGAGATAACGTCTATGGAGAAGCGGGTCGCTGATCCAGAGGAGCAGGTCGCACAGGTTAGAGTCTGCACGACGACGGAGAGCCGGTACTTCGAGTGTGGAAAATTTGGTCATTATAAAAGAAATTGCCCAAAGAAACGACGATAAATACCGTCTACACGTTGTATACCGTCTTCTATCTTCGAAACATCTTTTCGAGTGGTTGGCTTGGTGGATAAGAGTGCGTTATATGCGAAAGCTTGCATAAACGGGAAAGCGATGGTTGGCTTAGTTGACACGGGTGCTGCCATATCCTTAATAGACGTAGGATTTTGTCGGCTGATGACGGAATGTTCATTGGCAGTAAAAACCGTAAGCTGACATGATCTGGAAATTGTAGAAGTATCGGACTGCCATGTCGAATTCGGGGATTGCAACATACAGTATCCGTTTGTAGTAACCAATGGTATACAACAAATAATACTGGGTGCAGATTTTCTCAGGGAGATGGGGGTGGTAATCGACACAGAGAATAGGACGGTACGCACGAAATACGGACATTTCAGTATACGAGGTAACAGTGAGGCGACCAAGACACAAGTGGCAATCTCACCGCAAGAGAATAGAGAAGAGTGTTATAAAATTGTAGCAAGTACAGAAGTCTGTTTACCAAAGATGGAGAGGTCTACGGTTATTGTGATAAAGTGACCCATGAAATTCCTATAAGGAGTCATAGGAAGATGACGTTTTACATGCGCCGGATTCCGGTTAATCTGGAAACAGAGGTAAATCGTCAAGTTTAAGGAATGTTGCGGGACGGAGTAATTGAAGAGGCCGATAGTCGTTACAATTCACATGTGCTGCTAGTAAAGAAATCCAATGGGAATTATAGATTCAGTGTTGACTCCAGAGAACTAAACAGTGTTTTGGATTTAAGACCGCGCACAAGCCAACCGTGGCTGAGACTTCAGGTTGCTTATAACAAGCAAGATGTTTTACTGTACTAGACCTCTGATCAGGGTATTGGCAACTACCGATAAAGACGAGCGACAGGTTCAAGACGATGTTCACTGTGGGTCAAAAGCAGCACCAGTTTAGGAGAATGCCGTTTGGGATGGCATGGGCGCCTTTAACATTTAGAAGACTAATGAAATTATCTCTACAAAATCTTGAAAATGAGGTGGTTTACGGAGACGATTTGGTGGTTTTCAGTAAAACGGAGACAGATCACATAAAACATCTAGAAGCAGTTCTTAGGTGAGTCGAGGAGTTTGGGTTGCGTATTAATAAAAAGAAACCACAGATATCCAAATGTAACGTAACACTGTCGGGGTATAAAGTAGGAGAAGGTGAAATGAAACCGCTACCTGGGAAAATTTGACTATTATAAACATAATGGCACCGACTTCGAAACGGAAGCTCAGGCAGTTTATGGGAAGTGCAGCAGTATAAGTTGATCACAACACATCGAACGTCAATCGGGTGTGTGTCTAGTCGGTAAATGTGCATCTGCCCTATCCCCCCACTGAGTCCCAAACCGGAGATATGAGAATACATTCCAACAGACCAACCAGGCAGAATCCTAATATAATTTACACATTCCTTTATTTATACATAAAAACCTGATCGCACAGCAAACCAATTAGGAAACTAACATCAATACAGAACAAAGAAAATAGTGGTAGTGAATAGGGAACACTTGTATGCAACCAATTAACTGTAGTTCATAGTAAGAAAAAATATACTAAGAGTAATTACACTAAATAGGAGGACAGATTACGACGAACCTAAGAATGATAGAAATGAAGTGCTTACATTACTCTTAACCAAAATAATTGAAATAGTCCTCTGAAATACAGTTCTGAAAGTTTGTTACTTCTTTTAGTCACCCAAAATAACAGTTTGCAAAACTACCTCGACGCAAGTGGAATGAAAGTGATTTTTGTATTTTGGTGATCTTGGTTCATAGCACTTTGATCGTACACATGGTTGTCTTTTTCGATACGCCGAGCACGTAAAAATGATTGATTATCGTCGAGAGCCATTTATCTGTAGACTATTTCAGCATTTTTGGTTATATTCAAGGTGAATAATTTATTTTTATTATCATTTAGTCCCCCACCCCTGCCCTATCCTTCCATTTTACACATTAACTGTTATCATATCGTTTCTCATTTATGAACTGTGATTAATTGATTGTGTAAATGTTACTTCAGTTAACATCTACTGTCACTCCTACTTCGTACTGATGTTAGTTTCCTAATTGGTTTACTGGGGAGTCAGGCTTTATGTATATATAAAGGAATGTATGAAGTATAATATGATTCTGTCTGGTTAGTCTGTCGTCTTGTATTCTTCCATCTCCGGCCTGGTATTTAGCGGGCATTAAGCAGACGCGTAGTTATCGACAAGGCATACCTCATTAGCGTTAGGATAACTGTAGCGACCTATGTTGACTAGTTAAAAATTAACTCCAAACCTTAAGCATACGCCACAACAACAAAGCTCAGGTATTCATTTACCTCCTCATTCCGCATAGGGATTATATTTCCTATTATCTTATATTAAATGTTGGTAAGTATTGTGTATTTGAATGATTGGTATCTTGCCCTGCTGTCTCCTGACCACGATAAGAAAATAAAGACCTATTCCCTAATAATCTGGTTTATTTTGTCAGATTAAATGGGGCGTACCAAGTCATCAAACTGGTGAGCCTTGTGTTTGACACAATATTTAATTTCTGTTATGCGTATCATAAATTCTTTTTGTATTCAGTCATAAAAATAAGCTTTCCGTTTTGCAGGAACCAAACGCCTAGATTCGATCTTCAGAACTACGTGGCAGTATTACTTATCAATAAATATCAAAAACATCATTGTAAATTCTTTATCGTATTCTTCAACAAACTCTCAAATAATCTACCACAAAATATTTTCGTTAATAATTCTATCCTAGGGTTAAAACGACTGATTACCCCATATCTAGAATCTAAAGACTTGTACCAAATCTTTGACGACTTACTATTTAACCTCGAATCAATCAGCAGTGGCTTATTAGGAATCTACAACTGGAAACACCACGTCCGTTGTAGTAAAAAAAACAGAAAAATAAGACTCTGGTTTCAAACTGATTATTTTGCTACCACTAATTAAATTCGTTTTTTCTTTCTATTTCATGTATTCTTCTATGTCACCGTCTCCCCGAGTTTGTGGTCCATTCTGGTAAGGAACTGGTTTCTTTTAAACAACTAACTCCAAACGCTGGATAGCAAAGTAAGTAATGCATTAATTACTCACCGGTCAAGATGAATCTACATAGATTGGCTCTTTTAACCAATTTCAAAAGCTCAGCCTTATTCCGTTTCTGGATAGTCTCTATGATCCATTCTCCTTACTAATAGCCACTCCATGGAACTACAGCGCCACAGACGGGAAGCACGCGATTGTTTGTTGGAAGTGCTCTACAATACATATCTCTAGTACCCTAGTTCTATAAACTGTGAACCTTGTTACCGTTGGCTTTGGAATTAATTATAATTTTCAAATAGCTTGATTTCCATAACAGTGACCCCATATCAAAACCATATTAATGACAAACCATATCATTCTGATCACGCCTGTAAACTTGTATGCTCTCATGTGCAAAATGATACTTGAGAATGAACTATTATTATATATATTTTTGTAAGTAGTATTTCATTTATGTCGCTAAGTACCATTATTAGAGTCGCTATTTTTCCGTTTTAATTATGATGTTATTTTGTTCATATAGCATGTCAGACTCAATTCCAACCAAAAGCCTATAGAATTTGTCATCGGTAGACATAGACACCGTTATGACTACAAAAAACCAACTCCCGGAATTTGATCATAGTGAGCCTGAGTTGTGGTTTGCTCAGCTAGAGTATTATTTCACGAGATACAATATAAAATCTGAAGAAGTTCGCTATCGAGACCTATGTTCAGTCCTACACCCTTCAGTAGCCAAAGAAGTCCGAGACTTGATTTTAAGCCCACCAACACAACAACCATACACCATCCTAAGACAAGATATAATGAATCGTCTATCATTATCAGATGGACAAAGAATTCAAAGGCTTTTCCAAGGAGAAACATTAGGTGATAGGTCACCTTCACAGATTTTGCGTCATCTTCAAGCTTTAGTGGGTGACAACACAGTGGATGAAGCAGTCATAAAACAAGGATGGATACAAGCTCTCCCATGCTACGTTCAACACTCTTTGAACGCACAAGATCCTGACACCTCTCTATCTCATTTAGCACGGATCGCGAATGGGATAATGGAAAGAGGTCCCCCAACCGCATCACGTATGATACATCATACTCAAAAGGCGGAATCAACAAATGATCCGATCATAGCATAACTAAGTTACAAGTGTTAAAAGTCTCACAGAGGCTGTCAGCAAAATGCAAACGAGTCATAGAAATAGGAGCAGGTCACCACAACGATCGACATCCAAATCATGGAACAGGTCATAAGGGTCCAGACAATCTGGCCAGTGTTGTTGGTAACATTGGAAATTAGGTGTTCAATCGACCAAATGCAGTCAACCATGCGCCTGGCCCAAGCAGACCCCCAAGAATATAGGAAACAAATACCTCCTACCAGGTTGCGACAACTGAGGAGGGGTGCCTGAACAGTCGCTTATTTTACGTTAGAGACAAAAATTCAGGCTTGAATTTTTTGGTAGATACTGGTGCTGCACTTAGTATCATTCCAAAGAATAAAACCGAGCTGGGTCGAGAAACTTCCCTAGTTACACTTCAAGTTGCCAATAAGACTAAAATCGCGACGTTTGGGCAGAAAACGTTGACTCTAGATTTAGGGTTTAGAAGATAATTTCCTTGGGTTTTCACTGTAGCCGATCTAGATCTGGCAATATTAGGGAATACATTTCTTAGAGAGATATGAATTTCTAGTTGACACTAAAAAACGACGTTTGATATTAAAAGAAACTTCGAAGTACGCAAAAGGCACAGAAAGTCATATCACATTTCTAGACTTAATACAAACTCCGCCAGTAACAACGGAAAAGTTCCAGGATATACTCGCGGAATTTCCAAACCTAACAAAACCGAACTCTCAATCTTTTAAAAGTAAGTCGAAAGTATGTCATATAATCGAAACGGAAGGTGTACCTGTTTTCGCTAAATCAGGAAACTAACCCTTCATAAGCCTATAATAGCTTGAGCTGAACTCGATAACATGCTACAGCTGGGAATAATACGTCCATCTGATAGCCAGTCAACTTAGTCAGGGCACATCACAGTATTCCAGTAGCTGAGGAAGATATTCCGAAGACAGTTATCACAATACGTTTCGGAATATTGGAGTTTGTACGCATGCCATTCGGCCTACGGAACGGTGTACAAACATTCCAAAGGTTTATGGATAATCTACTTCGAAATATGCCGTTTGCACAGGGGTACATAGATGACTTATTAGTTGCCAGCCCAGACTTGTAATCACATGAGCAACATGTGAGGGCAGTTTTGAAGCTACTAAATCATAATGGTTTGAACAAACATCAAAGTAAATGTGTTTTCAGTGTAAAGATACTAGAATTCCTTGGATATACCATAAGTCCTAAAGGAATTACACCAATCAAAGAGGAGGTAGACACTATTAAACAGTACCCCATATTTAGCTCCCTAACACAACTTAGAAGTTTTCTTGGTTTAATAAACTATTATTTCAGATTCATACCCGGTTGTGCACAAATAATGCAACCGTTGATGGATGCATTTAAAGGAAACCCGAAATAATTCAAGCTAACGTCTGAGGGCGTCGAGGCTATTAATCAATTAAAAGATAAACTTGCTAGGGCATCTACACCTGTCATATCCGAGTTTTCATTACTCACTTGCCATAATGCTTGATGTTTCGGACAAAGCCGTAGACGGCACCCATGACCAGCTTGTTAAAAACGCCTGGAAATTAACTGCATTCTTCTTTAGAAACTTGCCCTGGTAGAGATGAGATATTCTACCTTCGGTCAAGAACTCCTTGCAATCTACCTGAATATCAAGCATTTCCGACACATGCTCGAAGGCAGGGAATTCACAGTTTATACGGATCATAAACCGTTAACCAATGCATTGAAAGCGAAAGCCGATAAATACCCACCTCGAGAAGTCCGACACCTCGACTACATATCACAGTTCACTAGTGATATACGCCACGTAAAAGGTCAAGACAACCAGGCGGCAGATGCATTATCTCGATTAGAAATGAATATAATACAACAGTCGACAATAAATTTCGAGACTTTGAGAGACAGCCAGGATATGACCTAGAATTGCAAAACCTACTGTCGGTTGTAAGCTCTAGTCTCAAACTAAGGCAGGCCACATCATCTGATTTACTGTGACACGACAAAGATGGGACATCGGCCTTTCCGGCCCCCAAAAATACACGACGATTAATATTTAACAGCTTTTATTCGTTGTCTCACCCTGGCGTGAAATCTTCGACTAAACTAATCACTGCTAGATACATATGGCCAAATCTTCGAAAGGATGTACATAAATAGGATAGTGTTCAGCGTGTCGACAATCAAAAGTTAACCGACACGCAAATTCACGCACCTAAATTTTTCTTTGACCGGATTTATATTTTGCATATGTATATATCGACTTATTAGCCTCTTTACTACGTTCAAATGGTTTTACGTATCTATTTGCATGTATAGATAGATTCACAAGATTTCCTATAACCCTACCAATCATGGACATCACAGCCAAAACAGTGGCCTAAAGTCTTCATACAGATCTCAGTGGCCATTTTCGGTACACTTATTACAATAACGGCGGACAAAAGAGCTCAGTCCGAATCTGATCTATTCAACAACTTAGCTAAACTGCTAGGCTCCAACAGAATACGTTGCACGGCATATCACCCTCAAGCTTATAGGATGGTAGGACGGTTCCATCATCAACGAAAGGCCACTCTTATATCTCATTTAAACCCCAGTCAGTGGACAGAATTCCTGCCATTATATATGTTGGGAATACGAACAGCTGTCAAAACTGATTTGCAATGTTCAGCAGCAGAAATAATCTTTGAGACAACTCTGAGTCTACCAAGCAAGTTTATTAGCCCTCACACTTACAATAAAAAGCTCGATTTGGGAACTTATGCTGACTAACTGCGGGACCAAATGTCTGAGTTTAAGTCATTTGATACTCGTCAACAATCACGAGCAAAGTTTTTACCTAAGGATCTAAGTGACTGCTCGCACGTCTGGATAAAATGTGACGAAATAAAAGGATCACTTAACCCCCCTTTCAAAGGCCCATTCAACGTTGTTTCAAGAAGACTTAAATACTTTGTGATACGAAAACAAGAAAACATCGACTAAATAATTATTCATAGGTTAAAACCGGCTTATCTAGATAATGAATCACCATACATGTTGTCAGATCGTTTACCCTGTAGCGACTTAAGTTAACTAGCTAAGAGTTGATTTCAAAACTTATGTATACACGTAGATAAGAAAGCTTAAGTATCCAGTTACTTTCTTATTCTTTATAGGGATTATATTTCCTATTATCTTATATTGAATGTTGAGAGACATTGTGTGTTTGAATGATTAGTATCCCGATCAAACTGTCTCCTGTGCACGATATCAAATAAAGACCTATTACCAAAGATTATTGTTTCTTCTGTTAAAATAGAACGGAACGTGCCTAAATAATAAAACCCGACCAAACAACCATGAATTCAAGAAGTGAAAACGTGAAGATTGCAAAAGTGGCTAAAAGCGTTGGATGGGCACTACCGATCATTCAGGCAGGGGTGTCCATAGTTTTAGTTCCAGCCTAAAATATAATCACGTAACTTCTGAAATCTCAAGTTTGTAAATGTTAGAAAAAGTGAGGTAAAATTGATTTTTTTTATGCATTTGCATACACAAGATATCAATACCATGTCTATTTCCTCCCAGATTGCCAAGCCGTTCTGGTAACCAAACACCTACATAGAAACAAACACTTATCAATTATAATTATGTATTATCATCTTGTACTTTATCCCTTTATACAAACAATGAAGCAATTCTATGGTTGTGATTGAGTTTCATCAATATTTCTGAAGTAGATTCTCCTTTAATTTTGACTTGAGCGCGACTCATAAGGTAGGTGAGTAAACACCTGATAGCCGGACAGAGCATATGAAAATCGCATCTCACCAACACGGTGTTGCGTAGTCCACTCGCGGTACTTCCTTAAATATTCTTGCTTCATTTTCTTACCCTCTCTTATTTTCCAAACTCTGGTCACCGTTAGGAGGTTAAGTTCACTAAGTATCCAACCATTATTTGTGGGAGAATGTAAACGTTACAAGATTAGATAAAAAGTTCTAAAAGTAAATGTCATCCACGTAGTATCGTCGAATACTAACAGATTATCTACCATTGATTGAATGTTAGGTGTTGGACGAACTAGTGATTCTCCGTTGAGCTACAGTAGTAAAACTGAAATGATTTTGTTCGATATATGATCAAATCAACGTTTCTACGGAAGTCGATTCCAGGAGGAAGCTAATGTAACAACTCAGGTTGACTAGTTAAGAATTAACTTCAAACCTTAAGCATATGCTAAAACAATAAAGCTTAGGTATTCATTTACTTCCTTATTCCGCATAGGGATTATATTTCCTATTATCTTATATTAAATGTGTAAAGGCATTGTGATATACCGGAAACACGCCTACGTTAGATACTGAAGAACTAACTGCAACTCTAATCTGCTAATTTATCTACGCCAACTGATAGTTGCAATAGTGACCAACAACTCAACAACTGATTACTGAACGCAAGCCAAAATCAGGAAAACACGAACACACCACCAGGAAGATTTGATTCTGTTTGTCTCAACTCTGTATATATAGTTATAAACCGACCTTGTAGCAATTAGAGTAACTAGCACACTAAAAAGACACCACAACCAATCACAATTAGCAAGTTCAGAGCGGAGGAAATGAAAAGCAGTATTGGTTACAACCTACGTTACAATTAATAAAAAATAGCAAAAGTAAGAATATTTACATAAAAAAACAACTAGTTCTTTCTCTTTTAGCACCTTCCTTTTTTAAGAAAATTTCACTTTCTTGGAGCCTTACTGTTGGTTTCTGTTTCCACTCGCTGCGTCTTAGTGACTGTTCTTCGGCAGACGTTGGTTTATTATTTTTTGCTGCAATTATTGTTGGTTTCTTCGTGGGAAGCTTGAAAGCATCAAGAAGAAGTTCAAGTGCTAAGTTGAGTTTGTCTGCTTCTGCTTCATTAAACCTTCTACGTAACTGATTGCGATATCGAACCCATATTTGTTCTTCCACTGCCACCTTATATATCACATTTTTTCTTCTTCCTTGAATTGTCCCGTTTTTCCTTTTCGAACTTCTGGGTCTGTAGTTTCTCACATACACCTGCGTCCCGTTCTTATAGATGTCATCTTCCTCGCTTTCTACTTTTGCCGGTCT
Organism: Schistosoma japonicum; assembly: GCA_025215515.1. NCBI lineage: Eukaryota > Metazoa > Platyhelminthes > Trematoda > Strigeidida > Schistosomatidae > Schistosoma > Schistosoma japonicum. The sequence goes on from CM046061.1 coordinate 79,897,917, forward strand.
CATCACCTCATTTATTGTTCTTAGTTTCCGCCCCATAAGTGCTTCTGCTGGTGATTTCTGTTCGGGAGCACTGCTGTTAGGAGTACTTCTGTAATACAGCTCTTTTAAAAGTATCCACTAACCGCTCCGCTTGTCCATTAGATTGCGGATGGTACGGCTGGGTGGTGTAAATTGGGACCTGTTATCGGTGACGAGTGTCTCTGGAAACCCATGGCATGTGAATATCTTCGTCAATATTTCCAGAGTTTTGTACGTAGTCGGAGGAACTACTGGATGAATCTCTGGCCATTTTGAATAAGCATCTACCAACACCAAGTAGTTGGTTCCTGACATGGGTCCGGCGAAATCTAGATGTACTCTGCTCCATAGCCTTTCAGGATATGGCCAGTTTACTGGTTCAACCTTCGGTGGGTTTTTTGATGCTCGCTGACAGTGGTCACACATACTCACTACGTCGTCAATTTGAGCGTCCATCTTTGGCCAATATGCATTGCTCCGTGTAACTGATTTCATTCGAGCTCTTCCAGGGTGTCCCGCGTAAAATTGTTTGAGTACTGCTCGGCGTAACTCATATGGTATCACCACTTGATCTCAGAACATTAGGCACCCTTCTACTTGGCACAGAGCTTGTCGACGTTGATATAGCTGTCTCAGTTCTTCATCTAAAGAACGTGGCCATTTGTGCTGCATATAATAGATTGCTCGTTGAATCGTTTTGTCTCTTACAGTGAATTCAGCAACTTGCTGATGGGTAATAGGGAGCGCTCTCACGGCATAAACAAAACTTTCTTTAGCATAATCTCTCGTATCGATCGCGATAATCATCGACTCTTGACTCGTCGTAGGATAGGTGCTTATGAGTCGAGATAAGGCATTTGCCTGACCGAACTCTTTACTCTTCCTGTATTGTATATCGAAATCATACCCGAGCAGAGTTAATGCTTAACGTTGTAACCGATTTGCGGAATGCACTGGTATTCCATATTTTGACCTGAAAACTGACAGTAGTGATTTGTGATCAGTTAGTATTGTGAAGCGTCGTTTATACACCATCTTATAAAAGCGTCGTACTGCAAAAACGATAGCCAAAGCTTCCTTCTCAATTTGAGCATAACGTTTTTCAGTAGGTTTCAGCATTCTTGAAGCATGCATTATGATTTTCTCCTTTTCGTTCGGAAATTTGTGCAGGATAACTGCACCTACACCATATGCAGACGCGTCCGCAGCAACAATAATCGGCATCTTCGGATCATAATGCGTCAATAGAAGATTGGATGTAAGGAGCTTTTTCAAGCCATCGAACGCTGTTTGGCACTGCTGTGTCCAGTTCCACTTAACGGTGATGCCCAGTAAATGATTCAGCGGTGCTCGCTTTCCACACAAAAATGGTAAAAATGCTGAGTAGTAACTTATGAGCCCTAGAAAGTATTTTAAAGTAGGTACATCATAGGATGCAGGCATTCCTTGAATGGCTTCAATGTTTTCCGGATCTGGATAATGAAGTGATTTATCGAATATAAATCCCAAGTACTCCGTAAATGTAAGGTAAAATTGACATTTCTCGGAACGTAAGCAAAATCCATGGTTTTGGATTCGTTTCAGTACAGTCGCAAGTCAATCGTACAGCTCGTTCGGGGATTCCGCGACAACCAGTATGTTATTTAAATACACGGCCACTGCGGTGATGCCGGTCAAAATCGAATCCATTAATTTTTGGAAAATCGCTGATACAGTTTCAACTCCAAACGGTAGTCTTGTGTACTGAAAGTTCCCGACGCGTATTTATTGTGAGTAATTCTCGGCATGCTGGTTCAACCTCAACTTGCAAATAAGCATCTGACAGGTCTAGTTTGGAAAAACAACTACCGCCGTTTAGAATAATGAATAGATCGCCTGTAACCGGTAGAGAATAGTGGTGTTGTTCCAGAGCAGCATTCAGACCGGTCGAAAAATCGCGTAGATGCGTAGTGTACCGTCAGGTCTCTTTACAACGACTATTGGGGCTGCCCAAGCCGAGAATGATACCGGTGTAGCGGTAAATAATCCCCAAAATAAATAGTTGCATAGGCTCTCGACATTGATGCTGACCATGTTTGCTTTAGGTGCGCGGTCACGCATCTTCACCAGATCACGACTCGAACCACCGTGGGTAGCATCTCTCTCTAGTTTGCCAGCCTAGACGTTGCTATCCCATTAAAGCTCTGTTTACGATCAAATATAATTTCGCTTCCATCCTTTATTGCCTTCTGATTTCTCATTCGTAGGAGTGGGGTCCATTCGATAGAAGTGTCTTTGGTTATACGACAAGCGCAACTTGGTCATATATCCGGGGAACGCTTTATTGGTGAGCACAACGTGATCTGGACACAATAATTCACTGTGAGTCCGTTTTTCTTTTTTATAGTTTTAAACAGACGACGAAACAGTGAAAAGAGCTACAGCTAACGGCTTTGCGGCAAGCAATTCACTTCCTCAAAACTGGAAAATCTTAGACGAGTGTTTTTCTTTGCCCGTGGATACCCAGCAGCGAACTATTCAGTTCTTATCACGTCGGCAAAAAGCGAGCGAGGATCCGATTGACTACCTACACTCCTTGCAGCAAATGGCAGTCCAAGCGTTCCCTCACCTCGATGTCATGGCGCGAGAGGAGTTAGTACGCTCCCGTTTTGTCGAGGGACTAGTGCCTGGTTCACTAAAAGAATACCTTCTTCGAATGCCACCAATTGACACAGTTGATTTGAAAAGAACAGCACTTTGATTCCGCACGGCAGAAACATTGTCAAGTTCATCCGAGATACCTCGACAAACGGTGATGACGGTAGAGCAACCCGCAGAATTGAGGTGCCTAAATAGTCTTCACAGTGCAACAACTGTTAAGAATCTTTCCAGACAGAGCGTCAGTCGAGGGCAGTCACACGAGAGGTTTTACAGATGGCCATCTGGGAATAACTACCGTAGCCGGCAACCAGAATGCATCTATTGCAGACGCTTCGGCAGAAATGCGAAGAGATGCGGTCATAACAGAACTCATAACTCAGGTAAGCCGTGTCTTCACTATTTGTCTTCTTGTCATGTTAATCAGGCATGTCCGATTACGATTAAGGGTAGGGTGCAAGGATCTGAGATTGAAATATTACTAGACACAGGAACTTCGGCATCCCTTATTAAGGAGGGGTTTTTGAGAAAACTAAACCACAAAACTCAGCAAACCCGATGTCCCTCGGCATTAATCACAGCGAGTGGTGATCCGTTAAAAGTGTGCTCCAAGACGTGGCTAGATTTAATGATAGAAAAGCATCCATTTCGACAGGAATTTTTAGTTTGCCCTGCACTAACGTGGGACATGATACTCGGTGTTGATATCATGTTAAACATCAAGTTTCTATATTCATGGACAAGTTAGAAGCCAAAACTGGAGAAGCCGTTGTACACCTACATCACTATAAGATGCCGACTAAGCAAGTAGCTCATGTGGGAATTTCGGAACTTATACGTCAGGTACAGAGCAACAAAATAATAACAGAAAAAGATCGCCGCGCCACGATTGCTGTACTTCAGGAGTTCGGTTCTGTATTCGAGGAAAGTATTTCCGGGAACAGGACGACTATAGTGCAACACGCTATTTTCACAGGGGACCATATGCCCCTTCGGCAACCGCCTCGCAGAGTACCCGTACACTACAGACCACAACTGGAGTCAATGATAAAGTACATGCTAGATAAAAAGATTATTGTTCCTTCGTCATCCCCCTGGGCGTCACCTATTGTTCTTGTGAATAAAAAGGATTCGTCCCTTAGACTGTGTGTAGACTACCGACGCCTTAATGCCATTACTAAACGGGATTCTTTTCCACTCCCACGCATTGATGCTACCCTGGACGCCTTGAACGCTGCTTGTTGGTTCTCTACCCTAGATCTGGCATCCGGGTACTGGCAAGTAGAAGTACGACCACAAGATAGAAAGAAAACTGCATTCATAGTACCAAATGGTTTGTATGAATTCCAGGTAATGCCCTTCGGTTTAACAAATGCCCGCGCTACCTTTCAACGATTGATGCAAACAGTACTACAGGGTATAGCGCCCCACAAGTGTTTGATTTACCTCGATGACATCATTGTATACGGTAGCACACCCGAACAACACAATGCTAACCTGAAAGCTGTTCTGCAGCGTCTTAAACAACATAACCTAAAAGTAAAACCATCCAAATGCCGTCTGTTGCAGAAGGAAGTAGTATTCTTAGGTCAGATGGCGTGGGTACAGATAATGAAAAGACGCGTGCCATTGTTACTTGGCCGCAACCTCAAACACCTGAAGACGTTCGCAGTTTCCTGGGTCTCGCGTCCTACTACAGACGTTTTGTTAGTAACTTTGCATCTTTGGCAGCTCCTTTGCACAGATTAACACATAAAGGACGAACATTTTTATGGACTAGCGAGTATCAACAGGCATTTGACACGTTGAAGGCACGGTTAACTTCACCACCTATATTAGCCTTTCCTGACACCTCAGCAGACGGAGGCGAGTTTATACTCGACACGGATGCTAGTTCATCAGCAATTGGAGCAGTTCTATCACAGGTAGCTCGAGATGGCCACTGAGAGGGTTATTGCGTATGCCACCCGACGACTAGATAAGAGTGAAGCACGTTATTCCACAACGCGTCGCGAAATGCTAGCATTAGTTAAATTCTTACAGCACTTCCGTCATTACCTACTGGGTAGACCTTTTCGTGTGCGCACGGATCATCGTGCATTACAGTGGCTTCGTTCCTTTCGCGAACCAGAAGGACAGGTTGCACGCTGGCAGGAACGACTGCAAGAATTTGACTTCACGTGCGAGTACCGTCCGGGGAATAGACATACAAATGCAGATGCTCTTTCTCGCCTGCCCCTGCCCACAGATACCGTTGCTGCAACCCTGAGTACGGCAACAGAGACCGACTGGCCCTCGCTGCAAGCAGCAGATCCAGATTTACAGATTATTTTGTCAGAGACAATTACACGGGAACGATAAGCCGTCCATGAGAGAGTTAAGAGATCAATCCCTCGCTACGCGTTGCATTTGTAACAAATGGAGCAACTTAAAACTGTGTGGTAACACGCTATTCCTAATTAATCAGTCCGGACAACCCCTGCTTATAGTACCGCAAGTAAAGACCTAGAGTATTGTAGAACAAGTTCATCGCGAACTCGGACAGGCAGGAGAACGACGAACTGAATATGCTGTTCGCCAGCGTTTTTGGTGGCCGTCTATTCACGAAGATGTGACTGGTTTCTGTAAAAACTGTAACACGTGTTGCGGCATAAAATCGCCCAAACAGACACCACGTGCGCCTTTGACTCCGATGGGAACAACTGGACCACACCAGCGAGCTGGCATCGATATTATGGGGCCGTTGACGACGACAAAAATGGAAATCGTTACATATTAGTTATGGTGGATTATTTCACTAAGTGGTGTGAAGCAGTGACCGTTCCGCAGCAAGACGCCCTAACAGCTGCACGGGCCTTCATTGACCATTGGGTTTCCCGTTATGGTGCCCCACTCTCGCTCCACTCCGACCAAGGCACGGCCTTTGAAAATCATCTCATTGCCGAAATATGCAAGTCTGTTAGGAACAAGGAAGACGCATACTACCGCATACCACTCAGAAGGTAACGGCCTAGTCGAAAGAACAAATAGAACTATTAAAGCCATTTTACGATCGTTTATCAGCAGATCGTCAGCCGAGTTGTGGGATGAGGTACTCCCTCAATGCATGTTAGCCTACCGGACATCGGTACATGGGTCCAAGGGATTCTCACCTGCTATTTTACTATTCGGGCATGAGCTACGTCTTCCCGTAGAGATACAGTCGCCTTTGCTACCATACGAAGAACAAGAATACGTACCGTACATCCGTACTCTCCGTGACCGCCTGGCCGATGCGTACCGCTTAGTCAACATCAACTTGCGCAGGGCTAGTAGTCATCAGAAAGACATGTACGATCGTCAAGTGAAAGGACCAGTGTATACGATTGGAGATCGCGTTTGGTTACGTCGCCCTGTGACATCGATAGGGAGCTGCAGTAAATTCCACCAGCCGTGGCAAGGCCCGTTCGAAATCGTTCTCATCCGACCCCCTACTACGTTCGTATTACGAAGCCTACAACGACCTCAGGACGACGTGATAACCGTGCACTACAACCAAATGAAGCCGGATCCGACAACAGCACATTCTAATGCTCCGTTCGTCGATCCTCCACCTGCCACTGGTTTCTATGAGGTTTCAGCTGAAGGAGGGTCAGCATATCCGTGTCCCAGACCAGGCACTGAGGACAGTGCCTCATTAGGAGAGGGGGTGGTGTAACGGAGTCAAAATCATTATGTACGATTCACTGACTCATTCTCTTTTCTTTCTATTGCAGGGCGATCAAATGTAAACGCTCTGGAAGCCGTAGAACAAGCCCTGCGTGCTATTAACTTAGATGATGACTCACAAGACGTAATAAAAACTAGCTAGCCCTTTTCTGTAAAAACCCCGCGTATTTTAATTTTCAAATACAAGAGTTCCGTGACCATCGCTTCGTGTTCTCTCTTGGTGTGAAGTGTTGAGCTAACTTTGTGTGCTGTGATTTTAGATCTCTCCTCTCTTCTGAACCGCTGAGTACACGTGTTACAACGTCACCCCTTCCTGTTTTTAGTCCTGACTGCCTAGAACCGTACGAACAACTCAAAAGATCGATTCTTAAAGGAGGAGATTTGTCCGACCGACGACGTCTTGATGAGTTGTTTCACACCATTGATCTTGGTAACGGTTCTGCGACCGAAATGTTATTGCGCATGAAAGAGGTAATAGGTCAACGTACTTTTGACGAAAGTCTCTTCCGTCAACTTTTTTTATCAAAACTGCCACAACAAGTGCAAGCAGTATTGGTAACTTTTAACAACAACCCAGTAGATGAACTAGCTTCATCTGCTGATCGAATTCTGGAGATCACCAGAACTCGCCACAATGAGGTTTATTCTGTTACAGAAAAACCTCTAGAAACCGAAAACGAAATAACTAAATTGTGCCATACTCTTTCTCGTTTCCTCGATCTACACGAGCAACGCCGACCAAACAATTCCCGACGACGAAGTTCATCGCGTAAAAGATCCTTATCTCGACCTCGACGAACGGAAAATCCACATCGGTGTTGGTACCACAACACGTATGGCAAGGAATCAAAGAAATGTAGAAACCCCTGTTGTTTTCCTAGCCTCAAACCCACTGCGTCGGGAAACTATCCCGCCGGCACGCGTTAGCGGCAACCGTAGCCGGTGGAAACAGCCGCCTGTTATTCATCTCTGATGTGATAACGAAGGTTCGTTACCTCGTCGATACTGGCGCAGAAGTCAGCGTCCTTCCTGCAACTTCATCTAATCGCCAACATGAAGCTGTATTCGATCTACAGGCAGCTGACGGAAAACAAATAGCCACGTATGGTAAGAAATATGTCTACTTAAACGTGGGGTTGCGCAAACCCATACACTGGATTTTCACTATCGCCGATGTGAAAATACCTATCATAGGCATAGACTTACTAAGCCACCACAACTTGCTTGCGGACGCTAGCAAAAAGAGGCTAGTCGATAGCAACACAAAGCTGTACGTACATGGAACCACTGCTACAGGTTGTAGCCTGTCCTCTTCGCTTTAAACATTTAATTAACCCTTATTTTCAGCCAATACTTGACAAGTATCCGGACCTAAATAAGGCGACATCGAAGTTATCATGTGTAACCAGCAATGTTACACATCACATCACGACTACAGGTCAACCTGTATTCTCCAAAGCATGCTTATTAGCACCCGAAAAATTAAGGATTGCTAAGAACGAATTCGACCATATGATTGACATGGAAATAATCCGCCCATCCAGCAGCCTATTGTCGTCTCCATTACATATGGTCCCGAAGAAAGACAGCAATGGTTGGCGACCTACCAGTGATTATCGACGTCTTAACGCACAAACTACGCCAGATCGCTACCCTTTACCACACATCCACGACCTAACGGCCACGTTAAAGGGAATGAAAGTATTCTCAAAAATTGATCTAGTAAAAGCCTACAGTCAAATACCGATGGCCGAAAATGACATCTCGAAAACGGTTATTGTAACCCCGTTCGGTCTTTACGATTTCCTTTGAATGCCCTTCGGCTTGAGGAATGCAACACAAACGTTTCATTGACGACGTATTCCGCGGGCTCGACTATGTCCATGCATATGTCGACGACTGCTTGATAGCAAGCCCAGACAAGGAAACACACATGAAACATTCGGACATAGCTTTTAAAAGACTGCAGCAATACGGAATTACTATTAATAAACAAAAATGTCAAATCGGAACAACATCGTTAGACTTCCTGGGGCATACCATTGATGCTAATGGTATACAGCCTCAAAAACACAAGGTGGCGGCAATTGTGGAGTATCCGGAACCAACAAACATTAAGCAGTTACGAGCTTTCAACAGGTTGGTAAGTTTCTATAGACGATTTATCCCCAACTGTGCATCTATAGTGAAACCACTAACGGATCAACTTCGTGGGAACAAAAAGGTGGTCACAATGGATTCAGAATCAAAGAAAGCCTTCGTTTCAATTAAAGAGGCAATAGCCAAAGTAACTATGCTGGCACACTACAATACTGAAGCTACAGTCAGCATTACGGTCGACGCTTCTGACTCAGCGATTGGCGCAGTTCTGCAACAATGGACTGGCCAAGCTTGGCAGCCTTTAGCATTTTTCTCAAGATGATTAAACGACACTGAATCGAGATACAGCACTTTTGGACGTGAACTACTAGCCATGCACTGTGCTGTACGACATTTTCAACATTCCACCGAAGGCCAGGGAATTTGCAATACTCACCGATCATAAACCACTGACGTTTTCGATGAAGTCATCTTTGGATAAGTACTCTCCACGAGAGTCGCATCATCTTGACTATATCTCCCAATTCTCTACTGATATACGACATATATCGGGAGCTAACAATGTAGTTGCTGACGCCTTGTCAAGAATACATTCCTTGAATCGTATCCAAGGAATCGACCTTGTTGAACTAGCTCAACTTCAAAGTGAAAATATCGATTTTCATCACGAGTTAGCCGCAACAACGCTCCAACTCCAGACCAAAACGATTGGAAAAGGTAAGAACACTTTAATTTGTGATTCTTCTACAGGTATAGCCCGTCCAGTCGCTCCCAGGAGTTATCGACGAGTCATCTTCGACACATTGCACAACCTTTCTCATCCTGGAATTCGTGCTACACGTAAACTGATTACTGATAAATTCTGCTGGCCAAAGATGAATAAGGATATTAAAGAATGGGCACGCACTTGTATAGCCTGCCAGAAGAACAAAGTAATCCAACATAATAAATGCCCCCTAGGCACTTTCTCAACCCCTGACGTTCGATTCGATCACGTCCACCTTGATTTGGTAGGACCCTTACCAGACTCGGATGGATTTTCTTATCTTCTGACATGTGTGGACCGATTCACACGCTGGTCAGAATCGATTCCACTCAAGGACATCACTAGTGAAACGATTGCTCGCGCTTTCGTCGAACGATGGGTAGCCAACTTTGGTTGTCCATCTAGAATAACGACAGACCGTGGACGTCAGTTGAATCTGGATTGTTCCACTTTCTGACCAAACTTATTGGAACAATGCGTTTTAGGACGACCGCCTACTACCCACAATCTAACGGTTTGGTAGAAAGATTCCATCGACAACTGAAAGCATCACTTTCAGCAACAAACATCCCTCAGTGGACCGACGCCTTACCACTAGTTTTACTCGGGATTCGCAGCACAGTGAAGGAAAATGTTAAATGTAGTGTCACCGAATTAGTCTACGGAACGACTCTTCGACTAACAGGTGAGTTTGTGGAAATCGCTTCCACTTCGACAAACCTGGATATGAATTCTTACGTGAACCGGCTTACAAATGCTATGCGTTCAGTTAAGCCAGTTGAAACTCGACAACAATCGACAGACACCTTTATCCAACCTGCCTTAAAATATAGTACACACGTTTTCGCACGTCGTGATGCCGTACGCCGACCTCTCGATGCAACCTACTAAGGGCCATACAAGGTACCTGAAACGTGAAACAAAGTACTATACGATTGACAAAAATGGCCACGAGGATAGCGTCAGCATTGACCGCCTCAAAGCAGCCTACCTAGAAGGTACACCTTTTAGTGTCGAATTCGCTGCAACACCTGCAAAACGTAGCACGAACGAAGCCATTACGCCGCAAGCAATGACTAACACGCAAGTAGAAGCATCAAAGAGCCCTGTAACGCCGAAAGCTACGCGTTCTGCTAGAAAAGTACGATTTCCAGAACACCTAAACGAATACTATGTCTACTAATTTCCTCCCACTACCTACGTACGTATAACATTTTTCTTGTTGTCTTAAAATAAATAATAAAATAAAATAAAAATCGATGAACACACATTATTATTATTTATGTTTTTTTTTAAGAAAAATGTAATAATAATAATTTTACTGTGTGCATTTTATAAATTTTCGTGTCAAAAAAAACGTTTCATTATTCGTTGTCGGTGTTCAACACGTTTTTGTATAGACGCATCGAGTTAACAATTATTTTTTTTTGTTTGTACACAAAACGCACAGATTTAAATTTTCTTTTTTCTTTTCGACTTCCAGGCCGTCTGGAAACAAACAGAAGAACGTGGAAGAAACAAGGATTTTACTTTATGTACAATTATTTTATGCAACGACACCATAGTGTAGGGACTGACGTCCAGAAGCTGCACAACATTGCAAGCTATCGAAGGAACGTTTACCAATGTCTGACGCATTGGAATTTATTCTTCGGCTGGCACGTCTTAGTGTCCTCCCGAACACATTAGGGGGGAAGTGAGCTGTAGCTGGTAAATAATCCCCAAAATAAATAGTTGCATAGGCTCTCGACATTGATGCTGACCATGTTTGCTTTAGCGGACACTACTAGTGAAGGCGCGCGGTCACGCATCTTCACCAGATCACGACTCGAACCACCGTGGGTAGCATCTCTCTCTAGTTTGCCAGCCTAGACGTTGCTATCCCATTAAAGCTCTGTTTACGATCAAATATAATTTCGCTTCCATCCTTTATTGCCTTCTGATTTCTCATTCGTAGAGTGGGGTCCATTCGATAGAAGTGTCTTTGGTTAAACGACAAGCGCAACTTGGTCATATATCCGGGGAACGCTTCACCGGTAAAGGAACATCATATGAAACTGACCTTTTGAAACGGAAGACTGGGGAAGTATTCGGTATCAAGCGAAGCGAGACTTTCATTGTGATACAGCGTCCTAACACTTTTGTAAATACTTTGTCAAATTCTTTTAGGATCTTTGTAAATCTTTTTCGTCTTTCACCTTTACGATGTAGTGGCATACGGTACTCAGCGGAACAACACCTAGTTTCAGATCTGCAAACCAGTCTAAACCCAACACGTTAAGATTATTGTTGACCACATAACATACTCTATCCATGGTTATTCCATTAGATGTCACTGAGCATACAATTTTTCCGATAATCTCCAGGCTGATTGCATGTTGCACTTATGGCGAGCTGCTCTGTAGAGCATGGTGCCGGTTTCCCAATCTTAATCCATGTTTTTCTAGAAATAATAGTAATATCAGAGGCCGTGTCAAGTTGAAGGCTTACCGCATGACATACTTTCTGGCTGGTCTCTGGTGAGCATGATTTGCGGTGGATACTGAAAGTGACTCAGCCGGCTTACTGGGTGAACGGAATCTTCTTCTACAACGTGACCGAGTGCGTGTGTTTTTCTGCCTGCAAGAAGTTTCTTTGTGTCCTACCATGCTGCATTTTCTGCAGCGATAGTTTTTAAATGGACAGAACTTGGCAAAATGCCATACACCACAGTTCCAGAATCTGGATAAGGGAATAATTTTCTATTTATCGGCTGGATTGTTACAATAAGTTGAAGTCGCTGATGGAGTGATTTGATGAGAACCAGGTTGCCGACGAACGGCGTGAACTTCAATGTCACTATTACCACCAGACTGGACAAGTGTAGTATCTTGCTTTAAGTTGGTCAGTCGTTAATATTTTGCGGCAATGTCATTGAGAGACAATGTTGGTTCTTGATCAAGACGATGTAGCAATCGCGTGCGAATATCAGCAAATTTTTTTGACTGTAGGCTGCAGATGATGATTAAGGACTTGAAATGGTTATCCGATAGGTCTTTTAATCTAAAACGTTTACATTACCTGTTTACAACACCAACATGCCTTAAGAAATCGTCTGTTTCACTCATTTTTAACTTTAAGCAATGATATCAAATATTGAACAGAGAAGAATTATCGCCAAAGTGTTGACTGAGATTGAGCAGGTTTCAGTGAATGTTCTTTCACGCGGATTTTGAGATAAAATTAAGTTGCAGTACTTATCAAGTTCTGCTGCACCAGGCTTTCTGAGTAGAAGTTTCCGGCGGTATATACCTCCGGAACCATGTATCAATAGTAACATTAGCTTCTGGATCATACTTAAATTCAGCAATACTATTAATAATTCCATCAATTGAAAGTGTTGAGTTGGGAACAGGAACAGTCGAGGACGTTTCAGTAATATATTTCAAGCCTGTGGCTGGCTTCATTAGGTTTAGTTGTTCATCCAACAACCTCCATCTTCGTAGAATCCACTGTCACCATCACCCGTCCGCAACTGATATATCAGAAAAAACGCTTACGTTATACACAGAAGAACTAACTGCGAATCTAATCTGCTAATTTATCTACGCCAACTGATAATCGCAACCGTGACCAACAACTCGATAACTGATTACTCACCCCAAGCCAAGATTAACAAGACACGAACGCAGCACTAGGAAGATTCAATTCTGTTGTATCCCAACTCTGTACATATAGTTACAAAAGAGACCTTGTAGCGATTAGAGTAATCACTCGAAAAAGCCTACAGCCAATCACAAATATCAAGATCAGAGCGGAGGAAAAGATAGGCAGTACCGATTACCGCCTACTTTACAATTAATAAAAAAAATTAGCAAAAGTTAGAATATTTACATAAAAAATAACTAGTTCTTTTTCCTCTTAGCAGTTGTTCTGCAACTTTATTCGTCTCCCGGGCGTTCATTTTATAATCATGACTGTATATCACCCAGCAGCCAATGGCTCAGCAGAATTCTGCTGATCCAACCGATAGTTTAGAGCCTCGTTGATGTCCCAACCTATCACTACATTACGGTGTAATTAGCTTAAGCTGATTCTGTTAGGGATTCATAATCACCAAAAATACAATGGTTGATTAATTAGACGAAAGAAGTTGTATTGATTTTTTATAAGACTGACTTGTAGACTTTCATCAATTAATTTTATTTCAATGTGAGTCCTACTCCTAAATACAGTTTGATAGTATTTCATTTGAAGTGTACCCGTCTCAGTTTCGCTCCACAATACAATCTTCCTACAAGTCTAGTCTTTTGTAATAGCTGTGCGCTGGGAAGGAACGAGTTGCAGTATACGTCTGAAGTACAAACATCAGAGATAGCGTTCGCATTAAATATATCGACTAACAAGGGAATCCGACATATAATCCGGCTACCCTAGAGGTCGTATAACGAACCGTACAAAGACAATAAGAACCAACGCGTTGTGTCATCTAAGAGAAAACATCAGTTTTTTTCTAAGCACGATGCTATCAAAGAAGTTGAAGGACACACGTTGTCGTAGCTCGTTTACAGTCCTACATTCACTTTGCTTGAACAACTATACATTTAGTCGATCACGTAATTACACCAATATCATTCCATTTTATTTTGAGTGTAATTAGCCCAAGAATCTTGTATTACAAATATTCCGGTCGATTTCATATATTATATTTATTTCCTTATCATGTACCAACTACTTTGTTAGTAACTACTTAATTCTTATCTGTTTTTTGCAAGCGTTGGGCCTATTTTATGTTTAATATTTATTTATTTGTCATATTACAATCCTATATATATATTGTGTTCTACCCATTGGTATTTCTTTATGAACATACACTGGTGCCCGAATTGCTATTTTCTTGTATACGTTAGTTGTATGTTTTAAGATAAGCGTTTATTACTCGCGAAAAGTGTGACAGTCCGATTTTCCGTTGATTGTTAGTTAATAAACGCTCTACGCGACGTATTTTTCGCCTTAGCATATTTAAATAAGTGACCGAAATTGACGTCAGTAATATTTAATAAGAGAAAATTGTAATGCTTGTATTAGTAGCATTAGCCACACGGTACTTAGAACCTCATGTTTAGGAATTTGAATTGCGACCACGGAATGGCGTAGTATGATTCAGTAGTAGTACTATTGTGCCATAACAACTAGAAATGGGGCCTCAAGCAGTCAGTGATCAGCAATCAATGGAGCGAAGAATCTGACTATACATAAGTGCATAGGAAAACCAATGTCATAAATATTGATAAACATAAATAATAATAACAATAAGGCTATCAATGACAATTAGAGAACACAAAGGTTAACTTAACATACTACACCAAAACAAATAAAAAAGATGAGTAGGCAGATATACAGGCACTCACATAGAGGAGGGATATATAGAGCATAACGCATAGTAATATGTTCAGACAAAGATCAAGAATTAAGATAAACATTGGTTATATGATTATTTAGGTTCACCTGAATTAATTATTGTAGGTCACTACATAAATTTTGCATGAATTATAGGGACTACGTAATCTGAAAGCGTATGAACTATGAGGCGTCATTACTTAGTTATATTGGATTACATGCGCACTCATTTCAGCAGTAACACAATTCCAATACGTTTGTTGATTACCGTATACCGTGTTGATTCACCCATATCCACAAACGATAGGACAAGTGTAAAAATAAAAGTCCTTAACGATGAGATTACTGAAATTATATTTCAACGGAGTGTAAATGCAACAAGCAAACAACTCAAGACATCAGCTGAAAGTAATCAGTCTTCAGTTTCGTTTTAGTTAAATGTTAAGCATACATAGCACAGAGAAAAGTATAATATGTAAAATATTATGTCCAAAGTTATCATTGGCTACCATAGCATAGACTGGAGTGCTAGAACATATTCTAAAGTTCATTGGTGAGGATATGGCGTAGCGTCTGCATCCGTCGATCAGTTTCCAGGGTTTTGATATAGATTATTAACAAAGTGACCAGATTGCATTCAGTGTTCTCAATAACATTAATTACATAAATAGTGAGTGACTATGCTTCTGTGTTAGCCTATTAAACAATTAATGAATGTACAGCCAGATGATTTTATCGGAAGTAATTGTTTGCCCTAACACTGTTTAGTTTTCTAAAGCGTAACATTCCATTTTGTCCTTTGGTTGTGGTGAATCACCGTTGTTTTTAATGTTGTATTGCCGTCTGTACTAAACCATGTGGGGGTGGGATGCTGGAAGAGAGGGTCAAATTGAAACCCTGAGTCTAGGTTACGTGCTAGTTGACACTCGTGAGCAAGACGCATCCGCGACGTCGAGGAAATTGATATATCGTGTCGTATATAATTTCACATCGTCTAGTTTGGGAGGTCACCTACCGCTAAGTTATTATTTCCCAATTGGCTGTTAATTTTCGAACCAAGTGTGTGATATGGTATGCCAATTAATTTTGCCGATTCTTGCACTTACTTGTAGATTGTTTCCTCATGATAAGTTCCTAAATGATCACCTGTGACTTCCATACGTCTGCATTATTAGCATTGCCATTTAGAACTAGCCGATAGTTGTGGGAAGCTTAAAGTATATTTCGACGAGGGCTAGAGGTCGTTGCTATTTTGAGGCGTTTCCCCTATTACAGGGTAGTGGAATTTGGCAGCTGGAACCTGAACTCTGTATCAAAAAGTGGAACCTCTCTGCAGTAATTATAATTTCCAGTATGTGTGCATCTTTTTTCATTTCTTCTAGAATATTGTTTTTTCCTTCGCAACGACAGTGGTCTAGTTTCGCTATTTCTAGGTGCTGTCTCATATGTAGGAAAGCATACAAACTATTTACTTTATGTAAGCATCCGTATACAAAAATTAAACGTGGAAATATGATTATATCAGTCGGTTTTAAGAACCTTAGAAATATTTTAGGGATACAACAATTAAAATGAAATGTTATTTTAATCGTAAATTTATTTACAGGCACTATGGTAGTAGATACTGAAAACGTTAGTCTTTACGTAAGAAATTAGTCATCAAAGTAAGTTTAATAGCACTATTTATAGAATTCCAATTCTTGATCATCCTTCTTCAAATTATTTTTATAACCTTTTTCAAAATCCTTGGCTAGGACAACATAACGATTTTCTCGAACAGCCTGCATTCCAGCCTAAAAAATGAATAAATAAAAACAGTGTGAGTTAGAAGTTTATTTAGATTGCTAATTTATTATTTTCTAGTTTACAACACGAGAATACTGGTTTTATACACATGTGATGATTGAAACAAAACGTTAGATACCTGGAGGCACAATATATACTGAAAAAGAATTACGCGTGTGTAATGTGATAGGGAAAAAATATTACCTCTTGACAAATTGCATTGATGTCTGCACCAGAAATCTTGTCTGGCCGTGCAACGTAATCCTCCAAGTCAATATCATCACTGAGATTCATTTTACTGGTGATGGTTGAAAAAATGAGACGCTTTTGACGACGATCTGGCATTGGAAACTCGATTTTGCGATCAAGTCGGCCAGGGCGCAGAAGTGCTGGATCTAGAGTGTCAGCACGATTGGTAGCCATGATAACCTGAGACAAAAATTAGTGAAAATACTGAACTGAAATATAAACTAATCATATATGCTTGAACTTTAGCGTTTTGTAGATATTGGTATTAGGTTTAGTTGATTGAATTCCTTACAAACTGATGTTGATAGGACACCACTGAAAACCAAGGAGGTCTGGATGACAGTTGTTTCGTCCTAGTGTGAGGTTCATCAGTATGTACTCTGGATTCCTCCCGGAGACCCGGACCCAAAGCCATTAGATTGGAGAACATTTGACCCTATGAGCCACTGGGGCTGCGTTCAGTCGTAGAATTTCCATTTCCATCCGTTTGCGATATAGCGCGACGACCATTCATCATCATCGATGATAACTGTCTCAATTCCGACAACTAAACCTAATATCAATCTCTACAAAACAGCCCAATTCAATCACACTAATCAACCTACTAATGACTAACTTCAGGATGCTCCTGAAGTTCCAATGAGAAGTGACTAGTAGAGCTCAAACTTGCCAAAAATGAGGTGCTACCACCGACGCCAAGAGATGATCGTCGCGCTACATCATAAATTGATGGAAGCAGAAATTCTACCATTAAACGCCGCCCCAGTGGTGCAGAGGATTGGGCGTTCGCCAATCTAAAGGCTCTAGGTTTGGGTTTCCGGGAGGGACCAAGGTGAATACAGGTGAGCCTCACACCAGGGCCGAATAACTGTCTCCAGTGCTCCTTGGCATTTAATGGTGTCCTATCAACATCAGCTTGTGATGAATTTAACCAACCGATCATGTATACGTAAAATTACTATACTGAAGATATCTAGGCATTAGAATAACCACAATCGAACTGATTGACATTTGTATTAAGTGATCAACGTGGTGCAGGAAACTTTTAACTTAAAAAGAATGCAAAATTATTATCCTTTAAAGAACTTCCCATATCCCTTCCAAAATTGAACTATGCACATGAAACCTTGATTATTAAAAAAATCCCACAATAACCGCTATGGTTTATCTAAACAAGCATTTGTAGACAAATATTACTTAGAGATAGTCTCACTAATGTATAATTAACGAAATAATTCACCGCGTTACTATAGTTAACAATAAATAATGGGGAATATAGATACCTCTTTCTATCGTGAATGTGGTTCTTATTATTCTTTACTTCTAATGCTAATCACATGCGATATCAACCAACGGATTTTACTAACTGGAGTGCAACTGCCTTCTAAATGATTACTACAAAACTTAAAAAAGTTAGTTCAAAAGTTGTAAGATTCTGAACAAGATTAGTTGGTATTACTTATCATTAAATTTCGATTTCTTTAAAAAATACTCCTGAAGGATGAGAATGCAGAGTAAACCCCATCCCCCAAGATAATTTTTATAAAAATTAAACATCATAATAAGATAAATGTATTAGTTGGAAACTATCAAAGACGTAACTCGTGTTACACTAGTAAGTTTAATCCAGAATTTGTGTACTATGAGAATACATTTGTTCAAAATGATTACCTTTACGTTGACATTCTGGTCGAATCCATCCATTTGGTTCAACAGTTCTAACAAAATACGCTGTACTTCACGGTCAGCTAGTGCAAAAGAAACATTGACAAGTTTGGTTAGAAATAATCTGTATCCTAAATAGGTAGCATTAAACATAAATGTCGATATAATATTGAACGTGCACTTATGCAATAATGTGTTGCATATATATATTACAGTAATCTAACCTGTTGATTATCTGTGATTTATGATGAAGTAAATTCAAAGTAGGAATGTGACAGTTATAACTGTGTCTTATTTGAAACATTTTTACATTGTCATAGCGAAAACTATATAGGCATCAATATGGGAATGAAGATAAGGTAAAAAGAGATGTGATATATGTGTGTAAACATAATATGAAAGCGAATAATATTCAGGCATCCTTGTAGGTACCTAGATAATCCTCTTTTAAATACAGTCTTCATGGTTTTATTTTCAAACCGACTTTTTGGCTCTATTTGTCTTGTGCACATTTTGGTTTATCGTTGTCACCCATTACAGCATAAATAGACTTGAACCTATAAATGCTTAAGAATCTTTGATAAAACGCATGTTTCTTTCTGTTACCCATGCAGTTTGTCGGGCAGGTCATAAACTCAATAAGTAACTATTGACTGTAAATGTACTCTGTTGAGTAACACTTTGTAAGAGGAAGAGGTAGGAATGTGGCTGAAATTAAGTGAGTTTTGTTATATGATGATAGTGTATTGGACATTATAAAAGCATTCGGTTGTGTGCCATCTTGCGGCACCAATTTAGTAAACTGCGATCCATACTGACGTGATTGTTCTATTAGATTTGTAGTTGACTGATGATTAAACGTTTCATTGTAAGTTATGCTTATTAATCGCATCGAAACGAATTAAATTGAGACCATAGACGAAATCAAAGAGTTACGAACTACTGGTGTAACTATTGATAGGAAGTCACTTTAGTTAACAACCTATTGAACTAGGGTTACTTGTGGGACATATATTTTAGGACACGTCAAAGGATATGGGTATACGAAAACAAACTCTTCAAAGGAAGAAAAATTACCTCCAGTTTGAGCATCAAATCGCTTTGTAGCAATGGCATCTATCTCGTCGATAAATATGATTGCCGGAGCATTTTCTTTTGCCAAACGAAATACATCCCGAACCATTCTAGGACCTTCTCCCAGATACTTCTGAACGAATTCTGATCCAACAACACGAATAAAGGCGGCAGTAGTATGGTGTGCAACTGCTTTAGCTAACATTGTTTTTCCACAACCTGGAGGACCGTACATTAATACTCCTCTAGGTGGATCAATTCCAATTTGTTTGTATAATTCGAAATGAGTCAGAGGTAATTCAACAGCCTCTCTAACCTCCTGTTTCTGAATATCCATACCACCAATGTCGGCGTATGATACATCAGGTTTTTCATCTAGTTCAGAGGGAAAAGATACATGAAAATATATGTGACTAGTATTGACTGAAGACAAGGCTATGATTAGGCTTACAATGGAGACTGGGAAGAAGCATTAACTATGCAAAAGATACAAAAGTTGACTTAGCTTGCATTTTGTTGTTCTTAGTCAACAGTATTTCCACTTTAAGAAACTTACATGGTTTGATTGGTGACAATACCATCACACTTATTTCTTATTAGTGAAAATACTACGTCATTATTGATTAAACTAGTAATAGTACTACACATCAAGCTATACAATTGTGTTAGAGTTTGAAAACATGATCGTTCTTTACCAAACGTGAGTCAGCTTCTCCTATACGATTCTGCAGAATTACATGAGATGAGTATTAGGTTTTCATGCTGAAAAACCAAGTGGAAATGCATGGAAATTTAAGTGTCGAATCACACTCGTGTGGAATTCAGAGAATTATTACTTTTTGGGGTTAGAAGAAACAAACTAGCAAGTGTCTTTACTTTCGTAGTAAGCGGTTGTGTGATGCAAGTATACATGTGACTGAAGTCTCCAACAAATGAGGGTACCTGAAGAACATGGAATGAGTAACTAGGATCGACCGTATGAAAACCCAATAAAATGAGCTGACTGACCTGCTTGAAGCATTGTAATACTACTGTCTGCTTCTGGGGGAAGAACATCAACTAAAGCATTACTGTGTTTGTGGAGCGCAACACTGGCACTTGGCTTAAGCAGCTCACGGTCGATTGTAGACAAAATGCGAACGTAGTAGTTTGAACCTATAAAAAATCAATTCTGATTACAAGAGGAAATACCAGTTGTAGATCCTACTATACCAGTGTTCTGATCAACAGCTTCTAGAAACTGTCCAATAACAAGGGGAACACTTTTAATTCGTTTGACTTCTTCTTGAGCATGTAGATACTCCTTCTTTAAATTTTTTTGTTCATCCTTAATGTAGTTTTCCTGAACTTTGATAAACTCAATCTGCTTTTTGAGAATCTACCGAAAGCTACAATCAAGGATGCAATTAAGTTACCTTCAATTTTACATACAGATCTTCTTCGTTCAGCTGAAGAGGATCTATATACCCAAAATTTATTCCTGGACCCTCAATTATTTCAGGCTCCTTAGTTGTCATAATGCAAATGGTACGAACCTTACCTTCACAACCTGCGGTCCTAGCCCTATCTCTTCCATCGCTTACTAATGTAATGTAAGGAACCAAATTCGCCGGTGACATGAAATTCAAACTTCAAACAATGTTTAGCGTGAATAAAGGAATGACAAAGGAGTACCTATTACAACAGTGTCAATAATTACCTGAAGGAAATGGGTGAATGTTAAGCTTTCGCAACTCTAACTTTTCAAGGCAGAATTAGTAAATTGATTTACCTTGAGTGAAAGACCCAAGAATACACTGAGTCGGGAATCGGAGACAGACATGAAGAAACTGAAGAGCTTTCGGGAAGGGCTGGAAAGGAAAGCTCAGGACACAGTTTCGTTGTAGAATACTAGTCGGTTCCCCACGCTCCACATGGAGTAACTGGAATTGATTGACTGAATTCCCTTGAAACCTGCTTCCAGGTGGTAGGAGTGTTTTAGAGAGCCCAACACTGGTTATATTGCTTTTAAAACCAAAAAAGCTGCCAAATTAAAAGTCAAGAATAGAAGTAGCTCCTATAGCATAGTCCCTTAATGTCCATAAAGTTTAGATATCAGCTGAGCTTTCTTTTAAAACATTCAGCAGAAGGTACCAACGCAGCCTGTTTAGGAAGAGAGCTCTACAGCTTGCATACGTTGACCGATAAGATACCAAAACTTATTTTTTGCGCACTCTAACCAGTGTTCTATCATATAAGTTTTTGAGGTTTAGTTTGTGACTAAGCCTAATTCGTAATCTATTAAGTTGATATTGGCTATGGGCTCGTGGTGGTAAATAATCCCCAAAATAAATAGTTCCACAGACTCTCGACATTGATGTTGACCATTTTAGTTTTAGCGGACATGATTAGTTGAGGGCACATAGTCATGCATCACTACCAGATCCCGACACAAACCATTGTAGGAAACATCTCTCTCTAGTTTGCCAGCTTATACGTTCCCATCCCATTGCAGCTCTGCTTACGATCAAACATAATTCCTCTTCCATCCTTCAGTGCCTTCTGATTTATTCTTGTTCATAAAAATGGGTTCAATCGCTATAATTCGCTCTGGTTGTACGACAAACACAACTTGATCATATACCAGGGTGCACTTCACTGGTGAGCACGACGTGATCTGAACACAATCGTTACTGTGAGTTTGTTCCTGTTAATAGTTTTTAATGGAGTATTTTTGGTGCGATTATTGTTTTTTTGCATATTTTCTACGATACTTTTGTATTTGCATACATTACTATATTAATGGTGTCTAATCGGACGCTTAATCTTATTAGGATTAAAATTCCCACTCCTTCAAACTTTCAACTCGTCACTTTTTGGGCAGATAATGTTGAAGCTTGGTTCTGCCACGCAGAAGCGGAATTTCGAGACCGCGGCGGGTAAATCCACGTGTTTAATTCCTAGCAAATGTAGGGTCACTTTCGAGTGAATTTAACAGGTATGTCGCCGCTGTGTACTTCAGGTAATACGGTACATAAAGATCACATCCTACTGACCTTTTCATACTATTCAGAATTCCAATTAAACGCTTTAAATCAAGCTGTGTAATCCAATCTAATCTAGAGTTATTTCCACTGACTCCTCATCATCAAGTGCATAAAGTTACATTGTCGTGTAGCTCATGAATAAAGAGTATTGGCCTAAAGTTGGATACTTACTTGGAATTATAAATTGATGGGAAGAGGTAATGAGCACTGAAGTCACCCACTAGCAGTATGTGGAAAAAATTTGTTGGGGATTCCTAATCCCCAAAGCTACAATGATTGATTTAGTTAAACGAAAGAAGTTGTATTGATTTTTTGTAAGCTTTATTTATAAACTATCATCACATTAATTTGATTTCAATGTGAGTCCTACTCCTGAGTACAGCTTGATAGTATTTCATTGTATTAATTAAATGATGGTGATTTCACTTGATGAATAATCACTGTAAATTGATATAAAAATCTATGTATTTATGTAAATAAATTCGCATTTCGCTAGTGTTGTCTGGTTGGCTTGTGTTCTTCTTATTCCGGCTTGGGACCCAGTGGGCATAGGGCAGACTAGCCATTATCTGCTAGGCACACTTAATTGGAATTCGCTCACTCACCACCAAATTTCACGCATCATAAAAAAATTCAACAACTAGACATATACTTCATTAAAAGAAGTGCCAGTGAGGTGGCGGATGCCTTATCATGGTTCACGGTAGTCGCTTTAAGCAATGTTGTAATGAATTGCATTAAGGTGTCAAAATGGCAGAAAGATGATATCGACATACACAAGCTTAAAGAGTCTCACACTTCACTGAAACTTCAACAGTTACCCTTGGGTGGTGCAGAAACACTTACGTGCCAAACGTCCACGGAAAAGCCTTGGCCTGCAGTACCACTATTCATGAGATGTCTAGTCATAACCACTGACATCCAGGCATTAAAGCGACCGTTAAGTTGATATCAGATAAATATGTTTGGGAAAATGTGCAAAGTGATATTCGTCAGTGGGTGAAAACATGCCTGCCTTGCTAGAAATCGAAAATACATCGCCACATTGTTTCACCTACAGGATTTTTTTCAGTAACAATCACCAGATTTGATCATGTGCATGTGGATTAAGTGGGTCCCTTACTCTCATCAAACGGCTATACGTATGTATTGACATGTCTTAATCGGGTTACGCGTTGGCCAATAGCAGTACATCTGAAAGATACAACAGTGTCAGTGATAACCAATAAATTTTGTTTAACATTATTGCGAATTTCGGAGTTCCCTTTGTAACAGCGACAGGCCAAGAAGCACAATTTGATAGCCAACTGTTTCAACAGCTAACCGAAATTTTGGGCATCAAACGACTTCGTACTACCTCTTACCATCCGCAGGCCTATAGCCTAGTGTAACGATTTTACAGACAATTAAAGGCAGCTCTAAAGGCTCTGTAGTGACTTAAGTTGACTAGTTAAGAGTTGACTTCATAACTTATGTATACACGAAAATAAGAAGCCACAGTATTCATTTATTTTCCTATTCTTTATAGAAATTATATTTTTTATTATCTTATATTGAGTGTTGAGTGACATTGTGTTACACATAACACCATAACAAGTAACTAAACAACCTTTCCCGAATACAATTTTTCACTATTCATTCTCCGTAGAGTAGCCAAATATTTCTTCATGGCTATTATGCTGTAATTTCAAATAAAATGATTCTGGGCTGGCTATAATTCACACGGAGCGTTGAGAGAAATCATGAATTCTCCTCATCTTAAAAGTCTTGCTTTCTTCTCACACAAATCTCCTTCGACCTACTACTGAATACCAAGTTACATGCATCCAACATGACTAAACCACCAACCTCTCATACTACTTGACATAAGTAGAGAAACATGCAACCAATCCCTCATTCTACAAACGCCCTCCCCCATATACGCAACATCCATCCCAGTCACTGTCATTACATACTTACCATTTCTACCCCACCTTCATACTAACATCTTTGAACAAACGCCTCATTTTGTCGAATAAATAGTCACCTAGTCAAATCACTACCTAGAAGCTCAAGCATACACTTTCTGCAATTTTCCCTTAAGTCCCCCAAACACACATTTCACACCATCGATGTGTTCAGTGACACTAATAACTCCTTTAATCCATCATAACTGCGCGCGACAAGCCCTCAACTAGAATAGGCATTGAGTCAAACCAGTCACGACACAACATTAACCCTACCGACCTCGTACCATCATGTGTCTTACATCCGTGGCCTACCCAGCATCACAATCTAAGCACAACTACACTCAACGACGGACAACTACATCTAATTGCCTAACGCAGACGCCTCCTACGAATTCGCACTAGTAAACTCACTACACCACGTTCTGATACACTGGTCTGTACTACCGTGAGAATACAACGCGACACCACACCACACCACACCACGAAATACATGCACTTATCAACCCGACACTCGACGAAATACTACACTACTTACAAATAACAAACACCCACCCTACACCAAACAATCGACCGACACAAAATATCAAAACTCACTTCACATTAAATTCAAATCCATTTATAATTAAAAATCAAATAAGTGATTACAAAAAACATAGGTTAGTCGACCTCTTCAATGGTTGGTCCCTTGCCACCTCCACCACCTGCTCCAGGCATACCTCCCGGCATACCACTTGGCACACCACCACCGGCCCGGTTCATCGCCGTAATTATCGGCATACAAACCTTCTCCAACTCTGACTTCTTTTCTTCAAACTCTTCCTTCTCCGCCAACTGATTATTGTCCATCCACCGAATTGTCTCTTCACACTTACTCAATATCGTCTTACGATCACTTTCTGATATCTTGTCCTTCATTTCATCACCCTCAACACTCTGTTTCATCGAGTACACATAACTCTCAAGCGAATTCTTTGCACAAATACGATTCTTCTGCTTCTCATCCTCAGACTTGTATCTATCCGCCTCATTAATCATACGATCTATTTCCTCTTTCGATAAACGACCCTTGTCATTTGTGATTGTTATCTTGTTCTCCTTACCAGTAGCCTTGTCAACAGCAGATACATTCAGAATACCATTCGCATCTATGTCAAACGTCACCTCGATCTGAGGAACACCACGAGGAGCAGGTGGAATACCTGACAGCTCGAACTTGCCCAGCAGATTGTTGTCTTTCGTCATCGTACGTTCACCCTCAAACACCTGAATAAGTACACCAGGCTGGTTGTCTGAGTAAGTCGTGAACGTTTGAGTATGCTTCGTAGGGATCGTTGTATTCCGCTTAATCAACGCCGTCATCACACCCCCAGCTGTCTCAAGACCTAGTGACAATGGAGCCACATCAAGTAACAGTAAGTCCTTCACATCTTCAGACTTATCACCACTCAGAATAGCCGCCTGAACAGCCGCACCATAAGCCACAGCTTCATCTGGATTAATAGACTTGTTCAACTCCTTCCCGTTAAAGAAGTCCATGAGCAATTTCTGCACTTTAGGAATACGAGTCGAACCACCAACCAACACTATATCATTGATATGTGCCTTGTCCATCTTAGCATCTCGTAAAGCCTTCTCAACAGGCTCCAGTGTACCACGAAATAAATCACCATTCAACTCCTCAAATCGAGCACGAGTAATTGTCATTTGGAAGTCAACACCATCACACAACGAGTCAATAACCAAGTTCGTCTGGGTACTTGAACTCAATGTGCGCTTCGCACGCTCACACGCCGTCCTCAGACGACGCAATGCACGCTTATTGTCACTAATGTCTTTCTTATTCTTCCGCTTGAACTCCTGCACACAGTGATTCACCATACGATTGTCAAAATCTTCACCTCCTAAGTGCGTGTCACCAGCAGTAGACTTCACTTCAAATATACCATCCTCAATAGTTAGAATAGATACATCAAATGTACCACCACCCAAATCAAATATCAACACATTACGCTCACCAGAAGCCTTCTTGTCCAAACCATAGGCAATTGCAGCAGCTGTCGGCTCATTAATTATTCTCAACACATTAAGACCAGCTATCGCACCTGCATCCTTCGTCGCTTGACGTTGACTATCGTTGAAGTAAGCAGGAACCGTTATAACTGCGTCAGTCACCGACCTCCCCAAATAACTCGCAGCCACCTCCTTCATCGCGACCAACACCATAGATGAAATCTCCTCTGGAAAGAACGACTTCTCCTCACCCTTGTACTCAACTACAATCTTAGGCTTCTCACCAACCTTAACCACTTTGAATGGCCAATGCTTCATATCACTCTGCACTGATGCATCATCGAATCGACGACCGATCAGCCGCTTCGCGTCAAACACTGTGTTCGTTGGGTTAGTCGCCACTTGGTTCTTCGCTGCATCACCAACCAGACGCTCAGCGTCTGTGAACGCTACATAACTCGGCGTCGTACGGTTTCCCTGGTCGTTAGGCAATTATCTCAACTTTACCATGCTGGAATACACCGACACACGAATATGTCGTACCAAGATCAATTCCAATAGCATTCACCATTCTCAATTATCTGCAAATAAAGTCACGTACACAGACACCTCACTCCGTAAATAACAACGCACTACTCTGCACTCTTTTATATACTATTCGCATCGAACATACTAGAACTTTCCATGACCTTCGATCAGCAACCAACCAACCAATGATCTATCGACATCTATCCACCATCATCCAATCACACTCAGCCACCAAAACCAACCAAATAAATCAAATTAAGTTGCCTTACTAGTCACAAGCTGACGTCTAAGACTTCCCTAAATACAATACTCTATCCCTAACACAAACACAAATGTCCGAGCACCAGTGATGAGAAGTGGACAAAAACAAACACATTCAATTCACGCATTCACAACCTACAACCAAAACACATTTCAATATCGCGTTTAACTACTGACACAATTATAAGTAGCAAAAGTAACATGCGTAATTTTCTGGCGACAAACATAATTCTGTTCACATCGATTAACCACCGACTAGTAACCGATTTCATGCTTGTGTAGTTCTACGTAATGATCGGATTCTATCGATATATCTCCAGTGTGCCTACCACTAATCCAATAATAGTCCCATACAATCCCATCAGAACAAACGAATACACAGACATGAGATTTTACACCACTCACCGATCAACCAGTTTAAAATATCTCAATCCTTCCTACACAAGGCCAATTATATGATTGTTGTGATTGACTGCATTATCGTTGATTGATTGTTGCCGTGAATCGATACTACCAAAGGCATAGAATAACACTGTTGACAAGTGAAGACTTACTTCACATCCAAACTAGATTACAACTGAATATCTCAGTCAATACACCATTTTTTCTATGTCAATTTACTTCACAATTATTAGTACATCAAATCCTAACAAACGTTTACTCAGTCAACTCACAAATGACTAATCCATAACTTATCATGAAAAGACAATCTACAAGTATTGTAAGTATAGGAATCTCTCAATCAGTACAAATAATTGCTATACTAGATCATACACTTGATTCAAAAATAACAGCCAGTAGGGACACAAATAGCTCAGTAGTGGTGGATAGCCTCTCTGACTGTGCCACACTGGGTGACGTAGAATCGAATACCACACAAGACACAAATTCCCTCAACCTTTTGCAGATGTAACTTCCTCACGACTGTCAGGGTTTCATGTCGATAACCACTCCACTCTCTAACCACCTAACACCATTCACTACAGTCGGTAATACAAACATCACAAAACAACAGAAATTCACTACAATCAAATGTTAACAACACAATTGAATGGTACACTTCAGAAAATTAAACAATCTTTCAGCGAACAATTGTTCTCGATAAACTCTTCACCACGCTCTACATTCACTATCTCATAAATAGCCTATTACCACAGGGTATGTATGTGACCATTGTGACTGAGCATGTCAATGATGTGCATTGAAACTAGTAAATCACACGGTTATTAGGTCTTTAAATACGAAAAACAATTGCACATAACAATAAAAGTGCATGCAAAATACCAAAACGGGTTCGGTAAATTACTCAACGAGTTTGTGGATTTTCATCTACTAAGGTGGTCGGGACATGTACTACATATGACCGAACACCGCCTGACTCGTCTTACATTGTTGATTAGCACAGCATCGTTGATGGTCGCGCAAGTGTATGCACTCTTCCTGATCTCAGTCTCATTCTTCTCTCATACACATCCTCGTTTCATTCCTTCCTCTTGAAATATAATCTGATATCATTCACTTTGTTAATTCGATCTTATCATCATGACGTAGGATGACATTTCGACCTATGCTCATATGTCACAGGCTCCACACTGTACATAGTTGACTAACCAAAAGGGTCATGTAATATAAATGGTTGGAAATTAACCACACTTGCATATATACTCTATTACATTATCTAACGTAACTAACATGCTATTTATGGATTCATGAGTGTAGAGTCTGATGAAGAATTTATCAAAAACCATTCTTCGCTCCAACACTCATCAGTTCTCAATATTATACTGGGATGCTTAAGTTACTTTAGGAAATGTTATCAATTACTCAGGTGTAAATACCATGCAATACAATTAATAGGAGGTAGGTTATGATAGAGCTGTTGTCGTGTTACTCATTCCTTAGCTAGCCATGATAGCTAATGCGATACACAACTGTTTTACAAATGACGCTAATGAGATAATAAACAATACAATATCGCGTTAACATTTCTGGCTAACTCACCCAACTTCCCATCCACCTAGAATTCGAAGAATAAAGATACATCTTTCCCAGTCGTAGATCATTACTCAACTTTTACGGTAGATGAAACACAACCTACATAATACTACGTTCGACATCCGATGAAACGCACACACCCAACTATCGCGACTACTTTGAACAAACCAACAACAACAACACCTACGAAACACAACAAAACAATGTCCCTCCATGACTATTCGTCACCTACAATTAATCCACTTCACTAGTTACTTTCACCAATATATTTTGACTTCCAATCCTCCTCTCCTCTCAAATCAACAACTCTCCATACCATAACAAGTAACTAAACAACCTTTCCCGAATACAATTTTTCACTATTCATTCTCCGTAGAGTAGCCAAATATTTCTTCATGGCTATTATGCTGTAATTTCAAATAAAATGATTCTGGGCTGGCTATAATTCACACAGAGCGTTGAGAGAAATCATGAATTCTCCTCATCTTAAAAGTCTTGCTTTCTTCTCACACAAATCTCCTTCGACCTACTACTGAATACCAAGTTACATGCATCCAACATGACTAAACCACCAACCTCTCATACTACTTGACATAAGTAGAGAAACATGCAACCAATCCCTCATTCTACAAACGCCCTCCCCCATATACGCAACATCCATCCCAGTCACTGTCATTACATACATTACCATTTCTACCCCACCTTCATACTAACATCTTTGAACAAACGCCTCATTTTGTCGAATAAATAGTCACCTAGTCAAATCACTACCTAGAAGCTCAAGCATACACTTTCTGCAATTTTCCCTTAAGTCCCCCAAACACACATTTCACACCATCGATGTGTTCAGTGACACTAATAACTCCTTTAATCCATCATAACTGCGCGCGACAAGCCCTCAACTAGAATAGGCATTGAGTCAAACCAGTCACGACACAACATTAACCTTACCGACCTCGTACCATCATGTGTCTTACATCCGTGGCCTACCCAGCATCACAATCTAAGCACAACTACACTCAACGACGGACAACTACATCTAATTGCCTAACGCAGACGCCTCCTACGAATTCGCACTAGTAAACTCACTACACCACGTTCTGATACACTGGTCTGTACTACCGTGAGAATACAACGCGACACCACACCACACCACACCACGAAATACATGCACTTATCAACCCGACACTCGACGAAATACTACACTACTTACAAATAACAAACACCCACCCTACACCAAACAATCGACCGACACAAAATATCAAAACTCACTTCACATTAAATTCAAATCCATTTATAATTTAAAATCAAATAAGTGATTACAAAAAACATAGGTTAGTCGACCTCTTCAATGGTTGGTCCCTTGCCACCTCCACCACCTGCTCCAGGCATACCTCCCGGCATACCACTTGGCACACCACCACCGGCCCGGTTCATCGCCGTAATTATCGGCATACAAACCTTCTCCAACTCTGACTTCTTTTCTTCAAACTCTTCCTTCTCCGCCAACTGATTATTGTCCATCCACCGAATTGTCTCTTCACACTTACTCAATATCGTCTTACGATCACTTTCTGATATCTTGTCCTTCATTTCATCACCCTCAACACTCTGTTTCATCGAGTACACATAACTCTCAAGCGAATTCTTTGCACAAATACGATTCTTCTGCTTCTCATCCTCAGACTTGTATCTATCCGCCTCATTAATCATACGATCTATTTCCTCTTTCGATAAACGACCCTTGTCATTTGTGATTGTTATCTTGTTCTCCTTACCAGTAGCCTTGTCAACAGCAGATACATTCAGAATACCATTCGCATCTATGTCAAACGTCACCTCGATCTGAGGAACACCACGAGGAGCAGGTGGAATACCTGACAGCTCGAACTTGCCCAGCAGATTGTTGTCTTTCGTCATCGTACGTTCACCCTCAAACACCTGAATAAGTACACCAGGCTGGTTGTCTGAGTAAGTCGTGAACGTTTGAGTATGCTTCGTAGGGATCGTTGTATTCCGCTTAATCAACGCCGTCATCACACCCCCAGCTGTCTCAAGACCTAGTGACAATGGAGCCACATCAAGTAACAGTAAGTCCTTCACATCTTCAGACTTATCACCACTCAGAATAGCCGCCTGAACAGCCGCACCATAAGCCACAGCTTCATCTGGATTAATAGACTTGTTCAACTCCTTCCCGTTAAAGAAGTCCATGAGCAATTTCTGCACTTTAGGAATACGAGTCGAACCACCAACCAACACTATATCATTGATATGTGCCTTGTCCATCTTAGCATCTCGTAAAGCCTTCTCAACAGGCTCCAGTGTACCACGAAATAAATCACCATTCAACTCCTCAAATCGAGCACGAGTAATTGTCATTTGGAAGTCAACACCATCACACAACGAGTCAATAACCAAGTTCGTCTGGGTACTTGAACTCAATGTGCGCTTCGCACGCTCACACGCCGTCCTCAGACGACGCAATGCACGCTTATTGTCACTAATGTCTTTCTTATTCTTCCGCTTGAACTCCTGCACACAGTGATTCACCATACGATTGTCAAAATCTTCACCTCCTAAGTGCGTGTCACCAGCAGTAGACTTCACTTCAAATATACCATCCTCAATAGTTAGAATAGATACATCAAATGTACCACCACCCAAATCAAATATCAACACATTACGCTCACCAGAAGCCTTCTTGTCCAAACCATAGGCAATTGCAGCAGCTGTCGGCTCATTAATTATTCTCAACACATTAAGACCAGCTATCGCACCTGCATCCTTCGTCGCTTGACGTTGACTATCGTTGAAGTAAGCAGGAACCGTTATAACTGCGTCAGTCACCGACCTCCCCAAATAACTCGCAGCCACCTCCTTCATCGCGACCAACACCATAGATGAAATCTCCTCTGGAAAGAACGACTTCTCCTCACCCTTGTACTCAACTACAATCTTAGGCTTCTCACCAACCTTAACCACTTTGAATGGCCAATGCTTCATATCACTCTGCACTGATGCATCATCGAATCGACGACCGATCAGCCGCTTCGCGTCAAACACTGTGTTCGTTGGGTTAGTCGCCACTTGGTTCTTCGCTGCATCACCAACCAGACGCTCAGCGTCTGTGAACGCTACATAACTCGGCGTCGTACGGTTTCCCTGGTCGTTAGCAATTATCTCAACTTTACCATGCTGGAATACACCGACACACGAATATGTCGTACCAAGATCAATTCCAATAGCATTCACCATTCTCAATTATCTGCAAATAAAGTCACGTACACAGACACCTCACTCCGTAAATAACAACGCACTACTCTGCACTCTTTTATATACTATTCGCATCGAACATACTAGAACTTTCCATGACCTTCGATCAGCAACCAACCAACCAATGATCTATCGACATCTATCCACCATCATCCAATCACACTCAGCCACCAAAACCAACCAAATAAATCAAATTAAGTTGCCTTACTAGTCACAAGCTGACGTCTAAGACTTCCCTAAATACAATACTCTATCCCTAACACAAACACAAATGTCCGAGCACCAGTGATGAGAAGTGGACAAAAACAAACACATTCAATTCACGCATTCACAACCTACAACCAAAACACATTTCAATATCGCGTTTAACTACTGACACAATTATAAGTAGCAAAAGTAACATGCGTAATTTTCTGGCGACAAACATAATTCTGTTCACATCGATTAACCACCGACTAGTAACCGATTTCATGCTTGTGTAGTTCTACGTAATGATCGGATTCTATCGATATATCTCCAGTGTGCCTACCACTAATCCAATAATAGTCCCATACAATCCCATCAGAACAAACGAATACACAGACATGAGATTTTACACCACTCACCGATCAACCAGTTTAAAATATCTCAATCCTTCCTACACAAGGCCAATTATATGATTGTTGTGATTGACTGCATTATCGTTGATTGATTGTTGCCGTGAATCGATACTACCAAAGGCATAGAATAACACTGTTGACAAGTGAAGACTTACTTCACATCCAAACTAGATTACAACTGAATATCTCAGTCAATACACCATTTTTTCTATGTCAATTTACTTCACAATTATTAGTACATCAAATCCTAACAAACGTTTACTCAGTCAACTCACAAATGACTAATCCATAACTTATCATGAAAAGACAATCTACAAGTATTGTAAGTATAGGAATCTCTCAATCAGTACAAATAATTGCTATACTAGATCATACACTTGATTCAAAAATAACAGCCAGTAGGGACACAAATAGCTCAGTAGTGGTGGATAGCCTCTCTGACTGTGCCACACTGGGTGACGTAGAATCGAATACCACACAAGACACAAATTCCCTCAACCTTTTGCAGATGTAACTTCCTCACGACTGTCAGGGTTTCATGTCGATAACCACTCCACTCTCTAACCACCTAACACCATTCACTACAGTCGGTAATACAAACATCACAAAACAACAGAAATTCACTACAATCAAATGTTAACAACACAATTGAATGGTACACTTCAGAAAATTAAACAATCTTTCAGCGAACAATTGTTCTCGATAAACTCTTCACCACGCTCTACATTCACTATCTCATAAATAGCCTATTACCACAGGGTATGTATGTGACCATTGTGACTGAGCATGTCAATGATGTGCATTGAAACTAGTAAATCACACGGTTATTAGGTCTTTAAATACGAAAAACAATTGCACATAACAATAAAAGTGCATGAAAAATACCAAAACGGGTTCGGTAAATTACTCAACGAGTTTGTGGATTTTCATCTTGATATGTCGGAATATTATAAATAATAATAACGCATACTGCTATGCAGGAACTAACCGCAACTCTAACCGGAATCTTATCTGCGCCAACTGATACTTGCAACCGTGACTAACGACTCGATACTGATTACTCACCCCGAAACAAAATCAAGAACACCAAAGCAGCACCAGGAAGATTCAATTCTATTACAATTCAAGTCTGTATATATAGATACAAAAACGACCTTGGGAAAAACAGAGTAATTAGCATACTAAAATGACATTACAACCAATCACAGTTAACAAGGTCCAGCGGAGGAAATAAAAAGCAGTACCGGTTTCCGCTCACTTTACAATTAAATAAAAAATAGCAAAAATCACATGAAAAATAACTAGTTTCTCCTCTTCTTATCACCTCCCCTTTTTGAGAAAAGTTCGCTTTCTTGGAACTTCACTGTGGCTCTTCGTTTTCTTTCACTTCGTCTTATTGGCTGTTGTTCTTCGGATGCTCCTTTCTTGTTGTTTGCTGCAGTTAATGTTGGTTTCTCCGTGGGGAGCTTGAAAGTGTCATGAAGAAGTTCAAGCGCTAGGTTCGGTTCATCTGCTTTTCGCTCACCAAACCTTCTTCGCAGCTGGTTGCGATGTCGGATCCATATTTGTCCTCCCACTGCTACTTCATACATCACCTTTCTTCTTTTACCTTTAATTACTCCGTTTTTCCATTTCTCGCTTCCTGGTCTGTAGTTTCTTACGTACACCTGCGTGCCGTTTCTATAGATATCATCATCGTTGCTTTTCACTTTCGCCGGCCTCATTACCTCATTCATCGTTCTCAGTTTCCGTCCCATTAGTGCTTCTGCTGGTGATTTCTGTTCCGGAGCACTGTTGTTTGGGGTACTTCTATATACAAGTAGAAAACGCTGAATAATTTCTGCTAGGCTTCCCTCCCCCTTTGCCTTAAGTACAGCTCTTTTGAAGGTATCCACAAACCTCTCCGCTTGTCCATTTGATTGCGGATGGTACGGTGGGGAGCGAATATGTGTGACAGCGTTTTCTCGACAGAATTCACTGAAAATCTGTGACGTAAACTGGGACCCGTTATCAGTGACTAGTGTCTCTGGAAACCCATGACACGCGAATATCTTCCTCAATGTTTCCAGGGTTTGCTGCGTGGTCGGAGGAACTACAGGATGGATCTCTGGCCATTTCGAATATGCGTCTACTAACACCAAGTAGTAGACTCCTGACATGGGTCCGGCAAAATCTAAATGTACTCTGCTCCATGGACCCGCAGGAACTGGCCAGCTTACTGGTTCCGCCTTCGGTGGGTTTTTAGATGCTTGCTGACACCGGTCACACTTTCTCACCAAGTCTTCAATCTGGGCGTCCATTTTCGGCCAGTATGCATAGCTCCGTGCCACTGATTTCATTCGAGCTGTTCCAGGGTGTCCAGCGTGAAACTGCTTGAGTACTACTCGACGTAACTCATATGGTATCACTACTCGATCCCCAAACATAAGGCACCCTTCTACTAGGCACAGAGCTTGTCGACGTTGATATAGCTGTCTCAGTTCTTCATCTAGAGAACGTGGCCACTTGTGCTGCATATAATAGATTGCTCGTTGAATCGTTTTGTCTCTTCTTGTGAATTCAGCAACTTGCTGTGTGGTAACAGGAAGTGCTCTCACAGCATGAATGAAACTTTCTTTAGCGTAATCTCTCGTATCGATGGCGGCAATCACCGACTCTTCACTTGTCGTAGGATAGTTGCTTATGAGTCGAGATAGGGCATCTGCTTGACCGAAATCCTCACTTTTCTTGTATTGTATATCAAAATCATATCCGAGCAGCGTCAACGCCCAACGTTGTAAACGATTTGCGGAATGCACTGGTACTCCAGCTTTCGACCCAAAGACTGCCAACAGGGGTTTGTGATCAGTTAGTATTGTGAAGTGTCGTCCATACACCATCTTATGGAACCGACGTACTGCAAAGACGATAGCCAAAGCTTCCTTCTCAATTTGACTATAGCGCTTTTCAGTAGATGTCAGCGTTCTTGAAGCGTGCATTATGGCTTTCTCATTTCCATTTGGAAATTTATGCAAGATAACTGCACCGACTCCATATGCAGATGCGTCCGCTGCAACAATAATCGGCACCTTCGGATCATAATGCGTCAATAAAAGATCGGATGTAAGGAGCTTCTTCAAGCCATCGAACGCTGTTTGGCATTGATGCGTCCAATTCCACTTAACATTTTTCCCCAGCAATTGGTTCAGCGGTGCTCGCTTCTCATGCAGGGACGGTAAAAATGCTGAGTAGTAACTTATTAGTCCTAGAAAAGATCGCAGAGTAGGTACATCGTAGGGTGCAGGCATTTTTTGAATGGCTTCAATGTTTTCTGGATCTGGACGACGACCTGATTTGTCGAATATAAATCCCAAATATTTCACAGACGTAAGGTAAAATTGACATTTCTCTGGACGTAGGTGGAACCCATGGTCTTGGATTCGTTTCAGTACAGTCGCAAGTCGATCGTAAAGTTCGTTTGGTGATTCTGCGACAACGAGTATGTCGTCTAAATACACGGCCACTCCGGTGAGGCCGGTTAAAATCGTATCCATTAATTGTTGGAAAATAGCTGGTGCAGTTTTGACTCCAAACGATAGCCTCGTATACTGAAAAAGTCCCCGATGCGTATTTATTGTAAGTAATTCACGGCACGCTGGTTCAACCTCGACTTGCAAATAAGCATCTGCCAGGTCTAGTTTGGCAAAACAACTACCGCCATTTAGAATAGTGAACAAATCGTCTGGAGCCGGTAGAGGATAATGGTGTTGTTCTAGAGCATCATTTAGACCGGTCGAAAAATCGGCGCAGATGCGTAGTGTACCATTAGGTTTCTTTACGACGACTATTGGGGCTGCCCAGGCCGAGAATGATACTGGCATAAGAACACCTTGTTTCTCTAAGCGTTGAAGTTCTGCATCGACTTCTGGTAGCGAAGCATATGGGACTGGTCTTTTGGGACGGAAGACTGGGGAGGCATTCGGTGTCAAGCGAAGAGAAGCTTTCATTGTGGTACAACATCCTAACCCTTTTGTAAATACTTTGTCGAATTCATTTAGAAGCTTCATGAAAGCTTTCTCGTCTTTCATTCTTACGATTCGGTGGCATACGGTGCTCAGTGGAACAGCATCTAGTTTCAGGTCTGTAATCCAATCTAACCCCAACAAGTTAAGATTGTTGTTAACCACATAACATACTCCATCCGTGGTTATTTCGTTGAATGACACTGAGCATACAATTTTGCCAATGATCACCAAACGATCGCCTGATGCACTTATGGCGAGTTGTTCTGTAGGGTGTAGCACAGGTTTCCCAATTTTAATCCATGTTTTTCTAGAAATAATAGTAATATCAGATGCTGTATCAAGTTGGAGGCTTACCGTATGACCATTTATTCGAACAGAAACGTACTTTCTGGCTGGTCTCTGATGAGCGTGATTCAGGGTGGATACTGAGAGTGACTCAGCCGGCTTATTCCGTGAATGGAATCTTCTTTTGGAACGTGATCGAGTGCGTATGTCTTTCTGCCTGCACAAAGTTTCTTTGTGTCCCAGTCTGTTACACTTTCCGCAACGATAGTTCTTAAATGGACAAAACCTGGCGAAATGCCATCCACCACAGTTCCAGCATCTGGATGGGGGAGTAATTTTCTTCTTTTCGGCTGGTTTATCACGATGAGTTGAGGTGGTTGCTGGAGTGACTTGATGAGAAATAGGTTTTCGACGAACAGCATGAACTTCAGTGTCACCATTACCACCAGACTGGACAAGTGCAGTATCATGCTTTAAATTGGTCAGTCGTTGATATTCTGCGGCAATGTCATTTAGAGACAATGTTGGTTCTTGGTCAAGACGGTGAAGCAATCGCGTTCGAATATCAGCGAATTTTTCTGACTGTAGGCTGCAGATGAGTATTAACGATTTAAATTGGTTCTCCGATAGGTCTTTTAATTTAAACCGTTCACATTCTCTGTTTACAACTCCAACATGAGTTAAGAAATCATCTGATTCATTCATTTTTAAATTTAGGCAACGATATCTAATATTGAATAGAGAAGAATTGTCACCAAAGTGTTGGCTGAGAGTTGAGCAGGTTTCAGAGAATGTTCTATCTCGAGGATTTTGAGGTAAGATTAGGTTGCAGTATTTGTCAAGTTCTGCTGCACCAAGCTTTCTGAGAAGTAGGCGAACTTTCCATGCATCGTCCTGAGAAGCTAAATAATACGTAAACAAATCTTCATATCTCCGGAACCAGGTATCAAAAGTAACATTAGCTTCTGGATCATAATTAAATTCAGCAATACTATTAATAATTCCATCAATTGAAAGTGCAGAGTTGGGGACTGGAACATTCGAGGATGATTCAAGCTTAGAATTCAGGCTCGTAAAAAGCTTCATAAGTTTGAGTTGTTCATCCAACAACGAATCCATTTTAGTAGGATCCACAGTCACCATCACCCGTCGCCAATTGATATGTCGGAATATTATAAATAATAATAACGCCTACTGCTATGCAGGAACTAACCGCAACTCTAACCGGAAACTTATCTGCGCCAACTGATACTAGCAACCGTGACCAACGACTCGATACTGATTACTCACCCCGAAACAAAATCAAGAACACCAAAGCAGCACCAGGAAGATTCAATTCTATTACAATTCAAGTCTGTATATATAGATACAAAAACGACCTTGGGAAAAACAGAGTAATTAGCATACTAAAATGACATTACAACCAATCACAGTTAACAAGGTCCAGCGGAGGAAATAAAAAGCAGTACCGGTTTCCGCTCACTTTACAATTAAATAAAAAATAGCAAAAATCACATGAAAAATAACTAGTTTCTCCTCTTCTTAGCACATCTACTAAGGTGGTCGGGACATGTACTACATATGACCGAACACCGCCTGACTCGTCTTACATTGTTGATTAGCACAGCATCGTTGATGGTCGCGCAAGTGTATGCACTCTTCCTGATCTCAGTCTCATTCTTCTCTCATACACATCCTCGTTTCATTCCTTCCTCTTGAAATATAATCTGATATCATTCACTTTGTTAATTCGATCTTATCATCATGACGTAGGATGACATTTCGACCTATGCTCATATGTCACAGGCTCCACACTGTACATAGTTGACTAACCAAAAGGGTCATGTAATATAAATGGTTGGAAATTAACCACACTTGCATATATACTCTATTACATTATCTAACGTAACTAACATGCTATTTATGGATTCATGAGTGTAGAGTCTGATGAAGAATTTATCAAAAACCATTCTTCGCTCCAACACTCATCAGTTCTCAATATTATACTGGGATGCTTAAGTTACTTTAGGAAATGTTATCAATTACTCAGGTGTAAATACCATGCAATACAATTAATAGGAGGTAGGT